>CM060677.1:137218009-139618009 GCA_030686995.1 Artemisia argyi
CTCAAGAAAGTCTCCATACCTAGCAACAATTACTTTGTTTTCAGGTGGGTAATAAAGGTAGTAACCAATTGTTTCCTTTGGGTAACCTACAAAGATGCACTTTACAGATCTCTGTTGGAGTTTATCTGCTGAGTCATGTTTAAAAAACGTCTCGCAACCCCAGACTTTCAAATAAGACAAGTTAGGAATTTTTCCATTCCATAATTCATAACGTGCCTTATCAACCTTCTTGGTTGGAACGATATTCAGAATGCGAATAGCAGATTCTAAGGTATAATCCCAAAATGATAAAAGAAGAGTTGTAAGATTAAACATTGATCGCACCATATCCAACAATGTACGATTTCTTCTGTTAGATACACCATTTTGTTGTGGAGTATATGGAGATATGAGATGCTGTACAATCCCATTCTCAGCTAAAAAGTCTTTAAACTCTTGACTCAGGTATTCACCACCTCTGTCGGATCGAAGAGCTTTAATCTTCTTTACAGTTTGCAATTCTACTTCTGCTTTGAAAACCTTGAATGTTTCAAATACCTCATGTTTATGTTTAAGAAGATAAACATAACCATAATGGCTGAAATCATCTATAAAGGTTAAGAAGTAGCTAGCACCTCTCCTTGACACATGTCTAAGTGGTCCACACACATCTGTGTGTATCAAACCAAGTACATCAGAAGCTCTTTCCATACGATTATTGAAAGGTTTCTTTGTCATCTACCCAGATATGCAAGATTCGCATTTATCAAATGATTCATCATTGATCTCTTGTAAAAGCCCTTTACGTTGCAGCTTTTCCATATGAGTCTTGCCTATATGAGCAAGTCGACAATGCCAAAGATAAGATGAATCCAGACCATTCTTGATTCTCTCTTATTACTGATGCTATACATTGAATTATAATTATTGGATATATTTCCATTCATATCAATTCCAAAAACATCATTCACAGCAACAATATTAAAATAAAAAACACCATTTAACGAAACAGAAATTCCATTGCTATTAATAGTATGTTTAAAACAAAGATCCAACAAACATGTAAAGGAAACAACACCCATAACAATTGAAGGTGCATAATGACAGTTATTTAAAGACAGTACTAACCCCGAAGGCAAAACTAATTTAAAAGCTCATATAGCTTCAACAGTTGCATGTGCTCCGTTATCCACGTGCAGATATTGTTCTCCATAGCCAAGTCTCCTCTCAACTCTAAACCCTACATAGTATTGCAAATATGAATACCACATCCCATATTATATACCCAAGAATTTATTTTATGAGTTAATGTAAATAATTCAATCATAAAGAACGCAACTGAGGTACATGGTTATTAGCCTCAAACTTTTGCTTCTTCTCACGCAAATCATGTAGATAGAGTGGACAGTTCCGCTTCAAATGTCCTGCCTCATGGCAGTGGTGACAAGCCTGATCATTCTTTTTGGGATTCTCCTTGTTCTTCTAAGGGTTATTATTCTTCTTGGGGTTTGGTTGATAAGCCATAACTTGCTTACCTTTTTCAACCTTTCCCTTACCCTTTTTATTCGCCTGCGGTTTAGGCTTTTGGATCATACCTCCTTGTATAGCCGATACCTGAGGAGTAGGTGCCTTCTTTGGTAAACCCTTCTCATTGTCCACAAGCATTACAAGCAATTCTGTGACTGTCTTCCCCGCGCAATGCATGTTGTAATTGCGGACAAAACCATTGAAGTCCTTGTTCAAGGACCTGTTGATTAGGTTCACACATACATTCTCAGGATAGATGTAGTTGATCTGATGTAGTTGGTCCATGTAGCTCTTCATTTCCAACACATGATCACTAACATGTTTACCTTCACCCTGCTTGCAGCTATGTAATGCAACGATCAAATCATACAATTCAACTGCAGGTGGCTTTTCATAAGTCTTTTGGAGTTCTTGGAGCATATTATTTGGAAAGTAATGCTCAAACTGCTTTTGCAATTTAGGAACCATACTTCCAAGCATCAAGAACGCAACATCATTGTGCCTTTTATACTCCTCCCTCAAGCTACTTTGACATTCTCGGATTCAGTAGCAGCTGGCTCATCAAGGCAAGGCTTTGTCAAGTATGTAGAAAACTAGAAAGGGGGGGGGGGGATTGAATAGTTTTACTGATTAAAATTACTTATTAAAACTTTTAGATCGACTTATGTCAATCTAGTTTAGACGTATTGGATATTGATAGAAGTAAAAGCATATAAACTATACTACGAGATAGAGTTATAGAGACACAACCACAACACAAGTATTTATAGTGGTTCGGCTACAAGGACACCTTCCTTGCTCTACTCCACTCCCCGAGTCACCTACTCGAGTGCTCGTAATCACAACACCAAATCTCCTTTCACACGATAGAGAAGCCTTTACACCATAGCTCTTACTTTTTCCAGCTCAAAGCTAGATACCGAGTCCTTAGCACGGCAGACCAAACCAACACACCCAATACAACTCGACTAAAGGATTTCACTTCCTTTTTACACCTAATGACCTAACACCTTTACAACACCTTTGTGGAAGAAAGAAAGAAGAAGAATCACTTCTATGATCTTGGAAGAGAAGATCCAAAGCAACTCATCACCCGAGCTTGCTAGACTTCGAGAGGTTGTGTTCTCGCCTTTTGAAGGAAACTAAGAGAAACACAAAGAGAAACTACATAGGAAGATCCTTGGATATGAGGTTAGAGAGTTTAGAGTGTAGAGAGAAGAAACTCTAAAAGGTGTGAGAGATAAGTGAGAAATGACTCACTATTTATAGGCAAATTTGCCTACTGTTCACCCGGTTCCCTCACCAGAGGGATCCGGCCAGTGTAAACCAAGGGATCTGACACACTGGGTAAACCAGTCCGGATTTTGGGTTATAAACCGGGTTATGGGTTGTGGTCCATGGATAGATGATGTCATGCCTGATGTCAAAGACATCTTGGGTCATGGGTCATGGACTTTGGGTTATGGGTTATGGACTTTGGGTCATGGGTCATGGGTTTTACCTATTATGGATGTCATGCATGATGTTATACAATGGGTCATGGGTTATGGATCAAAGCTCCATGGGTTATGCGTTATGGACTTGGTTTTAGGTTATGGATAGTCCAAGTGTTTACTAGTATTTTTCCTTGACATGTATTTTATAAAATGTTAGTAACAAATGTTACTAAAATGTTTTTATAAAATAGTTTTGATTTCATGTTAACTACTCTCTCCGTCCCATATTAAATGTCTTGTTTGACATTTTAAAGTTTTTTCTTTCTCAACTTTAACTTTAAATATTTTTCTTTGTGTATAATACTTGATACAAAATATATGAATATATTAAGTTTTAAATGTATTTTCATTGCATATAATTTTTGTCAAATACTACATAACACAACTAAAAATATTTAAGATCAAAGTTGATAAAGAAAGACACGAGTAGGCTAAGTTAATGTTTTTTTAATTTTTGATCTTGTTCACTAAATCAAATGATTTAGATGGTGTTATTTATCCCTCATAATGTAAGGAAATAAGCGTATGAACTTTTCTGGAAAACAAACTTGTTTACATACAATTTGATATGCAAAAAATATTCCCATCTTTTTACTAGATTCATCAGATTAAGAAAACATTATATGCATGGCTTTATAAGACCTATACGGCTGTACGTGTGTGTGTATGATTATAACTACAAACGTCCCGCAATCTTTTGTATACATATTCACCAATTAATATTTATCCCTCATAATCTGACGTGATCAAGATATATGTATACAATCTTTAGTGCTTTTAACAACAACAACAACAACCATTTTAGGGTTTTCACTTTCAGGACACATCAATGAAGAACATTAGATCATCTGAGGAAATCGGAATTCTGCAACACGATTTGGTAAAACATGCCTGAACCCTTATTTGTATTACCCTTAATACGTACTCGTGAAATCATATGCTTAGGTTTTTTAAGAATGGATAATATTTGTATATGTTATTGTTTTAGATTTTACCATATTTTTATCTAAGCTTTTTATTTGTTATCTCTTGTTTGACTGATCTTAGATAAAGCATGTTTTCACATTCAAGGCTATTAGTTTATCTTGAGAAAACTGTTTCACAGGTTGAATGGGAGGATTCCAGGATCGAATGATCATAACAACAACATGTAACAATCATATAAGAATCGAAATAAAAATAGAGAAACAAGAAAGATAGGTTGAACCCTATAACTGATATTGATAAATATGAATGGGTTACTTTGTTTTACAGAATTCCTAATCTATATATACATGATGAAACGTTGTCTTCAAGAGACATAACGATTCATATAAAACATTGCAACCCTAAACTAAACGTTATATTGTTTCTGAAACCTAATAACCGTTGTAAACCTAACTGTCATCTATTGGGTTTTGTAGGCCTGCGAGTTTGCAGCCCATGACAGAAAAGTTATGCGGCCTTTTCTTGTAAAACAAAGATTAATGGATTAAACTTTTCAACATATTCCCCCCTAATCTATTAATCTTTGTTTTCTTCAATCTTCTTGTTCTTCTTGCTCATGCCTTATTGGTGTTGATTTTTTGTAGTTTGTTGATACCTGTTGTTAAAGATCAAAAAATAAATAAAAATGCTCAATCTGGTGCTTCTTGTCTGCTTAAAAGTGATCCCCTTGCAGTGCTTATAATAGCAACAAAATATTAATTGTAGCATGTAGATCTTCACGCCATGTTTTTTTACAGGCCAAGTATCTTCATGGCTTTTGTTGGTAAAAGAGAAAATACCAACAAGCCTTCAAATGCATCCATTATTTCCATGGTTGCTATTGTAACTGTTTCTAAAAATTTGTTCTTCAATTGGCATGGCTTGTAAGACTCTTGAATGATGATTGTAAGACATGATTTGATGTTGTTAGATCCCTTGAAGCTCTGATGCCACTGTTTCACAGGTTGAATGGGAGGATTCCAGGATCGAATGATCATAACAACAACATGTAACAATATATAAGAATCGAAATAAAAATAGAGAAACAAGAAAGATAGGTTGAACCCTATAACTGATATTGATAAATATGAATGGGTTACTTTGTTTTACAGAATTCCTAATCTATATATACATGATGAAACGTTGTCTTCAAGAGACATAACGATTCATATAAAACATTGCAACCCTAAACTAAACGTTATATTGTTTCTGAAACCTAATAACCGTTGTAAACCTAACTGCCATCTATTGGGTTTTGTAGGCCTGCGAGTTTGCAGCCCATGACAGAAAAGTTATGCGGCCTTTTCTTGTAAAACAAAGATTAATGGATTAAACTTTCCAACAAAAACATGATTATCAGTTAGTAGAACGAGTATTTACATTTAAACAATAAGCAAATTTGTTAATTGCAGGATGAATTGCAAAAGTCGGATATGCATTCAGATGATTACAAACAAACTTCTGCCATACTTAGGACTAGACTAGAAAGACTCTTGAGGGAAAGAGAGTTAAGAAAATCTTTTAGGTCCCAACATGAAGGTTTGGATAGTATTATTGGGAATGGACAGATAGGAACTGATAATTTTACGCATGAGGAAGAGTTAGGGAAAAGACCTGCACCAATCAGACAACGGTTATTAGTTGTAGCAAATCGTCTTCCAGTTCGTGCAACTAGAAAAGGAGAGTCATCATGGCAACTTGAAATGAGCATTGGGGGATTAGTCAGTGCACTTTTGGGTAGGCTCTTCAATTTTCTCTTGTATCTAGTTTTAAAAAACAACAACACACTTTCATTTCAAGATTTCTATACATATTCATTCTTAAAGTATCACATATAAACAAGATCAAGATTCTATATACTGATAAGGGTGTGGTAAAAGGGGCAGCTTTTATTATCGATCAAAATGGGTCGTGTATAAAAGCTACTACATATATTTGTAAATTAGTAATGTTATTTAGGAGGATATAACTATATAAGCATTTGCCATTTGGCAGCGCTTTGATGGTTTCGACCGGTTGGAGATACAATACAATCCAAATTAGGCTATTTTTTAGGCAAATGGGTCGAAATAACCGCATAATAACTAGCATCTATTTACAGCTCCTAAATCCTTTTAGATGTTTAATATTTAAATAAAATTTCAACATAAGTGACAACGCACTTTTACTTCATTTCTAATTTGCTCACTGGACTAATAAAAATTATCCAAATTTAAAAGGCAGGTATAGAACTGGAGCGAATGTACATTGCTATCTATTGCATGTTTTCCTTATATTTATGTTTGAAAACATTCTTGTGGCATTCTAATGGAGGACACTTCTGATAAAGGTATAACTGAATTCGAAACAAGATGGATCGGATGGGCTGGGGTAAATGTGCCTGATGAGTTGGGACAGAAATCACTTACTGAAGCTTTAGCTGAAAAGGTTGATCATATTTATAAAAAACAAGAGATGTTTAAGGGGTGTTTGGATATGTATCTTGAAAATGATTATGAGATATTAAATCATCATATATAGTATAATCATCTTTTTTTAAAAATGGTGCATGAGATAGTGCTTAGATGTGTTTGTGTTTGCAAATAAAGAGTAATTATTAACATACTCCGTATAAATTAGGCCACATAATTTCATTCAGTATACATTCTGAAAGTAAATTGTGTAAACAATAATTTTATTAAATAATAACTAATAAACCAATAGCTTTGCAAGACAAAACATCCGAAACCCCGCTTAACATTTTTTGGATCATAGTGATAATAAGTATCATTGTAAATTATTTTAGTGTTGGTATGCAGAGGTGCATCCCAGTTTTTCTTGACGAAGATCTTGTTAATCTGTATTACAATGGGTATTGTAACAATATCTTATGGCCCCTATTCCACTATATTGGCCTTCCTCAAGAGGACCGCCTTGCAACTACCCGTAGTTTCCAATCACAGTTTGATGCTTACATGAGAGCTAATCAGATGTTTGCGGATGTAGTGAACGAACATTATATTGAAGGGGATATCGTTTGGTGTCATGATTACCATCTGATGTTTCTTCCTAAATTTCTAAAAGAACATAATAGTACGATGAAAGTTGGTTGGTTTCTTCACACTCCATTTCCTTCATCTGAGATTCATAGGACCCTACCATCCCGGTCAGAGCTGCTTAGAGCCGTTCTTGTAGCTGATCTTGTCGGGTATGTACAAAATTTAGAAAATTTCTTGTAGAAGAAAAATAATGTGTGTGTCGGGTAAGTTGCGTTGGGTAATGGGTCAAAATGGTGTGCTAATTTGTAGAAGATGAAACGAGTCCTCTTGTGTTGACCCAAATAATTTTCTCTTCAAAAAAAGTTAAAACTTTTCTGTGAACAATTAGTGTGTAAAATGTGACAAAAATATATTAATTTGATGATAATCAATATCGTATAATAAAATGATTTAGAAAGTTTTTATGCATTCAAATTTATAAGTACACTCAGCGCCCCGAGCCCCCGACTTTCGACTCGTTTGACATGTTTTGTTTGAAGCTGTTTTGCACTCAAATTTGTCCTTTAAGAGAAATGAATCATAAAAGTCTCCCACATCTAAAGTATTTGGCTAACGCATGCTACATATCAGCTTCCACACTTATGATTATGCAAGGCACTTTGTGAGTGCATGTACTCGAATTCTTGGTTTCGAAGGTACTCCTGATGGAGTGGAGGATCAAGGGAAGCTTACTCGTGTTGCTGCGGTACATTTACTATCTGATAGGTTATTATGTCATTCTTGGGGCACAAAAGTTGTAATGATGAAGCATCTAATAGTTCATTTTGTGACTGTCAATCACAGTTTCCTATTGGGATAGATCCTGGTAGGTTCATCCGAGCTATTCAGCTTCCTCAAGTCAAGGATCATATAGAAGAACTGAAGAAGAGATTTTCTGGCCGAAAGGTAAATGAAAATTCTATCCCTTTTCATGGAACTAAATTTACTTTGTTTTCTTCCCACTTCTTTTCTCTTCTTTCAAAAATAAAACTCCGGAACGCAGAGTTAGAGTTAACTTATCCTATTTTCTGTCTGGACATGCATTTAAAAAATGTCTCATTTTTTGAGCTTGGTCAAAGTGGCTTTGATTATTATCTGATTACATAGGAGTCCTATAATCTGTTTTGCACCTGTTGCTTATTTCCCCCTCTTTTAACCGCAATGTTGATTGTTAACAATACTATTACAAGTATTACTCTTTTTAAATTACTAACACATAAATTATAATTTTTAGTTGCTAAAAAGTACGTTATCATGATAAATGCACATGTTGTAATGATATTCTGACTGGTATTTCTATGTGCAGATAATGTTAGGAGTGGATCGCCTTGACATGATTAAGGGAATTCCACAAAAGATTTTGGCATTTGAAAAGTTCTTGGAAGAAAATCCAGATTGGCATGACAAAGTAGTGTTGCTTCAGATTGCCGCACCAACAAGGACAAATGTCCTTGAATGTATGCTTTCAATAATTTGTTGAATTTCCTATTTTTGTTATATTACAATTGGACAGAGATGGAAATAATTTATATGTCATGTGGACAAAAGATTGTTATAGCTAAATGAGTTAAAGGGATCACATTTATGCAGCTAATGCTGGTTCTTATTTTGTTTTCTCTGCCTCTATTTGTTTTCGAACAGATCAAAAACTTACATGTCAAGTTCATGAAATCGTTGGACGAATTAATGGAAGATTTGGAAGCCTTACAACTGTTCCAATTCATCATCTGGTTTGCCTTTTCATTTTATTGGACACATCATAAATCTAAAATGAGAGAGAATTACAAGCGACTCTTGTTTGTTTGTACAGGATCAAACTCTTGACTTTCATGGGTTATGTGCATTATACGCGATTACTGGTATCATTTTAGTCCTGTTTAATCACAGTAGTTTAATCATAGATGTTACATAACATGCCTTTGCTGCTACTTGACTTCCATTATTTTTTTTATCGGTCAGAAAACTGATACACTGATGTCTTTTGGATAGATGTGGCTCTAATTACATCGTTAAGAGATGGAATGAATCTTGTCAGTTATGAATTTGTGGCATGCCAGGCTTCGAAAAAGGGAGTTCTGATTCTAAGCGAGGTATATATACCTTATCAGCGGGCCAGCGGCCATGTGTTGGTACATTGTCTAGGTGGCTAGATGAGACGGTTGGGTAATGGGCCCCTGGGTTAGGTTGAAACGGGTCATTTTTGGTGCATTCGTAGCAGGCAGGATCTGGTTTTTGAAAAATAAAAATAAAATACGTTAATTACGATTACAAATACAGCATTATTACATTATTTATATCAATCTATAACTTTAAAATGATTTAGGAAGTTGTATGCATAAAAATAGACTTTGCACGACTTTTAACAGGCTTGACCCATAGAAATGATTCTATTTTTAGTCTAAGTTTTCTATTTGACCCATTCTACATAAACCACAATCAAATTAGCCCATTGATGAATAAATGGGCCGATATAACATCCTCTACATTCTTATGAGTCATTTGAAAAAGAATCTATTCGTTGTGAGCATGCATTCTCTCAGCTTAAATTGCAAAATCGTTTTATATCCGGTTGTCATCATCACAAACTGTTAGTGCGGATGCTTTTTTATAAACATATATCTGCTTCCCCTATAATTTGGACATTACTACAGTCTTGCAACTTTTTCAAAATAATTCTACAAACTTAAACGTTTCAATTTTCATTGGATGGCGAGACTAATAATTTGCATGTTTTATACACAAGTTTGCAGGGGCAGCACAGTCTTTGGGTGCAGGGGCAATTTTGGTAAACCCTTGGAACATAACAGAAGTGGCTTCTTCTATTGCATATGCTTTGAACATGCCTGCTGAGGAAAGGGAAAAACGACACCACCATAACTTCATGCATGTCACTACTCATACTTCCCAGGAATGGGCTGAAACATTTGTTAGGTACATATCACCGAAAATTACATTCAAAGGTACAAATAGTAAGGTGGTTCTTAATTAACAATTCAAAGGTCCAATATCAACATTTAGGGTCTATACACTTTATATATTGCAACATTTTAGGGGCCATACTTTCATTTGAACACCATATTATCATTAAGGTATATTATGACTTGATCATTGCATTCCGTAAAATGTTGATTGAGAGTATGAATCATAAAGTGGAAATTGATTTAAGGTATATACACTTTTAATGAATTTGCTCTATCTTCAAGCGTATCATGGTGTCAAAGGCCCCGATTATGTGTATATGGATCATTTGGGTCAATAGCATATCACTAACGACAAGTAATAAAACTTAAAGATTTAACATATTAGGAAATAAGTAATTTTAGTATTCATATAAAAACAAATGGACAAAAAAGTACTTGGAGGTCAAGTAGTAAACCTAAACCGATCCTAACCAAGTTGCCCTATATCACTAAAACTACCTGTTTTCTTACCTGATCTGCCCGTTTTACCAACTACCAGTTTACCACCACTAGCTTGTTCTTATACGGTCACTTTATAATCATATTAGGGATTAGTTTCTTCATGGTTTAAATTTTGAAATGGGTGCAACATATACTTATACATGCGCAGTGAACTCAATGATACGATTGTGGAAGCACAGTTAAGGATCAGACAGATTCCACCTTTACTTCAAGCGGAAGAAGCAGTTCAGTGTTATTTGAAATCGAACAATCGTCTACTCATTTTGGTATGCTCTTCGTTAAGTCATATATATAATCATAGAACCTATAACTTTTCATTATGTCTTTCAGAATTCATAATTTTTGACCTCCCATTTAGTGTCATAAAGAAAGGACATAAATTTTTCTTAGATTTTTAAGAACTGTTCAATCTATAACTTAATTGACTTTTATCCAAACTTTCCTATTAGTCATATTAGGTATTTAATGAAAAAATGAACTGTTGGTTAAGTTAAAATCAATAACAAATATGTGACTTTTATCGCTAAGGTTGTAGCAGACATGATCCCAGTTCGTGGGTGATAATGTATAGTTACTATGACAGGGGTTTTATGCAACACTGACAGAACCTCTGGACTGTGGTAGAAGGGTTGATCAGTTCAAAGAAATGGAACCAAAACTTCACCCGGAAGTAAAAGAAGCTTTAAAGAGACTGTGTGAAGATCCAAAGACCACAGTTGTTGTCCTGAGTGGATGCCACCACTCCGTTCTCGATAAGGTAGTCTCATTCTCTATGCGTAAGTATGTCACTATTCACTCTACCAATTCCGTATGACTATCATATCATTAGCATATAAAATTTTATTGAGTATGCAGAACTTCGGAGAATTCAATATATGGTTGGGTGCAGAACATGGTGTATTTTTAAGAACACCTAATAAGAAATGGATCAGAAACTTACCAGAAGTACAAATGGATTGGGTTGACAGCGTTAAGGTATTGTCTATCCATCCATGTTTATGTACGTTGTCACTGTGCATACTATGGAATGCTAAAAAGGAAGTATTTTACTGTACTTCTGTTGAGACATTTGGTTATTGTAGAGGTAGTGAAGAGATAACAATCTCGAACCATTGACTTGGGTCAATTCAGATTATATGTTATCTCTGACGGGGCAAACTGTAATTGAAAAAGTATCAACTCAAAAGGAAACGGGTCAAGCAAATAGAAAGTATTCCAAAATGTATCCCCCCTTTTGT
This sequence comes from Artemisia argyi, assembly GCA_030686995.1. NCBI lineage: Eukaryota > Viridiplantae > Streptophyta > Magnoliopsida > Asterales > Asteraceae > Artemisia > Artemisia argyi. The sequence continues at coordinate 137,229,655 of CM060677.1, forward strand.
TATTTACAGTACAATATTATATCATTATCTAAATACTAAAAAATGTTATGGAGTACCTATTTATGACAAACTAATTAAGTAAAATTAATTTTAAAAAATTGATAAAAGCGTTCCAGCCCATAAAAAAAAACTCTGTTTCACCTGTTCCCACCCAATTTTCCTCCTCTATGGTAGTGCATACCCTTATTGAGAATTACAGATTTGTTACTAACCTAACGTGATTTAACATGTATAAACTTGATGTCGATTTCAGCATGTCTTTGAGTATTTCACTGAAAGAACACCACGGTCTACATTTGAGCTTCGTGAGACATCTTTAGTTTGGAACTTTAAGCATGCAGGTTACCATCGTGCCAATTTACTATATTTTTCTTACATATTTATAATTCATTTTCCACATTATAACGACATTATGAACAGATATCGAGTTTGGGAGGCTTCAAGCCAAGGACATGTTGCAGCACCTATGGACTGGACCCATATCAAATGCATCAGTGGAAGTTGTTCAAGGTGGCAGGTCTGTTGAGGTTCGTGCAAATGGAGTTACCAAGGTTTGTTGTTTTCTGGAGATGACGCAATGGGTGGGTTGGGTCACAGCTTTTGGTGCAAAAGGTGAACTTATATTATTAAGTATCAACAAACTTTTACATCAGAGATATAACATAACTGAATATGGACAGGCCCATATCAGATACAAAAATCACAAAACAGTACAAACATATACATCAATCCTCATATGCTACCATCATTGCATCAGACACCATATGCACATCTGCTCCCATACACTTATGCATCCATTCATACTGAACATATTCACCTTTTTTATGCACCTACCATCTAGCTACATTTCCATTACTTCATCCACTTAGCCACTCAACCTGCCACCACAGTAGCATAAGTGGAAATGAAGAATGGAGAATTTTTAAAGGTTGAAACAGGTTGGGTCACAGCTTAAAACGGGTAATTTTTAAAGGTTGAAACGGGTTTGACCAAAAACAAGGTATCTCCAAAAGTTATATTGTTTCATTGACAGTCTACCAGATTTAAGCAACTGATTAGGAGAATTTTTGCATAAAATTACGCTTTGTGGGATATTTGTCCATTTGACCCGTATCCTTTTCTGTCGTGCTTGTTTCTTTATAGCACAAGTACACGTGTTTTACTCTTTTTGTCCAAACTTTTTAGGGTTCAGGAATTAAACGCATTTTAGGAGAGGTGGTACACTACAAAGATATGAAAGAACCGATTGACTATGTCTTGTGTGTAGGCCATTTCCTTACGAAGGTATGTCTTCCAAAGGAATTCTAGTAGTGATAGTACTAGAACCTTTATGTTGGTTAGGTATAGGGCTTAGATACATATGATTCGCTATCTGTGTACATCATCATTGTTTCAGGATGAAGATGTTTACACTTTTTTCGAGCCTGAGCCACCAACCCCATTGAGAACAAGCTTATCGAGTCCAGTTAACGGGTCATCTTTAGATCAAAGCGGATCTGGGGGAATGTGCATGAAAAGAGCGAATCCATTTTCAGCTTCAAACAGTAATGATAGCAGCACCGGGGATGTGGATTGGAAAGATAGCACTCCATCAATACTTGATCTCAATAGTAACCATTACTTCTCGTGTGCAGTTAAGAAAAAGCGTTCGTGTGCCAGGTATCTCTTAAGTTCATCAGCCGATGTTGTCTCGCTTTTGAAACAGATGGCGGATAATTGAGGCAATGGTAGATACATACTTAAACACTTAGGGTACATACAGAAGGATAGATTTTACTCATAATGGTTTACTCTATTTCATCCTTAAGTCAGAGGCTCATAAGTGAGACTGCAAATCATTACCGTAAACTTCTTAGTTTCTACTTAAAACACTTAGTTATATCTCATTTAATTACGAGTTTTACTTGTCTTATCATCTTACCATGAGGACAGTCATCTTCAGAGGTTGCAAGGTGCATTCTGTAATGGCCTAAACATCAAAAATGATAAAACTTTTATGCACAGGTCTAAACAGGTCTATTCAGCTTTAGTTATAGTTACTGCATCAGATATAATAACAAAAAATAATACTATACATTTGAAAACTATATAATTTCTTAATAATAATATGATTAGGAACTTGTAAGCATTTGAATGCAATGCACATATTCGACCTTGTTTAACCTATAGATATTTTCCTAAATTTGACCTGTCACATAAAAATATCCTGAATTGAGACTGCATAGAACTGTGTGTATCTTCAATACGTTCAACAAGTGAGTATCAAAGAATGCCACTTCATTGGTGAATTATGTACGAGCATGTTGATAGTAAATCCAAAAAAAGTCGTGTTAGTTGTACATGTAGAATTGGACCAAAATAGAAAATAGTAGCCGTATTCAGAGCAACCTTGCAGTTTAAATGTTAAGACGATCTAAAAGATCAAACTCGTTTTGATTTTAATTGCAAAAAAATAATTGAATGCATCACTGCATTTTACATGTAATTGTTCATTTAATCAAGAACTCTAGTCTAAAGTTGCTTACAACACAAATACAAAGTAGGGCTAAGCATCGGGGCGGATCCCGACCCGTCCCGACTAATCCCGATCCCGAAAGGCAGCTAAATCCTAAACCGAATACCGACTCGAAAGTAGTCGGTTTCAGTATAGTCGGTTTCGGTCAACTTTGTTTGTCTTTTCTTGGTTTATGGCCCGATCCGACCCGACCCGAGTCCCGAGATCATGGAAAACTTGAACCGAGTCCCGACCCGAGTAGCAGTCGGTCGGAATCAGTTTCTGGCGGTCGGAATCGGGCGTCGGTAGTCGGCCGGGATTGCTCACCCCTAGTACAAAGTCTTGAAATATAGAAATTAAAGCCATAAAAACTAAGTGGTGTTATATGTCCCACCAACTTGAAGTGGATGGTCTCAAATTGATGTCTTATTTTTTCGTTCATTAAAAGATAGAAAAAATAAATTTGTCATATTTTATGAAAACAAATAAGGGCAAAAGTTATCCACACATACAAACACTCGTTTTGATTTTAATTGCAATAAAATAATTATCACAAATAGAAAAACAATCAACTACCATGTGGTCTAGTGGTGAGTGCTTAACTTGTTAAGTGAGCCACAGAGAGAGTAGTACCGGATGGGTGACCATCCGGGAAGTCCTCTTTGACCACAGGGTTTGTTGATACCAGGCTTTCAAAGTCCTTCAATGAAGGTTTCAACCCACTAGGGTTCGAATCTGGAGAAGGCAGGGTTTACTTCAAATTAAGTGTCGTGCCTTCGGGCGGCTTAAGTTGAAGGTTTTCCCCCCATCGGGTTTCATTGGTCAAGGATTTCTCCGAAAGAACCGTTTCAAAAAAAAATTTAATCAAGAACTCTAGCCTAAAGTTGCTTACAACACAAGCATCAAGCTCCGTTGATAATCAAAAATTAAGTAAAATCTGACATGTATCAATTAATGATTAGCGAACATAAACCCTTTAGACAATGCTCGAGTCTACGAGGTCCCAAGGGTATAATGATGCTTGTAAGTAGGTTTTATTAGAACTGAGCTAGATAGCTGTGGGTATGTGAGGTTTGCTTTTGCCTCGTCTAACTGAGGATGCGATTATTAAGTTGGGTAATGTTACTTTTAACTAACTCATTGCTTTTTTGTCCGCAAAAGTAACTTTTTATGTTTAGTTGTCTTAATGGCTTGTCTGAATTGTGTACGAGCATGTTGATAGTAATTCCAAAAAACGTCATGTTAGTTGTACATGTAGAATTGGACCAAAATAGTAGCCGTATTGAGAGCAACCTTGCAGTTTAAAATGTTACGATGATCTAAAAAATCAAACTCGTTTTGATTTTAATTGCAAAAAAAAATAATTGAATACATTCACTGCATTCTACATATACTTTGTCATTTAATCAAAAACTCTAGCCTAAAGTTGCTTACAACACAAGTACAAAGTTTCGAAATATGAAAATTAAAGCCATAAAAACTAAGTGATGTTATATGTCTCACTAACTTGAAGTGGATGTTCTCAAATTGGTGTCTTATTTTTTCGTTCATTAAAAGATACAAAAAATAAATTTTTCATATTTTGTGAAAACAGAGAAGGGCAAAAGTTATCCACACATACAAAGTACAAACACTTGTTTTGATTTTAATTGCAAAAAAATAATTGAATATATCACAAGTATAAAAACACTCATTTTACATGTACTTGATCATTTAATCAAGAACTCTAGCCTAAAGTTGCTTACAACACAAGTACAAAGTCTCCAAATATGGAAATTTAAGTCATAAAAACTAAGTGATGTTATATGTCCCACCAACTTGAAGTGGGTGGTCTCAAATTGGTGTCTTATTTTTTCGTTCATTAAAAGATACAAAAAATAAATTTGTCCTGTTTTGTGAAAACAAAGAAGGGCAAAAGTTATCCACACATACAAACACTCGTTTTGATTTTAATTGAAAAAAATAATTGAATACATCACAAGTACAAAAACACTCATTTTACATGTACTTGGTCATTTAATCAAAAACTCTAGCTTAAAGTTGCTGTTGACATAAATTAATGCCTAAAAACATTATTAGCATGTTATCAATATCTCTATGTTTTGATTATCACAAAATATAAACTCATAGAACTAAAACTTGTGACATAAACAAGTATTTAGTGATTAATATTTCTCTTTACATCCAAATCACTTAAGGTATGAATAAACAAAGTGTTTAGTGCAATTTATGATCAAAGGGGTATTTAATTAACTAATACAAAGTTTATTTAATTATATAATCTTATTATATATTTTTGAAAAACACTTTTGGTAATAAGGAAAAATGTTTTAATCATACTAAATATATGATTTCAAATATTTAACCAAAATCAGTTAGTTTTTCACCAAATAAACTTTCCCCACTAAAAGACAAAGTTTCTGGCCGTTACAGTTGGGCGGCCCCCTTAATTTTAAGGGGGCCGGCCATGCTTTAAGGGGACCGGCCACGCTCCTCTGTCAGAAACGTTTGCCTATAAATACCACCTTAAACCTGGATTTTTTCCTCACCTTTTGCACCCCAAAACTTTCTGTTCTAGATCTCATTTCTATTCTCCAAATCCTTTGATCATAAATACATAATCCTTTGTTTCAAAGTGATTTTTACATCATCCTCTCAAGTGCAAGAGAAGAATACTTCTATCCTCCAAGACAAGAAGTATTACAACTTGTTGTGACCTCCACATCCAAGTTGTTGGTGCATCATCAAGAATATCTACATATATCTTTGTGTAGTGTGTTGTGAATATTTGATTGTAGATAGTTGTGATTAGGAATATAGATAGTGTGATTGGCTAGTAGATTGTAGTGAAGATTATTGGTGTGTAGAAGATAGGCGTGAACTAGATTGTAGTGAAGACTATTGGTGTGTTGAAGATAGGTGTGTAGTTAGTTGGTGTGAAGTAGTTGTGAAGAAGGTGTGATTTCGTTGTGACGAAGCTTTGGTGTGTAAGTGGTGTGTATATTGGTGTGTAAGGTTTCTCCGCCATAAGGAGCTTGTTGACATAGTGAAGAAAACTCTCGAGTAGGTGACTCGAGGAGTGGAGTAGGGCAAGGAAGGTGTCCTTGTAGCCGAACCACTATAAATCCTTTGTCTCGCGGTTAGATCTTTCCATATCTTACTTATTATCTTGCTTATATCGTTATTACATTTGTAGACGTAGACGTATATATATAGTTGCTCATATAGTACTAGTATTGATTTTACTTAAAGATCAAACGAAAGTTTCATTCACAAAACAAAGTTTTTAAAATCAAACTAAAAAGGTTACATACATATAATTGATCATTTCGATCAAGTATAGTTTTCATACAAAATATAACTAAGGATTATAAGATAAACGATTACGTACTTATCTCTTGTATATAGCTAGAATTGTTTATATTATGCATGTGTTGATTTCACATACTTAGCTTACATTATTATTATTGTTCATACTTAGATATACTTGTTCATATTGTTCAAGATTTGAGTTCACATAAGATTGAATCAAAGTTTTAAAAGCAAACAAGGTTTTAAAACTAAACCAAGTTTTCATAATAAAATTAAAAAGACGTAAAACTATTCAACCCCCCCTTCTAGTTTTCCACAATTGGTATCAGAGCCACGTCTAGCAAGATTTTTAAAATATATTGTATTTTAAAACTTGTAACGATCTATGGAATCTGAAAAATATTTAGGAGGGCAATCTATGCAAAGACCACCACTATTTGAAAGTGATGGATTTTTATATTGGAAAAATAGATTCGAAACTTATGTGAAATCAAAAGATCTTGATCTTTGGCATGTCATTACCTTTGGTGATTTTCCCCCTATTCAATATAATTTTGAAACTAAAATGGACGAAATTGTATCTTTTGAAAAACAAAATGATGATTTGAAAAAGAAACTAGCAAAAAATAATGAGGCTAAAATGGTTATTTATAATGCCTTACCACGCAAAGAATATGAAAGAATTTTTATGTGTAAAACCGCAAAAGAAATTTGGGATTCTTTACTAATCACTCACCAAGGTAATAGTCAAGTTAAAGAGAACAAAATAGATCTTCTTGTTCAACAATATGAACAATTTACAATTCCGGATGAGGAATCAATAGATAATGCTTTTGCTAGGTTTAACACCATCATCACAAGTTTAAAAGCACTTGATGAGAATCTTTCTAGTAAGAATTTTGTTAGGAAATTTCTTAGGGCTCTTCATCCAAAATGGCGAGCTAAAGTTACGGCGATTGAAGAATCGAAGAACTTGTCAACTCTTCAACTTGATGAGTTGATCGGCAACCTGAAAGTCTACGAAGCAATAATAAAGAAAGACTTCGAGATGGTCAATGGAAAAAGAGAGCAAAGCAAGTCAATTGCGTTGAAAGCTAGGAAGGAATCTAGTAACGAGGATAGCTCAACCTCCGAAAGTGATGACGAAGAATATGCGATGGCCGTAAGAGACTTCAAGAAATTCTTCAAAAGGCGAGGAAGATTCGTTAGACAACCGCATGATGAAAGGAAAACAAACCAAAGAAATAAAGATGACAAAAATGGCAAAAGTGATAGGAAGTGCTTCAAATGTGGTGATCCAAATCATCTCATCGGAAAATGTCCAATGATGTCAAGAAATCAAAAGGCGTTTGTTGGAGGAGCTTGGAGTGATAGCGATGACGATGAGAAAGAAATCACAAATGAGGAGAAATGTCTTATGGCTAAGACATCAAGCGAGGTACGTTCCGAAACCAAATACTTTAGTGACGAAAATTTATCATTAGACAAAAAAGACCTAGATAGTGAATATAATAGGTTATGCAAATTAGGTCAAAAGGTTATAGCTAAAAATAAGTCACTAAAACATATTAATAATCTATTAGAAAATGAAGTACTCGAATTAAAAATTAGACTACAACATATGGAAAAAGGAAAAGAAGTTTTTATAGAATGTAAAACATGCATAGAGGTTAATAATGAAAATGAAAAACTTAAAGATGAAATTTTCAAACTTGACAAGTTTAAAAATAGTAGTAACCCACTTAAGAAAATAATAAGTGCTCAAGAAACTTCGGGAGATAAAACCGGTCTAGGATTAACTTCAACTAATGTTTCAACTAGTGAAAATAAAAGTATAAAGTTTGAATGTGAATCTAGTAAACAAAAATCATTAGAATCAAATCCTAAGTATATACTTACAAAAGATAGAAAAATACCCATTGCGAATGATGAAAAAGTAAAAACTTTTTATAAACCATCCTTAAAGACCGAAGTAGGATCCTCTAAACCTAAATTAAGATCTAAAACTCCACCACCAAGAAAACCTAACAATCATCATCCAAGATCTAAAAAATCTCAACCTAGAAGAAATCAAAATAGACAATATTACAATAACACTAGAAATCAAATGTGGAATTATCAACCAAGTTACAATCCTTGGGAAATATTACTACAATACATGCATCCTTGCCAAATGTTAAATATGTTTGGACCAAACAACTTTGGACCAATGAGACAATGGGGACCAAGTGGCTAAATTGTCAATCTTGGAAGAAGTTGGAATATCATCTACAAATGTCTTCTATAAGTCAACATGGTCACTTGAAGTGCTTGAAGATATTCCATTGAAGACTAAAAGGTACGCGTTTCTTTTAAGTTCATCACTATAATTTGCATGCTTAGATAAATGATTAGTTAGATTAATGCTTAGTACATAATTGCTTATATTCTTATAACCTAGAAACATCATTGGTTGACTTTCCTAGGAATAAGATAAAATTGTTCATTGCCGAACAAAATAGAAAATGGAAATCTTCTATATCCACTATTAGGAAACTCATGGTGATGAAGTGAAATGAGTTAAGTGGATCAATCGTTAATATAGAAGTAGGATTAGATCCCTCGCGTAAGAAAACTATGGATGAAACAAGCTCTCGTAGAATATGGCATTAAGATAGATAAGCGTGCAAAAACAAAGGAACTATAGATGTTAGGTTATACCCCGTTCAACCCTCTCGCATCTAACATATATATTTTAGTCATCACTTCCTTTAGGATCATAGGATTTGTAGAAACGATAGCATGAGATAATAGTAGGCTTGACCAATCCTCTTGAGCATGAGATCTTTAATAAACATCTTTTAAAATATATGATTAATGATATTTGTTGTCAAAATCTAATATCGTTAAAAATATGCAAAAACCTCATATTTTAGAAAATAGTTTTTCAAATAACTATCCCACTTTTAAATAAGATGTTTTCACTATATATATCCACAATTTTGTTTTGATCAAAACCAAAGATTGAGAAAATTTTCTTTATCCTTCATTAACACTTTTTGAAGTAAAACCGAATCTATTTTATTCAATTAACTCTCATATCTACATGAAAACCTACTTTCAAACATTGTTGAATAATGCTAAAAACGTCTCTTTAAATCATGCATGGTGATCTCATATTTGTCATATATATTTATATAAATGACACTTATAAGTGAACTAAATCAAATCAAGAGGACCATGGTTTGTCTATTAAGACTTTGTTTGTAACAAGTCTAGAAACCCATGTTATCACAATACACATTAGGATTAATCCTCCTAGTTATGTAGTTATGAAATACTTGATGTTGCTTATTGTTTCCTAGCTCTTATATTTTGCTTGCTAGATGAGTATGTTTGCATGATAGATGAAATTGCTTGATTACTTAATCTCCTTGGTTAACATGCTTTAGCTACATAATTGCCTACATAATTTGTCTATGTTTAATTGCCTCAAAGAGTTGGACTTGTTTGAAACCAAAAACACAACCTTTCTGCAATTCACTACCAAAAACCCTTTTCTGGCAATCTGGGAATCACCAGATGGGCGGCCCCCTTAAATCATAAGGCGGCCCCCTTAATTATTAAGGGGACCGGCCTCCAATTAAGGGGACCGGCCATCTGATGATCAAAGGTGCTGTTTCCCTTTTCTACTTTTTAGCCCACTTCATCCTACACTTCCCAAAATTCACAAACTTATTCTATCCTCAACCTTCCATAAAAGTTTATCCATCCTTGATCCCACCAATCCTACATTATAAAACACTCTCATTCCTCTCAATCTCCACTCATCTCATCATTTCCTCTCCCATTAAACCAAAACCACCAAGAAACTTGTTTGGAGAAGAAAGCCTAACTTCCTTTAAAATTCCGTCAAACCAAATGAGGTTGTCAAACATCCAACACCAAATTCCTCCTATGTTTCCAAACATTACTTACCTAACACCTCACTCTCCTTCTCACCAACATTACATATCAAAAACCTTTACTACCCATATCCTTCTACATTACACTCAAACCTCATAATCTTTTCACAACTCAAGCGATGTTGTTCATATTTAACCAACACCTAAACCTCACTCTCACACAAATGATCCATTTAACAACAAATCATCCATTCGTGCTTCGACTAATGATCCTTCTTATGATGAGCATGCACAATCCCAAAACCATAATCCCAACCTCATTACCAACACTTTACATGTTGCTCATTCAACAAAAACACCATCCACTCATGAAGCATCTTTTCCACCCATATCATGTTTTCATGATTACCCAAGCTCAAACATGTCTCCACCACCAAGAGTATCACCATCACATCCTACAACTTCACATGCCATTCCTATGTTGCATGTTCAAACCCTCACCCAAGACAACTATCATGCTCCACCACCATCACCTTCCTCCGAACACTTGAAGTTCGTTGAGGCGCTAAAAGAAGCCCATGAGCTTAGTGCTCTTTTAGCCTTACATCTTGCTCAACGCAATTTGGATCCACCTTCATCTAGATCACCCTCATCACCACACAACATAAATCAACTTGAGAAGCATGTCAACAATTAACCTTGTTGCATCTTTCTCCTAAAAATGATTGCATTCAATGAACACTTCACTTGGATTGAATATCTTCTCACTAGATCACATCCAATACCCTCACTTGAACAACATCCAAAACCTCAATCAACCTCTTCCGCTACAAACTCTCCACCACCAAATTATCCAACATTCATGACCCGAACATATACCTCCATTAATCCAACAACCTCCATTAATCCAACAACCTTACCCTAACTCAACCATCCTCATTCCAAACACTCCATCATCAACCATCTAAGCATACCATATGCTTATGATTTTCACTTTCAAATACGAATCAACCAACCTTTGGTTGCAAGCAAGTCCAAGTGCTCTCTTAGGCAATATAGGACTATGTCTTTTCTTTTGTGTTATTTTTTCAAGCATATTGAATGTTGTAATGCTTTTCATTTCTATAATGCTTGAATGAATCTTTGTTTAGTTGCATAATTGTTGCCTTGCATATATGTGTATCTTGCTCTCTTAAAATAATTTTGTAGCAAAGATCTCCATAGCTCGTTCCTTTGGTGCTCTCAAATAGGGGGGAGCATACATCAAGGGGGAGCATTCTACCCGTTTAAACTTCCCTCGCGAAGCTTACTCGGCTTAACCTTTTTGATTTTACAAAAAGGGGGAGAAGAGAAATGTAAACTCTATAATACTTGTCTAAAAACAAGTTTTAGATATATTGAGTTTAAGGTTTTGTAATAATCAAAAAGGGGGAGATTGTTGACATAAATTAATGCCTAAAAACATTATTAACATGTTATCAATATCTCTATGTTTTGATTATCACAAAATATAAACTCATAGAACTAAAACTTGTGACATAAACAAGTATTTAGTGATTAATATTTCTCTTTACATCCAAATCACTTAAGGTATGAATAAACAAAGTGTTTAGTGCAATTTATGATCAAAGGGGTATTTAATTAACTAATACAAAGTTTATTTAATTATATAATCTTATTATATATTTTTGAAAAACACTTTTGGTAATAAGGAAAAATGTTTTAATCATACTAAATATATGATTTCAAATATTTAACCAAAATCAGTTAGTTTTTCACCAAATAAACTTTCCCCACTAAAAGACAAAGTTTCTGGCCGTTACAGTTGGGCGGCCCCCTTAATTTTAAGGGGGACGGCCATGCTTTAAGGGGACCGGCCACACTCCTCTGTCAGAAACGTTTGCCTATAAATACCACCTTAAACCTGGATTTTTTCCTCACCTTTTGCACCCCAAAACTTTCTGTTCTAGATCTCATTTCTATTCTCCAAATCCTTTGATCATAAATACATAATCCTTTGTTTCAAAGTGATTTTTACATCATCCTCTCAAGTGCAAGAGAAGAATACTTCTATCCTCCAAGACAAGAAGTATTACAACTTGTTGTGACCTCCACATCCAAGTTGTTGGTGCATCATCAAGAATATCTACATATATCTTTGTGTAGTGTGTTGTGAATATTTGATTGTAGATAGTTGTGATTAGGAATATAGATAGTGTGATTGGCTAGTAGATTGTAGTGAAGATTATTGGTGTGTAGAAGATAGGCGTGAACTAGATTGTAGTGAAGACTATTGGTGTGTTGAAGATAGGTGTGTAGTTAGTTGGTGTGAAGTAGTTGTGAAGAAGGTGTGATTTCGTTGTGACGAAGCTTTGGTGTGTAAGTGGTGTGTATATTGGTGTGTAAGGTTTCTCCGCCATAAGGAGCTTGTTGACATAGTGAAGAAAACTCTCGAGTAGGTGACTCGAGGAGTGGAGTAGGGCAAGGAAGGTGTCCTTGTAGCCGAACCACTATAAATCCTTTGTCTCGCGGTTAGATCTTTTCATATCTTACTTATTATCTTGCTTATATCGTTATTACATTTGTAGACGTAGACGTATATATATAGTTGCTCATATAGTACTAGTATTGATTTTACTTAAAGATCAAACGAAAGTTTCATTCACAAAACAAAGTTTTTAAAATCAAACTAAAAAGGTTACATACATATAATTGATCATTTCGATCAAGTATAGTTTTCATACAAAATATAACTAAGGATTATAAGATAAACGATTACGTACTTATCTCTTGTATATAGCTAGAATTGTTTATATTATGCATGTGTTGATTTCACATACTTAGCTTACATTATTATTATTGTTCATACTTAGATATACTTGTTCATATTGTTCAAGATTTGAGTTCACATAAGATTGAATCAAAGTTTTAAAAGCAAACAAGGTTTTAAAACTAAACCAAGTTTTTATAATAAAATTAAAAAGACGTAAAACTATTCAACCCCCCCTTCTAGTTTTCCACAGTTGCTTACAACACAAGTACAAAGTCTCGAAATATGGAAATTAAAGCCATAAAACCTAATTGATGTTATATGTCCCACAAACTTGAAGTGGGTGATCTCAAATTGGTTTCTTATTTTTTTCGTTTATTAAAAGATGCAAAAAATAAATTTGTCCTGTTTTGTGAAAACGTCAAAATTTATCCACATAAACACCCAAATCAAATAATGAGCACCCAAGGATCAAAGGAAACGTATATAGCAACTCAAATGATTTTAATAGAAAGTAAAGAGATTGTGGTTAAATATTGACGAGATTTAACCCCATGGGTCGGCCGGGTGCAATATCATGGTTATTAAAAATTCAATGAGTATAGATAGATGTTTAATATTATTAACAAGAACATATCTACAAACGTTATAATCTGTGCAGATTATATTTATATCAACAGATGAGTACCACCACAACAGATGATTATATCCATCCAGAAATGACCGCATATCCAGACTTGTAGTTACACTATTTCAATGTGCAGAAGATATAACTACCTTCACAAAGACGAAGTTACAACTTGATTGGTCTTCAATGAGAACAAGTGAAATGACCCGGAATCCAATTAGAAAGCAGTCATCTGGGTTTAGTGTCGTCAAGGTTGCTGTTTGAAATCAAGACCTCTCCATTTGTGTGTTCGGTTTGGGTAATGGGTCAAAATGGGTCGGATGGGGATGTGGAGTTGGGTTGACCTGGCCAAACGGTTCTATTCATTCAATGCATATCTTTTAACCCTTACTCGTTCACCCTTAAAATGAATATATTTCCATTCACTAAGGTACTTCTTAAGAACTAGTTTTTGTTTTTCCTCTTCACCGACATTTTGAAAAGCACGGGCAACTTTCCTTGTAGTGTCCTCATCTGGTTTCACTCCTAGTTCCTCCATGTCTGCAAACACCTGATTGTTGACAATATCACAGTTTACCAACGTTTGCTCACTATGTTTTCATAAAAATTTGAGACTGAAAGATGAAGAAGTTGGGTAATGGTTCAGAATGGATTCAGGTTGACAGGTCATCATTATTAGGGGTCAAAATGAGCCTGGGCTGACCCACGAACACTTCTCTGTCCAAGATTTACTAATTTTTCTGGGTAATAATCTAAAATTTTAATTAAATGACCCCGAAATTCGTAAGCACAAAAACAGACTTTTGGGCAACTCTCAACCCGTTAACCCAATATTGGTTTGACCCATCTGAGATAAATGTAACCCAAATCGAACCATTCTTACATAAATGGGTAAAAATTACCACTGCTAGTAAAAAAAGGAAACAATGGCTGCAAATGACTAACTTTAAAGGTACCTCAATTACATTCGCAGGCATGTTATGATGAGTGTAGATGGATATCATTCTTGAAAACAGCCTTTTTGAGATGGATCTTTCATGTGTATGCAAAATCATGTTCCACAATGATTGTGCTTCATCTACCCTTTGGTCCATATCAAATGCAAGTAGAAGAGTGTCAAATGTTCCCATTGTCATTCCTTGCCCTTTGCCAAACATCCATTTTGCCACCTGTTCCAACATCCGCAGACAGTAAAAAAGTTACTTAGTTATTTACCGATTCTTATAGTGCATACATGCACTGACATTAATACAGTTCAAAAGTAAACAAAAATATAAATCATTAAGATGAGGAACTACACAATGTGAATCCCATCACGTTATTAGGAAATACTTTTATAATTCCATATGATTAGCGTCATTCAGTATAGAATATTGCAATTATATTCCGAAGCTTTAGAATATATATTTTCATACTTGAATCACTCGTTTCCATTGTTTCCGTTGCTTTAGAATATTAAGAGCCTTGGCTACTGCTATCACCGGGAATTCTGACTCCCAGGCTGTCCATTTATCAAGTTCTCCATAAACAGCTTCTTTTTCATTTGGCAATCCACAGACCTGTAATTTAGCAATTCCATGTAACTTCAAATGTCAACTTGCTCTAATCCCCAAAAGAAATAAATGTAGAAGTACAAGAATATATAGTATTGATTAACCATTCGCTCAATTAAACCTGCTAAAAGTCCCTAAAAAGGTTTGGGAACTAATTAAGAGGCTCACTTACAATTCGAACAAGATTCAGTGCCTTTTGCCCAGATGCAGCAGAATCTCTCTTATTCCACAAGTGATGTTCTGTCTTGCTTGGCTTTTTCGCAATTTTCCTGCAAAGTTTGATGTTAAAACTCTAATTTGTAAACCATGAAAGCAAGGACATCGGTAATATTACTCAGTTTCTACTCCCTGTAATCTAAACCTATTGAGCCATAATTGGGGTTATGTATCAATATTAATATATTATTACGCCTGTTAGTCTTGCCATTTTTTTCCGAGTAACAGATATCATTATATCTTTGTGCTTTTTCGTACTATAAAAACACGGTAAAACCAAAACTATAGCTTTTATTTTAGGTAATTTCTTCTCCCAACAATCGATACACTGAATCATTTGATTGCAGATCGATTCCAATGAACAGTTTATGTGTAAATAACATAACATTTGAAAGGCGTTGGTGTTGGACTACTAATAAATAGCATAACAGGAGCACTTCTAGTTTATTATTATCAGAATCATAAAAAAATTTCCTGACCTGTGGAATTTTTGACCAAAAAGATTACTTATCATGGGATGGAAAGACTGTTTCAGCCTATTTGCTAACTGACATATCAGCATCTGAAACGGATTGTGAACAATTATTACATTTTATACAATTCAAGACGTTACTTTTAATTTCATGAATGTAGCAGGATTCACATATACAGAGTATATGCATCTCTAAGTTTGTCGCCATACCTATACAGGGTCTGCGTAGTGACACATTTGGCTCGCCACTCTATGTTCACTCTTGGATCATTAGTAAAGTAATAATTCATGCTTCTATCTAATACTTAATTAAAATAACTTGGCCAAGAATAACAAGAAGAAGCATAACGCATATAACTGTTGGTACAGCTCTAATTAATAAATTTGAGTGTTTAAATACCACCAAATGGCCTAGTGGTTCCTCACAAGAGGTCTAGAGTTCAAACCTTTACCTCACTAGGTACACATTTGGCAAAGGGTCGGAAACGGGCATCCATTTTAGTGGGAAAACCTCATCCGGTTTAGTAGTTGAACAATAGCCAAATAGTCACGGGATTTCAGGCATACACTAAGGTCATAAATTTAACTCTAAAAGCAATTAAAAAAAAAAAAAAAAAAAAAAAAAAATCGCTTACCCCTCCACAGCATTTAACTTGATTAGTTGTTTACCAGAACTTCGATTATTGGAACACTTAACAACGTGCCAAATCGCCTGCGCAAAGTAAGTTTCAAAAAACATTTATGTACTAGAAAACCAACACAGCATATAATTCAATATTAAGTAACAACTAACAAGTTGTGTTTGCTTGCCTTTTTTCTAGAACCTATAACAGGAGGTTGAGTAACCAAAAAGAGCTTATTGATTCCGTCAATAATACCTATCTAACAACAACAAAAACAAACAAATAAAATATATATAAAGATAAATAAATAAATGAACATATACAGTAATAGAAGATAAGTATTTTGAAGAGCAGTTATCACCATGTTGTATTTTTATCATGAAGCTTCTTTTGCAAAAATGATAATATTGAATTTGGAATACCCTTGGCTACTTGAAACTCCAATCTAGAGAGAGGAACGGAGGGGGAGTTAGGGAGTGTTTGGATTGGAAGGTATTCCAAATACCCAGTTTAGTGTATGTTTGGCAGATAAGAGAATGAGTAACTTTGCTGTTTAATGGTAACTTATGCGTGCAAAGTTCTTTGATTAAGGGGCTGTTTGTTTGATGGTTGTAGAATCAAGTAGGGGTGGGCAAATAGACCGAGATCCGAACTGGAACCGACTCAACTCGGACCGAATTTTATACCCGCGGTTCAGTTTTCGGTTCTTCGATATTGTAAATTGCGGTTCTCGGTTTGGTTCGGTTCGGAACCGCGGTTCTTGGTTTCGGAACCGCAGTTCTTGGTTCCGGAACCGAAAAACCGCCCGACTTTCATGCATATGAGATTTTTATTAGACGTTTAGTTTTTTTATGTGATACTTAAACATTGATCATGTTTCTTGAATCTATATATAAAAAAAGCTTGTCGAATACAAACGATTTGCATTGGAATTAAAAAGGTGTTAATGCTATGTAAATTTTACTAATATATATTGTCAGGAACAAATTGATATATGAATTTAGGTATGTTTATAAAATAAGTTTTTGAAGTAGTTTTATATTGGTGCGATTATTCTTTTATTGCAATAGTTGAGACCAAGTACTTGTGGGAATTAATTAAACAAATGGATGCAAAGTTGTTTACTTAGGAAAAAAAGTTATGTCGGTTTTTACGAAATGATAATTGTTCTTTTATAAGAATTTGAAAAATATTGAATGATCAGTTCTTTCTTCTTATAGTTTAGATGTTAAATGTTTGTTGGTTTGGACGTAAATATGTGCAAACACATAAAAATATTGAATTTTTAGGTGCTTTTAAAAAAATCGGTCCCAATTGGGTAGAACCGAAATACCCGAACCAGACCCGAAACACTTTCTTTGGTCCGGTTCTCGGTTCTTAAAATATTTATTTTTCGGTTCTTGGTTCTCTCGGTTCCGAGTCGGTTCTTTGCGGTTCCGGAACCGCACTCACCCCTAGAATCAAGTAATAAAATCATACCATCATTTATATGTTTGATTGATTGTGTGTCCTATTACTAGGTATGGGGTTGGATTTTTTCCAGTAGTGTGTAATTTGATTGATCAAGTTAAACTATTATCAACCACTAGATCTGATCAATGGCCTAAATTAAAAGTTATTAACTACTTCTCATAACCTTTTTTCTTTTTGTATCTTTTCTTTAGTTTACCTTGTACGCTTCATCTTTTCCCTCCAAATTTTTATTCCCTCCATTGTTTTCTCAAGTAGATGAACAACTCATAACCATTTATCAAGTATGAATGATATGGATAATAACTCTTGTACTCAAGTAAAAGAAACATCTGATCTCAAAACCAGGTACATTATACTTGTTTTCTTTGTTTTGTATATGTGAAATCAATTATGAAAATGTAGAGGGGGGGGGGGGGGTTGAATACGTTACCATTTAAAACTTTAAACTTATTGTATCAAATATCCATTTTTAGCTTATTCTAATATGAAAGATGTTATGTGTAGTTAGTGACTAGTATAACTTAAAACATGTTATCACCCAAGTACAATCAACAAGTCACAACACAAGCAATCACATATTGCAAACATCAAAGTAAAGCAATAAGTAAAAGAAAGCGCAAACCGAACACGAGAATTTATAGTGGTTCGGTCACGGATCTCCTCTCCGCCCTACTCCACTCCTCGAGTACCCAACTCGAGAGTTACTTCACTAGATCAACAAGCTCCCTTCTGGGCGGAGAAAACCTTACAATCGTCGCTTACACTTTTATCCGGTACAAAGCTAAATACCGGGTTCTTTTACAAAGGTACAACCACTCCTATCGTCGCCTATGATATTTCCGACACTAAGCTAGATGTCGAGTTCTTTCCCAAGGGTACAACCATTCCCGCTATGTTTTGTGGCCCAACATAAAAACCTTGTGTTTTATGGCACAAACACATAAACCATCTAATCTAGTTTGGTGAATAGATTGTGATGATACAATGATGATACAAGACCTAAAAGTCTAATGGATATGAATGACTAATCTACATGAACTTCTTGAATAAGAAGTCTTCAACCATTAAGGATGTCAAGTGCCCTTGAATCTTCATATGTTGGTATGCTTGAATGAATGATAACTTCTAGATCTTCTAACCTTCATGGTGGATCATGAAGTATGCTTACAACATAATGAGAGTTAATAACATTATGATCATTATGTAAAGGGTGATTCATTGATGCATCTACATGGTTCTATACTAATCTATATGTGTGTGGTTTTTCATCATCCATCATCAAGTCGATGAGTAAAACCATGGACTTCTATTTATAGGTAAACTAACAAAGACATAAAACCATGTGCATAAACCATGAGCTACCTTTTTCAAAACTAGCAAAGACATAAACCATGTGCATAAACCATGAGTTACTTTCCAAAAACTATGTCAAGTCTAATCAAGATCTTACACAATCTTTCCAAAATCAACTATGACATATCTTACACAATCTATGACATATCTTACACAATCTATTAAGATCTATGACATATCTTACAAGAATATTTGGAAAGATATACATTCTAGAATATGATGATCCATGTGATGACGTAGTTATATACTTTCTATTTTGATAAAAATGTATATGAAAGTAAACTTGTAAAGTTATTAGAAAATGTATTAACTTGCTATATGATATTTAGTTAGTTACTAAAAATGTTTGATATACTTATGTTGTTATAAGACATATTTTTATAGATTGTAAACTTACTAAAATGTATTAACTTGCTATATGATATTTAGTAAGTTACTAAAAATGTTTGATGTACTTATGTTGTTATAAGACACATTTTTATAAATTGTAAACTTACTAATATTACATAAACACCTAATGTGGCACTTATTCTATTTTATACCTAAAGTGCACTTTGACACCTAAAATACTTAAAGGCTCTAAAGTATTTTAAACATTCTAAATGGTTGGTCAAGGGGTTTGATCATAATGCCACATAACAAACATGTACGAACCTGTGTTGTAGCATATGAGGACTCGAGATGTCGAGAGGTGTTGAATGTATGTTGAGACAAAATATGATTGCAAGTAACTTGTACATTTTACGTTATGTATCAAGTTATACGTTTGTCATCAATCAAAACAAACGAGACTGTATATATTAAATATCGTAATATTTGCACTAACAATCTCCCCCTTTTTTATGATGACAAAATATGTAAACATGATAGAACGTAAAATGTAAAAAGTTACTTGTGTTCATATTACTTACTTGTATCCGTAACACCTTCTACATTTCCTTCTCCATTTACACTCTTCTCCCCCTTTTGTCGAAACAAAAAGGGTGTGTCCTTGGAGTTAACTTCATTTCTCCCCGAAATGGCGAGCTTGCATCATCCCTAGTGAAGTTTAGTCTTGAACTCCAATTTCCTAAGGTTGTTGTGTCCCTTAGGTTGTTAGCGGATCCATGGATCAAATTAAGTTCCTTAACCTACATCAAGGTTAGTGCTATGCAACATAAAAATTATATAAAAAATGCATGATGAATGAAATGCATGTTGGGCTATGTTGACTTATCTCCTTCTTTTTGTCGAAACACAAAAGTGTGTCGAAGAATGAGAATAAAAATGAATGCGTACATTCTTCCCCTTGATTGTAGCTCCCCCTTGATCAATACTCCCCGTTGCTAGGGTCCCAACATATATGACATAAGAAACAAGAAAGCTACAAAAACAAAGGTTAGTGCATGATTAGCTCCCCCTTGATCAATACTCCCTGTTGCTAGGGTACCAACGTATATGATGCAAGGATGAAGAATCCTACAAAATAAAGGTTAGTGTAAGACAATAATTATCCTATAATGAGTATGTGATATATAACAATGCGTGTGTATGATGCATTCTATAAATGCTTAACGGAAGCTCCCCCTTGCTTAAGGGCGTCAATATGAACCTACAAAACAGATATTAGTATACTAGAAGCTTTGTTAGTAAACACGTATGTCATATACAACCAAGTGTATAGACGATGCAACATGAGTGCTTGATGGATATTCCTCCTACGTCAAGCAGCACCTATACTGAAAGAAGGAAAATATTTGATGCAAACATCATCCTTAGATGAGTATGCTATATACGAATAAGTATACATGATGAACCTACAATGAAAAGATTAGTGCAATATATTTCATCTTAAAGAAAAATAAGAAAAATAAGATGTATTCTTCTAATAAGAATAAAAATAAAAACGCGAATATAATATGATAAAATCCCTCAAAGGAACAAATGAAGTGAAATTGAAATATTAAAAGTTAAGGTGAGTGATGCACGTGTTGGTATTTTAATAAATGCGAAATTGAGAAAAATATAGAAAATTCTGCAGGTTACTAGCGGCACCAAACGATTACATGGGCGGAACCCAAAATTTGGTTCCGCCTGGTCCGCTGGGCCAAAACTGGGAATACCTAGAAATTACACTGGCAGAACCCAAAATTTGGTTCCGCCATTTCCGCCAGACTCGAATTCTTAACAGACCAGCTATTTGAAGGTCGAAACGATTTTCTAATTCCATAATTTTTCCTAAAATAGAAGCACTTAATTAAATCTGATTGGGAAATGACAAACATGCAAGTAAAAACGCACGTATTAATAGAGTTTGAACAAGTGCTAACGATTTTCATTATACTTTAGTAAAAGTATTGAAAATTTGACAACATCACAAGATTGATAGAAGTAGGTTTTACACTAATCCATGGTGGTGATGATTAGTGAAAGAGTTGATGAAAGGTGGCGGTTATAATGCATGAATTTAGAAATTCGTATGTATAGCAAATGCTATAACGAATATAAAGATTGAACATATGGACTTATGCAATCTAAAATTCACAACTTAAAGGGATAAAGGAATACGACTTATGTAATGTTAAGAGAAAAGGAAAATGTGAATGGACATTAATATTTAATGATGGATACGGGTTATGATTTGATCGATTAGGATTGACGCTAATGAAAACGAAATACGTTTAGAAATAATGACATATATCAAAAGACAATGGATGAAAGAGTACTAACATTGTTTAGTCATACATGACCTTTAATGTCATTATCATCTACCAAAGATGATGTATCATGCCATAATATATGCTTGAATGGATTAAAAAAGAAGTGAAGAAAATAAGCACCTAGGAACAAACATTTCATAAGAAAGGAATAAAGAATACTAAGAACCTATATGAGAATGAGAATGACATTATGAGATAGGAGAGTGTTGGTTAAACCGATGTGTTGAGAAAGTGTTGGAAATGACAGTTTTGATTAATATATCGATTGCATTGACAATGAATTGCATGATATGTGTTGAGTACGAAAGGGTGAGATCTTATGATGGTGTTCTAGAAAATGAAGTTGTGAAGTCCTAGTTTAAGAAAGATCCTAGACTCCATTAGTTGTTGGTTGTGGAGATGAAGAACTTTGTCAAACTCATGATGTGTTTTTCACTTGATGAGATATTGGTACAAACTAGTGATGTTGGGTTAAAAAGGTTTGAAACACTTATGGTTTTGTAAACCGATTTTAACTAAATGGTGTGTACCTATGTGTTGGTATTTTAGGGTGCAAGAAACATGAGTAGATGTTCTTTAAATAAATTTTGACAAAATACAAATATGTGAATAAATTTCTCTCCGCCTTAATCGGTGGACATCCAACATATTGTGTAATGCATCGTATAAAGAGTGACGATAAAGTGTTTGGGAGGTTGAAGGTTAATGAAAGTGATGAACTTAGAAATGTTTTTGCGGATGTTGGTTAGCATACAAAGAACTTCATCCACGAAGTCACGTAGCTCTTCTCTGTCAATGCGAGATGATCGCATGACGAGGCATGTGGTCTTCTCAGAGGAGGTGGAAAGGATTAGAGTATTGTTATAGCTAAATAGTGATGGAAGTGATTTTTGGAAAGCGGAAGCAATAATACGATTTGGAAAGAGGTCGATTGAAAGATCCCAAACACAAATTTCAAATCTCTAAGACTCAATCCTATTGCATTAAAACTATATGCAAGTGAAGGGATTACAGTTATGCGAGATGAGCATATAAAAGCTAGAACGAAGTGAGATGGCAAATGATTAGTTCTCAATCCACTAAAACAAATTCGTTAGTGAGAAAAGATGTCAAAAAGATAAAAATCTAAAGATATTATCTTATTCAGACAACACATTCGACTACTAGACATAAAGTTAACACATGGCTAGATAGCATCAACAAAAACAATCATATTGAGCAAGAGCATGACATAATATGGAATACTTTCCTTGTAAAATTGTTTTGTTGTTAAGCTTAGACACTTAAGCATATAACAATATATGTGATAAATTTGTATGATAAAACGACTTCTAAATGTTTATCATACCAAAAGTACTTTGACAAATTATAAGTGCACATGTAGTGAACAAATAGTGTGACAAAGAAACAAGACGAAAAATTTATGCAACCCATGTTTAAATGATAACACTTTTGGAGCATGTGTTATATAGACCATCCTAAGCATGGATCTAATGAATGACTGAAAAAGACACAACCATTCAAATATATAAATATCATATAAAGACATCATGTATTAAAATGACATACCATGAGTTAACAAGTAACACGTTAATCATGCAAAACATCATATACATAAAGAATGAAAATATCATATAAATCATGTTAATATATAGTAACACAAAACATAAAAGCATGCATGCATCATAAAGTAATAACCAAGGTTTACACATGAATCAATCAGGTAGTTATCATGGTTATGTTAAGATGTCCAATCATATCAAACAAATAACATGTAATCGACACATGTATGTGTAATGCAAGAGATTTTAATCTTTGTGTTTGGAATCTAAGTTTTAATGATCTAAAGGTTGACATCTTTTATGTTGGGTTTAAATATGTGTCACGCTAGTGATTTGGTCATCCAAGACTAAGAGATGTGTTTGTGTGTGATAATGGAATATGATAAGAATGTTCTCAAGAAAGCTCTTTGGAACAGGAATCTAAGTGAAGTTACCAACTTCAATAGATCTTGTGTATGCTCTAGAGATAGGGTTTGAACTAGGTTATGAGCAAGGTTTGGTTATGATGAACGCTTGAAAGGAAATAGACACATATAGTGTCTTTTAATAAGTAGAATTATTATGTAGAATAAAGTCATCATGCTTATGAAAACAAAAATGACAAGATGATGAGAAAGCTCTAGTTCATAGAACTTGCAGATGTTTATTTAAGATCATTTACCCGATGAGGTAAAATGAAATCTCTTGTAACACAACCGTTCATGTTGCAAGGAGAGAGTGATGCATAGGATATATAATATCCTTTTAACAAGATGAAAAATTCATGATTACTTGTGCATAATATTTTTCTAAAACACATGTTTTTCTAGATGAAGGTATGAAGCCTAAGTGTTTGAATCGGATAGTGCTATCCTAAATATACTTGGTCTCAAGATTATACTAGATGATGACAAGAGGAATTAACTCGAGTTTCCTATGTATACTCCTCAAGAGTCATTGTTGCTTGGGGTACATGAGGTTGGCTTTGAGATTGAATTTTAACATATGTTGTTAAGATGTTGATTTAAGGTTTAATGAAACTTATGCAAAAGTTAAAAGTGTTACCAATACTTTGATAACTTGTGAAAGTGGTACTACTTAAACCTTGTGTAACTGAATGTGAGCTTCATGCTCATTTGATGGTAAAGGTTCTAATCCTATAGGTGGTAAGGTATGGTTGAGTGTTTGGACAAAGGCTTTTTGAGCAATGTACTCAATGAATTCAAACGATGGTAAGAATGGTGAATTGGTTGATCTAGGTGGTAGGTCTTCTAGTGTGTCTTAATAAAGATGTGGTGATGTAGAGGTTTGTTGTGCTATGGAAGTACTTAAGTTTCATAGATGTTGAAAGTAAAACGGATGGATACTAAGCCTTGTGGTCCATAACTAGTGAGTGAAAGTCTTGAGGTTTTGGTTATGTTTGTGAAGCTTAGGGGCTAAGATATATCATAGAAGTGAATGAGATGATGGTGAACGAACAAGTGAACTTAAGTACTCGATGTTTAATGATGAAGACCTATTGTCATTTTTTTTATCCCTATTGATTAAGAGAGTGTTAGGATAAGTGTTTTAACATATGTTGTTAAGATACTTGGGTGTAGATTCTTTCGGATGTGACTTTAATGACTACAATCGTAAGTCAGATTTACTTGAATATTTCAGATGAAATACTTAAGTTGTCAATCCTACTTTGTTGAGATTGGATAGTACTAAAGGATAGCAAGACTTGATAATACATCTATAACTTAAGTGTAAGTCATGACTTGATGTAAATTCTTTTCGTCTTGAAGGATGACACATTACTTTCATGTTAACCAAGTGAGGTAACATATATAGATACAAAACAATATCTTTAGTCACAAGTTAGACTTGTGATTTTGATATTATATGTAATCTTTGTAAGTAACGAGTCCGGATTAGTTAGGAAGTTGTCAAGTCACTAAATAAGTTAAGCTAATGGATGAAGGATGAGTTAAGGATGAAAGAATGTAGTAACCATGGATAATGATTACAAAACATTTATGGTTAGGGACCCACGGATGGCAAGGAACCAAATAAAGGGTTCCTTTCTTTATGCAGAAGCGTTCCTTGGGTGAGTTTTGTTTAAATTGAATTTTGGCGGGAAGTGGTTTACTATTGGTTCTAATAAGTAAAAATGGTCCTAATATGTTAATGAATATTGAGGAAAATGTTTCTCACTAAAGTGAATGACTTGGTGTTTTAGTTGGTGGAGGAGTGGTGATTACGTTGGCATTGCAAGGTTTTGGAGATGTTGTTGGAGTAGCAAGGTTGAGGAAGTTTGTATCTTTGATGGGTGAGGAAATGTTGAGTGATGAATCACTTGATGATGATGAGCTTAGTTGGATGGTTTTGTTGAAGCAACATGGTTTTTCACTAAATCTAGCGGTTTTCCTAATAGGTCTAGATGATTCGGATGAGGTGTTGGATTTAGTCATTTCAAGATTGGTTAGCTAGAATTATAAGATTAAGAGAAGTGATGGTGATTGTGTGAATTGGAAGTATGAATGTTGGTCAATTTATAGGAAGAACATGTTATAAAAAGTAGTGTTTGGATTTGATGTTGTTCCATACACATTTTGAGGTTCCTAATCATTTGGAAGAGTTCAAATCATTGGAAGTCAATCCAATGGAGTTGGGTGGAGTGAAAGACTAACTTATGCACTAAGTACTATGTGATCATGGAAGATAATGTTCCACAGACTTGGAGGAACTAAAGGAAAGGTTCCTTCCTTGTAACAGAAAGGTTCCTTGGGTTAGTTTAGCCAAGTTTGAAATTTTGGCGGGAATGATGATCCTATTGTTGAAAGTGTGCTAAGAAGGCTCTTAGAATTAGTGATAAATACTAACAAGCATGTAGGAAGCAAGTTTGGAACCTAAGGATTACTAGAAAATTCCAAAAATTAAAAAATAAAAAAGTTTGCTGAATGTCTGGAGGAACCAATCGACAACTTGGTTCCGCCATTTCCGTGGAGCCTCATAATTGAGAGAGAATAGTATTTTTGAGGGCGAGACGTTTTCCAAATTTTACGAAATTTCTTGGAACATAAACTTAAATTTATATCTGATTAGGAAATGCGGAAAATGGATATGGAAACACTCTTACCGTTAGAATTTGAGCGGGGGCTAGCGAAATTCACTATACTTAGTGAAAATTTCCATATTCTTGAAAATTTGACAACATCCCAAATGTTGTCCACCTGCATGTCCGTTAGTACAAGACATTGTCCAAAGATAACAAAAGATCCTAGAGATACTAATATCCATGAAACACATTATTTAACTACCACATTGTTCAAATTTCAAGTTGTGCCAAACACTCCTTAACAAAGGACATTTATCGACTCCAAAAATCAATTCAAATATCCTAATTTTACTTGGAACATATGCACCTTGTTGACATAAATAATGTCTAAAACCATTGTTAGCATATTAACAATATCTCTATGTTTTGATAATTACAAAGCATAAACTCATTAATCTAAAACTTATGACGTAAACAAGTTTTTAGTGCTTAATATTTGTCTTTGCATCCATATCACTTAAGGTATGAATAAACAAAGTGTTTATTGCATTTCATGATCAAATGAAATTTTTCTAATCACTAGAATTTTTATAAAATGTATTAAACATTCTATATCTTTTACAAAATTACTTTTGGAATTAAAAGAATATGTTTAATTCATTATAAATATATGAATTCAAATTTTCAACCAAAAATGGCAAATCTAATCCAGAAAAATTTCCCTCACAAAAGGACAAGAAAATCCAACGTTCATGAGGGCGGCCCCCTTAATTATACTAGGCGGCCCCCTTAATCATTAAGGGGACCGCCCCCTAATTAAGGGGACCGGCTACGCTCCAGAATAGTAAATTTTCTCCCTATAAATACTGGTTCATCCCACATAATTTTCTCACCTTTTGCACTCCTAAACTTTCTGTTCTAGATCCCCATTTCTATTCTCTTAATCCTTTGATCATACATACATAATTCTTTGTTTCAAAGTGATTCAAACATCATCCTCTCAAGTGCAAGAGAAGAATACTTCTATCCTCCAAGACAAGAAGTATTACAACTTGTTGTGACCTCCACATCCAAGTTGTTGGTGCATCATCAAGATTATTTACATAATTCTTTGTGAAGATTGTTGTGAATATTTGATTGTAGATAGTTGTGCTAGGTATATTGATTGTGTGATTAGTTAGTTGTTTGGGGTGAAGAAGAAAAGTTAGGAATTGGATTGTAGTGAAGAAGCTAGGTGCGAAGTTGTTAGTTGTGAAGAAAATTGGTGTGAAGAAGATAGGCGTGAAGTAGTTAGTTGTGACGTAGATTGGTGTGAAGAAGTTGTGTTCTAGTTGTAAAGAAGTTGTGGTGTGTAAATTGGTGTGTAGTTTTCTCCGCCATAAGGGAGCTTGTTGATATAGTGAAGAAAACTCTCGAGTTAGGTGCTCGGGGGAGTGGAGTAGGGCAAGGAAGGTGTCCTTGTAGCCGAACCACTATAAATCTCTTGTCTCGCGGTTCGATCTTTCCATCTCTCATTTATTTCTTTACTTATCATTGCTATATCTTACTTATTGATTGTTGTTTGTATTGTGCAAGACTTGAGATCATATATTATCGAATCTAAATTTTAAAAACTAAGAAAACACTAAAACTATCTTTTATAACGAATTAAAAAGACGTAAAACTATTCAACCCCCTTCTAGTTTTCCACAATTGGTATCAGTAGCCAGGTCGAGCAAGATTTTTAAAATATATTGTATTTTAAAACTTGTAACGATCTATGGAATTTGAAAAATATTTAGAAGGGCAATCTATGCAAAGACCACCACTATTTGAAAGTGATGGATTTTTATATTGGAAAAATAGATTCGAAACTTATGTGAAATCAAAAGATCTTGATCTTTGGCATATTATTACCTTTGGTGATTTTCCCCTATTCAATATAATGTTGAAACTAAAATGGATGAAATTGTATCTTTTGAAAAACAAAATGATGATTTGAAAAAGAAACTAGCAAAAAATAATGAGGCTAAAATGGTCATATATAATGCGTTACCACGCAAAGAATATGAAAGAATTTTTATGTGTAAAACCGCAAAAGAAATTTGGGATTCTTTACTAATTACTCACCAAGGTAATAGCCAAGTCAAAGATAATAAAATAGATCTTCTTGTACAACAATATGAACAATTTACGATTCCGGAAGAGGAATCAATTGATAATGCTTTTGCTAAATTTAACACTATTATCACAAGTTTAAAAGCACTTGATGAGACATTTTCTAGTAAAAATTGTGTTAGAAAATTTCTTAGGGCATTACATCCGAAATGGCGAGCTAAGGTCACGGCAATTGAAGAATCAAAGAACTTGATGATGTTATCACTAGATGAACTAATTGGCAACTTGAAGGTTCATGAAGAAATTATAAGAAGAGATTCGGAAACGGTCAAAGTCAAGAAAGAACAAACCAAATCCATTGCTCTAAAAGCCAAAAAGGAACCTAGTGATGATGATGATTCAAGTGACGAAAGTGAAGACGAAGAATATGCAATGGCCGTAAGAGAATTCAAGAAATTCTTCAAGAGACGAGGAAGATTCACTAGATCATCACAAGACAAAAGAAAACCATTCCAAAGAAATAGAAGTGACAACTACGGGAAAAGAAAGTGCTTTAGATGTGGAAGTCCAAATCATCTCATTGGCGAATGTCTAAAGCCGCCGGGTTATGAAAATCAAGGCGCATTTGTTAGTGGAATATGGAGTGATAGTGAAAAAGAAGAAGTTGAAAAGCCAAGAGACGAAAAGTGTTTTATGGCAAAAGAAACCGACGAAATATGTTTAGGAATTGACTTGGAGCCTAACGAATGGATCAAAGATAGCGGATGTTCGAGGCACATGACGGGGAACCGCAAGCTATTCTCTACATACAAGGCATACAATGGAGGTAACGTTATTTCCGGTAGTGACTTACGTGGAAAAATCATTGGCAAAGGTACGATTTCTCAAGACTCACTTACTATTGAAAATGTAGAGCATGTAGATAATTTAACATATAACTTGCTTAGTATAGGACAAATATGTGATAATAAATGTAGAGTCACTTTTACCGAAAAGGATAGCGAAATAGTTAAGAATGAAAAAATTATAGGTAGAGGAATTAGGAAAGGTGGCATATATGTTATGAAACTAGGAAACAAGCCTGAGGATAGGATATGCCTAACGGCCCTAGATGAAAACTCTACATTGTGGCATAGGAGATTAGGACATGCTAACATGCAACAAATACAATCTTTGGCCTCTAAGGAATTAGTTAGAAATTTGCCTAATCTAAAATATGACAAGCATTTTTGTGATGCATGTAAAATTTGAAAACAAGCTCATGCTAGTCACAAAGCTAAAAATATAGTATCCACTACTAGGTGCCTAGAATTATTACATATGGATCTTTTCGGTCCATCCGCTGTGCGGAGCTATGGAGGAAACAAATATACCTTAGTAATAGTAGATGACTACTCACGATACATGTGGACTAGGTTTTTAAGTGACAAAACCCAAGCCTTTGAAAAATTCGAAATATTTAGTAAAATGATTCAAAATAAATTAGGATGCACAATAGTTGCCATTAGGACGGACCATGGTAGGGAATTTGATAACGAAGTACAATTCGGAAAATATTGTGATTTAAATGGAATATCTCACAATTTCTCCGCTCCTCGTACTCCTCAATCAAATGGCACAGTAGAAAGAAAAAATAGGTCACTACAAGAAATGAGTAGAACAATGTTAAATGAACAATCCATCCCACAAAAATTTTGGTGTCACGCCGTAGATACATCGACATATATTTTAAATAGGGTATCAATTAGGAGAATTCTTGGAAAAACTCCTTATGAGTTACTAAGAGGTAGAAAACCAAACTTAAGCTACTTTAGGGTATTTGGAAGTAAATGTTATATTCTAAACACTAAGGATTACCTCACTAAGTTTGATCCAAAATCATATGAAGGAATATTTTTAGGATACTCACAAAATAGTAAAGCATATATAATACTTAACAAACACTCCATGAAAGTAGAAGAATCACTAAATGTAACATTTGATGAAACACCACCACCTCCTAAAACATTACCTTTAGAAGATGATGACTTAGTCGAAGATGAAGCTATTGAGGTTAGTAAAACAAAACCCATAGGAAATGATAATGAAGACATTCACTTAGGAAATAACAAAATTGTTAATGTTAAAGAATCTAGATCACATCCATTAGATAATATAATAGGACATCTTAACCAAAGAACCCTTAGGTCACAAGCCCAAGATTAAAATAATTTCTTTTGTTTCCTCCCAGCAATAGAACCTAAGAATATTAATGAGGCTTTAAAAGATGAAAGTTGGGTTATAGCTATGCAAGAAGAACTAAATCAATTTAAGGCAAATGATGTTTGGGAATTAGTCCCAAATCTAAAGAATATGACCATCATAGGAACTAAATGAGTATATAGGAATAAGTTAGATGAGATTGGAATAGTTACTAGGAATAAAGCTAGGTTAGTTGCCCAAGGTTATAATCAACAAGAAGGAATTGATTATGATGAAACTTATGCCCCCGTAGCTAGACTAGAATCGATTAGGATATTACTTGCCTATGCATGCGCCCTAGATTTTAAGTTATTCTAAATGGACGTGAAAAGGGCATTCCTTAACGGTTTTATCAATGAGGAGGTATATGTGGCACAACCTCCAGGATTCATTGACTTCGCAAAACCTGATTATGTTTATAAGTTAAAGAAAGCTTTGTATGGACTCAAACAAGCTCCCAAAGCTTGGTATGATCGATTAAAAGCTTTCCTTATTAAACATGATTATTCCATGGGGATGGTAGATAACACTCTTTTCACTAAAAGGAAAGACCCAAATCTCATCATTGTTCAAATATATGTCGATGACATTATATTTGGATTGACTTGTCAAGACATGTGTGATGAATTTGCCAAAATCATGTATGATGAGTTTGAGATGAGTATGATGGGTGAACTTAACTTCTTCCTTGGATTACAAATAAAACAATTAGAAGATGGAATATTCTTTAACCAATCTAAATACATTAAGGAAATGCTTAAGAAATTTGGCCTAGAAGACTCAAAACCCATGAAAACTCCCATGTTTACGGAAGTAAAGCTCACAAAGGATGATGAAGGTGAATCCGTAGATAACACCAAGTATAGAGGAATGATAGGTAGTTTACTATACTTGACGGCAAGTAGATCCGATATCATGTTTAGTGTCTGCCTTTGTGCCCGTTTTCAAGAGAATCCCAAAACCTCTCACCTAGAAGTGGTTAAGCATAGTTTCCGATACATTAAAGGTACTATACACTTAGGATTATGGTATCCTAAGGGATCCGGCATAGAAACCGTCGTCTATGCGGATTCGGATCATGCGGGAGATTACGTAGATAGAAAAAGCACTAGCGGCATTTGCACGTTTATGGGATGTTGTCTAACATCTTGGTTTTTGAAGAAGCAAACCGCTCTTGCTATTTCTACCACCGAAGCCGAATATGTAAGCGCTGGAAAGGCATGTCAACAAGCACTATGGATGAAACAAGCTCTCGTAGACTATGGCATTAGGTTAGAAAATGTTCCCATTATGTGCGATAACAAAGGTGCGATAGATTTAAGTAAAAATCTGGTGCAACACTCTTGGACTAAACATATAGAAATACGCCACCACTTTCTTAGGGATAATGTACAAAAAGGAAACATATCTATAGAAAAAGTTGCATCGGAAGATAACATTGCGGATATATTCACAAAACCCCTTAAGCGTGAATTATTCAACCACTTGCGTTTAGGATTAGGAATGATGGAACAAGTTGACTAAATTATATTGAACTAACACAAATTTATACTTGCATATAATTTACTTTTTGTCCACTTCTTCACTTCTGAGTCTAGGAATCCATTTTGCACAAAATTAATGATTGGGAAACCTCACTTTCATTGCATATACTCTCTTGTAAAACCCAATCAAAATTTCTTGAAAACTATTCTCACATCTAGGAATTACATGAAAATCATTTTCCTTGCATTGTTGACAAACGCTAAAAACTTTTTCCTAAATTATGCATAAACTCTCACATAAATTGTCAAAATTTATAATCTAATATATATTATTGACATTCATGAATCGAGCAAAAATTGAATCAAGGAGATCTTTTGGATTGTTTCTTAGGATCGTTATCTCTCTTTGCATTTAGGAGTCGAAACAATCACAACTCCACATTTGTTGCATATAGACACACACTAGGACAAATTCACTAATAATGTTGTCATCTTGCTCCATCACTAGTTTTCCACTCACTAGTTACCTTTGCCTTTGATCTAAGATAATTGCTCTAGGTAGATTATGTGCCCTTGCCTTTGTTTGCCTTCTCTTGCTTGTTACTAATTGCTTGATTGTTCTTTTACTTAAGTGTTGTTGCATGCATGCTATATTATAGTTAGATTAGATGCTATATTGTCTCAAGGAGTTGAACTTGCTTGAATTCTAATCCAAACACATAACCTTTCTGCAAATTTTCTGCCAAAAACCCAATTCTGGCAATCTGGAAATCACCAGATGGGCGGCCCCCTTAATTTTGTAAGGCGGCCCCCTTAATCATTAAGGGGACCGCCCCCTAATTAAGGGGACCGGCCATCTGATGGTCGGGTTTACAGAATCTTTTCTGCTTTTTAGCCCATTTCAATCTACATTTCCCATTTTTCACCAACACATTTTGTCCTAATCTCCCAAACAAACTTTATCCATCTATAAACACACAAATCTTACACTATAAATATCCCAAATCTTCCACACTCTCCATTCATCCCTTCATGACTTCTCCAAACAAACCAAAACCAAAAGCCTCAAGGCTTGCAAGAATGACGGAAAAACCCGTTTGGCGAAGAAAAAGCCCTCGAAACAAATCCATCATAACCAATGAAGTTGGAAATCACTCAACACCTCCAACCACTTACTTCCCAAACTTTACACCAAATTCACAAGGACATTCATTTGATCCTCTTTACAAACCATAAAACATTGGTCAAACATCTTCCTTCATACCAAACCACTCATCTCATCCTCCAACCATTTATAATGATCCACACAAGTTTGATCAACCATCCAACTACAATTCCAACTACACAAACCCAATTCATCCATATCAACACAATGACGCTCTCTGCATTGCCATGGAAAAGCAAAAGTTCCGTGAGGAAATATCCCAAATCCATGATCTTAGTGATCTCAATGCCATGCATCTTGCACAACGCAACAAAGGGCAACCTCCATCATCACCCTACAACAATTGCCTACCTCACTATCTCAACTTGGATCAAGTTACAAACCACACTCACTATTGCCCTTGTTGCATCTTCCTTCAAAAACAAATCCTATACTTGAGTGAAGATATTTCTTGGATTGAATATCTCCTCACTCGTCGTCATCCCATACCACCCTTAACACGATTCAACATCGTAAGATCAACCTCTTCCGCTCCGTATCCCACTCCATATCCCTCTCCATCTAACAACTAAGCTTTATGCTTATGTTCTCCTTCAAGCAAATAAAACAACCAACCATGGGTTGCAAGCAAGTCCAAGTGCTCTC
The DNA here is from genome assembly GCA_030686995.1 of Artemisia argyi. Lineage (NCBI taxonomy): Eukaryota > Viridiplantae > Streptophyta > Magnoliopsida > Asterales > Asteraceae > Artemisia > Artemisia argyi. The sequence goes on from CM060677.1 coordinate 137,263,348, forward strand.
TTAGGCAATATAGGACTATGTCTTTTCTTTTGTTTTATTGTAATCAATATGCTTTAAGCATATTGAATGATGTAATACTAATCATTTCTATGATGCTTGAATGAATCTATTTTTATTTGCATAATTATTGCTTTGCATGTATATGTGTCTTGTTTTCTTCAAATATTTTGTGTAGCCAAGATTTCCATAGCTCATTCCCTTGGTGCTCTCAAATGAGGGGGAGCATACATCAAGGGGGAGCATTCTACCCGTTTAATCTTCTTTCACGAAGCTTACTCGGCCTAACCTTTTGATTTTACAAAAAGGGGGAGAAGAGAGATGTTTAACTCTAATAATACTTGTCCAAAAATTATTTTTTACACCTAATGAGTTTAAGGTTTTGTAATCATCAAAAAGGGGAAGATTGTTGACATAAATAATGTCTAAAAACATTGTTAGCATATTAACAATATCTCTATGTTTTGATAATTACAAAGCTTAAACTCATTAATCTAAAACTTATGACGTAAACAAGTTTTTAGTGCTTAATATTTGTCTTTGCATCCATATCACTTAAGGTATGAATAAACAAAGTGTTTATTGCATTTCATGATCAAAGAAAATTTTGCTAATCACTAGAATTTTTATAAAATGTATTAAACATTCTATATCTTTTACAAAATTACTTTTGGAATTAAAAGAATATGTTTAATTCATTATAAATATATGAATTCAAATTTTCAACCAAAAATGGCAAATCTAATCCAGAAAAATTTCCCTCACAAAAGGACAAGAAAATCCAACGTTCATGAGGGCGGCCCCCTTAATTATACTAGGCGGCCCCCTTAATCATTAAGGGGACCGCCCCCTAATTAAGGGGACCGGCCACGCTCCAGAATAGTAAATTTTCTCCCTATAAATACTGGTTCATCCCACAGAATTTTCTCACCTTTTGCACTCCTAAACTTTCTGTTCTAGATCCCCATTTCTATTCTCTTAATCCTTTGATCATAAATACATAATTCTTTGTTTCAAAGTGATTCAAACATCATCAACTCAAGTGCAAGAGAAGAATACTTCTATCCTCCAAGACAAGAAGTATTACAACTTGTTGTGACCTCCACATCCAAGTTGTTGGTGCATCATCAAGATTATTTACATAATTCTTTGTGAAGATTGTTGTGAATATTTGATTGTAGATAGTTGTGCTAGGTATATTGATTGTGTGATTAATTAGTTGTTTGGTGTGAAGAAGAAAAGTTAGGAATTGGATTGTAGTGAAGAAGCTAGGTGTGAAGTTGTTAGTTGTGAAGAAAATTGGTGTGAAGAAGATAGGCGTGAAGTAGTTAGTTGTGATGTAGATTGGTTTGAAGAAGTTGTGATCTAGTTGTAAAGAAGTTGTGGTGTGTAAATTGGTGTGTAAGCTTTTCTCCGCCATAAGGGAGCTTGTTGATATAGTGAAGAAAACTCTCGAGTTAGGTGCTCGGGGAGTGGAGTAGGGCAAGGAAGGTGTCCTTGTAGCCGAACCACTATAAATCTCTTGTCTCGCAGTTCGATCTTTCCATCTCTCATTTATTTCTTTACTTATCATTGCTATATCTTACTTATTGATTGTTGTTTGTATTGTGCAAGACTTGAGATCATATATTATCGAATCTAAATTTTTGAAACTAAGAAAACACTAAAACTATCTTTTATAATGAATTAAAAAGACGTAAAACTATTCAACCCCCCTTCTAGTTTTCCACACACCTAATTTGATGTGATAGATTAAAACCAGAAACATATATTCTAACACATGTTAGAATATAGATCAAGTCAAGGATTATAAACTTACCATAAATGGAAATTAAGCTACACACGGAAAATTTATAACACCAAAGTGTTATCGTCAAAACATGATATGGCTTGTTTACATGATCAATTAAAAATGAATTTCTATCTTATAGCACGACTCATTCATTAAACATTATAGTAGAAGCATATATATACCAAACACCATTTTACAAGACTACTACATGTTTAAAAATGTAGTGACTTATTTAGACACTTGACCATATTTCAAGATACTTAATTAGCATCACTCAATACTCATTCCTAAGTGAATTAAGCAAAATAATCACTTAACATATGCAAAAATGAAAATCTAAGACTATAAGTAATACAAAAGCAATTTAACAACTTGGTGCATAAGATCTAATCAAAAATCCTATCAAACAAGCAAATAGAATATCAAGGTAGATTGACACTTATGTATCACAAATAAGCAAGTGTAATCCCAACTTAAAACAAGCAAACAACATGTATGCAAACAACTAAAACAAGTAGTCATATTAGTATAACATAATTAGCGAAACATTTTTCATATTATATTCCGCTTCAATGGAAATTTGATACATGTATCGTGCTCCATTTTAAAAACCATTTGTTTTGAAAATAAGAGCTACGAGGCTCTGATGCCAATTGTGAAAACATAGAGGGGGGGGGGGGGGTTGAATACATTACCGTTTAGAACTTTAAACTTATTGTATCAAATATCCATTTTTAGCTTGTTCTAACATGAAAGATGTTATGTGTAGTTAGTGACTAGCATAACTTAAAACATGTTATCACCCAAGTACAATCAACAAGTCACAACACAAGCAATTACATAATGCAAACATTAAAGTAAAGCAATAAGTAAAAGAAAGCGCAAACCGAACACGAGGATTTATAGTGATTCGGTCACGGATCTCCTCTCCGCCCTACTCCACTCCTCGAGTACCCAACTCGAGAGTTACTTCACTAGATCAACAAGCTCCCTTCTCGGCGGAGAAAACCTTACAATCATCGCTTACACTTTATCCAGTACAAAGCTAAATACCGGGTTCTTTTACAAAGGTATAACCACTCCTATCGTCGCCTATAATATTTCCGACACTAAGCTAGATGTCGAGTTCTTTCCCAAGGGTACAACCATTCCCGCTGTGTTTTGTGGCCCAACATATAAACCTTGTGTTTTATGGCACAAACACATAAACCATCTAATCTAGTTTGGTGAATAGATTGTGATGATACAATGATGATCCAAGACATAAAAATCTAATGGATATGAATGACTAATCTACATGAAGTTCTTGAATAAGAAGTCTTCAACCATTAAGGATGTCAAATGCCCTTGAATCTTCATATGTTGGTATGCTTGAATGAATGATGACTTCTAGATCTTCTAACCTTCATGGTGGATCATGAAGTATACTTACAACATAATGAGAGTTAGTAACATTATGATCATTATGTAAAGGGTGATTCATTGATGCATTACATGGTTTTCTACTAATCTATATGTGTGTGGTTTTTCATCATCCATCATCAAGTCCATGAGTAAAACCATGGACTTCTATTTATAGGTAAACTAACAAAGACATAAAACCATGTGCATAAACCATGAGCTACCTTTTTCAAAACTAGGAAAGACATAAACCATGTGCATAAATGATGAGTATGCAAATACTCATCATTTCGTGCCCACTTTGATTCGTAAAAATGCTAAAAATGGTCAAATGTAATACAAATATCCTTGGTTTTGTGTTTTTATGCATTTCAGGTACAAAGGTTGAAGACTGAGCGAAAACATGCACTTTTAAATGACTGATTGACAATTGCACGTACTGTGATATTAAAGATGGAGTCAAGCCAACCCCGGGATGTTGTATGGTTGATTGTGATATTAAACCTTAACCAAATCCAATCCATGATATCACCCAGGCCCAACCCAAAACCAAACATTAGCCCACTCCATACCATTTTTAATAAAACCTGATAAATCCCAGCCTCCGTCTCCTACACCCCTCCCCAGAATATCACGAACCAAACAAAAAAAACCTACACATCCTCCAAATAAATCCAGCATATCTTACAACCTCCAAGCTTCTTGTCTCCCCTCGACATCCACCTGCTCCAGCCACTAAATTGTTCCCTCAAAGATCCTATAAGATATTTTTTCTACAACTGGAGATTTACCCCATCTTTTTTTTGGCACCAAAAATGCAATGAAGGGCTGAGATTGTTCCAAGATAATTCAATGGATGGGATTTGTTCTAAGAAAGCACTTGAAGACCCCCAGTTAGTTTGTAATATAAATTAGAGCACTTGTAAGCCATTGATGGCAAGTAGGTTTTTAACATAGTTTTAGTTTAATTGTTGTAGTCTGCTATTTCAATAGCAGTTTTAAGATTTTAATGTCAAGCCTTGTAATCCATTTTCAGTTATAATAAAAGTTTTAAGTTCTAGTAAAAGTTTTTTTTTATACTTTTTATTTATGCGTTTAAGATATGTGTATGCTTTAATTGTAGCTTCTAGTTGAATGTTGTAATCTTTTTCTCAAATTTAATTTAAGTTTACAGCTTCCTGCTCGTTTTCAAAAGTACTAACAATTTTAAGTTCTTAGTCAGAAATCTTGTTTATGCGTATTTGTGGTTTCAAAACTTTCATAAGCTCACAGAAGTCCTCAAAATTATAAAAGGTCGCATAAAGAGAACAGAAAAACAAGAAGAGAAAAAGAAGCCGTAGCTGTGAGAATCATGGATCAAAATGGTCTAGAGCTTCATGGGAAGCGTTAGGATAGGTCGAGATTAATGTCACCATAGTTCAGCGAGATTGAAGGTTTTATACTCTTGTTTTTAAGTTTTCAGTTTTTAGTATAACTTTGCACATCTCGTTCTTGTAGTTCTAGTTGTAACCTGTTGTTTTTTTTTTGCTCACTCATGTTTGTTTTAGCTTAGTTTAAGTTAAAATATCTGTTCCATGGTTTGACTTCTCACACTGCTACGTTAACTAATTAAAATAGTTGAATAAGTAGTGTTTGGATTAACTTGGTTATTTTGTATTTTTGCGATTATAAGTAGTATATACCAGTTAGTTAGTATCCCTTAAGGTTATATAGGTAAGTTATGATATAAAATCTGTAGGTCATTAGTTAATATTTAAACTTTTATTTTTATAATCTTAGTCTGGTACAACAGTTAGAAATCACTTAGCATAATCTTCAAAATTAGTTATTAAAGTTGTTACGATAGCTTAATTCAGTCTTTTTCTAGTCCAGTAGTTCATATTCAGTTATCTAGGGGTAATCAAAACTTAACTTAGACAACTTTTAGATATTTAAAAAGTCGAAATCTTTTCATAGCTAGTAAAATGGATCAAAACACCAGATCAGTTCTAGACTTCATGAACCATTGAAACTAGATAAAAATTGCTGTTATGAGTTGTTTATTGCTTGGTTACCTAAATCAAAAAGAAAATTCAAAATTGAAGCTTATTTGCTCACTTCAAAATAAGCTCAAAGTGGCATGTTTGGAGTTATTTGTGCCCAGCACTTTGCGTCATGTCTGCTGACCCATTTTAGCATGGCCCTAAGTTATTCATCCTTTGATCTTATGTTGTGATATTTAGTGTTATGAGGAGCCTGTAGTACTGTTTCGATTAACCATTGCTTGTTTGGCGTTATTTGCTTGTTTACTAGCTTAATTTTAGCCTCTAAGTTGCCATTTTTTTTTTGCTGGATTCTGGTGCCTTACCTCAGTGTCAACTGAGTTTGTTTAATGCGTGTTTTAGCCGGATCACAACATGTTTAATTGATATACTTTGCATGTTAGTGTTACCTGTGATTGTGTTTATATATGTTTGCTTAGGTTTCAGCTTGCATTTTATTTAAGTTAACCCGGAATTTACTGTGATAGCTGCTATTTTCGTTTAATATCACTTTAGCATAAAGCCTTGAACCTGCTGGTTTTTCAACTTGTATAAACCTTTCATCAATAGTTATTTCACAAGAAGTCATTCACTTTAGTTGTTATGAGGTTTTGCAAAAATAGAAATAATTGAAATAAAATTGTTTGCAAAAAGTGATATAAGTGAGATTTGAACCCATGACACTCAGTTCACCACACCACACATATAGCCATCTACTCTATTGCTTGTTTTTTTGCTTTACTTTGCACTATTTAGTAATTAACCCCTCCTTGCCTGTTTTGCAAGATTAGCTTAATCAACTTTTAGATTGCTTTTTATCTGCTTATTTTTGTACTATGCACCCTTGCCTAATATTTTTCCAAGGTCAGTAGTAACTTGTAGTATCTGTTAAAAAGTTTTAGATTTATTAGAGTAGTTGTAGTATTTATTAGAATTTTATTAGTGTTAAATAGTTTTTAATCCGTAGTAATTAGAATTGTAATCATAAAATTAATTTTCTTTTTTCTAAAATTTTCTTTTGTCATCTAGTACGTAGGAAATTAGTTGTATGCCCATAGACTTAGTTGTGCTTAGATTTCACTTTCTATATTACGCGTTGACATTACTTTTAATTAAAACGCGCATCTTTAGTATTTGCTTTGCGTTATTATTCCACAACACCAAATAATCAAAAATCTTATCCTTACAAGCATTTTAATCTCGAACGATAAACGATATTCTCAATTCACACCTCGTTGAGACACGACCCGGGCGATCACTTGCCTGGTATCACAAATATAACGTATTCACGGGTTTTGCAAGTTAGCCTTTTCACAAGGGTTGACTAGTCAATTCCTCACATACTTTGTATTCATTTGATACCTATTCTACAACTCTATCAAATTGGTGCCGCTGCCGGGGAGGTTGTGTTGCGACAATATCGTTAAGTTTTTTACGATTAGTGACTTGTAGATCCTTCGTCAAGAAGTTTTCGCTTTCACAAAACATAAAACATAAAACATAAAACATAAAACACAAAAATATTTTCCTTTTCTTTGTGTGTATATATATATATATATATATATATATATATATATATATATATATATATATATATATATATATATATATATATAGGGTGAGGATCAGGTACGTTTTTGTCTTTTAGTGCGGATGGTAAGGACGAATCTCAGCCCTCCATATAGTCAACCATCTGAAAAAGGCGGAGTGGCAATATCGTAAATATCCTGTCTTTTTTTAAGATCGTTTTCATCGTTAAAGGTATTGTGATATCAGAACTGATTTTGACTTTTTTACAAAAGTCAAGATCTGAAAGTCAAGATCAGATCTTTCAAGATCAGATCTTGACTTTTGTAAAAAAGTCAAAATCAGATTCTGAAAACCTTTTTTTTTAATAAAAAATTTAATATCACAATAACTTTTTGAATATCGTAAAAACTTTTTCTTAATAAAAATTGTTAATATCGCCGTAATTATCATGCTTTCTTAATATCAAAGTTAATTTTTTTTAATATCACTTTAACTTTTTCTTAATATCGTAATATCACAGTTCATTTTTACATGTAAAAAAGCTTAATATCACGGTACCACTCATAATATCGTTAATATCACATTAGCACTCATAATCAAAAAAGAAAAAAGTGCTCAGAAAAATCTGAAAAAATAAAAAAATAAAAGAACACAACTAGAGTAAGGATCGCTGAGAAGGAAAAAAAATCAAAAAAATCGTTTTCATGATCAATTGGTACCGTGATATTAGCGTTAGATCTTGGCTTTTTTACAAAAAGTCAAGATCAGATCTGGAATGGGCGGTCCAGATCCATCCGCACGTCCGTACTAAAAATTTGTATCCGCACGTGATCCTCACTCTATATATATATATATATATATATATATATATATATATATATATATATATATATAAAAAAGATAAAAACACAAAAACATTTTCCGTTTTCCTTCTTAAATAACAATAAAAGACATTATCGAGAAATATTCGACATAATACCTACCAACTAGGGGTATGAACATTAATAAGTTCCCAAACCAAAGATAAAAACTTTCCTTTGTATCCTTATGAATTGGTGTACCTTTTTCAAAGAAGCCATTCATATTTTGATTATTAGTTTAAGTTCTCTGTTGTTTTGCCTCGATCTTGTTTTTAAACATGTTTTTCAAAAAATCCAAAAATATTCACCTTTACCCTCTTACCTTTTTGATTATTTATCCCTTACCATCTATAACCCTTTGATTATTTTCTATGTCTTATCCACACCAATTTGGTTGTCAATGGTGTGGTGGCCCTCCTAATGGTGGTAATTGTCCTAGTTATGGCATGGTAAAGTCAGGAAACGGGTCTGTTTATAACCAAAATCCCTATTCTTACCATGACACAATTGATTTATTCCATCTGCCCCCACGCCATGAGATACAGACATATTCGTGTGAATTTTGTGGAGGTCCTCACCAAGGATTTGAGTGTCAAACCAGAAACACGTTTGTCTATGAACAGTTTTCTGGTAACAATCAAAGTTTTGGAAGTGACCAATATCCATATTATTCACCGAATCAATCACAACAACCATATTGTTGTGAGTACTGTGGAGGTCCACACTTCAGCTTAGATTTTCAAACAAGGAATCCATTTCCTTTAAACAATTATGACACACCTTATCATGAACAACCTCCACAGTACCAAATAATTCAAACAACTCCTCAAATCCCGCAAGGCCTTTGTCTAGAGGCTCTTGAGATATTGAAAGAACTTAAGGAGGAGTTGGCTAATATATCGTTTCAAAATTCTCGTGAGAAATCTATTGCAGAATTACTTGCAGAAAAGCAAGATGCTAGAAACGAAAAGAGCATGAAGGAATTACTTGTCAAAGAACAAGCAGCTAAAACACGTGCCATATTTCGCAATGCTGCTCTTTTCGATGATGATGATAGTGATGATGAAGATACCCTTGATATTTGATGCGTGGGAATTGCACCAGGTTTTACCTCTCGAGGGGTCTCGAGAAGCTTACAACCCCCACCAGGCAGTATACCTGATCGTTGTAGTATAGTATAGTGACAAGTACCGGGGGATTGATCGTTCAACTCAAGAATAGTGTCGCTAGGATTAGAAAGCCTAAAACCTAGGTCTAGAGGTGAGGGATGATTCTTTTTGTATTTTTATGTTTTTATGTAAGCAAGTAAAATCTCGGCTTTGGAAAAGTGGGCGGAATTAGTTGCTAGTCAACTAACCCAATAACTAAAGATGCAATCAAAATAAAATGACAAAAATGTAAATAAACTAAATTACTAATATGGAGTGAACAATAAATGGGAGAATTGTGTTTACTTAGATTTCACTACTCCCTAGATATCTTTTACAGGTTAATTACTTGTTACAGTTGCGTGGATGACGGGTTATATTCCTTAATACCAATCATGGGGTGGCGTACTTACTTCCCCAATTCTATAAGCTCCTACTTCACTCCAATGTCGAGCCTGCAAGAAGCTCCTAACATGGGATCACTAGAATTCGCTCATGCATTAAATACAACCATAAAAACCTAGTACACATCGGTTCATGTTTCTTAAGACGTTCAAGTAAGTTACACAATGGAGATCTGCCAGTTTTCTTAAGCCTAACATTGAAATCATTCATCCATTACAACTATAAACAAGCAATCAACCTATAATCAACATCTAGGTTTCATTACATCTAAGCAAACACACAAGAGATCTAGCCTAGCATGTTAAAATCAAGACAAGCGTAAGATATATTCAAACAACACATAGACATATTGAATGAATTGAAAGAAAACTTATCTTAATTGAACATGAAGGGTTTCAAGGGGTGAAAACCCTTGAAAATACTGTTACAAACGAGCTAGGGTTTATAAAGTTCGGCCCTAAAATTCTCCACACAAGTCCTCTCCTAATGAATGAAAATTAGAAAAGTATATATAGATTTTAGGAGGTGACGAAGTCAAGAGTAAAATTCTGACGCCGTCATCTCGCCGCCAATAAAGTTTTTCGGACTGCCTAGATCTATATCTGACACCGTCAAGTGTATTTCTGCTCGAGGCCGTCACCAAATTTACTCTTAACGCCCTTCTGACGCCGTCACGTTTTCTCTGGGCCATCATCCATTTTGCTCCTGACGCCGTCAAAAAATCCTTCTTGACGCCGTCATCTACTGTTCCCAGCAAGGAAAATTAGGTCTTTGCCGTTTTCTTCACTTTTATGCTCCAAAAACGTCCAAAATGCTTCCTTTTCCAGAATTCACTCCCAAAGTACCTAAAATCACAAAAGGAACGATTTAGGGCAATATTTGATCAAATAAATTCCAATTCCGGCTTAAATGACCCCCTAAAAACGGATCATTTTTCGCCTCATCATATACCCTTACACTTTAGATTTACTTGTCCTCAAGCAAATGCGCTTTTATTCTAGTCAAAATACAAGTTAGGGGTCATTTAACACTAATATAAAAGTAATTACAACAAATAATTGTTCCACTAAAGCCAAAGACAAGCACGGAGGTCATACACTAGCACCTAACAAATAGTGTTTAGATACTCACATCTCTCGGGTGTAATAAAGTATATATCACAATATGGAAATGGAAAACATCTCTCACTACCTGTCATAGCAAAATAGATTACCATAGGCTTGGGAAAGGATCAAACCTCCACCACATGGCGTAAGCACCTAGGATAAACTATCAAAGAGGTCTTTTAAAGGGTTATAACGTTAGGTGTAGGGATATGGAATACACGGTTTTGTTGGATAAAAGCAATCTTTACTGGTAGCGAGTTAATCATCTTGGTTAATTACATGTACAATATGGCGTTCTAAGCCAAGACTCGACTCGACTTAAGCCAATAAATGAAAAATAACAAAAATCTAAAATAAACATAGAATGAAACGGGATGGTAGTCCGTATGTTTTTTTTTTTTTTTCTATTTTATTATTTTTTTATTTTTTTTCTCATTTTCTTAATTTTTCGATTTTTTTTTTTTTTTTTTTTTTTTTTTTTTTTTTTTTTTTTTGTGTGCATACACTCTTACCCTACCATCCAAAATAATACATCATAGGGAATGAACATTCCCCTTACACTTGAATTTTTTACATACTTTACAATAAACTAATCTAATGACTCGAATTAAGATAATCAAAACACTTGGAGTACTTTTAAGATTAACGCACATATGGGGGTAATAATATGGTGTTCTTTCCCCATTACTCCATAACATAAGTACTTTACCCATGAGTCCCAATCGTCCCAAAACAATATGTACAAGATATGACTCGACTTAGCAACCATGTAATCAATTAGATAATTAACTAAGGGTTTAAACATATAACAATAATGCACTAAAGATGAGTGCATACACGGAAGGCTAAGGCTATTTGGTTGCACATTTGGGTGGGGTGTAACAAATTCTTCCTTTAAGTAAGATGCTTAAAGTTAGAAACGAAAAGATAGGCTCGGAGGGGTGTACTAGGGGTTTCGTGTACTAAAAATGAGTACAACGCTAAAGTGTGGGAAAAATTAATTGACTTTACTAGTCAAGTAATATGACTTAAATGGTCAAGTAATTATGACACAGGTTTAACACAAGGGTGATCCTAATGCCTCTTATCATGTAGTAAATCCTACCACACGAATGTAGTCTCACTAGCGGTCTCGGGATGCATCACTAACGCAACTTCTAGAATCTAAATGCTACCGGTACACTCATAAGCACTAATAGTGAATGCTTTACCTATCAAATCTAAAGGCGAACCTCACATATTTGGGTGGAAAATTTTTCTGAATGGTACAGTTTTGTGCTAGTCATACGACTTCTATCCATGAGACGCTTGCTATGGCTAAAGTTTCACTCCTAAATGTTGTAAAAAATTTTAAATTTGGCGCTAAAATTACACTAACAAGTATTTCTCATAGTTTTATTACACACCTACCATCAAATAAACAAACTCAAGCGAAAGTGTATCCTATGTGGTATCATCATTTTACCCTCCCCTTACACTTAGGATGAACATTGTCCCCAATGTTCAATTAAAGATTGTAAAAGTAAAATAGGTAAAAGAATGAAATCAAATACTCCCCTGATTCGCTCGGTATGGATAATATGGTAACCAGGTTAGATCTTTCTCCAAGAAAATGAACAATCAAAGCTTCCCTTCCAGAATATAAATCATCTTCTTGTCAAACATAACCTGTTAAACCTAAGAAAACAAACAAGGCAACCTCGTGTAAAATCGGCGGCAATCTATATATGCTACAAATCCTAGAAAACAAAGTAAGATATAATGCTTGTGGAATGATGTTTGCAGATTCCCTGGAGTTTATAAAACTAAAGAGTTGACAAAAACTTTAAGACTCCGTTAGAAAAACAAAACTGGTAAAATTTCCAGATTTTTACACGTGACGCCGTCTGGAATTTCTTCCTGACGCCGTCAGAAGTGACCTGCAGAAATTCTTATGTTAAGTTTCCGGAAAATTTCTGGAAAAACTTTGTCCTACTTCCAGGAAAATCCTACAAAACATCATTATGACTCGATGCAAGCATTTGACTCTAACAAATACGAATATCCATGTTCATTTAATATTGTGGAGAACCATGATCAAGTTTGTTTCTTAAAAACATATTTGGGGTTTCCCCTTACACTTATCTTTTGTGAAATACCTTTGGATGAAGTTAAGACAAAGCCAAACAACAAAATAAAGTATTTTCACCATTTAGTTTTGAAACATGATCTACCAACAATAAAAATAAAACATGCATACGGAAACAAATAACAATCAAACAAATTAAAAATCACACAAAACATGGGTTGCCTCCCAAGAAGCGCTTTTCCTTATTTACGAGTCTTATAGCTAGACTAAAGGTCATGGGTTACTACGTGACCTCATCCTTGGTTTCACTCTCTAGGTCATCTCCTATATCAGTTTTGTATTCCGGACCTAGTTGCAAGCATTCTTTGTAGAAACCAAGTATCTTATTCATAACATATTCAAATCCTCTACGTCTATCCTCATCATTCCTATAGTAAACTGCTTGTTTGAGTTCCTTCTCTATGTTCGATAGGAGCCGGTATTGTTCAATCTTATAAGGCATTTGGTAAGCAATATCACCATTCTCTTTCTTGAACCTAACTATCCCTAGAGTCGGATCATAACTCATCTTAAAGGTCTCAACGAATGGTTTTCCGAACACTACTTGACTTAGGCAATCATCTATCACCGGACGAGTATCCTCCACTACAAAGTCGGTCTCATAAGTGAAGTTTCCAACAATCACATGCAATCCTTTCACTCTTCCTACAAAATTACTTATCAAGTTCTTGTTAGGCATCATCCGATAACCAAGTTGCTTCTTCATAACCCAATTATAATAAGCTCTAGTCATGATGTTTATAGGAGACCTAGGATCGATATAAGCTTTCCATACATGTATATGCCCAATGTTGCATGGTATGTTGATGTTAGAGGGATCACCTACTTTAATAAGGGGTGAACCAAGGATATATGGTGTCTCGGGATCATCAAATAAATCTTTGTGATATTCCCGTTCTTCCTTGGTGGGCAACTTATCAAAGTATTCTTCTACAGTCTCAACTTCCTCTAACTTTTCTCCCTTATTAACCTCAACTTCCTTAATTTCATCCCTAGTCTCGGTTTCTAGGCCAACTTCATCCTTGGTACTTTCTTCTATATCCTTATCTATTGGCTTAATGGTGACAACATTGACAAAGTGGACTCGTTTGGATGACGAGGGGTCCTTAATTTGGATTCCGCTATTTGCGTCCCTAGTGTCCTTCCTAGGTGTAGCTAACGCTTGGTTGTGAGGTCTTTCAACAAGTTATCAATCTTATTGGTCATCTCTGTTTGTTGTTGGTTGAATTCGGTTTCAAACTTAGCTATGCGAGCTTCTTGAGATGCCATAAACTTGGACATCAATCCTTCAAGATTGTTAGTACTACCATAGTTGTTAGAAGGATTGTTGTTGAAAGTACGGTTGGAGGGTGGACCGTTTGGTTGGTAACTGATTGGGGCTAAACCGTCAGATATTATTGACCAAGGTCAATAAGTCAAAGACAGCTCAGTTCCAATTCTCCGTGGATAGTATAGTGTGTCCCCAGGTCGTTATGTCCCAGCGAGATTGCAATGGTGTTTTAGAAAATAGTTTAGGAATGAGTGGCACTGAGGACAGTAGCCAAGATGATTTGAGAGATGATTATGCTACTGATATTTAATATTTGCACAATGATATAATATATAACAGATATACAGATATATTCACAAACTCACAGTTTGGGATTCAGATTACAAATAGAAAAGTGGGTTTTGAACAATTACAAACTACAGGGGGTGCAAGTGAAACTTTTTTTTTTTAAACTTAAATTAAAAAGAAATTTTAAAATGAAAATGAAATTATAAAAATGATTATTTTAATAATTAAATACTAATTAATTAATTAAAACTATTTAAAATCTAATTTAAATTAACTAAAAATGATAAAGATTACAAATTAACTTAAAAATTTGCAAAACTAATTTCTAAACCTTAAAATGAACTTGAAGAAAGTATAAAAAATAAAAATAAATATTTTTGTCTTTTTATGGGTTTTTTATTAATTAAAAACTAATTATCTTAATTAAACTAATTAAACTATTTTAAATTACTAATAATACCTAAATGACTTAGAAAATTATGGAAAAATTTATAAAACTAATTAACCATCACAGGAATCCTACAAAATTATAAAATGTTTATAAAAATTATTTTTAGACTATTTTACTAATTATTTACTTAATTATTAATTTAAACCTAGTTTAACTAAATTAAATAAGAAAATTGGAAAATGAACAGTAGAATTTAAAAATCTATTTTCTAAAAGTCTTAACTAATTTATAAAACCTAGGAAAGTTATAAAAACCTACTGTTGTTAATTAAAATTTAAGAAAACTAATTAATTACTAATATTACCTAATTAATTATTTTAACTATTTTTAATTCTAATAATTAGTAAACTGATTAAGAAAAATCTAAGAAAATTATTACAAATACTTTAAAGTAACAGGAAATTAATAAAATTATGAAAATGATAAAGTGCTTATTAATAAGCTGAAATGAAAAATGAAAAAGATAGAATCTATTAAATAGAAGCTATCACTAATTTTAAATTTGGTTTTTCTTGGTTTTCTTTTTGACAGATAAAAATAAGAAACTTATACAAAATAACTTTTACTATAGCTTAAAAATAAGCTATGTGCACCCCCAAGTGCTTAACAATGGAGTTTTAGAGCTTATTAGGACTTGTGATTTGGTGAAAAGCTATTCAAATGAACAGATAAGCTATCACAGATGTATATCAACTTGAAATTAGGCAAAAGTCACAAATAAGCACTCTGGATAAGCAGCTATGAGCAAATAAGTACTTATGAAGCTATTAGGCCAAAACAGGCCTGAAATGGGTGGATTTGGACCTCTCTGGGGTCCACAAAAGAGCTCAGGGGTCTAAACTAAGGGTTGACTTATGAAGGTGGACTGGTAGGCTACCCAATAAGCTAATAAACAAGGCTTATTGCTTATTAATGAAGCTTGGGTGATGCTATGAAGTTGGGGGTTCACACTGAATCCTCAATGTTGACACAGATAATGACCAAACTTGATGAGGGTTGCAGCCCTATCAAATAAGTTCACAATGGCAAAATAAGCACTGATCTATCAAGATGAGTTGTTTGGCTTTCCAAAAAGCCAAAAAGCTCAGGGTGGGTCCCACTAATGAAGTAGCTAAGGCCTTGGGAAATTTGGTCAAAACTTGTGCACAGGGCAAGTGTTTGCCCTGCAAGTCAAAATAAGCTAATGCACAAGCTTATAGAAAAATCCTAAAAATAAGTTGACTATGGGCTTTTGTAGACTTGGTGACAAACTATAACTTCTGAAAAGGACAAAGTCTCAATCCTAACACAAAAATCATGAAAATTCTTCCAAAATTTGGATTTCTGAAACAAAGGTACTTTTTGAGTTTTTGAGTTTTTGAGCTAAGTTGACTAAAGTGAACTTTGATCTTGATTTTCTGATTGAAATGGACTAATTAAGCTAGAATAAGACTAATTTAAGCTAAACCACTCATGAGTGAATGGATTTGGGGCATATGCCACACTTAATCAAACACAGAGGGATGATTAGGCCTATTAATGGTTGATTTTGACTTTTCTCTGAATAGAACCTAGATTTTATGGTTGTTCTGAGTTAATACTGTCCAAAGTGACTTGTGAGAACCAAGATTAACAACAATTAAACACTGGGACACCTAGGATTACCCTGATCCAAACATACCTTATAAGTTGTCTGTTTTGTGTTTTGTAAAGCAAATGGCTTAAAGAGCTTATGAAACAGGTTCACAACAACTTATAATGATATATTAACCTTAAATAAGCACTTAGAAACAAGGAACAACAACAAATTGACAAGATTACTAATTGGACTAATTTAACTGTGAAACTTAAAATATAAAGCAACTATGATTTCAAACAAACAAGGTACTGATTTTAAGCAAGATTAACACTATTTAACACTAAATGAACCTAAAAAAGCTACTTACACAACTAAATAAGCAATGCTATATTAAAAATCAAGAATTGAGTTTTCAAGGCCTTACAATGTGCATTCCAGCTTAAACCAAGAACCAAGGACCTCAAAACAAATCCTATAGGCCTTCCACAAGACCACTAACCCAAGGCCATCCAAGATTTACCCTGCTCCAGTGTTCATCTTCAAAAACCTGCAAATATTTACTTTTGTTGACTTTTTTATGATTTTTGATTTTTTATACCTAAGCTGTATTTTATGGTTTCTAAAAGCTTGTTTAAGCTTTTTGGGAGCTTATGTTAGCCTAAGAGTCCATAAGTCCTTCTAATAAAAACAATACAGAAGACTAATAACTTGAAATAAAATTGAAATTTGCATAAACTGAAAGATGAAAGGAAACTTGATTTTGATTGATGAAAATGATTGGATTACACTTGATTACACTACTACAATGCTTGAAAGCTAGATTTTGAACTAAAATTGAAAGTTACAAACTAAACGACACTATTTTTCTAAAATTAAACTACTACATGCTCCATGGTGCTTCTCTTCTATTTATACTTGAAGATTAGGGTTCCCTGGACCCTTGTGATCATTTCTCACTTTAAATTTGAGCCGTAGGATCACTGAGATGCTCCCAATAGCTGCCACGTGTTTTTGGCGCCAAAAGTCAATTTTGCAATTTGCTTATGAGATACTCAAGGGGGGAGAGCATTAAATGGGGTTTGTTTGTTAGGTGAAAGTGGTGAGGGTTGGTGATGATGGGGTTGCTAGTTGGGGGGTGGTGGAGGTGATGTTTTGCAGGGTCAAGTGGGGGGGAAGAGTGAACTGGGGTGGTTGTTTGACTTGGTTGACCGGGGGAAGTATTCAAAAGGGAGATCAGATTTTGAGGGATTGGGCCAGGGAAATAACAAGGGAGTGGGCTGGGTGATGGGTTTGTGTTTGGATTGGATTTGGTTTTGGGTTTTATTTATATTAAGGGTCCGGTTTGATTAGTGGTAATAACAAGGACCAATTTTGCCATTTTCTGATTTTTGAGAGGTGTAACTTGGCATTCTTCCAAAGTATTTCAAGGGGTGTGTTTTGCCATATGAGAATATTATAAGGACATGTGTTGAATTTTTCACATATGAAACCCCAGGGACTAATTCTGCCAAATCACCAAACTTCAGGGACCAAATCTGTAATTTCACCAAACTTGCCAATCAAGGACCATTCCTGCCATAGATGAGAAGTACAAGGACAAAATTTGTTTTTCTCAAAGTATTAATATCCCAGGGACCATTTTTGATAATTTTCCAAACTTCAGGGACTAAACTTGACATTTTGCGAAACTTTGCACCAAAGGACTAATTATGTAACTTTTTGATTTAAAAGGACCTTTGGTGACTTTTTCAAGTTTTTTAAAACAACCAGGGACTAGATTTGACAACTTTTGAAAGATGAGGGACTGAAACTGCCAATTTTGCAAACTTTGTACGTTTTTCATATGTTTTTGATTATTTTGCATATGATACATATAAAACACATTCCTGGGATATTTTCATTATTTTGATGCTATTTTGAGTGTTTTTAGATGTTTTGGCAGCTCAGAAAAGGTAAAAATGATGAGTATTTACCAAGGTTGTAAAAATCGCTAGGCGCTAGTGAGGCGGTCGGGTAGGGCCTAGCGATTAATCGGTTAGGCGGGGATTAATCGGATTGAAATTTTATGCACAAAATTATAATTTTAGATATTATATTATTTTATATGTATGCGATAAGCATAATGCATCAAAGTTCAAATATTTCAAGTGTTCAAATATAAACATAATATATAATTCTTCAAAGTTTAAAGTCAAACATAGATATTACTCAGTTTGTTGACTATTTTTAAGCTATCTTTGACTGATTTTGTCTGATTAATCGGTTTGTGGATTGATTTTTAAGCGATTTTGTTGACCCATTTTTAAGCAATTTTGTCCGATTAATCGGTTTTTGACCTATTTTTAAGCAATCTTTGACCAAAACGATTAAATAGGCCGATTATGATAAATCAAGGCGCTTAGTGAGCGATCAGCGATTATGCGGGGATTAATCGGCCGCCTGGACCGATTTTTACAACAGAGGTATTTACACACTCATCAGTAACGATTAGGCGGATTGGAAGAATTGTTTTGGTTTTGCTTCCACCTAAGGTTTGGGTGATTTTTCCAAGAAGGGTTGTAGGAATCACCATAAGGGTTTGGCTCGGGTTTGAAAGTGTACCACTTATCTCCCGCTTCGTCGGTACGCGAAGATGCGTAGTCCGCAAAAGCTGTTCCGGGGAGTTCCACGCAATCACGAGTGTCATGGGGACCACTACATAATTCGCATGAAGAAGTGATTTTGTTCACTTGGCTTGTAGGCTTAGGAGCTTCGTAAGATTTCATGAGAAACTTGACTTGGTCCTCAAGTTCCATGATCCTATGGTCGGGAATGCTAGAATTGTTCGAAGGCAAAGATATTGCCTTGACCGTTTTGTTCAAATCACGGGGATCATTCCAACTTTCATTGTCATAGAGAGCAAGATCTTCTATGAGTTCCCATGATTCTTCCGCACTAAGATCATGTAGCTTGCCACCGGCTGATTGGTCAATGGTTCGCCTTGTGGAGAGATCAATATGGTCATAGAAGATTTGGACTTGGAGCCAAAGATCTATGCCATGATGAGGGACTTTTTGGAGTAAGTCTTTGAAACGAGTCCATGCTTCATATAGAGTTTCACCTTGACGTTGTTGGAACATCAAGATATCATTTCTAAGCTTGGTAGTTCTCCCCGGTGGGAAAAATTGAGCAAGGAAATGAGTGGTGAGATCATCCCATGAGGTGATGGATCCCGCGGGTAAACGTTCAAGCCATTGACTAGCTTGATCACTTAGAGAGAATTGGAATAGGCGTAATTGGGTTGACTCTCTAGTTGTAACATCAAGGTCTATAGAATCTACGATTTTAAGGAAGTCCTTGAGATGTTGGTTTGGATCTTCGAAACGAAGTCCATGGAATGCATATCCGCTTTGCACCAACCGGATGGTGTCGGATCGCAAGGGAGACACATTGGCTCCTTGGGTGAGCTCAATGGTGTTTCGATATCCTTGGTGGCTAGGTCGGGAATACTCTCCTAGGGTTCGGGGCCTAAGAGGTTGGTTAGCTAGTGGTGGGTTTTGTGGGTGGTCTTGTTGTGGTGGGTTGATGGGTTCAAAGATGTTACCACCTTCCATGATGTCGGATGGTAAAGATTACGAACAAAGACACGAAGAAATAAGTTAGACTAAAGAAAACCTAAAAATAAAAATAAAATCTTACTAGAAATGAATCTAGCAAGTAGACCTAATAAAAAGAAAATCCTAACCTAGACAATAACTATTCCCCGGGCTGCGGCGCCAAAAACTTGATGCGTGGGAATTGCACCAGGCTTTACGTCTCGAGGGATCTCGAGAAGCTTACAACCCCCACCAGGCAGTGTACCTGATCGTTGTAGTATAGTATAGTGACAAATACCGGGGGATTGATTGTTCAACTCAGGAATAGTGTCGCTAGGATTAGAAAGCCTAAAAACTAGGTCTAGAGGTGAGGGATGATTCTTTTTGTATTTTTATGTTTTTATGAAAGCAAGTAAAATCTCGGTTTTGGAAGAGTGGGCGGAATTAGTTGCTAGTCAACTAACCCAATAACTAAAGATGCAATCAAAATAAAATGACAAAAATGTAAATAAACTAAATTACTAATATGGAGTGAACAATAAATGGGAGAATTGTGTTTACTTAGATTTCACTACTCCCTAGATATCTTTTACAGGTTAATTACTTGTTACAGTTGTTTGGATGACGGGTTATATTCCTTAATACCAATCATGGGTTGGCGTACTTACTTCCCCAATTCTATAAGCTCCTACTTCACTCCTATGTCGAGCCTGCAAGAAGCTCCTAACATGGGATCACTAGAATTCGCTCATGCATTAAATACAACCATAAAAACCTAGTACACATCGGTTCATGTTTCTTAAGACGTTCAAGCAAGTTACAAAATGGAGATCTGCCAGTTTTCTTAAGCCTAACATTGAAGTCATTCATCCATTACAACTATAAACAAGCAATCAACCTATAATCAACATCTAGGTTTCATTACATCTAAGCAAACACACAAGAGATCTAGCCTAGCATGTTAAAATTAAGACAAGCGTAAGATATATATAAACAACACATAGACATATTGAATGAATTGAAAGAAAACTTATCTCAATTGAACATGAAGGGTTTCAAGGGGTGAAAACCCTTGAAAATACTGTTACAAACGTGCTAGGGTTTATAAAGTTCGGCCCTAGAATTCTCCACACAAGTCCTCTCCTAATGAATGAAAATTTAAAAAGTATATATAGATTTTAGGAGGTGACGGCGTCAAGAGTAAAATTCTGACGCCGTCATCTCGCCGCCAATAAAGTTTCTCGGACTGCCTAGATCTATATCTGACGCCGTCATGTGTATTTCTGCTCCAGGCCGTCGCCAAATTTACTCTTGACGCCCTTTGAATTCTATTCTAGGCTTTGAATATTGAGGGCAATATTCAATTCTAGGTGTGGGGGGGGGGGGGATTCTAGCGAATGTGGTCACATGTGTACCCTCTAGTACCCTAGTACTCCCGTTTTGACTTTTTTTTTTTTTTTTTTTTTTTTTTTTTTTTTTTTTTTTTTTTTTTTTGGGTGGAGGTGCTTTGCGCCAACACAACAAATGGTTATCAGTCCACCATGTCTAACCTACATAAGGACTGGCTAATCCGAGAGCAAACGGCTCTTGGTAAAGATATCTCAAATCCGTTTATGGTTGACAATTTGCCAAAAATTGTATGGTATTCAACTCACCGTATCTTTGATAGTGAAAAGTTGACTAGCCCACAAGGTTATGGCTTGTAGTAAAGGCAGTAGAAAACCATAATTGGTAATCAACTCACCAAGAGGATAACTGTATTCCATCAAAGAGTTGGCTTGTCCAAAAGCGAACGGCTTTTGGTAAAGACAAATCAAATCCGTTGATAGCTGATGGTTTGCTCAAAATCATTTGGTTATCAATGTACCATAGTATCATACTGAAACATTGGCTACTCCAGAAGTAATGGCTATCTGGTAAAGAGACATCAAATCCATTAAATTTTCAAAACGGGGTGTCCTTGGTATTTTTTGGTATCCTTTCATTACTTTATATGATTGGATTGCTAGGGACTAGCAATAGTTTAGTGTGGGGGATTGATGAGTATGCAAATAGTCATCATTTCATGCCCACTTTGACACATAAAAATGCTAAAAACGGTCAAATGCAATACAAATATCCTTGGTTTTGTGTTTTTATGCATTTTAGGTACAAATGTTGAAAAGTGAGCGAAAACATGCACTTTTGAACGACTCATTGACAATTGCACGTACTGTGATATTAAAGATGGAGTCAAACCAACCCCGGGATGTTGTATGGTTGATTGTGATATTAAACCTTAACCAAATCCAATCCATAATATCACCCAGACCCAACCCAAATTCAAACATTAGCCCACTCCATACCATTTTTAATAAAACCTGATAAATCCCAGCCTCCATCTCCTACACCCCTCCCCAGAATATCACGAACCAAACAAAAAAAACCTACACATCCTCCAAATAAATCCAGCATATCTTACAACCTCTAAGCTTCTTGTCTCCCCTCGACATCCACTCGCTCCAGCCACAAAATTGTTCCCTCAAAGATCCTATAAGATATTTTTTCTACAGCTGGAGATTTACCCCATCTTTTTTTTGGCACCAAAAATGCAATGAAGGGCTGAGATTGTTCCAAGATAATTCAATGGATGGGATTTGTTCTAAGGAAGCACTTGAAGACCCCCAGTTAGTTTGTAATATAAATTAGGGCACTTGTAAGCCTTTGATGCAAGTAGGTTTTTAACATAGTTTTAGTTTAATTGTTGTAGTCTGCTCTTTCAATACCAGTTTTAAGATTTTAATGTCAAGCCTTGTAATCCATTTTCAGTTATAAAAAAAGTTTTAAGTTCTAGTAAAAGTTTTTTTTTATACTTTTTATTTATGCGTTTAAGATATGTGTATGCTTTAATTGTAGCTTCTAGTTGAATGTTGTAATCTTTTTCTCAAAATTTAATTTAAGTTTGCAGCTTGCTGCTCGTTTTCAAAAGTACTAACAATTTTAAGTTCTTAGTCAGAAATCTTGTTTATGCGTATTTGTGGTTTCAAAACTTTCATAAGCTCAGAGAAGTCCTCAAAATTATAAAAGGTCGCATAAAGAGAACAGAAAAACAAGAAGAGAAAAAGAAGCCGTAGCTGTGAGAATCATGGATCAAAATGGTCTAGAGCTTCATGGGAAGTGTTAGGATAGGTCGAGATTAATGTCACCATAGTTCAGCGAGATTGAAGGTTTTATACTCTTGTTTTTAAGTTTTCAGTTCTTAGTATAACTTTGCACATCTCGTTCTTGTAGTTCTAGTTGTAACTTGTTGTTTTTTTTGCTCACTCATGTTTGTTTTAGCTTAGTTTACGTTAAAATATCTGTTCCATGGCTTGACTTCTCACACTGCTACATTAACCAATTAAAATAGTTGAATAAGTAGTGTTTGGATTAACTTGGTTATTTGGTATTTTTGCGATTATAAGTAGTATATACCAGTTAGTTAGTATCCCTTAAGGTTATATAGGTAAATTATGATCTAAAATCTGAAGGTCATTAGTTAATAGTCAAACTTTTAAATCTTAGTCTGGTACAACAGTTAGAAATCACTTAGCATAATCTTCAAATTAGCTATTAAAGTTGTTATGATACTTAATTCAGTCTTTTTCTAGTCCAGTAGTTCATATTCAGTTATCTAGGGGTAATCAAAACTTAACTTAGACAACTTTTAGATCTTTAAAAAGTCGAAATCTTTTCATAGCTAGTAAAATGGATCGAAACACCAGATCAGTTCTAGACTTCAGAACCATTGAAACTGGATAAAAATTGCTGTTATGAGTTGTTTATTGCTTGGTTAACTAAATCAAAAAGAAAATTCAAAATTGAAGCTTATATGCTCACTTCAAAATAAGCTCAAAGTGGCATGTTTGGAGTTATTTGTGCCCAGCACTTTGCGTCATGTCTGCTGACCCGTTTTAGCATGGCCCTAACTTATTCATCCTTTGATCTTATGTTGTGATATTTAGTGTTATGAGGAGCCTGTAGTACTGTTTCGATTAACCATTGCTTGTTTGGCCGTATTTGCTTGTTTACTAGCTTAATTTTAGCCTCTAAGTTGCCATTTTTTTGCTGGATTCTGGTGCCTTACCTCAGTGTCAACTAAGTTTCTTTAATGCGTGTTTTAGCTGGATCACAACATGTTTAATTGATATACTTTGCATGTTAGTGTTACATGTGATTGTGTTTATATATGTTTGCTTAAGTTTCAGCTTGCATTTTATTTAAGTTAACTCGGAATTTACTATGATAGCTGCTATTTTCATTTAATATCACTTTAGCATAAAGCCTTGAACCTGCTGGTTTTTCAACTTGTATAAACCTTTCATCAATAGTTATTGCACAAGAGGTCATTCACTTTAGTTGTTATGAGGTTTTGCAAAAATAGAAATAATTGAAATAAAATTGTTTGCAAAAAGTGATATAAGTGAGATTTGAACCCACGACACTCAGTTCACTACACCACACATATAGCCATCTGCTCTATTGCTTGTTTTTTGCTTTACTTTGCAATATTTAGTACTTAACCCCTCCTTGCTTGTTTTGCATGATTAGCTTAATCAGCTTTTAGATTGCTTTTTATCTGCTTATTTTTGTACTATGCACCCTTGCCTAATATTTTTCCTAGGTCAGTATTAACTTGTAGTATCTGTTTAAAAGTTTTAGATTTATTAGAGTAGTTCTAGTATTTATTAGAATTTAATTAGTGTTAAATAGTTTTTAATCTGTAGTAATTAGAATTGTAATAAAAAATTAATTTTCTTTTTTCTAAAATTTTCTTTTGTCATCTAGTACGTAGGAAATTAGTTGTATGCCCATAGACTTA
This sequence comes from Artemisia argyi, assembly GCA_030686995.1. Classification (NCBI taxonomy): domain Eukaryota; kingdom Viridiplantae; phylum Streptophyta; class Magnoliopsida; order Asterales; family Asteraceae; genus Artemisia; species Artemisia argyi. Next base: position 137,287,718 of record CM060677.1, read on the forward strand.
GTTGTGCTTAGATTTCACTTTTTATATTGCGCGTTGACATTACTTTTAATTAAAACGCGCATCTTTAGTATTTGCTTTGCGTTATTATTCCACAATCAAAAATCTTATCCTTACAAGCATTTTAATCTCGAACCATACACGATATTCTCAATTCACATCTCGTTGGGACACGACCTGAGCGATCACTTGCTCGGTATCACAAATATAACGTATTCACGGGTTTTGCAAGTTAGCCTTTTCACAAGGGTTGACTAGTCAATTCCTCACATACTTTGTATTCATTTGATACCTGTTCTACAGCTCTATCAATAAACCATGAGCTACTTTCCAAAAACTATTTCAAGTCTAATCAAGATCTTACACAATCTTTCTAAAATCAACTATGACATATCTTACAAGATCTATGACATATCTTACAGGAATATTTGGAAAGATATACATTCTAGAATATAATGATCCATGTGATGATGTAGTTATATACTTTCTATTTTGATAAAAATGTATATGAAAGTAAACTTGTAAAGTTATTAGAAAATGTATTAACTTGCTATATGATATTTATTAAGTTACTAAAAATGTTTGATGTACTTATGTTGTTATAAATAGATTGTAAACTTACTAAAATGTATTAACTTGCTATATGATATTTAGTAAGTTACTAAAAATGTTTGATGTACTTATGTTGTTATAAGACAAATTTTTATAAATTGTAAACTTACTAATATTACCTAAACACATAATGTGGCACTTATTCTATTTTATACCTAAAGTGCACTTTGACACCTAAAATACTTACAGGCTCTAAAAGTATTTTAAACATTCTAAATGGCTGGTCAAGGGGTTTGATCATAATGCCACATAACAAACATGTACGAACTTGTGTTGTAGCATACGTGGACTCGAGACGTCGAGAGGTGTTGAATGTATGTTGAGACAAAATATGATTGCAAGTAACTTATATATTTTACGTTATGTATCAACTTATACATTTGTCATCAATCAAAACAAACGAGACTGTATAGATTAAATATCGTAATATTTGCACTAACAGTATCTTTTCATTATTTACACCATAACTGAGTCCCGTTTCTAAAACATAATATCAAAATACATGGAATTTTTATATGCGAGCCTCGTATGGGAATGGAATTTGATACAGTTGAAAACGCAGGGCAATTTTGGATAAACTATGGTGCACATATTGGTTTTGATGTTTGCAAGCAATTGATTAATGAGCAGAAAGAATGGACATATATCTTCGGCAAGATTCGTATGCAATAAGGAGGGTGTTTGTAAACAACATATACGATATTCTTGCACTAAATGTCCTCGAGCCGAGACAAGGACAAATTGTCTATCACGACTGGGGATTGCATATGATAAACAAACAAATAAATAAAAGTTAAATGATTTTGTACCCAAGCATAATCATAACCTTCATACCCCGAAAATGGTGCATATAATGTCATCACAACGAAATATATCAGATGTCTAAGCAATAGAAATTGATTTGGTGGACGACTCTGGAATAAAGGCAAAAGCATCTTATGAGCTCATTACTCGACACGGTGGAGGGAAATCTAGTGTTGGCTACACCTTAACAGATCAAAAGAATTATCTTTGAAAAAGACGACAACAAGAAATGAAGTATGGAGAAGCAGGGACTTTATTAAGGTACTTTCAACAACAATCTTTAGATAATCTGTCATTTTATTATGCAACTCAATTAGATAATGAAGAGCAAATAACAAACATTTTTTGGGCCAATGCAAGAATGATAATGGATTATAGTTATTTTGGTGACATGGTAACGTTTGATACTACTTTTAATACAAACAGTGAATTTCGGTCTCTTGGTGTATTTATTGGTTTTAAACTTTTAATCACCATAGAGGGATAGTTATATTTGGTGTTTCACTTCTCTTTGATGAAACTATTGAGTCTTTTGAGTGGTTATTTAGAACATTTTTAGAGGTTCAAAACCAAAAGGAACCATTTACTCTTTTCACTAATCAAGATCATGCAATGGCAAATGCATTACATAATGTTATGCCAAATGTACACCATGGGTTATGTACTTGGCATATAACAGGGAGTTGGTCATTATAGCTCATTTAAGTTATCTCAAGCATCAAGTAGCATATATTAGTTCATAGATTAGAATTTTGATAATCTCAGTGTGATTTTGTAAGGAATGGACAACAATAATCAAATGCTGTCAAATTTTCATTGTGTCCAAACCAAGTGAATGTACCAGGTTACTGTGACAGGATTGTTGTGACATTTTTATGGTGTGTAAGGTAGCTCCAGTTGAGGTTCCATTGTTTTTGCAGGTCACTGTGATGCCTGAGATTGCTGGAATCTCATGGGTCATAATTTAGTTGTGGAGGCAAAGCAAGATCAAGTTTTGGGTTATCATTATAAGTTAGTAGGCTGTTTGGTTTATGTTTAGTTTTCTGGTTTGTATCAAATATATGTAGATGTACTAAGCAATGGCACAGTAAAAAATGCTTCTTTTTTGTATCAAAACATACTAAGCAAATATGAAAAATACTAGATTCTGATTATATAAACAATGCTTTTGTTTGATTATATGAAAGTGCTTCTTTTTGTATCAAAACATACTAAGCAAAACTGCTTATGTTTCGTTAGCTGTAGTCTTTTCTTTCTTTCCTTTTTGTTCATGTTAGCCTCATGCCTTGTGGCCACTTGTGGGGTTTTGTTGTTTGTTCTTTTCTACTATATGTTGCTGCCATAAATTTGAATGGTAGTTAAAAAGAACCTATTTTTGTTTATAAAGAAAAGTTAGTTAATACCTTTTAATTTGGGCCATTGATCAGATCTAATAGTTGATAATATTTTAACTTGATCAATCAAGTTACACACTGCTGGAGAGAATCCCAACCCTTAGGTATGAAATAGTTAAATGACACTCATAGAAATGAAAGTATGTAAGAGGGAGTGGTATCATGTTTCATTAAGCTGTGTGAGGTTGCATGAATTGTTTTAAACTTGAAAATTCATAGCATTAATAACTAAAAACATGTTTGTAAATTATCCGTCAAATCCATTCATTCATTTTCACAAAGTGTTCATAAAGGTGCAATCATAGAAAAGTCTACAATTTCTAATTAAACATATGTATCACGGACTATTTTAAGGCAATATAGTGATAAAATCCTAGTCTAATTATTGTTATGAAAATATGCAATTTTATGTCTCAAAATTTTAAAATTTTCTTTTATTTGAGAAATTATTTTCTTTTTGAATTGATCTTAAAAATTGAGAAACACTTTTGTGTCATACAAAAAATTGGCTCATTTTTGGAATTCTTAAGTTTTTGAAAAGTATTTTTTTGAAATTGAAGTTTGAACAAGTTATGACTTTTATTGAAAGTTTATGCTTGATCATTACAATTACTTTCTCAAAATTTGTTAAAACGTTTGTTAAACTTTATATAAATATTTAACTTATAAAAATTTCGCAAAAAATTTGGGCAGAGTAACGTTTAGAAATAGTGGGTGACAAAAGTTTTGCAATATCTGGTATCGCAGGATTTGGTATCGCAAACATGGTCATACATAGTTAACTGTCGCAAACAAGATGAAACAGGTCGCAAACCAAAGTTGTGATAGAAAAGTTCTAGCGCAAAAAGTTTTGGAAAGGACTATCGCAAAGCAGTGCTGTGATAGCAAGCTATCACATGACTTTTAGAAAAGTTGCTATTGTAAAGAAATCAGCTGCGATACTAGTTGTGAGACTGCCATCACAGCTAAAGTATCGCAAAATTTAAATTAGTATTTAATGCAAATTTTTTGCTCTATCCTAAAGTCTCACATTCCAACATTTTTGGTGTCGTAGCCCTAACTGTTCATCTTCTTCCCAAAATTGACCCATTTTTCACCAAATCAAACCATTTAAGTTCCCATTTTCTTTTACAAAAATGATCTAAACACCCTATCTCAGTCATCTAACCACCAGAATTGAATTAAAACACTCTATATTGCATACTCAATAGTGATCTTAAGTTGACAATAATATGCAGCCCTAATTAAGCAATTTTGATCTATATAATGAAAACCAAAGGCTGTAATTGATGACAAAGATGTAAAACCATTATTAAACAAGATTTGTAAGCTTACTTTTTGCCCGAATTAGTCTTAGTTGGCAAGATAAGCTTAAATGGCCAGAGTTTTTGTGATGCGAGTTTTTTGAGGTTTTGGGGGAGAGAGAGAGAGAGAGAGAGAGAGAGAGAGAGAGAGAGAGAGAGAGAGAGAGGGAGAGAGAGAGAGAGAGATTTTTGTGATAGCAAAAGGTTGTGTGTGTTTTTCTCGCTGCCCCTAATGTCACACCTCGCTAAGGCAGAAACGCAAGTGTAACTTCATGGATATCATCACAACACAAGGTGTCTATATAGAGAATTACTACATGCAAACAAATAGAGCAATGTACAGACACAAAGTGTAGTGACAATACCACAAATAAAATAACCAAAAACAATATCCCAAAAAAGTATCTTCAATAGAACATAAAGTACGAATTGAAAGACATAAAAGTATCACAATAAAATCCAAACATAAAGATCAATTGTTCTCAAATGCAACTAAGTCTCGTCTAGTCGCTTCTCTCAACCTTAGCCTTAGAATGCTAACCTGAAAATGATGCTTAAAAATGTCAACATAATGTTGGTGAGATTCATAGGTTTAAGATACACAATATCACACAAGGAAACCAGTTCGTTGTGATTATAAAACGTAGCAGGATATTAAGTATAATTATTATACACTCTAGCATGCAATCTCCATCAATCAACCAACAACGCATCATAAGGCAACAACAGGGACGGAACGAGCCCACGATCCACATAAACAATAATGGGTAATAGAACCCTCTCATCAGACCACACAGAATAATAATGGGTAAGGATACTATCTTCCAATTAGATTGATCAAATGAACAATGAAAGCATAGCTACCCTCCAATTGAACCATACAGAATAACCACACAATAATATCATAGCATGCGTACACATATAATAACACATACAAGTCCATGCATTTATAAGACCACATAATCACAATAACTTAAAAGTATTTCAACACAAGCATCATTCCCATCCCAAGTTTAAAACAAAGTAAAAATGGGACTATGAACTCACCTCAGTCTTTGCAGCTTCCAAATAAACAATCACAATTCTATACAACAAAATAAACTCACATTACACGCGACCAAGCTAAAAGCTATAGTCCATGTAAAACACATATGATGGATGTCTAAAGGTCATGTAAACCACTATGGTTCAACTAGACTCCATACCAGACACTACCAATCACTTACACTCACTTAATCCCTTGCACAAATTATATCAAAAAACGTAGAATTTTGGGGTACATTTACCCACATAAATCACAGTAAGATAAGTTCCACAACTCACACAAAAAATCACCATGGTATCTTATGAACATAAAAGCTATTCCCAGAAGGCCATGCTCTAAAAATACACACAATTACTCATAAAAAAATCAAACATAAAAACTATCCAGATTCGGATCTGAACGCACACCAAAATGTTTTGACCTAAGAATCATATTTGTACAACTTTCTAACCCTAATTCCACTTTCTAACCCACTTTTAACCTCAATACTTTTAATCTAAATCTTTCCCGGTTTAACAGCTTTGACACCATTTCTCGCAAAAATCATTAGACTGCCTTCCAGACCTCGAAATCGATCGTGGCCGGACTTTTTGAAAAGCTCTTTCACTCAACTACAATTTAGACTAAAAATTCTTGTTCTAACTCATTTCCATCTATTAAATATCTTTGTATTTTTACAGCCTTACAAATCTATCCAAAACATAACTCATTATCTAACATGTTTTAAGCGTTAATCTCTTCACCAATCATCATGATATCACTAATTATTGATCCCAACATGTTTAATAAAATTAATTTACAGAAGTTAACACAAACCCTAAACATCATATCCTTGTTACATGAATTATAATAATTAATTGAACGCAAGGATTGATAGTTATACCTTAAATCTTGATTTTTAGGCTTCAGTAATAAAACCCTATTTTTTTCTCCTGCTCCTCTCCCTTGGTCGACCGAATATCCCAAAAGAGGTGTATGGGTCATTTTATAAGGTTATAAGCTAGGGAGTTGGGCTTGTTTGGGTTGGACTAAGATTCCTTGTTTGATAAATAAAATAAACCCTTATATTTTTTAATAAAATCGGCCCAAATAGTCCATAAGTAATCTTTTAATATTTTTTTATGTAAATAATTATTTACTAATAAAACCTTGTGTCTTGCTATTTTATAAAAGCCTATACCGAAACCTAACACCTTACGCGATAAACCTTCATTTTTACGACAACTCGGAAAATTATCATTTTCAAAATAAAGTTTCCAAAAATAGAATTTCACACTCTTTATAAATATAACCCATAAAAACAAACTCCACGTAACTTACTAACACTCAAATGGTTGAACGAAGACTTGTTACACAAAACCACAAACTCACAAAGAAAACATCACACCAAGGGATTTAGTGCCAACACACATTCTTATCACACACTAACACTCATATATCCCACATATATCACATTAAACACCTAAGACACTCCAATCGAAAGTCAAACGAATCAAGACTATTAGTTAAACTAACCTGCTAAAATCACGGTTGTTACACCTAAAAAGGGTTATTGACCAGTTTTGGGTAATTTGATCTTTTGTTTGTGACCCAGGTCTGCGAGAGTTTTGGACTGGGGGAGGGTTCAAAACTATTTTGATACTATTTAGCAAAACTCCCCCTTGACTTTAGCTCTCTTAATACAAACACCCTTTTCTTTTCATTTTAATTTTAACAAAATTTTGTAAACATGTAAGTTCAAATAAATGAACGTTTGTGTTATATCAAAATTGTTTAAATAAAATTTATGACTCCCCCTTAAAGTGACGGTATTTTCCCAATTTTTCAACAACACTTTTGCAACAAATTAAATTGGCTTATTCATTTATTTTAAAAACAAACTTCTCAATTTCTCCCCCTAAAAAATAGCTTAATATTTTAAACTGTTTTTGATCTATTATTGAGGCAGGTGGCATTGTTTTTGAAAATTGTTTTATTCTTACTTGAGCTAAAAAAAGATTATATTAATAATCATAAAAACTTGCTCAAGGTTTGTTTGTCATGAGCAAAAAATTTTATGCAAAGGTTTTTGGAAAAAACTTTTTGTAAAATCTTGTTTAGATTTTATTCACGATATTTAAGAAGATTTCTCTTCATTTCAGAAGGATTGACGCAATGAAGCGTACGTTCAGGGTCCTTTCTTTTAAAAACAGGTGTTGATCTGTTATTTAATCAACATCCATTTGAGTAAATACTTTCCATTTTGTTTTACCAGATGTACTTGTAATGTCTGTTACTTTGGTGACTTCTTTGACCTTTTAACTATCATCGTCATGTTCATCACGAATGCTTTCCATTCCTAGACATTGTCGCAGATATTCAAATCTTTCTGGTGGCAAAGCTTTTGCGAAGAAGTTGGCAATTTGGTAATGAGTTTTCACGAAGTACAATTCCACGGTCTGTCTTTCTACATGTTCCTTGATGAAATGGTATCTGACTGCTATATGCTTTGTCCATGAGTGTTGTACCATGTTACAAGAGATGGCAATGGCACTTTGCAAATCATAATAAATTGGGATTTTGTCATAGAAGAAACCATAGCCCGTCAATTGTGTTTTCATCCATAGTACTGGTGCACAGCATCCGGAGAGGTATATGTATTTAGCTTCTGCAGTTGATAAGGCAGCGTGATTCTGCTTCTTTGAAGACCAACTGATTAACTTCTCCACCAAGAACTGAGCAGATCCAGAAGTACTTTTGCAATCAATTTGGAAACTTGCATAATCTGCATCTGAATAGGCAATTAGTCCAAAACCGGTATCTTTCGGATACACAAGGCCCATATGAGTGGTTCCTTTGAGGTATCAAAAGATCCGTTTTACAGTAGTAAGGTGCTTATCCGTTGGCCTTGATTGGTACCGAGTACACATGAAGACAACATAATGAATATTAGGCCGACTAGCTTTAGGATAATGAGTGAACGAATCATACTATGGTATTTTGTAGCATCAATTGGTTTACCACCTCTATCTTCATCTAGTTTAGGCTTGTGTGGCATTGGTGTACTTATGGAGTCAGATTTGTCCATTCTAAACTTTTTCAAAATTTCCATCGTGTATTTGTGTAGATGAATGAAGATACCACAAGGAGTTTGATTAATTTGTAGACCCAAAAAGAATTTTAACCCACCCATCATGGTCATCTCAAATTTCCGTCGCATGATATTTTCAAACTTTTTACAATATTTAGGATTCGTGGATCCAAAAATAATACTATCGACATAAATAGACTAGCCTGATGTTATCACCTTTACGTCTAATAAATAAAGTTGGATCGATTGAACATTTTTGTTGAATTTTTGTTTGAGCATATACTCTAACAACACTTTGTACCATGCACATGGTGGTTACTTGAGTCCGAAGACGGCTTTGTCAAGAACATAGACATCATTTGGTTGATCTGGATCAACGAAGCCTTCTGGTTGAGTTACATACACCTCTTCATCTAACTCCCCATACAAAAAGGCCGTTTTCACGTCTATATGGTATACGGTGAAAGATTTATAAGCTGCATAAGCCAAGAATAAGCGTATTTCTTCGATCCTAGCAACTGGTGCAAATGATTCATCAAAGTTGATTACTTTTTCTTGATTGTAACCTTTGGGAATAAGGCGAGCCTTGTTTCGGATTACATCACCGTCTTCATCATGCCTGTTCTTCAGAATCCATTTCAAAGCAATTATGAGTTTTCCTAGATGACGTGGAACCCTTCGGTAGACACCATGGCATGTAAATTGGTTTATTTCTAATTGCATGGCAACAATCCAGTCGGGATCTGCAAGTGCAGCTTTGACATTGGCAGGTTCAATCCTACTTAGGAATGAATTGTAGAAATAGAAATCTGCTGAAGAGCTTCTTGTTTGAACTGGTTGAGAAGGATTTTGTAAGTCCCATTTTAAGCCCATCTAGGATATGTAACAATGATTTGCACATCGTAATAAAAACATAAAAATCAAAGTTACTAACAAGGTTTTTCTTTATTCACATAACCATAACCTACTAACAATCTATCGTGTACACACACACTTTGCTAGACGACTCTCATAGGAGTTCTAGCTATTCCAGATGCTAAAACTAAATGCCCTACATCTCTTTATATACTAGAGATTAGGGTTTACATGGCTTGTTCAAGAAGACTTAAGTAAAAGATAAGACCAAATATATTTAAATAAATAAGAGATATCCTGTTATCTTCATCTTTAAACGAAGATTTTTGATTTGTCATATTTGGTCATTCTTGTTTTGTAATTATCAAATCATAGTTCCCAACAATCTTCCCCTATTTGATATTACAAAACATATCATCGATGCTTCCCCTTGACTTGAACATCTGCTTGAACATGTCACCACATATGATAGCTGCAACATTGTAATCCTATCTTCCCCCTTTTGTAATCACATCAAATAGGGGTCTTGCAACTTAAATAACACTTCCCCTCAAGTGGTGCATATAGATGATAAGTATATGATCAATAAGCTTCCCCTTAAAAGTATATTAACCATCTTCATGAATCTCGGACTTTAATTGGCTTCAAATATTCTTATCTGATTTAGTACGAACAAGTATGTTTACTACACCTCAGGTATTCTTGTGGTCCCAGCCATCACACAACATACCAGCCCCAATGATTATTCGTGTGGTCCCAGCCATCGCACGCCATAACTGCCTAACAGTTATTCGTGTGGTCCCAGCCATTGCACGACATAACTGCCGATTGATCCATCACAGATCAAATAAGAACATAATAATGTGTGTAGTCCCGGCCACGTACGACATCATTATGTGATGTACTAAACAACCTGTAAACACCAAACCAAATGAATGAAAGTAACCAAGCCATAAACATTAAATATCTCCATTTCACTTCAACCGAGATCCAAAACCATGTATCACGTGATATCTGACCAAGCCACCAGTATTAACAATATATATCGAATAACTCTACCAGAATTAACCACGAAGTCAACCAGTATTAACTTAAAAACAAAGTAGTATTAACCACGAAACCACCAGAATTAATAATTTCCACGAGCAGAATTAACTGGTAACTCAAGCAGTATTAATTTTTCATGAGCAGACTTAAAACTTAAACTGAGAAGTATTAGAATTGACATACCAATATTAACAATATCCGAGCAGTGCTATCTTTGTTGAAACACATCATGCCATATGCGCCAAAAAACAAAAATCTGATTAAATAATCCATCCCCATGTTGAATCCCCATAACCGATTAAATAATACATCCCATATGTTCACCAATACATTAATATAAACAACAAACGACAAGGGATCTCATTACTGCTCTTGACTTGAATGATGTATGCAATAAACGACAGTATCCTTTTATTATTCAACAATACCCAAGATAAAAACCTTTACCGACTCCAAGTATGATCATTAAATAAATAAAAGGTCATAAATCCACTGTCCCATGATATAACAATGATCAACTAAAATTATCCAAATCAGTACACTACAACCTTCGAATTGACAATTAGAGATATATGAATTGAAAGCACATGAGAGTATTAATTATCCATCACTCCAAGACCCTCGTTAAGAATCAAATAACTAATAATCCGAGGTATGTCTTTAATTAGTCATCAATCACCATATACTGTCCATCGACTTCACATTTGATAATTTAGTATTCGATCAATTAGATACCATACCATAATCCCATGAAAATAGTATGTATCGAATATTAAATACCAGCGATGAATTAATAAAAAAAAATTGTAGAAGATTACCTTAAAATATCAATCGTACCATCTTCAAAACTGATTCGAATAAAACCTTTGAAAACCAATTCGTACCTTCATCAAAATTGTTGCTTCTTTTCATCAATAAACCTTGTAGATCCTAGATATCAAGAGCCACCCGCTCTGATACCAATTGTAAGTCCCATTTTAAGCCCATATTGGATATGTAACAATGATTTGCACAGCGGAATGATAACATAAAAATCAAAATTACTAACAAGGTTTTTCTTTATTCATAAAACCATAAGCTACTAACAATCTATCGTGTACACACACACTTTGCTAGACGAATGTCATAGGAGTTCTAGCTATTCCAGATGTTAAAACTAAATGCCCTACATCTCTTTATATACTAGAGATTAGGGTTTACATGGCTTGTTCAAGAAGACTTAAGTGAAAGATTAGACCAAACATATTTAAATAAATAAGAGATATCCAGTTATCTTCATCTTTAAATGAAGATTCTTCATTTGTCATCTTTGGTCCTTCTTGTTTTGTAATGATCAAATCATAATTCCCAACAGATTTCTAATTATTTGTTGTAGAGGGTGATCATGAGTCCATATTCTTCTGTGCGAATGTGGTTTGTAATGTTGTTGCATGTTTGAAGAATAATTGATTTGCATCTCTGAGGGTCCTCCGACCTCAGGTTGGGAGTTGCAAATGGATTGATGAATGGTTCCTTTTCAGACGATTCATTGGTAATGATCACCAAAATTTATGTTAGAGGTTGGAGTGGTGTTGTTTGATGAATAGTCTTGTTAAATATGTATTATTGGAGGGGTATCTGGTGTGGGATTAACATGTTCATAAGTAGTTGTTGATGAACCGGATACGGGAGATGGTATGTGATACGTAGGGATCGCACCAGGCTTTACCTCTCAAGGGATCTTGAGAAGCTTACAACCCCCACCAGGCAATGTACCTGATCGTTGTAGTATAGTATAGTGACAAGTACCGGGGGATTGATCGTTCAGCTAGGAATAGTGTCGCTAGGATAAGAAAACCTAAATACTAGTTCTAAAGATGAAGGATGATTCTTTTTGTATTTTTATATTTTTTTAGAAAGCAAATAAAAATCTCGGGTTTTGAAGGATATGGGCGGAATTAGTTGCTAGTCAACTAACCCAATACTAAAGATGCAATCAAAATAAAATACTAAAAATGAAATTAAACTAATTTAAACTAAGGTTGTGAACAATATATGGGAGAAATGTGTTTACTTAGATTTCACTACTCCCTAGATATCTTTTACACGTTAATTACTTGTTATAGTTGCGTGGATGACGGATTGTATTCCTTAATACCATTCATGGGGTGGCGTACTTACTTCCCCAATCCTACGAGTGCCTACTTCACTCCTATGTCGAGCCTGCAAGAAGCTCCTAACATGGGATCATTAGAATTTACTCATGCATTAAATACAACCAATAAAACCTAGTACACATTGGTTCATGTTTCCTAAGACGTTCAAGCATGTTACCATTTGGAGATCTGCCAGTTTTCTTAAGCCTAACATTGAAATCATTCATCCAATACAACCATAAACAAGTAATCAACACATAATCAACATCTACCTTTCATCAGATCTAAGCAAACACAAGATAAATCTAGCCTAGCATGGTGGAATCAAGACAAGCACAAGATATAGACAACCAACACATAGACATAATGATTGAATTAAGAAAAGACTTATCTTAATAACACATGTAAGGATTCAAGGGTTGAAAACCCTTGAAAAGCTTTAAAATTCGTATATGGTTCGGCCTTAGGGTTTCTCCAAACTTGTTCCTCTCTAATGAATGAAAATTAGAAAACTATATATAGATATTAGAGGCTGACGACATCAAGAACAAATGGGTGACGCCATCATATCGCCGCCAAAATAATCCTCGGACTGCCTTGATCTACATCTGACGCCGTCATGTTGTCCATTTTTGCAGGCCGTCACACTTTTAACTCTTGACGCTCTACTTGTGACGCCTTCATTTCTGTACTGGGTCGTCATGGTCTTTACTCTTGACGCCGTCAGAAAAGTACTCTTGACGCCATCACACACTGTTCCCAGCATGGAAAATTAAGTCTTTTGCGTTTTCTTCACTTTTATGCTCCAAAAACGTCCGAATTGCTTCCTTTTCCAGATTTCACTCCCAAAGTACCTAAAATCACAAAAGGAATGATTTAGGGTAATATTTGATCAAATAAATTCAATTCCTGGCTTAAATGACCCTCTAAAAACGGATCATTTTACGCCTCATCATATACCCTTACACTTGAGATTTGCTTGTCCTCAAGCAAATGCGCTTTTATTCTAATCAAAATACAAGTTAGGGGTCATTTAACACTAATATAAAAGTAATTACAACAAATAATCGTTCCACTAAAGACCAAAGATAAGCACGGAGGTCATACACTAGCACCTCACAAATAGTGTTTAGATACTCACATCTCTCGGGAGTAATAAAGTATAAATTACAATATGGAAACGGAATATATCTCTCACTACCTGTCATAGCAAAATAGATTACCATAGGCTTGGGAAAGGATCAAACCTCCACCACATGGCGTAAGCACCTAGGATAAACTATCAAAGAGGTCTTTTAAAGGGTTTTAACATTAGGTGTAGGGATATGAAATACACGGTTTTGTTAGATATAGGCAGTCTTTACTGGTGGCGAGTTAACAATCTTGGTTAATTACATGTACAATGTGGCGTTGCTAAGCCAAGACTAGACTCGAATTAAGCTAATAAATGAAAAATAACAAAAAACATAAAATAAACATAGAATGAAACGGGATGGTAGTCCGTATGTTTTTTTTTTCTTTTTCTAGTTATTTTTTCGATTTTTTTTATTTTATTTTATTTTATTTTTATTTTTATTTTTGTTTTGCGTACACTCTTACCCTACCATCCAAAATAATACATCATAGGGAATAAACATTCCCCTTACACTTGAATTTTTACATACTTTACAATAAACTAATCTAATGACTCGAATTAAGATAATCAAAACACTTGGAGCACTTTTAAGATTAACGTACATATGGGGGTAATAAATGATTTTCTTCCCCATTACTCCATAAAATAAGTACTTTACCCATGAGTCCCAATCGTCCCAAAACAATATGTACAAAGATATGACTCGACTTAGCAACCATGTAATCAATTAGATAATTAACTTAGGGTTTAACAAATAACAATAATGCACTAAAGATGAGTGCATACACGGAAGGCTAAGGCGATTTGGGTGTACATTTAAGTAGGGTGTAACAAATTCTTCCTTTAAGTAAAATGCTTAAAGTTAGAAACGAAAAGATAGGCTTGGAGGGGTGTACTAGGGGTTTCGTGTACTAAAAATGAGTACAACGCTAAGGGTGTGGGAAAAATTAGTTGACTTAACTAGCCAAGTAATATGACTTAAATGGTCAAGTAATTATGATACAGGTTTAACACAAGGGTGATCCTAATGCCTCTTATCATGTAGTAAATCCTACTACACGAATGTAGTCTCACTAGCGGTCTTGGGATGCATCACTAACGCAAGTTCTAGAATCTAAATGCTACCGGTACACTCATAAGCACTAATAGTAAATGCTTTTCCTATCAAATCTAAAGGCGAACCTCACATATTTGGGTGGAAAATTTTTCTGAATGATACGGTTATGTGCTAGTCATACAATCTCCTATCCATGAGACGCTTGCTATGGCTAAAGTTTCACTCCTAAATGTTGTAAAAAATTTTAAATTTGGCGGTAAAATTGCACTAACAAGTATTTCTCATAGTTTTATTACACATCTACCATCAAACAAACAAACTCAAGCGAAAGTGTATCTGTAAGGTATCATCATTTTACCCTCCCCTTACACTTAGGATGAACATTGTTCCCAATGTTCAAGTAAAGAATGTAAAAGTGAAAACAGTAAAACAAATGAAATCAAATACTCCCCTGATTCGCTCGGTATGGATAATAAGGTGGCCAGGTTAGATCTTCCTCCAAGAAAATGAACAATCAAAGCTTCCCTTCCAGAAAAATAAATCATCTTCTTGTCATACATAACCAGTAAATCCTGAGAAAATAGACAAAGCAACCTCGCATAAAATTGGCGGCAATCTACATAAGTTACTAAATCCTAGAAAACAAAATAAGATATAATGCTTGTGGAATGAAGTTTGCAGATTTCCTGGAGATTATAAAACTTAATAATTCAACAAAAATTTTAAAACTCCGTTAGAAAAACAAAACTGGTAAAATTTCCAGATTTTTACACGTGACGCCGTCAAGAGCAAGCTCATGACGCTGTCATAAGTGACCTGCAGAAATTCTTGTGTTAAGTTTTCAGAAAATTTCTGGAAAAACTTGGTCCTACTTCCTGGAAAATCCTGCAAAACTTCATTATGACTCAATACAAGCATTTAACTCTAACAAATACGAATATACATGTTCACTTAATATTGTGGAGAATCATGATCGGTTTGTTTCTTAAAAACATATTTGGGGTTTCCCCTTACACTTATCTTTTGCAAAAATACCTTTGGTTGAAGTTAAGATTAGGCCAAACAACAAAGTTAAGTATTTCCACTCTTTAGTTTAGAAACATGATCTACCAACAATAAAGCATGCATACGGAAGCAAATAACAAACAAACAAAATAAAATCACACAAAGCATGGGTTGCCTCCCAAGAAGCACTTTTCTTTATTTACGAGTCTTGTAGCTAGACTCAAGGTCATGGGTTACTACGTGACTTCATCGTTGGTTTCACTCTCTAGGTTGTCTTCTAAGCCAGTTTTGTATTCCGGACCTAGTTGCAAGCATTCTTTATAGAAACCAAGCATCCTATTTTTCACATACTCTACTCCTCTACGTCTATCCTCATATTTCTTATAATCATCTCCTAACTCTAAACATCCATGATAGTATCATTTATTCTTTTCATGAGTATATTTAAGCCCTTTTCTCTTATCATTCTCACTTAGCATTTCTATGGGCGGACACCTACTACATTTTTTCATGGAAAAAATCCTTGAACCTAGGGTGTGCACGGGGCATTTGGTAGACAAAATCTTCATCTCCATCCGAGAATGTAATTAACCCTTCAATCAGTTTTTCATCAAGGTTGGTCAACCTTTTGAAGGGTTTTCCAAACATAACTTGGGTTAACTTATCATCAATAAATTCTCCTAGACTCTCCATAACCACAAACTCAACAAGATAAACCAAACTTCCTACAAACACATGCAATGGTATTGCCCTAGCAATAATATTTTCCCCTTTGTATTCTAACTCATCTACCATGATTTTATTATATTCATTACGCGAGATTATGTTCATTGGGAGAGATGAGTTAAGATAGGCGTTAAAGCTCCTAAATCCGATCTTACAAGGAAATTGCATGTTGAATGAACTATCACACTCAATCCTTGTTCTAGGGTCGACATACCTAAGAGGGTTCACTTCCTCTTCCATCCTATTCTCAATAATCACATCACCGTCATCAAGATCCTCATCGGAGTCTGAATAGTAAAAAGGACTAGCCCTACGGTCATCATCATGATCAGACTCCTCTAACTCAGAATTATTGTCAAAGTGGTGGTTGGGCGAGAGGTTACGTGGGTTCTCATTCTCCACTAAAGGGATTGGGGCGGGCATTTGGAAAATCCTACGACGAAAAACACGAATAACAGGAATCAAACAATCAATATAATTATTACCCATCGAGATAATTTATGAACAAAGGAAACAAAGAAATAAGATAGACTAAAGAAGACCTAAAAAAAATAAAATCTTACTAGAAAGAAATCTAGCAAGTAGACCTAATAAAAAGAGATTCTAACCTAGACAATAACTATTCCCCGGGCTGCGGCGCCAAAAACTTGATACATAGGGATCGCACCAGGCTTTACCTCTCAAGGGATCTTGAGAAGCTTACAACCCCCACCAGGCAGTGTACCATATCGTTGTAGTATAGTATAGTGACAAGTACCGGAGGATTGATCGTTCAACTAGGAATAGTGTCGCTAGGATTAGAAAACCTAAATACTAGTTCTAAAGATGAAGGATGATTCTTTTTGTATTTTTATATTTTTTTAGAAAGCAAATAAAAATCTCGGGTTTTGAAGGATATGGGCGGAATTAGTTGCTAGTCAACTAACCCAATACTAAAGATGCAATCAAAATAAAATACTAAAAATGAAAATAAACTAATTTAAACTAAGGTTGTGAACAATATATGGGAGAAATGTGTTTACTTAGATTTCACTACTCCCTAGATATCTTTTACAAGTTAATTACTTGTTATAGTTGCGTGGATGACGGATTGTATTCCTTATTACCATTCATGGGGTGGCGTACTTACTTCCCCAATCCTATGAGTGCCTACTTCACTCCTATGTCGAGCCTGCAAGAAGCTCCTAACATGGGATCATTAGAATTTACTCATGCATTAAATACAACCAATAAAACCTAGTACACATCTGTTCATGTTTCCTAAGACGTTCAAGCATGTTACCATTTGGAGATCTGCCAGTTTTCTTAAGCCTAACATTGAAATCATTCATCCAATACAACCATAAACAAGTAATCAACACATAATCAACATCTAGCTTTCATTAGATCTAAGCAAACACAAGATAAATCTAGCCTAGCATGGTGGAATCAAGACAAGCACAAGATATAGACAACCAACACATAGACATATTGATTGAATTAAGAAAAGTCTTATCTTAATAACACATGTAAGGATTCAAGGGTTGAAAACCCTTGAAAAGCTGTAAAATTCGTATATGGTTCGGCCTTAGGGTTTCTCCAAACTTGTTCCTCTCTAATGAATGAAACTTAGAAAACTATATATAGATATTAGAGGCTGACGGCGTCAAGAACAAATGGGTGACACCGTCATCTCGCCGCCAAAATAATCCTCGGACTGCCTTGATCTACATCTGACGTCGTCATGTTGTCCATTTTTGCAGGCCGTCACACTTTTAACTCTTGACGCTCTACTTGTGACGCCTTCATTTCTGTACTGGGTCGTCATGGTCTTTACTCTTGACGCCGTCAGGAAAGTACTCTTGACGCCGTCAGGAAAGTACTCTTGACGCCGTCACACACTGTTCCCAGTATGAAAAATTAAGTCTTTGGCATTTTCTTCACTTTTATGCTCCAAAAACGTCCGAATTGCTTCCTTTTCCATATTTCACTCCCAAAATACCTAAAATCACAAAAGGAACGATTTAGGGTAATATTTGATCAAATAAATTCAATTCCAGGCTTAAATGACCCCCTAAAAACGAATCATTTTTCGCCTCATCAGTATGTGTGGAAAACTAGAAGGGGGGGAGGGGTTAAATAGTTTTACCAATTTATTTTCGTTTGTTAAGAAAGTTTCTTTGAAAAACTTTGATTCAACTCTTATGTGTAATCAATCAACACCAATATGAACTTTACACTACACTAATTAATATAAGTGCTACATATAAAGAAACGAGATGGAAACATCAAACCGAGACAAAGAGATTTATAGTGGTTCAGTCACGAAGCTCTTCTTCGCGCTACTCCACTCCCCGAGTACCTAACTCGAGAGTTCTAAGCACTATGTCAACAAAGCTCCTTTCAGGCGGAGAAAACCGTACACGTTGCTTATTACAATTTCCGACACTAAACTAAATGTCAAGTACTAATCTAGCTAGTACCAATCTCACACGATCCACACGATCCTAACTTCTCACATGATCCTTACACGATCTACCCGATCCTTTCACGATCCTCACGTACAATCAACATACTCTACTCTTGATCCAGTTGATCAACACACTATCACACTAGCTACAAGAGATCTCCAAGATCTCAACAAGATCACAATGATCAACATAAGAAGACTTAAACAAGACTATAACACTTGTTGTATATCAAGATACAATCAAGTTAACAAACATGTAATGCAAGTGCATTACAAAGACTCTTAACACTTTGTATCTTCTTGATACTTGGTGTTCTTCTCTTGACAAGTAGAGGAATGATGGTGTTCACTTGATTGGTTGGATGAAAGGATCACTCTTTGAAAGAAAAATAAACTAACTAAATGATGAAGAAAGGTTTAGGTGATAAAATAATTTATCACAAAAAATTATATATGTGAAGGATGCATGAAATCAGTGGAATAGACAAGTATTTATAGGCAAGGAAAATATGGTCATTATAAGGTGCACGGTACCACTAAATATATCACGGTACCACTAAATTTAGTGGTACCGTGCCAAAAAAAAAATGCTCCTCTCTTTTTTTTAGTGGTGAAGGTTTATTTGGGGAAGTTTTGAGCTGATTTGAGGGGGAAAATTAGTTTTATGAATTTTAAACTTATTTTCCTATTAAAACATTTCTTTATAACTCAAAAATAATTTGTAAGGTGTATTTTTGAAAAGAAAGTTTTGTCACATTAAAAATGAGAAGTTTAAAACACAAATTCACTTGTTTGATCATTTGTCAAGTTGTAAATTTGTTTATTCTTACCTAGAGTGATTTACGTAGAAATGGGATAATTCGACTAAAAACTTGTTTACATTAATTTTTATGTAAAGTGTTTTTATATTTTGTTATCATCAAAACATAGAGATATCGAAAGATATAAATAAAGTTTTTAGACATTATTTGCATCAACAATCTCCCCCTTTTGATGATAACAAAACATAAACTCATTTTAGGTGAAAAAGTAATTTTGACAAGTTTTTAATATGAGTTTATATCCCATTTCTCCCCTTTTTTGTCAAAGCAAAAAGATGACAAAGGCCCCCCCTTGATGTATACTTCCCCTCATTTGGAGAACATCAGGGAACGAGCAATGGTTCAAGCTACAAAACAAAGTTAGATGACACAAATACAATATCTAACATGTAGCACCCAAGACAAATATCCAACCATAATACTACTAATGATAAGCCAAACATAAAGTATGCCTATGCATTAATAAAAGAAAGATAATCACACATATAGTGTGAGTACATCAACTAAACAACAAAACAATAAAATAAAAAACTACAAGAAGCACATATTAATCTTTAGTGACTTGAAGGGCCCTAAGATTTACTTCTAGTCCAAGAAAGGATCCTAATCATTTATTCTTGAGTACTAAACATGAAAATGTTTAGTTGAATTGGCTATAGGATGGTGATTGTGATATGATTGGTGGTGGTGGAGGTGTCAAGAGATGTTCAAAATAGGAGAACATGTAGTAAAGTTCATCTCTTAAAGAAGAGATGAGGTTGCGGTTATGAAGGCAACATAGACAATTAGCACTATGTATATCAACCGGGTTGAGTTGAATAGGAGGATCCATGATTGGTGATGGAGGTGGTGGTGAATATGTTGGTGATGGAGTTGGCATAGCAAAATCCAATGGAGTGATAGGTAAAAGTGTGTAATCCATGGATGATGGCATGGAGTTGAAGGAGGAAGATGATGAGGATGTTGTCCTAGTAGATGATGATTTAGAGGGAGCATTTGATGGAGGTGGAGAGTTAGGAGTATGGAAAACTAGAAGGGGGGTTGAATAGTTTTACGTCTTTTGATTTATTATGAAAATCTTTGTTTTTGAAACTTTGTTTACTTTTAAAAACCTTTGATTCGATATTATGTGAATTCAAGTCTTGCACAATATAAACAATTATAACTAAGTACTAAAGAAATAATAATGTAAGTGAAATAATAAGTAAGAGATGGAGGGATCAAACCTCGACACAAAGGATTTATAGTGGTTCGGCTACGAAGCACATCTTCGCCCTACTCCACTCCCCGAGCACCTAACTCGAGAGTTCTATTCACTATGTCAACAAGCTCCCTTATGGTGGAGAAAACCTTACACAACTTTTGCTTACACCAATTAACGACACTAAGCTAAATGTCGAGTCCTAATCATAGCTAAAACTAATCTCACACCACTAGTCACTACACGACTTCTTCACAACTTCTTCAAACCACTACTTCTTCACGACTTAAATCTAGTTCTTCACACCTCTACTTCTTCATGACTTAGCTCTAGTTCTTCACACCACGACTTCTTCACGACTTAGCTCTAGTTCTTCACACCACTACTTCTTTTTCACAACTCTACCAACTAACTAACCAATCTAATCTACTTACTTATATTCACAACTATCTAACTAGTATATACACCTTTACACAAATGAATGATTTACAAATTATAACACACAAACAACTTAGATAGTAAGGACACACTAAGTTGCAATACTTCTAGTCTTGATAGATAGAAGTATTCTTCTCTTGCACTTGAATGGTTGAAGCTTAGATCACTTGGAAACAAAAGCTTAAGATTATATGATCAAAGGATTTAGAAAGATATGTAGAGAGATTTAGAAGAGAAAGTTTGGGCTGCAAACGGTGAGGAAAAAGTCCAGGAATAAACCAGTATTTATAGGCAAAAATTACAGCTAGAGGAGCATGGCCGGTCCCCTTAATTAGGGGTCTGTCCCCTTAATAATTAAGGGGGCCACCTAATTAATTAAGGGGACCGCCCCCTGAACGGCTATAATTTGTTGTCTTTTACTCGGGAAGGTTTTTCTGAAACATTTTTGCCATTTTTGGTTGAAAATTTGAATTCATATATTTATAATGGATTTAATATATTTATTTAATACAAAAAATGATTTTCTAAAAGATATAAAATGCTTGTGACATTTTATAAAAAATCTAGTGATTAAGTAAATGTTCCTTTGATCATAAAATGCATTAGGCGTTTTGTTTATTAATACTTTAAGTGATTAAGTTGTTAAAATGAATATTTATTACTAAATACTTGTTTACTTCATAATCTTTAGTTTAATGAGTTTACATTTTCTGATTATCAAAACGTAGAGATATGAAAAATATTAATAACGTTTTTAGGCATTATTTATATCAACAATCTCCCCCTTTTTGATGATTACAAAACCTAAACTCATTAAATCAAAAACTAATTTTTAGACAAGTATTTAGTGAGTTTATATTCACTTCTCCCCTTTTTTGTAGAATCAAAAAGGTTTGCCGACAAGTTTCATGAATGAGTTATGACGGTATGAAAGCTCCCCATGATGTGTGCTCCCCCTCGTTCGAGGGCACCAAGGAATCGAGTTATGGGAATCTTGCAAGAAAACTATTAGAAGGACAGGCATATGTAGCATAATATGAAATATAAGAACAATAAGCATAGCAAACAAATATTATGGACACATAACAAAACATTCATTAATTCAAAGTAATAAGTAAAAGATCCTAATTTGCCAAAGAAAGCCATCGGACTTTCTTGCAACAAAAGGTTGGTTGATTCTTATTTGAAAGTCAAAATCATAAGCATATAGTATGCTTAAATAGCTGATGATGGAGTGTTTGTGATGAAAGTAGTTGAGTTAGGGTAAGGTTATTGGATTAATGGAGGTATATGTTTGGGTGTATGGATGTTGGAGAGTTTTGGAGCGGAAGATCTTGATTGAGGGTTTGGATGTTGTTCAAGTGAGGGTGCTGGATGAGATCTAGTGAGAAGATACTCAATCCAAGCGAAGTGTCCATTCAATACAATGGTTTGTTTTTGGAGAAAGATGCAACAAGGACAATTGTTGACATGTTTCTCAACTTGGTTCAAGTTCTGGGGTGATGAAGGAGAGCTAGAAAGAGGTTGATCCAAGGTGCATTGAGCAAAGTGTAGAGCAAGAAGAGCACTAAGCTCATGGGATTCCTTGAGTTCTTCGATGAACTTTAAGTGTTCGGACGAAGGTGATGATGGTGGAGTATGGTTGTTATTTGGGATGGATGTTTGGATATGCAACATAGGCGTAGCATGTGAGTTGGTAGGAAGTGGTGGTAATTCTTTTGGTGGTGGAGACATTTTTTATTTTGGGTAATAACTAATGGATGAAGATGAAGGTTTGGAAGAAAAGGGTGTTTCATGAGTGGAGGGTGTTTTCGATGGTGCATTGGTAGGTGAAACAATATGTATTGGTGATAAGATTAGGATTATGATTTCTAGATTGAGCATGTTTTTCATAAGAATTATTTGGGTGAGATGAAGGTGTATTTTTGGAAGAAAAGATGGATGTTTACTTATTATGATGAGGTTTGTGAAAGGATTCATTGGAGTAAGCTTGAGGATTGGGAGTATAGTTGGGAACAAATGTGTGTGGAGGAATTGGGTGAGGACGAGTGAGGAGATATTCAATCCAGGAAATATCTTCACTCAAGTCAAGAATTTGTTTTTGAGGGTTGAGTGTATAGTTGGGGACATAGGAGGAATTTTGTTGTTGGATGTTTGACAACATCATTTGGTTCGATGGGCTTTTTATGGATGTTAGGCTTTCTTCTCCAAATGGGTTTCTCGGTCATCTTAGCTAACCTTGAGGTTTTTGGTTTTGGTTTGATAGGAGAGGACATGATGAGATGAGTGGAGATTGTGAGGAATGGAAGTGTTTATAGTGTATGATTGGTGGGATTAAGGATGTATAAAATTTGTTGGATGGATTGGAATAAAACATGTTTGTGAATTTTTGGAAGTATAGGATAAAATGGGCAATGAAAAGTTTCTGAAAGCTCGACCATCAGATGGCCAGTCCCCTTAAATAGGGGTGGTCCCCTTAAATATTAAGGGGCCCGCCTAATGATTTAAGGGGGCCGCCCATTTTTTGGTTCCCAGATTACTAGAAATGAGTTTTTGGCAGAAAATTGTAGAAGGGGTTATGTTTTCAGGTTTAGTTTCAAGCAAGTCCAACTCTTTGAGGCAATTTAGCATATAATAACTATGTATGCAAAGCATGATAATCAAAGAGATTAAGTAAACAAGCAATTTTATTTAGCATTCAACCTACTCATCAAGCAAGTAAATTATATGGACTAGGAGACAATAAAACACACCAATTATTTTCTTAACTATATGAATAGGAAGATTAATGAACTAGTTCATTGATCCTAATGAGTGCATATGTGCAATAAATGGGAGGTTATGATAGCATGGACTTCTAGACTTGTTAAAAACAAAATCTAAATAGACAAACCATGGTCCTCTTGATTTGATTCAGTTTACTTATAAATATCATGTACATAAATATAGATGACAAATATGAGATCACCATGCATGATTTAAAGAAACGTTTTTAGCATTATTCAACAATGTTTGAAAGTAGGTTTTTATGTAGATGTGAAAGTTATTTGAATAAAATAGATTGGGTTTTAATTCAAAATGTGTTTATGAATGATGGGTAAAAGAAAATTTTCCCAATCTTTGACTTTGCTCAAAACAGAATTATGGACACAGATAGTAAAACATGTTAATAGAAAAGTGAGATAGTCATCTAAAAAATCATTTTTCCTAAATGTGAGGTTTTTGCATATTTTTTAAAGATATTAGATTTTTGAGAACAAATACCATTAATTATAGATTTTAAAAGATGGTTGTTAAAGATCTCATGCTCAAGGGAATTGGTTAAAGCTATTGTCACATGCTACCCTTTTCTACATATCCTATGATCATAAGGAAGTGATAACGAAATTCTATATGTTTGATGCGAGAGTGTTGAATGGGGTATAACCTAACATGTAGAGCTCCTTTGTTGTCGCACACTTATCTAACTTAATGCCATAGTCTACAAGAGCTTGTTTCATCCATAGTTTTCGAATGCGAGAAATCTAATCTTACTTCTATGTTAATGATTAATCCACTTAACTCATTTCACTTCATCACCATGAGTTTTCTACTAGTGGACATAGAAGATTTCCATTTTGAACGCTATAGCTTAAGAGGGCCAAGGGGGAAAAGAACAAGTGATTCTAGGTTATAAGTAGATTCATATAAGCTATTACGTATGTATATATATATAACTAGGCATTATGAGCTGAATGGGCATGAAATAACTAGTCATTAATCTAAGCATATATTATAACAATGAGCTTAAAAGGAAAGCGTACCTTTTAGTCTTTAGTAGATTTTCTTCAAACACTTCAAGGTGTCATATTGACTTATAGAAGCCAACCATAGATGAGTTTCCGAATTATTCAATGAGTGACGGTCTAGCCACTTGGTCCCCATTGTCTCATTTGTCCAAAATTGTTTGAATCAAACATGGTTTGCATTTGCATGTATGGTGGAAGTATTCTCCAAGGGTTGAAACTTGGTTGATGTGAATAATTGCACATTGGGTGACTATTATTAGGAAAGTTTTGTCTACCTTGATTTATTCTAGGTTGAGGGGTTTTAGACCGAGGATGAGGATTATTTGGTCTATTTGGAGGTGGAGTTTTAGATCTTAATTTTGGTTTAGAAAATAAGGTTTCGGCTTTTAATGATGGTTTATAAAAATTTTTTACTTCCTCATCACTCACAATAGGTATTTTTCTATCTTTTATAAGTATATACTTAGGTTTTGACTCTAATGGTTTTTTTTACTAGATTCACATTCAAACTTTATATTTTATTTTCACTAGCTGAAACATTAGTTGAGTTGAATCCTAGACCGGTTTTATCTCCCGAAGTTCCTTGAACACTTATTATTTTCTTAAGTGCGTTACTACTATTTTCAAACTTGTCAAGTTTGGAAATTTCGTCTTTAAGTTTTTCGTTTTCATTTTTGACCTCTAGACATGTTTTACATTCTATAAAAACTTCTTTTCCTTTTTCTAAATGTTGTAGTTTAATTTTTAATTTGAGTACCTCATTTTCTAATCGATTATTAATATGTTTTAGTGATTTATTTTTAGCCATGACTTTGACCTAATTTGCATAACCTATTATATTCATTATCTAGGTCTTTTTCGTCGAATGATTGATTTTCGTCACTAAAGTATTCGCTTTTGTAAAGTACCTCATTGGATGCCTTGGCTATAAGACATTTTTCATTCTTTGTTATTTCTTTCTCATCTTCATTGCTATCACTCCATGCTCCTCTAACGAACGCCTTTTGATTTTGAGTCCTTGACAACATTGGACATTTTTTTTATGAGATGATTTGGATCATCGCATTTATAGCACTTCCTTTCGTTATTGCTACTTTTGTCGTCTTTGTTTCTTTGGAATGCCTTTCTTTTATCATGTGGTTGTCTAACGAATCTTCCTCGTCTTTTGAAGAATTTCTTGAAGTCTCTTACGGCCATGGCATATTTTTCGTCATCACTTTCGGAGGTTTAGCTATCCTCGTCACTAGATTCCTTCCTAGATTTCAACGCAATTGACTTGCTTTGCTCTCTTTTTCCTTTGACCATCTTGGAGTCTTTCTTTATTATTGCTTCGTAGACTTTCAAGTTGCCGATCAACTCGTCAAGTTGAAGAGTTGACAAGTTCTTTGATTGTTCAATCGCCGTAAATTTAGCTCGCCATTTTGGATAAAGAGCCATAAGAAATTTCCTAATAAAATTCTTACTAGAAAAATTCTCATCAAGTGCTTTTAAACTTGTGAAGATAGTGTTAAACCTAGCAAATGCATTATCTATTGATTCATCTTCCGGAATCATAAATTGTTCATATTGTTGAACAAATAGATCTATTTTATTATCTTTGACTTGACTATTACCTTGGTGAGTTATTAGTAAGTAGTTCCAAATTTCTTTTGCGGTTTCACACATAAATATCCTTTCGTATTCTTTACGTGGTAACACATTACAAATAACCATTTTAGCTTCATTATTTTTAGCAAGCTTTCTTTTTAAATCATCATTTTATTTTTCAAAATGTACTATTTCATCCTTTTTAGTTTCAGGGTTATTTTAAATAGGGAAAAAGTCACCAAAGGTAATAACATACCAAAGATCAAGATCTTTTGATTTCACATACGTTTCGAATCTATTTTTCCAATAAAGAAAATCATCACTTTCAAATAGTGGTGGTCTTTACATAGATTGCCCTTCTAAATATTTTTCAAATCCCATAGACCGATTCAAGTTTTAAAATACAATATATTTTAAAAATCTTGTTTAACCGGGCTTTGATACCAATTGTGGCAAACTAGAAGGGGAGGGGGTTAAATCATTTTACGTCTTTAGATTTATTATGAAAACCTTTGTTTTTGAAACTTTGTTTACTTTTAAAAACATTTGATTCGATATTATGTGAATTCAAGTCTTGCACAATATAAACAATTATAACTAAGTACTAAAGTAATAATAATGTATGTGAAATACTACCTCCGTCCCATATTAAGTGTCCACTTTCATAATGCACAAAGTTTTAGGAGATTCCACTAACTAAACTATCCGCCAATCAAATATTACTTTTACCCACTAAACTCTCATCTTATTGGTTGAAAGATACAAGTGGACACTTAATTTGGGACATCCAAAAATTCCATTATGGGCACTTAATATGGGACGGAGGGAGTAATAAGTAAGAGATGGAGGGATCAAACAGCGACACAAAGGATTTATAGTGGTTCGGCTACGAAGCACCTCTTCGCCCTACTCCACTCTCCGAGCACCAAACTCGAGAGTTCTCTTCACTATGTCAACAAGCTCCCTTATGGCGGAGAAAACCTTACACAACTTTTTCTTACACCAATTAACGACACTAAGATAAATGTCGAGTCCTAATCGTAGCTAGAACCAAAGCATAACAAACACAATACAAGCAAGAAACCACACAAGTATAAATGCTACGCAAGATATAGATGTAAAGCGGTAAATGCGCAAATGAACGTAAAGAGATAAGTAAAGAGAACGCAAACCCGGACACGGAGATTTATAGTGGTTCGGTCACGAAGCTCCTCTTCGCCCTACTCCACTCCCCGAGAACCCAACTCGAGAGTTACTTCACTAATCAAAAAGCTCCATTCTCGGCAGAGAAAACCATACAAAGTCGCTTACATTATTTTCCGACACTAAGCTAAATGTCGAGTACTAATCTTAGCTAGTACCAATCTACCACGATCTACTCGATCCTTACTAATCACACAATCAACACACCGTACCCGATCTACCCTTGATCCACTTGATCAACACACAAGCTCACTAGCTACAAGAGATCTCCAAGATCTCAACAAGATCACAATGATCCACACTCGCAAGACTAAACAAGGATATTGACTACTTGATGTATATCAAGATACAACAAGCTTACAACAAGTAATGCAAGTGCACTACTCAATGACTCTAACACTTTGTATCTTCTTGATACTTTGTGTTCTTCTCTTAGACTAGAAGAGGAATAAAGGTGATCACTTGAATGGATGATTAGATCACTCTAAAACAAACTAAGACTCTCTAAATGATCAAAGAAAGTGATCTAACTAAGAAGGGATTAAACTAGAGAAAAGTGGCTGGAAAAATTAAGTGGGAAGCGTAAAATGGTCCACTATTTATAGGCAAGGAGAAATTTGACCGTTACAGGGGGACGACACCACTAATTGTCACACGGTACCACTAAATTTAGTGGTACCATGGTACAGTGCCAGACAAAAACGCTCCCATTTTTGTTTTTAGTGGTGAAAGTTTATTTGGGGAAGTTTGGAGCTGATTTGGGGGTAAAATAGCTGTTGGGATTTTTGAAATGATTTTCCCTAATAAAACATTTCTTTATAATTCAAAAACAATTTGTAAAATATATTTTTGAAAATATGTTTTGTCACATTAATAAAAATGTGAAGTTTAGAACAAAAAAGTTTAATTCTTTGATCATCCATCAAGTATTAAATTTGCTTGTTCATACCTTGAGTGATTTACGTCAGGATAGAAATCTACGACTTTGTTCATACCTTGTGTTTACAAGTAACTTGCGCATTTTACGTTACGAATTACAAGTTACATGTTTGCCATTATTAAAACCGAAGAAACCGTTTAGTTTAAATATCGTAATATTTGCACTAACAATCTCCCCCTTTTTGATGATGACAAATATGTAAACTATGACACATATTAAAATGTAAAAGTTACATGTTTACACTTCCTTCTCCCTCTTTTGTTAAAGAAAAAAGGTAGTCTCCTAGAGCTCTCCCTTGAATTCACTCCTTACTCCCCCTTATTACACTACTATCCTTTCTCCCTAGAAAGGCGAGCTTGCATCATCCCAGTGAAGTCTTCTATCTCTACTTGTGAAGACCACTCCGAGCTATGTATTCAAATACCCCCGAGCTCCCCCTATATCAATGCTCCCCTATGGTGATTGAATCCCCTTATTTATTTACCTTAGTATCTAACGGATCCATGGATCAATTCTTACAAAGGCTTTTCCTACATCAAAGGTTAGCTTCGTGCAACATAATATATAAGAGTATAGGACCAACATTATAAGGATAGAATACATATAGCAAAACATGCAATGGTTAAACTATGTGAGTGACACAGCCTAAAAGAAAGCCCAAGAAAGTTGAGCGATACAAAAAGATGAATGCATATTGCAATTCAAAGACACTTGAGTGTCACAACCCAACCAACAACCTAAGGTGTAATTGTTCAATCAATCACACTAACAAGAACGAGATTCGTTCGTTTACTGACACACAAAATGACTTCTTCCAAGTTGTCATTGGGAAGGCAAGTTCTAACAAACCTTTTGAACGACATAATCATCTACCTAAGATGATTGGTGTTAAGGATGGTTTGTTGATAAGACATACTCTAGATGATTACTATTATGACAAGTCATGCCATAAAGTAGACTCGATAGAAGATAAAACAAATGAAAATGAGAACGATATGCACCTAGATGGTAATGGAAATGATTCCATAAGATGGGAAAATGTTGGTTTTGACCTTTAAAGGAAGGTGGGCAAATATGGTTTAGATTAATATATCGTTTGCACTGACAATGAGATGCATGATATATTTCAAACAAAAAAAAGAAAATGTGCATGTGATCCAAACAGGATTGTTGGTGGAGATCTCTAACGGGGTTGAGGTAGCGAAGTTCTAGATTACTAGTTTGGATGATCCTAGTTGTGTGTTGGAGATAATTTGGTGCATGAAGGTTTCGTGTAATTATGACAATTGAAGGTTTTTAGACTAACTATCACTGTCAAGAGTGGAATTTAGTTATAAGGGTTGAGTATGATGATGTTAATGTGAGGTTTGAAGATGAGATGCAAGATAAGCATGCAATGGTGAGGCCTTATATAGGTAAGAGTTGTGGGATTCGAATAAAAGTTGGTGGTAGTGTCCTATGTTGTAGTGAGGGAATCTTAGGGTGTATGTGAGTTTGCAAAATTTTGCAGGTTTGAGGTTAGGGATGCAGGTATCTAAAGGAAACAATGAAAATTCATCAAACAGGGGCACGGTACCACTAAATGCCGCACGGTACCATTAAATTTAACGGTACCGTGGCCTATCTAATGGTATCGTGACCTAGAAGTCACGAATTTTCTTGTGCAGCCTAGATCTGGGCAGCTAAAGGGAAGTTTTCTAGGGAATAATAATTACATTAGTGTATTCTTGAGAGTGTTTGTTGAAAGACTATATGAGTGTGTTTTTGCTCCCCCTTAATCTATGACCATCCGGACAAGATGTATAAAAAAAATAAAGAGGAAAACAAACGTTGATGGAAGCGATGAGCTTAGTAACGTCATTACAAGTGGTGGATAGCATACAATAAACTTCACCTTTGAAGTCACGTAGCTCTTCTCAATCACTGTGAATATTTAAAGAACATTCATATGATGAGGCATGTGATCATGTGGAGATATCCTAAGGGTTAAGAAGATAAGATCTTCAAGGTTGTGAGGTTTGTGATAAAGTTCTAGTGGGGTTATCTATGTTGATGAAGAAGGGTTATCTCAACTTATCCTAGCGGTTAGTCGCTTGGGGTGTGAGGAAGATGAGTGGGATGTGAAAGCATTGGTAGTGTAGAGCGAAAGTTGAAAAGTATAGATAAGTTGAGAAGATAATGGATACGGAAGTAACCAAACATATGATGTGTTTAGTACCATGCGGAAGTGAAAGGGAAATGCTGATGAATCAGAAGATAGATTAGTAAGACTTTTCGACACAAGGAGAGAATTTATACCTAATAAATTCTTTTTACGAGATGTACTAGACGAGAAGAGATGACTTTTATATTTCCGAGGAAATATATAGGTAGTCATTAGAGTGATGTGAAGGATGACTTAATATTTCCAGTGAAATATTTAAAAAGTCATGAGACAAGATATAAGGGATGACTTTAATATTTCCAATGAAATATTTAAGTGGTTATACAAGGGATGTGAAAAATAACTCAATATTTCCAGTGAAATATTTAAAGAGTCATGAGACGAGACGCACGAGATGAATACAATATTTCTAGTGAAATATTCAAGTAGTCATAAGACACGATTCGGAAGAAAGAGAGTTTCAACATACTCATGACGAGATAGAGGGATAAATCCAACGGGATTTGACACGAGATTATTGACAGTTCGAGATGACTTTCATATTTGCAATGAAATATTTAGATAGTCATAAGACGAGATTCGGAGGAAGGAGAGTATCAACATACTCTTGGCAAGATAGGGTGATGGTTTGTTTTCTATCCTAAAGCTAATGGATAAATTCAATCCTCATTATCTATGAGGTGAGCTTGAAGACAGAACACGATGACAAACCTATGGGGATAGGAGGAACTAACGGAGATGAATATACTTGGTCTTAAGGAGTGTATATTCACACGATGATGAAAGGAACTACTAATCAATTATGTAGTAACTCATGAGTCCTTTGTCATCCAAAGGATGATGTTCGCTTTGGGTATTTGGATGAGCGTTTTAACATATGTTGTTAAGAGGCTTTGAATAATATGTTTTGGATATGACTTTTAACAATTGCGATCGCAAGTTAAAATTACTTGAATATTTTGGATGAAATATTTAAGTTGTCAAGCCTACTCCGAGTTCTACTAGGTTTGTATCTAACCTTCCCATGACAAAAGGGTGTATTACTTGGAAGAAGGCGAAGTGATGACCAGGGAATTAGGACAACTTTGAGACTACTTTAACTTATAGGTTTAGACACTAGTGTATGACTATATGACTTCTAAGGGTTCATAGTGATAGGCATACATAATTCCTAATGTATTAAAAAGACACAATGTGGGTGCAAAATTTACAAGAAAATCATGTAAAATGCACATAAGAATAAATGCAAACATCATGTAAAACATGATAATCATTTAGCATTTAAGAGCATGTATCATAGATATGTATATCAAGAGATATAATATCCAAACAGCTAATCAAAGACAAAACGTTTCTAATAAACATGCATTCAATAATTAATTAATTAATTACTGAGCATTAAGAGAACATGAAGGCATCTACTCATATCCCACAAGAACATGTTATCAACTAGAAACACATATGTGGGATGCAAGTAATCTAGGTTTGCTAAGGAGAGTCCTAAATCCTACTAGTTCATCTCCTTGTTCATCTATTATCACTCACGCGCTAAAAAACGACCCCTATCACCTAAACCCATCACTACCGCAGCCACCCACCTTCTCCTTCATCATATTTTTGCTTACATTTCATATATCTACAACGAGAAGGTAAGAAAATGCGTTTTACGCATAGGTTGACTTATGTACGAGTCAAACTCGACATATATATATATATATATATATATATATATATATATATATATATATATATATATATATATATATATATATATATATATATATATATATATTGATTTTGGGTACAAAATGAAGGGTTTAATGACTTTTATACTTATGGTCACGTTTGGTATCAAATTTATGGGTGTTTGGTTCGAATTCGTGGTCAACTGTGGGTCAAACCCACAAGTTCTTGATGTTTTTCTTGTTTCTTGGCCACTAGTATACTTGGTTTAAGATTTGGTTAATGTTTATTGAATTCTTGATGTTTGGGATTGATTTTCTTGAAGTTTTCTTGATGTTGTCTCTTGTTTGGATCTAGCTGAGACCCTCATGGGGTGTTTGGCTCATTTGCGTGGCTCAACCTAGCCGAGAAAAGCCCAAGCCGAGACCATAAGGTCTTGGCAAAGGTGATTATGGCTCGAATGGTTGTAGCTGAGACCATTTGGTCTCGTCGAGATATTAATATATTGATTTTTGGTAATAATATGGTTAGTAAAATTTAATGTATATGTTGAAGTAATGAATTTGCCGTTATGGGATTTATTGTGATAATCGTGGTGATGAAACGTGGTATAATATGAGGTTATATATATATATATATATATATATATATATATATATATATATATATATATATATATGTATATGTATATATATATATATATATATATATATATATATATATATATATATATATATATATTATATAATATGTATATACATATATATATATATATATATATATATATATATATATATATATGTATATACATATTATATATATATATATATATATATATATATATATATATATATATATATATATATATATATATATACCTATATATATATATATGTATATATATGTATATACATATTATATATATATATATATACATATACATATATATATATATATGTATATATATATATATATATATATGTATATACCTATATATGTATATATACATATATAGGTATATATATATATACACATATATATATAGGTATATATATATATATATATATATATATATATATATATATATATATATATGTGTATATATATATATACCTATATATGTATATATACATATATAGGTATATATATATATATATATATATATATATATATATATATATATATATATATATATATATATATATATATATATATATATATATATATATTTTGTTTTGACGATATATGTTGTTTGGACGTTATGTATTAATGTGAAATAATGTGACTTATACTATTTTTGGTTATATGACTTGGTTAATATTTAAGTGGATTATTTATATAAATATGTGTGCTATATGAAGTGCCGTTATATATATTGTTACTAACGTTTGTTATTGTTGATATCGAGAGCATGGAAAGCTTGTCGTTATGATTAAAGGAGGAATAAGGATGTGAACTAGATGACGGAGATAGGTTAGTTCGAGAGCCGTAGTCGGGCTCGCATTGTTGTAGTTTGTGGAGAGTTGGATTGAATATCGAGATATATTGGATTATACTTATTGTGACATGATACGTTGAACATTTGTGATTGTGCAACGTCGAGGTCGCCTTAACTTTCTAGTCAAAGGTTATCTCGACAACGCCGTAACATGGACATTTGGACTTTGACTTGTTATGTGGACCGGGAAGTTATGACTCGGACACGTGGACTCGGATAAATAATAACTCGTTAAATATTAATTCCTTAAAATTCATTTATAACGGCTATCTTGTTTATATATATAAGTCTAAGTATATATATATTTATATGTGCAAACATGTATGTATATATATACATGACCATTTATATATATTAAATAAGCAACGTGATAAATATAATAACATTAACGATAACTATTAACTATTAAATTAGATTAATATTTATCGGGAACTTTATTAAAATGAACTGACTTTTATGAATAAATGGAAATGTTTGGAGAAATAATAGAAAGTTTTCAAAACAAATATTGAACGACGAGAGTTATTAAATGTTCGAGTGAACGTAAAGCTAAATAGATGCTAGTCTTCTTTTAGTATTTATTAACCTCTTTTATTGTTGAAGTTATGGATCGATTTAACATTAATAGGTCATTTAGTACGGTTGTTGAACCTATTGGACTGACGAGCCCAATAGGAGTTCAGTAAAAGTACCAAGTGACAATATTAATGAGAAATGGATCCTACGGCTCGTATATACGATATAACTTTGGAATCAATAAGTAAACGGAAGAATAGTTAAGCTTATCAGGTTGACGAATTTGATAAGAGATTGACCCTTCGAACGAGAACTTATCGACTCTTAAGGTCATATCTTTGACCTTAGATTTAACTTGAGACTTGACTTGAATGCGGATATGTGCTTATGTGAACTACTTGGTTTGACTTATATGATGTATGGTTATGTACTATTGATTGCCGGATGTGAACTCTTTTGCATATGTTGTTTCGCGTGAGTTCACTTGAGTTGAGACTTTGTCTCTAACATACACCCACCAAACGATACCAAACGATAACTAACGATTTTCAAGCGATTGTTTTGGAAGATAAAACGGAAACTATTTGGGAAATTTTGGGAATATACAAAACTCTTTGAAAAACGATATTAAGTCGAATTTTATATGATTAGGTGCCAAGTCCGTAGTTAGTCAAGACGTTTAGCCGCTTCTATATTCTCTTGCTTTGTTACATGAGTTTCATAGCCCCACTTTTACTCGTACTTTATTGCTTTCTAAATTTGGGGGAGAAAATATGCAAACTATTTTCTCGGACCTGATACTACTTTTAGTTTTGCTATATTGTGCTGGCTAGTTAAAGTTAGATAGCGGTACATGTTGACTTTGCTAGGGCTGCCTTGGAACCTAGCTCAGAATAGATATCTACTTACGGCCTAGACCAGGGCAGTAATGGGTGGTTCCTTACTGTATCGTGCTACCTGGCTAGTGACCACCGAGGGGCCCACTTACTATGACCAGTTATCTATTTAAGATAAGAAATCAATCGTTTGTGAATTGTTATAATGTTGGAATGCGAAATCTATGCCTACCTCTAGTCACATATAACACTTAACTCTTTAGGTTCACAACTCATTTAGAACCTAAACCTATGAACTCACTAGCGTAAGCTGACTTTTTAGCATGTTTTTCTCAGGTAACTAGTCGCTTGCTTTCATAGTTTGGACTTCGGTGGAGTAGCTTGGTTTTGGCATGGTTTGAGGCATCGATGACACTCTGATATTTCTTTTTATGGACCTATTTACTTTTATTTACTATGGGCTTTCCTTTTCAAGATTTTGGATGAATGTAAACTTTGACTAAATGTTGACTTTTGTTTACATTATAGCTACTACTATCTTGCTTTCTATACTTGTGATGTTACCAATCCCCGTAGCACCCTGAAAGCTTGTAAGTCTTCCGCTGTACCAAATTTTGGGGGTGTTACAAAACAATGCCACACAAACCAAATACCAGTCATGGGCGGCAACTATAGTGGTGGCAAACACCCGCCATGGCTGCAATCATACTCTAAGTTTGACTGCCCAGCTAAGATATGGGGTTGCAAACATAGCTGCAAGAAACAAATATCAGCCCATGGCTGCAACTACAATTCGGATTATGTTGCCTGGACAAGATAATGCCCTCGATAAACCTACAAACGAATCACAAAAAACTTTAGAAACTACTTTGAGGTCAATAAAATTGCAAAAATGAATTCAAATAAAACCAAGGAATCCCAATACACCAAAGGTAATACAAATAAACCTAGAACCTAACTAATCTAAACATAAAAGCTATAACTCCTAATTGTTCTCATAAAGCTTTGATGATTACAAATCAGATATGAAACTAACTAACACATATTCATAAAAAGATATCAATAAGTCTAACAAAAAATAATTCACAATACAATAAACTAATTCTTCCCTAATTTAGCCTATCATATGAAGATCTATTTCCAAATGACCAAATTGAGATAGTAACCATAATTTGAAGTAAATCTAAATGTCTAGCGCATCAACCCTAACTATTGTTTCATGTAAGTATCATATACATATTAAAAAAATCAGCTAACAACCGAAAATCAAAGCATCGTCCCTAATAAGTAAAACAACTTAAAGCAAAAACTATAACCATCTTCTAGTTGCCAAAATACCCAACATATAACAAATGAAAACATAAGTACCCAAAGCATCTACCCTAAATCAGAAACCCTAATTTAGTGGGCGAAAAGAAAAAACAATATCAAAACAATTACAGTCACTTAACTTTAAAAAAAAAATAATAATAAAATAAAATAAAATAAAAAAGATTCCAAGCCTAGTAAAAACACTTATTTCATGAAACAAAGCTGATCCAGATGATGAACAAAATTGACCTAATTCAATGATTTAGGAGATACTTTAAAACATAAGAAACAACAAATTTGTGGCCAGGAAAAAAAGGGGTTTCTGTACCTATTAACAAATGGCAATAATAGAACCACAAATCACGATAAAAAAATATATCCTTGTAGATGTGGGCTGTGGCCATGCTTCCTCTCACCAAAACACTGTACCCCCATTTGCTGTAGACTTTACTGTATACTTTCTCACAAAAGCACTATAGATGCTTCGGTTTTGGATCAGATAAGGTTTTGTCGGACGATTTTTTATCGGTGTCGGTTTACAGCTGAAGCAAATAATAATGGGAGAGGGATATGAGAGATAGCCTTCACGCTCCGGATGGGCCCCAAAAGAGTTTTTTCAGGTATGGGCTTAGCAAAATAAAACCGGGCCACAAAAGTTGGAACCTAAGCCACGCCTTTTTTTTTTTTTATATAATAAAATGAGTTTGTTAAAAAAATAATAATCTAAAAAAATAAAATAAAATAAAATAAAAACTGATATCCACATACATCTATAACAGTTATAGCTAAGAATAATGTTTTAATTATTATCATGTTATTAGATATGTATTGAAATGACACACCAATAATCGTTATGGGTGCATCACATCACCTAATACTCTAAACATACAAATATAGAAGGTATGGTTTGCCGACAAACCGCAAATACTTTATTAGATGAGACAAAATTATGATATTCGAACACGAGTCAATATCATCTTACCAAAAATGGCTGAACAATCCACAACATTCTTCACAGAAAGAAAACTTTGTTGTGATTTTTCTTCTTCCGGTTACCATATTGGCTAGCTACCAACAAGACGGTTTAGATTTTTATGTGTCTTTTGTTGACTTTTCTTCTCTTACTTCCACTTGTCACCATGACTTATTTTGTCACAAGATTTTTCCATTGTCAATTTATTCGGCTTGATATTATGTCCAGCATTAGAATTATGAGCATTGTGAACTTTTTGAAATTTTGACATTTTGTTATATTTGTGGTGTAGCTACTAGCTAGTAATACTAATTTATAAGTGCATTACGTGTTAAAAGGTAAATAATAGCGTATAGAGCTACATAGAGATACCACATTACATGTAGGGTTTCAAAATGTATGGTGACGATGAACAAGCAGTTTGACTAGTGACCTAAGATTTTAAAAGAAAAGGAAAAATAGAAGGAAAACAGTTCTACGTAATTCATATATAACTTCCACTTCTATGAATACTAAGTTTCCTAACACCGCACACACACAAATGAATTGATAACTAAATCAAACATTTGAGCGAGGCTGCAAAAAATCCCCAGTGGTTCAACTTGACAATCATGCCTGATTAACATCGATCCTTTTATTGGACATGTTGTAGACTGCATACAACTAAGGGGTTTCCTATGTAGTATGTCATATTCGTGTTAAAATACAAAATATCTCTTTATCAATTTTATCTTTGTATTACAGGGACAGATTATGTTATCTTTGTAGTCTTGTTTTGTAGATAGTAGAGTTGAGGGACAGATAAGAGGAGATAAGGGACAGATGCTGTAAATACATAAAGGGACCAGCTATATAACCTCTCATTCTCTTAACCCTAATCATTTGACACACACATACAAACTTTGTTATTCTCTCAATATCTGATCTTGTGATCAGTTCTCGTGGTATTGTTATATATTCCCTATTCTGGTGAATATTCTGTAATCATCTTAAGGTGTTACTTTAAAGAAGTTGTTTATGATTGTTTGTTGTTGTTTCTGGTTTGTGAAAGTTTATAATTCAAAAATACGCAATGATTACCTATGGTTAATATTGACGTTTGAGTTTCTAGCTCATGAAACCCGAGAGAAATACTTATTTGAACAGTAAAAAGCATTTAACTAGACCACCAAGTACGTAAGTTCCCCAGAAACTAATTGAACAAAATTTATCTCCTTCAGTTTAGGTTTAAGCTTAATTAGTTGTGGTACAGTAAAATGCCAAACCAATTTTTTATGCTAAGCTGCTAACATAAAAACATTTCATGACCCTTTGATCAACTATAGTGAATACTTTGTTAATAGTTAGAGCACAAGGTGCAATATCAAGTTATAGTCTCATGTTATAGCACAAATTGTGGCTCTCCTTATAATTAGAATCTATACCTAACCAAAAAACACCCTTTATCATCACTCAAGTTATAAGATATCATTTGGGCCTCACATAATTTTTTTAATTCTTCTTCCATTTATTTAAATAATACACAACTTTAACTAAAATTAAAATTTATTAATAAAATCGATTTGACCCAACAATATTGTCACAAATTCACACTATAACGTTTCAAGTTTAATATCAACTCAAACCAATCGACTATAAACAATTTCATCCCATGCGCTATCACAAAACTCGGTGCAACTCACTTATCAAACTCAAAAGAATAAGTAGCCCACTAACTAAACCTAAACATAGCTATATTGCAATATAACCCTAAGCTTATCATTTGACAAACACACACATACATCTCAAAAGACCCTAAAGTCGACTCTCTCTGGCGACAAAAAAGAAAAAACACTAACATCCTACTTCGACTTATCTCAATCGATCTTTGAGCCTGATTCTTGATCTCCAAACGATCTTGCATCTGTTTCTTGATCTCTGAGTGACTGATCTCTTAGGGTTTTTTTCTTGTCTCGTGTTTCAGTGGATCTTTTCGTGGTGCTTCATTCTTATTCCTCTACGATTTAGTGATCTTCCTTGTTGCTGATTCATTGGTCTATCATTATGGAAACAGGTTAGTGATTTGGGCATATATTATCAAAACCTTAAGCAATTAGGGTTTAACTATTCCTCTTGTTTGCATGCGTGCTGTTTTGTCTGGATTTTGTGGTCGTGGGTGTTGAGAGATGATTAACAAGGGTTTCTTGAATTCCAAAGTTGCAACTAATGTGTCCAAGCCTAGTGGGAATGATAATGTTAATGTTGAGGGTGTTGATTTGTCGTCTGGTATGATTGATAATAATTTGGTTGGGAGCAAACATGACCTGGTGGAGCCGGTTTCACTTGGTAATATTCAAAAGGCCACTACTAGCTTTGGTGAGTTGAGTCCATCCTCAATGATGAACCCTAGTAGTGTTAGTTTGAATGAGGATTATGCACCTGAATGTTCTATGAATGGTACTCAGAAAGTGGAGCCGATTCCACTTACGAAAGATACATCTCATGGTGACGACTTGGAACGGATTACAAGTGCTGATACTGTTAAGCACTTGATTGATAATGCGCATCAGAATTTTGATGATGCCATGAATAAAATTCAAAGTGAGATTGGAGCTAATAAAGTGAATATTCCAAGTACTCCTCCTTCGCGTGGGATAAATGTGAATATGAATAGGAGTATAACTTCTGGCCCTAATGCTCACAAGGTTGATACTACTAATGGTACGGGAGTGAAGTTGGTTTCTTACGCGGGTGCTACTTCTAATGAACCTCTGAAACATGTTTCAAACTTTCGTAGGTTGGAATGTAGCAAGAAGAAGGCTGATGTTGACCTTTCAGTTCCAATGAAAGTAGTGGAAGAGTTGAACACGCGATTTAAGAATACTCTCTACAGTTACTTTCTTGGCCAACGACTTGCTTTTCCAGTTGTTGATTACTATGTCCGCAATGCATGGGCTAAGTTTGGTGTGCAAAAGGTAATGATGAATGCTAAGGGGTTCTTCTTCTTTAAATTCAACTCGACGAAAGGTGTTGATGATGTGCTTGAAAACGGTCCTTGGTTGATCAGAAATGTTCCTATTATTCTTAAACTATGGACTTTGAACACAAACCTACTTAAAGAGGATTTTACTAATATCCCGGTGTGGGTTAAATTCCATGATGTTTCCCTGGCTATGTTTTCTGATGATGGCCTCAGTCTTCTTGCCACACTGATTGGCTCGCCCAAAAGGTTAGATGCTTTTACAAGCCAAATGTGCAAGGAATCGTGGGGCCGTAGTAGTTTTGCTAGATGCATGATAGAAGTGAGATCGGATGAGGTGCTCAGGGATAGCCTCACTGTTGAGATACCATTACTTGATGGTTCGGGTTCGACTATTGAGAAGATACGGGTTGAATACGAGTGGCAACCACCTCGTTGTGACAAGTGGAAGATATTTGGTCATACTCTGACTGATTGTCCTATAATTGTTATTCCTCATGTTCAGTCTACTAATCCTGTTAATGATAGTTTCAAGACTGTCAATCACAGGAAGAAAGGAAAGCAAGGTGGTCCTACAATTCCGGGTCAAGGGGGTTTATTAAACCTGTTGTGGGTAAGCAGTTTCAGTATCAACCCAAAAAGACTCCTCCTGAGCCTAAGAAGACGACTAAGAATGCTGGTAGCACTAAGAAGACGACTTCTGATGTGGCTAGTTCTAGTGGTACGAAGATTTCTACATCTAACCAATTTGATGCTCTTAATATGGATGATACGAATGCATTTGGTATTCCTACTTCTGACACCAACATGGATGTGGATGCTGGCCGTACAATGGAAGTTAATGAGGATGAGTCGGTTAAGACTGGTACTACATCACAAGAACCGATTGTGAGTGATTCAATGGGAACTAAGGAAGTTGGTTCTACTCCCATAGTTGAGAAGATTAGTAAACTTGAAAAGCTACTTATTGATGGGAAAGCTACTCTTGTGGATGATGAAGGTCATCCTATTCCGTCTGCCTCTGTCACTAAGAGGGCTAACCCATTTTCCAAGGTGGGTGATGTTGTGGTTTCTGATAGTGATGAGGAAGAGGTTCTTAACACGTTCGACGAATCAACAAATCTTTTTGGTGGAGGTCATGAGCATGAAGATGAGTTTGATGACTATGATGATTACTCGAAGCAAATTTATGATCTTCCAGGGGAATTAGATGCACTTAATGCCATTTATGGCTTTAATCTCCAAGGTCGTAGGAAGTAGTTTATATTTTTGTCCGAGTCTTGCAATATTATGTGGTAGTGGTTTTGTTTTCTTGTGTAGAAAATAGGAAGTATCTTGTTATGTAAGCTTTTCGCCTATGTAACAGGCTGAGATATGGGATTCAGTCATATCCGTTGTACTTAAATATTTTTTGGAGTAATATATTTACCGGGTCGTTGACCTTTTACCCCAAAGACAAACATACACATACACCAGACGCTACACATCCATTTCTTACCTACTTTTGTATATCTACATTTCTCAATAGCAAATTTCACATAAACCAATCTCCTACCTCCCGTTGGGCAAAAACAAACACAGTTTCAAATCGAAAGTTGCATTTGAAAAATAAAAGGAAAATACATATGGTTTAGCTGGTGCTGACGGCGTAAGACTCTATAATGAACAACAATAACGGACTCGTTCCATAAAGCTATAACGTTGGTGATGGTGCATTGTATCGTGAGCTCTTATAACTACATGATAAGACAAGGCTAGAGATTAGGGGTGTAAACGAGTCGAGTCGAGCCAAGTACTGCCAAGCTCGAGCTCGACTCGAATACTAAAACTCGAGCTCGAAACTCTACTCGAGCTCGGTCGAGCTTTATATTTCGAGCTCGAGCTCGACTCGTCATAAAAAACTCGAGCTCGATTATTTCCATATTTAAAGCTTGAACTCGATAAATACTCGATATAGCAAGCTCGGCTCAACTCGATTTGTATGAAAATTAAGTAAATACATTTATATAAAAGGGTAAAAGTGTAATTTAGTTGAAGCTCGATAAGGCTTGCGAGCTTCACGAGCAGAGTATTTTCGAGCTCGAACTCCACTCAAAAATATACTAGAGTAGCTTGAACTCGAGCTCGACTCGTTTACATCGAATCGATTTCGAGTATTTACGAGTCGATGTCGAATAGCTCGTGAGCGTGTTGTCTCGTCTCACTTACACTCCTACTAGAGATGAATAAAAAGATGTAGACCATAATTTTTTCAAAGGGATGCATCATATGTGGACAATAATTTATTTCATTAATATTGATTATTGCTCACGGTTTATTAATTAGTATTGAATAAAAAATTATTATAGCCAGTGGGTAAAAACTTTCATGGCCGATTTGCTACCAAGTTCAAATCAATATGTTAGCAAAATTTTATATGGTTAAGAAAAGGGATAAATAGTTAAATAGCCCGGTTGTCCTGGGTTTAGGCATATTTTTTGAAATATTCTTGTTTTAGCTCGGTTTGCCCTGGGCAACAAACGTATAGCCACCCGAATGATGAAAAGTGTCATTTTTGGGGGGCAGCTTTTGTGTTATTTGGGCAACTTTTGTAATTTTTGAGAAATTGGAGGACATGTGTCATCATGCGGTTGGCTATACGCTTGTTGCTTTGGGCAACCCGGGCAAAATTAAAAATATTTCAAAATCGGGCTAAAAATGCCTAGACTACAAGGCAACGGGTCATTTTAATAATTATCCCAAAAGAAAAAGTTGTGAATATTCAGAATCCGAGATACTAGTCTAAACTTTGTTATTGGTGTCTTTTCAAGCAACTGATCATATTGTCACGACCCTGCTCGCTCGATAGAGTCATTTTCGAGGTTGGTCGGGATTCCGGATTGTTCTAGACTTACTTAGAAGACTCTATGGAATTCTAAGGAAGTTGCAAGAATGTCTTGGAAGTTCTTAGAAACGCTAGAAGCTTCCTCCCATGGAAGGTTGTAGAACCCTCAAATAGAAGGTTGTAGAATCTTCTAGTTTGTACATAGTTGTAGTATAAATAGGGCATCCTCATTTGAGGAAGACACCTCTAAAATCACTTGTAATCTCTTGTAAAGTTCACTCAAAGCAATACAAAGTATTTCCCATTTCACTTGCACCT
The DNA here is from genome assembly GCA_030686995.1 of Artemisia argyi. Classification (NCBI taxonomy): domain Eukaryota; kingdom Viridiplantae; phylum Streptophyta; class Magnoliopsida; order Asterales; family Asteraceae; genus Artemisia; species Artemisia argyi. The sequence continues at coordinate 137,331,413 of CM060677.1, forward strand.
TTCTTTAAAGCTTTCTCTAGTTGTCTAGATCATTGAGTATTCGAGCAAGGCTGACTTAGTCGAGACTAAGTGCCGCACGGAAGAACCTTGTAGAGACAAGTTCGTGACAAGTGGTATCAGAGCTAGGTTGATTCAAGGATATGGCGAACGAAGGTAACAAGAATATGGGTGGTGGAAATGATGTTGTGATTGATCAGAACCGTGGTCGGGAAGAGTCTCGCCAAGGAGACAAGAGGAGTAGAGGTGCGTCTAGAGACACGGTAGCAAGTTTGGTCAAAAGGATGGAGGGTGTCGAGACATCCATGATGGAGTTGAAGAACCAAGCTGAGGGCTTGGTAGGTCTAGACTTCGAGTTCACGAGCATGAGGGATGACTTTAGGGTGGTCATCAATACTCTTAGCGGCGACTTGAGACGTGAGATCCATGACCTAAGAGATATGTTCATGGGTGAGATCACGAAGTTGCGGAAGGAGGTTGGAGAAGAGATCTCCACCATTCATCAAACCATTGAAGGCTTGCAAACGGATATGGTATTGTGCAAGCGATCGATGGCTAGTAGGGGAAGCAACACTAGCAACGTTGCTCCAAAGTTGGAGGTCCCTAAACCATCACCATTCATGGGAAAGCGAGAGGCTAGGGCGGTTGATGATTTCTTGTGGGAGATGGAGCAATACATGGAGGGTGTCAACATAGTTGACGATGCGTTGAAGATCAAGACGGCGACGCGTTACTTAAAGGACACTGCGGCGTTATGGTGGCGACGTCGATATGGAGATATCGAACGAGGTACGTGTACCATCAATACTTGGGCCGATTTTGTTCAAGACTTGAAGAAGCAATTTTATCCGGAGAATGCTAAGCACGAAGCAAAGAGTCGACTTTGCAAACTTACGCATTCCGGGACGATCCGGGAGTATGTCAAAGAATTCACTACTCTTGTACTCGAGATTCCGGATCTTTCTGAGCAAGACTCTCTATTCTATTTTCTTGATGGTTTACAAGGATGGGCCAAGACGGAGTTAGAGAGACGAGGAGTCCAAGACCTTGCTACGGCTATTGCGCATGCAGAGGCACTAATTGACTTTGGTGAGCGGAGGTCGCTCAAACCCACAAATGAAGATAGTGGTGATGAGCAAGGTGAGGGAGAGAAACAAGTCCGAGATTGGGATGATGGAGCACGAAGATTGCAACGAAAAGAGAAAATACCATATAAGAGTATAAAGTGTTTCGTGTGCGATGGACCACATAGAGCGCGAGATTGTCCTAAGAAAATAAGTCTCCAAGCTATGATGACAAATACGGAAGAGAGTCCATGTGAGGAAGAGGATGCGCACTTGGGATCGTTGCGAATCCTCAATGCCATTAATGCAAGGAAGGAGTTGCCCACAGTTGAGGCAAAAAACAAAGTGAGAGTGATGTCATCCAAGATAGATGCTAAGAGACAACGAGCACCTATGGTAGAGACCAAGGGTAAACCGAGGACAAAGTCAAAGGCAGAGGCCAATGGACTTCGATTTGTGTGCACAATTGTAAACGGGATATCCACAAGAGCCTTAGTCTATACAGGAGCAACTCATAACTTTATCTTGGTAGATGAAGCTAAAAGACTTGGGCTTAAGACAATGGAGGATATTGGATGGATCAAAGCCGCAAACGGAGATGCCAAACCAATTATAGGGGTTGCACGAGGCGTGAAGGCTAAGATCGGGGAATGGGAAGGAGAGTTAGACTTATCGGTCGTTCCTATGGATGATTACAAACTCGTAATCGGGATGGAATTCTTCGATAAGGTACAAGCCATTCTCATCACGTTTACTAACACATTGTGCATTTTAGATAAAGGTCAAGTGTGCATGGTGACAATGGAGAGAGGCACAAAGAGTGGAGCCAATATGATGTCTGCAATGCAACTCGAGACCGGCTTCAAGGAGTTGAAGCAAAATACGAGCGGTATATCAAGCGGCGTAGAGGCGCCAAGAGACACCCAAGATTTCTGTGCAAAGTTTAGAGGTGCAACATCGAGTGTTTTACCCGAGCGACGTGCACAAGAGAGTTGCCGCAAAGGTAAAAGATGTATGAGGAGGAGAAATCATGTTACAAAGAACGAAAAAAGATCAACCATGGAAGAAGCCAAAGGAGAATCAAGTATACCCCTCAAGGCATGCCATGGACGAGATACAACAGTGTTGAAAAAAAATACACGACGAGGACGTCGCGAGCTTAGGTGGGGGAGGATGTCACGACCCCGCTCGCTCGATAGAGTCATTTTCGAGGTTGGTCGGGATTCCGGATTGTTCTAGACTTACTTAGAAGACTCTATGGAATTCTAAGGAAGTTGCAAGAATGTCTTGGAAGTTCTTAGAAACGCTAGAAGCTTCCTCCCATGGAAGGTTGTAGAACCCTCAAATAGAAGGTTGTAGAATCTTCTAGTTTGTACATAGTTGTAGTATAAATAGGGCATCCTCATTTGAGGAAGACACCTCTAAAATCACTTGTAATCTCTTGTAAAGTTCTCTCAAAGCAATACAAAGTATTTCTCATTTCACTTGCACCTTTCTTTAAAGCTTTCTCTAGTTGTCTAGATCATTGAGTATTCGAGCAAGGCTGACTTAGTCGAGACTAAGTGCCGCACGGAAGAACCTTGTAGAGACAAGTTCGTGACAATATGCTAACATATTTCCACAAATGCATGCTAAAGAGATCATATCTTTCTTGTTTGAATTATTACTTTCGGATTTTATTTGACCAAAACCTGATTTTTAATCTGACGAGTTCAAATTTATGATTCACTAGATATATACTCCATGAATTTTAATCAAACAAAATCGTATGTGGCATGGGATTGAGATTTTCACATGCGCTAAATTTTGGGTCAACCATTAGACACATAGTTTAGTTAGTTTTGTTGAATGAAAGTTTGTAAAAAAATTGTTGTTAGTGTGTTTTAAAACTGACATACAGTCTTTTGGATAAATTCTTGAGTAATACTTTTATTAACATATTATCTTTTGAACAACATTATCAGTTATCAAAGTCTCGCGAAAGTCACGGTCATTGTCAGTCACTCTACAAGCAGCAATCATAATCGAATGGATACTTGAACGTGAATTAAGAACGTGTTACTGTATTTTTTTAATTAGCTTATGTCATACTCCGTATATTACTAAAAGTGGTAATAATGGTATCAAATCTTAATGATTATCCGTGGGTCCAACAATCCAGATAAACAAAACTCAATTGTTGCCACATGTAAGAATTCAAGGATACGATAAAATCAACTTTTACTTAACCAAAGTCAGACTAGCTAGCCAAGTAGGACTTTGAAATACGTGGGCCAATCAAAACCAACCTCGTGTCACAGGACTTTTAAAGGATTTTCTCAAGATCCTTACATATCAGATCCAAAGTCTAAGAAGTATTATGTATATTTTTTTTGTTTTTTTTCCTGTGACTAAGTTGTTATCAAGTTTGCACCGCCAATGGTCACGTGAAACAGGACGTGGTGTAGCATGTACACAAATAAAGGTGTCGCCACCTTTTATTAAGGACGGTGCAGTGTAAGTTTGTTGAATTTGAGGTCGGGCACATGTTCACCTAGGAACATTCTCAGGATTCCAACAACCTACTAGCATCAACTCTTGTCGACCATTCATGTTACGGGAGCAAAACCCAATAACCGACTAGCATCAACTCTTGTCGATCATTCATGTTACGGGAGCAAAACCTGAAAACCATCAAAATGGACTAATACAGTAATACTTGCGTTCAACCTTTTCTGAAATTAATTAGTTGCTTAGTTTCTTAGTTGCATAGTCAATCAGTCAAACTTATGTGTACAAAAGAGGTACGCAATCCATGACGTTTCGCAAAATCAACATAATACAATCTATTTATATTGAGTTAAATATAGAAAATGACTAAGGGGGTGCTTGGTGAGGGATTAAGGGGTGGGGAATGGGTAAGGAATTCAGAAGGGTTCACCTCACTCAAATTATGGTGCTTCGTTATAAAGTGTAAATGTATTGATTACCCCGTAGTGGGTAATCAACAATTATAGAGTAAATTGAGGGGTAAGAGATTGATTACACACCCCACTTATTCATTTGCATTCCTTTTGCATTCTTTTTCTTTTTACCTTTCCCCACTTTGAACCAATCGAGCCCTAAGTTCAGAAATATGGATATATATATATGGCAATTAAAATAAACTAAAGAAAAAACCACTTTAAAGTAGATTAAGACGATGTTCATAGATCATATATATGCATGTTACAAGGATCACAACATGAAAGCAATATATTCCAATATCTTCAATTAGCATCACAAACAAATCGTTTCATGAGCACATGCACTGTATTTAGTATTAGGTGAATGAATTCCTTGATTAGTGAATAATGCAAGATACTATAGTAAGTGGGCTAGACCTCTTAATAAACTACAACAGGCCTAGACTAATAATAATACTCTAACAACCCGTTGCAGTTGGAGCGGGGCCGGGGAGAAGGACGAACATTAAAATTGAGAGGCTAATGCTGTTACTGAGACTTGTTAGTTACAAAATTTGTTAAGGGAGCTTCATACACTTTTGTTCTCAGCTGCATTAGTTTATTGTGATTGATATTCACTTTGTTCGTGATTTGAATTCAATGATTACCGAATAATGCAAGATTACAATATAAAGTACAATAAGTAGGCTAGACCTCCCAATAAACTACAATGAGCCCAGGCTAATAACAATACTCTAACATTTAGTTAATACGCGATAAAAGAATGAGCACGAGATCTCGAAACTATAGAGTATAGAGGATGAGGCAGAAACAAAAGAAAGAATGTAAATGGAGGAATAAATGGTGGAAACGTGCGTATGTTTGCTTTGCTTCCTCCGTGATTAATGACTACTTTTCAAGGTGTCCGGTGACACGTACATGCATTTGAATAATATTATGACTTCAACAAAGTTAGAAATGTGGAAGCATGCAGATATATACATAGTAACATAGGTTTTGTAGAATACACGTATCATGTTAGGTTCCATAAAGACAGTGGTTTGCTCAGTTGGTGGCTGTTAAAGATTGGTGCTCAATTACATAATGACGACATGCACAACAGTCGATATTTACGAGAATCGATTTCATCTGTTTATGGCTTGAGAGGCCAATGCGGCTTTCTTGTTATGCTTTGGGTCAGTTTCCATCAGAAATTCCACGTGGACTATAATGATATTTTGTATAAAACAGTTTGGATAGTTTGGTTAAGATTAAATGTGAATAATAATTAAAATAAAAGTGACGAGAAGTAGTTATAATCACACATTTTACATGCACCTAACTAGGATAGTTACCACAATACATATATAATTTTTGTTTATTATACTTGTTACCTTCGTATCTATGAAGTTGGATTGGCAACAGGTCCTAGGTGTATGTAAATCAGTATATAGGTGTATGTAATTAGGTTGTTTGTCAATATGAAAAATGAAGATGGATTTCAGACACAATAAAAATAAATATTGAATAAGTTACGAGTGCATAGCAACAGCTAGTAGTCGATAGTAACAGTAATCGGCAGGGATAAAACTTGAGTGTTTATGTTGAAAGGGTAAAGTTGTAAAGTATTTATTTTGAGGGTGTTCCATTTTTTTTTATTATTATTAAAAATGATTAAAACTAGAAATGAAAGAGTATAAAAGTACATATAGTTAAAAATCAATAGAGAGCACATATCAAAAAACCCTAAACCGATTGTCTCTGGCGACTGCGACACCAAACCCTTACAACCCTTACAACCCCTAATCGTTCTTCTTTTCGCACCATCTCTTCTACCTTAACCTTCGTTCCTTTTGCTGTCTAGCTGTCCTCCGGTCCAGCGTTGGAGTGATTTCGAACAAGGTTTCTGTCGAGTTTTTGGATTGCTTTTTAGGGTTCTAGGGTATCGCTAAGGGTCTGGTTGGATTACTTTCTGTCGATCGTGAATTTTAATTCTTTTCCATTACTGATCGATTTGTAATATGGTGGGAGGTTAGTTTTTGGTTTGTATTGCTATAAACCCTAATCGTTAAGATTAGGGTTTTCTTCTCTTTATTGGTAGTGCATGTATGCTGGTTTGATTATTTGTTGATTTGTTTACGTGGGGGTGAGAGATGGAAAAGGGTTTTTTGAGTCCTAAGCTTGGTAAGAAAGATGTTAGTGTTCCAATGGTTGATGTTGATGTGGTGGATGTTAATGTGAACAAGGGTAACGATAAGGTTGTTTTGGATGATTTGGAGCAGTCCTCTCATAGTTCAATACAACCTAATGTGGAGCTATTAATTGCTAATGCGAATAAGAAGTTTGATGAAGCAATGTCTAAAATTGACAGTGATATTGCAAATATGGCTTCATCTCCTGAGTTGAACAAGTCGAGTGGTAGTGGGCCTCCTCCTAATGCACCCAAGATTGATTCTAATAGTGGTAATGGAGTGAAGTCGGTTTCTTATGCGGGTGTTGCTTCTAACGAATCTCATAAGAACGTGTCTAATTTTCGGAGATTAGAATGCAGCAAAAAGAAGGATAATGTTGACCTTTCAGTCCCAATGAAAGTTGTGGAAGAGGTGAACATGAGGTTTGAGCATACACTCTATGGATATTTTCTTGGTCATCGTCTTGCTTTTCCTGTTGTGGATTATTTTGTTCGCAATGCGTGGGCTAAGTATGGGTTACAAAAGGTAATGATGAACGCTAAGGGGTTTTTCTTCTTCAAGTTTACTTCGAAGAAAGGTGTTGATGATGTGCTTGATAATGGTCCATGGTTGATCCGTAATGTTCCTATTATTCTTAAACCTTGGACTTTGAATACCAATTTGTTGAAAGAGGATTTAACTCACATTCCGGTGTGGGTTAAATTTCATGATGTTCCTTTAGCGATGTTTTCTGATGATGGTCTTAGTTTGCTTGCTACTTTGATTGGGACTCCCAAGAGATTGGATGCCTTTACTAGTCAGATGTGCAAAGAATCTTGGGGTAGGAGTAGTTTTGCTAGATGTATGATTGAAGTGAAGTCGGATGAGGTTCTTAGGGACAACCTTACTGTTGAGATTCCTTTACTTGACGGTTCGGGTGCGACTATTGAGAAGATCCGTGTGGAATATGAGTGGAAACCGCCTCGCTGTGATAAATGCAGGGTGTTTGGACATGTTTTGGTGGATTGTCCTAAGGGTGTGATACCGACTGCTCAACCTTCTAAGACTATTAATGATGGTTTTAAGACTGTTAACAATAAGAAGAAGGGTAAGCAAGCTGCCTCGATTACGGGTCGCGGAGGTTTTACTAAACCTGTTGTGGGTAAGCATTTTGAATATCAGCCAAAGAAGACTCCTACTGTGCCCAAGAAAGTTAATGATGGTAAGAAGAAGACTTCTGATGTGGCTAGTACGAGTGGAACAACGATCTCTACATCTAACCAATTTGGTGCGCTTAATATGGATGATACAGATACGTTTGGTATTCCTACTTATGATACCTGCATGGATGTGGATACTGGCAGTTCAATGGAAGTTAATGTGGAAGAGTTGGCTAAGACTGGTGTTGCATCACAAGAACCGCTTGTGAGTGATTCAATGGGTACTAAGGAAGTTGGTTCTACTCCTTTAGTTGAGAAAATTAGTAAGTTGGAAAAGCTTCTTATCGATGGAAAAGGTACTCTTGTGGATTATGATGGTCATCCTGTTCCGTCTGCCTCTGTCACTAAGAGGGCTAACCCATTTTCCAAGGTGGGTAATGTTGTGGTTTCTGATAGTGACGAGGAGGAGGTTCTTAACACGTTCGACGAATCTGCAAATCTTTTTGGTGGTGGTCATGAGCGTGAAGATGAGTTTGATGACTATGATGATTACTCGAAGCAAATTTATGATCTTCCAGGGGAATTGGATACTCTTAATGCCATTTATGGCTTTAATCTCCAAGGTCGTAGGAAGTAGTTTATATTTCTGTTTGAGTCTCTCTATATGATGTGGTAGTGGTTTGTTTTCTTGTCTAGAAAATTGGAAGTATCTTGTTATGTAAGCTTTCGCCTATGTAACGGGCTGAGATATGGGATTCACTCATATCCGTTGTACTTAAATGTTTTTTGGAGTAATATATTTACCGGGTCTTTTGACCTTTTACCCAAAAAAAAAGTACATATAGTTTTAGTTTTAGTTTAATTTAGTTTAGTTTTTGTTTTTCCCCATCGAACACATGACGTCTTAGTCAGATCGTTTACCCACCTGTTGTAACCTTGACAAATGGAGGATTATGTAGACCCGATAGATTAAAGGCTTTAGCTGAATCAGTTTGTTGGGCGACACACTACAAGAATAATGAGAACAAGTGACGAAGACATTTGGCGACGACGTATGTCTTCAACAAAAGTAAGTAAATGATAAAAAAAATCTATTTCTTTGACTTTGACAAAGAATCAAAAAATGTATGAGAAAATTTGTTGGGTGCCTTGTCAATGAATAACAAATCTAAGAAACTAATAAAGCAAGACGAGAAATGAAATATTGAAACATTCGACTGAAGTTGTGGCTCGCCGATGAAGGAAACGAGAACTTCTTGAAGCCTCATTCCAAGTATTCTTTCACCCTGAAAACAAACAAAACTTTGGTGAATTCACTAAAGAAGCTAAACTACCTAGTGGAGTTTTTATCCAACTTAAAGCGTTTAAGTACAAAGGATGTGAGTGAAATCCCACATCAACCCGTTACACAAGCGGTAAAGCTAACATAACAAGACACTTCTATCCCACACAAAGAGAAAAAAAGACTACCCACTAGAATACATTTTCTCAACAACCAAATATAAACTAACGTCTAGATTTATGACGAATCTTTATATCAAATGCATCAAAAAATACCAGTTGAGCTTCATAAAGTTCCTCGCGTTCTTCATCATCATAAGGATCATCATCATAGGGATCATCACCGTAACTCTCCTTCCAACACTCATATAAGCTCTTCCCCTTACTTCCACTTCCACCTCCTTAGAAGAACTAGCAACCGTAGGTTTTTTAGATGCCAAAAAACTAGCTGTTTCATTAGTGTCTTCAATCACCTCACAATGACTTTCATCTCTAACCAATTTAGTTTCCTTATTGCTCCCTATATCCAAATCAGCCCCATCATTATGCGAACTACCTATACCACTAGGACCATCACCCATGTCATTTCTAGCCATATTAACATCATCAAACGTATTCGGTTTCACAATATTCGTCTACTCAAACTAACCACTTCTGAGATTTTATTCTTCAAAACCGCTTTGTAAACCTGTTTCTTTGGCTTAGTAAGGCTGACTTTTGGCCCTTAACCAACTTTAATGCCATGATACGCCTTTCTCAAAGGAGCTTGAAAACCATCATTATTCTTGATTCTTTGCTTCTTTAAATCAGCAATTACACGTTTATGACATAGGTTTTCATCATTGCCAAACACCACACCTAAGTGGTTTCCATTAATACTCGACATTAACAGTATGCAACACTTCCCCATTACCCTCCCAACATAGAACATCAATGGCCATCTTGTCCTTGATATCCCGATCAGCCTTAATTTCAATCAAGGAACAAACATAATCAAAACAACACCATCATTGCATATACATAGCACTTGTGTATGCATCAAGCATGATAGGAGTACCTACATTAGTAGCCATGGCACTAAACCTATTCTCAGTAAATGCATCAATAAGAATATTATGAAGTTTAACCCATACAGGAATATAACCCAAATCCTCTTTTACCAAACTTGTCATAGGAGACAACTTCTTCAAAATAATGGGAATTAGCGAATAAACCAAGGTCCATTCTCTACAACTGATGAAAATTTAAAGAAAAATTGCCCTTTTGAGTTCATCATAGTGTGAACTAAACCATACTTCTTTCATGCATTCTTTACGTAGTTCTCCACAACGGGAAATGCAACTCTCTTACCAATAAAATACCTGAATAAGTTGTTTTCAAACCTAGAATTAGCATCCAAGACTGAAGGCAAAGGAATATGTACCTCAACCTTTTCGTTAAGAGGTTCACCCGTATTAAGCGTGCGAAAATTAGCCTTTCGAGTAGTAGTACTAGCAACAACCTTACTTGCAAACGAAGCCTTGGTAGCAAGAATCGTCTCTTCTACTCCTCTCACACCCTTATTAACCTTAAAAGGTACCACCTTAGGCATCTCATAATTCAACGCCTTATTCCCAGGCATCAAATCAGTTTGATTCACAAGCAAGAAACGATGATACATGTGTTTCAGTGTGCTCGGACCAGTAGGGCTTTTAGCATTGTCACTCCCACCAGGACTTGAGACATTATCAACATTAGGTTTTAGTGGTTGATACGTGGGAATTGCGCCCTCGCAACAGGTTTTATCTCTCAAGGGATCTTGAGAAGCTTACAACCTCCACCAGGCAGTGTACTTGATCGTTGTAGTATAGTATAGTGACAAGTACCGGGGGATTGATCGTTCAACTAAGAAATAGTGTCGCTAGGATTAGAAAGCCTACTAAACTAGGTCTAGAGGTGAGGGATGATTCTTTTTGTATTTTTATATTTATGGAAAGCAAGTAAAATCTCGGGTTTTGAATGAGTGGGTGGAATTAGTTGCTAGCTAACTAACCCAATTAACTAAAGATGCAATCAAAATAAAATAAAAGAAATGAAAATTAAACTAATTTACTAATGTGGTGGAAACAATAATGAGGACAGTTGTGTTTACTTAGATTTCATTACTCCCTAGATATCTTTTACAGGTTGATTAGCTTGTTACAATTACATGGATGACGGGTTATATTCCTTAATACCAGTCGTAGGGCCGTGTACAATATTCCCTAACTCTATAAGATCCTACTTCACTCCTATGTCGAGCCGTTAGAAGCTCCTAACATGGGATCATTAGAATTCTCTTACTATGCATTAAATACAACTAAAAATCGTAGTACACCTCCGATCATGTTTCTTAAGATGTTTAAGCAAGTTACCAATGGAAGTCTGTCAGTTTTCTTAAGCCTAACATCGAATACAATCATTCGTAACAATTATAGACAAACAATCAACCCATAATCAACATCTAGGTTTCACTACATCTAAGCAAACACAATAAAAATCTAGCCTAGCATGTTAAAGAGAAGACAAGCATAAGATATAATCACGCAACACATAGACATATTGAATGATTTGAATAAGTACTTATCTTCAATTGAACATGGAAGAATCAAGGGGTTGGAACCCTTGAAAAAGCTGTATAATTTGTCTTAGGGTTTATGCCCTAATATCCTACACAAAGTTCTCCCCCTTTTACAATGAAAAATTGGAAAAATATATATAGACTATGCATTCTGACAGCGTCATGTGTTAACCTCTGACGCCGTCAACTCGCCGCCATGATGAAATTCGTATTGCCTAGATCCACTTCTCACGCCGTCATGTAGAGAAACACTCTAGGTCGTCACTAGTATTTGGACCCTGACGGCCTTGGTGACGCTGTCAGGCCAATTAGCCTAAAAACATTCTGGGTCGTCACGTTATAATTTTCACATCCACCTCTTTTATCACTCTTTACGCCGTCACTAGTAATCTCTTGACGTCGTCAGGTACTGTTCCAGCAAGGAAATCTGAGACTTTACCGTTTTCTTCATTTTTATGCTCCAGAAACGTCTAAAATATTTCCTTTTCCAGATTTCTCTCCAAAAGTACCTAAAATGACAAAAGGAGCGATTTAGGGCAATAACTGATCAAATAATCTCGAATTCGGGCTTAAATGACCCCTTAAAAGCGGTATACTTTTCGCCTCATCAAATACCCTTACACTTGAGATTTGCATGTCCTCAAGCAAATGCGCTTTTATTCTAATCAAAATACAAGTTAGGGGTCATTTAACACTAATATAAAAGTAATTACAACAAATAATCGTTTCACTAAAAACAAAAAACAAGCACAGAGGTCATACACTAGCACCTCACAAATAGTGTTTAGATACTATTTGGAAATGGAAAACATCTCTCACTACCTGTCATAGCAAATAGATTACCATAGGCTTGGGAAAGGATCAAACCTCTACCACTTGGCGTAAGCACCTAGGATAAACTATCAAAGAGGTCTTTTTAAAGGGTTATAACGTTAGGTGTAGGGATATGGAAAACACGGTTTTGTTGGATAAAGGCAATATTTACTGGTGGCGAGTTAATCATCTTGGTTAATTACATGTACAATATGGCGTTGCTAAGTCAAGACTCGACTCGACTTAAGCTAATAAATCAAATGTAACAAAAACATAAAATAAACATAGAATGAAACGGGATGGTAGTCCGTATGTTTTTCTCCTTTCTTTTTCTATTTTTTTTCTTTTTCTTAATTTTTCAATTTTTTTCCGCATACACTCTTACCCTACCATCCAAAATAATACATCATAGAGAATGTACATTCCCCTTACACTTGAATTTTTACATACTTTACAATAAACTACTCTAATGACTCGAATCAAGATAATCAAAACACTTGGAGTAGTTTTTAAGATTAATGCACATATGGGGGTAATATATGATGTTCTTCCCCATTACTCCATAACACAAGTACTTTACCCAATCGTCTCAAAACAATATGTACAAGATATGACTCGACTTAGCAACCACGTAATCAATTAGATAATTAACTAAAGGTTTAAACATATAACAATAATGCACTAAAGATGAGTGCATAAAAGGAAGGCTAAGGCGATTTGGTTGCACATATGGGTGGGTTGTAACAAATTCTTCCTTTAAGTAAGATGCTTAAAGTTAGAAATGAAAAGATAGGCTCGAAGGGGTGTACTAGGGGTATCGTGTACTAAAAATGAGTACAACGCTAAGGTGTGGGAAAAATTAATTGACTTTACTAGTCAAGTAATATGACTTAAATGGTCAAGTAATTATGATACGGGTTTAACACAAGGGTGATCCTAATGCCTCTTATCATGTAGTAAATCCTACTACACGAATGTATTCTCACTAGCGGTCTCGGGATGCATCACTAACGCAAGTTCTAGAATCTAAATGCTACCGGTACACTCATGAGCACTAATAATGAATGCTTTTCCTATCAAATCTAAAGGCGAACCTCACATATTTGGGTGGAAAATTTTTCTGAATGGTACGGTTTTGTGCTAGTCATACAACTCCTATCCATGAGACGCTTGTTAAGGCTAAAGTTTCACTCCTAAATGTTGTAAAAAAATTTAAATTTGGCGCTAAAATTACACTAACAAGTATTTCTCTTAGTTTTATTACACACCTACCATCGAACAAACAAACTCAAGTGCAATAGTATCCTATAAAGTATCATCATTTACCCTCCCCTTACACTTAGGATGAACATTGTCCCCAACATTCAATTAAAGAATGTAAAAGTAAAATATGTAAAAGAATGAAAACAAATACTCCCCTGATTCGTTCAGTGTGGATAGTGTGTCAACAAGGTTAGATCTTCCTCCAAGATAATGAACGTTGAAAGCTTCTCTTCAGAAACATAAATCATCTTCTTGTCATATATAACCTATTAAACCTGAGAAAACAATCAAGGCAACCTCGCGTAAAATTGGCGGCAATCTATATATACAAAAAAAATCCTAGAAAGCAATTTAAGATATAATGCTTGTGGAATGAATGTTTGTAGATTTTCTGGAGTTTATAAAACTAAAGAATCAACAAAAACTTTAAGACTCCATTAGAATAATAAAACTCACAAAATTTCCAGAATTTTACACGTGACGTCGTCAGGTGTTAAACCCTGACGCCGTCAGAAGTGACCTGCAGAAATCTTTATGTTAAGTTTCCAGAAAATTTCCAGAAAAACTTATGTCCTATTTCCTGGAAACTTATGCAAAACATCATTATGACTCGATACAAGCATTTGACTCTAACAATTACTAATACACATGTTCATTTAATATTGTGGCGAATCATGATCATTTTTATTCTTATAAACAAATTTGGGGTTTCCCCTACACTTAGCTTTTGCAAAATACCTTTATATGAAGTTAAGACGAAGTTAAACAACAAAATAAAGCATTTTCACAATTTAGTTTGAAACATGATTTACCAACAATAAAAATAAAACACGAATACGGAAACAAATAACATCAAACAAATAAAAACACACAAATCATGGGTTGCCTCCCAAGAAGCGCTTTTCTTTATTTACGAGTCTTGTAGCTAGACTCAAGGTCATTGGCTATCACGTGACCTCGGCATTGGTTTCATTCTCTAGGTCATCTCCAATCTTAGTTTTGTATTCCGGACCTAGTTACAAACATTCCTTGTAGAAACTGAGTATTCTACTCATGACATAATCTACTCTTCTACGTCTATCCTCATCATTCCTATAGTAAACCGTTGCTTATGTTCCTTTTCAAGGTTTGATAGAAGACGGTATTGTTCAATCTTATAGGGCATTTGGTAAGCAATCTCATCGTTCTCATCCTTGAATCTAACTATCCCTAGGGACGGGTCATAACTCATCTTAGAGGCTTCAACAAATGGTTTTCTGAACACTACTTGACTTAGGCAACCATCTATTATCGGATGAATATCCTCTACAATCACAAAGTCGGTAACATAAGTGAAGTTTCCTACAGAGACATGTAATCCTTTTACTCTTCCTACATGGTTGCTCATCCAATTCGTGTTAGGCATCATCCTATATCCGAGTTGCTTCTTCATTACCCAATTATAATAGGTCCTAGTCATAATGTTTATAGGAGACCTAAGATCGATGTAAGATTTCCACACATGCATATGCCCAATGTTGCATGGTATTTTGATGTTAGAGGGATCACCCGTTTTGATAAGTGGTGAACCAAGGACGTATGGTGTCTCGGGGTCATCGAATAGATCCTTATGATACTCCCGTTCTTCCTTGGTGGGTAACTTATCAAAGTATTTCTCTATGTTTTCTACTTCCTCTAGCTTTTCTTCCTTAATATCCTCAACTTCCTTAACCTCTTCCTTAGTCCCGATTTCTATTCCAACTTCATCCTTGTCACTTTCTTCTAAATTCTTATCTATTGCCTTAATGGTGACAACGTTGACAAAGTGGACGTGTTTGGATGATGAGGGGTCCTTAATTTGGATTCCGCTACTAGTGTCCTTCCTAGGTGTAGTTAGTACTTGGTTGTTGAGGCTTTCAACAAGTTGTCAATTTTATTGGTCATCTCCGTTTGTTGTTGATTGAATTCGGTTTCAAACTTAGCTATGTGAGCCTCTTGAGATGCCATAAATTTGGACATCAATCCTTCAAGATTATCGGTACTACCATAGTTATTGGAAGGATTGTTGTTGAAGTACGGTTAGAGGGTGGACCGTTTGGTTGGTAACGATTAGGTGGATTGGAAGAATTTTTTTGGGGCATGTTTTGGTTTTGTTTCCACCTAAGGTTCGGGTGATTTTTCCAAGAAGGGTTGTAGGAATCACCGTAAGGGTTTGGCTCGGGTTTGAAAGTGTACCACTTGTCTCCCGCTTCGTCAGTACGCGAGCATGCGTAATCCGTAAAAGCTTGTCTGGGGAGTTCGACACAATCACGAGTGTCATGGGGACCACTACATAATTCGCATGAAGAAGTGATTTTGTTTACTTGGCTTGAAGGCTTAGGAGCTTTGTAAGATTTTATGAGAAACTTGACTTGGTCCTCAAGTTCCATGATCCTACGGTCGGGAGTGCTAGAGTTGTTCGAAGGCAAAGATATTGCCTTGACCGTTTTGTTCAAATCACGGGGATCATTCCAACTTTCGTTGTCATAGAGAGCAAGATCTTCTATGAGTTCCCATGATTCTTCCACACTTAGATTACGTAGCTTGCCACCGGCCGATTGGTCAATGGTTTGCCTTGTGGAGAGATCGATATGGTCATAGAAGATTTGGACTTGGAGCCAAAGATCTATGCCATGATGAGGGACTTTTTGGAGTAAGTCCTTGAAACGAGTCCATGCTTCATATAGAGTTTCACCTTGACGTTGTTGGAACATCAAGATATCATTTCTAAGCTTGGTAGTTCTCCTCGGTGGGACAAATTGAGCAAGGAAACGAGAGGTGAGATCATCCTATGAGGTGATGGATCCCGCGGGTAAACGTTCAAGCCATTGACTAGCTTGATTACGTAGAGAGAATTAGAACAGATGTAATCAGGTCGACTCTCTAGTTACAACATCAAGGTCTATGGAATCTACGCTTTGCACCAACCGGATGGTGTCGGATCACAAGGGGGACACATTGGCTCCTTGAGTGAGCTCAATGGTGTTTCGACAGCCTTGGTGGCTAGGACGGGAATACTCTCCTAAAGTTCGGGGCCTAGGAGGTTGGTTTACAAGTGGTAGGTTTTGTGGGTCGTTTTGTTGTGGTGGGTTGATGGGATCAAAGATGTTACCACCTTCCATGATGTCAGATGGTAAAGATTACAAACAAAGACACGAAGAAATAAGATAGACTAAAGAAAACCTAAAAATAAAAATAAAACCTTACTAGAAAGGAATCTAGCAAGTAGACCTAATAAAAAGAAATCCTAACCTAGACAATAACTATTCCCCGGGCTGCGGCGCCAAAAACTTGATACGTGGGAATTGCGCCCTTGCAACAGGTTTTACCTCTCAAGGGATCTTGAGAAGCTTACAACCCCCACCAGGCAGTGTACCTGATCGTTATAGTATAGTATAGTGACAAGTACCGGGGGATTGATCGTTCAACTAAGGAATAGTGTCACTAGGATTAGAAAGCCTACTAAACTAGGTCTAGAGGTGAGGGATGATTCTTTTTGTATTTTTATATTTATGGAAAGCAAGTAAAATCTCAGGTTTTGAATGAGTGGGCAGAATTAGTTGCTAGCTAACTAACCCAATTAACTAAAGATGCAATCAAAATAAAATAAAAGAAATGAAAATTAAGCTAATTTACTAATGTGGTGGAAACAATAATGAGGACAGTTGTGTTTACTTAGATTTCATTACTCCCTAGATATCTTTTACAGGTTGATTAGCTTGTTACAATTGCATGGATGACGGGTTATATTCCTTAATACCAGTCGTAGGGCCGTGTACAATATTCCCTAACTCTATAAGATCCTACTTTACTCCTATGTCGAGCCGTTAGAAGCTCCTAACATGGGATCATTAGAATTCTCTTACGCATTAAATACAACTAAAAATCGTAGTACACCTCTGATCATGTTTCTTAAGACGTTCAAGCAAGTTACCAATGGAAGTCTGCCAGTTTTCTTAAGCCTAACATCGAATACAATCATCCGTAACAAATATAGACAAACAATCAACTCATAATCAACATCTAGGTTTCACTACATCTAAGCAAACACAATAAAAATCTAGCATAGCATGTTAAAGAGAAGACAAGCGTAAGATATAATCACGCAACACATAGACATATTGAATGATTTGAATAAGTACTTATCTTCAATTGAACATGGAAGAATCAAGGGGTTGGAACCCTTGAAAAAGCTGTAAAATTCGTCTTAGGGTTTATGCCATAATATCCTACACAAAGTCCCCCCCCCCCCCCTTTTACAATGAAAAATTGGAAAAATATATATAGACTATGCATCCTGACGGCGTCATGTGTTAACCTTTGACACCGTCAACTCGCCGCCATGATAAAATTCGTATTGCCTAGATCCACTTTTGACGCGTTATGTAGAGAAACACTCTGGGCCGTCACTAGTATTTGGACCCTGACGGCCTTGGTGACGCCGTCAGGCCAATTAGCCTAAAAAATTTCTGGGTCGTCACGTTATAATTTCCACATCCACCTCTTTTATCACTCTTGACGTCGTCACTAGTAATCTCTTGACGTCGTCAAGTACTGTTCCAGCAAAGAAATTTGAGACTTTGCCATTTTCTTCACTTTTATGCTCCAAAAACGTCTAAAATGCTTCCTTTTCCAGATTTCTCTCCAAAAGTACCTAAAATGACAAAAGCAACGATTTAGGGCAATAATTGATCAAATAATCTTGAATTCGGGCTTAAATGACCCCTTAAAAGCAGTACACTTTTCGCCTCATCAATGGTAACCTATCCTCATCCACAAACACAAGTTTTCCATCCAGCAATTTCTTTTTGACTTGTGACATTATCGACATTCATGAATTTTTTCAACAAGGCCGTCGTTACCTACAACTTTCGAAGCCCTTAAACTTGTTCCCATTTCACCGTCTGTCCCACCTTTTTATCTCTCTCTCTCGTAACCCCCATCAAGAATACATAAAATTTAGTTGACCCTCAAAACGTGTGTATAAGTCTCACACCAGACCAGAATCCAATTCAACAACCAAATAGTAATCATTGTTGCACAAAACCTAGTGTTAAGGTTTAAAAACCACTCGTACAACAGCAAAGAAACTCGAAATTGAGGAAGATACAATTTATGAGTGTCGATTATGGTTTTAATGGTGAAAAATAATATGTAATAATCGTGGAGTATGAAGAACAGTAAATCAAATGTATGCACAACTAAAAAATTCCCTAAGATCGTTAGTAAACCCTAATCGATCTGTTTTAACCAATGATTAAATATGATAAAACCAGGGAATAACAACAACTTGAGGCAAGAATAATCGGATTTGGAACAGTAAGTATCGAAAACAAATAAATATTAATGAAGTAAAAACAAACCAAAGAGATCTGTCTAAGGTTTGCACTTTTTTTCTTTTCTTTTATTTTTTATATATTATTTATTTATTTATTTATTTTAATTATTTTTGTCGCCAACTAGAGTGAGAAAACTATAAGGGTGCGTTAAGATGACTCAAAAATCTCATGACTATCATATAATGATGCAACGGTTGCTTCCTGATGGAGTTCAAGAGTACTTGGAACAATGTATTTCGACACCAATAATTGAACTTGGTCTTTCTTTAAGCAAATTCATGCTCGAATTTTGATGGAGCAGGACATGTTGAAAGCTAAAGACCAATTGATCCATATTTTGTGCATTTTCAAAGCAAATATTTCCACCTATTTTTTGATATATTTGGTTATGCATTTACCAGAAGAAGTTAAAAGAATTATGTCTGAAACAAATCTAAGCTTGAAGGGTTTTATCACAAAGTGGCATGTTGCAGATGAGATTTAGTCGTCCTGAAAAAAGTAAGGGAGGTATAAATCTAACATGTGAGATGCATATTTTCTGATCGGGATGTTGTACTTGATAACAATTCATCAAATCTTGCATTTTATAATAAGATGGATGGTTTGAATTATACGATCTTAAGTATAAATTTTCAATCAATGAAAGTGTTGGGAAGTGCTCATATCATATTAAATAATTATATGGCTAGAAAAATGTTAGCCTATGAGGTCATACACTTATTTAATTATAGTATTTACGTTATTTATATTAGTTAAATATAACATGATCGACTAACGGGCGTTTAATTAATTCGTTAGACTAATTAATTAATTAACATGCCACTATTTAGTAAGTAATGGACTTAATAAATGGGTTGGACCAAAACAAATGAGAAGCCCATTTATGGGTCCAATATTGCTGGCCACCTAGAGAGAAAAGCAAGGAGGAAAATCCCACGAGGTTAAGTGTAAATGTGAGTAGTAAATAAGGAGATGATCTAATCCTATTGTTATGAAAAAAATCACGAAATAACACTCGTCCTCTCTGTCAATATTCAACCGAAACACACCCTTATCTATCTTAGGGTGTTCGACTTTGATTCATAAAACCAAGACAAACAGTTGTACAAGGTGAGATCAAGAGATATACGGGACTGGCATCTGGTTATACACGAGGAAGTGTAGTGTGGATATCGATAGAGGAAATATACTTTGATTGATCTAAGGATTTCGTTGGTTTCATAGGGGAAACCATAAGTTCATGTTAAGTTCCATTTACTCTACCGATTACGCAACAAGAGGTAAATAATCTTTATTATTCAGTTAATTATAAGCATCATACGGATCCATGATTTGGTGACCTATCCGCTATGTTTTATATATCTTTATATGTTTTATATATAAAAAAACCAACAGGAAGTTCATGCCATGCCAATTACTCCAACCAACAACATTGCTATTATTATTGATGATGGAAACGGCGTTGCTCATGCTATTGAAGATTTTGATGATCAAGTTTTCGATTCTGATAATGAAGTTGAAACTGTTCATGTTTATTCTAGTGTTGAGGAAGATTGATCTTAAGTTGTAATTTGTAAAAAGACACTTGTTTTAATGAAAATATTATTGAGTTTTTAAGTACGTATACGTAGTTTAATGTCTATATTTATTTGAATGTGTGCACGTGTATAGTGATTTTTTGGAAATTTTTATGCTTGTATACTTTATTTTATTTTTATTTATGGCATGTATAGCACTTCACGTAAATGGTAGAGATGTAGGTGGTAATCCACCTTAGGATCACTTGAGACTTCCTAGACACTGTGAACGTAAGAAATCATCGATTATTTTAGAAATTTGAATTCGATCTTGTATTTTAATTTTGTTATCACTTGATTTTCTAGGTTTGTAACGGAAGAAGGTTCGAGGTATTACCAAAAACAACGGCGCTAAGGAATGAAATAGACAAGAACAAAGGCCTGATAATGATTGAGTTTGAATGGAAAGATCAGCGGACATGCCGACATGTAGGAAAGCATGTCGGATTCTTTTCCTCAATTCTTAGGTCAATTACGAGGAAAATTTCCAAATATTATAATTCATGGAAAGAAATTCCCCGAAGAAAGGAAAGCTCACATTTATAATTTGTTATCGAGTGTTTAAAGGTGTATATTTATTTACAGGATCATTTCATCATCCAAGAACATTTTTATGCCGTGAATGGAGTTAGGATATTGATAGATCGGACATTCAGAATTATTTTAGCCAATGATATAGTGACAATAAAAAAAACTTTAAGATTAAATGGTTTAATGATAGATGTGTGACCGATAAAAGGGACTTTATAAGAAACAACCCTCCAGATAACATTGGATTCGACAATTGGGAAAAGCATGTTGAGTTTCGGATGAATCCTTATCCCGTTCACATAGGGAGGTGAATACCCAAGATAGAAGCCGTAACAAATTTTTAAGTTTCCATGGATCCTAATCATGCGGTTTCGCAACATGAATATGTTTGACACTTCATAATTATAATTTATAATAATATCTTAAATGCATTGGATATGTTTTTTATTTCTTCATTTTACTTATGTATAGGTCTCCAATCATGGTGAATATTCTAACCTTATTAACTAATACAAGGAAATGCATACGCATAATGGCGTCTTTGTCCACTCGTCGAAAAGACGAACTATGTAAGAACTTTTTCTTCCAAACAAACACACTTAAATGAAACATCAGGTATCCCGACTCATAAATGGTACACCAATTACTGAACACCCCTGCTTCAGCAGAAAGGTTGTTTGGTAATGGTGCAACAGCTACATGATAACTCGTATTTTATACATATTTTTACACCCATTATCTCGTGATTTATATATGTTTTAGTGCTATTATTAAGGAATTTTTGTATAGGTCAATGATGGAATGACAATGCATAACTCTCAAAAGATCAAGTTGTGTTGCCAAAAGATGAAGAAACAAAGAACAAATGAAGGATTGATATTAACACATCGCATGTTGATATAGTTCCATTGTTTTGATCATAGCTCATTCATTGTTTGGTCATAACTACTTCATAAGACAATATTTACCCATAAAATTGAGTGATCGAAGAGTGATAGAAGAGAGGTTCCTAAAGGCCGTAAAAAGAAGAACGTCGAGTGTGACCATTTCTATTTTCCTACGTTCTTATTATTGAATTCCTCCCTCGTGTAGCACTATTCACTTAAATTTACTTTCAACTACATTATACCAAACTATAAACTTTGCATATTTATTAAAGATGTATGTTTGTTCGATGTTAATTCTTGGCTAAATTCCTTATACACTTGTTTGAACTGGTTATTAGAATTGATCTGAATGATTACTGATTATTGTGTTGCATAATTTACGTTATAGGCTAGGCCGATTGTGTTTAATTCTTATATAGTGTTCTTACTTGTTGGCGATTAGGTTCTTATACACTATTAATGTAGGTACAATTTGACCATTCATTATTGTATTTTATATATGAAGTAAGTGTCTTAAACCTCGTAGGCGGGATATGAACCAAAATAGGATCAAACTCTAAATCTTATTCATTGAATCTCAATTCAACAAATATAACCACAATCAATCAAATCAACTAAACTAGTTACCATAACTATTTGTAACTCATTCATCTACTTCATGAATTTGCTATTACAAAACTACATATCTTAATTTGTGTCCTTAAATCAATTTTCATTTATATAGCCTTGAACATAAGACCTTTAGAGCTTGACTCTTCCAATCTTTTAACTTCTAGAAATGCATATCCAGCCCCTCATAATTATAAACACCTTTAAACTGTAAAATAAACAAATTACTGTAATATTTTCTAGAATATGATTAAGTTTAACAACCCCTCCCCCCCCCCCCCCCCCAAATCTTATTTTAAAACACATCAAACATTCTCAATTTTGAACACAAGTTTTGATGTTAAAGTTTATCCAACCCTTTAGTGAAAATATCTGCAACCTGATTTGCAGTCACAATTTTATTGGTTGTAATGACCCCAACCATTAATTTTTTTCTCTTACAAAGTGAAGATCAATTTCAAGTTGTTTTGTTCTTTCATTAAAAAATAGGATTTGCTGCAATTTTAATCGCAAACTGATTATCACAAGACATTTTTACAGGAATAAAATGTTCCCAATTTAGATCCTTAATAATTTTAGGAATCCAAACAATTTTTGAGTTACAGAAGCCATAGCTTTGTGTTAATACAAATAAATCGTAAAAACTTTTATTTATATTTTACAATCTTTTTATGTTTTGTTAATAACAAATGTTAAATCATTTTAACAAGAAAAATAAAATATGTAAATCTTCGAGCCGATAAGTTTCCTAACTTGATTTACCATACAAATAAACCATCAAACACATCTAGTAAAACAGTTTACATAAACTGAAAATCATTTTTATAAAAGACTTATAAGTAACACATGTTACTTACATCTTTATACATAGTTCAAGTTCAATTAGTTAAAATTAATATGTAAGTAAATAGATTGGACTATCTATAACCCAAAACCCATTACCCATGACCCATAACCCATAACCCATGGCCCATGTGCATTATCTAGTTGGGTAAAACCCATGACTTATGACCCAAAATTCATGACCCATGACCCAAAGTCCATAACCTATGACCCAATATATGTATTACATCATATTGGGTATCCATGACCCATGACCAAATCCCAACATTGTAACCTAAAATCCTGACTGGAATTACCCAGGTGCCGGATCCCTTAGTTTACAGTGGGCGAATCCCTTTTCCTAAGGATCCGCCAGAATCGGCTGATCAGAGAACATTTTTCCTATAAATAGTTAGAAAGTTTCCTCATTTCAACCAACGACTCTCACCCATATATTCTCTCTGTATTCTTGCTTTTCTAATTTCATATCTTAGGATCAACCATGTAGCTTTTCTTTTAGTGATTCTCTAGGTTCCTCTTAAAGGAGAGATCAAGACATTTTTACATAGAAGACTTTCAAGCTCGAAGACATGGGTCGTTAGACTTCATCTTCATCAAAAGATCAATGAAGTGTTTCTTGTAGTTGATTCACCCTAAGTATATTATAAATGTGTTGTGTTAGTTGATGTCGTGGGGTTGTGGTTCCTCCATTATAAAGGAACCCAGTATTTAGATTTGTAATGGGTAAAGTGTAAGCGGCGTAGGTTTGGTTTTACCTTCTGGAAGAACCCGGTATCTAGCATTGTACCAGATAAAGTGTAGGCGACATTGGTTTGGTTCTACCTTGCGGAAGAACCCGGTATCTAGCTTTGTATCAGATAAAGTGTAAGCAACGTTGTGAAGGCTTCTTTGCCAAGATAAGGAACTTGTGGTGTAGTGTTTACGAACTCTCGAGTTGGGTACTCGGCGAGTGGAGTAGGGCAAGGAAGGTGATCTTGTAGCCGAACCACTATAAATGCTCATGTCATGGTTTTATCTTTATTTACTCTAACTAGTATTATATTTTCATCTTATCTAACTATCAATATCGACACATCTAAATAAATTGACATAAGTCAATCTAAATTTTTTTAAATAAAGTTTTAATTGGTAAAACTATTCAACTGCCCCCCTTCTAGTTTTCTACATTTTGTATTCAACTTCTATAGAAGACTTTGGTAGATCGAAAACTAGTTGATTCATGTGGTTCGGGTGGTCGGGGAAGCCCAAAGTTATATATAGATATGGTATAGTTTAGAGATAGAAATAACAGAGAGAAAGGGAAGATGTGTGTATTAGATTTGAGGAGGAAGAAACCAACACACAAATACAAATGAGCTTCACCCATCCTAGTAGAGACTGGGAGGGTATATATACCTATACATACGCCTAACTATACAATAACGACATAAAAATTCCCTAAGTATGAATGAGATAAGTAACTAATGCAATACCTGTAAATGACTTCACTTTTGAGGCTAACATTCTCTCCCCAAGTGATGTCATACGGGAATTGCTTAAAACGTTCCCTACAATTAAAATATAAAATTACAAAGTAAGTACAGCAGCTCTCTGAGGAGGTCTTCATAGCACATTATCTTCAATAATCTTCCAACTACCATCCTTATACTTGCAGACGAACCCTGTAAACAAATCTAATTAGGGTTTTTGCTATCCCCTAATTAGTGCATCGTCATTTGATTGCTCTCCCCTAAATCGACAACCCTTCTGATAAATACCCTGATGTTGAAGAAGTGTTTTCTGATATCTACAAGGTGTCTCTAGTCTTCTAACACGCAGCGAAGAAAGAAAGTATAATAGATTGTAGACTGTAACTTCTTCACGATTGCTCGTTCGGGCAACATAATATCAACATCATCAACTCACTAGAAATGCATAACAGTTACCCAACATACAGAGTCAACAAGGTAAATCAAAGAGCATAGTTTACCCTTGACTGAATGATCAGCACAGCTGAACATCATCAGCTATCTAAAAGACTCATAGGTGAATAACCATGAGTGAACCTCAGAGAAGTCAAAGTGAAAGATCACTGAATGGAAGAACAGAGGTCTAAAGGGACTCACTGAGTGTTCACATATCTGATGATAAACACATCAGATATGCTTTGTACCTTCCCAGCTACAACAGTAGTACTTTGTAGAGACAAAGTCTAAAATTGATTGAAACCTTGTAACCTGATAACGGAGTCAGCTAAAACAAAGGGCAGAGGAGTGACAAAAACCCTTGAGATCTTAAGGACTAACAAATGCCCTTAGGTCTCTGATAATGACTTATCTTCTTAAGCCATACAGATGAACCAGTTGCACTTATCAGATATACTCAGGGTATTCCTTCAACATACTTGTAAACTGTATCCTTGGAGCTGACTGAAGTACTCAGCCACGCTTAGACGGAAGTAATTTAAGCTAAAGCAATGCGAGAAAACCCTTAGTAAGATAAGGACACATCAAAATCAGGGAAAGTAACTTGCATGTACCAGAGATGTCATCACAGTAAAGCAACCCTAGCCAGACAAGTGCACATGTACCTTAACTTCCAGTTTGCTTCTAGTTTAGTTATTACTATTCTTGTAACTACTAACAGTGTGTCTCCCTTTATCTATAAAAGGTAGATTAGTAGTAGTGATAGGTAATAGATTCCACCTCTTGAACACACTTCCTCTTCTAAGTGGAATCTCTTTCTTCATAAGAGAAGCATTTGTCATTACTGGAGATAGGATTATGCAACTATCTCTCGTAAAAGCATTCACCTTCAAAACCTCTAAAGTGAGGCTCTTACAATCGTAATGTACAAATGGGTATTATTAGTTTATCATGGTCAAGATCATGTAACCATGTACATATCTATAATAAACATTGGTTATTTTCATTTGCTCAAGCTTTTGTTTATACAATACATGGTGTTGCACAAGTTTATCGGACTGACAACTTGATTTAGCAAAATTTGGATAAAAGAACTAGGCCTATTTTGTGTTTGTATCATAGCCTAAAGTATAGTATATATAAAACACTTAATATCTAATAACGCTTACTCACACATAACTTAATCCTTTCATAACATGCAACCACACAAGGATTTCTCATTTGCATCCATCACTGTCCTTCTCACAATCCAAATGTAACCACCATCTACACTAAATCGTCCCTTCACAAACCATATACAATCTCATTTCATCATTTTTATCTAAATCAAGTAGCAAATGCATACCTTTTTGGTCTTTTTGTACAAACCAAACCACACAAAGGCATATATAACATTTCTTATGGTAGTCGTTAAAAAAATAGTTAAAAAATGTTAATTCAGTGAAGAACCGGTAAACAGTTTAAAAATGACTATTTGTTACCACAAAAATCAACCAAATATGACAACGAGGATTGATGCCAGTTTTAGGACCGAAAACTAGTTGATTCAGGTGGTTCGGGTGGTCGGCCAAGCTCAAAGAAGAGTATAGACATGGTATAGTTTAGAGAGAGAAATAAAAGAGATAAAGGCAATATGTGTGTATTAGATTAAAGGAGGAAGAATCCAACTCACACATACAAATGAGCTTCACCCCGCCTAGTAGAGACTAGGAGGGTATATATACCTATACATATGCCTAACTATACAATAATGACATAACAAGCCCCTAACATATGTATGAGATAAGTAATTAATGCAATACCCGTAAATGACTTCACTTTTGCGACTAACACTTATATAGGGTTGTTTGATTTTTTTTTTTGGTTCGATTACACTAATGTTCCACTTTAAAACAGACAATACCCTATAATAGACCTTTTGGTTACAACATAGTTAGCCCAATCTACATTGATGAGTGCTCAAACACTCATCATTTTTATCGTATCTGGACTGCCAAAACATCCAAAAACACCCAAAAACGCATCAAAATACACCATTTATCCCAAAAGTGTGTTTTATATGTTTTAGATGCAAAACGTTTAAAAACAAATGAAAAACGAACAAAGTTTGCACAATTGGCAGTTTCAGTCCCTCAAGTTTCAAATATTGACAAAACTAGTCCCTGAAGGTTTAAAACGAAAGAAAAATCAACCCAAGGCATTTAAAAGTCAAAAATTGTCAAAAACGATCCTTGGGTAAAAAGTTTAAGAAAATTACACAACTGGTCCCTCGAGTTTTAGAATTGGCAAAATCAGTCCTTGGGTATTTAAAAAATGAAATTTATCAAAACATACCCTTGTACTATTCACAGGTTGCAATTTTAGTCCTTTTGATGACTTTGGAAAAATTACATGTTTGGCCCCTCAACTTTGGAATTTGGCAAAAATGGTCCTCGGATATTCAAATTTTGGAAATTTCCAAATATTGGTATTTGGAATAGTAAACTTGGCATGAATTATCCTTGGTTATAACTTTGGAAGGTTGGCAGCTATGGTCCCTGAAAAATCAGCTTGTGCAAATTTGGTCCTTGGGCTAAAACTACTACTAACCAAACGGATCCTTAGTGTTATTATTACAAATCCATCACACACCCTCACTAATTAACACCACCCCAGCCCATGTACCCTAGCCCCACTTCCCACAAGCCCACACCCTTTGACAAATATAACCAGGGTCAACCGTAGTCAAACCCACACACCTTATCCCTTCCCTCCTTCCACCTCATCTCTGCAACCTGCCAACCCTAATCATCACCACCTCCTCCCTCCACTGCCACCCCTAATCCAAACAAACCACCCCAGTCCAAAGTTTCCCACCCTACACAAGTTATCAGAGGAACCTACCCAACTTGCAAGAAATCCACTTTTCCGCCCAAAATGAATTCAACGGCTGGGATCAAAATGAACTCATCCAAAGGCTCAGAAGATAAGTGGGAAAATGCCAAAGACCCATTTTTGAAGAATATAAAGGAAAGAAGAGGAGCAGTGATGGGGGGAGTAGTTTTTCTTGAGTGTAATTTTTTTTAATGTCAATTTTATGTTAAATCAATCCCAAGTTTAAATTAGATTAACTTATTTGTATTTCCAAGTTTTCCTTATTGTAATCTTCAATTTTTAAGTAATAAAAGTTTAGTTTATTTCAATTATAATTCGTATTCCATTTTTACCTTAAGTCTAAAATTAGCCTAACAGTAGTGTACCTCTAGTTTATTGCTTCATTAGCTCATTAGAAGGTCAAAAATTTGCATTTAGGAGCTTGTTAATCTGTTTTAAACATAAAACTAGAAATACAAAAAATAATAATAATAATAATAATAAGAAAAATCAGTTGAAAAATAAAAATCATGGTAAGTAGTGTAGCATAGCTTCAATAAGTTTTATTTAGGTTCATATAAGCTCATACTAGCTGTTTATAGCTTTTGTGAGCTTATTAGGAAGAAAGTCAGATCTATTCTCAAAGATTGCACCTTAGTCAATGAAAGTCAAACCTATGGTGATGCAGCTTATAAGTATTTGTTTGATGAAGATGATGATGAAATTCTTCTGTCCTTAGAACTCTTTGATGATCTCTGCTTTTTACTTCTGAATTTCCTTCTTTATATAAGTCGTTGGGATCAAGTAAGTTTCACCATAATCTCAATTTTATGGCAGTTGCTTATTTCTACTTACACTCAATGCTTATTTGATTTTTTTTTACACTTAATCTGTTTGCTTGAGAATATTTAATGCTTGTGTGCTGAGTTATGTTCATTAGATTTGGTACTTATTAAATTTTTGAAGTTTTTAGTTGTATATTAGCCTAGTTAGTATATGCTTATTATTGTGCTTATTTTTTCAGTTAATTCAGCCTTTACATGGTTCTCTTAGCTCATTTTATCATCTGCATTAGTAGACTAGGGTAGGTTATCCGTTATCACTTGAAATCCAAAATCAGTTAGTATGGAGGGGGTGTTTGGATCAGTGGTTAACACCACTGATGAACTGGTTTTTGTTGTTGTTCACTACTTAGATAGGTTTCATGATGTTATGATAGGTTATTTAGGTTTGTAACTCAGCCCCTTTGTGAGCTAAAGTCAAAATCACCACCAAGGTTGCCTATCTGTTCACTGTTTGATCATTAAGCCTCATAAACCTTTAAACTAGCTTGTATCTTGTAGCTTTAGGTTAGTTTAACTTTATTTTGGCTTATTACATGTTTCCAAGCTTGTTAGATTAAATTAAAACTCAAAAAAGTCAAAGTTCAAGGTTTACTCAAAAAGTCAATATGTGTACTCTTTCAGTTTTCATCAAAATGGTAGGAATTGTTTTGATTTATGTGGTAGGTTTCAAGCTTTGAGCTTTTGATATGTCATAACCCCCCAGCTGATCTATTGATTCCCATAATTTGTTTAATTTTGTGATTTTTCCTCTGGGCCCCACTGAGCTCCAAAGTGACCTGCAGGGCATCCATTGCCTCTGCATCAGCAGACTTCACCTTCACCACCACCACTTGGTGGTGGTTTTCTGGCCACCATGATGGTCCCACAACCCCTAACTTAGGTTCATTCAACCCCCCTCCTCCAAGGCTCCATTAGTTAACCTTTTGTTTGACCCCAAGACCCCTGGGCCCCACCTGATTTACCCCCACAAGTCTGTCCCTTATTTCAGTCTAATAGCAAGAGATCAAGTGCTTATTGGCAGCTTATTGACTTAATCTGTGGACCCCCAATGGCTTTTTATTGCTTAAACATGTTCCCTAAACTCAGTTAAACCAGATTTAACCAAAGTGGGTCCCACTTAAGCTCATTTGAGCTCATTTTCTCCCACAGTCAACAAAAGTCAACTGTCACACCATTTAGCTTATATTTTGCTTATTTGTAAGTTATAAAAAGTTTGTTTTTACAAAAGTTTTTCATTTTTAGTTGTAGAATAAGCTTCCAAAAGAAAATCCAAGAAAAATCAATTTAATATTAAGTGATAGTTTCTATTTAATTTAATTTAAATTTTATTTTTCATTTTTAGATTTTTATTAAGTACTTAGCTATTTTATATTTTTCTTAAATTCCTATTATATTAAAGTATTTATAATAATTTTCTCAGATTTTTATTTTATCATTTAGTATTTATTAGAATTAATCTTAGTTTTATTAATAATTAATTAATATTAAGTATTAAATAGGATAATTAGTTTTTATAAAGCAAAACCTAGTTTTTATATTTTTTCTAGCTTTTATATAATGTAAAATAATTTTAGAAATTTTCTTAGAATTTTTACTGTTCATTTTCTATTTTTCTTAATTTAAAATAGTTTAATTAGGTAATTAATAATTAATTTGTAATTAATTAATAGAAAAATCCACAAAAAGACAAAAATACTTATTTTTAATTTTAAAACTTATTTTTAGTTATTTTATAATTTTAGAAATTTTATTTTCATTTTTTTTAGTATTTAATTAATATTGTATTATATTTAAGTTGTTTAAATATTAATAATTAGTTTTAATTAGTATTTAATTAATAATTAATAATTAATTAGTGTTAAAATTTATTTTCTTTTTCTAAAAATTTTCTTTTACCTTTAAGTTTGTAAAAAAGTCATTTTCACTCCCTGGGTAAAAAAGTCATTTTCAGAGTTCAGTTTTTACTTTTTATTTCGTACGTTTACGTTTTATTTAAATGTGAACGTACGCGTTTTAAGTTTTAAACGTTTCTTGTTTTTCTGACTTTCCAGACTTGTTAATATAGTGTATTTAAGCTATTATCTTTTATATTCCAGTAGTGTAATCATCACAACTCACTTATACCCATTTCCGTCCAATTTCACCCGATCACAAACCCGTTTTTATACCATCCACACCTCGTCGGGACATAACGACCCGGGGAAACACTATACTTCCACGGAGAATTGGTTTTAGACGTTTGACTCGGTTGACCATCACCTGGTCAATTAGGTTGACCTTTGGACCCGATCAAAATTTGGCGCCGCTGCCGGGGAGGTTGTGCGCGTGTTTTAAACGGTTTTGCGTATTAGCGATTTTGGAATTCATCCATTTGTATATCTATCCACCTTTGTTCATATTTTCTTATTACAAAAACAAAACTGTTCCTGAAAACTTTGTAAAATCAGTTTTCAACGAACACAAAAAACCCAAAAAGATTTTCTTTCTTATAAAATGTTTATCAAAAATGCCAAAAATATCCATCTTTACCCTCCTACCTTTTTGATTCTTCATCCCTTTACCCTCTATCCTTTTGATTCTACCTTCTTCCACTTGTCCCATAATTGATTCTAATGGCATCTCTCGATGACGATTTCTTTGAACAAAGGGCCTTTAAAAGCAAAGTTGAAAAACTTATGGCCGTGTCAAAAATGTCGAGATGTCGTGTTGATTATGATGGACCTTCGATTCCTATTCCCTCTCCGGTGAGGGAAAGAGATCATGAAACCGAGGTGACAAAGGACCCTGTACTTTCCTCTAACGATGAAAGTGCTAAATACGTCCAACCTACGGTTTTCCAAAAACCTAAGCTCACTAATGCTCCTAAACCGTCTATAATTGATCCTAACCTTTCACGGTTTACGGTTAAAAGTTTGTCAAGCAAACGTACTGAGCTTAGGGCAGTGACTGAAAAGAACGACTTGCCCAATCTTCACGTTTATCAAGAACCAAAACCCGAGACCATAACGGAAGTGGTGGAAATTGCTAGCTCTAAGAGCACACCACTTGTCCCACCTCCGGATTTTATCCCTTGTGTTGGTTGTGGTGAGCCACTTTTTGGTTTACCATGTCGTTGGTGTACATGTGAAAAATGTGGTAATGATATTCGAGACGGGAGTTGTTTGTTTTGTGGTTCGAGGAATTCATTCTATGATCCTAATCAGAACTCATTCAACGACTCCCCAAATTTTTCCAATTACCCATCACATTCATACGAGCAAGAATCATATTATCCAAACCACAATGATTGTTCGTATCAAAATACACCAAACTTTTCATGTGAATATTGTGGAGGTCCTCACCAAGGTTTTGATTGTCAAAATAGTCAAAATTTTGGTTACGACCAATATCCATACAATTCACCAAACCAGAATCAACAGTTTAACTATTGTGAGTACTGTGGTGGTCCACACTACAGTTCTGATTGTCAATCGGGCAATACGCTTGTCTATGAGAAGTTTCCCGATAACAATTATGACTCAAGCACATACGACTCACAGCCACATCAGTTTTACTGTTGTGAATATTGTGGAGGTCCTCACTTTAGCTCGGATTGTCAAACAGGGAATCCACTCCCTTGCAACAATTACGACTATTCGTTTCAAGACCAACCTCCACAGTACCCAATTACTCAAGCAACTCCTCAGTTCCCGCAAGACCTTTGTGATGAGGTTCTTGAAGCATTTAAAAAATTTAAGGAGGTGTTAGCTACTACATCGTTTCAAGAATCTCGTGAAAAATCAATGGCAGAATTACTTGCTGAAGAACGAGATGCTAGAAACGAAATGAGCATGGAAGAATTACTTGCTGAGCAAAGAGCGGCTAAAATACGTGCCAATCTTCGCTATGCTGCTCTATATGATGATGATGATGACAGTGATGATGATGAAGATAACATTGTTATTATTCAAAAAGATTCATCAGATTCATCAGTTATGATTCCTTCCATGGAGAATCAGGGAGAAAATAATGTGACGGAGTCACTAGCCGTTGATCAAATGGAACTTGAGAATTCCATCATTGCTAGTACTTCTAAACTCCCTCAGTCTATTGATATCACACCCGAAGTTCACACTCACTCTCCGAATATGGGGGATGAGCATCTTAGCACTGTTCCTCAAAAGGAATCGGACGAATTCATAAAGTCTAGTGTTGAGATCCTTGTCCCAATCCCAGGAGAGTCACAGGGGACTTTTGATCATGTGTGTGATTTACCTTATCACCTTGAAAATCCAAAAGATCATTTTGAGACTTTCTCCGATTTTAACGATGATTGTGCATCTTATGGAGAAGTTGAGTATGAAGAGGCACCACTGCCTCATTCGGATGTTGACCCTCTTATTGAGGAGTTTACAAACGAACTTACTCACATCAATCCACTTCCATTAGGAAGTGATGGTGGTCTCCTTGATTTTGAAGCCGATATGGGAGAAACTGAAAATCTTTTAAACTCTAATCCCAACATCGAGCTTAGTACTTCACATGCTGATGAAAATTCTTTATCTTCTGGAGACATCAGTCATGTGGAAGGATTACCTTCTGAGCTAGTTTGCTTAGAAGAAGTGAATGATGAGATTGACACTGAAATCAAGGATGAAGCACTTCGTGCAACATTATTGAATGTCAGTCTCCTCATTGCAAAAATCGAGGCTTTCAAAGAGAAACCTATTTCATCTCCTATCCCCATTAAGGATAGTGACATTTTCTCTGATGATCTTATTCCGGAGTTTGAAGCCTTTACTTTTGATCATATGGGAGAGAAGATTAGTGGCAGTACCACTCATCATTCTCAAATTTCTCTCCCCGAATATGATTCATTCACCTTTGAGGAGTTCTCTGGTGAACTCACTCATATCATGACTCCTCCGGAGTATGATGACCCGGGGGGAGATGCACTCAATCATGAGAATTTGCAAATTCCCACCCACCCTCCCGGGATGTTTACGAGCTTAACCCTTGAAATCCAAATTCAGGCTAATGAGCCTGATCTCGAGGAAGACGATTAAATCATGATTTTCATCATGGTTTTCTTCCTTTTCTTCACCTACAGGGTGACTTCTCCTGTTCTTCACTCCTTCGGGAATGAAGACATTATCTTTGACCCCGGCATCACCGCTTATAGTTTATACTATCTTAAGCTAGGGTCTATATATCTCATCGGTGTGGAACTTTCACGTGCTTCAAATGTTTGTCCAAACATCTTGAATGAAAGTCCGATGGAGATTGTCTTTTCCACATCATGCTTCCCCAAGGACAAATGAATTCGGGGTC
Organism: Artemisia argyi; assembly: GCA_030686995.1. NCBI lineage: Eukaryota > Viridiplantae > Streptophyta > Magnoliopsida > Asterales > Asteraceae > Artemisia > Artemisia argyi. The sequence goes on from CM060677.1 coordinate 137,365,401, forward strand.
GAGTCAAGCTAGCGACTCGGTAAACAAAAACAGTAGCATGCTTATAGGGTTTTCACCCTAAGTGTGGGGGAGTCCCCCATACTATGGTTACCAAAAAAAGTGAAAATGCAAAATGGTGTTTTCCACGCTTAGCTTGTAATGTTGCCCTTTTACGTTCAAAGAGTCGGCATAATAGCCGGGACTTTGAATATTGAGGACAATATTCATGCTAAGTGTGGGGGGTATTTCGCTATTCTAGTGAATTTTATCACATTTTACTATCTTATACCCCCGTTTTTGACCAAAATTTTTCACTAAAGTTCAAAATTTTTTGTGGTAATCAATCCGCCTTGTCTAACCGACAAAAGGGATTGGCTAGTCCAGGAGCAAATGGCTCTTGGTAAAGACATCTCAAATCCGTTTATGGCTTGCAATTTGCCCAAAATTGTATGGTTCCTCAACTCCCCAAAAACAAATGAGTTGGCTAGCCCGCAAGATTATGGCTTGTAATAAAGGCCGTGGAAAAACCATAATTGGTAATCAGCTCACCAAGATGTTGACTATTCCATCAAGAGTTTGCTAGTCCAGAAGCAAACGGCTTTTGGTAAAGACTAATCAAATCCGTTGACAGCTGGTGGTTTGCTCAAAATCACACGGTTATCAGGTGTGCCACAGTTCTTACACCTGGCTACTCCAGAAGTGATGGCTTTTGGTAAAGAGTTTCAAATCCATCAAGTTTTTCTCAAAAGATTGCTAGGGACTAGCAATAGTTTAGTGTGGGGGATTGATGAGTGCTCAAACACTCATCATTTTTATCGTATCTGGACTGCCAAAACATCCAAAAACACCCAAAAATGCATCAAAATACACAATTTATCCCAAAAGTGTGTTTTATATGTTTTAGATGCAAAACATTTAAAAACAAATGAAAAACGAACAAAGTTTGCACAATTAGCAGTTTCAGTCCCTCAAGTTTCAAATATTGACAAAACTAGTCCCTGAAGGTTTAAAACGAAAGAAAAATCAACCCAAGGCATTTAAAAGTCAAAAATTGTCAAAAACGATCCTTGGGTAAAAAGTTTGAGAAAATTACACAACTGGTCCCTCGAGTTTTAGAATTGGCAAAATCAGTCCTTGGGTATTTAAAAAATGAAATTTATCAAAACATACCCTTGTACTATTCACAGGTTGCAATTTTAGTCCTTTTGATGACTTTGGAAAAATTACATGTTTGGCCCCTCAACTTTGGAATTTGGCAAAAATGGTCCTCGGATATTCAAATTTTGGAAATTTCCAAATATTGGTATTTGGAATAGTAAACTTGGCATGAATTATCCTTGGTTATAACTTTGGAAGGTTGGTAGCTATGGTCCCTGAAAAATCAGCTTGTGCAAATTTGGTCCTTGGGCTAAAACTACTACTAACCAAACGGATCCTTAGTGTTATTATTACAAATCCATCACACACCCTCACTAATTAACACCACCCCAGCCCATGTACCCTAGCCCCACTTCCCACAAGCCCACACCCTTTGACAAATATAACCAGGGTCAACCGTAGTCAAACCCACACACCTTATCCTTTCCCTCCTTCCACCTCATCTCTGCAACCTGCCAACCCTAATCATCACCACCTCCTCCCTCCACTGCCACCCCTAATCCAAACAAACCACCCCAGTCCAAAGTTTCCCACCCTACACAAGTTATCAGAGGAACCTACCCAACTTGCAAGAAATCCACTTTCCCGCCCAAAATGAATTCAACGGCTAGGATCAAAATGAACTCATCCAAAGGCTCAGAAGATAAGTGGGAAAATGCCAAAGACCCATTTTTGAAGAATATAAACGAAAGAAGAGGAGCAGTGATGGGGGGAGTAGTTTTTCTTGAGTGTAATTTTTTTTAATGTCAATTTTTTATTAAATCAATCCCAAGTTTAAATTAGATTAACTTATTTGTATTTCCAAGTTTTCCTTATTGTAATCTTCAATTTTTAAGTAATAAAAGTTTAGTTTATTTCAATTATAATTCGTATTCCATTTTTACCTTAAGTCTAAAATTAGCCTAACAGTAGTGTACCTCTAGTTTATTGCTTCATTAGCTCATTAGAAGGTCACAAATTAGCATTTAGGAGCTCGTTAATCTGTTTTAAACATAAAACTAGAAATACAAAATAATAATAATAATAATAATAATAATAATAAGAAAAATCAGTTGAAAAATAAAAATCATGGTAAGTAGTGTAGCATAGCTTTAATAAGTTTTATTTAGGTTCATATAAGCTCATACTAGCTATTTATAGCTTTTGTGAGCTTATTAGGAAGAAAGTCAGATCTATTCTCAAAGATTGCACCTTAGTCAATGAAAGTCAAACCTATGGTGATGCAGCTTATAAGTATTTGTTTGATGAAGATGATGATGAAATTCTTCTGTCCTTAGAACTCTTTGATGATCTCTGCTTTTTACTTCTGAATTTCCTTCGTTATATAAGTTGTTGGGATCAAGTAAGTTTCACCATAATCTCAATTTTATGGCAGTTGCTTATTTCTACTTACACTCAATGCTTATTTGATTTTTTTTTACACTTAATCTGTTTGCTTGAGAATATTTAATGCTTGTGTGCTGAGTTATGTTCATTAGATTTGGTACTTATTAAATTTTTGAAGTTTTTAGTCGTATATTAGCCTAGTTAGTATATGCTTATTATTGTGCTTATTTTTTCAGTTAATTCAGCCTTTACATGGTTCTCTTAGCTCATTTTATCATCTGCATTAGTAGAATAGGGTAGGTTATCCGCTATCACTTGAAATCCAAAATCAGTTAGTATGGAGGGGGTGTTTGGATCAGTGGTTAACACCACTGATGAACTGGTTTTTGTTGTTGTTCACTACTTAGATAGGTTGCATGATGTTATGATAGGTTATTTAGGTTTGTAACTCAGCCCCTTTATGAGCTAAAGTCAAAATCACCACCAAGGTTGCCTATCTGTTCACTGTTTGATCATTAAGCCTCATAAACCTTTAAACTAGCTTGTATCTTGTAGCTTTAGGTTAGTTTAACTTTATTTTGGCTTATTACATGTTTCCAAGCTTGTTAGATTAAATTAAAACTCAAAAAAGTCAAAGTTCAAGGTTTACTCAAAAAGTCAATATGTGTACTCTTTCAGTTTTCATCAAAATGGTAGGAATTGTTTTGATTTATGTGGTAGGTTTCAAGCTTTGAGCTTTTGATATGTCATAACCCCCCAGCTGATCTATTGATTCCCATAATTTGTATAATTTTGTGATTTTTCCTCTGGGCCCCACTGAGCTCCAAAGTGACCTGCAGGGCATCCATTGCCTCTGCATCAGCAGACTTCACCTTCACCACCACCACTTGGTGGTGGTTTTCTGGACACCATGATGGTCCCACAACCCCTAACTTAGGTTCATGCAACCCCCCACCTCCAAGGCTCCATTAGTTGACCTTTTGTTTGACCCCAAGACCCCTGGGCCCCTCCTGATTTACCCCCATAAGTCTGTCCCTTATTTCAGTCTAATAGCAAGAGATCAAGTGCTTATTGGCAGCTTATTGACTTAATCTATGGACCCCAATGGCTTTTTATTGCTTAAACATGTTCCCTAAACTCAGTTAAACCAGATTTAACCAAAGTGGGTCCCACTTAAGCTCATTTGAGCTCATTTTCTCCCACAGTCAACAAAAGTCAACTGTCACACCATTTAGCTTATATTTTGCTTATTTGTTAGTTATAAAAAGTTTGTTTTTACAAAATTTTTTCATTTTTAGTTGTAGAATATGTTTCCAAAAGAAAATCCAAGAAAAATCAGTTTAATATTAAGTGATAGTTTCTATTTAATTTAATTTAAATTTTATTTTTCATTTTTAGATTTTTTTTAAGTACTTAGCTATTTTATATTTTTCTTAAATTCCTATTATATTAAAGTATTTATAATAATTTTCTCAGATTTTTATTTTATCATTTAGTATTTATTAGAATTAATCTTAGTTTTATTAATAATTAATTAATATTAAGTATTATATAGCATAATTAGTTTTTATAAAGCAAAACCTAGTTTTTATATTTTTTTCTAGCTTTTATATAATGTAAAATAATTTTAGAAATTTTCTTAGAATTTTTACTGTTCATTTTCTATTTTTCTTAATTTAAAATAGTTTAATTAGGTAATTAATAATTAATTTGTAATTAATTAATAGAAAAATCCACAAAAAGACAAAAACACTTATTTTTAATTTTAAAACTTATTTTTAGTTATTTTATAATTTTAGAAATTTTATTTTCATTTTTTTTAGTATTTAATTAATATTGTATTATATTTAAGTTGTTTAAATATTAATAATTAGTTCTAATTAGTATTTAATTAATAATTAATAATTAATTAGTGTTAAAATTTATTTTCTTTTTCTAAAAATTTTCTTTTACCTTTAAGTTTGTAAAAAAGTCATTTTCACCCCCTGGGTGTTTTCAGAGTTCAGTTTTTACTTTTTATTTCGTACGTTTACGTTTTATTTAAATGTGAACGTACGCGTTTTAAGTTTTAAACGTTTCTGGTTTTTCTGACTTTCCAGACTTGTTAATATAGTGTATTTAAGCTATTATCTTTTATATTCCAGTAGTGTAATCATCACAACTCATTTATACCCATTTCCGTCCAATTTCACCCGATTACAAACCCGTTTTTATACCATCCACACCTCGTCGGGACATAACGACCCGGGGAAACACTATACTTCCACGGAGAATTGGTTTTAGACATTTGACTCGGTTGACCATCACCTGGTCAATTAGGTTGACCGTTTGGACCCGATCATACATCCACAAATGCTTCAAGAGAAGCAATGGGATTTCTAATAATATAAATCCCCTTACCTAGAGATGGCTTTAAGTATCTGACTACTTTAAGTGCAATTTTCAAATGAGATTTTAAAGGTCATTACATGAACTGACTCAAACAATTGAGAATGTATGAAATGTTAGGCCTAGTGTGTGTAAGATAAATCAATTTAAATCAATTTTTTATACCCAATGATATTGCGAAGAACATGATCATTAGTAGATGGTTCATTAGTAATGGTGAAATTTTGTTTCAAAGGAGAAACAAATGGTTTACAATCAATAAGACCGAAATCATATAAAAGGTCCAAGCATGTAACAACCCACTAACTTCCCCTTAGGTTAAAAATGCCTTACTAACTTAACTTAGGCCCTCACTAAGCACAATAGGATTAGAAATGCCTTACTAACTTAACTTAGGCCCTCAATAAGCACAAACTAGTATTGTAAATGCCTATAGGATTTTCCCGAGCTAAATTTTTGCTTTATTATATCCTTATGACCTAACTATCCTCTAGACAAGTTCACGTATCCACCCATACCAACCACTACCATGTTTACTTGATGTAAACATCCCGGTTTGTCAATTCAAGGTTATAAACATATTTTCACTAAGAAAACTATCACTATAATACACCATACTTGTTAGAAAACCCTAACTGCACCTATTTGTTCCCGGTTAGCTTTAAAACCCTAAATGCTTATCTGAACTAACATGAAAGTATTTAAAACTTAGATATAAGTTACATTAGTTACTTTAGGACGTATTAGACTCCCTAGATCATAGTACAACCACCTAGAACTTAGGTACAATTCACATAAGCACAAGACCCTAATTAGGTCATAACTTCTCGAAACTAGGTCTAAACTATCCCAAATCTTTACCATAAGTTGTCACCACTTAGTATAAGCTACTTAGGACATTATAATAGTTACTAAACATCATTAGGACCCTAAATGAAACCCTAAACACAATGAAAAACCTTAAACTCTCACTAAGTTACTTAAACACCTTAAAACCACCAAGCCACCACCCTAGCACCTCCCTAATAGTAAGCTAGCACCCTAGCACCTCTAACAACCCAAGAAAGTAGGTGGATCACCTACTTGTCACCACCTTGTTCCAAATCACCTCCCTCGGCTTCTCCTCACCACAACCAGCTTATCTCAGCCCCCTAGCTACTCTATAGCCTCTCCTCATCACAACCTAGACCTGCCACACCACCCCATAGCCTTGATTACTCCACCTCCCCCCTCCTCGACACCTAGCAGCACCATGCGTGCTTGCTACTCCTTACGCACCTATAAATACCCCTCCCCTCCCCTCCATTTCACTCCACACCTCTTTTCCTCTCTACCTCACATACATTCTGTAGTATTAAAACCCTAGGAGCCAAGTATCAAGGCCTTGATAGTGTCGAGTTGTGGTTTGAGCCGAGAGAAGCCCTATAAACCCTAATTGCCTCGTTACACCTTATACGACCTAGGTAACCCTTAGATTTTGATCTAGTAACCTTAGAATAAACTTAGGACTCTTAAACCATGCATTAGAACCCTTAGGATAGCCTTGATCACTTAGTTTTAGAAGTTTTCATTTTGAAACCCTAGATTTAGAAAACTATGTGTTTATATGCTAAATTGCTTTATTAATGCTGTAATCTGAATTAGGTGACTTATTTAAACATATATTAGCTAAACATAAGCTTAGAAACTTAATTGCTATGTTAAAATATGAATTACATGCATTTAGGACTAGTTTTGGAAAACTTTACATGCATAGGGATATATATTGTAAATTCCTGAAACTATAAAGTCTAGGGACTATTTTTGACATTTCCTAGAAGTTATAAGTATAAGGACTAGTTTTACAAAGTATTAAAACCTTAGGATAGAAACTAAAACAAGTTATAAACTAAAAAGGACTAATATTGCAAATATTATAAACTTAAGGGTAAAAAGGGTAAATAATGAAAGTTAGTATTGTTTAGCGACTATTTTTATCATTTCTTTAAAATAAATACGTATAGGGACTTAATGTGCAATAGTTAGAAAGTTATATGCTTAATTGTTATAAGTTTATAAGTATAGGGTAGAAAATGTAAATATATAAACTTAAAAGGTAAAATGGACTATGTTCATATAAATATAAAAACTATTTAAGTTAGAAGCATAACACAATACTAGGGAGCTTCATGCGAGGAATACTATGTGGATATTTTGTTTTGACGAGTTTGCTGGGTTTACGAATTAAAGTGCCCTGGCTCCTCAAACGATTATTGCATATACTTCTGAGATATGATAGCCCGAACAGTGTTATTTTATAACTAAAACCCTAATAACAACTTAACTCAATAGTAGGGAGCTTCGTGTGAGGAGTATTAAATTCTGAATTATGATGGCCCGAACGGTATTATGTTAATTACATAATACAATAGTAGGGAGCTTCATGTGAGGAGTCATATACTTCTGAATTACGATGACCCGAACGGTGTTATGTTATATATAAAAATCAAATAGTAATTAGTTAAGAAAACCTAGACTAAGACTTGACATACACACACCTACACTACCCCCAGGATACGTAAGTGAGTTGTCTAAACCACTACTTTACTTACCTTAAGACCCATGTAAGTTTTCATAGCCTCACTTTCAAATGTTTTACAACCCTGTGAGGGGGATACATGCTTTAAACCGAATACAAGTATTTTCCCTTGGTTATTGCAGGAGTAAACTATCTGCCATTATTACATAACCAAAATTTGTTAATCTAATCGTTTGGGATATTTTACTCATGCGAACGCGAATATAGTTGATAGATCTATTAGATTTTGACAACTCCCGCTGGTATTAACATCTTAATGGATGGTACCAATAAGTACTATATTTGAACCCACTGAAGGAATAACTTTGGCAAGTTATCATTCCCGTCTCCTCATGGTTTGGTCTGCAGACACCATGACCCGGACTGTTAACGTCTGGTTCATGAGCTTAGTGCAATATACCTTCTATCACTAAAACCTTTCCACACATAGGGTTTAAGCTGAACCTTGTGGAACTTGTATTCATACCTTAACTACTTAAACCTATGACTCTCACTCAACCTATGTGTTGACTTTTAAGCATGTTATCTTAGGTAATTAGGCACTATAGGAACCCTGGCACGGAGAAATACTGGACATGAGGACGTCCAGAATAGTTATCATTCATCAAGTTTTGTGTCATAAAACGTATCTTAGGGACCTCTCTTTTGGTAAAACTACATCTTTTACTGTAAAAACTTTGATAAATAAATGAATGATAACACCTTTTTCAAAAACATCTCTTTTCTAGTCGTTTTCTATTATCTTGTCTTTGTTTCCATGAGTAATACCCCAAACACTTAATCCGTTGCGATCAGTGAAAAACGGGGGTGTTACAAAGCAATATTTCCTCTGAGAAAAACACAAAATTTTCTAAGTTTCAATTACCTCTACTCCTAGAAAATATTTAAGTTTTCCCAAATCTTTATTCATAAACTTGGCACAAATAATGTAGTAAAGTCACTAGAATAAGAATTAGTAAAAAGTGAATAATCACTTTTACTTTACACAAACCAATTTTCAAGTAAAGTATAGGTAAGCTTAGCATTTCATTATCTGAAATCTTGCTTTAACCCATATAGATATTATTTCAAGTTGCAAACTCTTGTATCATTAAAATCAAAATAACATTGAGGCAAAGATATAAACAGTCTCACAAAGATCATCATATAAAACTGCATTATTAATATCAATATAAAATAAAGGCAAGTGATTCTACACATCATGATTAATTAATCATTTAACTGTTACAATTTTAACAAAAGGAGAGAAAGCCTCATCATAATCAATGTCTTCTTTCTGACTATAACCTTTAGCTACTAGTTTAGTCTTATACCTCTCTATCTCTCCATTAGACTTACATTTTATCTTGTAAACCCATTTACATCCTACAGGTTTTCTATCTTTAGACAACCCAGTAAGTTACAAGGTGTTATTACTTATTACTATATAAAGACTCCATTTGATTATTCATTTTTTTGGGTAAAAGGTCAAAGATCCGGTAAATATATTACTTCAAAAAATGTTTAAGTATAACGGATATGGGTGAAATCTCATATCTCAGCCCGTTACATAAGCGAAAATGCTTACATAACAAGGCACTTCCTATTCTCAAAATAATGAGGCGAAAAATGAACCATTGTTAGGGGGTCATTTTAGCTCGGATTCGAATTTATTTGATCAAATATTGCCCTAAATCATTCCTTTCGTTATTTTAGGTACTTTTGGAGTGAATTCTGAAAAAGGAAGCATTTTGGACGTTTTTGGAGCATAAAAGTTCAGAAAACGGCAAAGTCTTAATTTCCTTGCTGGGAACAGTACCAGACGGCGTCACATGCTCCTTAATGACGGCGTCAAGAGTAATACAAGAGGTGGAAGTGGATAAAGTCCGTGACGATCCAGAAGAGTTTTACACTATGGGCATGACGGCGTCACCATAGGCCGTCATGGTCCAAATAAATGTGACGGCCCAGAGTAGAAGTGCACATGACGGCATCAAATCTGGATCTAGGCAATCCAATATCATTATGGGCGGCGAGTTGACGGCGTCAGGAATTCCTTCTTGACGCCGTCACCCTGTAAAATCTATATATAGTTTTGCAATTTTCATTCATAAGAGAGGAACAAGTAGGGTGTAACTTTGGAGAAACCCTAGCACGAATATTACTGCTTTTTCAAGGATTTTTACCCTTTGAAACCTTTCATGTCAATTTGAGATAACTACTCTTTCAATTCAATCAATATGTCTATGTGTTGCTTGAATATATCTTATGCTTGTCTTGAATTCAACATGCTAGGCTAGATCTCTTGTGTGTTTGCTTAGATGTAGTGAAACCTAGATGTTAATTATGGGTTGATTGTTTGTTTATAGTTGTTACGGATGATTGTATTCGATGTTAGGCTTAAGAAAACTGGCAGACTTCCATTGGTGACATTCTTGAACATCTTAAGAAACATGATCAGAGGTGTACTATGATTTTTGGTTGTATTTAATGCGTAGGTGAATTCTAATGATCCCATGTTAGGAGCTTCTAACGGCTCGACATAGGATTAAAGTAGGATCCTATAGAGTTAGGGAATATTGTACACGGCCCTACGACTGGTATTAAGGAATACGACCTGTCATCCATGCAATTGTAACAAACTATCAACCTATAAAAGATATCTAGGGAGTAATGAAACAGTAAACACAACTCTTCCTATTATTGTTCACACTACTAGTTTAATTAGCTTTATTTTCATTTCTTTTATTTTATTTTGATTGCATCTTAGTTATTGGGTTAGTTGATTAGCAACTAATTCCGCCCACTCTTCCAAAAACCAGAGATTTTAATTGCTTTCATAAAATATAAAAAATAAAAAAAGTATCATCCTTCACCTCTGTTGATATAAATAATGTTTAAAAACATTATTAATATTTCTCAATAAACCTATGTTTTAATAATCACAAAACTCAAATCAAATTAAGTCAAGATTAAGACGTAAACAAGTATTTAATAACAAATATTTACCTCCACATCAAATATCACTTAAGGTATGCATAAACTAAGCAACTTATGCATTACATGATCAAAGGAAACCTTGTCTTAAGACATAACATTTTATAAAATGATATTAACATTTTATATATATTTGTAAATCATTTTTGGTATTGTTATATTAAACTACAAAGATATGATTTCAAATTTCCAACCAAAAAGGGCAAATTTTATCCAGAAAAACTTTTCCAACGTTCAGGAGGGCGGCCCCCTTAATCATTAAGGGGACCGCCCCCTAATTAAGGGGACCGGCACGCTCCAGAACAGTATTTTCTGGCCCTATAAATATTGGATCATTCCACATATTTTTCTCACCTTTTTGCACTATAAACTTTCTGATCCAACCTCCATTTCTATATCAAAAATCCTTTGATCATATAATTCATAAGTCTTTGTTTCCAAGTGATCCAAAGCTTCATCCACTCAAGTGCAAGAAGAAGAACACTCCTCTACATCCATCTAATTGTAGTAGTGTTGTGATTAGCAAATCTCATATTGTAGTAGTGTTAGATATTTGTAAAAGTGTTGTGTAAATTTGTTGATTGTAGAAACTAGGTGTGTTGTAAAGTAGTTTAGTAGTTGTGACTTAGAAGAAGGTGTGAAATTGAAAAGGTGTGAAGAAGGTGTGAAGTCTTGAAGAAGTTGTGAAGGTGTGAAGTCTTGAAGAAGGTGTGAGATTGGTTCTAGCTACGATTAGAACTCGACATTTAAATTAGTGTCGTTAACTCGTGTAAGCCAAGGTGTGCAAGGTTTCTTCACCATAAGGAGTTTGTTGACATAGTGAAGAAAACTCTCGAGTGTGGTACTCGGGGAGTGGAGTAGGGCAAGGAAGGTATCCTTGTAGCCGAACCACTATAAATTCGCGTGTTGTGGTTTGATCTTTCTAACTCTATCTTTTCTTCATACTATTTCAATACTTTCATTATTAGATTAGAATTGCTTATATTGGTTATTGTTTGAATTCATTTGAGATCGAATCGAAAGTTTTTAATAAGCTACAAAATATTTTGGTAATATATTTAAAAAGAACGTAAAACTATTCAACCCCCCCCCCCCCCCTTCTAGTTTTCCACAACCTCTAGACCTAGATTTTAGGCTTTCTAATCTTAGCGACACTATTCCTGAGTTGAACGATCAATCCCCCGGTACATGTGTTAGGTCACCATTATGTAAACACAAGCACAATATTGATAGAAATGAGATAAGAATGAGAGTGGGATGATTATGAGAAATTTAGAGAATATGAATTGCAAGAGTTTCCTTAATGTTTTCAAATAACCAACAAAATAGAAATGAGGCCTAAGACTAGTATTTATAGGAAAGGAGCTAGGGCAACATCCCTACTCCATCCTTTACATGAAACATGTGGGCTTCAAGCCCATGGGTCATTTTACTTAGGCCTAGTAAACATGTAACTTAACCAATATTGTAAGTAATAAATAACTTAAGCAACCTATTATTACAAATGACCGAGACTTGACAAAATAGTAAAAACTTAGGTTCCAACAATCTCCCCCTAAGGGTCGGTCATCATGGTTGCTTGACGTCTTCGTCTTAATCTTTGACTTTCATAGCTTTAGACGTCTTCAGAAATGATTAGAATAATGATGGATATACTTTGCTCTTTGTCTTTGTTCTTTGATGATGTTGTAGTGATTGTGTTATGAAGTAATCTGCCATTCGTCACTCCAGCGTCAGTGGTGATTGTCCCCCATTCCAACATACTCATACATCTTTGGACTTAGACTATCACGTACAAGAAGTTCCTTTTCATTCATTGAGATCTTTGTCTTTATACTTTGTAGATTCTTCTCATTGGTGTAGAATCTTTCTTTGAACTTTGTGTTGCTTTGATCTTTGAGGGAGCTTTTGATGACTTCAAGATGCATGTATGAGCATGTGGAATCCGTCATCATGGAAGTGAGGTACCTGCGAGTAGACAGTTAGCAATAAATCACCGGTACTTACGGATAAGGAATTAGAGCTCATCAACAGCATATTGTGAAGACTCCTTCTAATCCTTATCCAGGCCGTTCCCATATCAGATACTCCCGAGGGAGATTACTAGACCTACTATATAGCTCAATGACTGGGTGAGTCGCTGGGGATCACTCCACGACTGTAGACCGTAATGGAACCACCGCAAACACTAAGCGTAACCCTTGTGGGGTTACCGAAGTGACCTGCTGTCAGGGCTGTTTGATGATGACCCTGGCAGGATTTCTGTTCAATCATTGAGAGATACCTAAGTACTCCTCTCATAAACGTTCTAGGCTGATTGCTAAGATCTACGAAGGACTCGATAGTTTACAACTGATGCCCATTGATGTAGAACACCAGTTGCAGAAATACTAAGTGTTCCTAAGAGATCTTTGATGTATCTCATGGCTCTAGACTCTATAAGTGCACACCTAGGTTTCCTATGCGGAGACTGGGGAGGTGTCTTCCTGCTTCAATATCAACCGTCTCTAAGAGATAGGTCGATAGGTTACGCGGGATCCCCGTGAGAATGAAACAAGCTCTTTTAAGAGAACTTGAGTGGTTAAGAAGGTTTAGTGCATTGCGTCACTGGGTCCATGACGGCTTAATCTTCAATACCGGTGTTGTCTTTTGCAACATCCAGTAGCATACGTATTGAACCCGGTGTCTGCCCTAAGGTTGAATCATAAGGAGGGCTATTTCTTTTCACCCTTTACTTTGCTTTTCTTTTTAATTCTTCAACTCCTTCTTTCCCTTTCATTCATTTCTCCTTTTTTTTTTTTCGTATCATACCTAAGGACTTCTAATTCTAACTATGGGAGATGTCCTTGGGTAGATCCCTCCGGCTCTGGCGGATCATAGGACGGATATTCCTATCTTAATCACCTTATAACTCCGACAGTAGCCAAGAAACCGTTGATTGAAAATCTCTCAAAGTGTTTATGTTAATCAAATATTTTGGTTAACACTTTGAGAGTTTTGTGTACACTTTTGAAGGGCTCCCCCTGCACATGTGCTCATAAGTGTTTAATAAATTTGCACATGCGGGAGGAGCAAGCACTTTTGAATTGATCCACTTTCCGTGAACAAGACCGATTCGAGACACGCTTACATCACTAGTTAAACTAGCTTGAAATTATTACCCGGCCTGATCAAGTCCACAGAAAGTTTCTCGAGACGGTACTTTTCTACTAAGACATATCCTTTTCGAGACACGCTTACGTGGTTAGTTAAAGAGATACATTGTCAGCTTTTAGGTGACAACTAGCTCTAGTAACTAACTTGATGTTATTACCCGTCGAGGATAAGTCCTTTCGATGTTACTAACTTGTATTATCTCGTCAATTCCTGGGTTAATACCGAGTCTAGCTCGCACATGATACAACTTAAAGCTTTGACTTCGTATATTTTAATCACTTTTTCATTTTCTCCCCCTCAAAAATAGCATATAAAATGGTGTTTTTGACAAACTTTTAGATTAAAATATGCCTTTTGAGTCTTACGGGGAGATTCACCAAGAACTTTTGATTTAGAGCAAAGTATTTTGTTTTGACAAGTGCTCCCCCTCAACAAGTGATTAGGTCTTATTGAGGTGAAATACTTGTCCTTTTGAGCAGAATTATGAAAAATCATAAATGTTTGATTAATTCTACTCAAAAGTAAGAAGCCTTCGCTCCTTATATTAGGATTGAGGCACTGAAGCGTACCTCAGGGTCCTTTCTTTACAAGAACGGGTTGTGCACTGTAATGCGTACACAAGCCATTGTGAAATTCAATCAAATGAAACAATTTGAAATTGAAAAATTAGCCAAATGTACCAAGTTAATCTTCATCAGGAAGTGGAGCGTCAAAGTCAGTGAACTTGGGTTCTGGTCTTTCGAAGTTTCTGACAGGAAACGATGGTCTGGCACCGATGTAGCTTTCCAGTCGTCTGATCTGTTCCCGTCGAAATAACCTTTCCTCAATCTTTAAGACAAAGTTACGAACTTGTCTTCTTATGCTGGATTTCCATCTAGGTTGTTCCCCCTTAGCTATCTTGCGTCGATCATCATTCAACCTTTTGACAAGCCCATCACGAACAGACTTGAGTGTAACATCACAAAATTTGTGTACCTCATCGAACCTCATGAAACTTTGTAGCTTTTTGCTGTTGATGTAGGTGAAACCAAAAGGTTCTTGGTTGAGAGTAAACTGTGGTGTTTGATAGATACCATCAAAGTAGAATTGTGGCTTTGTCAAATTTATCTTCTGTTGGTAACTTTCCACTCCAAGCTGAAGATCTTCCACTCTTTCTTGAACAATCAGTCGTCGGATGTAGAGAAGTAGTGATGCCATGAAGTTGTACTGTACGTCTCTATCGAATCCGCGCATTCTACTTTGAACCTTTTCAAGATACATATCTTCTATGTCATTGAGATTAAGGTTGGGAAAGTCGGCTTCGGAGAACTTGTACTTCTTTTCATCTTGTCGTTTAACAACAATTTCACGCATGAAAATGTAGTTAAATCGTTTTGACTGTTGAATCTCCAAGATAGCGATGATCTTAGATTTCTGCTTCACATTTTCCAATGATGTTTCTCCTAATCTGCTGGTATAACCGAGACGACGACGATCTGGCCAATGTTGAATTCCATGTAGAGCATCTCTGTCGTAAGCTACGATGGAGTTGCTGAAAATACGAGTGGTTTCTTCAATGGCTGGAATTTCGTATCTTGCGGCTGGTACTGAGATTGTGAGTGAGGAAGCATATTTCTTCTTGGATGTCTCCTGAGTGAGCTGGATGTTACGAAGATCTTTGTTGAAGAAGAAGCTGTAAGGTATCTTCGGTTTGTCTGGAAATCCTTTCAACGGTAATGGTTTGGTCCAGTCGGTGAAGTAAGGTTTTTCATGATTCTTGGAACTTAGATCGATATTCACTTCTGGATTTAGCCAGTCAAAGTCAGCAGACATTGCACTAGCTATATTCTGCATATGGTACTCGTATTCGACTTTGTTTCCAGATCTTTTCTAGAGGAATTCTTGTGCATCCCTATTGATTCTTCTGAGCTCTTCGTTTGTCAGTTTGTCGATGTGAAGATCCTTCATAATGACTTGGGTAAACTGTAGAGTGTTACCAGTGTTGGAACCAAAGTTTTACTATTTTATCAAGTCTCGGTCATTTGTAATAATAGGTTGCTCAATTTACATTTATGTTATTGTTTCAAGTTTACTAGGCTTAAGTCATATGGTCCATGGGCCCTAAAAGCCCACGAAAATGATGAAAGGAAGGAGAGGGAGTGTTGCCCTAGCTCCTTCCCTATATATAGTATGCTTAGGTCTATGTAATACTTGGTTGGTTATTTGATTTCTTAAGGAAACTATTGCTCTTACATTTCTCTTTATCATATAATCACCCAATCTCTTCTCTCATCTTATTTCTATCATTTCTATGCTTGTGTTTACTAAATGGTGACCTTACAAGTGGTATCACTCGCTAGAATAAGGTGTAGTTATTGTTTTCATTGATTTTTGATCTTAAACTTGTTTTTAAAAATCGAATTTTTTGTGAAATTTTTGTACTTTCTTGTTTGTTTCTTGGTTTTTATCACATCTTTGTTTACAAACTTGTGTTAAAAATCAAAACAAACCAAAAAGTTCCAAACTTTTATCAAAAAAATTCAATTTGGAGATTTGTACTATTTTTCTAAATCTTTTTCATTTTTGAAAAAATTAATAAAGTTTTCAACTTTCTTAAAGATCTCATCATTTTATACTTAAAAGTACAAGAATCTTGAAATAAAAACGAGTTTTTGGTTAACTTTCTTTGAAAACAAATTCTGCCAAGTTTTCGAAATCTTTCATTGGTACCATTTCGAGATCTCCTCTACGTGCACTACCTCGACTTCGTTTGTATGGACTCGGTATTTTCTTTCTTGTATAAGAAAGTTAAGTACTTCGACTTTTGGGAAAGTTTTCGAAATTGTATAATTTCGAAAACTGTGTTCGTCACTTTGTGTTTTTTTTTTCGAAAACTTTCAATTTTTCGAAATCACACAGTTTTCGCAAAACTTAATTAAGTTTCGAAATCTTATCATTTCGCAAACCTGAAAAGTTTCGCAAACCTTGATTTTTTTCGAAATTTCAAGATTTTTTCGAAAACCTGATAAGTTTCGCAAACCTTGATTTATCTCGAAATTTCAAGTTCTCGAAAACCTGAAAAGTTTCGCAAACCTTGATTTTTTTTTCGAAATTTCAAGATTTTTTTGAAAACCTGAAAAGTTTCGCAATCCTTGGAACTCAAAAGTTTCGCAATCCCTGTTGATCAAGGTTTCGCAATCCGAAGTTGTGCAAAGTTTTTTCGATACTTGATTAATTCTACACTTTCTACAAGATCCATAATTACACAAGTTTCTTTCTAAAAAATTTTCTTTCTAAATCTCTCCTTACTATCTTCTTAAATCCATAATTACACAAGTTTCTTTCTAAAAAATTTGAGTAAAATTTATTTTTTACAGGAGATTAAACGTTCAATTTTTACGCGAAATTCAAATTTTGGTTTAACAGTGAAAATTTTGGCCCAAAATTTAAATTTTTAGGCCAAAATTCAAATTTTTTCGGTAAAATTTGGCGGCAAAATTTTTGAAACTCAAATTTTTTCTGTAACCTTAGAATTGCATTTTAAAGTGATTCTCAAAATTTTGGAAGAGAAAATTTTTCAAATTATTTTGGAGGGAAAACCAGAAATCACTATTCCGACCTTGAGTGTGACATTTTGTTTGATTATTTCGATTACGTCGCAACAATCAAGGGGGAGAGAAATGTCATCTACAATGTCTCAATCATCTTCTTCCAACTACCTTCCTCACCAATATTCTCATCAGCAACAGTCATCAGCATCAGTACCTTCTTCCAACTACCTTCCTCACCAATATTCTCATCAGCAACAGTATCATCAACAACAAAGTCACAGCTCCCTCATTCGTCATATTCTGATCTTTGGCGATAAAACAAGGCCTCCAATGTTACTACCAGGAACATATACTGTTTGGAAACGGAGATTTCTACAATGGCTCACAGATCGTCCTGCTGCAGATCTCATGCTTAATTCCATTCAAGATGGTCCATACATTATGATACTTATTGCTGACTCAAAAGGGATTATCAGACTACAAAATGATGAAGATTTGAATGCTACTGAACTTGCTCAGTACGATGCTGACCAACAAGCTGCGTGGTTCATGACACTAGCCCTTCCCAACTCAATTTACATGAATATGGACTTTCAAGCCAGTGCTTATGAAATGTGGAAATATCTTGAAGCTTTGCATCGTACCGAAGAACATCATCACATCAGAATGAAGCAAATTCTTGAATCTTGTTTAAGCATGAATCCACTGAAGACCATTCTCCCTGCTCCACCATCTCTAGATATTGATCATGGATCACTAATCTACACTCCAAATGGTCTCTTCTTCAATCCTCCGAATGCACCTGAGCCTTTCTTCATTCCACAGTACCATCCTGCAACACTAAATGATCACGTGCAATCTCTTCTGCAAAATCTAGTGAAGCTTAGTCAAGTATCTTCTAAGAAAGGCAATGGCGATATAACTTCAACTTCTGAATGCTTAAACACAATGAAAGATACAGATGATGAAGAAGATCTTATCGAACCAAGCATGGCATTCTTGGCATATACAAAAAATATTGCAGATGAGGAAGCTCAGGATTATGATTCAACTCCAGTCTTTGACGATAATGCTGAATACAATGCCACACTTAGTCAAATGGAAGTTGAAGGGGGTAATCTCAATGATGTTTTGCAAAGTTTCATGGGAGATATTCCATCTGATGATGAATATGCAGATTTGGAAGCCTATACAGCAGATGTGATGTCAGTGTCAAATCATGATTATGTTCAAGAACATAATTACTTCGGTTATCCACGACCTGCTACTTCAAACCTCATGATCCAATATGATTCATCTCCGCATCAGACTTTAACTCATCTTGTTCCATATGACAACGGTGATGCAGTGTACTATTCTAATTCCAATGAAGATGACGATGAGGATTTCAAAATTCTGAGTCGAGGACACGAACTTATTGCTCGTGCCTTCAGCAAATTCTCCAACAAGACAAACAATTGTCTTCGTTCTTCTTCTAACACAAGGAATCAAGCTGTCAAGCAAGGTGAAAGAGTTGTGATACAAGGAAGTATTACTCAAAGGCTGGTTGGGAATGGTGAGAATACTGCAAATGCAGTTAATGTAGGCAATGAGGTTAAAATATTGGAAGATAATTCGGGTGTCATGGATGATACTGAACCAGTATACGACACAAATGCTTCTGATGACTCTAAAGACCCATTTGAGAGAAAGATGACTGAAGCTGAGAAAAGAGCCATCAATTCTACAGAAAATTGCTTAGCTCATTTTGAATCAATTAAGTCTCAATGCAAGATTCTCTCAGATGCATGGTTTCCTACGGGGGGTACCTTTAATGCATTCTTCAGAACTGGAATGGATCGTCTAACCTTCCAAAGGAAACTCCGAGAAAACATTGCTCAAATTGAAAAGCAAATTGAACAGGGAAGCGATTGCATGGCAGGATTTAGAGCGCTCAAGGCTCAGTTCAAAGTGTTCATGGCATTGCATTTTAAAGCTCTCATACACTATAAATATGAAAGCAATGTATGGAGAGAGAACATCACAAGTATGGAGGTTGAAGATTTTAGAGATCAACTTGTTTCACGCCTAAACCGCTTAGAATTTATGCTTAATGAAAGATCACTTCATCTGAGTGCTATCAAAGAACAGAAGTTGCAGATACAAGAAGAGCAAGTTCATAAAGATGATTCATTGAAAGCTAATGTGGTTGTCATGGAAAGCAAAGGGACAGAATCAGAAGTACAGGATGACAACAGCAGATTGGGGAATGATAAAGATGCAGATTATGCAGAGATCAGACCCTTCCGTGACTCAGAGCCCAACTTTGACAAAGGACAGATGGATGAGGAAGATGTCATACCCATCTATGACAAAGAACCGAACTTTGACAAAGAGCAAATGGTTGAGGTACAATCTACTGTTGATCATATTATGCCTGCAAATGAGAAACAACAATCTGAGCAACCTAACTTCAGTAATGAAGGAGAGGTTGACCAGGATGTTGTACAATGTCTTGACAAACGTTCTGAGTCTGAGTCTTTACAGTCTTTACATGATAATCTAATGACTGAAACATCAAATCAAACTCTTGAGTCTGAAAACCTTCTTCTCAAAAAGACCATTGCCCAGTGTCATAAAAATTTTTCAAAACTAGAGGCATATTGCATCTCACTTGAACTTCAAATGCAAAACGAATCTCTAAATTCGGGCAACAATGGTCAATTTTTGAATGAACAAAGAAAACGTGTGGATACATTAGTTAAAGAAAATGAGCTTTTAAAAGGTCAAATTCAAGAAAAGGTGTTTGCACATGCTGCATTACAAAACAAATTAAGAAGACTGATTGGCCAGAGTGTGGATACTAAGTTTGCAAAACCATCAATATTGGGGAAACCGCCTTCTCAAACAATCAGAATACGAGCAGTGGTTAGACAACCTACTGCATTTAAATCTGAACGATCTAAATTTTCAAAACCTCGGTTTGCCTCCCAAGTTGTTGAGAAAAACAATTTGACAAAACCAGTCACTCCACATTCTTGGCCTAAGGAAAATGCATCTGTGTCTGCCAAATCTCAAAACGTGATTATACCTGGTTCATCTAGGATTAGTTCAAAAACAGTGTCTAAAACGAGCATTAAAAGTAAAGAATTTTATGGCAAATATGACATGTACAAGAACTATGATCTAGAAAAGGCTAGGAAAAAGGCGCTACTTCAAAAGGATGGAATACTAGGTTCAAAACCTCGTGTGATGCCTTCCACTGTAGTGCAGAACACTGCTAGTAGTAGCACACCAAAACCTAGGAGTTCTCAACAAACTAATAGGAATTGGCTAGCATCTAAGAGTAGTTGCGTAAATAATCATGTTGTTTGTGCTTTAAAATATCTTCAAAAAGGAAATTCACTTGAAAAGGCTCAATCGACTAAGACAAACAAACCCGTTGAACAAAAAGTCATAAGTCAGAAACCTAAGAAGAGGATCAACATAGGACGTAGTTTTTCTCTAAGAAGTGATGCACCCACATTTCATTCAACTGCATCTAAAAGGAAAACATCTCCTAGATCTAACACTAGGTGGGTACCCACTGGTAGAATTTTCAAATCAATTGGTCTTAGGTGGATTCCTACAGGAAAGATTTTAGTCATTTGCACCAAAACTAATGTGATCTCCACAACTTCTACCTCTAAGACTAGAATGAAAACCATCGGTATTGTGTGTTCGAGTGTCAAGAAGATAATTGACACTACATCTTTATGCTTCTAACATCTGGAACCCAGTTACTCTTGGGGATCCTTGTTCTCTGTTTTCTTGTCTCTTCTTTCTTTCTATGCAGATTCAACAGGTATGGCTTCGGAACAACTTAGTTTCGGACCCGAGCTTAATTTTATGGCTTCTGAGCACAACAGCTTAGGACCCGTAATTAACCGTTTAAAGCACTTCAGCAATGGCTTCTGAGCACAACAGCTTAGGACCCGCATCCAACCGTCTTAACTTTCCGGTATCTTCGGCTGAACCATTGTCACTTTCTCGTAAAGAAGTGGAAACCTTGTTTGCTCCATTGTTTGATGATACGCCTGTTAACCGTCCATCTGAGGCCACACCAAATTCCGCTGTACAGCTTGATCAACATCAAGTACCTGATACACCTCAACAAACAACAACTACTGTTGGAAGAGACGGTCCTCCAGTCATATCATCTACAACAACAGAACAAACCGGGTCCAACTCACGACAATCAGCTGGAGATTCCATACCTTTATCAGTTCCACAACCGGCAGAGCATGACCCAGAACCATTCATTAACCCATTTGCTAATGCTCAACCCGTCCCCGACATTGCTGAGTCACCTACACGCAATTTGGGTCTTGCTCACTTGTGAGATACTTATCAACTTCATCCTTCGACACACAAATGGACTAGAGATCACCCCTTCCTACAAATCATTGGCCATCCAGATCCACCTATCATGACAAGACAACGCCTTCACACAGACGGTGAAACTTGCATTTATGCACTCACAGTTTGTGAAACCGTACCTAAAAACGTCAAAGAAGCAATGACTTATGAAAACTGGATTGAGTCTATGCAAGAAGAATTCGAAACCTTTCAAAGATTAGAAGTCTGGGAATTGGTTGAAAAACCAGAAGGCATCATTGTCATAGGTTTAAAGTGGATCTGGAAAAACAAACTGGATGCAGAAGACACAGTCATACGTAACAAATCACGCTTGGTAGCAAAAGGTTATTCTCAAGAAGAAGGTATCGATTTTGAATAATCATTTGCTCCTGTGGCTAGACTTGAAGCTGTACGGATATTCTTAGCATTTGCTGCTCATCGGAATATGATTGTTTACCAAATGGACGTGAAAACGGCTTTTCTGAACGGTCAACTCCGAGAAGTGGTTTATGTCAACCTGAAGGATTCATTGATCCAGAACGTCCCAATCATGTCTACAAGCTTAAGAAGTCTCTCTACGGTCTTAAGCAATCCCCCAGGTCGTGGTATGACAAGCTTTCTAAATTCCTGTTGGCTAATGATTTTACTCTAGGCTCGGTGGATCCAACACTGTTTACAAAAACCTACGGGATGGACTTATTAATTGTTCAAGTTTATGTCGATGACATTATTTTTGCTTCAACCAACAAAATTTACTCAATGGATTTTGCAAAATTAATGAAAGATAATTTTTAAAATGTCCATGATGGGTGAACTTACGTTCTTTCTAGGAATACAAGTTCATCAATCACCCCGTGGAATTTTTCTAAATCAGTCCAAATATGCTCTTGAGATTTTAAAGAAACATGGTATGCAAAGTAGTGATACTATGAATACACCGATGGCCAAATCTACTAAACTAGATGCTGATTTACATGGGACTCCAGTTGACCCTACCAAATACCGAAGTATTATTGGGTCCCCCATGTATCTCACATCCAGTAGACCTGATATTGTATTTGCTGTGTTTATGTGTTCTCGAAAAACACCTCAATGAGGCAAAAAGAATCCTTCGATACATAAAGGGAACCATCCACTTGGGGATCTGGTATCCGAAGGATTCTGGTTTTGAACTAATAGCTTTTTCAGACGCTGACCATGCAGGATGCTTAGACTCGCGAAAAAGTACATCAGGTGGCCTACAGTTTCTTGGAGATAAACTTGTGTCTTGGCAATCAAATGAAGCAGGATTGCACATCACTGTCATCTACAGAATCTGAATGCGTAGCTATGTCTGCTTGTTTCGCTCAAGTCATTCGGATGAGATCACAACTTAAAGACTATGGCTACTTATTCAACAAGATTCCGATCTACTGCGACTCTAAGAGTGCCATTGCAATATCCTGCAACACAGTTCACCATTGCAAATCCAAACACATTGATCTCCGATATCATTTCATCAAAGAGCATGTCGAGAAGGGTACAGTTGAGTTATATTTTGTGGTAACTGAATACCAATTGGTGGACTTGTTTATAAAGGCATTACCTCCATCAAGTTTTGTTGATTTAGTTCACCATATTGGTATGAGGTGTTTGACTCCATATGATTTGTAAAACTTTCTTAAAAACTAAGAGAGTCAAACATCAAACTCTTTTTGTAAATACTCTATCATAAAGTAAATACAAAAACTGCAAAAAGAATCTTCTTTCTCTGTGTACAAAATTCTAATCTTCAAAACTATGTTCCTACATTAAAACATATTTTGCTTTACATTGTCAAAATGGAACATGTTTTGAGGGGGAGAAAATTTTTCACAAAATCATGAAGTTTGCACACCTCTTTTCTAACCATCAAAGGATAAAATGTTTCTTCATCATTCGGATTTAAACTCATTTTCAAAAAGTTCTATGATCTCTCAAATTAAAATGTGCAAAAATGTTTCACAAAATAAATGCTAATTCGAGGGGGAGAAAAGAAACTTTTTCGGCAAGGATTCCAAGTTAACCATGTTTAGACTTCAAATGGAAAAGTAGTTAACCTTTAATGAGTAAAGTTCACAAAAGTCTTAAACTCAGGTAAAAGGACCTTGCATGGAAAACAAAACAGGCTCTAATCAATATTTTCACAAATGTTCTCAAAAGTTTCACACGTAATTAAAAACCTCAATGAATCAGACTAACGATTTTTTATCCTCGTTTCTTTTCGATTGTGAGTTTCTAATTTCTTCATTGTTGTTGTCTTATCGTTCCCTAAATGTTTCAAATGTTTTCAACGGTCAAAAAGGCATAATCAGAAACTAGGGTTCATGTAATTATCGATCGGGGCGTTTCTTTCTTTTCTTATGTGTTTAGTCTATTTAATTATTTCATATAACTTTAGAGAACACTAAAGAATGCTCGATTGGTGTGTTTACACTATTAGAAACAACATAGGTTTGAAATCATGTGATTTAGGGTTTAAGATATAGTTGTCTTTGCTGCTACTAGGACGTTTGTTTGTACAATATTCTTGCATTTTGATGCTAACATGCGTGCTAAGTCTCTAATCATAACCCCTAACCATTTTCATAATTGGAAAATCTCGAGTGATAGAGTGAATTAATCTGTGATCTTGTGTGTTAATATGAGAATTCTGAGCACTTAGGAAGATTTAGATTGAGTTTTTGATTCATCCGCATACTTGTTTGTGCCTGATGCATTTCCTCTGTGTGCAAGTACATGTCATCCCATTGAAAGTTGAAACTTCAACAATTGTCAAAATGTTTCTCACGGAACATACTTTGAGGGCAAAGGGTTAAATGTGTTAAAAGGCTAAAACTGGTAAAAGGATTCAAAATGGTGAGAAACAAATTTTTTCCAAAACTCTACACTCTCGTTTTACTCCGGTAAAGCAAGTGTGAAGACCAAAGCAAAGTTGTTCTAAACTTTTCAAATTTTCAAAATCTGGAAAGCTTTGGCTACGATAAAAGAATGACTCTGATTTGGGCATCCCTAATACCAGAAGTTTTCCATTCATCACAGAAACAAATCTTCAAAAATGAACCCATGAGGTTCAACTTTAGATGGAAATCTTTTTTCAGATTTTAAAACTCAAAAGAGAGACTCCGGGTCTCAAACAACTTTTCAACAGTAAAAGAGTTTTGAATTTCAAGCATTCTTTGTTGTATAATACTTGATTGTGTTTTCTAAAACCTTGAGCAGAGTCGTCTCATGAATTTTCAAAAAGTATTTTATAATACGATTCAAAATTCTGCTCAAGAAGACTTTCTCTCGAATAACATTCATTATTTGAGGGGGAGTATTTTTGTTTAAAGAAAACTAATTTTGTATTAAAACAACGACTTGTGCACTCATTTCAGTGTACAATTTGGTTTTCAAAGAAAGGAAAGTGCCTTGCTAAACCATTTCTTTAAAACAAAACGTGCACTTTTCCTTGAAAACAAGAAGTTCTCATGCAAAGCTTATCTTAAACTCTCTTAATCTTGAGCAAAATTTATTCAAAATTTTTTTGAAAAGGTTTTTCAAAATTTTGCTCAAGATTTTTCAAATCTTTACTCCCCAATTCGATCCATAGTTTAATAAATGTCAAAACACATGCTCGTTTTGAGGGGGAGTAGTTTGAAATCAAAATGCTTTGTCAAAAATCATGTTTTTTATGGCTTGTGCACGCATTACAGTGTACAACCCGTACTTGTAAAGAAAGGACCCTGAGGTACGCTTCAGTGCCTCAATCCTAAAATAAGGAGCGAAGGCTTCTTACTTTTGAGTAGAATTAATCAAACATTTATGATTTTTCATAATTCTGCTCAAATAAGGAGCACTTGTCAAAACAAAATACTTTGCTCAAAATCAAAAGTTCTTTGTGAATCTCCCCGTAAGAATCAAAAGGCATATTTTAATCTAAAAGTTTGTCAAAAACACCATTTTATATGCTATTTTTGAGGGGGAGAAAAGGAAAAAGTGATTAAAATATACTAAGTCAAAGCTTTAAGTTGTATCATGTGCGAGCTAGACTCAGTATTGACCCAGGAATTGACGAGATAATAAAAGCTAGAAATATCGAAAGGACTTATCCTCGACGGGTAATAACATCAAGTTAGTTACTAGAGCTAGTTGTCACCTAAAAGCTGACAATGCATCTCTTTAACTAACCACATAAGCGTGTCTCGAAAAGGATATGTCTGAGTAGAAATGTACCGTCTCGAGAAACTTTCTGTGAACTTGATCAGGCCAGGTAATAACTTCAAGCTAGTTTAACTAGTGATGTAAGCGTGTCTCGAATCGGTCTTGTTCACGGAAAGTGGATCAATTCAAAAGTGCTTGCTCCTCCCGCATGTGCAAATTTATTAAACACTTATGAGCACATGTGCAGGGGGAGCCCTTCAAAAGTGTACACAAAACTCTCAAAGTGTTAAACAAAATATTTGATTAACACAAACACTTTGAGAGATTTTCAATCAAAGGTTTCTTGGCTACTGTCGGAGTTATAAGGTGATTAAGATAGGAATATCAGTCCTATGATCCGCTAGAGCCGGAGGGATCTACCCAAGGACATCTCCCATAGTTAGAATTAGAAGTCCTTAGGTATGATACGAAAAAAGGAGAAATGAATGAAAGGGAAAGAAGGAGTTGAAGAATTAAAAAGAAAAGTAAAGTAAAGGGTGAAAAGAAATAGCCCTCCATATGTTCAACCTTAGGGCAGACACCGGGTTCAATACGTATGCTACTGGCTGTTGCAAAAGACAACACCGGTATTGAAGATTAAGTCGTCATGGACCCAGTGACGCAATGCACTAAACCTTCTTAACCACTCAAGTTCTCTTAAAAGGACTTGTTTCATTCTCACGGGGAACCCGCGTAACCTATCGACCTATCTCTTAGAGACGGTTGATATTGAAGCAGGAGACACCTCCCCAGTCTCCGCATAGGAAACCTAGGTGTGCACTTATAGAGTCTAGAGCCTCGAGATACATCAAAGATCTCTTAGGAACACTTAGTATTTCTGCAACTGGTGTTCTACATCAATGGGCATCAGTTGTAAACTATCGAGTCCTTCGCAGATCTTAGCAATCTGCCAAGAACGTTTATGAGAGGATTACGTAAGTATTTCTCAATGATTGAACGGAAATCCTGCCAGGGTCAACATCAAACAGCCCTGACAGTAGGTCACTTCGGTAACCCCACAAGGGTTACGCTTAGTGTTTGCGGTGGTTCCATAGCGGTCTACAGTCGTGGAGTGATCCCCAGCGACTCACCCAGTCATTGAGCTACTCAGTAGGTCTTGTAGGATCTTAGTTTTATGTTGATATTGTGATTCGGGAGGTCGGATTTGATGGAAGAAGATGAACTCCATAGTTAGAGAGAGAGAGTAGAGAGAGAAGGAAAACTAGGTGATTTTATTGAATGAAAATGAAAGAGTAAATTACACACTAAGTCTTACCCTCCTAGTGAAGTCTAGGAGGGCTTATATAGGGCAACATACACACTACTTTACAATAATGACGGTTTCAGTACCTGTGTATTTGCCTTACATCATAACTAATGTAATCCCGTAAATGTCGTTCCATTTACGTGTTAGGATCAAAAACTTTGATCCCAACAATCTTCCCCCAATGGGGCGACATAAGGGATTACTTACAACATTTCCTACAAGTACAAATACGATTAAAGAAAGGTCTTCATAAGCTCTTCAAATTGCTGAGGATGACGACAGTTAACGCTCTTTGTCCTTATCTTGTACCCCGGCTTGAGAACTTTATCTTTACTTGTAGGCAAATGATGTAATATGCATGAAATGGATTAACTTCCCCCCAATTCATGCTGCATGTCTTTAGCGGCTTCTTCGTACACTTCTTTTTGGCGAAGTTTATGAATCAGCTTCCCCCCAAACTGACAACCGTCTTCAGCAGATTCGAAACATTGATGTAGTAAACAAGTCTTCTAACTTTTGAAGTTTTGAGTACGCAGCGGAATTTGTAGATGACACAGTAAACTACACCAACCTAATCTGACTAGTCACTTAATCACAGTTGTACTCAACGCGGAAGCTCCGTTCGGGGGTAACATGCAAGAAATCAGCAAGA
The DNA here is from genome assembly GCA_030686995.1 of Artemisia argyi. Taxonomy (NCBI): domain Eukaryota; kingdom Viridiplantae; phylum Streptophyta; class Magnoliopsida; order Asterales; family Asteraceae; genus Artemisia; species Artemisia argyi. The sequence goes on from CM060677.1 coordinate 137,392,991, forward strand.
TCTTCTCACATATGCAGGCTACTTCACACTTCACAACCCGCAAGAGTTGAAACGATTACACCAAAGTCACAAAATTTAACCACTGATCATCTCTGCGGACGTCTCTCTGGTAGTAATAAAATTGTAAGCTCGATCACGTGAGTCTATTATGCGTCCCTGATGTGCACATTTCTTCCCCCTAATTGCAGAACCTCGTGGAAAGTGAGTGTTTTCGCAAAGAAGGCAAGAAAAGGGTAAGAAAGCAAAGAACACCCACTCTATCTTCCCCCACGATGTCTTCGCTGAATCGGAAGCATACACACTATGTTTACGATGGAAAACGGAGGCAGCGTAACCCCATATGTCTAACTAACCGATTATGTGTGAAGTATTATAAATAGCCTGTGAGAATCAACTGCTGATAAATAACTCTACTCTTTTATACTCCTCTCAACTAACTCTTTACCAACCCCATTATCATTCTGACGGCTTTTTGTAGTGACTACTGATGGAGAAAACCCAATATTATGAACTTGAGAACGAAGTAAAATAACCCAAACTTGTGATTTAAACTTGCACTAATGTATGACTAAGAGCGGCGTAGAGAGTTCATCCACCATCGAATCCCTGAGTACTCAATACTCTACAACCATCAAGTATAAGAAGTACATCACCTCTTGAGTATCCACAACTTTGTGTGACACTGAGCACTACAACGTAACTCCTTAAAGTGATAGCTATACACTGTGAGCACAACAACGTAACTCCTTACATCAGGTATAACTAGACAACTCAAGTCTTTGTCATTCGTACGGATAAAAGTTCGAACAAGGATCTCGAAGAATCATGCATCCAACCAACCCCGATATCTTCAGATACTAAGTACACACGCCCGTGAAATCCCACTTCAATCTCAAATAAATAATAAAGAATTATCGCCGTAGTCACATCTTACGGTTAAATGCCCATATCTAGCCTTTTGACGGTTTAAGTGAACTTGATAATGGTTTCCCGATCTTGTCAAAAAATGTATCCCCGTGAAAAATTTTTAATAACTAAAATACCACTCTTATCCGCCAAATATAATATCAAAAATTATACAATGTATTAAAAATACATTTGATACTATTAAATGTTCAGCTCAAAATTTTGATATACGTAATGGATCATAAAACACAATACAAACCATCTCCACGTTTTAATAAATCCAGTCCAGCCCATCACCGAAAATAATATAACTTGGGCCCAAAAAAAATCTCCAACCCGATCCAAGAGGAATTAGCCCGTCCATTAGCCAAATGATAGTACCAGGTTTTATCTTATAAACTACACAAATTATACCTTTGACCTAAACCTAAAACTCATACTCATAAAATACTCCGCCCCCCTCCTCACTTTTACGCTCCATTAGCAGGTACCATACCACAACCCTTTTTAAAAAAAAACAGCCACCCATCTCATCACAAATCAAATCTCTCACAACCGACTAACTAATCTCATCTCAGATCCATTTTCATCAATCTCAGTCATCACCATCTATCCAAATTACAAAATCTGAGCACCTTAAATCCATTCAACAACAAGTACTTAATAACCGACACACTTGCGTACACCATACCATGACCTTGATAACATTTGATGTGCAAGACGAATCAAGATTACGTTTATACGGCTTCAAGATCCTTTGAAGGGTCACGGTAGGTTCGACGAGCGTTGTTTTGTTATGTTTTTACCTTGTTAAACGAACAAAAGATAGGATGAAACTTAAAGGTTTCGTTAATTCTTAATGTCGTTCGGATATTGAAAGAAGCCAAGCTTCGAATAGATCGATGATGAGTTTTCCTTTCGTGTGTTAGATCTTTATAAAAAGGTCTATGGAATAACTTTTCCACACGAAAGAGAGACTGAGATCATATGATTGTTTTAACATTGTGGTACGAGTCTTATATATATTAAGGATGGAAAATTGTGAGTTGGGGAGTGATATAAGGGTGCATGGAAGTGTCTAGATTTGGACCAGTGAGGAGTAAATCTGAGGTCAAACGTGTAGGTCAAATTACTTCTTCATCTTCATATTCTTTTGGTCATTTTTCGAAAAATAATTATTCGATAATTTCCAACTTTTCGAAAATACTAAACTTATCGAAAAAACTGGATTTTCGAGAACTTGATTTATCGAGAACTTGGTTTTATCGAGATCCTCAGTTACGGTTATCGAGAACACGGTTTATGTTATCGAGAATGTGATTTCGACAGTTAAGGGTTTTATGTTCTCGATAACAAGTACATGTCGAGAACTTCTTATACAAGAAGTTCTGACCAGATTCCGACGAGTTTTTGTAGCAGTTTTCGACAAGTTATCTGATGAGATTCGACCACTTTACTGATAAACCTTTCTAACCATTCTTCAGACCACATATATATTACCACACATTCACGATATTTGGTACAAAAAAAATCACAAAGATGATGGTTATACATAACCTGTTAACGAGGCAGAAAAAAAGCTACCAGAAAACAGATGTATGAAAAAAAAATGAAAGGTTGGGACTTTGAGACCTTTTTGACCAATGGATACACAAAATCTTGTAAAAAAAATATGCGTTGTAACAAAACTTATCATTAAAAAATGAAAAACTTTGTTAAAACAGTTAATAAAGTGAAAATTTGACAAGATATGACGAGATGAAAAAAAAAACCCACAAAATCAACAAAATAATAACCTTGGCTCCGATGCCACTTGTAGGATCTTAGTTTTATGTTGATATTGTGATTCGGGAGGTCGGATTTGATGGAAGAAGATGAACTCCATAGTTAGAGAGAGAGAGTAGAGAGAGAAGGAAAACTAGGTGATTTTATTGAATGAAAATGAAAGAGTAAATTACACACTAAGTCTTACCCTCCTGGTGAAGTCTAGGAGGGCTTATATAGGGCAACATACACACTACTTTACAATAATGACGGTTTCAGTACCTGTGTATTTGCCTTACATCATAACTAATGTAATCCCGTAAATGTCGTTCCATTTACGTGTTAGGATCAAAAACTTTGATCCCAACAGGTCTCGTAAGCACCTTCGGGAGTATCTGATATGGGAACGGCCTGGATAAGGATTAGAAGGAGTCTTCACAATATGCTGTTGATGAGCTCTAATTCCTTATCCGTAAGTACCGGTTGTTTTATTGCTAACTGTTTACTCGCAGGTATCTCATTTCCATGATCGTAGATTCCAACATGCTCATACATACATCTTGAAGTCAAAGAAAGCTTCCCCAAAGATCTTAGCAACACAAAGTTCAAAGAAAGATTCAACGCCAATAAGATGAATCTACAAAGTATAAAGACAAGGATCTCAATGCATGTTAAGGAACTTCTTGTACGTGAAAGTCTAAGTCCAAAGATGTATGAGTATGTTGGAATGGCGGACAACCACCACAGACGCAGGAGTGACGAACGGCAGATTACTTCATAACGTAATCACTACAACTTCATCAAAGAACAAAGACAAAGAGCAAAGTATATCCATTATTATTCTAATCATTTCTGAAGACGTCTAAAGCTATGAAAGTCAAAGATTAAGACGAAGACGTCAAGCAACCATGATGACCGACCCTTAGGGGGAGATTGTTGGAACCAAAGTTTTACTATTTTATCAAGTCTCGGTCATTTGTAATAATAGGTTGCTCAATTTACATTTATGTTATTGTTTCAAGTTTACTAGGCTTAAGTCATATGGTCCATGGGCCCTAAAAGCCCACGAAAATGATGAAAGGAAGGAGAGGGAGTGTTGCCCTAGCTCCTTCCCTATATATAGTATGCTTAGGTCTATGTAATACTTGGTTGGTTATTTGATTTCTTAAGGAAACTATTGCTCTTACATTTCTCTTTATCATATAATCACCCAATCTCTTCTCTCATCTTATTTCTATCATTTCTATGCTTGTGTTTACTAAATGGTGACCTTACAACCAGGAAGTGGTTCTTCTTCTTCGAGAGGAGGTTGAGCTTGGACCATTTCTGTTAGCCAATCATTCTGAGGATTGTCATCATTGTCGAGCCATGAATGACGTGTTTTCTTCTTGGATTTCTTAGACTTAGATGTAGCATCTTTGTCTTTAGCCTTGGATGGTGACGATGGTTCAATATGAGAATCATGAATGGGTGAAGCACGGTTATCGGTGTCAAGTGGATCCTGGAAGTCATCAGTGGGTTCCATAAATGTTTCTTCTTCTTCGGTTTGACCTTGACCAGTAGTAGAGGGTTGTTGTTGATTCCCAGGAGGAGTGGAGTCCTTTTGTGGTTTTAGAGAGGATGAGGGACCTGTTCCAGACTTAGGTTTCTTGCCTTTGGAGTTTGGGTCAGGATCGTCATCTTTTCTTGTCCGTTTTCTGGTTCCAGCAGCATCTTTGCATGACTCTTTTGACATGTAAGCTACTATAGCATCATACAGGGCTTTTTCTTCAGCTGTCTGTGTGGTTTTGGTGGCAATGTTGTCGAAGAGTTTGACAAGCATATCATTGAAGGACAATTCTTGGACGGTTGGAGCCACAGTAGAAGATTTTGCGGTGTGAAGCGTGAATGGTGTAGTAGACAACATCTTCCTCGTAACACTTCTAATTCTGTGATCCAAGTTGTCATTGATTGGTTTGAGAAGGTTTGCTACCTCAGGAGTGATCATCTCAACCAGATTTTCAGTGAGAAAATCATGTGTAACAGTTCTGATAAATCCTTCATAATCAGATTTCAAGAACTTGTCGATCAGCTGCGTTGACTCCTGGAATTCCTCAACTTGTTTGGTAAGATTGGTAACCATGTTGGTGAGTTTGTTCACTTGCTCCTGAAGATCAACTGGTTGTTTTGGTTCATTGATCGAATGCTGTTTAGATGCGGTTTCAGAAGGTGTGGGAGATGAGTGCTCGGGTGATGATTCGGACGATGACTCGTTGTGAGAGTCCGAAGAAGAAGCAGGAGGAGTCGGATCCTTTGGTGGAGAGTCTTGAGGAGGTGGAGGTTGTGCAGAGGAAGTCTGCTGAGAAGATGACTTAAGAAATATGTTGGTGTCGAACGCGTTCTTCTCTTCGTTTTCCTTTCTACGACGTTCCTCTGCTTCCTCTGCTTCTCGTGCAAGAAACTCTGGAGTAATGAGATATTCATGTTCCTGATCCGTAGCTATGTTCTCTTGACCGCCAACATTCTCCTCTATAGTTGCAGTCTCTGTCATAGTGACATCTCCTGTTTTGTCTGTATCTTTAACGGTGTCATCAGGCTGTGGAGCTGATTCTATCGTGGTGGATACGACGGGAGGAATCATGCTGCTTGTAGCTCCTACATGTTCAGACTGATCAATAGGTGGTGGGGTTAAAGGTTGAGACATGAGTCGGCTTTCGAGAGTAGCTTTCTTTTGTTCTTTCCTAAGCTGCTTTTCTTCAGCTCTTGTGTCGACAACTATACTCTTCAGTTTGCGTTTATCGACCAAAGGTTCAACGATTGGTTCGTCTTCATCATTATTAGGATCATTAATAGTAATCCCTCTTCTTTTCCTTGTCTCTTCTTCATAAGTTTCAAGACTTTGTTGTACGGTGATCTCTGTTGCAGGAAATGCTTCATCAGGTGCTCGGTATCTCAATTCATAGTCTGGTTCTTCTTCTTCAGATTCTGTATCGAACTCAGACTCGGTGTCAGAAGGTGGAGGAGTAGGTTCATCCCGAATAAAGTACTCAGGAGTTGCCTTCTTCTTTGGCTTGGTTACTGGTTTAGGTTTGGGTGTAGGTTTAGGCTTGGTGGAAGTCTTGGGTTTTGACTTAGGAGCACCCTTAGATCTAGTATGTGGTGAGGCAGTGGTGCTTGTAGTACTCCCAGACTTTACACCGCCTTTGCTACGAGTCTTAATTGTTGCTTCTTCCTGTACACCTTTGTAAGCGTTGTCATACAACTTGTAGTTCAGACTCTGCTTGATTTTGTCATTCAGTAGATATTCAGGAAGCCTCATCCCTTTGAGTTTGGTTGAGGAAGTGGTCGTCTTGATGAATGAGGTGGTGAAGTCGTCCTCGAAGAGGTGCTTCGGCTCATTAGGATCAGCCATCCTCTTGATGAATTCTGGAGAACTTTTGCAGAGATGTTCTATGATAAGCTTGGTGAATCTTGTGAATGGTATCATAGTCTTCACACGGTCAGTCTGAATACTGTAGACGATATCATTCATGATAGGAACTGCAAAGTCAATCGGTGTTAGAGTCACCATTCCCCAGAATGTTTGCAGGTGTTCGAGCCTTGGATGTTCATGACCACTTTTCCTTCCAGATAAAGATCTTACCATCAACAGACAGAATGTTCTCCAAGGCTGAGGAATATTCTTGGCATTAAATCGGGAAAGCTTGACAAGCGGTACATCATCATCAACCTCATATCCTAATTCAATGAAGAAGTCAAGAAGATCCAGCTCAGGTAGTATAGGAGCAAATTCGCTGTCAGTTTGTGGCATGAGAAGGGCTGTTCGAAGAACGTCATGATCTACACAGTATTCTTGGCTATCCAATGTAACAGTGAAAGATTCATCGTCCAAGTTAGCCTGAGCCGTAAGCCAGAACTGATGAAGGTAGAACAGAGGAACTGAGGTAGAACAGGTGAGCATAGGTTTGCATGGATGTGCAAGTAGAATATCCTTGACAATCTTGCACGAGTTCTCTTTAATACTTAACTTGTCGAAATCAACTCGTGGATTGTTGTCGCCAATCGTGACGTTGTAGTTCTCGGGAGTGATGTCATCCATGGTGAGTAATGGAAGAGTTTGTTCAGCGACGTTCTCATTGTGTTCAGCCATGTTAATCTGAAAAGTATCACCATAAACCAAACATCCAAATTTGTTATGTGTTAGCACATCTTTGAGTTAGGATACAGATATCTACTTAAGACAATTAAGCACAAAAAGCATCATAACAACAATGAACAACATTCATGGTAACTTCACATTACTTAACAACAATGAACAACATGACAAGGCCAAAAGAAACACGAGTTAAAAAAAAAAAAAAAAAAAAAAAAAAAAAACTAGCATAAACCTTTTATCGCAAACTTTGAGTTAAAAGAAGATTTCGAAAAAAAATAAGACTTGACAGAATTATATCGCAATCTTGATTTGAGAGAAAAGTTTCGAAAAAATGTTACAAAGAACTTTATCGAGAAAGTTAATTATCGAGAAAACTCTTATAAGTAAATTTTATCGAAAAACTTTCATTTATCAAGGATTGCGAAAAAATTGAAGTTTTCGAAAAAACTTCATTTTCGATAAAAATCTTTTCGAGAATCTGAAGATTTCGAAAAATATAGTTCACAGAATGATTTCGAAAAAATAATATTTCGAAAAAATCTGAGTTTGAACAATATTTATCGAAAACATAAGTTTCTCGATAAGTTAGTAAAGATTGCGATAAAACTCAAGGTTCTCGAAAAAATTCTTATACAAGAATCAAATCGATTTTTTTTTTTTTTTTTGAGGGTACACGTACGTTTCCTTAGCAAAGAACTTTTTTCAATGACTTAAGCCTGTCACCAAGATAGATTAAACACTATTTAGACAGAATCACAAAGATTTCGATAACAGCCAAGAACATGTTCTCGATAACTACAATTTTGAGACAAATGAGTATCATAGAGTCTAGCACATCACAACTACATGTATTAAGCTTATAATGAGACATAATGACAGTAATCAACACATAAGACTCATTTAGCTCGACATTATCAAAGAACGAAGCATACTTGTTTATCGAGAATCAAGTTTCTCTGGTGCAAATCATCAAAGATAAATCAGACATGCATTTATGAGACCTTAGAAACAAATCCCACCAATAAAATCAAGCAAATATGCACTGAACCTTATAAACCCACTTCGACCCAAACCCTAGATTTCTAGATGGAGGCAAACATGATGGAATGTATAAATAAATGATGAGGATGTGTTAGAAACAAGCTTAGTAACTAAACCCTATCAAGAATTAAACATCACAACAAGTTAAGATCAATTTTCGAAATCCTAAACCCTAGTTCTCGAAATTAAGAAATAAGGAGATCGAGCCATTGAAAATTCAATTAACCAAGATCCTATTTGTGTAATATCCTAATGATGACATAGGAACTTACAAATTGTTGATCAAGGTCGTGGATTACTCAAGTGAATTAGGGCCGTTCGTTGAGAAAGAAGGGTTTAAGAGGTTTTGAATCTTTGAGAGGTTTGTGTTTGTACGGTTTGTTTGTTTTATTTATTTTGAAAGTTTAGAGTTTAGTCATTTTAGGTCCTTAGACTTTTAGATAAACAAACTTGTGTCCTAAAGTTACTTGCAAACCTTAGTAACATTGAGATATGCATTAGTTAACCTAACTTATGAAGACTTAAAACAAATGAGACAAAGTGATGTAAAAGAAATCGTCCACACATTCTGAAGAACCGTAACATACGAGAAAACATGCAAGTATACCAATTAAAATTGGTAAAAGATTTAAGCGTGACTCCCCCTCAACACTTGTAAGATAAGAACAAAGTGTTGAAATGAAGCGATATACTTGCATTTTTTTATTTTTTTTTTTTAAGTAAAAGAAATATGAAAAATCTTTTTGTCTTTTTGATTGGTTTAAAGTTAAGAAAGAAAAATTTTATACAAAGATAGTTATGATGTTTGACGATCAGTTGTATTTTGAAAAATTTTCCAGATCCTCTGGAGTCAAACATCTCATACCAATTTGGTGAACTAGACTTGCAAACCTTGATGGTGCTAAAGATTTGGTAAGTAAGTCCGCCAATTGGTACTCAGTTCCAACAAAGTAAAGTTCAACGGTACCCCTTTCCACATGCTCTTTGATGAAATGATATCGGAGATCGATGTGTTTGGATTTGCAATGATGTACTGTGTTGCAGGAGATAGCAATTGCACTTTTGGAATCACAGTAGATTGGAATCTTGTTGAATAGGTAGCCATAATCCTTGAGTTGTGATCTCATCCAGATGACTTGAGCACAACAGGCAGACATGGCTACGTATTTTGATTCTGTAGATGACAGTGACGTGCAGTCCTGCTTCTTAGATTGCCATGACACAAGTTTGTCTCCGAGAAATTGTAATCCACCAGATGTACTTTTGCGTGTGTCTAAACATCCTGCATGGTCAGCATCTGAAAACGCAATTAGTTCAAAGCCAGAATCCTCCGGATACCAGATTCCCAAGTTAATGGTTCCCTTTATGTATCGAAGGATTCTCTTGACCTCACTGAGGTGTTTTTCAGTTGGTTTGGACTGATAACGAGAGCACATGTAGACAGCAAATACTATATCAGGTCTACTAGCTGTGAGATACATGAGAGACCCAATCATACTTCGGTATTTGGTAGGGTCAACTGGAATCCCATGTAAATCAGCATCTAGTTTTGTGGTATAGCCCATAGGTGTATTATAAGTGTCACAAGACATCATTCCATGTTTCTTCAAAATTTCAAGAGCATATTTAGACTGATTTATAAAAATTCCACAGGGTGATTGATGAACTTGAAGTCCTAGAAAGAACGAAAGTTCACCCATCATGGACATTTCAAAATTATCTTTCATTAATTTTGCAAAATCATTAGAGTAACTTCTTTTTGTTGAGGCAAAAATGATGTCATCGACATATATTTGAACAACAAGTAAGTCCTCCCCGTAGGTTTTTGTAAACAGTGTTGGATCAACCGATCCTTTAGAAAATTTATTGGCCAGCAAGAAAGTGGACAGTTTGTCATACCACGCCCGTGGGGCTTGCTTGAGTCCGTAGAGTGCCTTTTTGAGTCGGTAAACGTGATTAGGACGCTCAGGATCAACGAAGCCTTCAGGTTGACTGACATAAACTTCTTCACGGAGTTCTCCATTAAGAAATGCTGTTTTCACATCCATTTGGTAAACCACCATATTCCTGTGTGCAGCATAGGCCAAAAAGATCCGAACAGCTTCATGTCTAGCCACTGGAGCAAAGGATTCAGCAAAATCTAGTCCTTCCAGTTGAGAGTATCCTTTCGCTACCAGGCGTGATTTGTTGCGTATAACAGTCCCTTCTGCATCAAGCTTATTCTTCCAGATCCATTTTAACCCGATGACAAAGACTCCGTCAGGTCTTTCAACTAATTCCCAGACTTCTAATCTTATGAATTGCTGAAATTCCTCTTGCATAGATTCAATCCAGTTGTCATAAGTCATTGCATCTTTAATGTTCTTAGGTTCTTCATGACAAACTGTGAGTGCATAGATGCAAGTTTCTCCATCTGTGTGAAGTCGTTGTCTAGTCATAACAGGTGCATCTGGATGGCCAATAATATGAACTAGTGGATGGTCACGAGTCCATTTATGTGTTGAATGGTGTAGTTGATACGTATCTCGCATGTTGGCAGGATCCAAGTTGCGTGTTGACGACTCAGCTATATCAGGAACTGTAGTAGCTGGTGCAAACGGATTAAAGAACGCATCAGGATCTTGCTCTGCGGCTTGTGGAACTGATTGTGGTGTGGGATCTTCAGCTGGATGGCGGGAGTTAGAACCAGTTTGTTCGGCTGTAGATGGTGATACAATTGGAGGACCGTCTCTCTCAACACTTGTAGAAGTTTGTTGAGGTGAGTCTGGTACTGGAATGTTATCAGGTTGAGCAGCGGAATTAGGTGAGACCTCAGTAGGACGGTATACAATTGTGTCATCAAATAGTGGAGCAAACAAGGTTTCTAATTCTTTGCGGTTAAGTGGCAATGGTTCAGCCGAAGATTCCGGAGAGTTGAGACGGTTAAATTCGGGTCCTAAGCTGTGTTGCTCAGAAGCCATTTGTGTGAGTTCATCAAAATTAGCGTGAATGGTTTCTTGAATTTCTCTTGTACGACGATTCCATATCCGAAAACCTTTGGAGTTTTCACAGTATCCAACGAACACTCCGATGTCAGCCTTAGCTTTGAGTTTACCTAAATCATCACGATCATTTTTCGGATAGCAAAGTGCTCCAAATACATGAAAGTAATCGATGTTCGGTTTCCTTTTGTGAACAATTTGATATGGTGTTTTGCGATGGCGTTTTGTGATCATGCACCGGTTTTGAGTATAACATGCGGTTGAAACAGCTTCTGCCCACAAGTAATCTGGTAATTGAGCATTAATCAACATAGTTCTAGCAGCTTCTACTAACGTCCTGTTGCGTCTTTCAACCACACCATTCTGTTCTGGGCTTCTAGGAATAGATGTTTGATGTTCAATTCCCACTTTCTCATAATAAGACCTAAGTGTCTGATTTTTGAATTCGGTTCCATTGTCAGTTCTGACGATTCGTACCGTGTTGCGTAACTGAACTTGAATTTTAGTGAGAAAGGTGATGATCATTGAAGGAGCCTGATCTTTACTTCGTAAGAAATAAACCCAAGTCCATCTGGAGAAGTCATCCACAATTACTAGTATGTAGCGTTTACCGTTGATACTTTGAACACGCATCGGTCCACATAAATCCATATGAAGCAGTTGTAAAACATGATACGTACTTTGCTCAGGTTTAGACGGAAAATGAGCACGAGTACTTTTTCCTTGTTCACAGGCTGGACATAAGTGATCTTTGGTAAAACGGAATCTTGGAAATCCATCGACAAGTTTATAACGAGCAAGGTCAGTCATAGTTCTGAAATTCAAGTGCGAAAGACGTTTGTGCCATAACCAAGATTTAGTCGATTCAGCTTTGGAGAGAAGACATATCGGAGATGTTGCAATCATATCTGACATTGAGATTGTATAAAGATTGGAGCCGCGTGAGCCAGACATTAGATCGTTTCCTTGTAAGTCACGAACAAAGCAAGTTTTCTCACGAAATGCAACTTCTAGATCCCCATCACAGAATTGACCAACAAAGAAAAGGTTGTGTCCAAGGCCTTCCACATAGTAAACACGACTGATTTCAATGTTCCCGCTGATAAAGTCACCATATCCCATGATAAGTGCGTAATGATCATTCCCGAATCTGACAGTGCCAATGAACTTTGAGACAAAGTTTTTCAACAGTTTAAGATTGCCTGTCATATGTCCGGTGCATCCGCTATCAACAATCCAGAGAACAATCTGTACCACCTGTATCACAAGAAGAAGACACGGATGGAACAGAAGTAAGGGTGGAACCCAAGGACAATGCGGGTTCCTGTTGGTTAGTAACACATGTAGTTAACAATTTAGGAATCCATTTAAAATCTGGTTTGTATTGTAACCAACGTTGCCAGTTCCAACTAGTTTTTGCTTTCTTAATGTTAAATGCACTAGTAGTTGGCTCAGTCCTAGATTTGTTCTCGGCACCTATGGGGGTAACTGGGATATCATTAGAAACCGTAGAAGACGGCTTTCCTAAGTTAGACTTAGAGGCATTAGTGGGCCTAAAAGGAATGCGTGTCCTACGTTTCTTATGACGATTGAGAAGAGAATTAGCTAAACATTTTGTATGATCACCAGATGATACGCTTTTACGACAAAATACACAAGATGCATTAATATTCAAAACATTCAAAGGTTCATCATTCGTTACATTTAGATTTTGATTACAATTTGCCAGATTAGAATCTAAATCTGATGCAACATGAGTTTTATTCAAATTCCTAAGTTGGTCTTCTACTTCTTGAGCTTCTAGGTGTCCTCTCTTACGTTGCAAGATCCTATTCTTCTTTTTACTTTTTCGCTTGGGTCTGCTAACGCTAGAAGTGGAGACTAGTCCTGTAGAAGTGGAGTTATCAACATTAGTGTTTTGAACAACCTTTCCTTTATCAGTTTTGTTTAATTGATACATTCCTGGTACTATCACCGTGGTGTCAACCATTTTTCCTTTTTGAAGTAGCTTAACTTTCTCTTTCAAATCAATGATGATGTGATTTTTGTCCTGTATTTCAGACTCAAGTAAACCATTGCAATATTTAATGTCATCGCGGTTTTGTTGCCATTCGGCGTTTTCAATTTTTAAATCCGCAATTTCTTTCTCGTATCGGAGACACCGACCTTTTAAAGACTCGTTGTTTTTGCAAATCTGACAAGAGTTTGAAACATTTTGACTTTGAAACTTCAATTCCCTTTCAAGACTTTTAGCTTGACACCATTCAAGCCTTTGATTGAGTTGACAAATTTCTTTTGAAAATTGTTTTGTCACATCATCATTTTTAATTCTCAACTTATCATTTTCCTGTTTAAGTGTCTCAATTTCCTCATTCAACAAATTATTATCAACACAATGATCATGCTTAAGCATAGAAGTACCAGAATTATAAAGATCATTCATGATAACAGACAATATATCAGCATTGAGAACTTGTTCCAAGAGTCGATCAGCATCATTTTTTAAAACTCTATTTCTTTGCTTTTGAACCAAAATGTCATTTTCAGTTGCATTGAAAACGTTTATCATATTTTTGACCTCCTTTTGAAGTTCCTGATCCCAACGTGTAGCACATAGACGGAGGTGTTGAACAATTGGCTTCATTTGTTTTTGAAAAATATCTCTCTTTTCTCGCTCGTAAGCGGATTGAAAAGTTTCAATTTTAATTTCAGAATTACGTTCAATTGTTTCCTCCAAAATTTCGATGTCTTCCATAAAAGTTTTGAAATAATTTAAGACACGACACGTTTTCGGTAAAGGTGTAAGTTCACCGGATGATGGTAAAGGACCATTTATTTGTGCTACAGTTAGGACAGGGGCCTCATTGTGAGATGAAACATATGACTCTTCGATAAACCATGATTTCTCAGGTAAATCCTTTTGAGTAACAAAAGATTTAGAAAGAGGTGGAGCTTTTGAATAGTCATATGGTGTCCAGTATTGAACATAACTCATTTTTGATCGACTCTCGTCTTCAAGTTCTTCTTCTTCCTCAGTATCAAAAACAACAGCACGGACAATTGTATTATCAAACATGTGATCAATACTGTAAACCTTAGGATTTTCTTTGAAAGCTTTGTGAAGAAACATTGATTTAAAATCGCAAAGTGCAAATCCTTTATCGGGTCTCGGTTTTAAAGCAAACTTTTGAATTGTTGTGACAGAGTTCCCGTGTTTGTAAACAATGTGACGAAATTCTTTGAGTTGTTTTTCAAGATCAACAATATCACCAAGTAAATCATCTATATACTTCCTTTTTCGTGTTTTATGTTCACAAAACTCCTTTTTGCAATTTGACAATTCTGTTTCAGTTTTTGAAAGGTCTCTTTGAAGACGTTCAACTTGCATTTTCAATTCACACTTCTCACTTTCAAGTTTCGAAATCAACTTTCCATTTGACTCAATTAAATCTTGCATTTTACGTTGAAGATCTTGTTCTTTGTTGTAAGAATCTTGAAAAGCTTTTTCAAAACTTTTTGCATGTTTAATCTTTTCTTCCTGATTTGAAAGCTGAATTTTATAACACTCAATATCTCTTGCAAATGACGCATTTTGTTCTTTCAAAACTTTGTTTTTCTCGTTGCATTTTATTATTTGCAATTGTTGAGCATCCAGTTGTTTAGATAACAATATGAGATCAGGGTCTGGATCAAATGATGGTTCATGTTGTTCGAAATGATCATGTTTATCATTCTCAATAGGATCATCAAATGAAACAACAGTGTCATCATCGAATATGACAACTGTGTTTATTTGTTCTTTTTGAGATGATGAAGATGATTTAGATGGAACAACTTGCGCCATGTCTGATTCATAAGCAGAAGGTGAGACTATTTCATTAATAAAGCATGCATTGAGGTCATGTACCTGAGACAAGCCGTCAGTGTCATACACTGGACCTGAATCATTGAGCTTAAGTTCCTGCATGTTGGCCATAAGCATCACCGCAACATTGGCTTCCAGATCTTCCATATCATCATCGTTGTTCACATTTGCCATGAAGTTATTGTCTATTCAGGGAAATGTCCATCTTTTTCATCTTGAAGAGCCATGAGTAATGCCTGCTTGTGAAACTTACTACCCCGAGTTCTCGGTTTGGGACATGCTGTAGCTATATGACCTTGTTCATTACAATTGTAGCACCAAACTGCATTCCCTGAGCTGGAGTTCCTTGTTGCAACTGAGTCAGACCGTTGTTGAGAAGAGCCTGAATTGTTCCTGAACCCCGTATTGTTACTAAACCTCTGACCATTCCCATAATTTCCTGAAGAGCTTCCTGAACCAGATCGACCATAGCTACGATTCTGAATTTCCACTCTTCCATCATTAACAACAGCTTGATTCCTTGTGTTAGAATATGAACGTTGACGGTTGTTTGTTTTGTTGGAGAATTTGCTGAAAGCACGAGCAATAAGAGCAAGTCCCTGATTCAACGTATGAAAGTCATCATCGTCATCATCATTAGAGTTGGAGTAGTACACAGCATCATTGTTGTTTGACGGAACAAGTTGAGTAGAAGAATCTTGTGGAGATGAATCATAAGGGATCATTTGGTTCGAGGTGGAAGATTGTGGATAACTGAAGTAGTTCTGCTCTTGAACATATGCATGATTTGACATTGGTGGTGGAGCATAGGGAGATTGAGCTACGAGAGCCAAAGAATTTGGTGTTGATGTTGGTGTGTATCCTCCTCGTAGAGCTCTATCTTTTTCCACTTCAGGTTCATGGTGTTTCAGAAAATCATACAACAAGCCATATGGAGCATCATGAAGATTCTTCGTTTGACGAACAAATGTCACATATTTATGCCAATCAGGGCCAAGACTACCAACAAATTTGGAGTTCACAGCGATCCTTGGTACTGTGATTTTGTGACGTTCCAGATCATTGACCACATTAGTGAAATGATGATAGTAGGATTCAAGTGACTCTCCAGGTTCAATTGTGATGTCAGTGTATTCCATGTATAGCTTGGATTCCATGTCATCTTTGTTCAATTGAGTTCCTTCCATAAGGAGATGAACGTGTTCCCACATAGCTTTGGCTGTTTTCTGAGCATCGACACTTCGATAGATCGGATTAGGTATACCTTGAAGTATATAAGCCATTGCATACT
The DNA here is from genome assembly GCA_030686995.1 of Artemisia argyi. NCBI lineage: Eukaryota > Viridiplantae > Streptophyta > Magnoliopsida > Asterales > Asteraceae > Artemisia > Artemisia argyi. The sequence continues at coordinate 137,408,974 of CM060677.1, forward strand.
GATCAGCTTCACGATGTAGTTTCTGTTCTTCAGTGAGTGCAGATTCTGGAAGGGGTCTATCACCAGGAGGACGTGGAGGATCAGCATTTGGATCACCAGCTTCAAATCTTGTTGGCCACTCAAATGGTCCTTCAAGTATCACTTGCTTTAAAAACTGCCCATGAGGTTTCTTTAATTCAAGAAATCTTAAGAATCGACTTGACCATTGAACATAATTCCCAGGTGTTAGCATTGGAGGTGTTTCAAGTGATCCTGCCTCATGTCGGGATTGTTGAGTTGTAATAACTTCACACATTCTGTCAAACCAGTGAGGTTGTTTGGAGGAAAACTGAGTGGTTTGTTGTAGCACTTGATTTGGTTGTTGTTGAGGAATGATCTGTTGTTGCATCATTAGGTAATGATGTAGTGGATTGTATGTTTGTTTAGGAGGTTGTTGATTCATTATATGCGGAAGGTATTGTTGTTGCTGATACTGCTGATGCTGAGGTTGCTGAGACTGCTGATGCTGAGGAATGTGAGGGAAGTAGTGATTAGGTGGTTGAGACATCTTAGAACACTTGTGTAGAAATGGATCTTGTAGAAAGTGTAGATTAAACCAAGTATCAAAAAACTTAGCACAACTTCAATGACTGCGAAAAAACTGTCAGGTTATCGAGAAACAAGGTTTGCGATAACAGGATTGCGAAACTGTCAGATTATCGAGAAACCAGGTTTGCGAAACTTTTAGGTTTTGCGAAAACTTAAAGTTTGCGATAACTTTATCAGATTTTTCGAAAAACTTGAACTTTCGAAAGTTTGCGAAAACTTTTCGAAATGATTTCGAAAATTCTATGTTTTGCGATAAAAACACAAAATTGCGAAATACAGTTTTCGAAATTATACAATTTCGAAAACTTTCCAAAAGTCGAAGTACTTAACTTTCTTATACAAGAAAGAAAATACCGAGTTCACACAAACGAAGTCGAGGTAGTGCACTTAGAGAAGATCTCGAAATAGGGGACAAGCAATTTCTCGATAACTTGGTAGTTGTTGTTTTACAAAGAAAGCAATCCTAAAACTCGTTTTTATTTCAAGATACTTGTACTTTTGTGTATAAAATGAGTAGATCTTAAAGAAAGTAGAAAACTTTAAGAAATTTTTCAAACTTAATAAAATCTCGATAAAAGTACAAATAAGCAAATCGAATAGTTTTGTAAAAAATTTGAAACTTTTTGGTTTGTTTTGATTTTAAACACAAGTTTGTAAGCAAAGATGTGAGAAAAACCAAGAAACAAACAAGAAAGTTTAAGATTTTCACAAAAATTCGATTAAAAAAATGATTTTTAAGATAGAAATCAATGAAAACAATAACTACACCTTCCTTTAGCGAATGATACCACTTGTTAGGTCACCATTATGTAAACACAAGCACAATATTGATAGAAATGAGATAAGAATGAGAGTGGGATGATTATGAGAAATTTAGAGAATATGAATTGCAAGAGTTTCCTTAATGTTTTCAAATAACCAACCAAATACAAATGAGGCCTAAGACTAGTATTTATAGGAAAGGAGCTAGGGCAACATCCCTACTCCATCCTTTACATGAAACGTGTGGGCTTCAAGCCCATGGGTCATTTTACTTAGGCCTAGTAAACATGTAACTTAACCAATATTGTAAGTAATAAATAACTTAAGCAACCTATTATTACAAATGACCGAGACTTGACAAAATAGTAAAAACTTAGGTTCCAACAACATGTCACTATACTATACTACAACGATCAGGTACACTGCCTGGTGGGGGTTGTAAGCTTCTCGAGATCCCTCGAGAGGTAAAACCTGGTGCGATTCCCACGTATCAAGTTTTTGGCGCCGCAGCCCGGGGAATAGTTATTGTCTAGGTTTGGATTTCTTTTTATTAGGTCTACTTGCTAGATTCCTTTCTAGTAAGATTTTATTTTTATTTTTAGGTTCTCTTTACTCTATCTTATTTCTTCGTGTCTTTGTTCGTAACCCTTACCATCCGACATCATGGAAGATGGTAACATCTTTGAACCCATCAACCCACCACAACAAAACCATCCACAAAACCCACCACTAGCAAACCAACCTCTTAGGCCCCGAACCCTAGGAGAGTATTCCCGTCCTAGCCACCAAGGCTATCGAAACACTATTGAGATCACCCAAGGAGCCAATGTGTCCCCCTTGCGATCCGACGCCATCCGGTTGGTGCAAAGCGAATGCGCATTCCATTGACTTTGTTCCAAAGATCCTAGCCAACATCTCAAGGATTTCCTTAAAATCGTAGATTCTATAGACCTTGATGTTACAACTTGAGAGTCGACCCGATTACGCCTATTCCAATTCTCTCTACGTGATCTAGCTAGTCAATGGCTTGAACGTTTACCCGCGGGATCCATCACCTCATGGGATGATCTCACCACTGGTTTCCTTGCTCAATTTTTCCCACCGGGGAGAACTACCAAGCTTAGAAATGATATATTGATGTTCCAACAACGTCAAGGTGAAACTCTATATGAAGCATGGACTCGTTTCAAGGACTTACTCCAAAAAGTCCCTCATTATGGCATAGATCTTTGGCTCCGAGTCCAAATCTTCTATGACCATATCGATCTCTCCACAAGGTGAAACATTGACCAATCGGCCGGTGGTATGCTACGTGATCAAAGTGCGGAAGAATCATGGGAACTCATACAAGATCTTGCTCTCTATGACAACGAAAGTTGGAATGATCCCCGTGATTTGAACAAAACGGTCAAGGCAATATCTTTGCCTTCAAACAATTCTAGCACTCCCGACCGTAGGATCATGGAACTTGAGGACCAAGTCGAGTTTCTCATGAAATCTTTTGAAGCTCCTAAGCCTTCAAGCCAAGTGAACAAAATCACTTCTTCATGCAAATTATGTAGTGGTCCCCATGACACTCGTGATTGCGTGGAACTCCCCAGAACAGCTTTTGCGGACTACGCATCCTCGTGTACCGACGAAGCGGGAGACAAGTAGTACACATTCAAACCCGAGCCAAACCCTTACGGTGATTCCTACAACCCGTCTTGGAAAAATCACCCGAACCTTAGGTGGAAACAAAACCAAAACAATTCTTCCAATCGCCTAATCGTTACCAACCAAACGGTCCACCCTCCAACCGTACTTTCAACAACAATCCTTCTAATAACTATGGTAGTACCAATAATCTTGAAGGGTTGATGTCCAAGTTTATGGCATCTCAAGAATCTCGCATAGCTAAGTTTGAAACCAAATTCAATCAACAACAAATGGAGATGACCAATAAAATTGACAATTTGTTGAAAGCCCTCAACAACCAAGTGCTAACTACACCTAGAAAGGACACTAGGGATGCCAATAGCGGAATCCAAATTAAGGACCCCTCGTCATCCAAACACGTCCACTTTGTCAATGTTGTCACTATTAAGCCAAAAGATAAGGATATAAAAGAATGTGACAAGGATGAAGTTGGAGTAGAAACCGAGACTAGGGATGAAATTAAGGAAGTTGAGGTTAATAAGGGAGAAAAGTTAGAGGAAGTAGAAAACGTAGAAGAATACTTTGATCAATTGCCCACCAAGGAAGAACGGGAATATCAAAAGGATTTATTCAATGATCCCGAGACACCATATATCCTTGGTTCACCCCTTATTAAAGTAGGTGATCCCTCTAACATCAACATACCATGCAACATTGGGCATATGCATGTATGGAAAGCTTATATCGATCCTAGGTCTCCTATAAACATCATGACTAGGACCTATTATAATTGGGTGATGAAGAAGCAACTTGGTTATAGGATGATGCCCAACACGAATTTGATAAGGAACTTTGTAGGAAGAGTGATAGGATTGCATGTAATTGTAGGAAACTTCACTTATGTTACCAACTTTGTGATAGTGGAGGATACTCGTCCGGTGATAGATGATTGCCTAAGTCAAGTAGTGTTCGGAAAACCGTTTGTTGATGCCTCTAAGATGAGTTATGATCCGACTCTAGGGATCGGATAGTTAGAGTCAAAGAAGAGAATGATGAGATTGCTTACCAAATGCCCTATAAGATTGAACAATACCGCCTCCTATCAAACCTAGAAAAGGAACACAAACAAGCAGTTTACTATAGGAATGATGAGGATAGACGTGGAGGAGTAGAATATGTTATGAATAGAATACTTGGTTTCTACAAAGAATGCTTGCAACTAGGTACGGAATACAAAATTAATATTGGAGATGACCTAGACAATGAGACCAACGATGAGGTCACGTAATAGCCCATGACCTTGAGTCTAGCTACAAGACTCGTAAATAAAGAAAAGCGCTTCTTGGGAGGTAACCCATGTTTTGTGTGATTTTATTTTGTTTGATTGTTATTTGCTTCCGTATGCATGCTTTATTTTTATTGTTGGTAGATCATGTTTCAAAATAATATTGTGAAAATGCTTTATTTTGTTGTTTAACTTCGTCTTAACTTCATACAAAGGTATTTCACAAAAGATAAGTGTAAGGGGAAACCCCAAATATGTTCTTAAGAAACGAAATTGATCATGATTCTCCACAATATTAAATGAACATGTGTATTAGTATTTGTTAGACTCAAATGCTTGTATCGAGTCATAATGATGTTTTACAGGATTTTCCAGGAAGTAGGACATGAGTTTTTCCAGAAATTTTCCGGAAACTTAACGTAAAGATTTCTGCAGGTCACTTCTGACGGCGTCAGGAGTTAACTCCTGACGGCGTCATGTGTAAAATTCTAGAAATTTTGCTAGTTTTGTTTTTCTAACTGAGTCTTAAAGTTTTTGTTGATTCTTTAGTTTTATAAACTCCAGGAGATCTACAAACATCATTCCACAAGCATTATATCTTACATTGTTTTCTAGGACTTGTTAGTATATATAGATGGCCGCCGATTTTATGCGAGGTTGCCTTGTTTGTTTTCTCAGGTTTAACAGGTTATATATGACAAGAAGATGATTTATTTTTCCGGAAGGGAAGCTTTGAATGTTCATTTTCTTGGAGGAAGATCTAACCTTGTTACCACACTATCTACACCGAACGAATCAAGGGAGCATTTGATTTCATTCTTTTACCTGTTTCACTTTCACATTCTTTAATTGAACATTGGGGACAATGTTCATCCTAAGTGTATAGGATACTATTGCACTTGATTTTGTTTGTTTGATGGTAGGTGTGTAATAAAACTAAGAGAAATACTTGTTAGGGGTAATTTTAGCACCATTTTTTACAACATTTAGGAGTGAAACTTTAACCTTAGCAAGCGTCTCATGGATAGGAGTTGTATGACTAGCACAAAACCGTACCATTTAGAAAAAATTTCCACCCAAACATGTAAGGTTCGCCTTTAGATTTGATAGGAAAAGCATTCACTATTAGTGCTTATGAGTGTACCGGTAGCATTTAGATTCTAGAACTTGCGTTAGTGATGCACCCGAGACCGGTAGTGAGACTACATTCGTGTAGTAGGATTTACTACATGATAAGAGGCATTAGGATCACTCTTGTGTTAAACCCGTATCATAATTTCTTGACCATTTAAGTCATATTACTTGGCTAGTAAAGTCAATTAATTTTCCCACACCCTTAGCGTTGTACTCATTTTTAGTACACGAAACCCCTAGTACACCCCTCCGAGCCTATCTTTTCGTTTCTACCTTTAAGCATCTTACTTAAAGGAAGAATTTGTTACAACCCACTTCAATGTACAACCAAATCGCCTTAGCCTTCCGTGTATGCACTCATCTTTAGTGCATTATTGTTATTTGTTTAAACCCTTAGTAAATTATCTAATTGATTACATGGTTGCTAAGTCGAGTCATATCTTGTACATATTGTTTTGGGACGATTGGGACTCATGGGTAAAGTACTTGTGTTATGGAGTAATGGGGAAGAACATCATTTTATTACCTCCATATGTGCGTTAATCTTAAAAGTACTCCAAGTGTTTTGATTATCTTGATTCGAGCCATTAGATTAGTTTATTGTAAAGTATGTAAAAATTCAAGTGTAAGGGGAATGTTCATTCCCTATGATGTATTATTTTGGATGGTAGGGTAAGAGTGTATGCAAAAAATAAAAATAAAAAAAAAATGGAAAAAAAAATCAAAATAAATTAAGAAAAGGAAAAAAATAATAATAAGAAAAGAGAAAAAACATACGGACTACTATCCCGTTTTATTCTATGTTTATTTTATGTTTTTGTTATTTTTCATTTATTAGCTTAAGTCGAGTCTAGTCTTGGCTTAGCAACGCCATATTGTACATGTAATTAACCCAGTAAAAGATTCGATTTATCCAACAAAACCGTGTATCCCATATCCCTACACCTAACGTTATAACTCTTTGAAAGACCTCTTTGATAGTTTATCCTAGGTGCTTACGCCAAGTGGTGGAAGTGGATAAAGTCCGTGACGATCCAGAAGAGTTTTACACCATAGGCCGTCATGGTCCAAATACATGTGACGGCCCAAAGTAAAAGTGCACATGACGGCGTCAAATCTGGATCTAGGCAATCCGATATCATTATGGGCGGTGAGTTAACGGCGTCAGAAATTCCTTCTTGACGCCGTCACCCTGTAAAATCTATATATAGTTTTGCAACTTTCATACATAAGAGAGGAACAAGTAGGGTGTAACTTTGGAGTAACCCTAGCACGAATATTACTGCTTTTTCAAGGGTTTTTACCCTTTGAAACCTTTCATGTCAATTTGAGATAAGTACTCTTTCAATTCAATCAATATGTCTATGTGTTGCTTGAATATATCTTACGCTTGTCTTGAATTCAACATGCTAGGCTAGATCTCTTGTGTGTTTGCTTAGATGTAGTGAAACCTAGATGTTAATTATGGGTTGATTGTTTGTTTATAGTTGTTACGGATGATTATATTCGATGTTAGGCTAAAGAAAACTGACAGACTTCCATTGGTGACATGCTTGAACGTCTTAAGAAACATGATCAGAGGTGTACTATGATTTTTGGTTGTATTTAATGCGTAGGAGAATTCTAATGATTCCATGTTAGGAGCTTCTAACGGCTCGACATAGGAGTGAAGTAGGATCCTATAGAGTTAGGGAATATTGTACACGGCCCTACGACTGGTATTAAGGAATACGACTCGTCATCCATGCAATTGTAACAAACTATCAACCTATAAAAGATATCTAGGGAGTAATGAAACCTAAGTAAACACAACTCTTCCTATTATTGTTCACACCACTAGTTTAATTAGCTTTATTTTAATTTTTGTTATTTAATTTTGATTGCATCTTAGTTATTGGGTTAGTTGATTAGCAACTAATTCCGCCCACTCTTCCAAAAACCTGAGATTTTAATTGCTTTCATAAAATATATAAAAAAAAAAAAAAAAAAAAAAAAAAAAAAAAAAATCATCCTTCACCTCTAGACCTATTTTTTAGGCTTTCTAATCCTAGCGACACTATTCCTGAGTTGAACGATCAATCCCCCGGTACTTGTCACTATACTATACTACAACAATCAGGTACACTGCCTGGTGGGGGTTGTAAGCTTCTCGAGATCCCTCGAGAGGTAAAGCCTGGTGCGATTCCCACGTATCACAAAACAAGAACATAAACCACTACTTATAAGATAACATTAGACTCCTACGAAAACAAAATTACGCCCTAGCATGACCTTGGAGCTTAATATCATAAATGTCATAAAAAGCCTTCAATTGCCCTAGAAGATCGTAAACATGATCCGCATAGTCCTCGTAATCATCTTCAAGCTTGTGACCACCACCTGTCGACATAGTTTTGAAAAGCGCGCCTAAGGCGCGCTTTGGCTCAAGGCTCAAGATCTAGGGATTTTTTCGGATCGAGGCTCCACACATACATAAGGCTCACAAAAGGCGCGGCGCCTTGGGCTTTAGAGCCTTGCGCCTAGGTGCGCCTCGGAGAGGTGACGAGTTTTGAACCTTTTTTTTTTCATATTTAACATTTATCGACCTCATATGTTAGTGAAACCTAAGCTAGAAACTAACTAAATCAGATATTTTGAGACTTTTATCCTTCAAATTCAAGTGTCTATACATACAAACCTCTCTTTCAATTTTGAGCATGAGATAATGAAATGTCATCATGCCATCATCTTGATACATTGGTTGATATTTTGGGTTAGTATTTGAGATTTGTATGGAGAAATAAAGTATTTTAGTGTTATTTACGTCATCATTAATACATAAAATGTCGTGCAAAACTTTTAAATTTTTATTCAATTCATTGCGCATCATATTCATGAATCCGCACCTTGATTTGCGCCTCACCTCAAGGCTCCATTAGCCCTTTTGCGCCTTAGTGCGCCTTGAGCCTTTCAAAACATTGCCTGTCGATGAGGGGAATTTACCCATAGGATTATGAAATAAGTTCACTAACTCATCGAAAGTGTTAACAACCTCCTCCTCATCACTATCTGAATCCACTATCTCTCCCACCTTGGAAAATGGGTTAACCATCGTAGTAGAGGAAATATTCGAAGAAAAAGAAGAATTAGGCTTACTGGTCGCAACCTGCTCCTTCTCTTGCACATCACTCACAAGCGGTTCTTGTGATACATTACCACCATCCACGATAGCTTCTTTATTATTACCCAGAAAATCAACCTTTTAAAGAGGAAGACCATCATCATCATCCACAAGAGTAGCTTTCTCGACAATAATTAGCTTTTCAAGCTCTCCAATTTTCCCAACAATAGTAGTAGGACAAGGAGTACCAGCCCCATCCTTATTCCCACTCTCAGTAAGGATGCTACACTCATCAGTATCGATCATATTAAGGGTATCAAAGGGATTCGATGTGGCAATCTTCGTCCCACTAGTACTAGCCACTTCAGTGGCCTTCTTCTTTATACCATCCCCATTCTTGGGCTCAGGAAGATGTGCTTTAGGTTGATATCGGAACTTAAGACCCACAGTAGGCTTAGAAAATCCTCTTTTGCCCAGTGCACTTTGGTTACCATTCTTATCCTTAGTTTTGTTGTTGACCGCCTGGAAACCATCCCTATCCTTATGCATAGGCTAATTTAAAAGGGGAACATATTTAAGACTGTTGTCCATAGTATGACCAAATAGCTTACAGGTGTCACACCAAGGCAGTTTTCACTCGTATTCAACCCGAACCTTTTTAATAGTAGAACCCAACCCATCAAGTAATGGTATCTCAACAGTGAGACTCTCCTTGAGCACCTCATCTGCCTTCACTTCAATCAAGCACCTAGCAAAACTACTTCGGCCCAAGATTTCAAGCACATCTGACTGGTGTAAGAATCTAAATCATTTCATTATTCATTCTCAACTAGTACTGATCTTTACTAAATTTCCAATAATTCTTACACTCTATACTCTTATTTAACTCTTCTACAAAGCAAGAACTTTCACGACTCAATTTTTAATAATTCACAAATTTTTCAAGATCAAACTAAACATTTTAATCAACTAGAAATTCACTGTATTTACTTGACTAAGACACCATTTTGTTTCGTGATTAAGATTTCTAATATATATAACCTGCGCTAATTTTATTTTAAACGACGACAAATGTATTACGGAGTATAATATAATTAGCAAAATTGTGCTTGAAAGATTTTTTTATGGTAAAGCTGGAAACATAAAATGCATACATGCATGGCTACGTGAATAACTTACACCCTTGATCCCACACCTCGAAAGCAACTAATCAAGAATATAACATATGTTTTGTGCTAATTAACTCATAGTGAACCTCTCAATACTAGGTGTCGAACGATCCTAACCTCAATAGCATTGTCGATCGCAAAAGCCCTTCGATCTTCTCTTTTAGACTACTTTATGTTCACCTCGCATGATTGATGAATAGATGGTTTTTCCATGGGAATCACGAATCACAATCTCACAAGAAGCTCTAGAATAGTCTTGTTGTAAACACTGATATGAGGTAACGGTCAAAATCCACATATCCGGTAATAAAACCCTGGTCTAACTTATTAAAAATGAAAATTAATATGTCCATCAAAGCTATTTTATTTTTTTATTTTTTATTTTTATTATTATTATTTTTTTTAATAAAATGGGAAAGAAAACCTGTTCCCCCCAGGCAAGTCCACAAAAAATTAAAAAAATACACAGCATAAATAAAGAAATAAAATACTATCCAAATTCCAAAGTCAAGCACGTATACTATTTAATTATACACGGAGTCTAGTTTTCGATAATTCAGTATTTTTAAAGTTAATATCCGTACAAAAAGAATACAAGTAAAATACTTGTGATTTAAATAGATTTCAAAATATGTATAGTCTTGAATATTTTAATATATATAACTTCTGTTTTAAAATCATTCATCCCTACTCCTTCCTCTATATATTGCCAATTATCTCACTTCCAACTTCATCAAACCAACTTCTAATCCCTCATACCTAAAACTCACTCCAACCCATCATTTATTACTGAATTTTCACCCACCATGCTTCCTTCATCTACCTCAGTTGTCGTATCACCGCATACGCTATCGCACCCATCTCAAACACAACTTCCTCTTGGTCCTATTGTATTGTTTGTTTTGGTAATTATACTTGTAAAAAGACTCTTATGGAGGAGCCATGACCGCACGAATAAACTTCGACTGCCGCCAGGTTCAATGGGTTGGCCTTACATAGGTGAAACTCTCAAGCTCTTCACAGAAAACCCAAATTCGTTCTTCTCCAACCGAGAAAAAAGGTTTAGTATCATTCACTCATTCATATCAAAATAAATGATCATCTTTCTAATATAGCCATCGATATAGGTCCGTTTGATATTGTGTTTAAAAGTGATGTAAAAATTGAGTTATCAAAGTGATTAGTTTTAAGTATTTGGCTGTTCTGAATATTTTGGAGACAAACTTATTTTGCATAATTTGTCGAGAGTAATTAATCTCAACAAAAATTACTCCGTATTTTAATTGTCGGGATATTTGGATGTTAATTGTTGTTTATACGTAATTTATTTTTTTACCATCATCTGTCAAATTTGACAAAGTATGTGTGTTTCTCTAAAAGTCAGAAAATGCATTTTGGATCTGAAAAAGGTTTGCATTAGTGACACTTGCTGCACAAAGAGCTTTGTGCTTTATAAGGTTACTCACGGCCTCTTGACAACTTCAAATTATTATTAACTTGTTTCTTAAAAATGTAATTTGTACACGATAGTTTTTTATTTTGATGCATTTACTAAATTTAATACTGTACCTAAATTGCGGGCCTTCCAAGTTTAGTGACGGGATGTTTGTCACAACGTAACGTCATTTTCTCGTATAGCACACTAACACCTGGCTAGTCATATGCTCTAAATTTCATTGTATTGTTTCCAAGTTTAGTGGACATCTAAAGATGTCACATGCACAATCTAATTTTAAACAGAAAAAGCATTATATATTAACATTTTTTTTTTCTCACTTTACATATCAAGTGAATATTACTAATTTGGTAAATTTGCATCATTAGGTATGGAAAAATATTCAAGACACACATATTAGGATGTCCTTGTGTGATGGTATCAAGCCCCAAGTTAGCAAAGACCGTCTTAGTGAATCAATCGCATTTGTTCAAACCCACGTATCCTCCTAGCAAAGAGAAGATGATAGGCCCGGAAGCCATCTTCTTTCACCAAGGACAATACCATGCACATCTTAAGAAATTGATTCAATCATCATTTCTTCCATCCGCGCTCAAAGGGTCTGTATCACAAATTGAAGATGTCGTCCTCGGGTTTCTTCAAACTTGGGAACATGATAACACCATCAACACTTTGCATGAGATGAAGAAGGTATGTTGATTTGCTCAAGTTTGTTTGTAATTATATTAAATACATGCACTAGCTAAGACTAAAACACCCTTAATAGTCAGTAATAAAAAACCGTTACATACAGTAAAGAGTCTTCCACCCGGTAAAATATATTAAACCAAAAAAACATTTAAGTACAATGGAATATGGCTTAAGTACCCCACTAATCGCAAGCAATCGCTTGACACAACCACAAATCATTTATGACATACCTTAAAGACAACTAGATACAACCTAAGACTACTAAACCAAAACCAACATAAAATAAGAAAATTTTATGCAAAAAATAAAAACAACCTAGTTGAGACAAAAGTTGATCAATTCGTAAATTCTTCTAATGTACAATACATGAAGAAGTATAGGCATTTGCTTACCTACTAAAAAAGCTTTAAAAAAATTATGTCATAACTTACTGTTGACCTAACATTGTTTGTTTTTGTAGTATGCTTTTGAAGTGGCAATGCTATCAATTTTTGGGAACAAGTTAGAGGCAGAGATTGAAGGAATAAAGGGTTTGTATCAATGTCTAGAAAAAGGATACAACTCCATGCCTTTGGATTTACCTGGCACTCCATTCAACAAAGCAATGAAGGTACATATCTTGCATTCTAAAAATAGCAAGTTGTTTTTATATTCTCAAATTATCAATAAGGAATTATCAATCATAAAACCAGATAGCTTAACTTAGTGAGTAGAACTTTAGGAACGGTCTTTGAGACCAAGGTTCAAATCTCGCATATATTAGTAGAAGCATTGTTTTTGAAATAGTTTCATAATAATGCCTAAACATGATAAAACAATGGTTTTGTGGCATAAGATTAATTAGCAACATAAACTGATGGTTACATAATTATATGCACAGGCACGAAGGGGTCTAAATGAGAAATTACGGCAGATAATACAAAAGAGAAAGCAGATTGGTGAGAATGGTGAAGGATTGTTAGGAGCAATATTGTCGAATAATGAAGAAGAGGGGAAGATGAAATTGAGTGAATCACAAATAGCAGATAACATAATAGGTGTAATATTTGCAGCACATGACACAACTGCAAGTGTTTTAACATGGCTCCTCAAATACTTGCACGACAATCCTCATCTTTTAGAGGCTGTAAAGGTAAGAAATTTTCCATTTATGTCTAGTTAAACTTAATGGCTATCTTGAATCCTTGTTATTATTATTACAAGAAATAGAATATATTATTCGTGACCGGCCAACTTCAGTCACTACAGAACTTTTGTTGACTGAAGTATTTGTCGTCACCAATGTTTCGTCACAAGTCATTGACAATTATTGTAAGTGCCCATTCAGTCGTAACTAAGCTAGTAATTCTGTCTGGCCGCTAGTCAGTATTAGTGACAGCTTTAGTGACCAAGTTACCACCAGTCGTAAACTACTTCGGTAACCAAGTTTATGCTGTTAGTGACCATCTATGTTGTTAATACTCAATTATAGCAAAAGATTTTTCTTGTAACGCAAATTTCAAAATTAATTCTCGTTTATTTATATGACAATCGATGCTATTTTATGGTGAAAAATGACATTTCCATGTAGATTATAAACAATCTAGTTTCAATAGTGATATCATTTTAGATCAAATAGATCAGAAAACTTGGCATACTTTTTTTTTTTTTTTTTTTTTTTTTTTTTTTTTTTTTTCTGAAATGAAGGCTTATCATTTTACTGGTATTTAAAACAATAAATCTATGATCAATCTTTCAGAGGGAACAAGAAGAAATACGACGCAAAAGACTTAAAGCCAATCGCAGAATTGCGTGGGATGACACGAGACAAATGCCCTTCACTACCCGGGTACATTTTATTTATCTTCCATTTTTATCAAGCATAAGCAATTATGAACATATATATTTCAAGATTTTGAAACACAGGATTATTCTAAAAACCTAAACTAATATGTGATTCTGATATATAAATGACAGGTGATACAAGAAACACTTAGAGCAGCGAGCATACTATCGTTTACATACAGAGAAGCAGTAGAAGACGTCGAGATGGAAGGCTATTTGATACCGAAGGGTTGGAAAGTCCTTCCACTCTTCAGAAGCATCCATTACTCATCCGAATTCTTCCCTCAACCACACAAATTCGACCCTTCAAGATTCGAGGTGACTTGTTGCAACAAATTTATACCGTATACATCCAAATATACCTGCTTTGTTTGTCTGTGTCTGTGTCTGTGTCTGTGTCTGTGTCTGTGTCTGTGTCAAAATCTTTTAAGTAAGGTCTCGGGTAGGAATTATCTTATATGTCTGTTGAGTATCCACTTATTTTTAATAGGTGTTTAGAATAATCCTGTGTATCAAAATCTTTTAATAACATGTCATTAATTATTTGTGAATATTAATATTTTTACATTATAAAATCACATGTTATTTATTGTTTGAATTTTAAATTCACATATCATTATCGTAGTGGTAATATACATTTGACTGAACCTATTTGACGAATACGCATTATTTGAAGAAGAAAAAAACTCCAAGTCGCCAATGCTACATGCCTACATACATGCATTTAACCTAAACTTTAGATTCGTTACTTGCATCACGTGACATGGTGATTTTGTATGGTTGCAATATGAGTTAATTGCATGCAAGTGCATGTGAGCTGGTGCTTTGAACACTTCTTACCTCTTTCTACTACGATTTTGTCAAGTTACATGTGTCTCTTCATACATTACGCACGTAACATCCACGTACATTAACATTCCCAAAAAAAAGGACCACTATGTTTCTATTATTCTGTTTCGTATCTGGTCTGCATCTAATCTGAATCTGAATTTGTGGCTTGTTGATAGCTTTTACGTACGGCTCTGACGAAACAGAGATGGTTTAATTGTAGGTTGCGCCTCGGCCAAACACGTATATGCCATTCGGCAATGGTACTCACTCGTGTCCTGGGAGCGAACTTGCTAAACTCGAGATGCTCATCCTCCTACATCACCTCACCACTACTCTTAGGTAAGTCTAGAATTGAAGGCCAAAAAATTGTGAATATGAGTAGACGATTTACCTACTATATACAGTTATAAGTTAATGCCAACTATAACATTAATTAGCTAATAAAATATTGTATTTATATTTTTGAAAATATTTGTACTTGTCAGATAGACATTTATTTTGCGACAAACGAAAATCACATGTATTTTGAGATTAGAATGTGTGTAGTCCGGGGAGATGTGGCGATATACATCATCTCAATTCTCAAACTTGATTCTCTTTCTAAACCACACTTGCAAAATGATTCACATGGGGCCTCAGAGAATTCAAACGTCACGTCAGGCTTTTATAACATTTATAAACTTACTCATCCACTCTCATAAGTTTTCTTAGATTTTTAGTCTAAAAATGAGTGTAATTATCTGGTAACACACATTTTACTTCCTCTATAAACTTACTCGTGGAATAAGAAAGTTTATATTTTAAAGCCACATCCCATCCATGTCACCAATGGATCGGACATCATATAAACGTGTCATGTGCCACTTCCTAATGTGTTATGTTGCTTTTTATAGACCAACAACGTTTCCTTTTGGTTATTGTAGATGGGAAGTAATCGGAGGAGACGGAATACAATATGGTCCATTCCCTGTACCTCAAGACGGCTTACCGATAAAAGTCTATCCTGTTTAGCGTCTAACAATGTCTATGAAGGTGTTGTTTTCGGGTTCAAAATTGTACCTTGTTACGTTACACTTGTTTATTTTTGATGCACATATCTCTTGTACAAAGTGTAATTACAAATCCAAAGAAAAGAAAAGAAAAAAAAATAGACAGAGATGATTAATGTTGGGGTCCTCAAATTGTGGTCACTTTGGTATGGCCCGGGTGTTAATGTCACTTGTAAATTATGAGAAGAAACAAATAAAGACCCATGAAATCTTTTCAAGAAACATGTGTTACATTAGATTCGTTTTTTGCATCTTATTCTTTCTTGATCAGATTTGTGTGGCTTTGTGCGCATGTGATTGTACAATCTTTACACATCCGCAACAAAAGGTGTGAATCCGCGAGAAATGTATGTTGGAATCTTAACATATTAACATGTAATATAAGGCATAATAAAACACGAGTGCGCATCGGAATGAAGATCAAGTATATATTAGTGGATAATTAGACCCAAATCCGTAAGTATAACTTTATTATTAAGCACTATATATAATAGTGAAATCTTTATATCCAAAACCCACAAACCGGGTTTGGGCCTAATTATCCACTAATAAACTAACAAATTCTAAACGATCAAACAAATTTCAAACGATTTGAATCAAGTCTTCAAACACCAAATTGATCTACAAATTCTAAATACCAAATTCAAATTTCAATGATCCACTTATATAATAAGAATTAAAACCCAAATATCAAATTCAAATTCCAATGACCCACTTATCAATAAGTATTATGGTCCAACTCCAAACTTATTATCCAAGTATCAACCAAATTCAAATTAATAAATAACTTGACAAACGGATTCTTATAATTCAAACGCCCCAAATATGATACGGATAATGATTCTAATAACCCACGTATTTTATAAGAATTACGGTCCAAATCAAATACAAAAAGAAAAACCCAAAACTAAATAAATCTTCAAATATCTCATATTCTGATCGACCAAACAAAACAACAAACGACAATCCATCAAAGAAAACTAGATTCTAAAATTGTTGTTTCGTACCAAATTCAAAGTGAACGAAACAAATCCTTACAAAAAACCAACCGACCCATTAATTTTCACTATCCAATCAAAAGTTACTAATATTTGACCCATATATTTTATTCAAACATGTATCCTTCATCAACAACCCTTCCAAAGCTCCGAACAATTTTACCAAACTAAATTATCAATCGAACTTACCAAAAACTAATCAAAACTATCTTATGAATTCTAATAGATTCTTCAAACTAATACATCGAACAAACCAAAACCAAAAATACTTTTGTTTTTCCTTTTCCTTCATAGCTAACGAACCTAGCTCTGATACCATGTTAGACTACATAGAAACCCGTAGGTATAACTTTATTATTGAGCACTATATATAATAGTAAAACCCCAATACCCAAAACCCACAAACCAGGTTTGGGCCTAATTATCCACTAATAGTATAGTATGTATTAATTAAGATTACGGTTTACCTTATTTACCTTTTTGTGTAACATATCAAACTAGGAACAAATTCAAGAACACCGGATCTAGGGTTTATGTAAAACCACGAAAACCAAACAAGATTTAAAGAGTTGAATCCTCTATGTTCTCACACATAACACGTTCTTTAGCAAAACAATTAGTATGCTAGTACTTAGATCATGAAACAAACTAAACACTATTGTTTTTACCAAAATCAAAAACCCTTACCTTGGGGGTGGGGTGAGGGGTAGGGTTATAGGATCGGAAATGACAAGAAGGAGAGTGGAGAAGAAGTTTAGCTTACTAAGTTTAAAGCTAAGTTTCATTATATAGTGTAATATCTTTAAGTTTCAAGAAGGATCGGAAATGAATAAAGAGGTTCATTATATAGTGTAATATCTTTGAGTGCTAGCTAAGTTTCAAGCTTTCCAAATCCTCCACAAACACCCCCTAGGAGCCGGCCACCATAAGGTATAGGGGAGGGATTCTAGATCCTTCCTCTTAGTTACATTTAAGTCCTTGTAGTTAACATTTAACAACCATTAGTAAAATACCGTTAAGTAACTGTATTAGTTAACGTTTGTTAGGCTTATTTCGTGAAATAATAATTAATATAATACACTAATATATTAATTACTTATTAATTGTATTTATGTGTTAACACGTGTGACCCCATAGGCTCACGTAATTTCTGGACATAATTTAATCGTGATATGGACATATCTTAACAGCTCCCACTTGGATATGTCTCGAATAAATGTAATAACATTGGTGAGCGACTAGCAACAGGACAATACTCCTAGAAATATCTGAGTGTAGTTTCGTAAAGTCTCAGTTAAATAATTTAAGCATTTACTACTCCTTTGTTTCCGATACCGTGTTAAATATGGATATGGATCTACGTCATTCAATAATTTAACGATTATGTTTCTCGTTTCAATGATTGATCAAGATTACCAAATTTATCTAGACATATCCATATCTCCTTTGGGTGTAGCCACACAAACATCTGATCAACCTCATAAGGGGTCCAGTGGCATCATTCTTCAATAGCTAGTTAAAGGAACAAATATTGACTGCACGTGTCATTCATGCACTTCACAACACTTCTGAAAATAGTCCTTATAACTACCAGTTACGGATAGCGATAAACTATATCAACAAATAGGATCCACACACGCAAGACTTGCTTGCATACCAAGTCTAAAGATAAGTAAAGAAACTTGAAAGATTCACTTGATTACAAAGATCCATAAAGTAAAAATCTTGTTAGTTAGGGTAGTCCGATATATATACTTGTGAATATCTTGGCGGACACGTCCTTTAACATTCAAATAATATTACCAATCACTCAGATTTATCTTAATTCAACTATACCCTCGTATCATTGATCGACAATGGACAATTTAGAATAATATAAATCATTCACGGATTTAAACATGCAAACATATGATACAACTTATTATTAAATGAAAACAAACATACCAAGTACTTTAATCATTGTGTAAATAATAATTTTTTAACATCCTTTATCCAAATACTAAACAGATCAATGCATGATAATCCTAGTTGAAGAATCATGCCTCAATATACGACGATCTTACTTGTTGACAAGGCTTAGATTTCATTAAATTCGACTAGGCTTTGATTTTTCAAAATTTTTAGAATACTTATTTTAAGAATTCAATTAGTGAAATTCTTGAACATATATGACGATTATTTATACATGTGCATACAAGTATCCTGATATTGACACACTACATTCCATAAGGTATGTGACATCAACAAACACCTATTGGAGACAAACATCTTTTACCAGTTTCTAAAAGTATAAAGCATTATTATTCATTAATGTATAATGCAACTATACACTCAGCCGAGCACATCTAGTCCACATGCTTGTCATCAAAGATGAAATCCTATCATGACTAGTATTGAGCGTCATCTCAATTAAACTAAAAGTAGTGTATTCAAACAACAATATACTCTTTTTAAATATCCGTAAACTATGAACATTCCTTTGATACGTTTGGTGCCTTTCTAAACTTTAAGTTTGATGAATATGACAACGGTGCAACAATTGTCACATTGTACATCCATGAAATCTTCATTACTTTAGTAGTTATGTTGGGTTTTGAGATTCTGCTGCTCAGAATTTATCTAAGTATTATGTTGTTGCTGACTAGTGGATTTTGCTGCTAGTATATTATTATTCTACAGCTCAAGAGTTGAAGATTCTGCTGCTTAGTGTATTGTATTCTACTACTTAGTAGATATGTATTAGAGTCGGTTAGATAAATATAGACCAGATATTATCTTGTGTAGAAAGTTATTGTAAACCGACTAGGACTCCTTAGTCTATAAAAGGAGGTTCCTAGGGTTAGAATATATATGTATCATTGTTAGTCGTATTCACTTCAAGGTTGTACAACCCTAGCATTGTTGAGTGCTCGTATATTAATAATATGTTGAAGTGTTGAAAGTTTACATTGTTCTTCTTAAGGTAAACTTTAATATTCCGCGTTATTGTTTAAGTTAAAAGCTAAGTCCACTTCTATAAAGATCGTTTGCTCAACTGGGATCAACAAGTGGTATCAGAGCTTGTGATCTAGAAGTTGAAATCAAGAAGAATTTGTAACTTACAAAGATATGTTCCTAATCAACTACTGAAGTTATGGGTGACGAAACACACATGGTGACTGCCTCAAAAGTGCCTATGATCAAGCAAGGTGAGTATGAGTTATGGAAGATAAGGATTCGACAGTACATAAGGATGCTCGACTATAACATGTGGAATGTAGTCTTGAATGGTGATCAGATTCCAAATATTGTTGAAGGGAAGGAAGTGCCTATCAAATCTAAAGAAGAAAAGGTTTTAAGGAAGTTGGAGATCAAAACTCATAGTATTCTTCCGATGGGGATACCTAATGAATTCCAACTGGACTTTGAAAGCTGTGAGACTGCTAAAGACCTAATGGATGCTATTGAAATTAGGTTTGGAGGTAATGATGCCACAAAGAAGTCCAGGAAGAATTTGTTGAAGCATCAATTTGAGAACTTCACTGCTCTGAGTAGAGAAAACCTTGATGGAACCTACAACAGGCTTCATAAACTTGTAAGCCATCTGAAGCTTCTGGGTTATGTTTTTCCTCAAGAAGATATAAACTTCAAGTTTATTAGAAGCTTATCACCTGAATGGAGCATGCATACAGTTGTTTGGAGAAACAATCCTGATTTTGAAACTATAAAGTTGGAAAATCTCTATAACAACTTGAAGGTCTATTAATCAGAGATAAGTGCAACAACTACTTCATCTTCTGCTACTCAAAACCTAGCATTTTTATCCTTAAAAAGCAAAGGATCTTAAGAATCAAATCCTACTGCTTATGAAGTGTCTGCTGCTGTCACACCCCCAAAATACCTGAATGGCAGCGGAATGGAATACCTGGGGGTGACTGTCATAGCACCATAAGTACAGTTATATTGAACGACCTAAAGTGTCATTTAGAAAATACAGCGTTTGATCATTAAAACATTCAGAGTTTACAAAGCTTAGGTCCCCAAAAGAGTTTACCAATATAGTTAAAATAAGTTCAACAAGATCAAACGTTTCATAAGTGCAGAAAATATGGTGAGACACGTCGACTCCGCGACTCCATGAAGGTCCAAATGTATGCACATGAGCTACCTTAATAACCTGAGAAATACATTGCGAAAAACGGTCAACATAAACTTGGTGAATAATCATAGGTTTGTAAGTAATTCGTAAGTACATAAGCCCACGAGTATAAAGTAAACCGACAAGAATGTCAAAAAGCTACATTGTCTCTTAAGCTCATGACCCCGAAGCTAGACTTAGTAATGCCCCACCAGAGTGTTTACCAGACACTCAATTCGTTAAGACATGAAATGCATTCGTCCCGTTGGAGCAACCCAACGCGAATGGAGGCGTCACCCTCGATAGATCTATCCACTCACTCCCGCTTAGTACTAGAAATTAACGGTCCATGATAATAAAGGGGACTTGTCAAGACGTGGTAATACGGCAACTTAAGCAATGTATGGAATTTGTAATACTTGGGCATGTACAAAAATAATTGTGCAATGTATTCTCCCCCGTGGGATTTAAAATCAAATAAGTAATTAAAACGGGGCTATGAAGACTCACCTCGAAGTGATGGTACAAAGATGGTGCAATGAGGTAAAAGTAGTCGGGACAATGAGGCGCGAGTACTTGCCGCAACCTAAATGAATAATCGTGATCTAACTTAGATCAAGCCGTAATGAAATGAATGCACATGCACATGATACTCATACCACTCGTAATTTGGAAATACTAGTTATCGTCATGGTAAAATAGTTTCCATACTTAGGAAAAATAGGTCCATTTAGAGAAGTATATAACTTGTCATATTAACTCGTACGAAAATGTTAGCGTTATAATCCTTGTATCGGAAGCCTTAAAATAACGTCGTTAAGTCGTATAAATATACTCTTGGGTCGTACGTATTCATTTGTTAAGAATATAGTCATTAGTAACGTTTTTAGAAAATATACCATTTAGTACGTACGTTATTATTTTTATTTGTGACCAAATATATATATATATATATATTGTTTTGGTGATCTTAAAACGCGTATAACTTGCTCGTTTTAGGTTCGTTTTCCTTGTTCTTTATGTCCACGGATTCGTCTTTGTATATACTAATAATTTTTGATAACTCGGCTCCTCTAGGTTACGTTTAATGCCTCTATTTACCCGTCGAAATCTGCCAAACAGCAAGCAGTTTTTACAAAAATAGTTTTCGTCGTTAAATTTGCAAAAATCATATCTTATTCGTTATAAGCTCGTTTTAATCCGTTCTTTCGCCTAAAGTTTCGTTTTTGAATGTATTTTCTAAATCTTTGGTCAAAACTTGGCCACCATCTACTGATTTTCCCACGAAATAAAAATAGGGACAGTAGGTATTTTTATTGTTTCAAAAATCATTTCTAGGGTTCTAATCTAGTTCCATCTTCATTCAAACCACTTTCAATCACCACAAAACTAGTCTAATCCTACCATACACCTTCTTAGGGTATCATGGGTTCCTAAACATCATAACCAAGTAGATCTAACAAGGATCTAACCAAAAATCACTTCTAGGGCTTAAAAGTTAAATATATACAAAATGGAGTGGTATAAGCCAATATATGCATGAGTTCTTGTAAGAAAATATATAAACATAGTAATAACTTGTAAAAATCATAAAAATGAGTTTGTTAACTTACTTGAAGGTTTAGGGAGTTTAGATGATGAAAAACCTACTAATCCTTGAGTTTCTATTTCAAAACTCCAACAAGGATGACTAAGTGAACAAGTTTACACCTAGATCTTGGAAAATTTGTTGTTCTTGCTTCTTCTTCTTGCTTAGGTCGAGCACACCAAGGAGAAAGGAGAGAAAACCTTCCTTGAACTTTGAAAATATTATGAGAAATGAAAGTGAAATGGGTTTATATTTTGGTTTAGACAAAAGTTAGGTGTATAATTAATGTGTGTTGGTGAGTCTTGTCTAGAAAGTCTTGGGGGGGGGGGGGGGGGGGGGGCGGTTATGAAAGGAGGGAAAAGGGGGGTTATGTTGGGTAATTATTTAGGGAGTTAGTGGTAAGATTGTGTAGTATTTGGTTAGTTTTAGGTGTAATCGGGTACCGGGGTTGCCAGAAATAAATTTTATTGAAGTTAATCAGGACATAATAAAGTCGTAAAAATTGTAAAAATATGTCGGGTACAAGTACGGAGAGTTCGGGTGATTATCGTTTAATTTTGGTGAAAACCGTCGTTATTAAGTTAGACGTACGATACGTAATAAATAAGTTTCCAAAATACCGGGTAAATTAATAATATAATTTTTATATTATTAAAATGAATATAAAAATATATTGGGATAATAGTCGGGAGTGTCGGACACGTTAGACACATTTATAGTTCGCGTATTAGTGTTTATTTAAAATAAACATACGTAAATCGTTACTTATACCAAAAGTATTAATTTAGTTATCGTACGAGTGGAATAGTATGCAAGTGCCCTAATGATGATACGCAGACTATTTCTAGTCCGTATGAAATGTCCCAATGATAATGCATGAATTCGCTCCTGAACCAATACGGTTACGCGAATTTTGAATACCCGTAAACTAAGTTTACGATGAAATGAGTAATGCACGTGAATAGTGATATTTCTTCCGGAAATGAATAGTGTCAAGTGAATAGTAAAATTTTTGAATGTTTCTCGGAATGTCAAATTGATCTCAAAAATGGTGAATAGTGATCGATGAATAGTAAATGATGAATAGTAACTTGTGAATAGTAAATTGTCGAGGTTTAGAAAATGACCGGAAATTACGAGTTGTGACAGTCTTCCCCTCTAACAGGAACTTCGTCCCGAAGTTCAGTTTTGGTTGGTCTCTGAAGTATATTTAGTAAAAAGACGTGGATACTTAAGTTGCATTTGGTCTTCCCGTTCACAAGTAAATTCGGGACCTCTTTAAGAATTCCAGCGAACTTTCACGATAGGAATTTGACTTTGCTTCAACCGTTCGACCTCACGGCCCATGATTTCTATTGGTTATTACCAAGTCTACGTTTGTTCTTGGGTTGGATTCCTTCCAATGGAATCATAAGTGACTAATCTGAAAGTCATTTCCTGGGATTTGAATAGGTGAAACATAGTTATGTAATACGGCTGTTCTCTAACAAGGCTCAAGTCTGAAGGCTACTAGGCCTACGGTGTCTGAACTAGTACGTGGTCCAGTGTATATCGGGTTTAGCTTTCAAATTTCCTGAATAATATCATGCCTTTCCTAGGCAGAACTTTCAACATAATCTGGTTACCAATTTGAGATTTTACTAGTTTACAACTTATAGAATTTGTAACTGATTCTTGACTTGTAGGAAATTTCGGGTTATTTCATGAGTACTTACAGGAATAGTGAGTTTGGCTTTTTCCGCGTTCGGTCCATCAATAGATGATTAGTGCTTCTTGAGGTTTACAATGTGATATTGGTAATATATGCTGCTGAACTCTGCCAGAACTCAAATTTTATATGTCAGCTGGTCGATTCTAACATGAATCTGAAATGGTTCAATATACTTAAAGGTTCAATCTCTCGTGTTACCAAAATCGTATCATGCCTCTCCAAGGCAAAGCTTTCAACTTAGCTCGTTCTTTCACGTGAATCTAGTTAGTTTGTTGTTCAAGGATACCCAATCCGTATGATGTGCGTCATGTACCAACATAACTCCTACCAGTTTCTCGTTGCTTGTAACCGGTTCTTGACTTGTGAAATTTCCTTTGTTGTTCCATGGTTTAGTTCTAGACCAGTGAATTTAACTTTCCGATTTCGGTCTGTAAATGGGTAATTGGTACTTCGACCATAAAGTGCCTCAAATGGTGTAGTCTCTACGCTCGTGCGATAATTATCGTTGCAAACGAATCTGATTTATGGTAAATGGTTAGTCCAACCATTTCTAGAGTCAATCGCTCACTCTTTGAGCACAACTTTCCTATCTTTGAATCGTTCTCTCGTTCTGACCATCGGTCTGAGGATAGTAGGCGGTGTTTACATCTAAATGGGGTTCCGAAGGAAATCTTAAAATGATTGCTAGAAGTCCAAGGTGATTCGATCACCTTTATCAGGAATAATTGAAACGGTACAATAAATCTTGTGACTAATTCCACAACGTTACGTCTTTCGAACTCAGCGTCATATAAAGGGGATAGACTATGGGTAACAAACTTTGATTTCTTGTGTTTTGGTCTAATGGATTGCTAAGACATGTGTCATTCCTTGCCTACTGTGCTTGGTCTCCATTAATGACGTTTGTAATCGTTCTATGGTGTTCCTCCTAGTTTCCTTCATCACATATTCCAATATTCCTTATCGTCAAGTCACAAAGCGCTAAATGCATAAGCGATGTAGTATGGTGATTGGTTTTCAAAATTTATTTCGCAATTTTTGAGTTCTTGGTCAAAATCTTTTTCTGAATAAACGAATTTAGAAAATGGAGCAAATGGTTTACTAAATAATATCTTTCTTGATGATTCAAAATTCGATAGTTAGGAAATGTGACGCGGTTTTCAAATAGGTTGTGAATAGGACTGTTTACCCAAGTTTGATATTTACATATTTCCCATTGTACAATGGTTTAGCTAAATATTGATTAAAAGGATCGTATTTGTTCAAAATAGGCAATTCAAAAATTATTTTCTACGAGATATGTGATTTGTATAAACACAAATTTTAAATCAACTTTACTTAAAGTGAAAATACTAACAAGGATAAAATAGTAGGATAGGTAATGTTCGCATAATGCATAGATGTCTAACGTTCGGTTTTTGATATTGGACGGTACCTATTGGTGGTTATCTGGCAAGACTACAAGCCTAGGTATTCAACCAACTTAAGTTTTGAGATGGTTTATCGTTGAAATTGCCATCATGTTGGCAATATGAGGGTTTCAATTGATACTATGTCGATGAATTTCCGTATTGTCTTCACATGTAGCTGGGGAGATATTCTTGAGTCTGATGTCTCTCTCGATGTATAGGTGAGGTTATCTAGAATTTCCTGAGAACATGATGCTTTAGGGGAATCTATATCGATATCCATAATTCGAATCAATTTTTCCTTGGTGAAACTTATTATAGGGAAGTTTGCGTTTAGATGAGGTCATGTTTAATCAAATCGCTCTACAGTGTCGGTTAGGAGGCTTGGTTTATTCCCATGGTGTTGCTTAGCGTACCTTCACAATGTGTTCGATCCTGTAGCTCAGTCTTGCTAGTACCTTTGAATGATAAATTGGACAACTAGGTCAGAGATGGTGAGTCGGATGGTCCAGTGGCATTTTAGAATTGTTGTTGAGTTATAAATTGTCTTGGAGTATACTTCTAGTCTAGGTTAGTAGTTTCGTAACCCTTTTATTGTTTTTCTTGTATCGAGGAATCCTCCTAGTACTTAATATGGGAAGTCTCTCCTAAAGAAGTCAATGGAAAGTCCAACTTAATGGCTAAGTAGGGGACAGGTCGGGTAAGTATCCAGGGAGAATTTGTCAGAAAGAAATATTTATAAAAGAGTTTATTTGTTTAAAACGCTTTTGGATGAAGATTGTTATTAACAATACTTTATAAAGTAACTATTCCCTTCATGGCATAATCCTTCCTGAAGTATACATAGGTGATCAGGCTATGTATAGTTGAGGACTAATGATGCGATGCTTGATTTAGTCAAAATAATATTATTTTCCTCAAAAGCTTTAGATGGTGTTCAACGCGTTGTTATTAAAAATGGTATACTAATTATTTCCTTCCAAAGTAATATAAAAATTGTTTCGCGTAATAATAGTAAATATTTGGCGTCATATTGGATAATTAGTTTATAGTACGGTAACAAAACGACTTATTTTAGAAATTCGGTAAAAACAATTTCCCCATAAGGTAGTAAAATAGTTTGAAATAAAACTCGTTGAATGGTGTGTTGGATACATGGGTAAATACTATGGATTGGTAATAATCTACTAATCCGTCAATTACGAAATCGGTCAAATCCTTAATAAGACAATGGTATAATGTTGCTAAACGATTGAAAATTGCGCCATTGCAATAGAAAATGGAATAAACAAAGGCTACGGTTATCACAGAGGTAACAAAAGATAGTCATTACATTAGATAGGAAAGTGCTTAATATAACTAGGTTACATCAACGTACTTATGGAAAGTACCAAAAGAAAGTACAACCCTAGAGGGCTCAAACTATGGTTCACATAACTAAAACATAAACTTCTTCTTCCAATTCTGGCTTCCCAACTCTGGGCATTCACTCTTGAAGTGTCCCACTACACCACAGCCAAAACATGTTATTGATGGTTTCTGATTATCACCCTCAGTTGGGAACCTGCAGTCCCTGGTTTTGTGGTTAACCTTCTTACAGTTGCCACATGGTTCCGGGCAACGTCCTAGGTTATGATGATGTTGGCACTCTTCACACTTAGGTAAAATACCAAGGTAATCATTCTTTTCCTTTAGACCTGTAGCATTAGGTTTAGCAACTCCTTGTCTCTTGGGTGGTACTTGTGTGGCATTCTCACCTCGGTTGTTGTTCCACTTCCTTTTATTGTCACTTTTTCTTCCTAAGATCTTGGGGTGAGCTATGCGTTCCTTTGCTTCGATTGCCATTCTGATAGCCTTAGGCATGGTATCGGGTTCCAATGAGTTGACCAACATACGAATTTCAGGAGAAAGTCCTCCGATGTACCTTTCAAGTTTCTTGCTTTCTGGTTCATCCATTGCAGAGCCTAGTCGAGCGAAATCATAAAAAGAAGCAGTATACATAACAACATCATCTCCTACCATGGTAAGGTGTAGTGTTTCCTGTTCAATTGCTTGTAATTCGCTTTTCACACAGAACTTCAAACTCATCATCCTTTTTAGTTTCTCCCAAGAGTGTGAGTAAGCAGCATCAACTCCTACTACCTGAACATGCTTAGTCCACCATTTCTGGGCATGCTCCTGAAAAGTGCAAGTGGCGAACTTAACTTTGTCTTCATTACGGCAGTCGCCACATTGAAATATTGTTTCTAATTCTTCGAACCATTTGAGAAATTCCTTTGTGTCTATATTTCCGCTAAAGGAGGAGGGATTACAACCCATAAATTCCACGTGAGTAAGTTCCTTGGTGAAGGTAGTGGCCATGTTCTTGGCAATGACTTGTCCAACAGCAGCTTGCGTCATGCTTGGAGTTGTTTGCTTAAATCTATTCCCATCAAATTATAAGAGTCCATGAGAATCTATAGGTAATAAAAATCATCATATTCATAACACATGAATATAATACATGAAAGTTTCGGTCTATATGAACCCCTATCATAGATAGTACAACCATTCCCCCATAGTAGAGTCAATACTTGGTGATTCCGTTTGTTCATCAATCAAAATACTACAAGTTTCTTCGAACTATGCCACACCTCTCGTGGCTAGGATAATAGAAAAAGCTAGTAAAGATATAAGTCTAGTCTAAAGACTTCCTGTAGTCCTTCTAGGTGAAATCAGGTTTTACGACATCATAAGGTCGGGATAGTCCTGAAGCAGTGTCTGAAGTTGTGCATCGATCAAGTCCTACATAGTGTAGATTCTAAGCCATTCTTGAGGAACTTGCGGATGTTCCTGTTGAGTCCGTAATCTTGGTATTATCCACAAGGCGTTATCTAATTCGTGGCAAATGGAAATGGAAAAGGGAAACTGACAATGGTGGTATTCTAAAGGATGAGAATAACATTGATGACAATGAGATCCTAGTGATGAGTTAGGAGATAATGGTGCTAATAGTGAATGGGATACTACCCTCTTTCGCGCTATCTCGCGATATCTAAGAGGTAAAGCTGAAGTACGCACTATGGGACGACCAATAGTGTGATAAGTAACCAACGGTGGTGGTAGTACCTAAGTAGTAAGCGTCCTACCAGTGAAGGAAAGAAAACATGCTATCTCCCTTGTAATAAGCATCCTAATAAGTCCATAAAAATTAAGTCTGAATACTCTACCAAACGGCATTCTATGTATAGGCTGAATGAGAACCTTGCTCTTATGACAATTCAATAGTGCTAATGGTGGTGTAAGTACAGTTGGTGGTATAATGGTAGTGGAAGATGACAAGGCATCTTCAATGTCGGAATCCGACGAAAGGATAACGGCGTGGGTATCTGAAGACATGTCACTAGTGAACCAGGTCAAAATAATCATATATATATGAGTATGGGTATGAATAACTCGTACAGTGTGTGCGTAAAGCAACATGTATAGTGAATATGCACCTATAATGAAA
Source organism: Artemisia argyi (assembly GCA_030686995.1). Classification (NCBI taxonomy): domain Eukaryota; kingdom Viridiplantae; phylum Streptophyta; class Magnoliopsida; order Asterales; family Asteraceae; genus Artemisia; species Artemisia argyi. Next base: position 137,437,813 of record CM060677.1, read on the forward strand.
TGATGAGATGCTATGATGATGTGGTTATAGTCTAGGGTCCAAGATACATCCTAGTTCGCTATAACCTTAGCTCTGATGCCAATCTGTCACACCCCCAAAATACCTGAATGGCAGCGGAATGGAATACCTGGGGGTGACTGTCATAGCACCATAAGTACAGTTATATTGAACGACCTAAAGTGTCGTTTAGAAAATACAGCGTTTGATCATTAAAACATTCAGAGTTTACAAAGCTTAGGTCCCCAAAAGAGTTTACCAATATAGTTAAAATAAGTTCAACAAGATCAAACGTTTCATAAGTGCAGAAAATATGGTGAGACGCGTCGACTCCGCGACTCCATGAAGGTCCAAATGTATGCACATGAGCTACCTTAATAACCTGAGAAATACATTGCGAAAAACGGTCAACATAAAGTTGGTGAATAATCATAGGTTTATAAGTAATTCGTAAGTACATAAGCCCACGAGTATAAAGTAAACCGACAAGAATGTCAAAAAGCTACATTGTCTCTTAAGCTCATGACCCCGAAGCTAGACTTAGTAATGCCCCACCAGAGTGTTTACCAGACACTCAATTCGTTAAGACATGAAATGCATTCATCCCGTTGGAGCAACCCAACGCGAATGGAGGCGTCACCCTCGATAGATCTATCCACTCACTCCCGCTTAGTACTAGAAATTAACGGTCCATGATAATAAAGGGGACTTGTCAAGACGTGGTAATACGGCAACTTAAGCAATGTATGGAATTTGTAATACTTGGGCATGTACAAAAATAATTGTGCAATGTATTCTCCCTCGTGGGATTTAAAATCAAATAAGTAATTAAAACGGGGCTATGAAGACTCACCTCGAAGTGATGGTACAAAGATGGTGCAATGAGGTAAAAGTAGTCGGGACAATGAGGCGCGAGTACTTGCCGCAACCTAAATGAATAATCGTGATCTAACTTAGATCAAGCCGTAATGAAATGAATGCACATGCACATGATACTCATACCACTCGTAATTTGGAAATACTAGTTATCGTCATGGTAAAATAGTTTCCATACTTAGGAAAAATAGGTCCATTTAGAGAAGTATATAACTTGTCATATTAACTCGTACGAAAATGTTAGCGTTATAATCCTTGTATCGGAAGCCTTAAAATAACGTCGTTAAGTCGTATAAATATACTCTTGGGTCGTACGTATTCATTTGTTAAGAATATAGTCATTAGTAACGTTTTTAGAAAATATACCATTTAGTACGTACGTTATTATTTTTATTTGTGACCAAATATATATATATATATATATATTGTTTTGGTGATCTTAAAACGCGTATAACTTGCTCGTTTTAGGTTCGTTTTCCTTGTTCTTTATGTCCACGGATTCGTCTTTGTATATACTAATATATTTTTGATAACTCGGCTCCTCTAGGTTACGTTTAATGCCTCTATTTACCCGTCGAAATCTGCCAAACAGCAAGCAGTTTTTACAAAAATAGTTTTCGTCGTTAAATTTGCAAAAATCATATCTTATTCGTTATAAGCTCGTTTTAATCCGTTCTTTCGCCTAAAGTTTCGTTTTTGAATGTATTTTCTAAATCTTTGGTCAAAACTTGGCCACCATCTACTGATTTTCCCACGAAATAAAAATAGGGACAGTAGGTATTTTTATTGTTTCAAAAATCATTTCTAGGGTTCTAATCTAGTTCCATCTTCATTCAAACCACTTTCAATCACCACAAAACTAGTCTAATCCTACCATACATCTTCTTAGGGTGTCATGGGTTCCTAAACATCATAACCAAGTAGATCTAACAAGGATCTAACCAAAAATCACTTCTAGGGCTTAAAAGTTAAATATATACAAAATGGAGTGGTATAAGCCAATATATGCATGAGTTCTTGTAAGAAAATATATAAACATAGTAATAACTTGTAAAAATCATAAAAATGAGTTTGTTAACTTACTTGAAGGTTTAGGGAGTTTAGATGATGAAAAACCTACTAATCCTTGAGTTTCTATTTCAAAACTCCAACAAGGATGACTAAGTGAACAAGTTTACACCTAGATCTTGGAAAATTTGTTGTTCTTGCTTCTTCTTCTTGCTTAGGTCGAGCACACCAAGGAGAAAGGAGAGAAAACCTTCCTTGAACTTTGAAAATATTATGAGAAATGAAAGTGAAATGGGTTTATATTTTGGTTTAGACAAAAGTTAGGTGTATAATTAATGTGTGTTGGTGAGTCTTGTCTAGAAAGTCTTGGAGGGGGGGGGGGGGAGCGGTTATGAAAGGAGGGAAAAGGGGGGTTATGTTGGGTAATTATTTAGGGAGTTAGTGGTAAGATTGTGTAGTATTTGGTTAGTTTTAGGTGTAATCGGGTACCGGGTTTGCCAGAAATAAATTTTATTGAAGTTAATCGGGACATAATAAAGTCGTAAAAATTGTAAAAATATGTCGGGTACAAGTACGGAGAGTTCGGGTGATTATCGTTTAATTTTGGTGAAAACCGTCGTTATTAAGTTAGACGTACGATACGTAATAAATAAGTTTCCAAAATACCGGGTAAATTAATAATATAATTTTTATATTATTAAAATGAATATAAAAATATATTGGGATAATAGTCGGGAGTGTCGGACACGTTAGACACATTTATAGTTCGCGTATTAGTGTTTATTTAAAATAAACATACGTAAATCGTTACTTATACCAAAAGTATTAATTTAGTTATCCTACGAGTGGAATAGTATGCAAGTGCCCTAATGATGATACGCAGACTATTTCTAGTCCGTATGAAATGTCCCAATGATAATGCATGAATTCGCTCCTGAACCAATACGGTTACGCGAATTTTGAATACCCGTAAACTAAGTTTACGATGAAATGAGTAATGCACGTGAATAGTGATATTTCTTCCGGAAATGAATAGTATCAAGTGAATAGTAAAATTTCTGAATGTTTCTCGGAATGTCAAATTGACCTCAAAAATGGTGAATAGTGATCGATGAATAGTAACTTGTGAATAGTAAATTGTCGAGGTTTAGAAAATGACCGGAAATTACGAGTTGTGACAGCTGCTAGCACTGGTGGTTCTGCTGCTTGTTTAACTGACAACAATACCAGAAGTGATGCTGCTATATGTGCATTCTTGGCTGATCTTACAACAAACACTCAGGTTCTCAATCAAGATATGGATCATATTGATCCTGATGATCTAGAAGAGATTGATTTGAAGTGGCAGATGGCATTGTTAACTTTAAGAGCCAAAAGATTTTTGAAAAGGATAGGAAGAGAGGTCAATAAGGCTAAAGAGAACATGGGCTTTGATAAATCAAAGATGGAGTGTTTCAATTGCAATAGGAAAGGCCAATTTGCCAGGGAATGCAGGGCTCTAAAGAAGAATGCTGAAAATCCAAAGAAAGCTGCTGAAGAACCAAAGAACACCACAACAGCTTTGGTGTCTTGTGATGGATTAGGTGACTATGACTGGAGTGACATGGCTGAGGAAGAACCCAACTATGCTCTTGTGGCTGAAGTAAAGCCCAAAGTGCATAACTTTGCACTTATGACTTATGCTTCATCATCTTCTGGATCTGACTCTGAGATATCTAATGATTCTGATATATAACACCCCCATTTTAGGATCACAGCGGAAAGGGACATGGGGTGCTATACATCGATCACATTGTACAAATATAGTAAACAACTTTAAAACAAAGTCGTTTTAATAAAAGTTCATACTTCACATTCGATAATATATCAGAGTTAACAAAGGTCCCAAAAGGTTTTACATAATACAAAGTTGCATAAGTTTTTAAGTTTGAACATTATCGAATGAAAATATTTTTATTTAAACATGGGCCATCAAGAAGATATCCATTCTTTGCGCCGCCCATCCAAGCAGAAGTCACTTACGGACCTGAGATAAACATGCTAAAAAGTCAACATAAAGTTGAGTGAAATCATAGAGTTTAATAAGTAAGCAGTTGAATACAAGCATTAATTATCGGGCGACAAGTATTGCAATTACATGTCGGTTTATTTGATTATAGTATTGAGTTCATGTAACCGAACCTTGACGATTTTTAATAATGCCCCGGAAAGGTAAATTTTGCCGTTTACCACAATTCTAACTATTATGTGTCCGTATCCCGAACAAGGCCCGCCAAGCCTAATATGCATATCCATAATACTAGCGTCTACTACTCGAGTAATTAACGGTTTATGAGGGGACTTAATTGGCAAAATGCATTCAATATCTATGATCATATGATCGGGTCCAGCATACCAAAAACTACTTGTATTCAGTTTGTAAAAATTAGCATGTATCCCCCTCGCGAGGTTTATAAAACATTTAAGTAAGTAAAGGCGAGGCTATGAACTCACCTTAAAGCAAGGAAAATAGCAATGAACAAGCGAACGAAGGAATAGCCACAAAAGCTCTACGATGAACCTAATTAATATACGTTGTCTTAGTTTATGAAAATAGATATCGATGTACTTTTGATTATACAAATTATGATCTTACTTAAGCTTGGTACAATACTCCTAGATACATAAAAAGGTTTTAGTTACTTACTTACAAATTATCCAAAGTATATCCTTGCATTTATATAAGTATAAAACTTACATTTACCCTAGGTTAAATTTTGATGTAAAGGTTCAAATTAACTCTAAGGTTCAATTTAGTCCATGGGTCAAGTTTTTGGTCAAAAAGGTTCACCTTAGACCTAAGGGTTCAAAATATACTAGGTGGTTCAAAATTGTTTTAAAAGGTCCAATCCTTAAAGTGTATAACACTTATATACTTTTTATAACTAGTGCTGATGGAATTTTTATAACTTGTCTATGTTTAGAAAAATCGCCATTTGCAAACCGTAAGTCCTCAAGTCTCGTTCTTTATATCCCCGGAAAGGTCTATTTCTGTACTAACGAGATTTATTGGTCCCACTTAGCTAAAAATTACATAACCTTAGTAAAACAGTCCATTTACCCAAACTATCAATCCATTCAGCTTTCAAATTTTCAATGGTCTCACGAAAAGTGCGATATCTAGAGTTTTACTAACCCGATTTATTCCCCGTTTTCGGCCACGTTTAAGTTAAGATGTCCTCTACAACTTTTATTCTTTGAGTAACAGAGGGTTCAATACAAAAAAATGACTTTTTCACGTTTCAAAACTGTTACTCAGATTAGTACATGTTTCACCAAAACATTTTTAGTTTAATCATCGTAAGGAGTTATTTGACGAAATACCCGTCAAAATGACCACAAGACATAGGGCTACAACTACATATTTTTAGTTTATGTCCATTGTCTATAGATTAGTACAGTTAAATACTTTTATACACGGATCTAAAAAAATACAGTTTCAAGTTTAGCTTTTCTTTGGTTTTAAAGTTTTCTAACTTAAGTACCAAGCTTAACTAAGCATTATAACTTATATAATGTTCAAATACATCAAGATAGTGAATAAATGGAAGTATGAAAATATGAAAAATATAACTTGAAGCTTACAAGTGAAATGATGAGGTTTATGGTAACAAGGTTCCTAATACTTCCTAGTTTTTATTTCAAAACTAGAAAAGAAGTAAACTAGGTTTTATTAGCTTGAATAAAATCTTGATCCACCTCTTGTGTTGTGTTTTGCCGTCCACCCCAAGGAGAAAGAGAGAAAAGAAAGTAGCTAGTTGAATGAGATGGATTTGCTACTAGTTGTGAACTATAATATCTTATTAGACATCAAGTACAACTAATAATAGAGTTGGGATATTTTTCAATGAAGTGCAAGAAAAGCAAGGGGGGGGGGGGGGGGGCGTGGGTTTTGGTGAGGGTGTAAGGATTGTGTAAGACTTGTGTAAGAATTTGGTGATTTAGTGTAGTTATTATTAGTTTTAGGGTATACCGGGTACCGAGTTTGCTAGAAATAAAATTTAACGGTACTAAATAAAGTGTAAAACTTGTGAAAATATTAAAACTAGTTTTCATGATGAATTTTTGAAATATAGATGAGTGATGAGATTATCGGAGGATTTATTTGAGGTTAAAACGTGAAATACGAATTTTAAACCGCGCGATAAAAATAAAATGAGTAAAAATGAAAAGTGGAAGTAAAAATGAAATAAAATGGATAGTGAATTTAAAATATGATTGAAATAAAACAATGGTGCATAAAAAAAAATGTAGACTGAGTATAGTTTAGTCGCGATAGAATTTATTTAAACGTACGCGGATATCTTCCGACTACGTAATTAAATTAAAATATATTATTTAAATAATAAACCATTAAAATAATTGATATGAAATTTTTAGAAATGTCACATCACGTACCCCTTAAGAAAGCGACGTCCCGGCGCTCAGCTCGCATTAACTCCAGACGGTTCATTCGTGAAAAGATGGGGATACTTTCTCTTGATCTGGTCTTCGCGTTCCCATGTGAACTCAGGTCCTCGTCGGGTGTTCCAACGAACCTTAACAATGGGGATGCGACTTTGCTTGAGTTGCTTCACTTCACGATCCATGATCTCTATTGGTTCTTCTATGAAGTGCAGCTTGTCATCGATTCGAAGTTCTTCTAATGGAATGATAAGACTCTCATCCGACAAACACTTTTTGAGATTAGAAACATGAAAAGTGTTGTGAATGCCTCGAAGTTCTTCTGGTAGTTCTAACTTGTACGCCACTGGACCAACCCTAGCCAGGATCTTGAATGGTCCGATGTATCGTGGACTTAGCTTCCCACGTTTACCAAAACGAATTACACCCTTCCATGGCGAAACCTTGAGCATAACTCTATCACCTACATTAAACTCCAAAGGTCGGCGTCTAATATCGGCATAGCTTTTCTGACGACTACGAGCAGTTAACAAACGGTTCTTGATTTGGACAATCTTCTCCGTTGTTTCACGAATCATTTCTGGCCCTGTGAGTTGACTATCCCCAACCTCACTCCAGCAAACTGGTGATCTACACTTTCGCCCGTAAAGAGCTTCAAACGGTGCAGTCTTGATGCTTGCGTGATAGCTATTGTTGTAGGAGAATTCGACCAATGGTAAATGTCTATCCCAACTACTTCCAAAGTCGATCACACACGCCCTTAGCATGTCTTCTAAAGTCTGTATTGTTCTCTCGCTTTGACCATCCGTCTGTGGGTGATACGCCGTACTCATATCCAGATTTGTATCTAAGGCCTTCTGGAGTGACTTCCAGAATCCCGATGTAAATCGGCTATCTCTGTCGGATATGATAGAAATAGGCACGCCATGTCTACAAACAATCTCTTTTAAGTACAGTTGAGCAAGTTTCTCCATACTATCAGTTTCTTTTATTGGTAGGAAATGAGCAGATTTGGTCAAACGATCTACAATGACCCAAATTGCATCATACCCACTTGGAGTTCTAGGGAGCTTAGTGATGAAATCCATGGCGATTCTTTCCCATTTCCAAATAGGAATCTCAGGTTGTTGAAGAAATCCGGCTGGCTTTTGATGTTCTGCTTTAACCTTCGCACACATTAGACACTTGCCAACATAGGTGGCAATCTCAGCCTTCATATTCGGCCACCAATACAATTGCTTTATATCATGGTACATCTTATCTGATCCCGGATGGATAGAGTATTTGGATTTATGAGATTCGTGCATGATTAAGTCTCTCAAACCCCCAAACAGCGGTACCCAAACACGTTTATCAAAACATCTGGTTCCATCAGGGCGAGTCTCAAATATTGGTTTGATCCCCCTCCCTAGGTTTTCGGCTTTCACATTTTCTTCTTTCATTGCTTCCTCTTGAGCCTCGAGAATTTGTTCTGGTAACTTGGGGAGAATCGTGGTTGTCATTACCAACGATCTGACCCGCAATGGTTTTTCTCTTTCTTTTCGGCTTAAGGCATCAGCCACCACATTGGCTTTTCCAGGGTGATAACGGATGTCGCAATCATAGTCGCTTAGGAGTTCAATCCATCTACGTTGTCTCATATTAAGCTCTTTTTGATCAAGGATGTATTGAAGACTTTTGTGGTCGGTATACACCGTGCACTTCGTACCGTACAAGTAGTGTCTCCATAATCTAAGAGCAAAAACCACCGCACCCAATTCTAAATCATGGGTCATATAGTTTTCTTCATGTTTTCTCAATTGTCTAGAAGCATATGTTATGACCTTTTGTCGTTGCATTAATACGGCCCCAAAACCTTTGATCGACGCGTCACAATAGACTACAAAATCTTCTGCCCCATCCGGTAGTGCTAAGATAGGCGCGCTACAAAGTTTTTGTTTCAGTATTTGGAAAGCCTCGTCTTCATCTTTACCCCATACATACTTCTTATTCTTCTCGGTCAACTTGGTAAGAGGTTTGGCTATTAAAGAAAAACCTTCGATAAATCTTCGATAATAACCAGCAAGTCCTAAGAATTGCCTTACTTCTGTTGGTGTTGTTGGCGGAGCCCAATTCTGGATGGCTTCAATCTTCGATGGATCTACATGAACACCTTTACTATTGATCACATGGCCGAGAAATTGTACGGATTCTAGCCAAAATTCACATTTCGCGAACTTGGCATACAATTGCTCTTTCTTGAGTAACTCCAAAACAATCTTCAAGTGTTCCTCATGTTCCTCTTTATTCTTGGAGTAAATCAAAATGTCATCAATAAACACAATTACAAACTTGTCGAGGTATGGCTTGCATACTCGATTCATCAAATCCATGAATATTGCAGGTGCATTGGTCAACCCAAACGGCATCACTTGAAACTCGTAATGACCATAACGAGTTCTAAATGCAGTAATTGGAGTGTCTTCTTCTCGGATACGGAGTTGATGGTAACCTGATCAAAGGTCAATCTTGGAATATACACTTGAGCCTTGAAGTTGGTCAAACAAATCGTCAATTCTTGGAAGTGGATAACGATTTTTGATCGTCAACTTGTTAAGCTCACGGTAATCGATACACATACGAAAGGATCCGTCTTTCTTCTTCACAAACAGTACCGGAGCACCCCAAGGCGACGAACTCGGCTGAATAAATCCTTTCTCCGACAGTTCTTGTAGTTGCTCCGATAGCTCCTTCATTTCTGATGGTGCCAACCGATAAGGTGCACGTGCTACAGGTGCAGCACCAGGCACTAAATCAATCCGGAACTCTACTTGTCGAGGTGGTGGAAGCCCCGGTAATTCTTCGGGAAACACTTCCGGAAAATCACGGACAATGGGCACATCTTCTAATCGTCTTTCAACTGATTCTTTCTCTGTCACTTGTGCCAAATACATCTGGCACCCTTGCTCAATGTACCTTTGGGCTTTAATACGAGATATGATTTTTAATTGGGAAGCGTCTCTATCGCCTTTGATTGTTAATACTTTGTTGTTGTGTGGAACACGAACAATCTTTTCACTACAAATAATAACCGCCTTTCGATCGGATAACCAGTCCATTCCAATAATGACATCAAAAGTCCCAAGTTCAATTGGCATGAGGTCAATACTAAATGGGTGGTTCGCTAGATTTATGGTACAATTCCTTAAAATAGTGTTGGTACTAACCAATTTCCCATCGGCTAATTCTACTTCATAATTATAGTTTAACTTAATCGGGTTAATATTTATCAATGCACTAAAACTAGTGGACACAAAGCTCTTGTCTGAACCCGAATCAAATAAAACTTTAGCATAACGATTATCAAGTAGAAACGTACCCGTCACGACATTCGGGCCTCGTTGCTCTCCCATCACATACGCTCGACCACGAGCATCCCCAGTCTGATCATTCTTCTTATTCGGGCATTTGTTGCTGTAGTGCCCTTTTTCCCCACAACCATAGCAAGTTATGATCGGCTGTGTATTAGCACCAGTAGCCTTAACCTTACAGCTTATTGCCGCATGACCCTTCTTTCCACATTTGGTACATATCGCAGTACAGTGGCCAGCGTGATGCTTCTTGCAGCGATCACAGTAAGGACGGGAACCAGCATATCCACCTCTCTCGTTTGGGGCATCAGTCATTGCCCTAACATTCTCTTGTCTTCTATTCTGCTGATGATGATGGTCATTGTTGCGGCCCTGGTTGTTGTTGTTGTTATACCCTTTCTTTTCATCATCCCATTTTCTTTTGTTCTGTTGGTTGTTGTTATTGTTGTTAGCATTTTGAATTGTTCCATACTCCACCACTTGAGCCATAAGTTTTTGAGTCATACGAATAGCCGTATCTAGAGTTTGTGGATTAGAGGATGTCACATTTCCTTTGATGCTTCGCGGAAGACCCTTAATAAAAGCTTCCATTTCCTTTTCGAAATCCGGAACCATACTAGGACACAAGACTTTTAGCTCTTGAAACCTTCGAATATAAGTTTCGATATCATAACCTTTCACTTTAAGATCATAAAACTCAGTTTCAAGCAACCTTATTTCACTACGGGGACAGAACTTATCGATCGCCATTTTCTTGAAGTCAGTCCATGTGGTTTCATAGGCTTTTTCTATCCCGATAGGCTGAGCATACGAATTCCACCATGACTTAGCATAATCTAACATAGTACCCACGGCGTACTTGACCTTGCAGTTCTCTGAGCAGTCACTGAGTATGAATGTGTCTTCAATGCTTTCAAACCAGCGTGTCAATGCAACTGCCCCTTCATTTCCTTTAAATTTAGTTGGTCCACAACCCAGAAATTGTTTATAAGTGCAACCACGCACTACACCACCAACTGCAGCCCCAGCGGCTCCAGCACCGCCACCGGCAGCCCCAGCGGCTCCATTACCGCCACCTGAAGCCCCAGTGTCATTTTCCCTTGTAGCACGATCCTCGGCTATAGCCTGGGCTATACTGTCAGCGACTAGCTTTCGAATAGCTGCATCAGACATTTTCTTCGGTGGCATGATTCTATCATAACACAAGAAAATCTTGGATGAGTAATCATACATTGATATAGATATATTCATACATGAATAAATTGAATATGAAAAATATCATAACAATATAGAGTAGAATTTGAGGAATATAACTTCATCATTCATTACAAAAGATCAATACATTGTTGGATTGTATTACAAAATTTGACGAAGTCATTACATTCGACGATACTAGTTACTAACTGATAGTAATTTACAAAGTAGAAGTACAACAACGAAATACAACAAGAGAACAACAAAGTACATAAACTACTGAGGGTCGCGGGGTGATTCATCTGGCTTGGGCGGTGGGGTCTCTCCATACACTGCTAATACATCTGTGGCCACATAAGACCTCTCCTCATCATACCCCAATCGCATCATCTCTCCCCAGCGAGCGTAAGTCCAACACCTCAACTCATAAAGATCCCTCTCAAGGCGCTCATTTTTCATACGGTCAAATGTGCGGGACAACCTAACATCTCCCAACTCATGCTTCAACTTCTTGTTTTCAGCCCTTACACCCACATCATCTAACTCTCGAACATGTTTACCCAATACATTCACCTCGCGCTTATTCTCATCTTGTTGGTGCTCTACCACACCCAAATCAAAATCTAGTAAATCCATACGCTTATGCACAAGCTTATCCCTAGATAAAGAACATTCCCCTTCCGTTTCTCTCACCATCATTTGCCTTTCTAACACCATAACCTTTCCATAAAGAGAGTCTATAATTCTCCTCATGGTCCCGGGTACTAGATCCTCAAGCTCATAAGTGATAGGAGCAGCTGAAGATGATCCACCCCTCTCATGGATACTACTAGGAAATCTACGTCCTGTAAGTGGCACCTGTGTAATAGTACCTACAGTAGCAACTTCTTCGGGTTTAGGCTCAGAATCGGAAGAAGTGTCCGGTGAAGAGGGTGGATAAGGTGAACCCGGTGCAGCATAAGGATAGATTAGTTCGGGTTCATTCATCTCTTCGTCGGAACTTACATCTTGAAGTATCAACATATCATCTTCATCATCTTCAAATGGCTCTTCTTCTTCTTCATCTTGGTCTTCTTCATCAATGTTTGGATGAATGTGATTCGGTAGTGGAGGTAGATGTTGAGCCTGTGCAAGCTCGGGTTGAGCGGGCTCGACCTCTTGGATGTCTACCTCGTGATCAGGAGGAAGTAAATGTGCCATGACAAATCTGAAAATCATATATACATATAATTAGAATAAGAATAAAAATATTATCACAAAAAAAATATTTTGTGTAAGTAAGTGAACAAATAGTGATGCTTTATAATTAAGCAAAATAATCAATAAACATTATATGTACAAATGATAACATTTGTTATGTGCATACGTATAGCAACGGCACAATAAAAGAGATATGTATAAATTCCCGGATGGAAGTTTATAACGCTCATAAATAGCATAAAATTTAACAAGTGCATAATGTGCATATAAAAGGAGTGATATTTTGCGGATTATCGAACAAGATAGGAAATAATTATAGTGCTTATAACTATTTTTAGAATAGCATGATTACGATATATATATATATATACACGAGGGAGGAAATAGGAAGCTAGGGAGTAGGCGCGCATGGATATCGGACAAGATGATGGAAGCACATGTTTTAAAAAAAAAATAATAAAATGTTTATGATTATAGTCTAGGTTTTTAGAACAAAAAGACCTAGTTCACTATAATTTGTGCTCTGGTACCAATCTATAACACCCCCATTTTAGGATCGCAGCGGAAAGGGACATGGGGTGCTATACATCGATCACATTGTACAAATATAGTAAACAACTTTAAAACAAAGTCGTTTTAATAAAAGTTCATACTTCACATTCGATAATATATCAGAGTTAACAAAGGTCCCAAAAGGTTTTACATAACACAAAGTTGCATAAGTTTTTAAGTTTGAACATTATCGAATGAAAATATTTTTATTTAAACATGGGCCATCAAGAAGATATCCATTCTTTGCGCCGCCCATCCAAGCAGAAGTCACTTACGGACCTGAGATAAACATGCTAAAAAGTCAACATAAAGTTGAGTGAAATCATAGAGTTTAATAAGTAAGCAGTTGAATACAAGCATTAATTATCGGGCGACAAGTATTGCAATTACATGTCGGTTTATTTGATTATAGTATTGAGTTCATGTAACCGAACCTTGACGATTTTTAATAATGCCCCGGAAAGGTAAATTTTGCCGTTTACCACAATTCTAACTATTATGTGTCCGTATCCCGAACAAGGCCCGCCAAGCCTAATATGCATATCCATAATACTAGCGTTTACTACTCGAGTAATTAACGGTTCATGAGGGGACTTAATTGGCAAAATGCATTCAATATCTATGATCATATGATCGGGTCCAGCATACCAAAAACTACTTGTATTCAGTTTGTAAAAATTAGCATGTATCCCCCTCGCGAGGTTTATAAAACATTTAAGTAAGTAAAGGCGAGGCTATGAACTCACCTTAAAGCAAGGAAAATAGCAATGAACAAGCGAACGAAGGAATAGCCACAAAAGCTCTACGATGAACCTAATTAATATACGTTGTCTTAGTTTATGAAAATAGATATCGATGTACTTTTGATTATACAAATTATGATCTTACTTAAGCTTGGTACAATACTCCTAGATACATAAAAAGGTTTTAGTTACTTACTTACAAATTATCCAAAAGTATATCCTTGCATTTATATAAGTATAAAACTTACATTTACCCTAGGTTAAATTTTGATGTAAAGGTTCAAATTAACTCTAAGGTTCAATTTAGTCCATGGGTCAAGTTTTTGGTCAAAAAGGTTCACCTTAGACCTAAGGGTTCAAAATATACTAGGTTGTTCAAAATTGTTTTAAAAGGTCCAATCCTTAAAGTGTATAACACTTATATACTTTTTATAACTAGTGCTGATGGAATTTTTATAACTTGTCTATGTTTAGAAAAATCGCCATTTGCAAACCGTAAGTCCTCAAGTCTCGTTCTTTATATCCCCGGAAAGGTCTATTTCTGTACTAACGAGATTTATTGGTCCCACTTAGCTAAAAATTACATAACCTTAGTAAAACAGTCCATTTACCCAAACTATCAATCCATTCAGCTTTCAAATTTTCAATGGTCTCACGAAAAGTGCGATATCTAGAGTTTTACTAACCCGATTTATTCCCCGTTTTCGGCCACGTTTAAGTTAAGATGTCCTCTATAACTTTTATTCTTTGAGTAACAGAGGGTTCAATACAAAAAAATGACTTTTTCACGTTTCAAAACTGTTACTCAGATTAGTACATGTTTCACCAAAACATTTTTAGTTTAATCATCGTAAGGAGTTATTCGACGAAATACCCGTCAAAATGACCACAAGACATAAGGCTACAACTACATATTTTTAGTTTATGTCCATTGTCTATAGATTAGTACAGTTAAATACTTTTATACACGGATCTAAAAAAATACAGTTTCAAGTTTAGCTTTTCTTTGGTTTTAAAGTTTTCTAACTTAAGTACCAAGCTTAACTAAGCATTATAACTTATATAATGTTCAAATACATCAAGATAGTGAATAAATGGAAGTATGAAAATATGAAAAATATAACTTGAAGCTTACAAGTGAAATGATGAGGTTTATGGTAACAAGGTTCCTAATACTTCCTAGTTTTTATTTCAAAACTAGAAAAGAAGTAAACTAGGTTTTATTAGCTTGAATAAAATCTTGATCCACCTCTTGTGTTGTGTTTTGCCGTCCACCCCAAGGAGAAAGAGAGAAAAGAAAGTAGCTAGTTGAATGAGATGGATTTGCTACTAGTTGTGAACTATAATATCTTATTAGACATCAAGTACAACTAATAATAGAGTTGGGATATTTTTCAATGAAGTGCAAGAAAAGCAAGGGGGGGGGGGGGGGGCGTGGGTTTTGGTGAGGGTGTAAGGATTGTGTAAGACTTGTGTAAGAATTTGGTGATTTAGTGTAGTTATTATTAGTTTTAGGGTATACCGGGTACCGAGTTTGCTAGAAATAAAATTTAACGGTACTAAATAAAGTGTAAAACTTGTGAAAATATTAAAACTAGTTTTCATGATGAATTTTTGAAATATAGATGAGTGATGAGATTATCGGAGGATTTATTTGAGGTTAAAACGTGAAATACGAATTTTAAACCGCGCGATAAAAATAAAATGAGTAAAAATGAAAAGTGGAAGTAAAAATGAAATAAAATGGATAGTGAATTTAAAATATGATTGAAATAAAACAATGGTGCATAAAAAAAAATGTAGACTGAGCATAGTCTAGTCGCGATAGAATTTATTTAAACGTACGCGGATATCTTCCGACTACGTAATTAAATTAAAATATATTATTTAAATAATAAACCATTAAAATAATTGATATGAAATTTTTAGAAATGTCACATGATATGTCTGTTTGTTCTTTTAAATCATGTGCTGACACTGTTGAAGAGATCAAATCTAGGAATGTAAGTCTTAGAAAAGAAGTAGAAAACCTAAAACTTGATAACCTAGGTTATAAGGTAGGAATTCAGAATTTTGAAAGAAGGCTAGAATATCTAAAACAATGTGAATTAGAGTATGTGGATAGGATTAACAAACAAGATGTTGAACATTTTGTTAAAAATGGTGAAATTGAAGTGCTTAAGAAAAAGTTGGAAGAAGCAGAACAGGCAAGAGATATAGCTCTTAAAGATAAAGAAAAACACATAGTATGAGTTGGAAAACAACAATATGCTTCTGATTTAGTGAATAAATCAATTGAAAGTCTTTTGATGAGAAAAGGAAGTGGAATAGGCTATAATGAAATTGCTCCCCCATTTAAGAGTGCCTATGCTCCACCAGGAAAAGAGTTATCTTTTATAAGTGAATTAGACAGAGAGAAACCTGTAGGTGAGACTAGTAACAATGTCAATGAAACACCTAAGGTTAATGATAGGAAGTTTCCTGATGCTCCTATTATTGAAGATTAGGAGTCAGATAGTGATGAGGAACAGGTTGAAGCAACACAAATTGCTAAAAAGGAAGAAATTCCTAAACAGTTGAACCTAAGATTGATCAGGTTAAGTTTGTGAGACCTGAATTGGGAAAGAATATCTCTAGGAAAATGGTAGATTATAATGAGATACCTAGAGAACAAATGAGAAAGTTTTACAATAAGCCTAGGGGAAATAAGAGAAACATTAATAACCTAGTTTCAAACAAATTAGGTAATGAGTTTCAATTAAGAAAGAAGGCTTGTTATAAGTGTGGTAGTTTTGATCATTTAATAAACAATTGTGGCAACCACCAAAAACCTGTTTGGAACCAATATACAAGGGTGAACCATAAATATTTTTTAAAAAATAATCATCCTCATCCAAAAAGAAACATGGTTCCAAGAGCAGTGTTAATGAGATCTGGTGCAACTAGATCAATTTTTGCTCCTAAAACAGAAGAGGCTTTTCAAAGTACAACAACTAGTACTACTGCTGGTTCTACTGCTAGTTATAAAATGCATTCTACTGCTAGTACAAATGTTTCTACTTCTGGACCAAAATTCGTAACAGATACAGTTGTTGGAAGTCATTTTTATGCTGTTAAGGCCTCAACTTGCTGGACTTGGAACCCTAAATCAAATGTTTCAAATCATGTTTCCAAAAACAGCAGTGCATCAATAAATTTAAAGAAATTTGACTATGTTGATGCACAAGGCAGATCCAAGTCAGTGATGGCTTGGGTCCCCAAGAGAAACTAATTTCTCTACTTTCATGTGCAGGGCAATTTACAAGAAGAACTAAAAGATAAAGTTATTGTTGATAGTGGATGCTCTGGACATATGACAAGTGACATGTCCCAACTTGAAGATTTTGAAGCTTTTAAAGGTGGATATGTTGCTTTTGGGAATGATCCAAAAGGTGGAAAGATTACTGGCAGAGGTACGTTAAGAACAGAGAATTTGGACTTTGAGAAAGTGTACCTTGTACAAGGACTTAAGTTTAACCTCTTTAATATCTCACAAATGTGTAACAAGAGGAACTTTGTTCTCTTTACAGACACTGAATGTATGATCCTTTATCCTGATTTTTAGTTGCCAAATGATAAGTTTGTACTATTGAGAGTCCCTAGAACTGAAAATATATACAGTGACCATATCAAGAACATAGTCCCCAAAAGAGCTTTGACTTTTCTGATTGCAAAGGCCACTCTTGATGAGTCCAAATTATGGCATAGAAGGCTTGGACATCTGAACTTCAAGACAATGAATAAATTGGTGAAAGGGAACCTTGTTAGAGGATTGCCTACAAAGGTTTTTGAAAACTGTGAAACATGTGTTACTTGTCAAAAGGGTAAATAGCACAGAGTTTCCTTTAAGTCAAAAGCAGTGAACACAATCACTCAGCCTTTACATTTTCTTCATATAGACTTATTTGGGCCTGTTTTTGTAAATAGTATGAATAAGAAGTCTTATTGCCTAGTTTTCACAAATGACTTTAGTAGGTTTACTTGGGTATTCTTTCTAGCTTCTAAGGATGAAACTTCAGAGATTCTTAAGGAATTCATAACTAGAATAGAAAACCTAATAAATCAAAAGGTTAAGATAATCAGATGTGACAATGGAACTGAGTTTAAGAATCATGTGATAAATTAGTTTTGTGTTGGCAAGGGTATTTTAAGACAGTATAGTATTGCTAGAACTCCTCAACAAAATGATGTTGCTGAAAGGAGAAATAGGACATTGATTGAGGCTGCAAGAACAATGTTGCCTGATTCTAAGTTACCTATACCTTTTTGGGCTGAAGCAGTGAATACTGCCTGTTTTGTGCAAAATAGGAGTAAGGTAGTTAAGCCTCATAACAAGACCCCTTATGAGTTATTTCATGGTAGGAAACCTATGATTGATTTCTTTAAACCATTTGGGTGTCTTGTTACCATATTGAATACCAAGGACCAGCTAGGCAAGTTTGATGAGAAAGCTGATGAAGGATATTTTGTTGGTTAATCTATAAACAGTAGAGCTTTTAGAGTTTACAATAAGAGAACCAAGCATATAAAGGAGAATTTGCACATTAAGTTTAGTGAGAATTCATCTAATGGTGCAGGAAAAGGACCAGAATGGCTCTTTAATATTGATATGCTAACAAAACCTATGAATTATGAGCCAGTGATTGCAGGTGCAGACACTAACAACCTTGCAGGTACAAAAGCAAATGATTCTCCAGCTACCAATACTGAAGTGTCCACACCTCAAGAAGAGTTTGTTTTGATTGAGAAGTTGAAGATTGGTCCAACCATTATTCCCATTCAGAAGGTTCAAAATTCACAAGGGGATGATGTTACTCATGATGTGCCCAAAGGAGCTGAAGAAGGTGTTGAGACACCTGTTGATACAGAAAAGGTGGCTAATGAAGAAACAAAAGTTGTTGAAGAAGTGCAAAATAAAGAATCTTCTATTAATGATGATGGCAGTATCTTCACTAGCAGCAGAACCTCTGATCCTATTGCTGCACCAAAAGACTCTGCTGCCAGGCCAAAGCATCTTACTGTTGCGCCAGAAGACTCTATTGCCAGGCCAAAGCATTCTACTGCTGCACTAAATGACTCTACTGCTATGCCAAAACAGACAACTATTGCATCAGAAGATTCTATTGCTATACCAATAGATTCTACTTCTTCACCAAAGTTTCCTTCTGTGGACATATAGGGTAGATCTTTTGCTGATCCAAACTACCCTGATGATCCAAACATGCCTCCTCTAGAAAACATTTACTATGACACTGCTGATGAAGCTCTTGATGGTACAATTTTTAGAGCAGGGGTTGATATCAATAACATGGATCCCACACCTAGTTCAAGAGTTCATAAGAATCACCCAAAAGATCAAATTCTCAGTGATCCGTCATCAACCATTCAGACAAGAAGGATGACAAAAGAGCATAAAGATAAAGTACATCAAGGTTTCTTTGCAAGATCTCTTCATCAAAGAAACAGTCATAAAATCTTTAAAATTGCTTGTTTGTCAATTTTCTATCTCAAGTAGAACCCAAGAATGCTTATAAAGCATTACAAGATCCAAGCTGGGTAGAAGCAATGCAAGAAGAGCTTCTACAATTTAGACTACAAGAAGTATGGACTTTGGTTGATTTGCCAAATGGACAAAGGGTAATTGGAACAAAATGGGTTTTTAGATGCAAAAGAGATGAAAGAGGCATTGTCATTAGGAATAAGGCAAGATTAGTTGCACAAGGGTACACACAACAAAAAGGAATTGATTATGATGAAGTATTTGCACATGTGGCAAGGATAGAAGCTATTAGATTGTTTTTAGCTTATGCTTCATATAAAGACTTTGTGGTGTATCAAATGGATGTTAAGAGTGCTTTCCTTTATGGAACAATTGAAGAGGAAGTTTATGTGAGTCAACCACCCAGTTTTAAAGACCCTGACTTTCCTGATAAAGTATACAAGGTGAACAAGGCACTCTATGGTTTGTATTAAGCTCCAAGAGCTTGGTATGATACATTGTCAACTTGCCTAACTGAGAATGGTTTTAGTAGGGGCAAGATTGACAAAACTTTGTTTATAAAGAAGATCAAGGATGATATCTTGTTGGTACAAGTTTATGTTGATGATATCATTTTTGGCTCTCCAAACAAAAGTCTATGCGTGGAGTTTGAGAAACTTATGAAGAAAAGGTTTGACATAAGTTCTATGGGAGAACTCACCTTCTTCTTAGGCTTACAAGTCAGACAAAAGGAAAATGGCATATTTATCAGTCAAGATAAGTATGTTAATGATATTTTAAAAAATTTTGGATTTGAAGATGCAAAGCCTGCTAAGATAACTACGGAGAACAACAAACCATTGCTTAAAGATGAACTTGGTAAAGAAGTGGATGTTCACTTGTACAGGTCAATGATTGGTTCATTGATGTATCTTACAGCTTCAAGGCCAGATATTATGTTTGTTGTATGTGTTTGTGCAAGATACCAAGTAAATCCCAAAGAATCACATCTCAATGCAGTAAAAAGGATTTTTAGGTATCTGAGGCATCAACCAAATTTGGGCCTTTGGTATCCTAAGGATTCACCTTTTGATTTGGTAGCATACTCAGATAGTGACTATGCTGGAGCTAGCTTGGATAAGAAATCCATAACAAGAGGTTGTCAATTTCTTGGAAGCAGTTTGGTGTCATGGCAATGTAAGAAACAAACTGTGGTGGTAAATTCTACAATTGAAGCTGAGTATATGGCTACTTCAAGTTGCTATGGTCAAGTGCTTTGGATGCAAAATCAACTGCTGGACTATTGGTATAACTTTATGAACACCAAAATTCATATTGATAATAATAGCACATTATGCATCATTAAAAATACTGTTTTTCATTCTAAAACAAAGCATATTGAGATAAGACATCATTTCATAAGAGATTGTTATGAAAAGAAGTTGATTCAAATTGTTAAAATTCATACTAATAATAATATTGCTGATCTACTCACAAAACACTTTGATTTGGGGAGGTTTTAGTTTTTAATTGCAAGTATTGGTATGATCAATCTTTGAAAAGCATATCTCTTTGTGTTTTTGTAAAGTTATGTGAAGAATTTGTGCTGTTATTGATTTTCAAAGTTGTTTCTATTGCTAGTCATGTAAGATGTTGCTAGTTATACTTCACTCTGTTGCTGAATGTTTTCCTACTGATGAGTGAAACTAGTAATCATGCATATTGTAGATATGTGTGCTTTGTGTTTTTATGTTGTTGGGCTAAGATTTTGCAGGATAAGTTAATGCTTATGAAGGTCTTTCTGTTTGCTCAAAATATTTTTAAACAACGACCAAGGAGAAGGCATTTTATTCATAAAACAGAGCTTTTCTTCATGGATGCAAATTACAAGACAAGTTCTGAACATTACAAAAGACTTATTCCTTCAACATAGTCCTACACTACTACTCCATGCTCCTCTTCCCTTTCCCTTTGAAGTCAGGCATAACCTTGTACATTCCCCTCTCATTGATTGAGTTCCACACATGCTGATTGGGAAGTCCCGGTATTTGTTTGGGTGGCTTTAAAGATGACTGAGTTTGCACTAGGGTAGAGCTTGTTTCCTTGGAGGTCATCAGACTTTTACCTCTTGAAGGACCTTGAACCTTAGGTTGATCCTCATCAGAATGGTAACTTGATGCAAAGCTTGGATTTGACTTTAACTCAAAAGAGGATGAATCAAAGACATGTGGAGGAAGAGTTGGAAGCTTGCTAGAAGCATTCACATCATGTTTCTTCTTTCGAGCTTGTTCTTTTGTTCTGTACCCTGGTATTGCTTTGAAAGTTCGTGGTGGTGGAGGATTATTCAATCTCGTGGATTCAGAGGAAGAATCAGATGAAACTTCAATAATTTCATGGTTTGAAGTCATGGTGGTTTTGGATGTGTGATTAGGGTTTTGAATGATTTGTGATGAGGATGGATCCTCTTTTTCTACTGTTAATTAACCCTAAGGAAAGTTAATGATCGGTTAGTGATAAGGAGTTAATTAAAAGAACCTTTGACTTTTTGACTTTTGACTCAAGCAAAGTCATTCTACTTCTAGGCTAAAGGTTCTACTACTTCGAGAAATAAAGGATTCTACTACTGGTTGACATTGGTATTTCTCAAAGCACAAGGGTGGTTATGTAACTTCCACCAAAGGATTTTAAACTCTAATTGGATCTCACAATAGGTTTTACGTGCTCACAATTGAAGTTTTCAGAGACCCTAATCCTCTAATCATAATCGAAATCAAAAACCCCCAATTTCCCAAACCCTAATTAATGGAATTGTCGTGCAAATGGGCTGAGAGTTACAACAATGTTGCACTTCTGGATGCATCATTGGTTCCTGAAGGATTCACAGAGATGGTTCATTTCATCAATGCTACTTCTATAAGGTATGCATTAACTGTGAACCCTACCATATTTACTTCCTACTTTAAATAGTTTTGGCTTACTGCTAAAGTTGAAACAATTAATTGGAAAAACATATTAAGGCTAAGGTAGATGGTCAACGAGTGCTTGTCACTGAATCTTCTATAAGAGAATCTATTCTCTTTGATGATGATAAAGAGACTAAGTATCTTGTTAACTCTGCTATTTTTGCTGGTCTAAAAGACATGGGATATGAGAAGCAAAATGATGCTTTAAAATTTCAAAAATGGCTTCTCTGTTCTCATTAGAAGTTTTTGGTACATACTCTTTTACATTGTTTGAGTCCTAAAACATCTGGGTGGAATGAGTTCAGCATTGTCATAACATCTGCTATGATATGTTTAAGCAAAGGAGACCCATTTAATTTTTCAAACATGATTTTAGAAGGTATGGTAAAGAGTATAAAAGAGTCTGGAAACCATTTGCTTTATCCTAGATTTATACAACTCTTTGTGAAAAATCAAATTACCCCAAGAAAAAATCACAAAGGGGTATATCAGGCACCTAAACTTGTACCAAAATTATTTACTTATTTACAATAGGATAGTAAAGGTTTTTTTGGTAAAGTTACACCTCTTTTGCCCTATATGGTGCAATTGGTACAACAAACTCATGGTGAAGGGTCAGGTACACAATCTGATTCCTGTCCCACACCCAATTTTGCAGCTTCTTCCTCACAGCCTAAAATACTCTATACCCATAGGAAAATCAAAAGGAACACTGAGCTACCTCAGGCTAGTGTTAAGATGGATGAACCAGATGAGGTTGTCCTAGGTGTTGGAGAGGACATATTGGTGAGGACTGCCACTACTGCTACTAGCTTAAAAGTAGAGCAGGGCAGTGGTAACATAAATAAGACCCAATCCAAGGCAACTTCTAATGTTGAAGGTTCAAGTGAATCTGAGACAGGTGAAGGTGACCCTAGCCAAATGGAAAATATAAGGGGCTCTAGTGATCCAACTAGGTTGGATACTGAGTTTATGTCCCAAGATTCACCTCCTGGACCAGGTTACACAGGTCGAAGTGATGAGGACAGTGAAGAAACCAATGAATTGATGGCTAATCTCAATGTACAAAATGACAATGCCGGTGATTCACCTCTTAGGGAAGGTTACACATCCCGAAGTGATGAGGCTAGTATGAAACTTTTAAAGAAATTGATGGACAAATGTACCACTTTAGCAACCAAGTGTCAAACTTTGGAGGGTAAAGTTCTTGATCTTCAAACTCTATCAGCCGCTCAATCAAAGGAGATTACAAAGTTGCAGAAGTAGGTGAAAGCTTTAAAAGATAAAAGGAAATCAAGATCTTCAACCTCCTTCAAAAAATTAAAGAAAGTGGGAACACCTCAGGTAGTTAGCTCTCCTGAACATTCTATTCATTTAGAAGAGGATGCTTCCAAACAGGGGAGAAATGCAACAATGGGTTCAAGGGAGGCTAATTAGTTGAATGATAATGAGGGTGCTGGGTTGGATGGTACTGGATTAGACACAGGTGTGGCTTCAGGGGAGGCTCAAAAAGATGCTGCTATGGGTGATGGTATAGAGGTTGAAAGTCATGAGGATGTGGATGGTTATGTGGTTGCTGATAGGCAAGGTAATGAAGCTATGTTGGAAGAGTTGGTTATTGCTCAAGAAGGTATGGTGGAAAAGCTGAAAACTTTGGGGCCTAAACAATTAGTAAAGGCTACAGGGTTGATGGGTAAAGCTATAAGAGTTTAAGTGATTCTGTTGCTCAAGTACAGAATTCTATAGTTCAAGATTCTGCTGTTCAAGATGCTGCTGCTAGTGTCAAGATTGTGGATTCTGATGATAAGGTTCAGGATTCTACTGCCAGTATAAAGGATTCTGCTGCTACACAGGGCTCTACTGCTTAGGGTTCTGCTGCTAGTTCAAAATCTTTAGATGAAGATGGTTCTGCTGCTGAAGCTATGGTATTGCTTAGCAAGAAAACATCAACAATTCAATCTGAATCACAACCGCAATCATCACAACAACCACAACAACAAACACAGCCTACACAATCACATCAACCATTACAACCACAACAACAACAACCATCACAACAACCTGTTAGAAAACCACCTATAAAAGGAGTAGTGATAAGAGAACTGTTAGCACTAAAAATATGTATAGAAAAGTGATGGTCAATCTCATATTAGAACTTTGTGTCGGTTGTAAAGATATGTAATAGATTAGTCATTGGGCTTTGGACTTGGTAAGCTAATATGTTAAGTGTTATGTTATATAAGCCTATTATAATACATGTAATCCAAGTCCAAGCCCAAGCCCATAGAAAAGCCTTTAGGGCATCTTATCTCAAGTACTATATAAGCCACCTTATGCCTCATTTGCAAGGTGTGCTTGTGTGTGTATTATGTGTGTTGTTAATAAAAGTTCTCTCATCTTATTACTCTCTTTCTCACATATTAATGCCTCACATATATCATATCAAGTCACCATCTTTACTTCATCTAGTGCTTATATTTGTGTTAAAGTTGATAGATTTAAGGTCCTACAAGTGGTATCAGTCGCCTAACAATGATTTAGGAGTGTGTGAAAATCGTTTGTATCACATGTTTTCATAAAAGTTGCGTTTTTTCCTTATAAAATGTGTACTTTTCTTGCAAAAGATTTGATTTTTACAAGTTTTAGTGTTAAAGTTGTTGTTTTTATTGAAGTTTTAGTGTCTCTAAGTGTTTTGGGAGAGATTTGATCAAAAGAAACAAGTGGAAAAAGTGTTTTTGGTTGAAAAAATCGGATTTTTAGCTGTTTGGGTCATCTTACGCGTAAAAAGGACAAGCACTACCAAGTTCTTAGCTGGAAATTGTACTTTTTGGTAATTTTACGCGTGAGTTTTAGCAAAAAAAAAAACCCATTTTCTACGCATTAGTTGGAATCCTACGCTTAAGTTTAAGCAGAAAAACCTCTTCCTACGCATAAGATTCATTTCCTACACCTAAGTTGAGTTCCTACACTTAAGATCCTACGCAAAAGTCTGTTTCTACGCAAAAGATTGGAGTCTACGCCTAAGATTGGATTCTTATGCATAAGATTGAAGTTTTTGCATAAGTTCTACGCCTAACATTGGATTTTACGCAAAAGTGGGATTCTACGCATAGGATCTACGCAGAAGGTTATTCAGTACTTTCCTAGCTTGGACAAGTTAGTGGAATACTTCGACACGAGATATCTTTCAAGCTTGGACAAGTTTGAGAGATTTGTTTGGTTCTTTAACCTTACGTATAAACCATATCTTACGCATAAGTTATAGCTTACGCGTAAAGTTCAAGTTTACGCATAAACTTTGTGTTTACGCTTAACCTTACTCTTTACGCATAACCTTAAGCTTACGCATAAGATCCAAGTTATGCGTAAGATTTTAAGTTAACCATAAGATTCCAGGTTACGCGTAAGATTCACTATTTATGCATAAGTTAAGGGTTTACGCATAAGAATTTGACTTTTGATAACCAAACTTCAAACGGCCATAACTTTTGAACCGTAACTCCGTTTTGGACGAAATACCTGTCAAAACGACCGTGAGACCGAGGAGAACGACACGTTGAATGATTTATTTATTAAGGTGAAGTTTTGAGGCCTAAAAACGCTCCGAGAAGAAGTTATTGAGGTTTTAAGGTTTTACATCAAATTTTTCACCATAAAAACTTGCATCAACATACACTAAACACAACTCCTACTTCGTTGAATCGATCCAAGAATCAACTTTATCCATCTACACTTCATCAATGGCAACTCAGCAAGACATTCATGCAGCCGGTGCGGAAAACCGACCTCAAATGCTTGAAAAAGGTGGATATCTTCCATGGACAAGCCGCATGCTTCATTACATCAAAACAAAGCCTGATGGTAAACTAATGATCAACTCCATTACAAATGGTCCATTTAAGCCAAGACAGGTTCAAGTTGAAGGCAATCTGAATACAACACCTCCTACTCTACCATTCGTGCGTGAACAAATAGAAGCAGACTACACGGATGAAGACAAGAAGCAGATCGCCGCTGATGATATGGCAATGCATTTAATCCAACTTGGATTACCACACGAGATCTTTGCTGCGGTCGACAGCTGTGAAACTGCTTTTGATATGTGGGAACGAGTTAGAAGGATATGTCATGGAACAGAGATCGGGCAACAAGACGTTGAGAACAAACTTCTAACAGAATGGGAGAACTTCACATCCACTAAAAGTGAACAGATTGAATCCTACTACACAAGGTTTTGTACTTTAATGAATGAGTTAATCAGAAACAAGTTGACACCACGAACAATTACAACAAACATCAAATTAATCAATAACCTTCCAGAAGAATGGGGTCGTTATGTTACAATTGTCAACCAAACAAAGGATTTACATAAGGTGAATTATGATCAACTCTATGATTTTCTGAAGCAAAACCAAGCTGAGGCTAATGAAGTAAGGAAAGAAAGATTGGCAAAGAATCATGATCCTCTCGCATTAATTGCTACTATACCAACACTGTTTTCAGTAAACACACAACAACCATCATCATCTTCCACTCACAACTACATGCAAACATCATGCATTCAACAACCAACACCGGTCTACCAACAACAGTTCTACCCACAGCAACAACAACATGTTATTCAATAACAACAATACCCACAGTTCCAAGAACCAGAATTCACTGACAATGATGAAGCTACTGCAGCCTTGACACAAGCGTTTGCTTTTCTGACAAAGGCATTCCAAGGACGTTATTCTACACCAACTAACAACAACCAAAGGATTTCATCGAACACTCGCAATAAGCAGATTGCTCAGCCGAGTTTCAATATGGGCAACGGAGGCCAAATGGTTGGAGTTTATGGGAATCAGCAGGGATATGCTACTGGATTTAATATGGGTAATCAGAATATGCAGAATACAGGTCAGTATGCAGGGAATCAGATGGGTCAGTTTGTTGGAAATCAGAGGGGTCAGAATGTTGGTAATCAGCCAATGGGTAATCAGAATATGAATGTTGCAGCTCCAGTTGTTGGGAATCTGGGAAATGTAAATCAGGGTGATCCGGTAAAGTGTTTCAACAGTCAGGGTATAGGTCATATGGCAAGGAACTGTCCTACTAAGCCAAACAAAAGAGACACAACGTATTTGCAGAAAGCATTGTTGTTGGCACAAAAGAATGAAGCAGGGTTTCAGTTGAACGCAGAGGAGAACGATTTTATGGCTCTAATGGATGACATGGAAGACAGAGAGGATATCAATGCGAACTGCATATTCATGGCGAATCTTCAGGAAGCTAAGTATGACACGGATTCTGACACACTTCCTGTTTATGACACCAATGCACTCCTGAGAAGCTAGCACCCAGTTATGATAAATACCTGGACACGCCAAGTAGTAGCAATACTCCTTCAGCAACTCCAGATGTGAATCATAATGGAGGCTTCGTTTCACAGCATGCTGAGAATGATGAGGAAACACGTGCTTTATTTGAAACATTATTGAACAATTGCAGTTTGGAAATTGAGAATGTAAAAAAGGTCAATCGCGATGTTAAGACCGCGAATGTTAAATTGACCACTTAGCTTGAGAGTTACAAGGAAAACGTTAAAGCTTTTGAATTTCATAACAAAAGATTGTCAGAACTAGAAATTGGTTATCAAAATTCCGTTTCAAGGGAAAAACTTTTGCAAATCAAGTATGATACTCTTGATGTTAATTCTTTCAAGAAGATAAAATCTTTAAACGCGGAAATTTCTGATTTACAAAACCAACTTTCTAAACAAAAATCAGCCTATTCCAATCTTGAAAAGGAAAGGGACGAGTTAAAAAAGGACTTTGCAAAGAAAGAAGACAAACTTTTGGCCGAAATCGTAGAGTCAGAACACATGATTGCACATCTTGAAGAATTAGTGGTTAAGTCGGGTCAGTCAAGTCAAACAATGAAAATGATTTCAAATCAAACTAATCTGATTTACCATACGAAACATAAAATGGGCTTGGTAACAACACCCCTTGTAATCTCAAGAAAGCTCTGGAAGAACAGAATGTTTTGTATAATGGGAGTCTTATTTACACCAAACATGATCCTCCCATCGTTCGGAATTCTTTGGAAACGATTGAACTTGCTGAAGAGAGCATTACTAAAATGAAACAAAAGGATTTGAAACCCATTGATTACAATAAATTGAACAAACTTTCGGGAATTACTTTTGTTCCACAAAAAGAACCATCTGTGTTTTCCATAAAACGACCATTCGCGAAATTCTTTTCTAAAAAGATAGTTGTATCCAAATCTCTTTCAAAAATGGAACAAATGTCCTCTAACAACACTTTTAATACAAGTGAGGCTAGATACATTCTTGATGACGTTAAAAAGAGAATTCAAGAACTTCAAAATATTGTTAAATCTAAAACTACTATCAGTATTAACGACTGGCATTCTAGTTTTCATATCGAACAGAAAAAGGTGTTTGAAAACGAAATTACTATCCCACTGAATAACATCAGTGCGAGGGTAATCCATTTTGAAAATGCTTTTTTAAAAGAAACGGTCGACTTTGTCAAGGATCACAAATCCCTAGTAAACGAAGCTAATGAAACTCATGAAAACATGAATGTTATGGAAAGGTTAAATGATTCTCTCTTCGAAGCCGTTATGACTACTGATATAATGTCCATCATTTTACAATCATATTCTGTTGAGGAAGATGAAAGAATGCGAGCTGAGACATCTGAAATTGTTTCAAAATATGAAAATGCTCTTTTAAAACTTGAAAAAGAAAACATGTCATTTTTCAAACAACTTGATCGAAAATCAGAGGAATGCAAGTATGACAAATTGTCGTATGAGCATGCCTACAAGGACATGAAAGAGCAAAATGATCTTTTGAGAGCTCAGCTTGTAAGTATAAAAGGGAAGGGTGTAGATACTAAGTTTGCAAAACCATCGACTTCGGAGAAACTAAATGTTTCTAAAACGGTTGAAAAACCAAAAATGTCAATTTCACGGTTTGCTCAAAAAGTCGATGAGAAAAAAAATTTGACAAAACCAGTCATACCAACACCTTTGCCACAGAATAATGAAAAAGATAAGATTGTTCAAAAAGGAAAAGCGGTTGTCAAAACACCAAAAGTGATAGCACCTGACCTTTTTAGGATTAGTCCCACTATTGCGTCTGCCTCCACATCTGGGACAAATGACAAGTGCATAACGGATAATTCTAAAGAGTCTAGTGATGCTAAAAAGGACAACAATATAAATCCTAACGCGTGTGCCTTACCTTCTACAGGATTAGAAAGCACCTCTAGGAGCAGCAGACTAAAGCCTAAGAGCAATACAAGGAACAATAGAGTCTCGCTTGCATCTAAGAGTAGTAGCAAGAATAAAGTGGAAGAAGTAGAAGAACACCCTAGGAATTTATTGCTTTGTAACAATAGACATATTTCATCTGAATGTAATGTCAAAAGTACTATTTCTAATGCATGTAATGACTCTGTTTGTTTAATATGCAAGACATGTCTAATTAATGATGTTCATGATGAATGTGTTTCTAAGAATGTGAATGTTATGCCTGAATAGAAGAATATTCCACAAAGACCTACTGCTAGATCTAGATCTATAGAAAGATTAGTTACATGCTTTAGGTCTACCACTATTAGTCGAATGCCTAGGAACTATCTTAAGTGTTGTATGTGGATTCCGACGGGTAGAGAGTTCACTCTTCAGGATAGCAAATTGGAAGTTGTTCAAAATAAAAATGTTGCAATCTTTGCTGAGTGTGATTCTGCTTTTACTCCTAACCCCATGGAACCAAATTCAAAACGGTTTCCAAATACAAACTCTTCTGTTCTTGGCAGGTTATCAAAATATGTCTTTGGATCGTCGACTCAGGTTGCTCCAAGCACATGACCTGAGATTTAAAGCTGCTGATCAATTTCGTCTGGAAATTCATGGGAACTGTACGCTTTGGAAATGATCATGCAGCAGCTATTCAGGGTTATGGAGATCTTCGGTTTGGGAATTTTTTGATCACTCGAGTTTACTACGTCGAAGGGTTGGGACACAATTTGTTTTCAGTTGGGCAGTTTTGTGATGCAGATTTAGAAGTTGCATTCCGGAGAAACACGGTTTTTATTAGAAATTTGGTTGGTGATGATCTCTTAACTGGTAATCGTGGTACAAACTTGTATGCTATCGACATCAACCAAATGGCTTCTACATCACCAATTTGTCTTATGACAAGGGCAACCGAAACTAAGTCCTGGCTGTGGCATAGAAGATTATCCCATCTCAATTTCGACACGATCAACAAATTAGCCAAAGACAACATCGTCACCGGACTTCCAAAGTTCAAATACACCAAGGAACACCTATGTCCATCATGCGAACAAGGAAAAAGCAAAAGAGCATCATATAAACCCAAAACCGTACCTAGTTCGGAAGCAAGGTTACATATGTTGCACATGGACTTATGTGGCCCAATGAGAGTTGAAAGCATTAATGGAAAGAAGTATATTCTTGTTATTGTTGATGATTATTCAAGATATACATGGGTAAAGTTTCTGAGGTCAAAAGACGAAGCACCAGGTACCATCATCACCTTTCTGAAGCGTATCCAAGTTCTACTTCAAGCTCTAGTAAGGATTGTAATAACAGATAATGGCACAGAATTCACAAATCAGGAGTTAAGAACCTACTTTGAAGATGTAGGAATCGCTCACCAAACATCAGTTGTTAGAACTCCACAGCAGAATGGGGTAGTTGAAATAAGAAACCGAACTCTTGTGGAAGCTGCTCGCACTATGCTGATTTATTCTTGCGCACCACTATTCTTATGGGCTAATGTTGTTGCCACTGCTTGTTTCACTCAGAACCGATCCCTAGTACATCCAAGATTCAATAAAACCCCATATGAGCTAGTGAACAACCGTAAACCTGACATCTCTTACCTTCACGTGTTTGGTGCTTTGTGCTATCCGACGAATGACAGAGAAGATCTAGGAAAGTTGAAAGCTAAGGGTGATATTGGAATCTTCATTGGATATTCAGAAAACTCGAGGGCATTCAGGGTGTATAATAGAAGAACAAAAAGGATAATGGAGACGATGAATGTGAAGTTTGATGAGATTTCACAAATGGCTTCTGAGAGACTCGCTCTAGAACCCGCGCTTAATCCAATGGCTTCTAATCAAAACAGATTAGGACCCGCACCAAACCCGCAGACTTCTGGACACATCAGTTCAGGACTCGTGCCTAATGGAGCTCATTCAACAAACACTGAAAAACCTACAGAACAAGAACTGGAAAATTTCTTCAAGGTATTGTTTGATGAATACTACGGTGGAACTTCGACAAATGCATTTCAACAACATTCCACTGCACCTGCTCAAAACCATCAACCACCACCACCATCCCAAGATGCATCTACAACAATCGAAGCTGAAGCACCAACTCCCTCAGCATCATCAACATCTACTCCAGCAACTCCAGTTATTGAAACTTATCTACCAAGAGTTGATGAGCAAAATCAAAACACAAATTTTCAAGAAGAACCAACAAATAATTCAAACGATGTTGCGTTAGAAGAAGAAGTATTTGAAAACCCGTTTGCAATAGACTCTGTTGAATCTTCTTCAAGGTTATAAGAACCGTCTAACGCATATATGTTAAACCCAAGGTACCCTTCTACACTCAAATGAACAAAAGACCATCCAATAGAACATGTTATTGGTGAACCTTCAAAGCCAGTTCAGACGAGGAGACAACTTGCCACCGATCTCGAATTATGCATTTACATTTGCTCAATCAGCCTCAAAGAACCAAAGAACATTCGGGAAGCAATGGCAGAATACCCTTGGATAGAAGCGATGCAGGATGAAATTCATCAATACCAGTTACATGATAGTTGGGAACTTGTTGAACGACCACTTGATAAACGTGTTCTTGATCTCAAGTGGTTGTGGAAGAATAAATTGGACGAGGAAATGACTGTAATTCGCAACAAATCTCGTCTCGTGGCTAAAGGTTATCCACAAGAAGAAGGGATAGATTTCGAGGAATCATTCGCGCCTGTAGCTAGACTTGAAGCAGTCCAGATCTTTTTTGCCTATGCAGCTCACAAAAACATCACAGTCTATCAGATGGACATTATGACAGCTTTCTTGATTGGAACTCTGAAAGAAGAAGTGTATGTGAGTCAGCCAGAGGGATTCATCAACAAAGATCATCCAGACTACGTCTACAAGCTTAAGAAAGCCATTTATGGTTTAAAACAAGCTCCAAGAGTGTGGTATGACGAACTATCATCTTTCTTGCTCAAAAACAATTTCACCAAAGGAACGGTTGATGACACCTTGTTTACCAAAAAATTCAAAGATGACATTTTGATCGTTCAAATTTACGTGGACGACATTATTTTTGGATCAACCGATCCTAACCATTCAAAACATTTTGAAAATCTCATGAAAAGCAAATTTGAAATGTCCATGATGGGGGAACTAAAATTATTTCTTGGTTTAAAAATACATCAATCCCCTCGTGGTATTTTTATTAATCAAGCTAAATATACAATAGAGATTTTGAAAAAACATGGAATGGAAAACTGTGATTCTGTTGGTACACCAATGGTCACTTCACCAAAAATTGGTGCTGATTTGTTTGGGAAACCCATCGATCCGAAGAAATATCGGAGCATGATCGGTTCTCTCATGTACCTAACTGCTAGTCGACCCGATATTCAATTTGCTGTCTGTTTATTAGCACGGTTTCAGGCAAAGCCTACTGAACATCACCTCAAAGAGGTTAAACAGATCTTTCGGTACCTATGAAGCACCATTAACATGGGACTTTGGTATCCGAAGGATTCGGGGTTTAATCTAACAGCCTTTTCTGATGCCGACCATTTCGGTGATCAAGTTACAGCAAAGAGTACAGCTGCTGGAGCACAATTTTTGGGTGAAAAGCTTGTAAGCTGGTCGTCAAAGAAACAGGATTGTACTGCACTATCAACCGCCGAAGCCGAGTATGTGTCTCTATCTGCGTGTTGTGCCCAAGTTCTTTGGATGCGGACACATCTCACAGATTATGGCTTTACTTTTGACAGAATACCTATGTATTGTGACTCAAAAAGTGCCATAGCCATCTCATGCAATCCCGTACATCACTCTAAAACGAAGCATATCAAAGTTCGCTACCATTTCATCAAAGAACACGTAGAAGAGGGTAGTGCTGAATTATTTTTCGTTAAGACTAATTACCAACTCGCTGATCTATTTACTAAAGCCCTTCCAAAAGAAAGGTTTAACGATTTAGTTCGACGAATTGGCATGCGAAGCCTAACCCCTGAGGAGTTAGAACGTCTTCTCGAATCTTCTTGAAAAATGTTTTCAAAATTGCTTTGCTGTAAATATTTTTGAAAAACAAAATACAAAATTTGAAAAACCAACAAAAACAAAATACAAAAATATAAAACTTTCAAAAAATCCAAAAACAATATAAAATCAAAAAATCCAAAAATATTCTTCTCACGACATGTCTCTCGTATAAATCAATATTCTGTACGTTTCTAGAAATGTCATTCAAACAATGATACGGACATGTACAGATGCTTGAATGGGAGTTCTTTTAAATGTTTTTCTAAAGCATGTCGTTTCTCAAAAGTTTCTTCACAATGGCTTTCGTATACTTCAGTACGAAACCCGGACCCTAATGATGACTTCTGATTATTTCAAATCAAGGACTCGTACGTTCAAAGATGAAATCATTTTCAAAAGTTTGAGTATAAACAAACGAAAAAGATTTCAAGCATAAACTCATTTTCAAACAGAATTCTTGAGCACTTTTTTAAGATTGTTCAAAAGATTTCTCAAAATCTCTCAAAATTAGTGCTCAAGATAACTCCCTCCAAACCCTTAATTGATTTTAAAATGAACTATTATTAAGGAGGAGTATAAAAACAAAAATGTTCCAAATTTATGCAAAATAGAATCTGTCTATCTCTCCAAAAGCTTTTTCTTAATCAGTTGATATAAAAAATATCACGAAATGCTATTTTTGAGGGGGAGAAGACATGAATAAAATGTGATCTAAAAGTGATTAATGATTGTGGCTGAATCTCAAAAGAGCTCGACTCAGAACGTACTAATGAATTGACGAAGCTTAAAATGTCAGTAATCGAAAAGACTTGTCCTGGACGGGTAATAATTTCAAGCTAGTCTAACTAGTGATGTAAGCGTATCTTGAATAGGATTTGTCTGAGTAGAATGTACCGTATCGAGAGACTTTCTTTGGACTTGACCAGGACGGGTATAATTTCAAGCTAGTCTAACTAGTGATGTAAGCGTGTCTCGAATCGGCCAAGTTCACTGAAAGTGGATCAATTCAAAAAAGTGCAAACTCTTTCCCGCATGTGCAAATTTCTTAAATATCCATGAGCACATGTGAAGGGGGAGTCCTTCAAATGAAATGCAAAACTCTCAAAGTGGGACCAACAATGTATTTTATTATCACAAACACTTTGAGAGATTTTCAATAAGTGGTTTCTTGGCAATGATAGGATAGTCATGGTGTTATAAAGGTGACTAAGGTTAGGAAAAAACCGTCCTATGAACCGCCATAGCTGGAGGGATCTACCCAAGGACAATTCCAATAGATTAGAATTAGAAGTCCTTAGGTATGATTGAAAAAAGGAGAAAATGAGAAAGGAGAAAGAAGGGGTTGAAGAATTAAAAAGAAAAATTATGAAAAAGGGTGAAAAGAAATAGCCCTCCAAATGTTCAACCTTAGGGCAGACACCGGGTACAATTCCTTTGCTACTGGTTGTTACTAAGGTGACACCGGTATTGAAGATAAAGACGTCATGGACCCAGTGACGCACTGCACTTAACCTTCTTAACCACTCAAGTTCTCTTAAAAGAGCTTGTTTCATTCTCACGGGGAACCGATGTAATCTATCGACCTATCTCTTAGAGATGGTTGATATTGAAACAGGAGACCTCTACCTAATCTCCGCATAGAAAACCAAATGTGCACTTATTGAGTCTAGAGCCCCGAGATTCATCAAAAGATCTAATAGGAACACATGATATTTCTACACTGGTTGTTCATCATTAAGGACACCAGATGTAAACTTAAGAGTCCTACGCAGATCTTAGCAATCTACTGAGAACATTTATGAGAGGATTCACATTTGTGATTCTCAGTGATTGAATGGAAACTCCTGCCAGGGTCAACATCAAACAGCCCTGACAGCAGGTCACTTCGGTAATTCTTTATGAGTTACGCTTAGTGTTCGCGGTGGTTTCAAACAGTCTACAGTCGTGGAGTGATCCCCAGCGACTCATCCATTCGTTGAGCTACTTAGTAGGTCCCGTAAGCTCCCTCGGGATTATCCCAAATGGGAACGGCCTTGGTAAGGGTTAGAAGAGTCTTCACACTCTGCTGTTGACGATCTCTAATTCCTTTCCTGTAAGTACCGGTTATTTATTGCTAACTGTTTACCTGCAGCTATACATCATCTCTATGGCAAAGGATTCCACATGCTCATACATGCATCACTACGTCAAAGGAAAATTCTCACAACGATCAAAGCAAAGTAAGGTTCAAAGAAAGATTCTACGCAATGAGAAAGAATCTACAGAAGTATAGTGACAAAGATCGGTGTGAAAGAACGGGAATAACAAATGCATGTATCACAAAGACTAAATACGTATGAGCATGTTGGAATGGCAGATAACCACCACAGACACAAAAGTGACAAAAGGCAGATTGCTCCACATCACAAAGGAACAAAGAACGATGAAAAGTCAGTCATCAAAGATCACAAAGCATGAAGGAACAAAGAATAATGACTATTCTTCAACGACACACAAAGTTCAAGACAAAGAATACAGAAGACCTAATCACGTGGAGCATCATTTGAATGACCACCCCTTAGGGGGAAATTGTTAGCATTAAAAATATGTATAGAGAAGTGATTGTCATTCTCATATTAGAACTTTGTGTCAATTGTTAAGATATGTAATAGATTAGTCATTGGGCTTTGGACTTGGTAAGCTAATATGTTAAGTGTTATGTTATATAAGCCTATTATAATACATGTAATCCAAGTCCAAGCCCAAGCCCATAGAAAAGCCTTTAGGGCATCTTATCTCAAGTACTATATAAGCCACCTTATGCCTCATTTGCAAGGTGTGCTTGTGTGTGTATTATGTGTATTTTTAATAAAAGTTCTCTTCATCTTAATACTCTCTTTCTCTCATATTAACGCCACACATATATCATATCATGTCACCATCTTTACTTCATCTAGTGCTTATATTTGTGTTAAAGTTGATAGATTTAAGGTCCTACAAGAACCTACTGCTCCAAAGAGAAAGACAGTTCCATCTTCTTTTTTATATACCGACAAAGGAAAAGGCAAGGTGATTGAAGAACCTGAGCTTGACTCAGATGATGAAGAAGTGGATCTTACACAGATTCCTTTTGAACATTGGCCTAAATAGAAGCAGATAGAACATGATAATGTTGTTGCAAGGAAGGCTCAAGAAGATGAATACTTGATTGAGCAACAACTGATTGAGCAAGAAATACAAAAGGATAAAAAGGAAGCTGATGATAAGAAGAAGTATGATGAGTGGGAAGCTGAGAGAATAAGAATGAGTGCAGAAGTTGAATTCTCAAAACTGGTAAAAATTGAAGAACAAGAAATTCCAGAGTTTGATGTGGGTATTTGGATAAGAGAGCTCACAGAAAAAAAGAAGAAAGAAGTTACTGCTGCTAAAAGGAAAAGGAAAATTCTCAGAGGTCCAACTCCACTACAACAGAGGAAAGAATTTGAGCAATACCTCAAAAATATGAAGGGATGGAAGCTGGTGCAATTGAAGGGGAAGACTGATGATAAAGTCTTTAATTTGTATCAACAAGCTAAGAGAGAGATGAATACCTTCATAGCTATTGGATCAAAGGAAGATGAAGAACAAATTGCTAATATGAATAAAAAGATGGAGCCTGAGAAAATAATTGAAGTAGAGAAACAAGCAGTAAAAGAGGCTAAGAGTGTTGAAGAGCCTAAAGAAGTAGAGGCAGAGAAAGGTACGGAGAATGTGACTTCTCCTAGTCAAAGTGGTAAATGGAAGGGTGTTAAACACAAGACTTTTTCTAGGAAGAAGAGAAAAGTATTATTTGAAAGTAGTAGTGAATCTGAGGATCAAGAGGAGAAAGCAGAGGAGAAAGAAAGGGAGATGGCTCTTACTACTTGGTCTGAACCTGAAGAACCAGGGGTCATCAAGGTAAATCCTTTAGCTGCTAAGCATCCCATTGTCTCATATACTTTCAGAATAAAAGATGGAAGTTAAGGTTATCGGGAATTCATGAGATCAAATCATGAAGTACAAGGGTTTACTGGTGATGAGGCGAAAAATGAACCATTTTTAGGGGGTCATTTAAGCCGGAATTGGAATTTGTTTGATCAAATATTACCCTAAATCGTTCCTTTTGTGATTTTAGGTACTTTGGGAGTGAATTCTGGAAAAGGAAGAATTTTGGACGTTTTTGGAGCATAAAAGTGAAGAAAACGGCAAAGTCTTAATTTTCCTTGCTGGGAACAGTACCTGACGGCGTCAAGAAGAATTTTATGACGGCGTCAAGAGCAAAATGGATGACGGCCTAGAGAAAACGTGACGGAGTCAGCACAAGGGCATCAAGAGTAATTTTGGTGACGGCCCAGAGCAAAATCATACATGACAGCGTCAGCTTTGGATCTAGGCAGTCCGAGAACTTTATTGGCGGCGAGATGACGGCGTCAGATTTTTCCTCTTGATGCCGTAACCTCCTAAAATCTATATATACTTTTCTAATTTTCATTCATTAAGGAGGAACTTGTGTGGAGAATATTAGGGCCGAACTTTATAAACCCTAGCTCGTTTGTAACAGTGTTTTCAAGGGTTTTCACCCCTTGAAACCCTTCATGTTCAATAAAGATAAGTTTTCTTCCAATTCATTCAATATGTCTATGTGTTGTTTGAATATATCTTATACTTGTCTTGATTTTAACATGCTAGGCTAGATCTATTGTGTGTTTGCTTAGATGTAATGAAACCTAGATGTTGATTAATGGATGAATGATTTCAATGTTAGGCTTAAGAAAATTGGCAAATCTCCATTGTGTAACTTGCTTGAACGTCTTAAGAAACATGAACCGATGTGTACTAGGTTTTTATGGTTGTATTTAATGCATGAGCGAATTATAGTGATCCCATGTTAGGAGCTTCTTAGCCGGCTCGACATAGGAGTGAAGTAGGAGCTTATAGGATTGGGGAAGTAAGTACGCCACCCCATGAATGGTATTAAGGAATACAACCCGTCATCCACGCAACCGTATCAAGTAATTAACCTGTAAAAGATATCTAGGGAGTAGTGAAATCTAAGTAAACACAATTCTCCCATATATTGTTCACACCACATTAGTAATTTAGTTTATTTACATTTTTGTTATTTTATTTTGATTGCATCTTAGTTATTGGGTTAGTTGATTAGCAACTAATTCCGCCCACTCTTCCAAAACTGTGATTTTATTTGCTTTTATAAAATATAAAAAAATACAAAAAGAATCATCCCTCACCTCTAGACCTAGTTCTTAGGTTTTCTAATCCTAGCGACACTATTCCTGAGTTGAACGATCAATCCCCCGGTACTTGTCACTATACTATACTACAACGATCAGGTACACTACCTGGTGGGGTTTGTAAGCTTCTCGAGATCCCTCGAGAGGTATAGCCTGGGGCAATTCCTACGCATCAACTGGACTTTCACAGATGTTTGACAAAATGGATAGAGATGACGTGGTTGCTGTGTGTAGACTATACAAAGAGAAATATGAAGAGAAGCAAATGAATGATATTGCTGATATAAAATTTGCTTTTGAGAAAGTAGTTTATCGTAGCTTAAGGATTATGTTTGATCCTCAGCATACTGATAGAGAATGGAATGAAATGGGATTCAACAAGGTACATAAATGGTTTTTATATCAATCTTGTGGGGTTCATGAGCTATCAGCTGGTGGGGTCACTGTGTATTTGTTGGTGGAAAAGGATTATCCTGGTTTAAACAAGAATATGGAAATACTCATACAGATGGTTAAACCTGGATTTCTCAAATGTCAAAGACATTATTTGTCTGATCATCAAGCCTACTAGTTGACACAGAAGTATGATAAGATCTTAGACCCAAGTATCAAAAAAAGCTTTCAAAAAGAGTAAGTGTTTGGAAGCATCCTCTCATTGTTGGTTCAAGCTTTGAAGAAACTTAATGATTTAGAAGTAAATATTAAGTTTAGGGGAGGATTGTTGGGTTTTGAGATTCTGCTGCTTAGAATTTATCTAAGTATTATGTTGCTACTGACTAGTGGATTCTGCTGCTAGTATTATTATTCTACTGCTAGATTATTATGTTGCTCAAGAGTTGAAGATTCTGCTTCTTAGTGTATTGTATTCTACAGCTTAGTAGATATGTATTAGACTCGGTTAGATAAATATGGAAAAGATATTATCTTGTGTAGAAAGTTATTGTAAACCGACTAGGACTACTTAGTCTATAAAAGGAGGTTCCTAGGGTTAGAATAGATATGTATCATTGTTAGTCGTATTCACTTCAAGGTTGTAAAACCCTAGCATTGTTGAATGCTCGTATATTAATAATATATTGAAGTTTTGAAAGTTTACATTGTTCTTCTTAAGTTAAACTTTAATATTCCGCGTTATTGTTTAAGTTAAAAGATAAGTCAACTTCTATAAAGATCGTTTGCTCAACTAGGATCAAAAAGTTATCTAATAACTTTCAATTAGATACTAATGTTGTCAAATCATCTTGCACTCATAAATGATACAACTATTCATCTACACAATATGACACACATAATGAATCCTCGAGTTAGACTTAAGATTTCATTCATGTTCAATCTTATCACAAGATATGTATCCATTGAGACTTGCTAAATGTTATGTCATGTTGTGTTAGACTTTATTTACCGCATATGTTTATAACAATAAACATATATTTCAAGGTTGTATGTTTTTATTTCTAAATCTTTTAAGTGAAGTTTCATTTCAAACTAAGGATTAAAATCTAGCTTATATTGAATGTTAGTGCCCATATGTTATACAACATATACGATTTATGAAAAAATAACATAATGATCCCACTAGCTTTTAGGAATACTCAAGAGTTATCTTAGTTTTAATTAAAATCAAAACATGGATTTAATAATTAAAATAAGATTCATCTCCTAGATGCATGCTTTGATCAATACTTGGATTCTTGCAGTTTATACACTTAAAAGAATTATATGAATTCATAAAACTATTTTGATTACTGATAACATCAAATAAGTACATATTATTGTCATCATTTGTCCTATATATTTGACTTGTTTTATTATATTATCTATGAGAATTGATACTTAATCTCTTAATTTAGCAATTCTTAGGTAAAAACAAGCATTTGGTGAAAGTTAATGATTTTGGATGAATAATGGAGATAAATGGATCAAGTTGGAAAAAGTCTACTGAATTGAAGGAGATATGCCGCATCATTCTAGACAAATACGCCGTATGATCACACTTAGATGAATTCGAAGACCATTGCCTGACTTTGAAGAATGCGCCGAATGTAATAATCTCATGCGCCGCATATGAAACCTTGATCTACAAAGAAGATCTGACTTATCTACTCCAGATACGCCGCATTATATTCTTAACATACAACGCATCATTCTCAAGACTTCGCCAAAGATAATCCAAGATACTAAAGGACATGTGCCGCATAGAAGATTCAAGTTACGCCACATCTGAAGATGGTGTACGAATATTCTAGAATATAATAATCTTAGACCCCACGTGAAGTTAAGGACATGCGCCGCATCAACTATGTTGATGCGCAACATCGAACCCTCTGACAAAAACTATAATTACCCCATTAGACAGCCGAATTTCATGTGCCAAAAGTTACAGAAGCTGCAACATAAACTCTAAGGAGAAGAATAACAACGAAAAGGCAACACAAGACACACCCAATTGAAGATCTCAGAGCAGTAAGAAGTTCCTGCTAGTTTTTTAATTCAGTTAAGTAGTTTTGTTT
The DNA here is from genome assembly GCA_030686995.1 of Artemisia argyi. NCBI lineage: Eukaryota > Viridiplantae > Streptophyta > Magnoliopsida > Asterales > Asteraceae > Artemisia > Artemisia argyi. The sequence goes on from CM060677.1 coordinate 137,478,773, forward strand.
TATTATGATAGTATACTTTAATCCATCAGGATTGATGGGCTTGTGACCGCCATATTGCTCCCCTTAAAATTGTTTTCCCATCAATTAAATTTTATTTGATGTTTATTTGGTTCTTGTTATATGTGCTTTGATAACCTCTGTGTCTGGGTGTGGCTTGCTTGAGCTGCCATACCCCTCCCACGATAACTTCACTAGCATTATAAGTTAGTGTAAGCCCTTAAATTGGTTAAACAATACAGACATAAGTAATCATTAAGAGTTTACTCGCCTATAATTAAGATACCAACGAGAGAGAAGAGATTACGACACTCATCATATAAAACTAGCAATAAAATAAGTGACAAGCTACTTAATCATTCGTCAGGCCTCTTATCTGTATTTGTTATCTATCTGTGTACGTGTTCGCCATTCTTTGTATTCTATCTCATTACTTTTATTATTTTATTAATCAACTCAATTCGTGCCAGTCTCTCAGACTAAAAACCCTTGCGTTAGATTAGGTTGTAAAAATAACTTAGGAATTAAAATACTGATATACATTCTAGGTGTTAACGTTCCACTCTTAGTGATCAACACTCTACTTACCAACTAGCTACATTGATCGGGTACACTGCTCGTTAGTGTGCGTTATAGGTTAAGTCGGTTAAATATAAATTTAAAACTTGATAAGAATAATCTATACCTACAACGATTTACACACGCATCAAATTTTTGGCGCCGTTGTCGGGAAGTGAATTGTTTAATATCTGTTTATCTGTTAATATTTTAATTAGGTTTTTAACTTATTTAGTTTTTTAATTTTTAGATTTTAATTGCTAACTTTGTTGTATATTAGTATAATTGCATTAATTGTATTTTTCTGCATTATTAGTGTTTATTAGTTTGTTTATTTTCTGTAATTTTTGTATTTTTTGTTTTCTTAATTTTTCTGCATAGTTTGTTGTCTGCTTTATTTTGATGATATAAACGATACGGTGCATCTGCTTTTACAGATATGGCGTATTGCATTTTAATTTTTATACAGCATACACTAGTACAGATTTGCACTTTCGTCACACATAGCATATTTCGAATGGTCACACAGCAACATATTTACGTGACTAAATGTACTAGCCTTAAATAAACAGCCACACTTGATCCGACTTGTGTGACCATTTCATAAAATATATGTCACACGTTGGTGTTTATATGTGACTAGAAGGTAACTGGTAAATATTTTTCGACTTTTTAGTCACTTTTTATTCGGGACGTGTGACTGATACAAATCAGCTCAAAACATTAGTCATAGTATAGATATACATATGTGACAAATATATGTCACACAATTGAATAGTGTGACTAAAAAAGATATATGGTCACATGAAGTACTTGCGTATGTAGCTAAATTATATAGTCAAGTTTGTCACACATTATATAAACGTGACTACTATTATTTGCTGAATAGTTAGCCACATATGAATTTGAAATGTGTGACAACTAAAAATTTAGTTTGAAATGTTAGTCACGATATGCATTTAAGAATGACAAATATATGTCAGACACTTGAAGAGTGTGACCAAATGTCATATATGGTCACACTAAACCATACAAACATGATTAAGCATAACGAAAATTCGATACATATGGTCACGTAAGTTAATATGTGTGTCTAAAGTTTAGTGTGTGTTTGCTTTCCAAATCCTAATGTGTATAGTCACATATACTTGTAGCACGATCATGTGACTATAGGCTTTACAATAGTCACACCGTATCATAAATGTGTATCTAAATCATGATTATGGCCACGTTATAAGGGTATTATATGTGACCATTAACCATGTACACATTTATCCTTGTAACATAAATGAAGTTGTTGTAGTCTACTTAAATTATGTTAATCATTACATAAAAATAGATTTAGTTAGTTGAAAAATGAATTTAGATAGGATTGTTTTATTTTTTTTAAATTTACAAAGATTTGTTGTTTTAATATTGTAGTTTTAAATGTTTGTAACAATCATTTAAAACTATAATGTAAAAGTTATAATCTAATTAAAATTCTTGTATTTACAAACGAAATAAAGTTAAAACATCAAGTTAAACGAAATAAAGTAGTTGTACGTAATCTTCTTTATTTATGTTAATGCTGCTTGGCATAACTTAATGCTGCTAGGCATAAATTAATGTTGCTAGGAAATTTTGGGATGTGTATGTTGGTAACCCAAACGTTTATCATTTATTACCCAATCACGCCTAAAACACATTTTCACATGTAATTTCCCCGCCTATTTATATGCTATAACCCAAGTAACTTCTTCATTCATCCAGTAAACAAAAACAGTAAAACATAAATTGTATCAAATGGTGTAAGAATGTCTCAATTTGTGCTTCTTCAGGAACTTGAAGCGGCTGCTAACTCAACTGAGTTACCATACCAAATGACGGTGTGTTTTGATAGGGAGACACAGCGTGATGTGAAGTATGCGAAAGATCTGTTTAAGGCATATCAAGAGTTGCTTGATATTGTTATTCAAAGGAACAAGTACATGGCTGAAATGGAACTTGTGCGTCCTTCGGTGCAGATGTTCAAGTGCTTGGAGTATTTTAAGAAGCTTCAAAAGTCCGACGTTATCGAGCTTTTGGAATTGAAGAAGAAGATTGCCGAAGCGAAGCTCAAGCTTTTCAACAAGCACGCATTTGTCAAGGGACTTTAGAGTTTCTTTCAATGTTTTTTATCAACCATGTTATGTTCCTTTGAATTTTAATGTTATGTTTTTATCATGTCATGTTATGTTTTTTTTAATCAATTTTAATGTTATATTATTAATTATGTTGCCTGCAAGTAGATATACTAGTGAAAACTACAAATTTTTTCATTGCCATAGAAAAGCTTGACTTTTTGGAGTCTAAAACCATTACAATAGGCTAAATTACACAAACAACTATTGTAATAGCAGTAGTAACTTAATAATAGCATTAGTAACTTTTGTACAAACAACAGAGAAGCTACAATTCTCTGTTTAATGAAAACAGAGAAGCTACATCCCTGCTACCTCCAAACACCTTATCTTCTTTTATTCCATTCTTGCATTTATCTATCATACTAAGCACGAATTCTTTCAATGAGATCTTTAACTACCTCTGTAATTTCTTCACATATGATCTTTTTAGATATCATCACAGCAAGTAAATTAGCACTCAAAGGATACTCTTTTTCTGCAAGCATAAAAACATCAACTCCACCTTGTGTTGATAACTGATGTACATTGCAGCTATCATAAAACTCCCATGAAGTTGAGAAATCATAAATTGGGAAGTTCCAATAGATATCAGCTGGATCAGGTTCATATAACCTGTGTAACTCAACCCACGGCTCTTGCTCTTTCACATCTGTTAAATTTATATCAACAATGCAATGAAAATATTTTCATTGTAACTAAATACATAAAAAAAAAAACTCTTGAAGTTCTTGATTTGTCAACCTAATCCTAAGATAAAATAAGCTAATCCAAGCAAACCTTAATATCTCTTTTGCTCTAATTATTCGTAAAAACAACACAACATGTTCTTCCTTATTCTATCAATACAAATGCAACGCAATTCTTATAACAGATAATCAACCTAAGCCTAAGAATAAATAGCTCTAAGGGGGTATTTGGATTATATTCATTTGTGATCTTATCAGCTTTTTGAGATTTGGGATCAAAACCTAGATCCGAGTGAGTTGTAACTGTGAGTGTGAGATAGAAAGATAGGATTATGGAAATGTGTGAAGTGTGTTTGATAAGTTTGTATAATATATATATATATATATATATATATATATATATATATATATATATATATATATATATATATATATATATATATATATATATATTACTGTAGAATTTTAAAAGTGAAGTGTGTTTGATACTTTTGGTAGGGGTGTTCACGGGGCGGTTCGGTTTGGTTAGTTGGAAGATTTTAACTATCCATCGCGGGGCGGGTAATTTATTTATATTATATACGGTTCAGTTCGGTTAACCACGGATATCTAAAAGTAAAAACCGAAACCGAATGCTTGGTTTGTCAGTTTCTTGGGTTTTTTGAACACCCCTAATGCTTGGTAGGGGGTTATAGGGGTGAAGAATGGGAAAGGTAGCGAAAAACTATGCTTGGCAAAGCATAATGCAATAACCCATTACCCAATAATGGGTAATGGATCATTACCCAATAAATTGAGGGGATTGATCTTATTTACATTTCCCTTTCCCGACCATTAGCTTACACTTTCCCTTTCCATTTCCCAAGTTTGAACCAAGCGAACCTGGCCTTTAGTGTATTTTGTATTTAAAAAGTCGCCCATATGAATTAGCCATTATCACCGGTCATGAATGGTTTTCATTACACTATAAGCGACTACAACCCAATGCACATGACCCATGACCCATGTTAATTACCCATTATATTGTCGATCACCATGAATGTATTAGTTGATAACATGACACTATAAGCCACTACAACCCAATACAGATGACCCATTACCCATGTTAATTACCAATTGTCAACAGTCATGGATGTGTCGTAACATGACACTCTAAGCAACTATCCACCCAATGCATATGACCCATATGATCGATGTCAAATACCCATTAATTAATGAATGTGACCAGTGATAACCCAATGCACATGACCCATGACCCATGTGAATTAGCCATTATCATCGGTAATGCATGGTTTGCAATACACTAAAAGCCACTATAACCCAATGCACATGACCCATGACCCATGTTAATTACCAATTGTAAACAGTCATGGATGTATCGTAACATGACACTCTAAGCAACTATTCACCTAATGCATATGACCCATATGATCGATGTCAAATACCCATTAATTAATGAATGTGACCAGTGATAACCTAATGCGCATGACCTATGACCCATGTGAATTAGCCATTATCACCGGTAATGCATGGTTTCCATTACACTAAAAGCCACTCTAACCCAATGCACATGACCCATGACCCATGCATGTTAATTACTAATTGTCAACAGTCATGGATGTGTTGTAACATGACACTCTAAGTAACTATCCACCCAATGCACATGACCTATATGATCGATGTCAAATACCCATTAATTAATTAATGTGACCAGTGATAACCTAACGCACATGACCCATGACCCATGTGAATTAGCCATTATCACTGATCATGCATGGGTTGCACCGGCTTGGTAGGTGTATACCATTTGTCACAGACACTAAGAAGCAAGTATCCAGGGACCTTCCCGATCATATGTTATCCGGGATCGAGAAAGTTTGAACTCGGATTGTGCTTGATTCGAAAAGCTCGATTTATCTGTAAAGATGTGTTTTATTACTAAAATTAAATTTGAAATATAACCTAAGAATTGAATTTGGTTCGACTTCAGATCAAAAAGCTTGATACATTCATAAATAAGTATTTACACTTAGTACACTTACATATTAAAAAAAAAAACACATATTTTATATCACTTACAAGCTCGAGAACTCAACACTAACTCGAGTCGAACTTATATAAGGTTGAGCTCAACTCATTAAACATTTCGAGCTCATTTGATAGGCATTCAATCTCCAAATTTTTAATATAGCGCTCAAGATCCCGCCCCTTAATTTTCCCCAAAATTTCAATCTCCCGCTCCGCTCATATGGCGCCCCTTTTTCACCTAAAATCAAAAAATTAACACTACTAGCTTAGTCAGATCTATCTTCTATCTATTCATCTATTCTCCTTCTCTCTAGAACCGACTCACACCACCGCCAAACTTCACCGCCTTATCTCGCCGTGGTTCCACCAACCATCGCTCCTCCACGCCATCACCGTCATCAAGACAAGGGAACTGTATGGGAGACTTTGTTTGCTTCAGTTGTTTGGTTCGAGATAACCACTACATCCACCACCATCACAGTCGAGCCACCATCACCCTCATCTCACCTATCCTACTCTGTTCATGGGTATGCTCAAACACATATTTAGTTTATGTTTTCTTAAATGTGTACTCGAATACAAAATGATTTACATTGATTTTCGTCGATTAAACTAGCCTAAAACATGTTTTTGATTATAAATTCGTGTGGTGGTAATCGTTGCAGGTAAACTTATTAAGACGACATAGTTTTCCTGTTTATTGGAATGGAGAAAATCGACGTGTTCTAAGAGGCCACTGTTTTGCTCGTAAAGGGAGTCTTGATTGGTTTCCACTCCGGGAGGATGTTGCTGAACAGTTGGAGTTTGCTTATCGCAATTGCGTAAGTGATCTATCAAAAGATTAACATAACATCTGTTATATTGGAAATTAACTCACATATGGTTGTTTTTTATCAAACTGTTTCATTTGTACCAAATGTTAGTGATTTGCTTGCTTAGTAATGTGTTTGACATTTATTCATTCCACGTTTGGCACTGCAGAAAATTGCAACCAATTGTATATTATTTGTTGCCCGAGTCGATATGCAACCCGTATGTTTGTTTTTAGGCTAAACTTATATTTGGGACATCTAATGTTGTTGTCTTTTATGTTAGCATTAATCACGTTACTTGTTTCTTGCAGGGGCTACATGCTATTTTCACGGGTGAGGATGATACATGGGATGCCTGGCTAAAAATTCCCTCAGCTGGATTTTCTGGCACACTTCATTTTCGAGGCGTGGGTATGCTCCATCTCAGTCACCAAAGCCAACCCATGTATATTTTTACTGTTTCATGGTTGGCAGATCTTATATTATGCAGCGTTATTAGTGCCTTAGTTTCTTACATTTCCCATATTTTTTTTTCCGAAAGAAACTGTTATTAGACTCAGATGTAAGCCATTTTTTATGTTGTTAACAATTTCATTTTCTAATGATAACACCATTGTATTTCTTAATTTATATTGCAGGTGACCACTCCAATGGCCATTGAAACTTTGGAAAACATACCAGTAATGGAAACAGTGGTAAGTAATAAAACATCCACCTTTGACTTTTTTTAGTTTTACATACATGACTAATGTACCATGTTTTATATATACATATAGGAACCTGTTAAAACTATCGGACATACGAAAACGCTTAAGCCATGACAAACCGGTTCTACAGGTTACACCACCAACTATGATACCAAATATTAGTGAACAAAATACTGGACTAAAATTAGTACCAACGAAGCAAAAACATTTGGTCTCTAGTGAAACCTTGCAAAAGCAAGCTAAGGCGGCGAATAGTCAACAGGTTTTAACTTATGATAGTTGAGAATTTGATTATATACGACATTACAATTTTATATATATTTGCTTCATTTATATACATTCAATTTTTATTGAATTCAAAATACAACTGTATATATATTTGCTTCATTTATATACATTCTGTTATATATATATATATATATATATATATATATATATATATATATATATATATATATATATATATATATATATATATATATATATATTAGCAGTAGTAACTCTGCTCCAGCAGTACTAACGTGGTACTAGTATTAACTCTCCTATCATGTTTGTGCAGATAGTTGAACCAGTGGCTCATCTAGTTATGTTATGTTGTGAGCTTTGACATGCTCTAGTTCTGCTCTCATCCTAATGTGTTGATATGCAGCAGCCTACATTTTCAAGGCTTTTATATCCAGATGATGAGATTAGATCAATGGGAGAAAAACTTGTAAGTTTAACTGCAAATTTTATTATTATGTTCATTGTTTTGGATTAAAATTCTTCATGATGTTGTTTGAATTACTGCTGATCATAGTGTTAATATTGCTTAGATGGATTTAGTGCAGCTCATGAACTTCAAATAAAATGTGCCAAGTATTTACTACTGCTAGTACAAAAGTTACTACTGCTAGTTAAAGTTGGTACTGCTCAGAGATTAAGACCACTCGAAGTTGCTACTTGCTTATGGAAAAGATTATAGATACTTATAAAGAAACTATTGTAAGCCGACTAGAACTCCTTGGTGTATTAAAGGATGTCCAATTTTATATTTTGTTCAGTTATATACATTCCAGTTTTATTGTATTTGAGTTTGTTTTGATATATATTTGAATTGTTTTGATATATATTGATTTTTTAAATGTGACTAAAAGATGCATATAGTCACACTTATTAACACTTTTGGTCAATGTTTGCTTTATTCGTTGTGTGACTAAATATTACCGAAGGCCACACAAACATAAAATTCACGTGGCCATTGGATGATCTATAGTCACACAAAATACACATTTCTTCACTTTAAACAGCATACGGCCACACTTATTAACACTTTTGGCCACTGTTTCCTAAATGGTATGTGACTAAATACCCAAAATAAACATGCTTTGTGTGACTAAATATTATAAAAGGCCACACAAACATAAAATTTACGTGACCATTGGATGATCAATAGTCACACAAAATACATATTTCTTCACTTTAAACAGCATATGGTCATACTTATTTACACTTTTGGCCACTGTTTGCTTAATGGTATGTGACTAAATACCCAAAACAAACATGCTTTGTGTGACTAAATATTACAAAAGGCCACACAAACATAAAATTCATGTGGCCATTGGATGATCAATAGTCATACAAAATACACATTTCTTCACTTTAAACAGCATATGGTCACACTTATTCACACTTTTGGCCACTGTTTGCTTAATGGTATGTGACTAAATACCCAAAACAAACATGCTTTGTGTGACTAAATATTACAAAAGGCCACACAAACATAAACTTCTGATGAGGCGAAAAATGATCCGTTTTTAGGGGGTCATTTAAGCCCGAATCCGACTTTATTTGATCAAATATTGCCCTAAATCGTTCCTTTTGTGATTTTAGGTGTTTGGAGAGTGAATTCTGGAAAAGAAGCTATTTTGGACGTTTTTGGAGCATAAAAGTGAAGAAAACGGATAAGTACCAAATTTCCATGCTGAAAATACAAGGTGACGGCGTCAAGACCATCAGCTTGACGGCGTCAGACATGAAGAATTAAACTCCGAAGGTGGTGACGGCGTCAGAAGGACTCGTGACGGCGTCAAAGTGGCAAAATCAATATACCGTGGGTGGTGACGGCGTCACATAGGTCGTCATAAGTGGATCAAGGCCGTCCGAGGAAGTTTATGGCGGCGAGGTGACGGCGTCAGAAGTTACTCTTGACGCCGTCAGACTGTTTTTCCTATATATAGTTTTCTAGTTTTTTCATTAAAAGGGAGAGAAGTTTTGGTGAAACCCTAAAGACGATTTTGGTGCCTCTTTTACAGGTTTTTCAAGGGTTCCAAACCCTTGAGACCTTGCATTGTAATTGAGATAAGTGTACTTTCAATTCAATCAATATGTCTATGTGTTGGTTGTTTATCTCTTGTTCTTGTCTCAATTCCATTATGCTAGGCTAGATCTCTCTTGTGTTTGCTTAGATCTAATGAAACCTAGATATTGATTATGTGTTGATTACTTGTCTATTCTTGTTTTGAATGAATGATTTATATGTTAGGCTTAAGAAAACTGGCAGATCTCCAAATGGTAACATGCTTGAACGTCTTAAGAAACATGAACCGAGGCGTACTAGGTCTTTATTGGTTGTATTTAATGCATGAGCCACTGTTTACAACCCCTATAGTTGTGCTGGGTCATGGTGTAGGAGGAGATAAGAGCTCATAGAGTTGGGGAGTTATGTATGCCACCCCACGAATGGTATTAAGGAATACAATCCGTCATTCATACAAGTGTAACAAGTAATTAACATGTAAAAGATATCTAGGGAGTAATGAAGTCTAAGTAAACACAATTTCTCCAATTACTGCTCACAACCTTCGTTTAATTAGTTTAATTTCATTTTTATTATTTTATTTTGATTGCATCTTAGCTTTGGGTTAGTTGAATAGCAACTAATTCCGCCCACTCCTTCAAAACCAGAGATTTTAATTGCTTTCATAAAAATATAAAAAAATACAAAAATAATCATCTCTCACCTCTAGAACGATTAATTAGGTTTTCTAATCCTAGCGACACTATTCCTAAGCTGAACGATCAATCCCCCGGTACTTATCACTATACTATACTACAATGATCAGGTACACTGCCTGGTGGGGGTTGTAAGCTTCTCGAGATCCCTCGAGAGGTAAAGCAAGGTGTGATTCCCACGCATCAAGTTTTTGGCGCCGCAGCCCGGGGAATAGTTATTGTCTAGGTTAGGATTTCTTTTTATTAGGTCTACTTGCTAGATTCCTATCTAGTAAGATTTTTATTTTTATTTTTAGGTCTTCTTTAGTCTATCTTATTTCTTCGTGCCTTTGTTCGTAACTCTTTACCATCCGACATCATGGAAGGTGGTAACATCTTTGAACCCATCATCCCACCACAACAAAACCCACCATTAGAACCCCTTAGGCCCCGAACCTTAGGAGAGTATTCCCGACCCAGCCACCAAGGCTACCGAAACACCATTGAGCTCACCGGAGCCAATGTGACCCCCTTGCGATCCGACACCATCCGGTTGGTGCAAAGCGGATGTGCATTCCATGGACTTCGTTCCGAAGATCCAAACCAACACCTTAAGGACTTCCTCAAAATCGTAGATTCCATAGACCTAGGTGTTGAAACTAGAGAGACTACCCGTTTACGCTTATTCCAATTCTCTCTACGGGATCAAGCTAGTCAATGGCTTGAGCGTTTACCCGCGGGATCCATCACCACATGGGATGATCTCACCACTCGTTTCCTTGCTCAATTTTTCCCACCGGGGAGAACTACTAAACTTAGGAATGACATCTTGATGTTTCAACAACGTCAAAATGAATCTCTTTATGAAGCATGGACTCGTTTCAAGGACTTACTCCAAAAAGTCCCTCATCATGGCATAGATCTTTGGCTCCAAGTCCAAATCTTCTATGACCATATCGACATCTCCACGAGGCGAACCATTGACTAATCGGCCGGTGGTAAGCTACGTGATCTTAGTGCGGAACAATCATGGGAACTCATAGAAGATCTTGCTCTCTATGACAACGAAAGTTGGAATGATCCCCGTGATTTGAACAAAACGGTCAAGGCAATATCTTTGCCTTCGAACAATTCAAGCACTCCCGACCGTAGGATCATGGAACTTGAGGACCAAGTCAAGTTTCTCATGAAATCTTACGAAGCTCCGAAGCATTCAAGCCAAGTGAACAAAATCACTTCTTCATGCGGATTATGTAGTGGTCCCCATGACACTCGTGATTGTGTGGAACTCCCCGGAACAGCTTTTGCGGACTACGCATCCACGCGTACCGACGAAGCGGGAGATAAGTGGTACACTTTCAAGCCCGAGCCAAACACATACGGTGATTCATATAACCCCTCATGGAAAAATCACCCAAACCTTAGGTGGAAGCAAAATCAACCCAATTCTTCCAATCCGCCTAATCGTTACCAATCAAACGGTCCACCATCCAACCGTACCTTCAACAACAATCCTTCTAACAACTATGGTAGTACCAACAATCTTGAAGGATTGATGTCGAAATTTATGGCATCTCAAGAAGCTCGCATAGCTAGGTTTGAAACCGAATTCAACCAACAACAAACGGAGATGACCAACAAGATCGACAACTTGTTGAAAGCCCTCAACAACCAAACATTAGCCACACCTAGGAAGGACACTAGGGACACAAATAGTGGAAAATAAGTTAAGGACCCCTCATCATCCAAACATGTCCACTTTGTCAATGTTGTCACCATTAAGCCGATAGATAGGGAGATAGAGGAGAGTGACAAAGATGAAGTTAGAGTAGAAGCCAATAGTGAGGATGAGAGTGGGGAAGTTGAGGTTAATAAGGATGAGGAATTAGAGGAGGTAGAACCTATAGAGGAGTATTTTGATAAGTTGCCAACCAAGGAAGAACAGGAATACCATAAGGATTTATTCGATAGTCCCGAGACAACATATATCTTTGGCGATCCCCTGTTCAAAATGGGAGACCCCTCTAACATTAACATCCCATGCAATATCGGGTACATGCATGTATGGAAAGCTTACATAGACCCTAGATCCCCCGTGAACATCATGTCTAGGACTTATTACAATTGGGTGATGAAGAAGCAACTCAATTTTAGGATAATGCCCGGTAAAAGTTGGATAAGTAATTTTGTAGGAAGATTTAAGGGAGTACATGTGATTATAGGGAATCTCACCTATGAGATTGATTTTATGATAGTGGAAGACACTCGTCCCGTGATAGATGCTTGCCTAAGCCAAATTATATTCGGGAAGCCTTTTGTTGAAGCCACTAGGATGAGTTATGATCCGACTTTAGGGATAGTTAGGTTCAAGAAAGACAATGATGAGGTTGCTTATCAAATGCCCTACAAGATCGAACAATACCGCCTTCTCTCTAATTACGAAAAGGAACGTAAGCAAGTGGCTTATTATAGGAATGATGAGGATAGACGTAGAGGAGTAGAGTATGTTAGAAATAGGATGCTTGGTGTCTACAAAGAATGCTTGCAACTAGGTCCGGAATACAAAACTGGTTTAGAAGACGACCTAGAGAATGGAACCAATGATGAGATTACGTAGTAACCCACGACTTTGAGTCTAGCTACAAGACTCGTAAATAAAGAAAAGCGCTTCTTGGGAGGCAACCCATGTTTTGTGTGATTTTTGTTTGTTTGATTGTTATTTGCTTCCGTATGCATGTTTTATTTTTATTGTTGGTTGATCATGTTTCTCAATTAAAATGTGAAATACTTTATTATGTTGTTTAGCCTAGTCTTAACTTCAACCTAAAGGTATTTTTGCAAAAGATAAGTGTAAGGGGAAACCCCAAATATGTTTTTAAGAAACAAACCGATCATGATTCTCCACAATATTTAATGAACATGTATATTCGTATTTGTTAGAGTCAAATGCTTGTATTGAGTCATAATGAAGTTTTGCAGGATTTTCCAGGAAGTAGGACAAAGTTTTTCCAGAAATTTTCCGGAAACTTAACATAAGAATTTCTGCAGGTCCATTCTGACGGCGTCAGGGTATTGCTCTTGACGGCGTCAGGAGTCAAAAAATCTGGAAATTTTACCGGTTTTGTTTTTCTAACGGAGTCTTATGGTTTTTGTGAATTATTAAGTTTTATAATCTCCAGGAAATCTGCAAACTTCATTCCACAAGCATTATATCTTACTTTGTTTTCTAGGATTTAGTAACTTGTATAGGATGCCGCCGATTTTACGCGAGGTTGCCTTGTCTACTTTTGTCAGGATTTACAGGTTATTTGTGACAAGAAGATGATTTATATTCTGGAAGGGAAGCTTTGATTGTTCGTTTTCTTGGAAGAAGATTTAACCTGGCCAACTAAAATCTATACCGAGCGAATTAGGGGAGTATTTGATTTCATTCTCTTTACTTCTTAACTTTTACATTCTTTACTTGAACATTGGGGACAATGTTCATCTTAAGTGTAAGGGGAGGGTAAAAAGATGATACCTTACATATGCACTTTCGCTTGAGTTTGTTTTGTTTGATAGTGGATGAGTAATAAAACTACGAGAAATACTTGTTAGTGTAATCTTAGCGCCAAATTTAAAATTTTTTACAACATTTAGGAGTGAAACTTTAGCCATAGCAAGCGTCTCATGGATAGGAGGTTGTATGACTAGCACATAACCGTATATTCAGAAAAATTTTCCACCCAAAAATGTGAGGTTCGCCTTTAGATTTGATAGGAAAAGCATTTATTAATTGGTGCTTATGAGTGTACCGGTAGCATTTAGATTCTAGAACTTGCGTTAGTGATGCATCCCGAGACCGCTAGTGAGACTACATTCGTGTGGTAGGATTTACTACATGATAAGAGGCATTAGGATTACCCTTGTGTTAAACCCGTATTATAATTACTTGACCATTTAAGTCATATTACTTGGCTAGTTAAGTCAACTAATTTTTCCCACACCCTTAGCGTTGTACTCATTTTTAGTACACGATACCCCTAGTACACCCCTCCGAGCCTATCTTTTCGTTTCTAACTTTAAGCATTTTACTTAAAGGAAGAATTTGTTACACCCCACTTAAATGTACAACCAAATCGCCTTAGCCTTCCGTGTATGCACTCATTTTTAGTGCATTATTGTTATTTGTTAAACCCTAAGTTAACTTTCTAATTGATTACATGGTTGCTAAGTCGAGTCATATCCTTGTACATATTGTTTTGGGACGATTGGGACTCATGGGTAAGTACTTATTTTATGAAGTAATGGGGAAGAACATCACTTATTACCCCCATATGTACGTTAATCTTAAAAGTGCTCCAAGTGTTTTGATTTTCTTAATTCGAGTCATTAGATTAGTTAATTGTAAAGTATGTAAAGATTCAAGTGTAAGGGGAATACTCAAACCCCTATGATGTATTATTTTGGATGGTAGGGTAAGAGTGTATGCAAAAAAAAAAAAAAAAAAAAAAAAAACATACGAACTACCATCCCGTTTTCATTCTATGTTTATTTATTTTTCATTTATTAGCTTAAGTCGAGTCTAGTCTTGGCTTAGCAACGCCATATTGTACATGTAATTAACAAAGATTGTTAACTCGCCACCAGTAAAACTTCCTTTATCCAACAAAACCGTGTAATTCATATCCCTACACCTAACATTATAACCCTTTAAAAGACCTCTTTGATAGTTTATCCTAGGTGCTTACGCCATGTGGTGGAGGTTTGATCCTTTCCCAAGCCTATGGTAATCTATTTTGCTATGACAGGTAGTGAGAGATATCTTCCATTTCCATAATGTTATATTACTTTATTACACCCGAGAGATGTGAGTATCTAAACACTATTTGTGAGGTGCTTGTGTATGACCTCCGTGCTTGTCTATTGGTCTTTAGTGGAACAATTATTTGTTGTAATTACTTTTGTATTAGTGTTAAATGACCCCTAACTTGTCTTTTGAGTAGAATAAAAGCTCATTTGCTTAAGGACAAGCAAATCTCAAGTGTAAGGGTATATGATGAGGCGAAAAATGATCCGTTTTTAGGGGGTCATTTAAGCCCGAATCCGACTTTATTTGATCAAATATTGCCCTAAATCGTTCCTTTTGTGATTTTAGGTGTTTGGAGAGTGAATTCTGGAAAAGAAGCTATTTTGGACGTTTTTGGAGCATAAAAGTGAAGAAAACGGCTAAGTACCAAATTTCCATGCTGAAAATACAAGGTGACGGCGTCAGACATGAAGAATTAAACTCCGAAGGTGGTGACGGCGTCAGAAGGACTCGTGACGGCGTCAAAGTGGCAAAATCAATATACCGTGGGTGGTGACGGCGTCACATAGGCCGTCATAAGTGGATCAAGGCCGTCCGAGGAAGTTTATGGCGGCGAGGTGACGGTGTCAGAAGTTACTCTTGACGCCGTCAGACTGTTTTTCCTATATATAGTTTTCTAGTTTTTTCATTAAAAGGGAGAGAAGTTTTGGTGAAACCCTAAAGACGATTTTGGTGCCTCTTTTACAGGTTTTTCAAGGGTTCCAAACCCTTGAGACCTTGCATTGTAATTGAGATAAGTGTACTTTCAATTCAATCAATATGTCTATGTGTTGGTTGTTTATCTCTTGTTCTTGTCTCAATTCCATTATGCTAGGCTAGATCTCTCTTGTGTTTGCTTAGATCTAATGAAACCTAGATGTTGATTATGTGTTGATTACTTGTCTATTCTTGTTTTGAATGAATGATTTATATGTTAGGCTTAAGAAAACTGGCAGATCTTCAAATGGTAACATGCTTGAACGTCTTAAGAAACATGAACCGAGGCGTACTAGGTCTTTATTGGTTGTATTTAATGCATGAGCCACTGTTTACAATCCCTATAGTTGTGTTGGGTCATGGTGTAGGAGGAGATAAGAGCTCATAGAGTTAGGGAGTTATGTATGCCACCCCACGAATGGTATTAAGGAATACAATCCGTCATTCATACAAGTGTAACAAGTAATTAACATGTAAAAGATATCTAGGGAGTAATGAAGTCTAAGTAAACACAATTTCTCCAATTATTGCTCACAACCTTAGTTTAATTAGTTTAATTTCATTTTTATTATTTTATTTTGATTGCATCTTAGCTTTGGGTTAGTTGAATAGCAACTAATTCCGCCCACTCCTTCAAAACCAGAGATTTTAATTGCTTTCATAAAAATATAAAAAAATACAAAAATAATCATCTCTCACCTCTAGAACTATTAATTAGGTTTTCTAATCCTAGCGACACTATTCCTAAGCTGAACGATCAATCCCCCGGTACTTGTCACTATACTATACTACAACGATCAGGTACACTGCCTGGTGGGGGTTGTAAGCTTCTCGAGATCCCTCGAGAGGTAAAGCAAGGTGCGATTCCCACGCATCAACTTCATGTGACCATTGGATGATCAATAGTCACACAAAATACATATTTCATCACTTTAAACAGCATATGGTCACACTTATTCACACTTTTGGCAACTTATTGTTAAATTGTATGTGATTAAATCCAAAAAAATAACACCCATTGTGTGACTAAATCATCACAAACGTCACATTTATTGTATATTCATGTGGCCATTGGATTATCAATAGTCACACAAAATACACATTTACTTGAATATATCATCTCAAATGTCACATATATTATATATTTATGTGGAAAAAGGACGAATAATAGTCATTTTCAGAAAATATTCGTGTGACTATAAGGTGTTTACGGTCACTGATAATGACTAATCCAACAAAACTTGTGCCTAATTTGTCACACATATTTGGGGTTTTGGTCACTCTTTTTCGATGGAAAAGGCCACGAACTCAACAATGTGACCATATGTCACCTACGGTAGCGGGACCTATGGTGGCACACAACGAAAAAAACGTGTGTGACTATATGCATATCGTCACACATTTTTGGCGTGACAAATACAACTTTTTGTACTAGTGATAATTATTTAATAATTCGAGTACGACGCATCTACCCCAGAACACAGCGTATTTTGTTTTAATCTGGAAATTTTTCAAAACCCTAAACGCAATACGACATATTTGTTTTACAGATATGGCATATTACTTATTTATTAAAAATAATTTTCGAATTTATTAAATTAACGAGAAGCGGCGTATCAATTTCTGACTATACGGCGCATTGATATCAAAATCTTGTATTTGAAACATAACAAACATACAGCGTATTAGCTTTTGCTTATACGGCGCATTTATTTTTAATAAGTATAAGTAATTTTGATAATTTTAAAAGGTACGGCATATTTTATTTATTTAATATGGTGTATTGATTTTCTGAAATAAAAGTCTAATTAATTTTTAACGTATTAAGATACGGCGTATCCTATTATTTGGATATAGCGCATCATCTACACATATCAGCAAAGTTTTATTTATTTATCCCAAATGGAGAAACTTCTTATCAACTTTCCTGTATATTAGAAAGTTTTTACTTTGAAGCCTACTTGTTTTGTATTTCAGGAACGATGTTTGATATTTTCCCCAGCTGGTTCGGAAGGCCTAGAGTGAATGTTACTATCGATGAGTTCGTGTCAAGAATCGCCCAAGATAGCGAAAAAGAACATTATGATACAAAAATCTTTATCAAAGAATTCAGGACTACTAATGAACTTTTGCTGAAAGAACAAAACAACATGATTAATAGATTGGTGATTGAAGTGCACCAATTGTCAAAAGTAATTAAAGAAGTTTTGTTAGAAAAACACGACCTGAAAGGAATAACAACCAGGGGCGGTAAATCAACCTTTCAGATCTGAGAAACCACCGAGGTTAACAACACTAGTAATAATTCCCCTGGAGCTGTACATTCGAATCCTGAATTGTCTAAAGAGATTAATCGAGAACCTGAAATCAGGAAAGAACCATTCATTGAACCAAAGCGATCAACTCTTCCTTTCCCTAACCGGCTAAGGAAGGAAAAGGAAGACGCTTATCAACGAAAATTCCTAAAGAATCTCAAGCAATTACAACTAAGCATACCATTTATCGAAGCTCTTGTGCAAATGCCAAAATACGCTAGATATCTGAAGAGCTTGCTGACCAACAAGTCCAAACTAGAAGAGGCTTGCACAATGACGATAAGTGAAAGAAGTACAGCCGCCCTGCTCAATAAACTACCATCAAAAGAAAAGGATCCAGGGAGTTTCACTATTCCTTGTCAAATTAACAATTTACATATTGGAAATGCTTTAGCTGATCTAGGAGCTAGTATAAGTTTAATGCCATTTACTATGTATGAAAAATTAGGTCTTGGTGAACCTAAACCTACTAGAATGTGCTTAGAACTAGCCGATAGATCAATACAGTACCCTATAGGAATAGCTAAAAATATTTTGATTAAAGTTGATAAATTTGATTTACCTATCGATTTTGTTATGCTCGATATGCCTGAAAATTCTAGGACACCTATAATATTAGGTCGACCCTTTTTAGCTACCGCTCAGGCCATGATTGATGTTTTTAATAAAAAGATAACTCTTATGATAGGAGAAAATGAGGTTGAGTTTAATATGGAACAATCTATGAGTAAACCTATTTCTAATGACGATGAATGTTATAACATCGATATTTCTGATGACAATCAATTTACTCAAGAATTATTAAAAAATGATCTCCTTGATTCTTTTCTGCTTAAAAATTTAGAAGAAACTATTGATACAGAAGATCAAGTTGATGATAATTCTTTTATTAATGAATTTACTGCTGATTCTATTATCTATAAATCAATACGGTGCATCAGTGATACTGATGCGGTGCATCAGTCTGAAGACAGCAATGATTGTGTGAAAGAACAAGTTTATTCCACTAATGCTAATGTGATTGATGATGTTAAACCTGTACTTAAGGAACTTCCTTCTAGTTTAGAATATGCTTATCTAAATGGGAATGCCAATTCACCTGTTATAATTGCATCTAATTTAACGCAAACGCAAATAGAAAAAGATTCACTTTTGCACGTACTTGATAAACGTAGAGGAGCACTAGCATGGAAAATGTCTGATATTAAAGGAATTATCTCATCATTTTGTACACATAAGATCCTTATGGAAGATGAATTCAACCCGAACATTCAACCTCAAAGATGTTTGAATCCAAAAGTCCAAGATGTAGTGAAGAATGAAGTTGTTAAACTACTTGACAATGGACTTATCTATCCAATTTCAGACAGCTCGTGGGTTAGTCATATCCACGTTGTACCAAAGAAAGGAGGAATGACGGTGGTATTGAATGACAATAACGAATTAATTCCGTCTATGACTATAACTAGATGGAGAGTTTGTATCAATTACCGCAAACTCAATGATGCAACACGAAAAGATCACTTCCCTCTTCCATCTATTGACCAAATGTTAGAAAGATTATCAGGAAATGGCTATTATTGTTTTCTAGATGGTTTTTCATGTTATTTTCAAATACCAATTGCTCTAGAAGATCAAGAGGAGACAACTTTCACCTGCCCTTATGGAAACTTTGCCTATAGAAGAATGTCGTTCGGATTATGTAATGCTCCTGCAACCTTCCAACGATGTATGACGGCAATCTTCCATGACATAGTAGAAGACTTTTTGGAAGTCTTCATGGATGACTTCTCAGTGTTCGGTAACTCATTTGATAATTGACTTTCTAATCTTGATAAAATGCTTGCTAGATGTGAAGAAACCAACCTTGTTCTTAATTGGGAAAAATGTCATTTTATGGTAAGAGAGGGAACTGTGTTAGGACATAAAACTTCTTGAAAATGTATAGAAGTTGATAAAGCTAAAATTGATGTAATCGCTAAGCTACCTTACCCTACTAATGTAAAAGGTATTAGAAGTTTCTTAGGACATGCTGGATTTTATCGTAGGATCATTAAGAATTTTTCCATGATATCTAAACCTATGACTCAATTGTTAATGAAGGATGCAAAATTTGATTTTTCTGATGATTGCAAAAAGGCATTTAATATACTTAAAGAAAAATTAACTACTCCACCTATTATAATTTCTCCTGATTGGAATTTACCTTTTGAACTGATGTGTGATGCTAGTGATTATGCTGTAAGAGTACTACTTGGTCAAAAGATTGATAAAAAAACTCAAACCAATGTACTATGCTAGCAAAACTCTAAATAATGCCCAGGAACATTATACCACAATTGAAAAAGAACTTCTAGCAGTCATTTTTGCATTTGATAAATTTTGACCACATCTTATATTGTCAAAAACTATGGTTTACACTAACCATTCTGCCTTGAAGTATTTGTTCAATAAACAGGATGCCAAGCCTAGACTTATCAGGTGGGTTTTGCTACTCCAAGGGTTTAATATTGGAATTAAAGATAAAAAAGGAGCTGAGAATCTGGCGGCAGACCATTTGTCTAGACTTGAAAACCCTAAAATGGAAATACTTGATGAAAGGGAAATTGCTGATGAATTCCCTGATGAACACCTTATGATGATAAAAATGAGGGGTGGCGATGATCGACCATGGTATGCTGACTTTATCAACTTTATTGTTGGGAAGGAATTTCCCGAAGGGTTAACATCCGATGAATAGAGAAGATTTCTCTCTCAGGTGAGTGAATACTTTTGGGATGAACCATATGCCTTTAAGCTCTGCCTTGACAATTTAATATGAAGATGTGTTGCTGGAGATGATATTCCAGCAATATTAGCACATTGTCACTCAGGACCAACAGGAGGGCATCATAGCACTAATATTACTTGAAGAAGGATTCTAGATGTAGGATTTTATTGGCCCACTATCCTTGAAGATGCTAAGAATTATATTAAAGGATGCGACGCATATCAACGGTCAGGAAATATTACATCAAGGAGCGAGATGCCACAAAATTACATCCAAGTATGTGAAGTTTTCGATATATGGGGATTGGATTTTACGGGACCTTTTCCTGAATTTAAAGGAAATAAGTATATTCTACTAGCTGTTGATTATGTTTCAAAATGGGTCGAAGCACAAGCGCTGCCAACTAATGATACCAAGGTAGTATTGAAACTTTTGCTAGGACTATTTTCTAGGTTTGGAGTTCCTAAAGCCCTGATTAGTGATAGAGGTACGCACTTTTGCAATCACCACCTAGGAAAAGCCTTGCAACAATATGGAGTTTATCACAGAGTTTCCACTGCATACCATCCTCAATCCAATGGACAAACTGAAGTGACCAATCGGGCTATTAAATGTATTCTTGAAAAGTGTGGATTTAATCCAAAAGGGTGGTCGGATAAACTGAATGATGCTTTATGGACATTTAGGACCGCCTACAAAACACCTACAGGATGCACACCTTTCAGACTTGTGTATGGAAAAGCATACCATTTACCAGTTGAAATTGAACAGGAGCGTACTGGGCTTTGAAACAATGTAACATGGACATGGAAGTAACCGGTAAAAACCATTTCAAGATTCGAAGCTTATAAGAACACTAAAATCTACAAGGAGAGAACTAAACGATGGCATGATTCGAGGCTACGTAGAGACAAGGAATTCGCGGTCGGGGAAAAAGTCTTACTATTTAGTTCTCGACTAAAGATGTATCCTGGAAAATTAAGATCAAGGTGGATGGGTCCGTTTGTGGTTAAAAAGGTTTATCCGTATGGAACTATTGAAATATGTTATAAGAATGGTTATATATTCAAAGCAAATGGACAACGTGTAAAGAAATACTTTGATAATTACATTGACAACGCGGATAACGAAGTTGTCGAATTTGAACCAGAAATACTGGAATAGGAGCTGAAGATGAGTCTAACTTGAAGACTCTGGAATAAAGAAAAGTGCTCAACGGAGACAACCCGGATTTATCTTTCTTTTTTTTTTTTTTTTTTTGTCGAGTCTGTCAGACCTGCACGTGATGCGGCGCATCTCCTTCAATGGATGCGGCGTATCAAATGTACAAGTCATATCTATCTTTATTTTTCAGCATTTTATTTTTCTGAACTATAAACCTTCTGTCAGTTTCTTTAATGTGGCGTATCCCTGGTTAAGGATACGATGCCTCTATTTTTCTGACTCGTATTAATTACATGCTCGATATGGCGCATCTCTTTCCATGGGTGCGGCTTATCGACTGACCTGATGAAATTTTCAGATTTTAATTTTAAATTTTTAGGTTTTATTTTCACTAACTACTAATGAATTTTGCACTAGCTTTGATTTTCTTAACATATGTGTTTAAAATGGTGGTGTTTATATAATTCTGTATTTTCTGTGGAGACATCATTCATGGACGATTGAACGCCTTCTACTCACAGAAAATAAAGAATTGCTCACAAACGCATAATGGAGGATCATATCGAGAAAATCTCATGGGAGTTTTCCATTCTAATTCTTTCTATTTCCTGTATTTAATTTTAAATTCAAACAACGAGGATGTTGTTTAACTTAAATGGGGAAATGGAGAATTAGAACGTTACTTGTCCTTAATTTTTCAAAAATATGCATTAACCTGTGCTTAATATGCTTAAATTTAAAAATTTTCTAGCATGTTTTTGTTAAATCTAAGCTGCATAGCCGCACACATAAACACTATTACATAAAATTTTGAGAATTGAGCGTATCCGTTTCCTAATATTTTACCCAAATTCCACAAAAATATGAGTGTGCCAGTGACTTGTAAACTTTAGAACTTGGCTTGTATACTATTCGAAACTATCATAATGAGTATTATTGATATAATCGGACTGACTTGTCTAACTTGGTAAAATTTCTAGGATTATACCCAAAAAGCCTTTATATGTTACGTATTATTAACTAACTACACTGGTTAGTTAAATCCCATATAAACCCTTTTGTTACTCTCATTTTTAGAGTAAGATACCCCTAGAAAAACCCTCAGAGCCATTCCTTTCGTTTCTTACACCAATGTTAAAAATGTTTGTTACACCTTTACACCTTAGTCTACCCTATAGATTTAAGTCTGTAGTTAGTTTCTTTTGGTAAAAGTATGTTTCCTCGCATTTCATGTGTTCCTGTGCGTAATTCATTATCTATGGTTAGGTCGGAAAATTGCACAATGCAATTGGAGTGAAAGTAAATATTGTGTATTTTTAATTTTTGTGTGTTTACTACTTTCACTATTACCTTTATATCTGAAGTTATGAAAAATATGGAAAACTCATCCAGATCTATTATGATGGTTAAGTGGTGAAATTTTACACCATTAGTTTGTTTGATGTTAAAAAAATAAAAATATATATATATAAAAAATCGAAAAAATGAGAAAAGAAAAAGAAAGAAGAAGTTGGAAGTTTGAAATACCAACGATGAAAAGTTTTGTACTAGTAGACATATCGCTACTGCTTGTTGTATTATATATATGGATTGAAAGGGAGTTGGCCGTTATGGGAACGCCAACTAAGGTTTATTCTTTGATTAAGATATTTTTGAGTCTGATTCATGTCTACCTTGTAAAGCGTGAGTTTCCGTATTAAAGTGTGAGTTAGTCAATGATATCTGTCTTATTCATGGGATGGTTGGGAAAGTGATTAACCACACATAAGACTTAATCTATTTGTTTTGTTCATTTTTATTTTACACCAATTTATGTATTTCGCAAATGTTATCCATACCCTATACCGTATTATTGTATTTGTTGTTAGCTTTCGAGCATCCGGATATAATGATGGCCAAGTAAGAATGTCGAGTGTGTGAATAAGGTAGTGATCATCCGAGTATTAGATTAATCAAATAACGCGCCAGCGATCTGGTATGTGACTTGGTGACCATCCGTTATGCAAATAACGCGCCAGTGATCCATGAAACACATTAGCGACCATCCGTTATTTGAGGCGTCAAGGACTCGCGCCAGCGATCTACTAAGTTTATGCATGAGATGTTTGAACGAAGCTAGGTTTAACCCTAAGCCATATCATCCCTTTTACCGCTTTAGACTCGTTACTCCTTAGCTTTAGTGGGGTAGATGTGTATATTTGCCAAGCCTATGATAGAATATTCATCACGACCGAGAATTGAGCAAATTAGATTAGTAATGAGATTGAGAGATTATATTTTATTTCTAATTCATTAAGTGTTTGGTTGTGTAATTATGATAAAATGAATAAGTGCTTAATTATAAAAATACATCCTAATCTTTATTTAGGATACATTTTCATAAGTTTAATCTAAGGTTTACTTTGGGACAAGTAAAGTTCGAGTGGGGGATATTTGTTGACATCAAATAAGTATATATTATTGTCATCATTTGTCCTATATATTTGACTTGTTTTATTATATTATCTATGAGAATTGATAATTAATAGCTTACTTTAATAATTATTAGTTAAAACAAGCTATTGGTGAAAGTTAATGATTTTGGACGAATAATGGAGCTAAATGGATCAAGTTGGAAAAAGTCTACTGAATTGAAGGAGATACGCCATATCATTCTAGATAGATACGCCGTATGATCATACTTAGATGAATTCGAAGACCACTGCCTGACTTTGAAGAATGTGCCACATGTAATTATCTCAAGCGCAGCATATGAAACCTTGGTCAACGATGAAGATCTGACTTATCTACTCCAGATACGCCTTATTACATTCTTAACATACGACGCATCACTCTCAAGACTTCGCCAAAGATAATCCAAGATACTGAAGGACATGTGCCGCATAGAAGATTCAAGTTACGCCGCATCTGAAGACGGTGTACGAATATTCCAGAATATAATAATCTTGGACCCCACACGAAGTTAAGGACATGCGCCGCATCAACTATGTTGATGCGCCGCATCCAACCCTCTGATAGAAACTATAAATATTCAATTAGACAGCTGAATTTCGTGTACCAAAAGTTACAGAAGCTGCAGCATAAATCCTAAGGAGAAGAATAACAACGAAAAGGCAACACAAGACACACCCAATTGAAGATCTCAGAGAGGTAAGAAGGTCCTGCTAGTGTTTTAATTCAATTAAGTAGTTTTGTTTTATTATAATAGTACACTTTAATCCAGCAGGATTGATGGGCTTGTGACCGTCAGATTACTCCCCTTAAAATTTCTTTCCCATCGATTAAAGTTTATTTGATGTTTATTTGGTTCTTGTTATATGTGCTTTGATAACCTCTGTGTCTAGTTGTACTTGCTTGGGCTGTCATACCCCTCCCACGATTACTTCACTAGCATTATAAGTTAGTGTAAGCCCTTAAAAATGTTAAATAATATAGACATAAGTAATCATTTAGAGTTTACTCGCCTATAATTAAGATACCAACGAGAGAGAAGAGATTACGATACTCATCATATAAAACTAGCAATAAAACAAGTGACAGGCTACTTAATCATTCGTCAAGCCTCTTATCTGTATCTGTTATCTATCTGTGTACGTGTTTTCTATTCGTTGTATTCAATCTCATTAGTTTTATTATTTTATTAATCAACTCAATTCGTGTCAGACTCTTAGACTGAAAACCCCTTGCGTTAGATTAGGTTGTAAAACTAACTTAGAAATTAAAATACTGATAGACATTCTAGGTGTTAACGTTCCACTCTTAGTGATCGACACTCTACTTACCAACTAACTACATTGATCGGGTACACTGCTCGTTAGTGTGTGTTATAGGTTAAGTTGGCTAAATATAAATTTAAAACTTGATAAGAATAATCTATACCTACAACGATTTACACACACATCAATTACTCGTCGTCCTCGCAAAGATAATCTTCAAAAAAGAGTTTTAATATTCCATTTTCATATTTTATACTAATGAAAACAAGTACGACAATTAATCATATTTATATATTTAATGTGTGTAGAAAAAAATATTCAATTATAGTCAACAGCTTGAGTATGCATTCATTAAATATGTATACAATATTGTCCTTATGAGCTCGATACAAGACTCAAACCAATTGGGTTTTATTCTTATTGAAGAACTCACATTTATTTCATAGTCTAACTGTTTGATTTAAGATAAATCAAGTTCTAAAATTGATTATCTTTATGGACAGCATCTTAACATTCATAGTATGAATAATTCAAGATTTGACAATGCATCTTTTATGATTAACAGGTTCACCATGATCATGTGACTCATATTCCTCGGCATTGATATAAAATATATAAGTCAAGTGTTTGAGGTATCCTTACGGATCAATAAACGAGAATTTAATCATTTTGAGGTTTAACATTTACATATTTAGCCTTAGTATGACATTCACTAGTGTGTTTAGAAGGTATGTATTTTGTAATTGTTTCTCTTCAAGATCTAAAAATGCTCCCACTTGCTTTTAGTAAGTAGAGACAATTTTATAAATACTTAGCATGTAGAGTAACAATAAATTGTTCTCTTTTGGGACAACATAAAATACAATGATAGTTCTTGACTCTAGTTTGTTAATGACATGTTTCATAAATGTTTAACAAATTCAGAACTTCAATTTTAAGACTTAATATAAGTCATCACATTCCATAACATGTTGTCTTATTAACCTTCTTGGTTGGGTCTTATTGTGCTTAATTTTCCAACCTTGATAGCTTTTGGAGGAAAAGGAGTTAAAATTATCTTAAATCAAACAATACCAATAGAGTTTGATTTTCGTAATCGAACATACCATCAAATTGTGGTATTCCATTAGGATCGATATTGTGAGATAATCTAATAATATATTAGATAAACTTATACTATTTTGCTTTACATATCATGCCAACTAAGTCTCACTAATTGCATAATATTATGTACAAGCCAATTGCACGCTTTATGAAACAAGTCTTTGAACAAGTCAACGACTTCATATCCATGTCCTGACAAGAAGACATAAACCTTTATTATCTTACTATACATTATAAGTCATTCATGTATATGTCTTAACAAGAATACATAATAAGTTAACGTCTTACTTTATATTATAAGTCTTGCAACAATTAAAAGACTTCATGTTTGTGGCTTTACAAGAGACATAAACATGTTTAACTAAAGTAATTATGAAAACCTACTCTTGGCTTCAATAGTAATTTCAATTTAATTATTTCTCCATTTATTCATGACATTCCAAGAACACATAAACATTTAAGCTGAAATAGTCTTTATTCTTATCTTAACATATGTTCTAAATTGGGCAACATACATTTTATGTGTATAAGTCATAGTAGAATATTAATTTCTTACCTTGCAGTAAAAAGAAACATTTAATCATATTGTTATGTGTCGTACCTTGTACACAATAAAGATTTCTTCCACTTGTGCATGGCACAACACCATGTGTGCAGACAAAAAACACGACGCGCATTTGTTTATATGAACAATATGATAGTTTCATAGATTTTAGCATTACAAGTAGATGTAGAACCACATTGTTTATTAAGGAATCGAACACGACTATCCTAAAAGACATCAGTGTTTATCGTTGGAAAGTAATGTATTATCTCAAGACAAGCTAGACATAATTTGGGTTACTAACATGATAATAAAGCTCGTAGCTCCCAGTGAATGAGACAACATTACACGAATGTCTTTTTCAGTATTAAAGTGCAATACTCCTACTGAATTTGACAACATTGCAAGTTTTACTTTACCAATGAAAATAAATAACAATCTATTTACTTTCCTACTCTCTTTGAAAGCATACTAGATGAGGGATTGTCCACCAATGCAATTTATTAACTTGAAAATTGGGCATGTTATTTCCTCCTTAATCGGCATACTATTTCACAAGGGTATGTAGCACCTATTGATGATGTATAGTCTATAGTTGGGCCACGAGCCCAAATGATAGACATTACTAAGCCCAAACCCACCACGAGTGAGCTATCATGACAAACGACTTGGGCCATAATACCAATAGCTTGGATTCATGAAGTCCAAAGCCCAACCAAACTACCCGGTTATAGGATAAGGATCTTCTATTTACGGAATAGATATCCTTACCCCGGATAAGCACCACGTGTGCGAAGAGTAAGGAGCACGAAACCTACACGGTCTCTGCGCCCCTATATATAGAATAATATATTCTCATTAAAGGTACGATTTTACACAATCCCTAACTCTTCAACTAAACCCTAAACCGATTACTTACTCTCACACCGGAGTCTAATCGTGGGAGACAATCCCACGATAAGCCTAACGGTGTTGTTTGCTTTCTTAGTGCGCAGGTTTCATAAGCACTAAAGTTCTAATTGGTACGAGATCAGGAGTCCAAACAAGGTAAGCCCAACTTTTGTATCAACACCTATATTGGGTTAAAAGTAAACCAACTAGATAAACCATGCTAATTCGCCTTTATCTCTGTTGCGGTAATTCGTCCAGTTTCTAGTTTAATAACTCATAAGACATCTTACATCAAGATGTAGTCATTTGTTAACAATAGGAACATATTCTCTAGTTAACGAAATTTCTTATTTGTTTCAAAAGTATTCGTCACCAAACAAGGGTGATCTATATGAAAAGTAAGATTTCCAATCTACTTCACTATGTAAGTTTGCTATGAGTTTTATTAGAATTAGGACAATTCTAATGTTCCTATTATAGTTTTTTCTAACATGAAAAAGGATATTAATGAGTGTATCTCTTTCTTACAAAGAAATAAGGCTCGATTGGTCTTTTAGTAAAAACGATTCTAGCAAATCCTTATGGATGTGAATCGATTTACCAAGAAAAGAACAAAACCACGTTTACGGTTTTTAATGTTGCATTAATACTATAAAAAGAATTTACAAAGTAAGATATCTTACATCAAGATGTAGTCATTTGTTAACAATAGGAACATATTCTCTAGTTACGAAATTTCTTATTTGTTTCAAAAGTATTCGTCACCGAACAAGGGTGATCTATATGAAAAGTAAGATTTCCAATCTACTTAACTATGTAAGTTTGCTATGAGTTTTATTAGAATTAGGACAATTCTAATGTTCCTATTATAGTTTTTTATAACATGAAAAAGGATATGAATGACTCGATCTCTTTCTTACAATGAAAGAAGGCTCGATTGGTCGTTTAGTAAAAACGATTCTAGCAAATCCTTATGGATGTGAATCGATTTACCAAGAAAAGAACAAAACCACGTTTACGGTTTTTAATGTTGCATTAATACTATAAAAAGAATTTACAAAATTCAAATTTTTAGTATTTTCGATAATTACTCCTTTAAAGAAAATTAACTACTCATAGTTTAAACAAATAAAGCAATTAATTTTCTTTAAGACTATGACCCAAATTGACATACCACCATCACATCAGTTGATGTGCTAGTAATGTGTATTCAAAAGGTAAGTGATGAGCAATAATTGCAATACACGTGCAATTTCTAGATCATTATGGGACTTGCTTATGACACTAAAGAAAAAGCAATTAGTGTTATGTAAGCATGTTTGATCCCATCTATGCCTCATGCTTAAGAATCTCATCGCTTAACTCGATTAAATCGCCCAATAAAAATTTGTAAATATTCAACCAACATCTCACGATGAGTGGCAATTTACCTTGGTTTGCAATTTACCCACGTCTCACGTAGAGTAAAAAGCAATTGAAATTGTTCTTACAATTGGGTGCAATGAATTAGTTTCAAAGGGTATAATTTATTTGATAAATAATATTTATACCAAATATGTACGAAGAACTATGCATATATTTTCGCACATAGGTTAAAAAAAAAAAAAAAAAAAAAAAAAAAACTTTTACTCAATTAAGCTATTTATTATCGTGCATTAAGAAATCACTTAAATTTAATATACAAAACACGTGTATATATAAATAAAGACATTGCACTTTGAAATTGACGATTCAACATGATTTCAAAGCTAAAGTAATGCACTTTTTATCGTGGTATTGGTAAAACCAATTAAAGAAAGACTAACCATTATATTGTACTACTACATGAGTCAAAGACCCAAGTTCTTCCAATAATTGCCTCATATGCCGAAGCATGTAGTGGCACGTGAAAAATATGACGGTCAATCACCCTGAAAACGATTTTGCTAAAACCATTCACTTGCAAGAACTCGCTGGAGAAAATTATAGTATGTAAACCCGACCAAATGCGTTATACCCTACAAGTCATTAGTTGGAGTAAAACTCATCATCAATAAAAAAATGTAAAACTTTAATTTAGAAAACACATTGAAAACTATTATGTTTTTCAAGTCTCGTTGTGGGAAGTTTGTATGTAATCCCAACATTACGGTATGTAAGCCCAACCCCGAGTGACACATGAGACTTCGCAAAGCAATAGCTTATAATAAATCAAATTTCATAGGTTTTAGTCATGTTTATTTATTTTCCAAAAACCTTTTGCAATTTTTATGAGTCTAGAACTAATAATAAAGAGCAAATAATAAACAACTAAAATAATTATAACATTTATCGATAATAATTAACACATAATATTCATGCATACGACAAGCCAATGACAACCTACTAATGGCCAACTAGGGACAATAAATATATACTCACACAAGGCTCCCCCTTCTGTGGAAGTCGAACCACATACATCGATAAAATCAATTGCATAAGCCTTATAAAAATATATATCACATAGTACATAAAAGCTAATAAAAAGTTTTAGTCAACTTCAGGCCCCGACCAAACAAGGATTAGTTATGATTTCAGATTTTTATTCCATACAAAGAATTAGTTATGATTTTTTAATATCATGCAAACATCAATTAAAAAAAATAACTAATCATGTGTATATATCGGTTAATCATCAGATCTAGCATGTAAAACAAAATCATCAGATCAAGCATGTAAAACAATTAACAATTAACTAAGAATTATATGTCAATATATCAATGCATATTATCCATGATAAACATGCATGTGTTCATAATGAAGAATCAATTAACGATAAACAAGATAAATAACGATCAATTAAATCAAGTAAACATTGTTAGTAACACGTAAAAATTTCATACGACATAGGGTTTTCTTCTACCAATCTTAAAAACAATATTGGTCGATTTTTTATAAATAAAAAAAACGTCCAAAGGGCATAATAGAATTAATAGTAAATAAAACAAGCGAATCAAGCATTTAAAGGTCCAATTTTACGTGTTTTATGTAATTAATCACGCTATACAACAGTTCGTGATGTCACTGTTGGAATCTTAACATATTATCATGTAATATAAGACATGATAAAACACGAGTATGCAGTGGAATGAAGATCACGTATACTATGTATTAATTAACATAACGGTTTACCTTATTTACCTTTTTGCGTAACGGATCAAGCTAGGAATGAATTCAAGAACACCGGATCTATGGTTTATGAGAAACCACGAAAACCAAACAAGATTCAAAGAGTTGAATCCTCTATGCTCTCACACACAACACGTTCTTTATCAATACAATTAGTATGATAGTACTTGGATCACGAAACAAACTAAACACTTTATTGTTTTTACCAAGATCGAAAACCCTTGCCTGGGGTGGGGTGGTTATACGATCGGCAATGACAAGAGGGAGAGAGGAGAAGAAGTTTAGCTTGCTAGTTTTTTCAAGAATCAACTAATAATGAATCAAGAGGGTTCATTATATAGTGTAATATCTTGGAGTGCAAGCTAAGTTTCAAGCTTTTCAAATCCTCTGCAAACACCCCCTAGGGGCCGGCCTCCATAAGGTATAGAGGAGGGATTCTAGATCCTTCCTCTTAGTTACATTTAAGTCCTTGTAGTTAACATTTAATAGCCGTTAGCTAAATACATGATGCAAAATATATATTTTTTTTCAAAGTCTTTTTCTTCCCACTTTGGCCTTAATTATTTTTTTTTTTTTTCGTGTTATATAATACTTGATGCAAAATATAATGGACTTGTGTTTTAAATTCATTTTCATAAGTATATTTTTCATCAAGCATTATATAACACGGAAAAAAAATTAAGGCCAAAGTGAGAAAGAAAAGACTTTGAAAAATACAAAATTGACTTATATTTTGGGAACGCATATTAGTTAACGGTCCTTAGGCTTATTTCGTGAAATAATAATTAATATAATACACTAATATATTAATTACTTATTAATTGTATTTATGTGTTAACGCGTGTGACCCCATACACTCACGTAATTTCCGGGCATACATTTAATCGTGATATGGACATATCACAACACGAACATCCTAACCCCGAGTGTCTTTTGGCACCGGTCATTGTTCAAATCATAAGTAATAGCTCCAGCAATTCTCCTGGTCTAGTGGGGCAACAACTAGAGTGAGCACGAGCCGAGACTCAAACCCGTGACCTTTTATTCACAAAATCTATCCGGTGAGCCTATGAGATTTTCGGAATTGGGTACCAACGGCTTGTTTCTTTTTTTTTTCTGGATTAAGTGGGTGGGTCCCTTTCTTTTAATGAGTCTTAATGGGGAGGACCACCATTTGCTACCTCTACTCATATAGACCATTAAACAGAAAAAGAAACATAATTATATGTGTAGCCCCCACTACTATCTCCTCATTAAGACACATTAAAAATAAAGAGAAACACCCCCTTACCAAAGCCCATTGGTGTACAATCTTTATACGTGGTATTTTGAATCAAGTTATAACATTGAAAGTGTTACCCTGGATAGCTTTCACTATGTTGTTTGTTGATAAAAGTTTATGTAAGTACAACTATATGTCTTGCGAAAAGAAGGTATGATTGTTAACAAATAAGATTGTCACTATCCGATTTTAGCAACACTTGACTTAATCTTGAATAGTTCCCGAAAAATCAAGTTACAACCTTGAAAGTGTTACCATGCATTGCTTTTACAATGTCTTGTTTACAAAGATTATGTAAGTACGGCGCCAACATGACTCATCTCAGAAACAATATGTGAAAAACAATGTTTGATACTTGGCGTCCACGCATTAGAATATCTTAAAAGTAGCCCCCTAAGTCCCGCAAAGTAGTGTGTCTACCCGTGTAGGGTTTAAACTTTGTTCTCCACTATAAAATCTCGAGCACTGACAACTAGGCTACAACATTGAGGTTAATTTTTGACTAGCTCTACTCTCGCTTTAATGATTAGAACGAGAAACATAAATATTGCCTCTGTTTGTTGTTTAGGACCAGTATTATGGTGTGACTTTTATTCGTCTCAAGATTTTATACTAGAGCTCGCAAAATTAATAGTGCATACGCACCTGTAGTTTTCTCCTTTGAGAATTGAGATATTTGTGATGGTGACGAATCATTAGAGTTTATGATGGAGACGAATCGTAGATCACGAGATTCGTACGTGTGATCTCGAGGTTGATACAGAATCTTGGGGGCTGCATAATAGAGTTGTACAATCGTATAGAGAAAGGATGAGAGAATAGTGCCCACAAGATTGCCACGTTCGTCCTTGTTCTTGCACAATTTTTTTTACTAGTATTTGGATCAAGGATCAGATTAGCTGGCGATGGAGACCAATTATATGACCAGTTCATATGTGACAAAAATCCTATGATATTTCTTCTAGCATAGATACAAGCCATCCATATAGCATATTACGTTTACTCTTCTAGCATGGCAATAATACATCACTAAAAGATAAATCAGTCCAGAAGATCAACATACAAGTAGACATTTTGTATATGTCGTACTAAAAATCATACTTTTCTAAATCATTGAAGACATTTTCTTACTAAATCATTTTCTATAACATGGTGGACACATCAATCAGAGTACATAGATCAATGTAACCACAAGTTTCAGAAATTAGTTGAATGTTTTTAGGGGTGTCAAAAAGACCGACCCGAACTCAATTAAGCCTATTCAGGTCGGGTTACGCGGGTCAATAATTTTATTCGGGTCAACCCGACTAACCCGAGTTCTAGATAGGGTCAGGTTCGGGTATGATTTTTTTAGCCTCGACCCGAATTGACCCAAACCCGACTCGACTAGCACTTTTACAATGTAAACATATTGAAGTAAGCAATTTTTTTAATCATTTTACTTATACTCGGGTTGACCCGAACCCAACTAACTCGACTTCTAAATAGGGTCGGGTTCGGGTATGTTTTTTTTAGCCTCAACCCGATTGACTCGACACAAATTAGCCCAAACCCGACTAACACCACTAAATGTTTCTATTAATATTGAAAGATACGTTAAAACAAACGATGTGGAGCCTAGTCCTAAAGAACTACGACTCATTCGTCTGCCTCAGACATACTAACCCCGAATAGATTTTTCTCGGGTAAACCTAGGTTGAATGGTCCTATGTTCCAGATTTATAAGGACATGTCTATGTCAATCACTAAATTCATCCTTGTGCCTTAGAGTTTTGATCTACATGTGGATAGTTACATATTATGTCTTCTCATCATCATAGTCGCTATTCCAAACAAATGAAAAATGACATATTCTAGGAAATACTGTGGGGAAGATATTGACTGATCCTAGTCCTAGAGCCAAATCCTTTTGAGCAGCGCATTTGTTACAATTTACAACCAAATCGAAGACAGAACAAAGCTTAAACGCAAGTATGAGGAAGTTGAAGATAGAACACTATATTTCAACGGTGAAATGAACTTTATGACGTGGATAAAACTGATTGGCTCATGGGTGGGTCCTCATTTAACTTGGCAAGGCAACTCAATTGCCTCCTATTCGGGTGCGCCTCAGGTCACATCAACTGTTAACAGTGGTTAGCAACCAAAAATATCTACAGCTCTTGTTTGTATGCTCACCAGTCAATACATATAGCCCGGGTGCATGAATCAATTCAATTATTAAGAGATAAAAACATCTTATATCTGAATACCACAAAAACTAAGATGTGAACTACAAAGCGAGACTTGGGACTCGTATCGACATATAAATCATGTCGATGAGGTTTTTTTACCTCTCATATAAGCGAAGACAGAAAATGACCCATGTCGCCTTATATGACTTCTAGTAAAAAATTGTGTGGACTTGATATTAGTCTATTACGTTGAATTGTATCTACTCAACTGAGCATGAAATCTTACTAAAGACAGTCGTATGGCCCTACAAAGAGAAATGGTTCAAGTAAGTGATCATGAGTGGTGAGCCGTGAGTCATGACCAGATTACTAGAACCATAAGATCTGCTCTGACAATGTGTGTGTAAGCAATCCCTCGTGTTGTAATTCAGCAAGCCAGTCAATAATAATGGTTACCAGGAAAAAATAGATGAACAAACAAACAAAAAGGTTGCTACAACAATTAATGGTTAACGTAGATAGACCTCTTAGAACCCACAGCTAATGAGAAATAAATTAGACCACAATAGAACCCATGGCTAATGTTCGTAAATTTAAAAGTTGAGTATCTTGCTTTGACTGATGTTAATAAATTAGAGGGTCAGCACAACCGACGGCCTTACTAGACCCAGTCATGGCCAGAGGGACCTGCATTTCAACAATAAAGACCACCTAGAACCTGGACCTGGGCAAGGATTGCGTACTTTATACAACTTTGTATTATGTAAAGTTTCCACGTGTAAAAAAAACTTTTAGTTTTTCAATATTTCTGTTTTAGTAAAAGTGAACTTCTTAGTTTTGTAGTTTCTAACATGATTTACTAACAAATATATAAAATACTGATTCAAAGGGAGAGAAGGGCCAGTGGGAAATGGAATTGAATTTCCTAAGGCCCAAAACTTTGAGCACCAACAATCTTTTCATGGTCCTGGACTCCTGGTAGCTCCTAAATATTTGTATTGTTTCTACTAACATTGATGAATATAGATATTCAGTTGTATAACAAGTAACCGACTCCTATTTTATCTAGTTATTAGTGATATTTTGCATGGTATTACATTTATTATCAAATTTTCTCTTCTGCAATGTACAAACCTTAAGAAAACGATCAGGTAAGTAATAAACAATCGGGCATGACACAATAGAAACAGTTTATATGAAATTCATCCGACAAGAAAATTAGGCTATAAAACTATCAATAGCAATAACCAATGATAAATGAGGTTACCTAGAGCCGATAACACTAATTCAGAAAACTCTGTAGCTTATCAGATTGACATAATTTGCAGAAAGATCCTATAACTGACGTCTAGGCTTAAGATGCTGTTTTGGAAGTTTTAACACTTTCTAATTACAAGAACGAAATCATGAATACTAAATGTAAGTTTTAGTATCAGTCTGTAGCCTGAACAGCGGCCCAAACCCGATCGGGTATATCCATGGCCAATCAGCCCAAATAGGTGGCTTCATCTCCTCTATGGGTCTGCCCTAGGGACATAGCTATTTACCTCCTCTGCGTTGGCTGTGTGACCGGATACAAGCGCAACTTTTGTCTTTTATACAGTTCTTTGTCTCATCAAATGATCATATCATTATATCCACATTGGTAAAAAACTGTTTGCAATTGTGTGCATCATAGTGATGCCATGACGTGAATGCATCTAAGACTATGTTGTGTTGTTCCAGAATGCGAGCTAGTGCCACTGCATGCATCAGAGTGATGCGATGACATAAGTGCATCTGAGACTATGATGTGCTGTTGTTCAAGAATGTGAGCTATTGCAGTCGCGTCACCTCGCAACGGAGTTGCAAGCGCAGAGGTTGCTTCACCGCAACATGGAACTTCAGCTAGTTCTTTAAACTTAGGAGGGGGGGAAGCTGATCCATCATTTTCAAATCCCATTGAGCCTTTTTTAATAAGTTTAATTTATAGATTCCATCCCACTATTTGCTAACATTAAGTAATGGTCATATAACTAAAGTATTATCAATATGTATAAGTGAGTTATTTGATGGTCATGTAACTAAAGTATTACTTGAAACAAGTAGGATTGAGATTGGAGAAATTATGAATTCAGATTATACTAATAAGCACAGTCCTATATGGTTAGAGGTAATACCATTTATTGAGATAATGAACTCCATAAAATACGTATAGAGCGACTTACAAGCAAAATCACTTATATGGTAAACTCGTGACAAAATGGTAAAAAGAGGCCTTAAATGCATATGCGCGGTTGATTAAGACGTGGTTACAAAGATAATCATATAAGAAATTATATACGATTTTCGGCAAGGCAGATTACCACAGTAGATTATGGTTTTCATAGTGAAATAAACGATAGTATTTCAAATTATAGATGATGCATGTGAACTTACGCAGAAAAAACCCGCATACTATGAATAAAGAGATAATACTTGGTGCAAATCAAAGGGATAATATGATCATACATCATACCAACATCAAATTGGTTGCCCGTCAATATAATGGATGGTGGTTATAAGATGCAATGAAGGTGGAAATGAGGGCTTGATTGAATGTCACTCAATGCAAGGCGAAGTGAGGCTAGTGGTACTGGTTCCAGAGTTGATGTATTAATTGCTCCACACGACTCCAAAAAGCTCACAATGAGGGAATCGCTCATGAAAAAGAATCCGATGAGATGAAATTACTATCAAGCAAATATGCAATTATGCATACATGGAAATTCATCATTTATCATCTGATATGCTACAATAGTTTGACTTTTATATAAGACTTGCATTACAATTTACAAGTACTAAAATCTCCAGATAATCTTAAATTTTTTTAATTGATATCAAGAAATACATCTAACGATAATCATGCTCATATGTTACTTTAAACTCACACATAAATATGGCTATACAACCTTTATAAATGCCAGAAGAGGACTGTTACTCAAATCTACTTGTGATTGGTAATGGTAAGCATCTAATGTAACCTTTTTAATTCTTGTCTAGTTTCTACTGATAGGTGCACGAAGGACTACAACTCTGCGAGCAAGGAGCGAAAAGCAAAGTATCACTCTAGATAAGGATCCACATGTTATGAACTGTAATAACAAAATTTTTAATACGGAAATATCTTTCAAGACCATGAGCAACTAAGTCAAGTGGAAAACAGCCATACGCATTTTCATGATGTGAGACAACATATCCTTAAGCATGTCCTGGTTGACACAAGACGTCGGAAGCAAATTAATGAAAGAAGCACCAGCTGCAAAACTCATGCACTCAGCGTTTAGCCGTTTATCTGCTTTCAATGGCCCTAAATTTGGTTGCTGAATTAGTTTTCACTAAGGGAACTTATAGTCAACCATTAAGGGTATAACTACAAACTGTGAATACATGTGACTTTTTAATATAACCTGATAGATTCTGATATCATCAGAGAAGGTTCCAAGGGTAACTCTTACGTTCTTTCGCTCTAGCAGCCATCAGAGGTTTCTTTAAGGTCCCAAACTAAGTTTTTGCATCGTTATTACCCGAAGGTACAGGAAATGTATGACTTCAGTTTTGCCAACTCAATGAAACAGAAGTAAAAATGTCTAGTAGCCATGAATGTTACATGGTTCATGCTACACTCTTAGAAGATACCCGAATTGTATAGCATGAGTACATGAGATGTCATCGACTACCCGATAATACTGACTATTATTCATCATCATCAGTAAAATTTAAAGTATGGAATAGGCCATTTATGCTCCTATATAAAGTGAAGGTTTTTCCATGCAAGAGAGTACAAAGAGACGTGGGATCAAAAAATTAAACTCTTAAAACCCTCAAAGAAGGCATCATAGTCTTTGTTCTAAGATTCTCACTTTCTAATTCAAATGAACCAGTTCTCACAACTAACTGTATAACAACAATACAACGTTACATGTACAAACTATTAATAAACAAACGGGATAAACTTGTACCTAACCTTTTTCATGTATTCCGTATACCCATCTCCAAAAGTCTCCACCATCAAACCTTCCTCTAATTTCGCCTTCTGATCATAATACATCAAACAAACAGCAACAATAAAAAGCGAGCTAAGAGGTGCACGAAGCGCAATGAAGTAAGTCAAAAACAGAAGCCCGGTCGACGCATATATCGGATGCCTAACCCAACGATACGGCCCAAACTGCACAACAGCAGTTGGCACCACCACTTTTTCAGAATACTTAGCAAGATACAACGACGAATAATACTGCACAAACACCGTCGACAATATCAACCCCCAAATCCCCAAATTACTCCAACCTCCAGGAATCAAATGAAGCTGCGGCGCCTCAAATGCAGCAAGCCAATGCCCAACCGTAACTCCAACACAAAACAAAACACGGTACAAATTCGGAATCCTAATATCCCACTTAGCATCATGCTCTCTAGCATAAAAATCCCCATACAAACGCTTACGGATACTAACATTTAGAAAAAAGAAATAATGATACACGAAAAAGAACACAAAAGGCCATCCTTCCAAAAACCCATTCGCATAACCAGGTGGTACTAACGTAAGCCAAGTAAAAACAGAAGTTACAATACCAAGCTGCTCACTAACACTAGCTTCGCCTTTTATATGCTTACTAAAACCATAGATTCCATAAATAGCAAGTCCTATAGCAACATACCAAGGCCAAAAAACCCATGTCCAACTAAAATACATCCAAAAAAAAGGACTCATCAAACTACTTAAACCCCATTTCACTAACCCTAATCCCATAAACCCTAAAACCACCCATTTCAAAACCCTAATAGGGTTTAGCTCTAAAACACTATCTTTTAGACCCTCAAATGAAAATTTTTCAAAATTTTTGAAATTTGTAAAATTGGTATCTGAATATGAAGCTTTGATGGGTTTTATGAAATGGGTATTAATTCTTTTCGGGTAAAGATTAGTGGGTTGAGAGATTTTGAAGGTGTTATTAGTGCTGTTGAAATGCCTCAATGAAACTTTTGGAGGGTTTTTGTGACATGGGTTTGCTGTTAGTGATAGTATATATTGTGATGATGATGACATTGTTTTTGTGATTTGAAGTTACTTGAATTTGATCATTGGATAATATGTTTGGTGGAAATATTGATGAAGATGAAGGATTGTGACACTGGTTATATGTGACCTAAGAATGGGGTTTGGGCAGATTTGTTAAGGTTTGGACCCGAATTTTATGGGCCAAAAGCCCAACTTCTTTTGACTCGTTTTATAATGTTTTTGACTTTTTGTGAAAGTTTTTTTTGCCTAACAGACAGTGGCGGAACTAGAACATTTATTTTGGGGGAGAGGGGCGAATTTATTTTGGGGGGCCGAATAGGAGATTGGTTTGTAATATCAACTAAATTACTCTTAAAACCTATAATATTCACTAGGTGCCGCAAATTTTAGGAGGTTGGGACCCTCCCCTGCCCCTACATAGGTCCGCCATTGCTCTTAAAAAAGAGGAGGTTACGTTGGGGGTCAAAAAAACGAAAGACCAAACCTTAACAGAAAAATCTAAAACTTAAAACGAATGCAAAAGTCTAGGGGTGAGCAGAAAAACCGAAATATCCGAATAAACCGAAAACCAAAACCGAACCGAACCGAAAATAACCGAATCGAACTTATAACCGAACCGAATTTTCCAAAACCGAACTTTTAATTCGGTTCTCGGTTTGGATATGGTTTTGGTAATCAAAACCGAAAACCGAACCGAAAACCGAATTCATATAAATTTATATATTTTTTATATATTTATATATATATAAAAAGATCAATAAAACAACGTTATATATATATATATATATATATTTATATTTATATATATATATATATATATATATATATATATATATATATATATATATATATATATATATATATATATATATAAATAACAAAAAAATTCTATCTTAATATTAAAAAATACTTTTTATGTTTCAAATAACTTTTTTGGCAAAATATATTTGTATATTTTTCTTTTTTTTAAATAAAGTGTGTAATTTGGTTAAACCGAAAACTGAACCGAACCAAACCGAACTAGAATTTAACCAAACCGAACCAAAAACCGAATTTGAATTCGGTTTGGTTTGGTTCACGGTTTGACCCTAAAAATTTTTTTAACCGAATTAACCGAAAACCGAACCGATCAACACCCCTATGCAAAACCGATGCATTGGTTTTGATTTTTGTAATAACCTAAGTTTTTAGTTTGGTTTGGTTTTTACATAAGGTTTTTACACTCCCAAATCATTGTACTACTTCAAAACGTTCATATAGGTCACTCTACTAATTTTTCTTATATTCAAGTCATTGTACTTGCATTCCCTTTTAAATAAGTAACTTAACTTTACATAAAAACGAGACATGCAGAATCCGTGCTACGCACGGGCTTTTAATCTAATTGTTGATTGCGCGTATTATTTTTGTGTATTGTCGAGTGCATTTGTATTTTTATTTTAGTATGTTGTATGAAACATTTTTAGTTTGTTGTTTAAAAATATAAAAATGGTTGATATTGTTTTGGTTTTTTGGTCTTTATATTTTCTAAATGGGGTTGTCGTTATTAAATTGTCATACGCTTCATGTAATTTCCTTTGATTGTTTTGCGCTATTACGTAACCGAACAATAATTTTGCATTATATGGTTTTTGCATGGTAATACGAAGCACACTGGCTTTTTCTTATTTGTTCTAGTGTAATTTGCGTTAATTATTTTTGTTATTAAGTTCGTAAGTTGTGATTTTATTACATCTGTTGTAAGTATGCCATTAGTTGTTTGGTGATTTTTATATTTAATCTTTTTATAACATATTAGTATTTATTTATAAAGTTTATGATTAAAAACCAAAGTTAGTTTCATCTCATTTTATTGTACAACTAATTTCATTGAAAATTAACATTGAAGTCTAACTAATATTACTAAATTTTACCAATAAACTCAATTCCAAATAGCTAACCAAATGAATATTAATTAACACATTATTAATAATTTCTAAAACCTTTGGACTCTACTATTATGTCTTAAACTTAATTTTTTTAATTTACAAATGGGTTCGAGCAAAAATTATGTACTTTTTCTTTTATATTCATTATTAAAGTTGCATGCTTACATAAACTAATCACGCTAAAAAGTATCATTTAACAATTTAAATGTTGCTTTACATACATGCTCGTGCACATTTTCTTGAATCAATTTGCACATGTGAACTACATGAATAGAAAACACACATAAATTACTTGTATATGAAAGTGCATTAGCATAATACATATAGCTATATATATTGCATTAGGTTAAATCATCAATTATTCTTGCCACCTTTTCAACTTCATCTCAATCTATAACCGACTTTTAATTCTATACTAATTACTAAATATCATGTGATCAATTTTGGCAAGCCTTGCACTTCCATCTCGATGTTGTATATATTTCACATTAAATGCACCGGTTTTGTTTTTCGATAAAAGTTTAAACTTTTGCTTATGTTTAAAACTCAACTTTTTTATTTGATATTATAATTTACAAACGGCTTTAAGTCAAAATTATGTATTTTTCCTTTCTATTTATTACTCAATGTGATATTTTTAATATGTCGTATTTTGCTATTATGGCAAACTCATTTAATGGGCGTAAATATTGGTTTCTTACTAATGATTCTACATATAGAGAAAGAAAACACTTTGCGATGCGCGGATCTTCTTCTTTTCAATAATAATTCAATTGCACACGATAAATTCATTCTAATATTTCTCAAAGAGCATTTGCAAGCAACTACTTACATAAACTAATCACGATAAAAAGTATCATTTAACCATTTAAATGTTGTTTTACATAGATGCTCGTGCACATTTTCTTGAATCAATTCGCACATGTGAGTTACATCAATAGAAAACGCACATAAATTACTTGTATATGAAAATGCATTAACATAATACATACATCTATATATATGCTTATCTATAACAATCGCCTTAATATGTAAGAAACAAAAAAAATTGTTGGTATCCCAGTCTTTGGTTCCATTTATTTGAGCTTGCATTATCTTGTGTGATTTTTATGGTACATGCGTATGATAACTAAATTAAGAAAAAAAGAAGATCGAGTTAATTACAAAGATCTAAAAGATGTGTGAATCATCTCCAAAATGTTGCAAAAGAAAATTTACATACCGCTACCAATAATTAAAGATCTAAAAGATGTGTGAATCATCTTCAAATGTAGATACTAAATGTGATTTTGGTCGGTTTATATAGGCATGAATTAGGTTAAATCATAAATTATTCTTGCAACCTTTCACAACCCTTGCACTTCATCTAACCGACTTTTAATTATATACTAAATGTCATGTGATCAATTTGGGCAACCCTTGCACTTCATCTCCTTTCATGATAGTTATTACGAGGCTGCATTGAATTCTTAGCATTAGCTATCTTGTACTCTATGCAATAGGACTCCATCTAGAGTATCTTGATTACTCCACATTAAATTTAGAGACTCAATCTTATAGTATTATAGATAGATAAATATGTTTAAGTCATTTCTAATTCTTGAAAACAATTTCAAATAATTTTTATTTCCACTAGGGGTGTTTAGTATTTGGTTTGACACCAAACAAATCGAAATATAATCCGGATCGAAACCAAATAAAAGCGGACCGAAAATTTTAATTGGTGTATGGTTTGGTTTGAAACCAAACCGAGGGTTTGGTTTTGGTTTGACAAATACATAACCAAACCAAAATGAAAAAACCGAATACATATCTATCCACACAAAAAAGTTTAAATTATATATTTACAAATTTATATGTTTATCTTCATAAGAACCTAATTTGACTCAAGTAACTTGAGACAATCCTAAACCCTTTGGTAGACATGTTTACATGTGAACGTTTCGCTTTTATTATCCGTCAAAATGTAACTTCAACAATTAATAACTTTTGTATAAGTCATTATTTAATAAGGCAATTGTTATAGGTACCGTACCTATTTTTTCTCTCTATTAGGGTGTTCATCGGTTCGATTATTGGATTTTTTGATTATTCGGTTTGATTAATTCGGTTAAAAAAATCATTTGAGTAAATTCGAATCGAACAGAATTCAAATTATACTTAACCGAACCGAACCGAATTTGAATTTTGTTCATCTTTTTGGTTGACCCGAATTACATCATTTATACTTT
The DNA here is from genome assembly GCA_030686995.1 of Artemisia argyi. Taxonomy (NCBI): domain Eukaryota; kingdom Viridiplantae; phylum Streptophyta; class Magnoliopsida; order Asterales; family Asteraceae; genus Artemisia; species Artemisia argyi. The sequence continues at coordinate 137,522,551 of CM060677.1, forward strand.
TCAAAAATCTAATTAAATTGATTTTTAGAAGAAATATATATATATATATATATATATATATATATATATATATATATATATATATATATATATATATATATATATATATATAATCAGGCTTTACCTCTCGAGGGATCTCGAGAAGCTTACAACCCCCACCAAGCAGTGTACCTGATCGTTGTAGTATAGTATAGTGACAAGTACCGGGGGATTGATCATTCAACTCAGGAATAGTGTCGCTAGGATTAGAAAGCCTACAAACTAGGTCTAAAGACGAGGGATGATTCTTTTTGTATTTTTATATTTTATAAAAAGCAAGTAAAATCTCGGTTTTTGGAAAAGTAGGCGGAATTAGTTGCTAGTCAACTAACCCAATAACTAAGATGCAATCAAAATAAAATAACAGAAATGTAAATTAAACTAATTAAACTATTGGTGTGAACAATGGATGAGAGAATTGTGTTTACTGATGCGTAGGGATTGCACCAGGCTTTACCTCTCGAGGGATCTCGAGAAGCTTACAACCCCCACCAGTCAGTGTACCTGATCGATGTAGTATAGTATAATGACAAGTGCCGGAGGATTGATCGTTCAGCTAGGAATAGTGTCGCTAGGATTAGAAAACCTAAAGACTAGGTCTAGAGATGAGGAATGATTCTTTTTGTATTTTTATATTTTTTTGAAAGCAAGTAAAAATCTCGGGTTTGAAGGAGTTGGGCGAAATTAGTTGCTAGTCAACTAACCCAATGCTAAGAAGCAATCAAAATAAAATACTAGAAATGAAAATAAACTAAATTATACTAGAGTTGTGAGCAATATATGGGAGAATTGTGTTTACTTAGATTTCACTACTCCTTAGATATCTTTTATATGTTAATTACTTGTTACAGTTGCGTGGATGACGGATTGTATTCCTTAATACCATTCATGGGGTGGTGTACTTACTTCCCCAATCCTATGAGTGCCTACTTCACTCCTATGTCGAGCCGGCTAAGAAGCTCCTAACATGGGATCACTAGAATTTGCTCATGCACTAAATACAACCAATAAAACCTAGTACACATCGGTTCATGTTTTCTAAGACGTTCAAGCATGTTACACAATGGAGATCTACCAGTTTTCTTAAGCCTAACATTGAAATCATTCATCCAATACAACCATAACAAGTAATTAACACATAATTAACATCTAGGTTTCATTACATCTAAGCAAACACAAGATAGATCTAGCCTAGCATGTTGAAATCAAGACAATCATAAGATATATTCAAACAACACATAGACATATTGAATGAATTAAGAGAAGACTTATCTCAGTTGAACATGGAAGGATTCAAGGGGTGAAAACCCTTGAAAATACTGTAAAATATGACCTAGGGTTTACAAAGTTCGGCCCTAGTATTCTCCACACAAGTTCCTCTTTTATGAATGAAAAATAGAAAACTATATATAGATTCTGATAGGTGACGGCGTCAAGAACAAAAGTCTGACGCCGTCATCTCGCCGCCAAATAGTTTCTCGGACTGCCTAGATCTGGGTCTGACGCCGTCATGTATACTCCTTATGTAGGCCGTCACCAAAAATTGTCTTGACGCCCTTGTTGTGACGCCTTCAGGTTTTCACTGGGTCGTCATGGATTTTACTCTTGACGCCGTCATGATTGTCTTCTTGACGCCGTCAGGTACTGTTTTCAGCATAGAAAATTAAGTCTTTGCCATTTTCTTCACTTTTATGCTCCAAAAACGTCCGAATTGCTTCCTTTTCCAGAATTCACTCCCAAAGTACCTAAAATCACAAAAGGAACGATTTAGGGCAATATTTGATCAAATAAATTCCAATTCCGGCTTAAATGACCCCCTAAAAACGGTTCATTTTTCGCCTCATCATTTACTTAGATTTCACTACTCCCTAGATATCTTTTACAGGTTAATTGTTTGTTACAGTTGCGTGGATGACGGGTTATATTCCTTAATACCAATCGTGGGGTGGCGTACGTACTTCCCCAACTCTATGAAGCTCCTACTTCACTCCTATGTCGAGCCTGCAAGAAGCTCCTAACATGGGATCACTAGAATTCGCTCATGCATTAAATACAACCATAAAAACCTTAGTACGCGTTGGTTCATGTTTCTTAAAACGTTCAAGCAAGTTACACAATGGAGATCTGCCAGTTTTCTTAAGCCTAACATCGAAATCATTCATCCATTACAACTATAAACAAGCAATCAACCTATAATCAACATCTAGGTTTCATTACATCTAAGCAAACACACAAGAGATCTAGCCTAGCATGTTAAAATCAAGACAAGTGTAAGATATATTCAAACAACACATAGACATATTGAATGAATTGAAAGGATACTTATCTCAATTGAACATGAAGGGTTTCAAAGGGATAAAACCCTTGAAAATACTGTAAAAGTCGTGTTAGGGTTTATTAAGTTCGACCCTAAAATTCTCCTCTCTTTAGAATGAAAATTACAAAGACTATATATAGATTTACTAAGGTGACGGCATCAAGAAGAAAGTTCTGACGCTGTCAACCCGCCGCCAAAAATATAATCGGATTGCCTAGATCCAGATCTGACGCCGTCACGTGTTATGTTGCTCTAGGCCGTCACCACTTTTACTCCCGACGGCCTTGATTTGATGCCGTCACATTTTCACTGGGCCGTCACCAAAATTGCTCTTGACGCCGTCATAAAATTGCTCTTGACGCTGTCAGGTACTGTTCCCAGCAAGGAAAATTAAGACTTTGCCGTTTTCTTCACTTTTATGCTCCAAAAACGTCCAAAATGCTTCCTTTTCCAGAATTCACTCCCAAAGTACCTAAAATCACAAAAGGACCGATTTAGGGCAATATTTGATCAAATAAATTCGAATTCGGGCTTAAATGACCCTAAAAACGGATCATTTTTCGCCTCATCATATACCCTTACACTTAAGATTTGCTTGTCCTCAAGCAAATGTGATTTTATTCTAATCAAAATACAAGTTAGGGATCATTTAACACTATTATAAAAGTAATTACAACAAATAATCGTTCCACTAAAGACCAAAGACAAGCACGGAGGTCATATACTAGCACCTCACAAATAGTGTTTAGATACTCATATCTCTCGGGTGTAATAAAGTGTATATCACAATATGAAAATGGAAAATATCTCTCACTACCTGTCATAGCAAAATAGATTACCATAGGCTTGGGAACGTATCAAACCTCCACCGCATGGCGTAAGCACCTAGGATAAACTATCAAAGAGGTCTTTTTAAAGGGTTATAACGTTAGGTATAGGGATATGGAATACACGGTTTTGTTGGATATAGGCAATCTTTACTGGTGGCGAGTTAATCATCTTGGTTAATTACATGTACAATATGGCGTTGCTAAGCCAAGACTAGACTCGGCTTAAGCTAATAAATGAAAAATAACAAAAACATAGAATGAAATGGGATGGTAGTCCGTATGTTTTTTCTCTTTTCTCTTTTTCTATTTTTTTTCTTTTCCTTAATTTTTTTTTCGATTTTTTTTTTTTTTTTTTTTTTTTTTTTTTTTTTTTTGCATACATTCTTACCCTACCATCCAAAATAATACATCATAAGGAATGCACATTCACCTTACACTTGAAGTTTTACATACTTTACAATAAACTAATCTAATGACTCGAATTAAGAAAATCAAAACACTTGGAGTACTTTTAAGATTAATGCACATATGGGGGTAATACATGATGTTCTTCCCCATTACTCCATAAAATTAGTACTTTACCCACGAATCCCAATCGTTCCAAAACAATATGTACAAGGATATGACTCGACTTAGCAACCATGTAATCAATTAGATAATTAACTAAGGGTTTAAACTAATAATAATAATGCACTAAAGATGAGTGCATACACGGAAGGCTAAGGAGATTTGGTTGTACATTTAAGTGGGGTGTAACAAATTCTTCCTTTAAGTAAGATGCTTAAAGTTAGAAACGAAAAGATAGGCTCGGAGGGGTGTACTAGGGGTTTCGTGTACTAAAAATGAGTACAACGCTAAGGTGTGGGAAAAATTAGTTGACTTAACTAGCCAAGTAATATGACTTAAATGGTCAAGTAATTATGATACGGGTTTAACACAAGGAAAATTAAGTAATATGACCAAAATTGCTCTTGACGCCGTCAGGTACTGTTCCCAGCAAGGAAAATTAAGACTTTGCCATTTTCTTCACTTTTATGCTCCAAAAACGTCTAAAATGCTTCCTTTTTCCAGAATTCACTCCCAAAGTACCTAAAATCACAAAAGGAACGATTTAGGGCAATATTTGATCAAATAAATTCGAATTCGGGCTTAAATGACCCCCTAAAAATGGACCATTTTTTGCCTCATCAATATATATATATATATATATATATATATATATATATATATATATATATATATATATATATATATATATATATATAGTATCTTTATTTTCAGAACCCTGTTAAGTGTGGAAACTGCGAGAACTCTAATTGACCAATCATAATTTAGTAAATTGTTTTCTTTTTAAATTAATGTAATTAATTCGTACGGGCATTAAGGGTAATTAACATTCACACACTCTTTAACTGATAGTTCAAAAAGTTCCAATAATCATGCCAAATATACAGTTTCTTATTTTACAATTTGATTTTCCAGATTTTTTTCTCTAAAATTCACGAATGATAATCAAACCCTAATCCAATATTATTCTTTCATTCGAACACAAAAAAACAAATATGGTTTCAGGATTCGCATACGGAAGATGGCATTGTTGTGCAAGAGAACTAAATGATCAAACACTTTTATTATCTGAACAATATCTGATTATGGAGAATGCGCATCATGATCAAGACGGCAATAATGGTTTCATTTTTTTTCAATTCTATAATTATTAATTGAATTGCAAAACTGTATGTTGAAGTTATGTTATTGAAGTTGTGTTAATATAATGTGTACGTATTTACAAAGTCATCAGTCAAACACTATCATGATCAAGACGACAATTATATGTTATTAAATCGTTCATTTGAATCATTAAAATGAATCATCCCATCATTTCAAAAACTAAGGTAATCATATGTTATTAAATTGTTCATTTGAATCATTGCACATCAGATAACCATTTGTTAGTATGAATAATCCTATGAACATGCATGTTTATATATTACATGGTGTATATTTAATAAACAATGTGCGTGTACTAATTGTGGACAATTAGGCCACAGTAAACGAGGATGTGAACAGCCGACGTGCAAAAAAAAGTTGCTGAAGATGAAAACATTAAGAAAGACGATGAAGATGAGGATCTTTATGAAGAAGAAAACATTGAGGAAGATGAGGAAGACGATGAACATGATTATTCAGATGACGAGTAAGATGCGGTCCAATAATCAAAATAAATGCAACTTTATTTAAGTTATTTAACAATTTTGTTTATCCATCACCCCTTTTTAATTGTTGGATTTTTAGCGTATTCGTTATGTACGCACTATTTTGGTAGTTGAGGGTTTTTATCTTTTATTATTACACATGTAATAATAATGAATAATGCATATTTATTTATGAGGACATGGTTGTTATCAAAAAAGACTTGTTCAACTACTACTAAGCTAATTGCATTCTATTTGCAACTGGGTATGTATTTGAAAACATGTATGTTTACTTTATAGACAAGTTCAAATACATATTTGTTCATGCGAACATGTGTTCTAAGGATATAGTTGTTTAACATTAAAGAAGGTCTAACAGGTTATTCAACAAACATTTTCAAGAAAACAGATATTTTCGTAGAACAAGGTTATACTTTGAAACATGTATTTTCTTATAATAAACTATTTTCCAAAACACATAAAATTAAAAACATGTGTGTTTTTTGGACATACATGTTTGTAAAACATACATGTGTAAGCATTTATGTTTATAAACTTCATGTTTTAATCAATCATTTTTTTAAACATACATTTTAATAAACTTCATGTTCTCAAACGTATATGTTTTCATTTGTTAGCTTTCTAAGCACCATCCAAAGTTTCACTTAAAGAACCATGAAAGTTTTAATTTATAACATACATGTTTCACATTATAACATACATGTTTCCCTTTAAAGAACCTTGAAAGTTTACCTTTATAACTTAAACATACATGCATTAATATAAACCATTTAAAGAACCATGAATAACTACTTTCCAAAAACCACATTTCATTATCTGACTTTCTGCACAACAAAATTATTCAAACATAAGCATTGCGGTTCTTAGAAATGTACCAAGAAGTTCAGATCAGTTTCCACAAACTATTAATTCTAAAAGAAAACAAAATACCCATAAAAGCAAACTCAAAAGACCATTCCTAATAACCTGTTGTTCAGAACTATTTCTAATAAGATAAACCAACAAAAAAGTCATAAAATATAGCAGGGTACCCGCGCGTTGCGGCGGCGGGTACCCTGTAATCATAATTTTAGGTGAGCACTGATGTATAGTATCAGATAGAATACGGTTGCAACGATTTCCATGTGTTGTGTGCTTGTTAGTGCATATTTCATTTTATAGTTGAGTAGTCCAAACATTATAGTCAAATACTGATAATCTAGTCCAAGAATTATAACAAAAATTTAACCTTGTATCAATTTTAGTTCAATTATATCGCCTAAAATATCTATCTTAAACAAAAATTCGGATATGACAACTTCGAGCCTTAACTTTGATTAACAAAAATAGCATAACTTTTGATATCTAGTAACACCCCAAACAAAAAAATCAAATAGTTGTAGCCCAAAAGTGTTAATCCAAATATCTTTATATAAACAAGCCACTAACCTTAAAATAGGCAGTCACACAAACTTCCTCTCAAACATACTCAGGCACGATACTTATCTTTCTTATTTGTTGATAAAAACACAACTACCACAATATGAGTCAACATATGCTAACTCTTAAAATTTCGAGTAGCAGACACTAATTAAAAAAATAACAACTTTTGGATCAAATTTGTTCCAGCCCAACACAGCCCAACACAGACACTAATAAAAAAAAAATCTGCTGTGCAAATATATTACCCTAATTCTAGGTCACTTACAACCCTAAAAAGTATCTTATAGACTGAAAATCAGCAGCCACTTTCTTTTTCTCTCAACATCAACCTATCATATTTCTTTTTCTCTCAACATCTAAACCCTAAAAACTATCTTATACACTGAAAAAGCGTTTTCATATTTTTCTTGTTCTTGTGACCAAACACCAAAAGCGGCTATATTTCCCAACGTTCAAAAAAGTGAAAGAAAGAAAAAAGGCTTCACACTTGAATCTCTTGTTTCAGCTTCACACACGAATCTTAGACAAACAAAAACTAACTAAACTCCTTTGGTTTCTTTCTTCTCAAAAAGGCTTCCAAGATCTTGATAAATGTGGTCATGGGTAGGCTCTTGTTATTCTAGATCTATGATGGGTTTATTAAAAGATCTTAAAGATCTTTTTGTGGTAGAAAGAAACAACCTGAGATCTTTTTAATTCTCTCTTTATTGTTAGAGTTTTGATTTAGTCCTTTATTTTGAAATGGGTTGTTGATTGTGATTGGAGACGTGGCTATTTTTGTAGTTTGTAAATGGGAATGTGCTTTGATGATCTTGTAGTTTCTGATTGATATTGTTTTAGATGTATGGGATAGAATTATAGAAGTTGGGCTTTGTTGGTGAGGGTTGTACATTGTCCTTAACTGCTTGTACTTTTGGGTGTAGGGGTATTTTTAATGCCATTTAATGTATAATTCTAAGGTTTTGGTTTGAATTTCGGGTTATGCTTGTTTTTGTTGTACACAATGCTTTGCTTATTGTAATGCTGAAAAATTCTTGCTTTAAAGTATTGTAAACATTGCAGAATTTTTTGTACATTTGAATTTTTTGGAGAGAGAATCATTTGTCCATTATATGTAGTATAGATATGCATTAAAATTGTTCATGCATATCTTTCCATTCAAGTTCTTCTAAGCAGGACTTTTCTAGTCTTCGAAACAGCTTTCGCAGCTTGCATATCGGACATGTCTGCCATAATTTTATCCAAATGAATGTTGCACTCTCCAAACAATAGTCGCACATCATACTTCTTTCTTAATTTTGCCAACTGGTTTGTTTGCTTCCTACTATCATCCTCTATTGCACAATCCCACCTTGCTATATTGTACCCCATGTAATGCTCCATGTGGCGCATAACGAATATGCCACAATCATTTGTCCTACCATCAGCTTGCCAATCAAATTCCCCACGAGTAACAAATGTCTTCAATATTTCAGCTATTTTCTCATGCTTTCTTTCTCTCATGAAGCTCCCAAAATTCTGGTGTTGCAATCATTAACGTTTCAATAAGTAGTATTTCATAAACAAACTACTAAATCACAATGAAAAAAAAGGACAATTACTATTTATTAACAATCATTACATAAACAACCTCAGGTTGTACAAACACACCCGTATTTACATATAATTCATTATCAGTTTTTAGTGAAACAACTATGTTATTGACCCATCTAACATATTTGTGGCCAAACAAACAAGCTTACATACATGGTTCAAAGTATAACCTTATTCTACGAACATAGTCAAACAACTATGTTATTGACCCACCTAACATATTTGTGACCAAATAAACAAACAAACAAGCTTACATACCTGTTTTAAAAGTATAATCTTATTTAAAATCCATAATCATAAAACATTTAAAACATATCTGTTCACAAAAATTGGATTAATTTGTGTGATCGTGTGTGCTTTTTAGGTGATAATGTTTGTGATCACGATAATAAAAGCAGAAATTAAAAAAATTACGATAATACCTTTCATTGCACCTCTTTGTAGTTTGTTTACCAAAAATTGGATTAATTTTTGTGATCGTGTGTGTTTTTTAGGTGATAATATTTGTGATCGCCGCTACAATTGACTTGGGGTTTTAGGTTATAATGTGTGTGATCGTGTGTGTTTTTTGGTAAATAAGATATGATTTTTTGATGTTTTATTTGATTTTAATGGACATGATCATTATCCCAAAAAAATAGAAGAAATAATACCGGATTTCAAGCATACAGTTATTAAGCATGTATCAAAGTTAAATACCATTTATGTCCTTTTCATAAATGTTCCAGGAAATCACTTTCAATTTATTTACAGAAATGCCATAGCACATTCTCATCCATTGATCAAGTTAATCTAAGGGTAGAAAGTGGGTTCTCGCAGTTCCCGCACTTAACAGGGTTCTGAAAATAAAGCTCCCCTATATATATATATATAAGGGTTAATGTGAGATCAAACTTAAAGTAGTAAAAATAAGATCTAGTATAAACAACCACTAAAACTATTTTATAGATAACCATATTAGCAATAATACACTAAAAATAAAGTATTAATACGAATTAACATTTCAGCAACTAATAACCAAATGATACATGAGTTTAGATTAGTGATACACAACTATAAATTTACATGTCGAATCAAAGTGTATCATCCTAACCTGATACATTACATGTCGAATCAAAGTGTATCACCTTGTTTTCGTCATTTTAAAAAAGAAAACCATCAGAACTTTCACAATTTTAGTTGTACTCAATAAAAAAAAATTATTTTATTTTAACAAGACTGTCATTTGTCAAATTTTAGTTGGATCTTAGTTTTACAACTTTAAAATTGATCTTATTTGATCTAGATTCTACATATATATATATATATATATATATATATATATATATATATATATATATATATATATATATATATATATATATATATATATATATATATATGTGTGTGTGTGTGTGTGTGTGTGTGTGTGTGTGTGTGTGTGTGTGTGTGTGTGGAAAACTAGAAGGGGGTTGAATAGTTTACCGCTTTTTGAAATCTTTTTAACTTGAATATTCTTCAAAAACTTTACGTTTGCGTAAAGAAATAAACACAACGTTATATGTTTGATTCTTTAAAAAGCTTTTCATGTGAATCACAATTCTAATCTTTACTTGTTTTATACTTTAAAAAGCTTTACTTTTGATGATCCTAACATTGCTTGTTTGGTTCTTTGAAAAGCTTTACATTTGTTTAAAGACATATATGCAACTTTACTTGTTTTAATTCTTTGAAAAGCTTTATATATGATTAACGATTCTAACTAAACAACAACATGTAATAGGCAAAGATAAAGAAAGAAACGATCAAACCACTACACGATTGTTTATCGTAGTTCGGCTACAAGGACTCTTTTTCCTTGCCCTACATCCACGCCCCGAGTTTCCAACTCGAGAGTTATAAGCACTAATCAACAAGCTCCTTTCACCGGCGGAGAAAACCTTTACAACATCGCTTACATTTTTACCGACACTAAGCTAGATGTCGAGTTCTTTTACACGGGTACAACCACTCCCAACGTCGCTTACACTTTTACCGACACTAAGCTAGATGTCGAGTTCTTTACCAAGGGTACAACCACTCCCGTTAGTTCTTTTACAAGGGTACAACAACTCCCGACACACTACGTATTTTCAGGCCTAAAATACTAACCAATCACTTCTACATACATGATACAAATGAAGTATAAACTACCAAAGCTTATACATGACCAAACTACCAAGACTTGCAACTTTAGAGTTGAAGCTTGTAACTTCTTGAATGATCTTGTGAAATCCCTTGCTACATAAGAGAATCATACAAGTCAAATGTTACTGAGTTAGTTTAGAGAGTATTTGAAAATATGTCCTAAAAGGGGTGACCCAAAACTAACAAATGATTTGGTATTTATAGCAAACCATTCTGCAGGTCTGGCGGATACGGCGGACCCCTCAGAAGGGTTCCGCCCGTGTATCCCCAGGGTACCGCCAGGGCTGCAGTTGGTTTTTGCAATAAATCTTCCAAACCAAACAAGGTCACATCACATTATATCTAGTCAAACACAAGACTTGCAAGCAAGCATAAGGTTAGTCAAACACTCTTTCTTACCATAAATGTATATGTACAAAGCTTGCCCTAAATGTGATGTGACATTACTATTTTAAGAAATAAATGTGATGTGACAAGACACTTTCTAATTTAAGAAATAAAAACAATGTTTTGTTTAAAAGGAAATGTAAACCTTAGTTAAACAAGACTTAAACACTTAAAGTGATGATTTACTTATAGCTAAACTTCATACTTTGTCATTAACAAAACTTAGCAAAGATCGTAAAATATAAATGACGTTTTTAGGCGATATTTCAATCTCCCCCTTTTTGTTGATGACAAAACATAAACTTTATTTATAAGTAAGTCACTAGTTTTAGTGTTAAGTCTTATAAAGTTAGTATAAAAACTTGTTTTTGCAAAGATAAGGTGATAAGCACTAAAAACTTGTTTTTGCAAAGATGAGGTGATAAGCACAACTTTATATAAATTCTCCCCCTTTTTGTCGAAACAAAAAGAAGAGTAGCAAAGCGGAAGTGAGCACTTGCTCCCCCTTGAACGATACTCCCCCTAAATGGAGTGCCAAGAGAGGAGACATGGATATTGAACCTACAAAAAAAAGGTTAGTTGTCGCACAAGACAAGTCATGAAAGCATTTCATGTTTAAAACACAACTAAGAGTTGTAAAGTGAAATAATACACCACTCATGCTCCCCCTTGAATATTACTCCCCTAAATGGAGTATCAACGAAGGAAAACATGGATAATGATCCTACAAAAAGAAAGGTTAGTTTCAAAGGCACAAGATATATGTATGCCACCATAGCAAGGTATAGTTCACTTATTATACCTAAATGGTCAACAAACAATGCAAACCTTGTAGTAGAATGAAATTCATTTCATGTAAAATTTTGACTCTTAAAAAGTCAAAGACAAGAAATTTGGATTACACCATCCTACTTCTAAAAAGAAAAACTAAAAATAAACTAAGAGCTTAAAAAGCTACAAGGAAATCATCATTTTCCTTAATAAGAAACATTTTCCAAAAACAAGGCTAAGGTTGTTTAAGGATGAAAATTTGGGTTGGATGGTTGTAGCGTGCTTTATTTTGAAGGTTGAAAGGATGACAAGGTTTTGGTTTGTTGGTTTAAATGGGAAACATTTTCCAAAAGAAACGGTTTTGTTTCATTTTGGAGACTCTAAGGTTGAGGTGTGTGAGACAAGGATTGTAGAAGATCCAAAATGTGGTTTAGTATAAACCTCATTTCTTCGGATAGCTCACGAATTTCCCTTCGACACCCTTCACTAATGTGAGCGGTTCTTTCGCAATGATTGCAATCATGACGGGGAAAGTTTGGTGGAAGAGTGGTTTGATATGTTGGTGGTGGATGGTTTGAACTTGAAGGAGCAAAGGTGGATGGTTGAGTAGTGTTTTTGCTTTCTTCATTTGTTGATTGAAGTGTTGTTTGTAAAACCATAATATGGTTGATTTGAGACTCAACCATACGTTTGAAGGCATGAAGGTGGTTTAAATGAGTGTCAATCTCATTATTAAGGTTTGGAGGTTTTTCCCATATGGATGCTTCTATTTTCTTATAAGAAGAAAGTAGAGATTCAAATTGTTGGGAAGGTTCTTGTAGTGATGGTTGTTGTTGTTATGGTGGTTGTTGATTTTGAACAAAATGGCGGAAGCTTGGTTCGCCAGAAGGATTGCCATGAAGGTCTTTGTAAATTGGGTGAAACACAAATGATTGTGAGTGGGTATGGCCTTGATCATTTGGAAAAATGGATGGTCTAGCATAACGGTAAGCCAACCGTTCTACTAATGATGGTTGATGGGGTTCATCATCTAGTTGCACACTAGGTTGTTATTGGATTTCCATTTGAGCAATGGTGTCAAAGAGTGACAAGGATGGTGGACTTGATGATTTGGGTGATAGGTCTTCTAATGTTTCCAAATAGGGTAGTGGTGATGTTGGAGGTGTATGGAAAAGTTTCATTGGTGTAGGTGTTGGTGATTGAGGTGATGAAGTGTTTATTGGTTGAGCTTGTTGAGAAGGTGATGATGAATCACTTGAAGATTTAGTTGTTGGAGGAATGGTGGCCATGTTTGTGTAGCAATGTGTTAGAGAGGGTGTTGGAGTATCAAGATTAAGCAATTCTTGAAAGGTAATTACATTGGTATTACAATGTGTTGGGGATTGTGTTGAGGTAGTGAGATTAAGGAAATCTTGGATAGGTGAAGAAATGTTAAGCGAAGCATCACTTAAAAGATGAGCTTGACTTGACGGTTTTGTTGAAGCAACAAGGTTTAACACTAATTTTAGTGGGTTTTGAGAAAGATTTTTATGACTCGGATGATGTGTTGGATTTAGTCATTTCAAAGGTGTGGTTTTGATGTTTTGAGAGAAGAAGTTTTAATGGTGATGGTGTGATTTGAATTGTTGCAAAACTTTCAAATTTATAGGATGAAGGAGATGTTGAAATGGGTGTTTGGATTTGATGTTCTTCCATTCAAAGATTGAGGTTTCAAATGATTTACAAAGTTTTAATGAACATGTCAAATCAATGCATATCAATCCAATGAAATAAGGTGGAGTGAAAGACCAACAGATGCACTCAATGCTTTGTGATCATGGGATGTGATTTGGTTGAAAATGTTTCAATGGTTTGAAGGATCCTTTAAAAGGGTTCCTTGGGTTAGTTATGTTTGAATTTGAATTTTTGGAGGGAAGTGGCTTCCTAATTGTTTTAGTGAGTGAGAATTGTTCTCATATAGTTATTGGAGTTAATGGAAGATGTTTCTCACTTAGGATAATGGTTTGACACTTTACAAGTTTTGAACTTAAGAAAAATGACAAAAATTTTCTGCAAGTGACTGGCAGAACCCTCACAATACACAGGCGGAACCCTGTTTTGGGTTCTGTCTGGTCCGTTGGGCCAATTCTGGGTTACCCAGAAATTACACTGGCGGAACCCAATTTTGGGTACCGCCAGATCCGCCAGGGCTGAAAAAATTGGCAGTCCGCGATTTTGACCCGCGAGACGATTTTCAAATTTTTCAAAAACTCCTAAAATCAAAAAGATATTGTATATCTAGTTAGGTGATGAGGCGAAAAATGATCCGTTTTTAGGGGGTCATTTAAGCCCGAATTCGAATTTATTTGATCAAATATTGCCCTAAATCGTTCCTTTTGTGATTTTAGGTACTTTGGGAGTGAAATCTGGAAAAGGAAGCAATTCGGACGTTTTTGGAGCATAAAAGTGAAGAAAACGCCAAAGTCTTAATTTTTCATGCTGGGGACAGTAGGTTACGGCGTCAAGAGTAACTTCCTGACGGCGTCAAGAGCAAAATCCCATGACGATCCAGTAGAGATTTGACGGCGTCACGAAGGTAGGGCGTCAAGAGTAAAAGTCATGACGGCCTGGAAATGATTAAGTCTTGACGGCGTCAAATGTAGATCAAGGCAGTCCGAGAATAGTTTTGGCGGCGAGGTGACGGCGTCACAATGTTTGTCTTGACGCCGTCAGGCCCCTTTTCTTATATATAGTTTTCTAATTTTCACATTAAAAAGAGAGAAGTTTTTGGAGAAACCCTAAGTACGATTTTGGTGCGAATTTTACAGGTTTTTCAAGGGTTCCAAGCCCTTGATACCTTTCATGTGTAATTGAGATAAGTGTTCTTTTAATTCAATCAATATGTCTATGTGTTGGTTGTCTATATCTTGTTCTTGTCTTAATTCCATCATGCTAGGCTAGATCTATCTTGTGTTTGCTTGGATCTAATGAAACCTAGATGTTAATTATGTGTTGATTACTTGTTTATACTTGTCTTGGATGAATGATTCATATGTTAGGCTTAAGAAAACTGGCAGATCTCCAATTGGTAACATGCTTGAACGTCTTAAGAAACATGAACCGACGCGCACTAGGTCTTTATTGGTTGTATTTAATGCATGAGCCACTGTTTACAATCCCTATAGTTGTGCTGGGCATGGTGTAGGAGGAGATAAGAGCTCATAGAATTGGGGAGTTAAGTGTGCCACCCCATGAATGGTACTAAGGAATACGATCCGTCATTCATGCAATTATAACAAGTAATTAACGTGTAAAAGATGTCTATGGAGTAGTGAAATCTAAGTAAACACATTTTCTCCACTTATTGCTCACAACTTTAGTATAATTTAGTTTATTTTCATTTCTAATATTTTATTTTGATTGCATCTTTAGTATTGGGTTAGTTGATTAGCAACTAATTCCGCCCAAATCCTTCAAACCCGAGATTTTTAATTGCTTTCTATAAAAAATATAAAATACAAAAATAATCATCCCTCACCTTTAGAACTAGTATTTAGGTCTTCTAATCCTAGCGACACTATTCCTAAGCTGAACGATCAATCCCCCGGTACTTGTCACTATACTATACTACAACGATCAGGTACACTGCCTGGTGGGGGTTGTAAGCTTCTCGAGATCCCTCGAGAGGTAAAGCCTGTTGCGATTCCCACGCATCAAGTTTTTGGCGCCGCTGCCGGGGAATAGTTATTGTCTAGGTTAAAATTTCTTTTTATTAGGTCTACTTGCTAGATTCCTTTCTAGTAAGATTTTATTTTTATTTTTAGGTTTCTTTAGTCTATCTTTTTCTTTGTGTGTTTGTTCGTAATTTTCATTGAATATTCCGTTTGCCATTATGGAGAACGCGAATCCACCAAATCCGACACTAGAGTTTTACCAGAAAAAATATAATTACACCAGTTTGGATATACCAAGATGGACGAATGAAATGAGGCGGACAGGATCTTATATTGATTTCATTGAGTACCTTGAGAAAAGAGACCAAGTGCATAAGACTTTTAAAGAATTCACCTTAGGAGCTCCATCAACCCCTCAAAATGCCTCACTTTGTGAAACCTATGCACCATATGAGCCTTCACCTAGGCTAGTTTCGTATGAGCCACCTAGCTGCATGTCATGGTTAGGCCCTACCATAATACAGGATGAACACATAGGTGACCTTGATGTGATGGAGGATGTAGCCA
This sequence comes from Artemisia argyi, assembly GCA_030686995.1. Taxonomy (NCBI): domain Eukaryota; kingdom Viridiplantae; phylum Streptophyta; class Magnoliopsida; order Asterales; family Asteraceae; genus Artemisia; species Artemisia argyi. The sequence goes on from CM060677.1 coordinate 137,538,512, forward strand.
AACATGATCACATTGATCAAAAAGACCAAAGTTTTATGATCGATGATGATGAATCTCAAGAAACAGATGATGAATCTTTTGGGCAATTTGTATATAGTAGTCATAATATTGAGGATGATCCTTATGATTCGGATATAGAAGTTGAGATGCCTAGAGAAGCATGTGAGATACTTGGGAAAATGTTATGCTTAGATTATAATAAAACACATGTTGAGGATATAGGTAATCGTGACATAGGGAATGATGAAGTAAATAACATAAGCTCACTAAGTACCCCACAAATCCTGCCATCATTTGAGGAATACACCCCACCCGTGACTTACCCGGAAGAAGTAGAAGAGACTATAGGAGCCCCAATAGAGGTAGAACCCTTGTACCAAACACCACTAGAGGATATAGGTTTGAATACTTGTAGTGATAACCTTACTCTTAGTTCTAGGGAATTACCTAGTGTTGATGAACCGGAACCTCAATCTTCACACAACTTTCCATCCTTAGATATACATCTAGGAGACAAAAGAGGAGCCGACCCACCCATCAACCCATGTAGTCCGGGTAGTCTTAGGATAAAGGTAGTGGATTCTAAGCCTTGTAGAGAGGAAGCCAATATAGGAGTGGAAAATGACCTTACATGCTTACATCACCCATTTGTGATTGATCATAAGAAACATTATGGGTTTAAACCGGGTTTATTAGGTCAAGACGGATCCCCAACTAGTAGTCTCTCGAAGTTGATAGAAAATGATCCCTTTCTAGGAGAAAATCTTAATCCACCCATTAACCCGATTGAATTAGGTAAGGTTATGATGATAGGAGCACACCCCTTTGAGCATATAATTCATCCACCACTCTTTCCTCATGTGGCATATTTCAACCCTAAGGGTGGGTATCGCTACTTCCACCCGCACTTAATCCTAAGTGTAGGGAAAACCTCTCCTATTTCCGTTAAATATGGGTAGAGTCAGGCTCGTGACTCAAACAAAAACAAGCGCTTCTTGGGAGGCAACCCATGCTTTGTGTGATTTTATTTTGTTTGTTTGTTATTTGTTTCCATATGCATGCTTTATTTTTATTGTTGGTAGATCATGTTTCTAAACTAAATAGTGAAAATACTTTACTTTGTTGTTTTGGCCTAGTCTCAACTCCACCTAAAGGTATTTTTGCAAAAGATAAGTGTAAGGGGAAACCCCAAATATGTTTTCAAGAAACAAAAAGCGATCATGATTCTCCACAATATTAAATGAACATGTATATTCGTATTTGTTAGAGTCAAATGCTTGTATTGAGTCATAATGAAGTTTTGCAGGATTTTCCAGGAAGTAGGACCAAGTTTTTCCGGAAATTTTCTGGAAACTTAACATAAGAATTTCTGCAGGTCACTTCTGACGGCGTCAAGTGTAAAAATCTGGAAATTTTACCGGTTTTGTTTATCTAACGGAGTCTTATGGTTTTTGTGAATTATTAAGTTTTATAATCTCCAGGAAATCTGCAAACTTCATTCCACAAGCATTATATCTTATCTTGTTTTCTAGGATTTAGTAACTTATATAGGATGCCGCCGATATTACGCGAGGTTGTCTTTTCTATTTTATCAGGTTTTACAGGTTATGTATGACAAGGAGATGATTTATATTCTGGAAAGGAAGCTTTGATTGTTCATTTTCTTGGAGGAAGATTTAACCTGGTCACCTTATTATCCATACCGAGCGAATCAGGGGAGTATTTGATTTCATTCTCTTTACTTTTTCACTTTTACATTCTTTACTTGAACATTGGGGACAATGTTCATATTAAGTGTAAGGGGAGGGTAAAAAGATGATACCTTACATATGCACTTTCGCTTGAGTTTGTTTTGTTTAATGGTAGATGTGTAATAAAACTATGAGAAATACTTGTTAGTGCAATTTTAGCGCCAAATTTAAAATTTTTTACAACATTTAGGAGTGAAACTTTAGCCATAGCAAGCGTCTCATGGATAGGAGATTGTATGACTAGCACATAACCGTATATTCAGAAAAATTTTCCACCCAAATATGTGAGGTTCGCCTTTAGATTTGATAGGAAAAGCATTCACTATTAGTGCTTATGAGTGTGCCAGTAGCATTTAGATTCTAGAACTTGCGTTAGTGATGCATCCCGAGACCGCTAGTGAGACTACATTCGTGTGGTAGGATTTACTACTTGATAAGAGGCATTAGGATTACCCTTGTGTTAAACCCGTATTATAATTACTTGACCATTTAAGTCATATTACTTGGCTAGTTAAGTCAACTAATTTTTCCCACACCCTTAGCGTTGTACTCATTTTTAGTACACGAAACCCCTAGTACACCCCTCCGAGCCTATCTTTTCGTTTCTAACTTTAAGCATTTTACTTAAAGGAAGAATTTGTTACACCCCACTTAAATGTACAACCAAATCGCCTTAGCCTTCCGTGTATGCGCTCATTTTTAGTGCATTATTGTTATTTGTTAAACCCTAAGTTAACTATCTAATTGATTACATGGTTGCTAAGTCGAGTCATATCTTTGTACATATTGTTTTGGGACGATTGGGACTCATGGGTAAGTACTTATTTTATGGAGTAATGGGGAAGAACATAATTTATTACCCCCATATGTACGTTAATCTTAAAAGTACTCCAAGTGTTTTGATTTTCTTAATTCGAGTCATTAGATTAGTTGACTGTAAAGTATGTAAAAATTCAAGTGTAAGGGGAATGTTCATTCCCTATGATGTATTATTTTGGATGGTAGGGTAAGAGTGTATGCAAAAAAAAAAAAAAAAAATCGAAAAAATCAAGAAAAAGAAAAAAAATAGAAAAAGGAAAAAAAGAAAAAACATACGGACTACCATCCCTTTTCATTCTATGTTCATTTTATGTTTTTGTTATTTTTCATTTATTAGCTTAAGTCGAGTCTAGTCTTGGCTTAGCAACGCCACATTGTACATGTAATTAACCAAGATTGTTAACTCGCCACCAGTAAAACTTCTTTTATCCAACAAAACCGTGTATTTCATATCCCTACACCTAACGTTACAACCCTTTAAAAGACCTCTTTGATAGTTTATCCTAGGTGCTTACGCCATGTGGTGGAGGTTTGATCCTTTCCCAAGCCTATGGTAATCTATTTTGCCATGACAGGTAGTGAGAGATATCTTCCGTTTCCATATTGTAATTTACACTTTATTACACCCGAGAGATGTGAGTATCTAAACACTATTTGTGAGGTGCTTGTGTATGACCTTTGTGCTTGTCTATTGGTCTTTAGTGGAACGATTATTTGTTGTAATTACTTTTATATTAGTGTTAAATGATCCCTAACTTGTCTTTTGAGTAGAATAAAAGCGCATTTGCTTGAGGACAAGCAAATCTCAAGTGTAAGGGTATATGATGAGGCGAAAAATGATCCATTTTTAGGGGGTCATTTAAGCCCGAATTCGAATTTATTTGATCAAATATTGCCCTAAATCGTTCCTTTTGTGATTTTAGGTACTTTGGGAGTGAAATCTGGAAAAGGAAGCAATTCGGACGTTTTTGGAGCATAAAAGTGAAGAAAAAGCCAAAGTCTTAATTTTCCATGCTGGGAACAGTAGGTGACGGCGTCAAGAGTAACTTCCTGACGGTGTCAAGAGCAAAATTCCATGACGATCCAGTAGAGATTTGACGGCGTCACGAAGGTAGGGCGTCAAGAGTAAAAGTCATGACGGCCTGGAAATGATTAAGTCTTGACGGCGTCAAATGTAGATCAAGGCAGTCCGAGAATTGTTTTGGCGGCGAGGTGACGGCGTCACAATGTTTGTCTTGACGCCGTCAGACCCCTTTTCTTATATATAGTTTTCTAATTTTCACATTAAAAAGAGAGAAGTTTTTGCAGAAACCCTAAGTACGATTTTGGTGCGAATTTTACAGGTTTTTCAAAGGTTCCAAGCCCTTGATACGTTTCATGTGTAATTGAGATAAGTGTTCTTTTAATTCAATCAATATGTCTATGTGTTGGTTGTCTATATCTTGTTCTTGTCTTAATTCCATCATGCTAGGCTAGATCTATCTTGTGTTTGCTTGGATCTAATGAAACCTAGATGTTAATTATGTGTTGATTACTTGTTTATATTTGTCTTGGATAAATGATTTATATGTTAGGCTTAAGAAAACTGGCAGATCTCCAATTGGTAACATGCTTGAACGTCTTAAGAAACATGAACCGACGCGCACTAGGTCTTTATTGGTTGTATTTAATGCATGAGCCACTGTTTACAATCCCTATAGTTGTGCTGGGCATGGTGTAGGAGGAGATAAGAGCTCATAGAATTGGGGAGTTAAGTGTGTCACCCCATGAATGGTATTAAGGAATACGATCCGTCATCCATGCAATTATAACAAGTAATTAACGTGTAAAAAATGTCTAGGGAGTAGTGAAATATAAGTAAACACATTTTCTCCACTTATTGCTCACAACTTTAGTATAATTTAGTTTATTTTCATTTCTGGTATTTTATTTTGATTGCATCTTTAGTATTGGGTTAGTTGATTAGCAACTAATTCCGCCCAAATCCTTCAAACCCGAGATTTTTAATTGCTTTCTAAAAAAAATATAAAATACAAAAATAATCATCCCTCACCTTTAGAACTAGTATTTAGGTCTTCTAATCCTAGCGACACTATTTCTAAGCTGAACGATCAATCCCCCGGTACTTGTCACTATACTATACTATAACGATCAGGTACACTGCCTGGTGGGGGTTGTAAAATTCTCGAAATCCCTCGAGAGGTAAAGCCTGTTGCGATTCCCACGCATCATTAGGCAATGTAAAAATTGAACATGTAAACACACATATCATAGGACTTTGACCTTAAGGTCGAGAATTTCACTATACTTAGTGAAAATTGCTATAAGCATAAAAAGTTGACAAACACCTCAAACATTGTCATTATGCATAAAAGCTCATACAAACATAATCCGACAAACGTAATAAAACATGAACATGAAAAACAAACAAATTACGTAGTTTAACACATAAATGGTTCTTAAAGCATTCATAAGCCAAACACTCCTTAATCTTCTCACAACCGGTTTATCTTCTTATTGAGCTTGTTTAGGTACCTTCCAAAGCATTTGAACATTTCTTTGGTTTGCTTGAACTCTTCGGATGCATTATCAATGGCGGGGAGTGCTTGAAGGTATTCTAAAGGAGGTAACTTAGAGTTAGGAAGTTTATCGTCCTCGCTCATGCCGGATGATGATGATGATGATGGTGTAGGTGATCGAGTACGTTTGCCCTTACCTTTGAAAACTCGTTTATCACTTAAAGGAACGAAGATGTGAGGAACGAGAGAATAGTCAAGGCGCATTCCATTATCGTTAGGAGGAATGGGTGAGATTGCTCTAAAGAGGAGGGTAAGAAGCATTCCATAGGGAAGAACGGTTGTTCCAACTAAGGGTATGTCGGCCATTCTTTTGGCTAGGTAGTAGGCTAAGTTGAAGGGTTGACCGGTGGAAATGCTTTAGAGCATGTAGCAAAGGCATGTGTTGATATGATCTCTATTTCCTATGGTACTTATGACGTTAGCTCTAAGAATTTCTTCCCATTTCTTAAATTGTGGTTTAAGCTCATTGAGCTCCATACCAAATGGATCTTTATCTACAATATTCCCCGAACAATTCACCCTAGTGGTAGAGGTTTACGGATGCATAGAATTCCAAGATGAACCTAGGACAAATTGGCTCATCGATATCAAGGAGACAATCAAAGTTAATTGCGGCAAAGTTTTGGCGAATAGATGTTCCTTCTAGAAAGGATGGATCAATGGTTCTACCTTCGTGAACATAGCATTTTTCTAATGCCTTAAAGGTTTCTACTTGAACCGGGTTGAGACCTTTGGTCCTATGGTGTTTGGGCATGTACTTAAGGGTTTCCTTGTGATCGGATTTATTTGCGGGAGGCATGTTGATTCCTAAAAAACACAAAATTATATGTTAATGACTTTTAAACAATGTGGATGTTCTAATGTGTTCCTATATGCAAACAATGTGGAGACTTGGTTATCTTGACTCATTTTGATTCCAAATTGTTTTGTTATGCAAATTTTGTTATAAAAACAAAATATAACCAACACTTTCCTATTTGAATGTGTCTTCGATTAAATGTATCCGAAAATACATACTAGTTATGTATCCCCTTTAGCATTCAAGAGATAATATGCAAGTGATGTTTTAATGATGTTTTTCATTTGTTTTAACAATGTGGTGATGAATCATGTTCTAGTCTTGGATGCGATTTTTGAAAGACAATGCACTTGGTGTGTTTGGCAAATCAAAGTAACAACAAAAATGATAAAATTCTTAACTAATAGAAGAAATTATTGACTACCCACCAAATTTTTCATGAATCAAGAAGTTTTATGCATAAACCCTAAGATTCTAGTTAATGATTGTAAACAAGAATGTTATACTTGAATCAAAAATGCAATTGTGATTAGAATACTTACAAAGTTAGTTGGATTTGAAGAGATTGGATTGAAAGACCTAAAATTCGTATGCTTATGTGTTTTTGAGAGGGTGATGGCTGTTTGAAAGTGAATGATTAATTTAAGAGGGTGTTTGGTTTTAAAATTAAAGATAAAACAATCTGTAGCTTTGGCGGACCAGGCAGAACCAAAAAGTGGGTTCCGCCCGTATGGTCTGAGGGTACCGTGGGTGCTGCAGGGAAAAATTCAAAAGGTGTTGTCTTGATTTTTGTGGTTTTATCCTAATATTCAAAACTAAGGTTTTAGGTCTTATGAGTCCTTGACTAAGCCTAGGGATGATGAGTGCTTCTCATTCAAGAGGTTTTGTGAAAACGTTGATAGAATGGTTAACGAATACGACTTTCTTAGTTAAGATGTTCCTCAATGAACATTTTTACCAAGACGATGATGATGGATCACAATATGTTAATTAAGAACATAATGGATTGAATTGTCGCTGAAGTCGATGCTTCCTTTGTTGAAGGGATAATCAATGTTGATGAGATGAATTCCGTTGTCGACGTGAGTTAGCTTGTTCAAGTGGAACTTGTTGATGTGCTTCTTCATCCGAAACTAATTTGAGAACCTTACGTGTTTTGGAGAATCATTGGATAAGTAAGTATAAAAGTGCAAGTACCACTTGTGCTTTTCTTATCAACTTATTACCGACATAATTCCATTTAGCATACACTATGGTTTCTATTCCCCTTTTTTTGGGATACCATAAACCTAGTTGTGTAGTACCTTATGATGTATCCAAACAAGCTCAACTATAGAGTTGTTTAAGGATCTTCTTAAACACGAGCACATAGACAAATGCTAAACATAATGTTGGATCTAATTGTTATGAGAACAAGTAGTCTTCCGAACATTTCTCTACGTTTAGTTTTACCTACGGATTTATTAATCTCATTCTTGATAAGTCATCAATATCTTAACCATTGAGAACAAGAGAGTAACTAAGAATGTCTTTAAGTTAAAATCCCTTGCTTTTGGAGTTTGCTTTTATTATCAAAACGACTTTCAAATATTGACACTTATAATCACATGATTACTTTGAAACATATATTTTGTTTCATTAGTTGTTTTACTCTAAATTCCAAAAATTGTTTTTGTTGAATTTGTTTAGACACAACTATGACCTATAAATCAAGTTTTATAATTTATGTCAATTTTGCTTGATTCAATGTTTGACTCAAGGTGAGAAGATGTTATTTTGTATTTTTATTCTTAATGTTTTACACAACATACTTGTCTTACCATCATTGGACTTTCGACTAAGTCGTCATCTACCAAAGATGATATCTTAGAAGGAAGAGATTACTCGTTAAATGTTATATTCAACGACTCCTCGACTCTTTGGGTTTTCTTACTTAAGAAACTATGAACTCTATTTGTTTTGAAAAGGTCCAAGAGGTACACCATCATGAGACTATGTGTCACATTTGATGTGTAAATCCTAGATGTTGAAAACTCATTTTATTTCACACATCCAAATGTATGCTTGTGTGATTTATTTCACCTTGTGTGTTTTATGTGAGATTATCATAAAAGAGTGATTGAAAAAAAAAACATAATTTAAGACTCAAAGTATAGTATTAGAGAATGTTGTTTACCAAAAGTTTGTTTTGCAAGCATTACAAAAGTGTTAGACATTTTAACACTTAGGAAATTCTAAGTTAACTCACTTGTAAGCAAGAGTTGAGTGAGACTCACTCAAGAGTTTCTCGTGTTTATCTCTTGATGGTTAAAGAACCAAAACACCTTATATCTCCTTCTAGTACTAATGACAAAATTCCTTGTTGCATAGAATCTAATCTTAGGTATTACTAATAGCAGGTAAACACTTAAGAGTATTACAAATAACACATATTCCAACACATAATGTTATAAACAAGAGAAAATCAAAGTCGAGTTGAAGTAATGCGTACCTTTTAAATTGCATAGAGATGCTATCAAGAGGATAAATACTACGCGTAAAATCTTGGTTTGATGACACGCTTTGAAACTCAATTACTCATGTATCCAAGAAGGTTAGATAATCATATAAAAGCATAGAGAATGATAATGCTATTCCTTTTATCATGAGTTTCTACTAGAGATTGAATTATCTCTAAATCTCTCTTCTAGGTTTGACAAATTTTACTTGTTTTGTTTTACTAGTTGATGGTGCTTTTGAGTTAAATCCTAATCCGGTTTTATCTTTAAACAACCTTTGACTCCTCAACAATCTTTCAAGAGATTTTGAGCTTTCACCAAATTTAACTAATATTTTTCCTTTCTTATTTTGCTTTTTAATCTTATGTTTGTAATCTAGACACAATTTACATTCTAGATCAATTTCAACATTACTCTCAATTCTAGACATTTTATCTTCTAACAAGATTTCCTTTTCAAAGATATTCTTAAAAGATTTTGAAGACTCGTTCTTGAAGATAGTTTTTAGATCCATGTTGCATAAACGTTTAGACTCATTTTCTAGTTTAGAAAACTTTAGGAAAAATTTGTCAAAGCAAAAGTGTTTGGTTTCAAAATGTACCTTGCTTGATGTTTTATCTAGTAGAGAATCACAAACCGGATGGTTGGCTTCATCTTCATCCGTGTTATTCCATGAATCGCAAGCAAGTCCACTAAGAGCTCAACATGAGTAATCATCTTCATTTACACCTTCATTTAAAATATTTAAACTAGTAGCAAATGTATTTATCTCAACTAAATGTCTATCTATTAATATTACTAAGACTTCTAATTCATATGTGAGATCAAATTGATCATCTTTGGCTTGACATATTTCTTGATGAAAGTTTAACATATTTTTTCAAATATTATTAGCCGTTTGACAAAAGTACATTCTTTCATATTTGGTACTAAAGCTTTATAAATCATTGTTTTAGCTTTAGTATTTTTATCAAGTTTAAGATAGTTATCTTGGTTTTCAAAAACTTGTTTTCTTTGATTTGAAATTACCAAAAGAAATAATATGCCAAAGATCTTGATCAATTGATTTCACATAGTTTTCAAAATTACTTTTCCATTCAAGTAAGTTTTCTTTTTCAAATAGCAGTGGGTTTTGAATAGGTTGCCCTTCTTTGAGATTTTCAAAATCCATGGATCGATCCAAGTTTTAAAATACATTCTATTTTAAAGATCTTGAGTAACGTAGCTCCTGATGCCAATTATGGAAAACTAGAAGGGGGTTGAATGCTTTTTGAAATCTTTTTAACTTGAATATTCTTCAAAAACTTTACGTTTGCTTAAAGAAATAAACACAACGTTATATGTTTGATTCTTTAAAAAGCTTTTCATGTGAATCACAATTCTAATCTTTACTTGTTTTATACTTTGAAAAGCTTTACTTTTGATGATCCTAACTTTGCTTGTTTGGTTCTTTGAAAAGCTTTACATTTGTTTAAAGACATATATGCAACTTTACTTGTTTTAATTCTTTGAAAAGCTTTATATGTGATTAACGATTCTAACTAAACAACAACATGTAATAGGCAAAGATAAAGAAAGAAACGATCAAACCACAACACGATTGTTTATCGTGGTTCGGCTACAAGGACTCTTTTTCCTTGCCCTACATCCGCGCCCCGAGTTTCCAACTCGAGAGTTATAAGCACTAATCAACAAGCTCCTTTCACCGGCGGAGAAAACCTTTACAACGTCGCTTACACTTTTACCGACACTAAGCTAGATGTCGAGTTCTTTTACACGGGTACAACCACTCCCAACGTCGCTTACACTTTTACCGACACTAAGCTAGATGTCGAGTTCTTTACCAAGGGTACAACCACTCCCGTTAGTTCTTTTACAAGGGTACAACAACTCCCGACACACTACGTATTTTCAGGCCTAAAATACTAACCAATCACTACTACATACATGATACAAATGAAGTATAAACTACCAAAGCTTATACATGACCAAGCTACCAAGACTTGCAACTTTAGAGTTGAAGCTTGTAACTTCTTGAATGATCTTGTGAAGTCCCTTGCTACATAAGAGAATCACACAAGTCAAATGTTACTGAGTTAGTTTAGAGAGTATTTGAAAATATGTCCTAAAAGGGGTGACCCAAAACTAACAAATGGTTTGGTATTTATAGCAAACCATTCTGAAGGTCTGGCGGATACGGCAGACCCCTCAGAAGGGTTCCGCTCGTGTATCCCCAGGGTCCCGCCAGGGCTGCAGTTGGTTTTTGCAATAAATCTTCCAAACCAAACAAGGTCACATCACATTATATCTAGTGAAACACAAGACTTGCAAGCAAGCATAAGGTTGGTCAAACACTCTTTCTTACCATAAATGTATATGGACAAAGCTTGCCCTAAATGTGATGTGACTTTACTATTTTAAGAAATAAATGTGATGTGACAAGACACTTTCTAATTTAAGAAATAAAAACAATGTTTTGTTTAAAAGGAAATGTAAACCTTAGTTAAACAAGACTTAAACATTTAAAGTGATGATTTACTTATAGCTAAACTTCATACTTTGTCATTAACAAAACTTAGCAAAGATCGTAAAATATAAATAACGTTTTTAGGCGATATTTGTATTATATATATATATATATATATATATATATATATATATATATATATATATATATATATATATATATTGATGAGGCAAAAAATGAACCACTTTTAGGGGGTCATTTAAGCTCGGAATTGAATTTATTTGATCAAATATTGCCCTAAATCGTTCATTTTGTGATTTTAGGTACTTTGGGAGTGAAATCTGGAAAAGGAAGCAATTCGGACGTTTTTGGAGCATAAAAGTGAAGAAAAAGCCAAAGACTTAATTTTCCAAGCTGGGAACAGTGTGTGACGGCGTCAAGAGTACTTTCCTGACGGCGTCAAGAGTAAAGATCATGATGACCCAGTACAGAAATGAAGGCATCACAAAGTAGAGCGTCAAGAGTTAAATATGTGACGGCCTGTAAAAGTGGATAACATGACGGCGTCAGATGTAGATCAAGGCAGTCCGAGAATTATTTTGGCGGCGAGATGACGGCGTCACAAGGTTGTTCTTGACGCCGTCAGCCTCTTATATCTATATATAGTTTTCTAATTTTCATTCATTAGAGAGGAAGAAGTTTGGAGAAACCCTAAGGCCAAACCATATACGTATTTTACAGCTTTTTCAAGGGTTTTCAGCCCTTGAACCCTTACATGTGCTATTGAGATAAGTATTCTTTTAATTCAATCAATATGTCTATGTATTGGTTGTCTATATCTTGTGCTTGTCTTGATTCCACCATGCTAGGCTAGATTTTTCTTGTGTTTGCTTAGATCTAATGAAACCTAGATGTTGATTATGTGTTGATTACTTGTTTATAGTTGTATTGGATGAATGATTTCAATGTTAGGCTTAAGAAAACTGGCAGATCTCCAATTGGTAACATGCTTGAACGTCTTAGGAAACATGAACCGATGTGTACTAGGTTTTATTGGTTGTATTTAATGCATGAGTAAATTCTAATGATCCCATGTTAGGAGCTTCTTAGCCGGCTCGACATAGGAGTGAAGTAGGTACTCATAGGATTGGGGAGTTAAGTACGCCACCCCATGAATGGTATTAAGGAATACAATCCGTCATCCACGCAACTATAACAAGTAATTGACGTGTAAAAGATATCTAGGGAGTAGTGAAATCTAAGTAAACACATTTCTCCACTTATTGCTCACAACTTTAGTTTTATTTTCATTTTTAGTATTTTATTTTGATTGCATCTTTAGTATTGGGTTAGTTGACTAGCAACTAATTCTGCCCAAATCCTTCAAACCCGAGATATTTACTTGCTTTCTAAAAAATATAAAATACAAAAAGAATCATCCCTCATCTCTAGAACTAGTATTTTGGTTTTCTAATCCTAGCGACACTATTCCTAGCTGAACGATCAATCCCCCGGTACTTGTCATTATACTATACTACATCGATCATGTACACTGCCTGGTGGGGGTTGTAAGCTTCTCGAGATCCCTCGAGAGGTAAAGCCTGGTGCAATCCCTACGCATCAAGTTTTTGGCGCCGCAGCCCTGGGAATAGTTATTGTCTATGTTAGAATCTCTTTTTATTAGGTCTACTTGCTAGATTCCTTTCTAGTAAGATTTTATTTTTATTTTTAGGTTTTCTTCAGTCTATCTTATTTCTTTGTGTTTTTGTTCGTAACTTTTCACCACCCGACATCATGGACGATGGGAACATCTTTGAACCCTTCATCCCACCACAACAAAACCCACCACTAGAACCTCTTAGGCCCCGAACCTTAGGAGAGTATTCCCGACCTAGCCACCAAGGCTACCGAAACACCATTGAGCTCACCGGAGCCAATGTGACCCCCTTACGATCCGACACCATCCGGTTGGTGCAAAGCGGATGTGCATTCCATGGACTTCGTTCCGAAGATCCAAATCAACATCTTAAGGACTTCCTAAAAATCGTAGACTCCATAGACCTAGATGTTGCAACTAGAGAGACAACCCGATTACGCCTATTCCAATTCTTTCTACGGGATCAAGCTAGTCAATGGCTTGAGCGTTTACCCGCGGGATCCATCACCACATGGGATGATCTCACCACTCATTTCCTTGCTCAATTTTTCCCACCGGGGAGAACTACTAAGCTTAGAAATGACATCTTGATGTTCCAACAACGTCAAAATGAATCTCTTTATGAAGCATGGACTCGTTTCAAGGACTTACTCCAAAAAGTCCCTCATCATGGCATAGATCTTTGGCTCCAAGTCCAAATCTTTTATGACCATATCGATCTCTCCACGAGGCGAGTCATTGACCAATCGGCCGGTGGTAAGCTACGTGATCTAAGTGCGGAACAATCATGGGAACTCATAGAAGACTTTGCTTCTCTATGACAACGAAAGTTGGAATGATCCCCGTGACTTGAACAAAACGGTCAAGGCAATATCTTTGCCTTCGAACAACTCTAGCACTCTCGACCGTAGGTCATGGAACTTGAGGACCAAGTCAAGTTTCTCATGAAATCCTACGAAGCTCCTAAGCCTTCAAGCCAAGTGAACAAAATCACTTCTTCATGCGAATTATGTAGTGGTCCCCATGACACTCGTGATTGTGTGGAACTCCCCGGAACAGCTTTTGCGGACTACGCATCCTCGCGTACCGACGAAGCGGGAGATAAGTGGTACACTTTCAAACCCGAGCCAAACCCTTACGGTGATTCCTACAACCCCTCTTGGAAAATCACCCAAACCTTAGGTGGAAACAAAATCAACCCAATTCTTCCAATCCGCCTAATCGTTACCAACCAAACGGTCCACCCTCCAACCGTACTTTCAACAACAATCCTTCTAACAACTATGGTAGTACCAACAATATTGAAGGATTGATGTCTAAGTTCATGGCATCTCAAGAAGCTCGCATAGCTAGGTTTGAAACCGAATTCAACCAACAACAAACGGGGATGACCAACAAGATAGACAACTTGTTGAAAGCCCTCAACAACCAAGCGTTAACTACACCTAGGAAGGACACTAGGGACACCAATAACGGAATCCAAATTAAGGATCCCTCATCATCCAAACATGTCCACTTTGTCAATGTTGTCACCATTAAGCGAATAGATAAGGAGATAGAAGAAAGTGACAAGGATGAAGTTGGAGTAGAAACCGAGACTAGGGATGAAAGTAGGGAAGTTGGGGTTAATAAGGGAGAGGAGTTAGAGGAAGTAGAAACTATAGAAAAGCACTTTGATAAGTTGCCCACCAAGGAAGAACGGGAATACCATAAGGATTTATTCGATAGTCCCGAGAGACCATATATCCTTGGCACACCCCTTATCAAAATGGGAGACCCCTCTAACATTAACATACCATGCAATATCGGGCATATGCATATATGGAAAGCTTACATCGATCCTAGATCTCCTATAAACATCATGACTAGGACTTATTACAATTGGGTGATGAAGAAACAACTTGATTTTAGGATGATACCAATAGGAATGTGATAAGTAATTTTGTAGGGAGAGAGAAGGGATTGCATGTAATTATAGGTAATTTCACTTATGAGATCGATTTTATGATAGTGGACGACACTCGTCCGGTGATAGATGATTGCCTAAGCCAAATAATATTTGGAAAACCATTTGTTGAGGCCACTAGGATGAGTTATGGTCCGACTTTAGGGATAGTTAGATTCAAGGAAGAGAATGATGAGATTGCCTACTAAATGCCCTACAAAATTGAGCAATACCGCCTTCTCTCTAATATAGAAAAGGAACACAAGCAAGCGGCTTATTATAGGAATGATGAGGATAGACGTAGAGGAGTTGAGTATGTAAAGAATAGGATGCTTCGTTTCTACAAAGAATGCTTGCAACTAGGTCTGGAATACAAAACTGGTTGAGAAGATGACCTAGAGAGTGAAACCAACGATGAGGTCACGTAGTAACCCATGACCTTGAGTCTAGCTACAAGACTCGTAAATAAAGAAAAACGCTTCTTGGGAGGCAACCCATGCTTTGTGTGATTTTATTTTGTTTGTTTGTTATTTGCTTCCGTATGCATGCTTTATTTTTATTGTTGGTAGATCATGTTTCTAAACTAAAAAGTGGAAATACTTTGATTTGTTGTTTTGGCCTAGTCTTAACTCCACCTAAAGGTATTTTTGCAAAAGATAAGTGTAAGGGGAAACCCCAAATATGTTTTTAAGAAACAAACCGATCATGATTCTCCACAATATTAAGTGAACATGTATATTCGTATTTGTTAGAGTCAAATGCTTGTATTGAGTCATAATGAAGCTTTGCAGGATTTTCCAGGAAGTAGGACCAAGTTTTTCCAGAAATTTTCCTGAAACTTAACACAAGAATTTCTGCAGGTCACTTCTGACTGCGTCATGAGCTTGCTCTTGACGGCGTCACGTGTAAAAATCTGGAAATTTTACCAGTTTTGTTTTTCTAACGGAGTCTTAAAGTTTTTGCTGAATTATTAAGTTTTATAATCTCTAGGAAATCTGCAAACTTCATTCCACAAGCATTATATCTTATTTTGTTTTCTAGGATTTAGTAACTTATGTAGATTGCCGCCGATTTTATGCGAGGTTGCTTTGTTTGTTTTCTCAAGATTTACAGGTTATGTATGACAAGAAGATGATTATTTTTCTGGAAGGGAAGCTTTGATTGTTCATTTTCTCAGAGGAAGATCTAACCTAGCCACCATATTATCCATACCGAGCGAATCAGAGGAGTATTTGATTTCATTTGTTTTACTTATTTCATTTTTACATTCTTTACTTGAACATTGGGGACAATGTTCATCCTAAGTGTAAGGGGAGGGTAAAATGATGATACCTTACAAATACACTTTCGCTTGAGTTTGTTTGTTTGATAGTAGATGTGTAATAAAACTATGAGAAATACTTGTTAGTGCGATTTTAGCGCAAAATTTAAAATTTTTTACAACATTTAGGAGTGAAACTTTAGCCATAACAAGCGTCTCATAGATAGGAGATTGTATGACTAGCACACAACCGTACTTTCAGAAAAATTTTCCACCCAAATATGTGAGGTTCGCCTTTAGATTTGATAGGAAAAGCATTTACTATTAGTGCTTATGAGTGTACTGGTAGCATTTAGATTCTAGAACTTGCGTTAGTGATGCATCCCGAGACCGCTAGTGAGACTACATTCGTGTAGTAGGATTTACTACATGATAAGAGGCATTAGGATCACCCTTGTGTTAAACCCGTATCATAATTACTTGACCATTTAAGTCATATTATTTGGCTAGTTAAGTCAACTAATTTTTCCCACACCTTAGCGTTGTACTCATTTTTAGTACACGAAACCCCTAGTACACCCCTCCGAGCCTATCTTTTCGTTTCTAACTTTAAGCATCTTACTTAAAGGAAGAATTTGTTACACCCCACTTAAATATACAACCAAATCGCCTTAGCCTTCCGTGTATGCGCTCATTTTTAGTGCATTATTGTTATTTGTTAAACCTTAAGTTAATTATCTAATTGATTACATGGTTGCTAAGTCGAGTCATATCCTTGTACATATTGTTTTGGGACGATTGGGACTCATGGGTAAAGTACTTATTTTATGGAGTAATGGGGAAGAACATCATTTATTACCCCCATATGTACGTTAATCTTAAAAGTGCTCCAAGTGTTTTGATTTTCTTAATTCGAGTCGTTAGATTAGTTTATTGTAAAGTATGTAAAAATTCAAGTGTAAATGGAACGTTTATTCCCTATGATGTATTATTTTGGATGGTAGGGTAAGAGTGTATGGAAAAAAAAAGAAAATCGAAAATAACAAAAGAAAAAGAAAAAAAATAGAAAAAGGAAAAAGAAAAAACATACGGACTACCATCCCGTTTTATTCTATGTTTATTTTATATTTTTGTTATTTTTCATTTATTAGCTTAAGTCGAGTCTAGTTTTGGCTTAGCAACGCCATATTGTACATGTAATTAACCAAGATTGTTAACTCGCCACCAGTAAATACTGCCTATATCCAACAAAACCGTGTACTTCATATCCCTACACCTAACGTTACAACCCTTTGAAAAACTTCTTTGATAGTTTATCCTAGGTGCTTACGCCATGTGGTGGAGGTTTGATCCTTTCCCAAGCGTATGATAATCTATTTTGCTATGACAGGTAGTGAGAGATATCTTCCGTTTCCATATTGTAATTTATACTTTATTACACCCGAGAGATGTGAGTATCTAAACACTATTTGTGAGGTGCTTGTGTATGACCTCCGTGCTTGTCTTTGGTCTTTTGTGGAATGATTATTTGTTGTAATTACTTTTATATTAGTGTTAAATGACCCCTATCTTGTATTTTGATTAGAATAAAAGCGCATTTGCTTGAGGACAAGCAAATCTCAAGTGTAAGGGTATATGATGAGGCGAAAAATGAACCACTTTTAGGGGGTCATTTAAGCCCGGAATTGAATTTATTTGATCAAATATTGCCCTAAATCGTTCCTTTTGTGATTTTAGGTATTTTGGGAGTGAAATCTGGAAAAGGAAGCAATTCGGACGTTTTTGAAGCATAAAAGTGAAGAAAACGCCAAAGACTTAATTTTCCAAGCTGGGAACAGTGTGTGACGGCGTCAAGAGTACTTTCCTGACGGCGTCAAAAGTAAAGATCATGACGACCCAGTACAGAAATGAAGGCGTCACAAAGTAGATCGTCAAGAGTTAAATATGTGACGGCCTGCAAAAGTGGATAACATAACGGCGTCAGATGTAGATTAAGGCAGTCCGAGAATTATTTTGGCGGCGAGATGACGGCGTCACAAGGTTGTTCTTGATGCCGTCAGCCTCTTATATCTATATATAGTTTTCTAATTTTCATTCATCAGAGAGGAAGAAGTTTGGAGAAACCCTAAGGCCGAACCATATACGTATTTTACAGCTTTTTCAAGGGTTTTCAGCCATTGAACCCTTACATGTGCTATTGAGATAAGTATTCTTTTAATTCAATTAATATGTCTATGTATTGGTTGTCTATATCTTGTGCTTGTCTTGATTCCACCATGCTAGGCTAGATTTTTCTTGTGTTTGCTTAGATCTAATGAAACCTAGATGTTGATTATGTGTTGATTACTTGTTTATGGTTGTATTGGATGAATGATTTCAATGTTAGGCTTAAGAAAACTGGCAGATCTCCAATTGGTAACATGTTTGAACGTCTTAGGAAACATGAACCGATGTGTACTAGGTTTTATTGGTTGTATTTAATGCATGAGTAAATTCTAATGATCCCATGTTAGGAGCTTCTTAGCCGGCTCGACATAGGAGTGAAGTAGGCACTCACAGGATTGGGGAGTTAAGTACGCCACCCCATGAATGGTATTAAGGAATACAATCCGTCATCCACGCAACTATAACAAATAATTAACGTGTAAAAGATATCTAGGGAGTAGTGAAATCTAAGTAAACACATTTCTCCACTTATTGCTCACAACTTTAGTTTAATTTAGTTTTATTTTCATTTTTAGTATTTTATTTTGATTGCATCTTTAGTATTGGGTTAGTTGACTAGCAACTAATTCTGCCCAAATCTTTCAAACCCGAGATATTTACTTACTTTCTAAAAAATATAAAAATACAAAAAGAATCATCCCTCATCTCTAGAACTAGTATTTAGGTTTTTTAATCCTAGCGACACTATTCCTAGCTGAACGATCAATCCCCCGGTACTTGTCATTATACTATACTACATCGATCAGGTACACTGCCTGGTGGGGGTTGTAAGCTTCTCGAGATCCCTCGAGAGGTAAAGCCTGGTGCAATCCCTACGCATCATATATATATATATATATATATATATATATATATATATATATATATATATATATATATATATATATATATATATATATATATATATATATATATATATATATATATATATATATATATATATATATATATATATATATGTTTCAAGATTTAAATTAGTTTTTTATACTAGGCAATAATTTTAATGGTCTTTATATGTAAAAATAAAAAAAATAAAAAAAAAATAATAAAAAAATATTCAGGGTATTTTTAACTTGTCTCCCAGAGGCACATGATAATGAACATTAAATGTTGTAAGAATCTTACTGCCAGCCTCTTAAATTGGGACACGAGAGGCTATGGGACCAGATACTGAAGAATAGTGAGGACCACGCGCTGGCTGCTGGCCTCTCAGAAGAATCTTACAACGTTTAATGCTCTTTATTATGTTTACTTGTGGCACAATTTAGAAATACACATATATTAATATGTATTCGGTTTTCGGTTTAGATTGTCAAAACCATATCTAAACCGAAAATCAATTTCAACTCTTATAGCGACAACCTACTCCAGGTATGTTTGACAAAATGAGTTGGAGTTATAGCTTATATTATAAGTTGTAAGCTTGAGTTTAACATTTTATAAAGTTATTTGATGAATTAGTTAGATTTAAAACTTATTATTATAAAATCACGTAAAAATATATCAAGTTAAAGCTTGAGTTTATATTTGATTAACTATAAACCCAACTCAATTTAAAAGATTGTTTTAATTAGCTTGGTTTATAAAGGCTTTCACAAACTTATGTGATAAACAAATTTTATTTTATAAATTAAATTTGTGATAAACAAATCTTATTTTATTAATTTAATTGTTTTAAAAGCTGAAACTTTCGCCCCATAAACCACGGTTAAAATAAGTCATAAAAGATTACTTTATAATCACAAATACAATATTTAAAAACTTTATAAAGACATGACAAATACAAAAGAATCAATTTCTTATAAAATAATGATAAAGTAGGTAATTACATGATTTAAACCAAAGGCGTGTTTAAGGTGGGTATTGTTTAAAAAATAATTAAAACAATGAATTATATATACTAGACAAATATCTACTTAAAGCGACGATATATAGTTGCAAATAATTATATTTGTGAAATCGTGATTCCAGTTTGACCAGTGATACAAAATTTACCAGTTTAATTTATAGTAATTTTGAGAAAAAATGTTTATGGGTTAAAAACAACAAATAATAAAATTTAAGGAATAAACAATATTATTTAAAATATTAATTTAGTTATAGATGATATTATCATTTTTAATAAAGTGTATAGTAATCTAGTAACATTATTTGTCATTTTAAGTATTTAGGTTTAAATGGTATTATAGGCAATAAACATTACTTAAATTTTAAGCATAAAAAAAAAAAAAAAAAAAAAAAAAAAAAAAAAAAAAAAAAACTCGTTTACTTACAAGTTACCAAAGAAAAACTATTATATATTCTTAACCAGAATAGTTGAAAGTTGAAACTTTTACAATTGCTAGAAGTTTTGGTCATAGGCTCATAGCAAACGCTGCCTTCAAATGTCAAAGTCCTAATTCTTGCATATCCAAAGACTTTCAAGTTCTAAGTTTCTAACACCTTATTATTCCACTACAACAACTAATTAAAAATTACTACTCCACCACACTTTTCGTTATCAGACATCTAACAAATTTGCCACATTATATAATAAAAATAAGGTTGTTAGAATTATTGATCCATTTATATTTTACGATCATAAAATAATATGATGATATCTGTTCAGATCTAAAGAGTTTTGATATTTAATACTACTTAATTTTTTTTATTTGAAAACTTGTTGTAATCCAAACCTTGCTACAATTTCAGAATGCAGAAATATATTTTACATATATGACAAAAAATGAAACATTTTTTATGAACGAATACCCTGTTACATAAAGTATAACTTGTATAATCGTTCACGTAAGTCAAGAATAATATTCGAAGCATGTTTATTTATAAACTCGGGGTAAGGATCCAGTGAGAAGAAAACTTAAAATGAGAAGAATGAGAAATAACTATAATCACATATTTGAGATGCATCGACTTGAATTATATGCATCTCTAGTCATTTAGATGCATCACAATTAGTTTCGAAAGTGATTTTGAAGTGTAAACAATACGAAGTAGTACTAGCAACAAATTTGACTTGCAGAGGACTAAAAATACATAGGATTCGTTTAACTTAATGAAATGCATCTAATATATGTATATGCATATAATTTTTAGCTATAAAATATATTATTATGCATCTAAAAGATTATGGATGCATCTAATTCAAATTGATGCATCTCAAATGTGTATTTATGGTTATTTCTCATCCTTCTTATTTTAAACATTCTTCTCATTTGATCCTTAGACTATAAACTCGTGGATAGCACGTTCATTTGAAGAATTACAAATTACAAACTGGTTCCTTTTAGAAGTTCTAGAAGGTCCTCCTATTACATACGAGTTAGTTGTAACAAAGTTAATTGTCATGTTAATCACTTTAGAAAGACACATCTAGCACGTTTCATAGTGTTAATTTTCGTAAAAACATCTTGCACTTTTAAATTAATGCACACGTTAAAAAAAAAAAAAAAAAAAAAAAAAATTGTTGTATTCGGTTACTTGTAGTTTCATGAGAGGTAACGTACTCTATTTTTTGGTTATATTTACCCAGTAGTTTGAGCTCGAAATACTTGTATACAATTAGATGAAAACTGTAGAAGATTCTAGCTTTTTATAAGGTCGTCTCAGGGATTTCGGTGGCTTCGTGTCATCATCACAAAGAGACCCTTAAACACACATACAAAATACACATGTATCACTAGTGCGCGAACTCAAGCCTCATGTTATGTATATACATATAATAGATGCATGAAATTTTGTGACTCTCGTAAACTGGTGGTCCTGTGCAATAGCACCTGTTGCACTCCCTTAAAACCGGGCCCTCACTTTCTAGCTAGCATTATTGAAGTAATGCTAAACTTCAAGAACTAAAATAAAATATACCGATACATACATAAATAAATATTAGTGTTTAACGAATAAGAAAAAGCTTCATTTAAGATAACATACATTATAATATATTCGATGTCTCGATCATAACATTATTCACACATAACACATTATTGTGATAGAACAAGACGTCACTGATGATAGAAAAGAATACAAACACACAATTATTCATCACTGTCCTCGAGTGCTAAAAACTTAAAAGATTATATATGTGCATAGTATATAATACTTGAACAATATATAAATGAAAATAATTCACTATACTGACTTTGTATCAGATTTAACAGTATATTTTACGTTCAAATATATCCAAACAACCCATGTCATTCTTGTTTGGTCTGAATGGACACATAACAATTTCGATCATCTTCATCTTTTTTTATAAAAAGTAGTTGAAAGAGTTAACGACGTCAACCTCCACGCGTTTAGAAACCAATAGTACTCGAATAATAAACAATCACGAAAAAAATATCCCTTTCACATTATGTGATAACCTTTTTACCCGGTTTATATATTTGCTTAAATATAATGAGATTCACGTGGTTGAAATATTTTACAATACAATATATATATAACTATTTAACTCAAGACCGAATTTGGTAATTGTTAAAGACTTATGAACAATAAACGTGTTGCTCACCCAACAATAGGTTAATCAGGAAGATTTTGATCACAAGTATATTGTCTCAAAATGTCACGTTAGTTCATGCAAATGTAATATTCAAAATGTCTCGTATTATAATTACGGTTTTGCTAATCTCTGCTCACTAGGCAAACGATTAAGCGCAATTAATATAGACAAAATTTCATTTTAAATCAAAAAATATATTTAATGAACATGTATTCATTTTTAAAATTACAGTAATTAATTATCATTTTCATATTAATTAACTTCAATATTTCTTATATATATAGCTAATCCTTCGCTTAATGGGCAGAGATTAGCAAAACCCTAATTAAGAAAACTTTTATCTATCTTCAAGACTAAGGGTGAATGTCAATAGAATCAAACGGTAAATAAATGATATTTTCTTGTTCACGTTTATCAGAAAGATGGATTATTTAACTGAGATGAATCCGGTCTAACCGAAATATCATTACAAATATTGTTTCTAAAACTTTTCAACTCGATACACAGTATAGTTATCTAAGAAGGGTTGACTATAAGACCACACGCTTATAATCTGTATTCAAAGTACTGTTATTGACCTAAACTTGATTAAATTTGTATCTAGTCCATCCACTTTACTAGAAAATAGTTTACAATGGACCAATGAATTGTGGCAACTTATTTTGAAGAATTTTTGACACGTTGCATGCAACTTCTTCCCATCGCTTTCCTCCAATGTAGTTGCAAAAACCCTATAAATTAGATCTTCATATTTGATATTTCATTCACCTCCCATATCAAACCAACCAACATTCTAGCTTTCACGCTGTCACTTATTATTTCTCCTGTAAGTGTTAATCTTAACTTCAATTCATTAGTGTTTTATTGTATGATCTTTGCGTGTATATCTGCCTACTCATTCAAATTCCTATATATATGTTGTTCATGCATTACGTATTGTTTCCTTAAGAACATGATATTGCCTTTTAGATATGGAATGTGAGCTAAAATTTCAATAATTATATGATCATGCAGGTTTGCCGCATAAGTTTACAATGGAATACGAAAATGGATACGAACAACACATTCCACAGTCAAAATATGAATGCCTTCTCTTCGGTTAGCATCTAATTTTTATTTTTAGATGCTTCTTTTGTGTTGTCAAGATTTTACAATTTGTACTTAAATAAATGACATGTTCTAACCCTTAAAATGTTGACTTGTAGATGTTGATGATACCCTTTATCCTCTAAGCTCCGGGTTGTCAGGCCAGTGCACTATTAACATTAGAGGTATTTCATATGCATAACTCGATCTCTTTTTCATCATTATGTATGTGTTAGATAGTATCAAAATAAACTAATGGGTGCGCACAAATTTTTAGAGTATATGGTGAATAAGCTTGGTATGGAAGAAAGCAAAGTTCCAGAAATATGTGCTCAACTCTATAGGGATTACGGGACAACAATGGCTGGTCTCTGGGTATGACCTCAAGTGTAAACTTTATCATGTTAACAAAATTTTGAATCTCCGAAATTAAACCAGCTAATTGTTTCTTTGCGCAGGCTTTTGGTTATAAATTCGACAACGATGACTACCATAGGTACCACATCTTCCCATTCTTTCTTTTTTCTTTTTGTCTCTAAAGAAGCCGTAAAATCTGACGTTATGTTATTGGTGATCCACAGTTATGTCCATGGGAGATTGCCTTATCAAAATCTGAAACCTGACCCCGTTTTAAGAACTCTTTTGCATAGCTTGCCCATTAGAAAAGTGGTATGTTTATTAGTTTTGTCGACTTATATGACACTTCATGGCTTCCGTAAAGACTTCTGTATTAATACTTGTTTGTGCACTTCACAGATTTTCTCAAATGCAAATGAGGCACATGTGGCTGAAGTTCTTAACCGACTTGGATTGGAGGACTGCTTTGATGACGTTATATATTTTGAGTCTTTGAACCCTACCAACGAAGTCACCAATCCCGATGCTTCAGAGAGTTGTGTTATTGAATATGATAGTGAAAGTGGCGATGGACTACGAGAGAGTCCTATTGTTTGTAAACCTTTTGAAAACGCTTTCCAACAGGCTTTTCAGATGGCAAATATCAACCCTCATAAAACCGTAAGTTATCTTTGATGGGAGCCATATGATATGATGAAATATTTATGCCTTGTTTAATCTCACAAAATCTTTTTCTCTCGAATTTTGGCATTTCAGATATTTTTTGATGACAGTATACGCAATATACAAGCTTCGAAACTGACGGGCGTCACCACCGTGTTGGTAAGTTGATTCTGCGCGCTGTGAAAAAAAAATAAAAAATACTGCTAGTTGTTTTATATTGAATGTTTATTTCTTGTGGGTGAAAACAGGTTGGGTCGTCACAGCGTAAAAAAGGTGTGGACTATGCTTTAGAGAGTATCCACAACATCAGGGAAGCATTGCCAGAATTATGGGAATCAGTTAACAAGACAATAGATGTTGACCTTACGCAACAGATTGCAATCGAGACTCGTGTGGAAGCTTAGATCCACAACTGTGTTATTTTCTAACATCATTGTTCTAGTCTTCATGTGTAATTGTTCTTTCTTAATCGTCCAAGTATGCTACTTAGTGTCTTTGTTGTGTAAACTATAGTTTCAACTTCAATAGGTCAAAATGTATAAGTTATGTATTCAAAATCTTGTCAAGCGATTTGTTGATCGATTGATTCAAATTGATAACAAGAACTTCTATCTCATGTGTTACTTTTCGAAAATCGAGCTTCTTACCTATTCTGGTGATAAATGGTGGGGGATTTAAGCTTAAATGAAAGAACCAGCAGAAAAAAGGCATTTAGATACATCCCACATCGGCATAGCAAAGAAAACAGACATGTAAAGAGTAGCTTTAAAAACCAAGGCCTTGAAGTTGAGAAGCCTACCTTTCTCGGCCTTTTGGCTAAGATCAAGTGTAGTATCTGTTCTTATCAGTATCTGTTCTTATCAGCTTTGCTATTGGGGTCTTTGCGAGTTGCTTTGGTGTTGCACTACTGCTTTAGCCTAGCTCACCTGTCCAATCTTAGTTTAAATTTTGAAACTTAATTATAAGTACTTTGATATAACTTACTCATTGGGTACCATCACTTGCATGCACACATCAATAAATAACATTAGGCCAAACAGGCAATCTATACTTGTTTCTTTCTTTAGGCTCGTCCCCTCATCGTGTGTGATGTTGATGCTTTCGCATATGCCTTGATTGTATTCGCCCTGTTAAGGGTTATACAGAGAAGGAGCGAACTACTCAACTTAAGAATCTGGCAGCTTAGGTAACTTTCAGTTGACTAACTATTTAAGGTACCAACATAGCATATTGAATTCAAAATCATATTAAATTCACTGAAGATAATATGAGCCAACAACAGAAAATTTGTTGCCTTCAGACCACATCAATCCCTCTCTTTTGACGAAGGGGTCTCAGTTATGCTTTAACTAATTCTGTCATAATATGGTTTAATTTATCTCTATGAAAAAATCCTGCATTTTAAAAAGCCTATAAAACGAGTGGACGGTTTGCTAATAAATGATTTACATACCATATAATAAGACCAGTTAGCATATATCTTGACTGTGTCTCATATAAGAAAGCCAATAATTGTGCTGTCTGACCAAAATATGGAAACACTTGTTGCAAAAAGAGCATGTGTCTTGCCTTTTGTTCCCCACATTTAACCTTTCATTACTAAAGGTAGCAACGTTTAAAGTCTTCGACTTCTGTTTAGAAAGACAAGCATTCTTTATTTTTGCATTTGATTAGACAAATATCAGTATGATTTTAGGGTGTACGCTATTACTTTGAATGCAAATAATAACATTACTCAATTGTTCACAATTTTGAAAATATAACTCGCATCTATATCTTGAAGTTCGGTTGGGAAAGATGCATCAAGTCCTTAGTCCCTGAACCATTTGAACCAACACATTACTCAATAATTTATAGATTAGAACCGCAAGGTTTCAGGAATGACACATTAGATGTAATTAGAAGTTGCAATTGCACTCTTCTGCCGACGCCAAACATCTTTGACTTGTTGACTGATTCCCATAGCTCAGTCAGTGCCCTTTCCTACTATTGTGATGCTCTCCGAAGTATAGTCCACCGTACCCCTTTTTTGAGCTGTGATGAACCAACCTTTTTGCACACAAAACTAAGAAACATCTAGTTTTCAGCAACAGCAAGTATCAACATGTATACTCAGCAGAATAGACTTAGCAACCCGCTCCAAAAGTAGATGTACTTACCAACATAGTGAGTTTTGCGGTCTGCACATTGCATAAGCTGTAATCAAGAACAGCTGAAACACCAAAATATGACTAATTTCCTATGACTAATTTGACAAGTTCATATGAAATAACTTATGGTTTTATGTGGGTTATATTTGTACATTTTAAAAGCCTCTTGGAAAGCGTTTGACAATAGGACTCTTGGGTAGTAAACAACGAGTTTATTGTCATTATCTCGAGTAGTATAACTAACTCATAGGAGCATCAGCATCATTGATTTCGGTTTTAGTGTTCAAAAACTCAAAACATATCACATCATCAAAGAAATCTTCCAATCCACGCGTATGGTTAGGTATGTCTTTTTATTATGCTAGGCCTAATGCTTAGGTACGTCTACCAAGGAATATAACACAGATGTGGAGTATCTAACTTACCAACTGAAATAAGAATTGCACAGCTTAAAATGGACATTTTCTAACGGAACCAAAATACCACAGCAGAAAATTATGCTACTAACAACTGCAAAACTAGAAAACGTGAACCAGTATTGAGATCGAGCTATTTTAAAGTAGGTAACCATAAGACCGAAAGATGCATAAAACGACCCTTAGGATATGAACCAATTGAACCAACACAATACTTTTAGAAGTCTTGCAATATATTTTAATATGTTAAAGTCCAAGTATCATTTATATAATAATAAATATATCAGTAAAAGATAGTAAGAGCTAGACTTAGATCATTAAAATGGACAACTACAACTTGAAGATTAGAACCGCGAGGTTAAAAAGTTAGAAGAGTAGTTGTTTAAGCAAGAGTTTCAATTGCAATCTTCCGCTTACGACGAACATCCCTTGACTTGTTGCCTGATTCCCATAGCTCTGGAAGTGCTTCTTTGATGTTGTGAATGCTCTCTAAAGCATAGTCCACCCCTTTTTGACGCTGTGACGACCCAACCTGTTTACACCAATAGGATAAAATAACATTCAATATTCAGTAAAAACCAAGTATCAACATTTATACTAACGACCGAATTAACTTACCAATACGGTGCTGAGCCCTGTGAGTTTTGCAGTCTGTATATTGCGAATACTGTCATCGAAGAACAACTGAAAAACCAAATTACAAAATTTTGAGATTTAACATGATAGTGATACCTATTTGTTAATTGTTATTGCTATTTTAAAATTTCATCCAAAATAACTTTACGGTTTTATCAGGGTTAATCTTTGCTATCTTGAAGGCCTCTTGAAAAGCGTTTTCAAAGGGTTTGCAGATAATGGGACTCTTTGGTAGTATACCGACAGGTTTAACGTCATTGTCTCCAATAACAGAAGTCTTAGGAGTATCAGTATCGGCGATTTCTTTTTTAACATTCAGAGACTCGAAACATACAACATCTTCAAAGCAATCTTCCAATCCAAGTCGGTGAAGAACTTCAGCCACATGTGCCTCATTTGCATTTGAAAAAATCTATGTAATAGACGATGAATATTGATATGTAAGTGTTTATGAAAAATTGAAAAGCATGACGTGTACAGTATGTCGAAAAAGACTAGAAAAACTTACCACTTTCCTTATTGGCAAGCTGTGTAAAAGATTTTTGAGAACAGGGTCGGGTTTCAGATATTCATAGGGCAATCTCCCATGGACAAAACTGTCATTCGCCAATAATACCATAACATCAGTTTTTTGCAATTTTCTTACAGAAATGAAAGCAATGGGAAGATTCAGTACCTATGGTATTCATCATGGTCGAAATCATAGCCAATAGCCCGGAGACCAGTCATTGTTGTTCCGTAATCCCTGTAGAGTTGAGCACACAAATCTGCAACTTTGCTTTCCTCTATCTTAAGTTTATCCACCATATACTCTAAACAAACGCATATGCAACAAAAATTCAATTTTGTATACAATATATAACGATTACATAATTAGCAAAATCGGTACAAGTATATATGCAATACCTCTGATGTTTTTGGTGCACTCTGTTGATAACCCTGAGCTTAAAGGATAAAGGGTATCATCAACATCTACACGACAATACAAGAAGGTTTTTAAAATGTCATTGAAGGTCGGTACAATTTGCAAAAGCTAGATCCTGTGAAAGATAATATATTTAAAGGCTGTGAAATTAGAGGCTTACCAAAGAGAAGGCATTCATATTTTGACTGTGTGCCATTTTGGTATTCCATTTTGAACTAGTGCTTCAAACCTGTACAAACCATATGATCCTTAAAATTAGCGTATACTCCAAATTCGATTTGGTAAAAGTTGTTTGTAAGGCAACAAAATCATGATCTTATCTAAGACACTCATATCCGTCACTGAATTTTAAACAAACATGAAGAACTATATTCATACTAAACCTTATTCCTACATAGAGTTTGATGTCTATGATAAGTCTAAATAGATATACATGAACCATACAATACAAAATAAACGGAAATTCTGTTTAATTATACTGATCATCAAACCCCCTAAATAACTAACAATCATTCCGACTGAAAAAACACTCAAAACCAAATTTCGTGTCCCAAACTCCCAATAGATCATACAAAACAAAAATAACAAACAAATTCATTTTTTTCAACTAACAATCCAAAATAAATAAATAAATAAATAAAAATCCATCCGATCAAACAAACACTCAAAACTATTCTCAAGAACAAACCCGAAAATTTAGCACAACTCCTTTATCTTAATTCTCAAACCTCAAAACAAAAGAAAAAAATATAATGTGCACCAAGAAAACTAACAATCTTATTCATCAAATCTATATGACGAAACAAAGTAACTTTTATATTTTTTATAAAACGAATAACAGTACTGATTCGAATGGTATAATAAAAGTTTACAACTTAAAATCAATGCATCTAAGAATTTTCTAGACACACACAAAAGCAGATCCGACAATAACACATAATCCGTCCAAATAAATGTCCACTTTGAAAAAATCTCACTAACTACACTTTTCAGTTTTCATCAATAGCATGTAGGATTTGAACAAGCAAAAACAATGAACATAATATACACAAGGATCGAATAACATAAACATATGAACATAAGATATGAAAAACTTACAGAGAAAAAAAAAAAAAAAAAAAAAATTGTAACAATGTGTCAAAGAGAATGAGAGATATTATAGAGTGGAAACGAAGAATGAATTTATAGGGTTCACAAAAAGTAAAAGCGGGCAGTTGCTATATTTTGAAACTAACCAAATTTAATTATAATATAATAATATGTTATGGGAAGAAAGGAATCGTTCAAAAAAAGGGAAGAAAGGAAAGCGATAGGAAATAATTGTGATCGACGTGCCCAATTTCTGGAAGGGCTGCCACGTCAAATGTTTATATCATAAATCTGTCATGAGTTGAGATTCATAATGAACCCATACATGCCATACAACCTATCAACCAATCATAGCCACCCATTTATATTTTCCACATTTTTTTTAAAACAACATATCTTGCAAACGGTAAATCTTCAAGCTACAAAAAAAAATATAATCGCGACGAGGATTAAATGATCTTTCTATAAATATGCATTGTTATATACTTTCGACGAACTTTTTTTTTTTTTAGTTTTCGCCCAGAAAGAATCATATATGATTCGTAAAAATCATATATGATTCGTAAAAAATCATATATGATTCGATTCTTACGAATCATCTATGATTCTTATGAATCATATATGATTCGTAAGAATCATATATGATTTGTTAAAATCGAATCATATATGATTCTTACGAATCATATATGATTCATATATGATTTTTCTGGGCGAAAAAAAAATTAATCGAAAAAAAAATTCATCGAAAGTATATAACAATGCATGTCTATAGAAAGATAATTTAATTCTCATCGCAATGGTATTTTTTTTTATAGCTTGATGATTTACGGTTTGCGAAATATTTCAGTTTTAAAAAAAGAGTGAAAGTTTATTTTTTTATTTTGATAAAAAAAAAATGAGTAACTAATATCGCTTGATGAGTTTTATGGTAAAAGTTGAATCTATAAAGAACTTTTGGCAATCTCGCATATGTCTTAAACAGCACTTAAACCCATAATTATTTTATTTAAGAGTTTTTTTTTACATAATATGTGTATCATTGAGACACAACCCATTTAGTCTTTCACTGTAGTGTTTTGTTAAAGTTTGCATTAAGAGCTATATTTAAATGTTAAAAAACATAATATAGTACTAAAGTACGTTTTAGGTTTGCAAACAAGCCAAACTTTTATCAAGCAACTCGAAACTCGAGCTTGAGCTTGACTCGATCGAGTCGATCTTTTCGAGCCTTCATGTTCATATATATTTTTATTTATACATATTTATATAAATAATCTAAAAGTGAATGTGAATATTGGTATAACAACTAAAAATAGTATTGTAGAAGGGGTTCTAAACCCTAATGCTCCATAATGCTTTGTATAAATTCTTTGTTCTTGAGTTCGTGTCGTATTTACTTTACTTTATTGATGAGTTTGGCTATCGAATAAAATATTTATGTATTAATTCAAACTTTTCGAAATGAGCTCGAGCCTTATTCGACTATTTCCAGCTGAACTCAAGCCTCTACGATTAAAGCTCGTCGAGCTATATATCGAGCCGAGCTCAAACCTACCTTAAAATTTTTGACCCGAGCTCAAACCCTATTAAGCTTGAGATATGCATGTTCTAACATTAAGGTGGTTGAGAGCAATTATTTGCAAAAGGTATGTGATTTATTATTCGGGTACGAATAAAATATGCATGTTAACATTTTATACATAGACTTTAGGGCTATATTTAGCATTTCCATTCATTATATTATATAAATCAAACTTATATTATAATATGTTACAAAAATTTAGGTTGATATTGCATTACATGTAACTTATGGTGTTTGTTATGGTACCATTTAAACTAGGGGTGAGCAAAGCGATCGGATGGACCGGATTGACTGATAAAACCGACCGGACCGAACCGGACCGACCATATTCGGTCCGATCCTCTCGGTCTAGGCTTTTTGGTTAATTCGGTCTTCGGTCCGGTCCTGTCCGACCAAAAAACCGAAAAAACTTGCTAAATCTTTTCTATTTGGACCGGACCGAACAAAGGACTAACCGGACCGAGACCGGACCGACCACATTCGATCCGGTCTCGGTCTATGGTTTTTTCTTTACTCAGTTTTCGGTCCGGTTTGATTTTGGCCAGTCCAATCCGGTTTTTGGACTGTGATCACCCCTAATTTAAACTAGACATGTTAATCATATGGGCCTATGTGGTATCTTTGTTTCAAAAAAGTATAATGGTGTTTGTTGAATGGTGTAAAGTTAAAACTTAAAAGCTTTCTTTTAAGTGGAGAACTATATCTGACTTTTTTTTTCCCCTCCTCCTATTTGTTTATGTGGTGAGTATTCATGTCCATACACGTGGAGGATTGAAGTCGACACAGATCACCAGTTAATGCATTCAACAACTTTTACATTAAGAAAATAAATGCATGTGAGGATTAAATATGTTTTTCTTTTTGGTGCAGTGGATTAAATATGTTTTTTTTTAACGGTGACTTTTATTTTTTGGAGAAGAGTCGCACCTATTTTAAGGGAGGCCCTTATCCATCATATACCCAGACTATGTTGTCTTAACCGGGTCCACGCTGGCGCAGTGAGGATTATTAACGGCGTCCGCCCGGAAACCGTACCGCCTCCACACGATTATAATTCGCTGGAGAAACGACCGGATGAAAACCGGGGTCGGCTCAGATTCGAACCTGCGCAGCTAATGGCTTACAGGGTCTCTTCTTCACTGCCTAGTATCAACAAACCCTGTGGTCAAAAAGGACTTCCCGGATGGTCAGTACTACTCTCTCTGTGACTCACTTAACAAGTTAAGCACTCACCACTAAACCACATGGTAGTTGATAGTGGATTAAATATGTAAGAATAAGAAAAAGGATTATTTGATCAAATGATTATGATATGAAATCATGTCAGAGCTAAGTTTAAAAAAGGGATGTGTTGACCGGACGGGGGTGACCCACCTGTCCCCCTGTCTTTTTCCTTTTTGTCCCCTCTTTTTGTCAGTTTCTGCTCCGTATTTTTGACAGTTTTAAGCGGTTGACTTATTAAACTTTATATTTTATGTTCCGCACTTTCAGGTTTATAGCTTTTTTTTAAAAAAAAAAAAAAAAAAAAAAAGGTCCGGCTAACAAAAAGGGGGACGGTCCGGTTAACCCATGCCTTAAAAAAAGAAAGAAAGAAAAGGTAATCACGTCCAAGAATATAAGACACCTAATAAGTAATAACCAAAAGTTATTACGTTGATGATATAAAATTACTTAGACTATCGTCAACCATGTATTTAAAAAAAAATCTTTGAAGTATAACGGAGGAACATCTTTTACTTACATTTTCCTTTAAAAAACATATCATCTCAAACTATATCCTTTCAATTTTAAACTTCAAAATATTTTCATGCTAAAAGAAATTTTTATCACCCAATCTGTATCTACATCACTTTAAGTATATAAATATTTACTGATTTCGATAATGAATAGTGATCCTTGATATATGGAGGATTTTGAGCGATGCTTCAAAATTATCTCCAAGTTTAAAGCATGATTGAAGATAGTTTTTGATGCTCTATTCTTCAAATACGAAGAATATAATTGTTTGGAGACCATGGGAAAAAATGCCTAAACATTGCTAGAAGTTTAAGAACGTTAAGACGAGAGACGGATCTATGTAGGAAGTGTGTGTGGTGGGGGGAGGTGCCCCATGTCTAACTAAAAAAGGTTGAGATTTTAGTGTAAATTTTGACATTTTTTCGAAAGTGCCCTCACCAAAAACTCAAATTGCCCACACCCACATACTAAAATCTCATATTCAACACTTTAACTATTGCTAGAATTGGAGATGGAGATTATAAAAACAGATTATTTTTATAAGCTATATTGTGTTTGGTACCCCAACTTTTTTTTTTTTTTTTTTTTTTTTTTTTCACAAAATAATCTTTTGTTCAAAAAATAGTATCATTTGGCTGCCAAGATTAAGAAAGATTATAGGAAAAATAATCTTTAAAATTAAAAGTTTATCCAACCAGTTTTTCAGAAAGGACTAGAGATTACTTTTTGTATAATTACCATTTTAATAAAACCCTACTTTCACAGCCACATAATAGACGACCATTAATTTGCTAGTCACGTTTTCTTTACCCTCTCGCTACCCGTAAGTTCATTGATTTACATTATTATAATTGCGTTTTGATAAGAATTGCATGGTACTGGATATTTGTAGAATTGCATGGTAGTGGTTCAATTGCATTTTAATTAGAATTGCATGGTACTAGTTCAATTGCATGGTGTTGCATGGTTCAATTGCATCATTCAACACATGACATAGGCATGTCAATGATTTAATTTTTTATAAAGTAAGAACGATGTTAGTTATACTGATTTGCCCCCTTTAATATGAAATGCACATCGTGGATGATAATTTAACATCATTTTAACATTGTTTGTATTTTTACATGGATTTTCATGCAATGCTACATATTTATGATTTATATCAATAATTTTATTTACTATTTTTGTTCATATTGGGTTTGTTATTTGTATGTCCAATTACGTCATTTTACACTTTTAATCTACAATGACAGCTAGTTTGCCAAACAGTACTAAAAAAAATGCTACATTTTAAAATTTTTTAGCACTAGCACCAGCACCATCAAATTTTGCCAAATACACCCGAAGTAACCTTTGTTTTTCATAGACTATTAGATTATGAAACATTATTTTTATTATAAGCATAATAAAAATAAACTACTTAAGAAATTGTTTGCAAGTCAAACGAGTATTATTTTTTAAGTAGTTTATTTGTTGAAAAAATAAGTATAATCTTTTCATAATTTCATGTGCCAAACATGCCTTAAATCTAATAGAGCTTTCATATTACATCATTATAAATAATAGACGTGTGCCCGTAATAGCGACAAGATTTTGTAGCGGTAAATAGTTATAGTTATATTGTTGTTAAGTGTTTCGTGTAACATTTAACGATTGACGTTGGCAAATCTTCATCATCCAAGATGATAACGACATTATATAAGTTTTAGTTTAACAAATTGAGATTGAAATGTGGATCAAATCGGGATGCATATGTAAAAAAAATGGTAAAGATTAGCTAGGTAATTTTAAAAATATCATTAATTTTAGAAACAATAATATTTGTAGCAAGATATAATGGCACAATATTAATTCAATATTTCTTATTTTAAGAGTTTTAAAGTAAAACAATTTTTCTTTATGTATAGTATAAATTACGTAAATAAATAAAATGTAGTAACTATATTTTTCATTATTCAATGATACCATTAGCATCAATTTTAGTTATTCTTTAAATAAGGTTTTAAAAGTCAAAAATATGAAACAGTGTGTAGATCCTATATGAACATTGTCAAACAAACAAAACGCTACAAAGAAGAATGTAGTTAGCGTATTTACATAAAGCCACGTCTTACACGCTTTCGGTTTGTATCACGTGGTTACGAACTTTACGATGCGTCTCTTCATGCGTGTTTTTACGGCATCAAAATTTATACTTTTATAATGCTTAATTTATAATTTGCATTTCGCAAAGCTATAAACCATAATGCTTAATTTATAATGATTGTCACATACTTTTCATGTAATTGTTTACTTGTATACATTAGATCCAATATAATTAAATCTGCGACTTTTGTATCGAAATTTGGAGTCAAAATATACTATCAATGAAAAACTGCATTTTGGATGTCTATACATGATAGAGACCCTAGAGGTAAAAGGCTTGTTGGTTTTACGCTAAAATTGTAAAGTCTCTAATAGCATCTCCAATGGCTCAAACAAACAAAAACTTTTCACTATTACAAAAAGCTTTTGAGGATGGTTTTTAGCATTGCATGACAAGCTTTTTGTAAAGCTTTTTAAGAAGACTTGGTGAACTCCAAGTCATTCCTAAAAGCTTTAGTTATTAAATGTGTGTAGCATTAATGGCATTAAATGCTCCAAGTCTTTATGACTTTGTGCCATTGTAGATGCTCATTATGCAAACAATTTTAAAGTGATAACATCAATTTCTTGCAAAGTAAGAGCTTTACATGGTTTAAGTCTATAATTCTGTATGACGGTGAGTTCAAACCATGTGAAGTAGCCGGCGAAAATGTCAAAAACCATAGTTACTTGCAGGGACGAAACTTGAACACTGTTGGTGGGGGCCAACTTGAAAAGTATTTATTTTAAGGAGGCTGATATACACTACGCTGAAATTTTTGTATTAAAAATGATTCAAACCATATATAAAAAAGTATAAAATGTACATAGGGTCAAAAATTTTGGGCCCCCTCAGTCCTTTCTAAGTTCCGTCCATGGTTACTTGTTTATGTATGTGACTTAAAGCAAAGATTAGTAGTATAAGTTTACGATGTGAGATTACACTAGTCATATGTTCGGTTTCCCTTTAGTGGTAAGAACCTTGAGATAAGAGTGTTTATCTTAAATCGGGGTAACACACATATACAACTAGGGTTTAGTGTGTGTAAATATAGAGAAGGTGAACTTGGTTCTTCTCATGAAATGCATGTGTATTTATAGGTATGCATATAGGGTTGTGTGAGACCCTTAGATAAGATCCAACGGTTTAGGGAGACCCACGTGGGAGCATCCATGGAGGAGACAAGAATGACACGTGGGCACGTCGCGTAATATGCTTGGCTTTTGATGTTATGGGAGTATTTGTACAAGGCACAATTTACATGTCATCGCGAAATGTTTGCGGCACTACCTCTGCACCAATGAGGTGTCTGCACGTGACAATAGTTTAATAATGGTCTAGAGGACAAAGCATCATGCTAGTTGTTGCTTGGAGATTGATTCTCCATGCGATGCTTGTTGTAAACTGGGTTAGTATTTTCCTGGATAGTTGATTCTCCAGGCACAGTGTGCTGTGCCTTTAACCTTTTAGGCATGTTATGGTCGTATGGGCTTTAGCTATTGAGTTATGTTAGGTCTCTAACACGGATCAATTCATACATATCTTAGATCAAGAATTAGGTTTTTAGAAAGAGAGATAAAGAAAGACAACTAGAGAGAGAAAGGAACTAGTTAACTAGAGAGAAATGTATAAAGAGAAGGAGAAAGTAGATAAATAAAATGAGAAGCACACACAATACACAAAGGGTGTGTATTTGTATGGTTTTACAAGATAGAATGGGCCTTGATGGGCCTTATGGAGGTTATGGACATGGACTAGCTAATATATGGACCTAACATAGCAAACCTAAGCCCATTAGTCCATAACTATCTTAATACATATTACAACAACGTTACAAGGTTCGTTTAAGTATAAATGACCAACACTTTATAAGCTAACAATCCCCCTTAAGGGGTGGTCATTTATAAAAAAAACTTTTTCTTCGTTTCTTGGCTCTTGAGTCTTCAGAATCTTCAATTAATGATACTTGAGCACAAACCTTCTTTCTTTGTTCCATTCATGTTGTGTGATCTTGAATGAAATATCTTTCCTTCGATCAACATCTTCAAGTGTTAAAACAGGTTTTACTACTACTAATCGTAGTGGTGTTAATGTTGATAAATCTGTTTGGCAGCCTATCAAACCGAATGTCAGATTTTAGTAAAAGAATCATGGAAACTCACCAAAGAACGGAGCTCCCAATATGTCTATTTCTGCTAATGATGGTTCGAAGCCTTCATCATCTTTCTCTATTGTTTCCTCAAAGAAGGGAGGTTGCAAGGCTCCTACTAACTCATCTCATATCCCCACTTCTAAGCCATATGATTTGTTATCTCAGGATTTTGATCATGAGAACTATACGAGGAAAGGGGTGATCCAAATCCGGATGATATGAAGAGTGAGGAGAAAGTTGAAGTTGTTTTTTATGAAACTACTAATTTGCTCATTAGTTCAATTATGGGGGCTCGCAACACGGCTCCTGATGTTTTCAAGACTTGATTTGATACCTTTTTGCCATGTTGGCGTTCTATCTCCAGTTTTATCTTTTGCAGTATATAGCTAGAGTTGAGAGTGTTTATGGCATGTAATAAGCACAATTTTTAGGTGTCTATCAAGCTGTTTGCTTGAGGTTAATTTCGTACTTTAGCCACATTTCATTTGTACTTAAACTTTTTCGGTTTTAATATACTTTATCGGGGCAACCCTTTACCTAAACAAACATCTTTAAGTGTTGTCCTTTGAAAGGATTATGTGCAACCCACACAACAAGCTTTCACACTTGACTTTACAGAAACGCTAAAGGATCACACTAGTGCACACTAAACGAACATGCAAGCAGAAATAAGAATCGGGAAACGAAATAAAATGAGAATAATGAGGAAATTAAAATACGACATTATTTCCTTGAGGGATTAAACAGTTATTACCCGAAACATAAAATTTATCCGGGATAAATACTAAGGAGTAATAAATGGCAAACTATGAAACACAAATCCCCTAGGAATTTGTGCACGTCGACCGACCCAAGGGAGGGGTGAGTTTGACTTATTGTCAAACTTGAATACTTGTCCTACAAGTATTCTAGAATGCTCCCTAAAATCCTATAAATACAAACGCTTCCTAAGGCATTCTCATAACTCACAACTAAACCTTAAAAAAATATCTCCTCTCTATTTGTTCGATCGACCAGAGGGTTTCTAAACCCTTGGTCGAATTTAAATCGACCCAAAGTCGATCCCTAAATCGACTTTAGTCGATTTAGGGTTTACCCCGCTTTTGTATCTCGCCTAACTTGCGTTGGTTCGAATCCATACTTCTACTTGTGCAGTACTAGTGGAACCTGACGCAATCCAAGCTGTGGTTTTCCTCCTGAAAATCCTAGATCGATCGAACTACAAAGAAGAAGGTGAACTCGAGCGTTGCAGTTGATCAATAAGCTTACGCATCTGCAGAAAACAAGTAAAGTCTTCTATAAACACCCTTTATACGTGTTTAGTATTAGGTTATGTCATTGATTAGGAAAGATCTTGCTAGCTATGGTTTGTGTGGCTGCATGGCCACATATGTGTTTACTTCGGATGCTGCATGTTTTATTGGTCATGCTGGAACCACCAGAACCCTACAGTGTTAGGGTTCTTAGTAATTACTATTATTGTCATAAAAATTATAAAATTAATTTTGGTTATGCATGGTCTAGTCGATTTGTGTATATTAGGGTTTTATGTTTTTTGCAATTTTGATAGTGTGGTATAACTTGAATCCTGATTTCTTACATGACAAGTAACACTAGTCTAAATATACAAGGGTTTTCTAACCCTTGAGGGTGTCGACATTATTAGGGTTTAGGGTTTTTCTTATTCGAAATACACAAAAATTTTCTAATCTCTGAGGGTGTCAATTTCCATAGAAAACCCTAAGTCAAGATTCACTAATTAGGGTTTATTTGATCATATGACAAATGTTATCAATTCTATAAGGATACTGATTATCTAAGATTAAACCATGAAAACCCTAAATT
The DNA here is from genome assembly GCA_030686995.1 of Artemisia argyi. Lineage (NCBI taxonomy): Eukaryota > Viridiplantae > Streptophyta > Magnoliopsida > Asterales > Asteraceae > Artemisia > Artemisia argyi. Next base: position 137,577,775 of record CM060677.1, read on the forward strand.
AAGTTGTCATAGCAAAAACTAAGGTTTACTTGTTTTTCTTGTTAAAGGGTAATAAGTTATCTTTTTGTGATTGTTTTAGTATTGGGAAAATTACTTAAAAATGCATCAAACTTGACACTTTTTACCATTGTATGTAGTGTAACAACCGTGGTTTTGGCAGGTCAGTTTGACTGATAGTCTTGACTCGGTTGACGTTTGTTTGGTGTGTCCTAGGTGTTTGAAGTGATATAAGTGTGATATAGGTGAGTTTTAGCACTAAATCCCTTTGCGTAAATGATTTTATTGTGATTTGGAAAGTTTGGAATTTGGGAAAGTTCATTTTGATCACCTTTGTGGTGTAGAAATGACTTGTGTAGTTTTGGTGTTTTTGTGATTTTGCGTAACGAGTCTTTGTTCAAGTTAATGAGCGTAAGCGAGTTATGTGTGTTTTGTTTTTATGAGTTATATTTCAAAAAGAGTGTGGAATTCTATTTTGGAAACTTTGTTTTGAAAATGATAATTTTTCCGGTTGTTGTAAAAGTTAAGGTTTATCGCGTAAGACGCTAGGATTAGCTACATGTGTTTATAAAATATGAAAACTATAAGGTTTTGAGTGTAATAATTTAATTTAATAAAAAAAATATATAATATGTATGGGTATACATAAAATTCGGCTAGAAGGGGATAAGGGGGAAAAAGGAAACCCAATTTGAGTCCAAATATGACTCTTAGGCCCAAGGAATCCTAGTTCAACCCAAACAAGCCCAACCCTTACCCTTGTAACCATATAGAACGACCCAAACCCCCTATTTTCTGCAATTTGAGTCGATCCCAAGGGCAAGAGAAGAGGGAAAAAATTAGGGTTTATAATTTTCAAGCAATAATCAAGAATCAAGGTAAAATCCTAAAACCCTATGTTCATATAATTGATTAATTATTGGTATTCATGTAATATTAAGTATGATGGATCTAGGGTTTGTAAACTTCTGTAAATTAATTAATTAAAACATGTTAGGATCATTGGTTGATGATAGTGTGGAAAACTAGAAGGGGGGGGGGGTTGAATAGTTTTGCGTCTTTTTCGTTTAGTAAAAGTTTGCTTTCAAAGAATTGATGGTAATTGTTAAAACCTTTGAAGCTAAAGTGTAGATACAAATTAATTCACATATATCATATAGACACTACTTATTTAAAGTGTTGAAATAGAAATTATAATTTCATATATCTCACTTAATTATAAGTCTATATATATATATATATATATATATATATATATATATATATATATATATATATATATATATATATATATATATATGTATATGTGTTTTAATAATTATATATACTTATATTTTACTAATGTATAATTAATATTATAAATGGAACCTAGTTTAATCTTTATGTGAAATCAATATATGCACAACACACAATTATAACAATGTACGAGAAGCTAATAAGTAAGCAAGCAAAGAGTTAGAGATGGAAAGATCAAACCGAGGGACAAAGGATTTATAGTGGTTCGGCTACAAGGACACCTTCCTTGCCCTACTCCACTCCCTGAGCACCGAACTCGAGAGTTTTCTTCACTAAGTTAATAACCTCCCTTATGGCGGAGAAAACCGTACACACCAAAAGCTTACACCAATTTACGACACAAAGCAAGATGTCAAGTTCTAATCGTAGCTAGAACCAATCTCACACCAAATATCACACCACGCCTTCTTCACACCTTTACACTTCTTCTATACTTCTTCACACCACAAATATCTTCACGCCTTCACAAATACTTCACAACTTTAATGTCTTGGAACTTAACAACTTCAAGGCACTAGCGTCTTCACACCTTCAAGCCACTAATGTCTTCACAACTTCAATTTACTAATGTCTTCTAGTCTTCTCCACTTGGAAGCTTCAAATATCTTCACTACTAGTCACTATTGCTACTATCTCCTATCACCACTACTATCCAACACTACTTCTTCACTTCAAGTTCCACTTCACACTTACAACAATTCTAGATTCTACAACTAAATCTAGCTAACTAATACATACACCTTATTCACCAAAATATGAGAGATTAACAAGAAGATATAAACAAGCAACTTAGATAGCAAGATGATACTAAGTTGTAATACTTCTATTAGAAGTATTCTTCTCTTTGCACTTGAGTGTTGAGGCTTGAATCACTTTGAAACAAAGATCAAAGTATATAAGATCAAAGGATTTTTAGAGAAAGGAAATTGATGTTTAGATCAGAAAGTTTCTAGTGCAAAAAGGTGAGAAAAATATGTGGAATGATCCAATATTTATAGGGCCAGAAAATACTGTTCTGGAGCGTACCGGTCCCCTTAATTAGGGGGCGGTCCCCCTAATGATTAAGGGGGCCGCCTAGTAAAATTAAGGGGGCCGCCCTCCTGAACGTTGGATTTTCTTGTCCTTTTGTGAGGGAAATTTTTCTGGATTAGATTTGCCATTTTTGGTTGAAAATTTGAATTCATAAATATGTAATGAATTAAACATATTCTTTTAATGCCAAAAATGTTTTACAAAAAATATAAAATGTTTTGTGACATTTTATAAATATTTAGTGATTAACAAAAGTGTTCCTTTGATCTTATAATGCATTAGACACTTTGTTTATTCATACCTTAAGTGATTAGATGGTGAAGATGAGTATTTACTACTAAATACTTGTTTATGTCATAATCTTTGGTTTGATGAGTTTTCGTTTTGTGATTATCAAAACATAGAGATATCGAAAGATATGAATAACGTTTTTAGTCATTTATTTATATCAACAATCTCCCCATTTTTGATGATTACAAAACCTAAACTCATTAAATCCAAAAATTAATTTTTAGACAAAGTATTTAGTGAGTTTATATTCACTTCTCCCCCTTTTTGTAGCATCAAAAAGGTTTAAGCCAATAAGAAGGAGGCTCCCCTTGATGTATGCTCCCCCTCGTTTGAGGGCACCAAGGGTTCGAGAAATGGAATTCTTGCAAGAAAAATATTAGAAGCACAAGCATGGCACAAGCAAACACATATATCATAATACCAACAAATAATAAGCATGGCAAAAGATAATTAGAAACACATATTAAGTCATTCATTAATAGAAAATGATTATGTCAACCCATAATCGTTGTTACAAAGACCATAAATATAAAGTACTAAACTAAGTAGAGCATCCTAATGTGCCAACAAGGAGTGTCACCAAACTTTCTTGAATCCCAAAATGGTTGAAGAGTTTTATTTGAAAATGAGAAACATAAGCATATAAAATTCTTGGTGGTTTAGTGGAGATAAACTTTTGGTTGCATGGATGTTGGTGAGTTTGGAGATGTGGAACTTGGAGGTGGTGGATTTGAAGTAGGGTTTGTTGATTGAGGGTTTTGATGTTGTTCAAGTGATGGTGTTTGTTGAGATCTTGTAAGAAGATACTCAATCCAAGTGAAGTGCTCATTCAAAGCAATGGTTTGTTGTTGAAGGAAGATGCAACAAGGGCAATTGTTGACATGCTTCTTAATTTGGTTGATGTTGTGTGGTGATGATGGTGAGCTTGATTGGGGTGGATCCAAATTGCGTTGAGCAAGATGTAATGCTAAAAGAGCACTAAGCTCATGAGCCTCTTTCAGCTCCTCAACGAACTTCAAGTGTTCGGAGGAAGGTGATGATGGTGGAACATGATGGTTGTCTTGGGTGAAGGTTTGAACATGCAACATAGGAATAGCATGTGAAGTTGTAGGATGTGGTGGTGGTACTTTTGGTGGTGGAGACATGGTTGAGCTTGGGTAGTCATGAAAACATGAAATGGGTGTAAGAGGTTCTCCATGAGTGAGTGGTGTTTTTGTTGAATGAGCAACATGTGAAGTATTGATTGAGAGATTGGGATTGTTGTTTTGGGATTGAGCATGCTCATCATAAGAAGAAGCATTAATGAGGGAATGAGTGGGTCATAGGTTGTGAGATGAGTCATTATTCTGGGTTTGAGGTTTAGTAGTTGGTTGACTTGGAACAACATCACTTGAGTTATGACAAGAATCAAGTTTCCTCCTCCAAACGGGTTTGACGGAGATCCTTGCGGTTCTTGAAATCTTAGGTTTTTGGTTGTTGGGAGATGACATGTTTGGGTGTGATGGCATTAATGATGGGAAGAGGGTATTTATAGTGTATGAGAAATGTGGTTTAGGAAGGTAAATTTTGAGGGATAGCATGGGACAAAATATGTTTGTGAATTTTGGGAAGTATAGGCTGAAATGGGTCAAAAAGTGATAAAGAAAACAGTCTTCCCGACCATCAGATGGCTGGTCCCCTTAATTAGGGGCCGGTCCCCTTAATCATTAAGGGGGCCGCCTTATATAATTAAGGGGGCCGCCCATCTGGTGATTCCCAGAATGCCAGAAATGAGTTTTTGGCAGAAAATTTTCAAAAAGGTTTTGTTTTTGGATTTGGATTCAAGTAAGTTCAACTCTTTGAGGCAATATAGAGCATACTATTCATGAATGTAGAGAGTGATATAGAAATAATTAAATTCTAATAATCATGCTATCTATTAATTTATCAATTAAGATATGCAACTAAGGAGGCAATAAGGCAAATTAGTTAAATGTGTAACTATATGAAGATGATAACATGTAGTCTAGTGCAAACATATTGATGATAGTTAACAAGTAACAAGTAGGAGGATATGATTATATGGACTTCAAGACTTGTTACAAACAAGATCCATATGGGCAAGCCATGATTCTCATGAAATGATTTGATTAAGTTGTGAATGTCATTTCCATAGAAGTATATGACACATGTGAGATAATCAAATGTGTTTTAAGCAAAACGTTTTTAGTTTTATTCAACAATGTTTTGAAATAAATTTAAGTGTGCATTGCAATAAAATAAATTGAACTTTGTTTCATAACATGTAATAAAAAAATTTCAATCTTGTTTTTGATTAAAATAAGGTTATGAAAAATTATAGTTAAGCAAATTGTTTGAAGAAAAATAATATAGATATTTGAAAGATTTTTTATTCAAAGAGAGAGACGTTTTAAACATGATGTTTTGATCATGATAACAAGAAATTGCAAGTGAAGAATTTGAAATGGAAACTTATCATGCTCAAGAGAATCAATTAAGCCCATTGTCACACATAATCATCTCTAATGACAACTAAAGATATGAAAGAGAGATGGTAGATATTTATGATCTAAATGCAATGAGATAGAAAGGGACAAAGTAAATTATTTATGGATACAAGATAGACATGTGTATATATATATATGTATACAAAGAACATCATAATATCAAGTTACTAACAAGTCTCAATTATAATACATGATAAGGCGAAAAATGAACCACTTTTAGGGGGTCATTTAAGCCTGAATCCGAATTTATTTGATCAAATATTGCCCTAAATCACTCCTTTTGTGATTTTAGGTACTTGGAGAGTGAATTCTGAAAAAGAAGCCATTTTGGACGTTTTTGGAGCATAAAAGTGAAGAAAAAGGCAAAGTCTCAATTTTCCATGCTGGGAACAGTAGGTGACGGCGTCAAGAGTAATTTCCTAACGGCGTCAAACCTCAATAATAAAATCCGAGAGTTCATGAAGGCGTCAAGAGTATTCCTGACGGCGTCAAACCCCAAGAATTAAAATCCGTAGTTGATGACGGCGTCACACACAGGGCGTCAAGAGTAATTTGTGTGACGGCCTAGGCCTTGACGGCGTCAGAAGTAGATCAAGGCTGTCCGAGGAAGTATTTGGCGGCGAGATGACAGCGTCACACCTTTGTTCTTGACGCCGTCATCCCTATTTTCCTATATATAGTTTTCTAGTTTTTCACATTTAAAGAGAGGAGTTTTGGGAGAAACCCTAAAGACGATTTTGGTGTAACTTTACAGGTTTTTCAAGGGTTCCAACCCCTTGATACCTTGCATGATTAATCAAGATAAGTGTTCTTCTAATTCAATCAATATGTCTATGTGTTGGTTGTCTATATCATGTTCTTGTCTTAATTCTATCATGCTAGGCTAGATCTCTTTTGTGTTTGCTTAGATCTAATGAAACCTAGATATTGATTATGTGTTGATTACTTGTTTATTCTTGTTTTGGATGAATGATTTATATGTTAGGCTTAAGAAAACTGGCAGATCTCCAAATGGTAACATGCTTGAACGTCTTAAGAAACATGAACCGAGGCGCACTAGGTCTTTATTGGTTGTATTTAATGCATGAGCCACTGTTTACAATCCCTATAGTTGTGCTGGGCATGGTGTAGGAGGAGATAAGAGCTCATAGAATTGGGGAGTTATGTGTGCCACCTCATGAATGGTATTAAGGAATACGATCCGTCATCCATGCAATTATAACAAGTAATTAACGTGTAAAAGATATCTAGGGAGTAGTGAAATCTAAGTAAACACATTTTCTCCAATTACTGCTCACAACTTTAGTTTAATTAGTTTATTTTCATTTTTATTATTTTATTTTGATTGCATTTTAGTATTGGGTTAGTTGAATAGCAACTAATTCCGCCCACTCTTCCAAAACCCGAGATTTTAATTTGCTTTCTAAAAAAAATATAAAAACACAAAAATAATCATCCCTCACCTTTAGAACTAGTATTTAGGCTTTCTAATCCTAGCGACACTATTCCTAAGCTGAACGATCAATCCCCTGGTACTTGTCACTATACTATACTACAACGATCAGGTACACTGCCTGGTGGGGGTTGTAAGCTTCTCGAGATCCCTCGAGAGGTAAAGCATGTTGCGATTCCCACGCATCAAGTTTTTGGCGCCGCAGCCTGGGGAATAGTTATTGTCTAGGTTAGGATTTCTTTTTATTAGGTCTACTTGCTAGATTCCTTTCTAGTAAGATTTTATTTTTATTTCTAGGTCTTCTTTAGTCTATCTATTTCTTTGTGCCTTTGTTAGTAAATTAAACTCGTTGACTATTCCGTTGACCATTATGGAAAACGCGAATCCACCCCTTTCCCTTAGAGAAGTGGCTGTGTTACGTGAACAAATTGAGAGTGAGATTAGGGAGCTTAGAGAGCTTAATAGATTGATTAAGGTTGAACTCGAACATGCATTTAGTGACCTAGCAACCGCCTTGTATTCAAATAAAGACCTAGGGCCTAATGACTTTGTGAATGTTGTTGAGGGACTTAAAGAGGAGGAAATAGATCCAAAGCTTAATGACTACTTTAATCTACACCCCACTAAGGAGGAGATTGCATATTATAATAATCTTATCGATAACCCGCGATCTCCTTTCACCATAATTGAACCTAAGATCAAGAGACGCGATCCTAAGAATGCTAAGATACCATGTATGATTGGATATAGGCACATTAGCAATGCTTACATTGACTTTAAATCTCCAATCAGCATTATGTCCTCAACGGTTTATAATGATATAGTGAAAACAAGACTTGAACCTAGAAGAGATCCCAAGTACCCCGGTGGAGTTTGTAACTTTGTCGGGAGAGTTAAAGGTTTACGTGTCTTTGTTGGTAATTTCACTTTTGTCACCGACTTTATGATTGTGGAGGATCTTGCTAATGTTATTGATTGTCGACTATCCAATGTTGTGTTGGCAAACCATTTGTTGAGGAGTCTAAGTTGGAATATGATGAGGTAGAAGGTACGATCCGATTTGCAAGTAACACCGATAGTATCACTTATAGGATGCCTAATAGGATGAACGAATTTCGCTTTATATCTCGTTTTGATAAGGACAACGTTAGTGCTTTTGAGGATATTAATGAGGAGGATAAGAAAAAGGGCATGGATTATGTATGGGAAAAAAGGAGTCTTTATTACAAAGATTGCTTGGCCCTTGGACCAAGGTATAAAGTCGATGAAGAATTTGCCCAAATGATTATGGGGGCGGTTGAAAAAAAGGTGATTGGTTTCTACAAGGAATATCTACAACTAGAGAATGGAACCAATGATGAAGTCACGTAGTAACCCATGACTTTGAGTCTAGCTACAAGACTCGTAAATAAAGAAAAGCGCTTCTTGGGAGGCAACCCATGTTTTGTGTGATTTTATTTGTTTGATTGTTATTTGCTTCTGTATGCATGTTTTATTTTTATTGTTGGTAGATCATGTCTCTAAATTAAAATGTGGAAATACTTTACTATGTTGTTTGGCCTAGTCTTAACTCCAACCTAAAAGTATTTTTGCAAAAGATAAGTGTAAGGGGAAACCCCAAATATGTTTTCAAAAAACAACCGATCATGATTCTCCACAATATTAAATGAACATGTATATTCGTATTCGTTAGAGTCAAATGCTTGTATTGAGTCATAATGAAGTTTTGCAGGATTTTCCAGGAAGTAGGACCAAGTTTTTCCAGAAATTTTCCGGAAACTTAACATAAGAATTTCTGCAGGTCCATTCTGACGGCGTCATGAGTTTACTCTTGACGGCGTCAGGAGTAAAAATCTGGAAATTTTACCGGTTTTGTTTTTCTAACGGAGTCTTATGGTTTTTGTGAATTATTAAGTTTTATAATCTCCAGGAAATCTGCAAACTTCATTCCACAAGCATTATATCTTATCTTGTTTTCTAGGATCTAGTAACTTATATAGGATGCCGCCGATTTTACGCGAGGTTGTCTTTTCTATTTTTGTCAGGATTTACAGGTTATGTTCGACAAGGAGATGATTTATATTCTGGAAGGGAAGCTTTGATTGTTCATTTTCTTGGAGGAAGATCTAATCTGGCCAACCTATAATCCACACCGAGCGAATCAGGGGAGTATTTGATTTCATTCTTTTTACTTTTTTCACTTTTACATTCTTTACTTGAACATTGGGGACAATGTTCATCTTAAGTGTAAGGGGAGGGTAAAAAGATGATACCTTACATATGCACTTTCGCTTGAGTTTGTTTTGTTTGATGGTAGATGTTTAATAAAACTATGAGAAATACTTGTTAGTGTAATTTTAGAGCCAAATTAAAAAAATTTTACAACATTTAGGAGTGAAACTTTAGCCATAGCAAGCATCTCATGGATAGGAGATTGTATGACTAGCACAAAACTGTATATTCAGAAAAATTTTCCACCCAAATATGTGAGGTTCGCCTTTAGATTTGATAGGAAAAGCATTCATTATTAGTGCTTATGAGTGTACCGGTAGCATTTAGATTCTAGAACTTGCGTTAGTAATGCATCCCGAGACCGCTAGTGAGACTACATTCGTGTGGTAGGATTTACTACATGATAAGAGGCATTAGGATCACCCTTGTGTTAAACCCGTATTATAATTATTTGACCATTTAAGTCATATTATTTGGCTAGTTAAGTCAACTAATTTTTCCCACACCCTTAGCGTTGTACTCATTTTTAATACACGAAACCCCTAGTACACCCCTCCGAGCCTATCTTTTCGTTTCTAACTTTAAGCATCTTACTTAAAGGAAGAATTTGTTACACCCCACTTAAATGTACACCCAAATCGCCTTAGCCTTCCGTGTATGCACTCATCTTTAGTGCATTATTGTTATTTGTTAAACCCTAAGTTAACTTTCTAATTGATTACATGGTTGCTAAGTCGAGTCATATCCTTGTACATATTGTTTTGGGACGATTGGGACTCATGGGTAAGTACTTATTTTATGGAGTAATGGGGAAGAACATCATTTATTACCCCCATATGTACGTTAATCTTAAAAGTGCTTCAAGTGTTTTGATTTTCTTAATTCGAGTCATTAGATTAGTTAAATGTAAAGTATGTAAAGATTCAAGTGTAAGGGAAATTTTCATTCCCTATGATGTATTATTTTGGATGGTAGGGTAAGAGTGTATGTCAAAAAAAAAAAAAAAAAAAAAAAAAATCGAAAAAATCAAGAAAAGGAAAAAAAAATAGAATAAGAAAAAGAGAAAAAACATACGGACTACCATCCCTTTTTATTCTATGTTCATTTTATGTTTTTGTTATTTCTCATTTATTAGCTTAAGTCGAGTCTAGTCTTGGCTTAGCAACGCCACATTGTACATGTAATTAAACAAGATTGTTAACTCGCCACCAGTAATAACTTCCTTTATCCAACAAAACCGTGTAATTCATATCCCTATACCTAACGTTACAACCCTTTAAAAGACCTCTTTGATAGTTTATCCTTGGTGCTTACGCCATGTGGTGGAGGTTTGATCCTTTCCCAAGCCTATGGTAATCTATTTTGCTATGACAGGTAGTGAGAGATATCTTCCGTTTCCATATTGTAATTTATACTTTATTACACCCGAGAGATGTGAGTATCTAAACACTATTTGTGAGGTGCTAGTGTATGACCTCCGAGCTTGTCTATTGGTCTTTAGTGGAACGATTATTTGTTGTAATTACTTTTATATTAGTGTTAAATGACCTCTAACTTGTCTTTTGACTAGAATAAAAGCGCATTTGCTTGAGGACAAGCAAATCTCAAGTGTAAGGGTATATGATAAGGCGAAAAATGAACCACTTTTAGCTGGTCATTTAAGCCCGAATCCGAATTTATTTGATCAAATATTGCCCTAAATCATTCCTTTTGTAATTTAGGTACTTGGAGAGTGAATTCTGGAAAAGAAGCCATTTTGGACGTTTTTGGAGCATAAAAGTGAAGAAAACGGCAAAGTCTCAATTTTCCATGCTGGGAACAGTAGGTGACGGCGTCAAGAGTAATTTCCTGACGGCGTCAAACCTCAATAATAAAATCCGAGAGTTCATGAAGGCGTCAAGAGTATTCCTGACGGCGTCAAACCCCAAGAATTAAAATCCGTAGTTGATGACGGCGTCACACACAGGGCGTCAAGAGTAATTTGTGTGACGGCCTAGGTCTTGACGGCGTCAGAAGTAGATCAAGGCCGTCCGAGGAAGTATTTGGCGGCGAGATGACGGCGTCACACCTTTGTTCTTGACGCCGTCATCCCTATTTTCCTATATATAGTTTTCTAGTTTTTCACATTTAAAGAGAGGAGTTTTGGGAGAAACCCTAAAGACGATTTTGGTGTAACTTTACAGGTTTTTCAAGGGTTCCAACCCCTTGATACCTTGCATGATTAATCAAGATAAGTGTTCTTCTAATTCAATCAATATGTCTATGTGTTGGTTGTCTATATCATGTTCTTGTCTTAATTCTATCATGCTAGGCTAGATCTCTTTTGTGTTTGCTTAGATCTAAAGAAACCTAGATATTGATTATGTGTTGATTACTTGTTTATTCTTGTTTTGGATGAATGATTTATATGTTAGGCTTAAGAAAACTGGCAGATCTCCAAATGGTAACATGCTTGAACGTCTTAAGAAACAGAACCGAGGCGCACTAGGTCTTTATTGGTTGTATTTAATGCATGAGCCACTGTTTACAATCCCTATAGTTGTGCTGGGCATGGTGTAGGAGGAGATAAGAGCTCATAGAATTGGGGAGTTATGTGTGCCACCCCATGAATGGTATTAAGGAATACGATCCGTCATCCATGCAATTATAACAAGTAATTAACGTGTAAAAGATATCTAGGGAGTAGTGAAATCTAAGTAAACACATTTTCTCCAATTACTGCTCACAACTTTAGTTTAATTAGTTTATTTTCATTTTTATTATTTTATTTTGATTGCATTTTAGTATTGGGTTAGTTGAATAGCAACTAATTCCGCCCACTCTTCCAAAACCCGAGATTTTAATTTGCTTTCTAAAAAAAATATAAAAACACAAAAATAATCATCCCTCACCTTTAGAACTAGTATTTAGGCTTTCTAATCCTAGCGATACTATTTCTAAGCTGAACGATCAATCCCCCGGTACTTGTCACTATACTATACTACAACGATCAGGTACACTGCCTGGTAGGGGTTGTAAGCTTCTCGAGATCCCTCGAGAGGTAAAGCCTGTTGCGATTCCCACGCATCAATACATCTATTAATGCAACTAGTAAGATCATATAGCTTAAGTGGAAAGTATTCTACTATAGATCATAGAGGATCTTCAATATAGATGAAGACTAAGAAAAATGATAATAGACTAAACAACACGAAGGTTAATAATCCTAATATCATATATGCATATACTAGTATTAATGATCTAAAAGCATGGCAACTTATAAGTTAAATCATATTCACATACTAATTAAAGCATTCTTAAATATAATGTAATATTGGCATGTTTTTGAAAAGAAAACTTATCTCAGGTCCATCTTTCCTTTAAGAGTGGGCATAAGAGAAATGGAAGACATCTTAAAAGTTTGTCCAAAACATGTCGAAGTGGCAAAGTGACATTTCAACGCAATAGAAATCAAGGGAGCTTGATCCGAAATGCTTAATTGATCACACCAATCATCATAAGTCGTGAAGACTAAGAATAATTGTGCTTTGGACCCTTCATCTTGAAATAGTAACGGACACACCATGATATCAATACTCCAAGAGTGAAGAACAACATGCCGAGACAAAAGATGACCGCAACGACGTCATAGGCAAAACATTGTGTAGAATGTGAACCATAGTGATATGAACCAATAGTCGTCAAAAGTAAGTGAGCAAAGTGAGCAATCCACAACTTAAAAGTCTCTTCGTTCGTTAATTACCTAAACATGATGAAGAGCTTGGTACCCAGATTCTCATGGGTCCGAATTGATTAGTTGAGAACATCCATTGCATTAAAATGCGCATGACGAGGATGTCGTCGAGAAGTACAAGAATCTATCAATAGTTTGTTTTAATGAACAAACAATGACTTTCTTGACTAGAGAGATAAATAGTGAGCGTGAGTAATATTAGTTCTAAATTTCTCTACTAGGTTTAACAAATTTTATTTGTTTTGATGCATTTGTTGAAGGGTCATTTACGGTAAATCCTAAGCCGGTTTTATCATAAAATGACTTTTGAATGTTAAGTAAATATTTTAAAGATCTAGAGCTATTTTCAAATTTTGCTAATATTTTTGCTTTTTCATTTTCTATTTTAATTTCATGTTTATAGTCTTGACAATATTTACATTTAAGATCAATTTCAATATTGCTTTCAAGTCTAGACATTTTATCTTCTAAAATTATTTCCTTTTCAAAATTGTTTTCAATAAATATTGAAGATTTATTTTTAGGAATCATTTTTGAGTCAATGTTGCAAAAATGTTTGAAGTTGTTTTCTAATTTTGAAAATTCTAATATAAATTGATCGTAGCAAAAATGTTCGGTTTCGGATTGTGCCTTATTAGTAGTTGTGTAATCTTCACATGCTATATGTTGATCAATTTCATCGTTTATGTCGCTCCATGTTTTACTTGTAGTTTCGCTTAGATCGAGAGGCATGTAGTCCTTGCCATCAATACTTGTATTCCCATTTGTTTGAATATTTTCACAAGCCGTATTATCATCGTCTTCTTTGTATTCGTTGCACCATGATTTATTAACACTCTTTCTTCGGATTTGGCTCATGTATTCTTCGTTATTAATATCTTCAATGATCACATTTGAACTAGTAGTACATGTATTTATTTCAACTAAATATTTATCTATTAAATTTTCTAGATTAACTATTTCTTGTGCAATATCAAGTTTATCATCTTTGGTTTTACATTTCTCTTGGTGAAACTTTAAAAGACATTTCCAAATATCATTTGCCGTTTTACAACGAAATAATCTTTCATATTCAACTCTTGGTAGAGTTTTGAAAATAAGTAATTTGGCTTTAGTGTTTTTATCAATTTTGGTTTGAAGATTATTATATTGATTTTCAAAATCCATTTTGGTTGGTTTAAGATCACCCACTGAAATGATATGCCAAAGATCAAGATCTATTGATTTCACATAATTTTCAAATTTGTTTTTCCATTCAAGAAAATGATCATTTTCAAATAATGGTGGTTTTTGCGTAAATTTCCCTTCTAGATATTTTTCGAATTCCATAGATCGTTATAAGTTTTTAAAATACAATATATTTTAAAAATCTTGCTAGACGTGGCTCTGATACCAATTGTGGAAAACTAGAAGGGGGGGGGGGGTTGAATAGTTTTGCGTCTTTTTCGTTTAGTAAAAGTTTGCTTTCAAAGAATTGATGGTAATTGTAAAAACCTTTGAAGCTAAAGTATAGATACAAATTAATTCACATATATCATATAGACATTACTTATTTAAAGTGTTGAAATAGAAATTATAATTTCATATATCTCACTTAATTATAAGTCTATAATATATATATATATATATATATATATATATATATATATATATATATATATATATATATATGTGTGTGTGTGTGTGTGTTTTAATAATTGTATATACTTATATTTTACTAATGTATAATTAATATTATAAATGGAACCTAGTTTAATCTTTATGTGAAATCAATATATGCACAACACACAATTATAACAATGTACGAGAAGCTAATAAGTAAGCAAGCAAAGAGTTAGAGATGGAAAGATCAAACCGAGGGACAAAGGATTTATAGTGGTTCGGCTACAAGGACACATTCCTTGCCCTACTCCACTCCCCGAGCACCGAACTCGAGAGTTTTCTTCACTAAGTTAATAACCTCCCTTATGACGGAGAAAGCCGTACACACCAAAAGCTTACATCAATTTACGACACAAAGCAAGATGTCGAGTTCTAATCGTAGCTAGAACCAATCTCACACCAAATATCACACCACGCCTTCTTCACACCTTTACACTTCTTCTATACTTCTTCACACCACAAATATCTTCACGCCTTCACAAATACTTCACAATTTTAATGTCTTGGAACTTAACAACTTCAAGGCACTAACGTCTTCACACCTTCAAGCCACTAATGTCTTCACAACTTCAATCTACTAATGTCTTCTAGTCTTCTCCACTTGGAAGCTTCAAATATCTTCACTACTAGTCACTATTGCTACTATCTCCTATCACCGCTACTATCCAACACTACTTCTTCACTTCAAGTTCCACTTCACACTTACAACAATTCTAGATTCTACAACTAAATCTAGCTAACTAATACATACACCTTATTCATCAAAATATGAGAGATTAACAAGAAGATATAAACAAGCAACTTAGATAGTAAGATGATACTAAGTTGTAATACTTCTAATAGAAGTATTCTTCTCTTTGCACTTGAGTGTTGAGGCTTGAATCACTTTGAAACAAAGATCAAAGTATATAAGATCAAAGGATTTTTAGAGAAAGGAAATGGATGTTTAGATCAGAAAGTTTCTAGTACAAAAAGGTGAGAAAAATATGTGGAATGATCCAATATTTATAGGGCCAGAAAATACTGTTCTGGAGCGTGCCGGTCCCCTTAATTAGGGGGCGGTCCCCTTAATGATTAAGGGGGCCGCCTAGTAAAATTAAGGGGGCCGCCCTCCTGAACGTTGGATTTTCTTGTCCTTTTGTGAGGGAAATTTTTCTGGATTAGATTTGCCATTTTTGGTTGAAAATTTGAATTCATAAATATGTAATGAATTAAACATATTCTTTTAATGCCAAAAATGTTTTACAAAAAATATAAAATGTTTTGTGACATTTTATAAATATTTAGTGATTAACAAAAGTGTTCCTTTGATCTTATAATGCATTAGACATTTTGTTTATTCATACCTTAAGTGATTAGATGGTGAAGATGAGTATTTACTACTAAATACTTGTTTATGTCATAATCTTTGGTTTGATGAGTTTTTGTTTTGTGATTATCAAAACATAGAGATATCGAAAGATATGAATAATGTTTTCATTCATTTATTTATATCAACAGATAGTATAGTAATTAGTTAAAGGAATTGAGTGTAAAACGCTTTAGATTACGTGTTAGGGTTTGGACATAAAATTATTGCTGTAAAGATGTGAGTGTAAATAACAGATGGTGAAGAGTTAAGTCACGAATTTTAGTTCTAAATTGAAGTTTAATGAAAGAGCTTTTCAAAAAGTCCAGCCACGATTGATTTCAAGGTCGGGAAGTTGGTCTTTTGATTTTTTTTTGTTAAGGTGTCAAAGCTGTCAAACCGGGACAGATTTTTGGTAAAAGTTTGAGGGTGTTTTGTGGTTGTAAAGTGGTATTTTGACTAGGCCTTCTGGAATAGTTAATTATTTAGTTATATTAGAATACCACGAAAAGGATTCGCGATAAAAACTTGTGGAAGTATTTTATATTAATCAAAACTTTTTGGTGTGCGTTCAGATCCGAATTTGAGTAGTTGACAAGTTTGATTTTATTTTTAGTGGTTGTGTGTGTCATTGGTCCATGGCCTTATGGGATTAGCTTCTATGCTTATGAGAGACCATGGTAAATTTTTGGTGTGAGTTGTTGAGCTTTATTTGTCATGATTTTATGTGAGCGAATGTACCCAAAAATTCTGCGTTTTCTGATTTTAAAGGTGCAAGGGATTTAGTGAGTATTAAGTTATGGTAGTGGTTAGTATGGCGTCTAGGAGATCCATGGTGGGTCATAAGAGTCTTATACATCCATCATATGTGTATTACATGGGTTGTAGCTTTTAGCTTGACCTTGTGTAATGTGGATTATGTTTGTGTGCTATAGATTGTGAGTTGTTTTTGTGGAAGCTGCGGAGTTTAAGGTGAGTTCATAGTCCCATATTTTTACTTTGTTTTAAACTTGGGATGGGAATGATGCTTGTCTTAAATGATTTGAGTTACTGTGATTATGTGTGGTTTAAAAGCTTGGACTTATAATGTTATCGTAATAATGCTATGTGGTACATGAAAGTGTGATTCCGATTAGGTTAGCGACGTAATTGATGCTGTGTGATATGTGATTCCGATTAGGTTAACGACCTAATTGATGCTGTGTGATATGTGATTCCGATTAGGTTAGCAACCTATTTGATGTTGTGTGATTTCCAACTGGGAGGATGCTTATCCTGTTGCTCGCGCATGCGACCCAATTGATGATGTGTTTTGGAGCGGGGGTCACGTTCCGGCCCGATGGTTGCCTTTTGTGTGATGATTGGTTTATGGATACATGTAGCTTGTATGATAACTATATTTATTTGTCCAGCTATGTTTTATGATCACAGTAAACTGGTTGCCTTGAGAGTGTATGTGTGTCTTAAACCTATGAAACTCACCAACATTATGTTGACGTTTTAAGCATCATTTTCAGGTGAGCTTTCTAAGGATAAGATAGAAGGATGTGGTTAGACGAGACCTTAGTTGCATTGGAAGTGGTTTAACTGTGCTTTTGGAGTTTATCATGTTGTTATCTTTTGGGTATTGTTATGACACTTTGTGTCTATACTTTGCCATTTTTATTGCATGTAGTTATTCTCTATATAGACATCATGTGTTGTGATGATATCCATGAAGTTACACCCTCGCGTTTCCGCCGTGGCGGGGTGTGACAGATTGGTATCAGAGCCAGGTTTATAGAGAAGTAGGTGGGTGAACCTAGATTATAACCTAGGAGTCCTTCATATAGTTGCATTTAGGATCTATGTGTAAGTATAGTATTTTATATGTCTATTTTCCCATATTAATGAGATGTTTTATTGAGTTTCGGACGTCTATTCTATCCCCTATACGTAGTATTGTATATATCGACTTTATTATATCGACTTCCGCGCGTAAGATGTTTCGTTGGACTACCGTTGTCGCTATCGGATGCGAGAGAAGTGGTCGGATGAAACGGATTAACTGCAGAATCTGAGTTCCCGATAGCATGTATCTATATTCGGACAAGGAGAAGACGTTTATGGGAAACGTTGGTGGAGAAGAAGTGGAGAGGTTTGGAACCACGGTGACTTCTGAAGATGGAGCCATTACCAAAATACCCTTGGTAGTGTCCTCACTTCACATAGGAAGGAGATGTGCTTTAGTCTAAACCTCGTGATTTGTATGCGTTTGTGAATTAAGTGGAATTGGAAGAAAAGAATAGAGATGGTTTTGCATGTTGTCGACTACCTCAACATGTAGGAAACATGAATGGGTGGTTGAGTAAAGATGAAAGGGAGTTAGGATGGAATGGTGTGGATTCGGATCTAGAGTCCACAACGAGTAGTAAGTTGAATTGATCTGAGTGGGGAGATAAGTGCGAGAGTGGAGTTGAGCCATTATGCGACGTCTTTTGTTTTGTGCTATGTTTTGGAATTTGTATATTGTCTTTTGCCGTCTGGAGCCATGTTGGAGCGTGATTACTCTTGGATATTGGATCGACCTTATCCAAGTGATTTTGATTATAGAGTTTACGTGATCGATGGAATTGTTCCATGTGAGTTGATTGTTTGCGACGTCTTTTGTTTTTGTTTGCGTGTGATGAGGCGAAAAATGATCCATTTTTAGGGGGTCATTTAAGCCCGGAATTGAATTTATTCGATCAAATATTGCCCTAAATCGTTCCTTTTGTGATTTTAGGTACTTTTGGAGTGAATTCTGGAAAAGGAAGCATTTTGGACGTTTTTGGAGCATAAAAGTGAAGAAAACGGAAAAGTCTTAATTTTCCTTGCTGGGAACAGTACCTGACGGCGTCACAAGCTTCTTCATGACGGCGTTAAGAGTAATACAAGAGGTGGAAGTGGATAAAGTCCGTGACGGTCCAGAAAGTTTTGTGCATTGGAGATGACGGTGTCACCCAAGGCCGTCACGTGTAAAATTAAAGAGTGATGGCCTAGAAAATTTCCTGAAGGCGTCACGTAGGCCGTCACGTGTTAACTTGTCAAAACTTGAGCGCGAAGTAGCTGACATTGTTTTGGTCATAACTTTTGCATACGAACTCGGATTTAGGTGATTCAAAAGCTCACGCGAAGAGGACGAAGAAATCTACAATTTGGTGAAGAAAAATTGGTCATGACGCCGTCACTCTTTACGGGGTGACGCCGTCAAGCCTTGCCGACAGAAAACTTGCCTATAAATATAACATCATAACTTCACTTTTTGTAAGCCCTAAACCCTAAGGTCGATTCCTGGGTTTAGGTGGGTGTTTTTCCAGCAACTTAGAGGGTTTCAATCACTCCAAAAATATCTTGTAATGGTTTGATGATTCTATCTTAATTCATGTCTTCAATTATCATTATTGTTGCTTGTTCTTTATTAATTATGTTTGGCTAATTCACCTTGTGTCTACTTATGATTGTGTGAAACTTGTATATAATTGATTAGATCTTATTGATTCCTTGTTGATATTTGTGTCTATCTTCATCAATTAGGGTGTGATACTTCGATAGGTCTAATTGGTTTAGTTTATAATTCTTGATTCCTATTGTCTCTTGTTTGGTTGATTGTATTCGATGTTAGGCTTAAGAAAACTAGCAGACTTCCATAGGGTAACATGCTTGAACGTCTTAAGAAACATGAACCAATGCGTACTAGGTTATTATGGTTGTATTTAATGCATGAGTGAATTCTAATGATCCCATGTTAGGAGCTTCTTGCAGGCTCGACATAGGAGTGAAGTAGGAGCTTATAGAGTTGGGGAAGTACGTACGCCACCCCACGAATGGTATTAAGGAATATAACCCGTCAATTAAAACAAGGTGTGACAATTCAATAGGTAGAATTGGATAGCTAGCAAGGAGTAACATATCATGGGTAGACATGCTTCACTTATCTTGTAGAACCTTAGTTTATTTTTCTTGCATATTAGTTTGATTAGTAGCTTTTGGGTTAGTTGATTAGCAACTAATTCCGCCCCTCCTTCCAACACCCGAGATTTTACTTGTTTTTCATAAAATATAAAAATACAAAAAGAATCATCCTTCATCTTTAGACCTAGTTAGATTAATTTCAATCCTAACGACACTATTCCTGAGTTGAACGATCAATCCCCCGGTACTTGTCACTATACTATACTACAACGATCAGGTACACTTCCTGGTGGGGGTTGTAAGCTTCTCGAGATCCCTTGAAAGGTAAAGCCTGGTGCAATTCCCACGCATCAGCATGATTGTTTGCATGATGTGTTGTCATAGGAGGGAGTACACTTATGAAAGGGGGGCATAGATAATTATGGTGGCCAACATAATTATACATGCGTTACGACACAAGTGGACTTACAAGTATGATAGCATGGATTGCATGGTGTATTAGGTGCTATGTGATATATGTGCGTTATCATTGAGATGTGTGATTTTGGAAGTAAGTATGCGTGTGGAATAGGCTTATAACTATGGTCGCGAACATAATTATAAGGGTATCAAACACGTGGACTTGTGACCATTAGTGCATTGATTGATGTTTGTTGTTATATGTCGTGGTAGATGGTATGTGATATCATGTTGTTGATGGCTGTATGGTTAGAGAAGTATTCTCTTAACCGTTTGGGCAGTTGTTATATGTTGGGGTGTGTAGGTGGTAAGATTCCATCCTACCTATCATATGTTGATACCTCAATTATCGGTGGGTACTTATGTTGTGGTATTTAAGTTGATTCGTTTGCTAGACGCTCCGTTTGTATACCTAATTCTTTGGTTGGCATTCCTATTCGTACCATGACGGTACAGATGTCATATTCTTTCTATTTGATGTCGTGATAGGTGTTGGGTAATCGAATTCATTTTTGTTGGATACTGGTTCGTTTCTTTGGTTATTCCTTGCATTCATTCCGCGAATGAATATTGTATTGTTCTTCGAGTATTGTTGGTTCGTGACGAGTTGGTGTTTTGATCCCTCATTCATTCCGTTTTTGTGACCTGTTAGTATCGGTGTTTGGTGTGGATATTTGATCCCTCATTTACACACACCAATTGAAATTTTATGACATGTTTTGTGACCTGTTAGTATCGGTGTTTTTCTATGATTTTGGTTTGATCGTTGTACGAATGAGTCTGTAAGTTCATCGTTTGGTTTGCAATGTATTTGCGTGAGTGTTCCCTGGTATGAGATTCGTTTGGTGGTTATTTTGATTATGTGATTCTTCTGTGTTTTTCGCATCCAATAAAGGGGTTGTGTTAAAGTCCTTATGGTATTTTAAAATTCGTTTTGGGTATTTCAAGGTCATTTGTTGGAAACTATTATTTTTATGGTGAAAAGGAGGTGTGAAAAAAAATGGTTATGTTGATGTCTTACATAAAATGGTTTATATATATTTTATAAAAATGTATAAGTTTCAGATATGTCTTGTAAAAAAAACGGTGTTCATTTGTTTTTGGGAAGGTTGAGTACGGGAATAAGAACTGTCTATGGTTATCATTTACCAAACTTGTTACGTATTTAGTTCATTGAGTGTTTCTTTCGTTGAGGTACGCTTGTGGATGTTTTATGGGTATGTGTATTTTATATTTTCTTTGTATGGGTTTTCATGAACATTTTATCCGTGTCTACTTTTATTGGGAAAATTTTCTCATTGTGTTTTACTAGCTTTGATTTTGATGTTCGTTACTTCGTTAGTCGGTAATTCGTACCCCTTTTGAGTTCGTTAATATACGTTTTAGTTCGATCGGTTTCATGGTTCGCGTCTTTTACTTAGGATAGATTGTCGTTTTGATTATCAATTTGTTCGTTGAAGAAGAAGAGGGTGTTTGCCAAGTTGTTCAAGTGAGAGGTGTAGCTTGAAGATGTACGTTCTTCAGGAAGGTGGTCAACGATAGCGAGTGTTCGTGGACATTAGTAAGATAAAAGTGGTGAAGAGTACCTAAGACACCATCTGAGAGATGATTGTCCTTAGGAATGGCAGGTACTGTCACAACTCACCATTTCAGGTCATTTTCCCAAACTTCGACTTTTTACTATTCATAAATCACTATTCATCAAAACACTATTCATGGTTTTACTATTCATCATTTTCGAGGTCATTCTGATATTCTGAGAAACATTTGGGAAATTTACTATTCACTAAACACTATTCATTTCCGGAAAAGTTTTCACTATTCACTTGCATTACTCATTTCATCGTAAATTTAGTTTACGGGTATACAAATTCGCGTAACCGGATTGGTTTAGGAGCGAATTCATTTCATTAGTGCTAAGGACACTGCATACAGACTAGAGATAGTCTGCATATCATCATAACAACATTTTCATGTTATACCACTCTTAGGATTTTCAAATTTATATATTTGATACATTTAACGTTTTCCTTATAATTATTTATAAATAAACGTTAACACCCGGTTTATAACACGACGAATATATCTAAATATTCCCACAATGGTCCCGACATATTTTTATATCCATTTTATCATCATAAAAGTTATAACATTCAGTTACCCAATATTTTGGAAATTTATTTTATTTATAACGTAAGCTTATGAATATTACGACGGTTTTCGTGAAAACTAAACAATAATCACCCGAACACTCAGTAATTGTACCCAACATATTTTTATCATTCTTATGACTTTATTTTGTCCCGGTTAACTTTCTTAACATTTATTTCTATCAAACCCGGTACCCGATTTTAACAAATAACACATAACAACACATAACCTTACACTAATTTCCTAATTAAATCAAAACTACCGTCCCCCCTCCCCCCCCCCCCCATCCACATGAAACCAGCCCCTAAAGTCCTCACAAGGCTAACTTTTACAATTTCTTAACCTCTAGTCATTATGTACACTTATTATACTATTATACTTATAACTAGTTAATTACATAAACCTCTAAAACATACATACATACATTTCAAGAATAAAAAAGTATCATTTCATCATCTCCATCACCAAACCCACGACCATAACCATAATCCTTGATCAAGAGAAGATTTTCCAAAAGTTAAAGCATCAAAGTTGTTCATTTTGCTTTCCTAATCAAGAATCATCCAACAAAAACACAAGTAATCCAAGGTTTCTAATCATCTCATCACCTAGAATTTCAAAGTGAGTATTCAAAATTATTTTCATGTTTTCATCTAACTAACACATGTATCTTATAGTATTCATGCTTAATTTCATGCTCATACTAGTTATACCACTTTATTTTTGTATACTTTTTGAACATACAAACCCTAGAATTGGTTTTAGGTATTCCTTTGTTAAATTAACTTGTTTACTAGTCATTAGGAACCCATGGCACCCTAAGAAGTTGTATGGTAGGATTAGTATAGTTTTGTGAAGTTTGCAAGAGTTTTGGTTGAGGTTGGAACTAGTTTTGAACCTTGGAAATGGTTTTGAAACATGTAAATATACCTACTGTCCCATTTTGTTAAATCCAGGAAAATCAGTAAATATAAAGGAAACTTTGGCAAAATTTTTAGAAAATACTTTCAAAAACGAATCCGTAGGCGAAAGAATGGATTAAAAAGAGTTTATAACGAAGAAGTTATGATGTTTGCAAGCTTATTGACGAAAACTATTTTCCGGAAAAATACATGCTGTTGGACGTTTTTCGTCGGACAAAAAGAGGCTTTAGACGTAACCCGGAGGAGCCAAGCTTTCCAAAATATATTACTACATACTAAGACGTAACCGTGGATATAAAGAACAAGTAAAACGGACTTATAACGACAAAGATATTCACGATTCAATATCGGCAAAAATCCTCTATAATTGGCAGCTTTTAGAAATAATAATAACACTACGTACTAAATTCTAGATTTTATAGAAATATTAACCAAGTACCCAATTTCATAACTAATGAAGTATTAGTTATTACAAGTATATTTTCATCACTACAAAGCGTTATTTCAAGGATATCAAACCGAGGATTTCAACACAAACATTGGTACATACGATATATATATAAGTATATATATTGCAACTAGTTTTATTTTTCTAATAGCCATATTTTTTCCTAAGTCTTGGAATATATATTTTGATAACAACAAGTGTTTTTCAAAGAGTAGAGTGGTATAGGAAACATGTGCATGGACATTCATAACATCATTTCATGATCTAAAGTAGATCATTCATCATTCATATTAGGTTGCGGCTAGTGTGCGCGCCTTGTTTTTCAGCTCATTACATGTTCATGGTACCATCATATCAGGTGAGTCATAGCCCCACTTTTACTTGTTTAATGACTTTATAAACTCTTTGGGGGAGATACATGCTTCAATACTTGTTCTATGTTTTATTACGATTTGAATTACTTATGGGGAAGAATACACTGCTTGAATTATTTTTGTACAATGCCAAAGTATTACAAATTCCATAAATTGCTTAAGTTTCCTTATTACCACGTCTTGACAAGTCCCCTTTATTATCATGGACCGTTAATTTTAGTATTAAGCGAGAGTGAGTGAATAGATCTATTGAGGGTGACGCCTCCATTCGCGTTTGGGTTGCTCCAACGGGATGAATGCATTTCATGTCTTATCAAATTGAGTGCCTGGTAAACACTCTGTTGGGGCCATTACTATGTCTAGCTTCGGGGTCATGAGCTTAAGAGACAATGTAGCATTTTTGACATATTGTCACCTTACTTTATACTTTTGGCTATTGTACATACGAAAATTACTTATGGAATTACGATACTTTTCCACCTCTATTACTACGAAATTACGATGCTTTTGCATCAGCCTTATTACTGAATTACGATGCTTTTGCATCAATCTTATTACTTTTGTTTACACAAACCAAACTTATTACATTTGGCAGTGGGTCGTAAACACACAGGTTACAAGTCTCTTATGGCGGGACTTGGAACTGAGTGGATTTACGATGCCTTTGCTGGGAAAATCTTCATTCATATGCATTACATTCTTTTTCATAAGACTATGAACTCACCAACTTCGTGTTGACACTTTAGCATGTATTTTCAGGTTTTAAGCAATGGCACGCTACAGGAGGTTTTGGCAGGGCATGGCATGGTCATAGAAGACTCTGATTATTCATTTGGGGACCGTTTTTAACTATTTTAAAGGCCTACTTCCGCACTATTTTTAACGATATAAATCAAATACTTTTGGTTAAACAATTTTATTCTAAATGATTGAAGTAAATACCATTTTTGTACTTGTGTTGTGGTACCAATTGAGTTACACCCCAGCTACATGTATGCTTCCGCTGGACCCGATTTTGGGGGTGTGACAGATTGGCATCAGAGCTTTGGCTATAGCGAACTAAGTGTTTTTAAAACCTAGAATATAGCTACTTTCAAGAAAACTTAACCCTATGACCGTCACGTGTCTGCCTGCCAAGCTGAAGCCTCATTTGTGGTTAGTTGCTGACATAGGTGATGAGATTTATATCTCATTATCTGATATATATTATATTCATTTATTATAGTTGATTACTATAATTGTCTTTCATATAAGCATGCTCATGTATCATATATGTCACCGCATTATGTTTTTCCTTGCATAGTTTCATCATTTGACCTCGAGTTTGGTCACCTGCCTTAGTCTTTCTGAACGTCTTGGTATTTGTGAAGGACATAGTATTAGTATAACTGAAATGAGTTTTTCAAAATTCATGGAACCTCGGTGGAATATAGACTAGTCGTCTATATTCAACCCGGGATAGTGGGACATAGGCTGACTACCTATGTCTGACTCAGAAATGAATTTTGCAACACTGAGAATGGTTATAATAAAATTCTGTCTGGATTGAATCCTTTACTCATTTTCCAAATGTTTCATGCATGTGTGTGTATACCCTCGTTGTCAGAACATTCATGTTTTTCATCACCTCGTGAACCGCCGCTTGGAAGCACGTGAACTGGTCATTTAATTTCATGAACATTTACGTCTATGCACAATACATTTACATCACAGTATTTTCTTTTATCACAATATCATTTTGTCGCAGTTGTCACAGTCTCTTCCCTTCTCACCATCACTATCATTTCCTTTCCCCATCCCCATATATATATAGAATTAGCTGACACTTTATGGATTCCTATGCCACTCATCGCACACTACTCCCTATAGTGATAAGTGGATATTATCAATGACCTCCCTAGGAAAGACTTTCCAGACCATCTATAAGGAGAATCTCTCGGTACATTAAGACCATTCAAAACTCAACAGAAATATCAAGATATCGCAAAACTATTCGAACCACTATCATTGGCCTGGTCACCAAAATTCCATCATCTAGAAAGTAATGGCTTGACTGAATTACAAGATTCGTTTAGATACGAGTGCTCACTAAGCAACACCATAGAGATAAATCAAACCTCTTAACCGAGACTATAGATTGAACATGTCCTCACCAATAGACTTTATCCAAACATGTTAGACACCTATGCCTTTGTGCAGACATACATACCTGACTATTTTATCCTCTTAATACTTTCACTTTTAAATGGATTTTTCTCTAAACTACAGTTACACAAAACATATATCTTGTAAGAAATACTTTTCTGAGGCACTTATTTTGATAAACAAATTCCTTTTGGTTAATCCTTTACAAAACTATTGAATTGTTAGGAAATCTTAAACATCGATCTTTGGTAAACTATATTATCCACCTTATATTGAAAACTGTCCTATCTTGCATAACTATTAAATTTTGAAACATCAAGAAAAAATGTTACTTGGAAAGCCGTTTGCTTAAACTTGTAGATTTATTTATTCGGGGAAGGTTTATGAACAAAACACAATCTCAAAACAAACCTTGAAAAATCAATCACTATATTACATCACTTATACATTTTGAGTTTTGCGAATTGACGACATAGAGCTTGGGGAAAATCGTAGTAATGGAGACTAAGCATCGTAGGTGGAGAAAGACTCGACTCATGACATCCTGCGGAGGATCACCACCTTATCCTAATCTATTATTTTCAACAACACCTCTGTGACGGACTTAACCTTGTAAGTTTTCTACAAGATTCATGATATCCATTTCAATTATTTCTAATAGAGGAATTTGATTCACCTCAAACTCCTAGCGATTTCATTAAGATTACTTTGGAACTACACCACCTATCATCTGCATACAAATGGTTAGGATTAGAGAACGATTCAAACATAGGGAGATATGCTCAGAGCATAAGTGATTGACTCTAGAAATGATTGGACTAACCATTTACCATAAATTAAATTCAGTTGCAGCCATAGTTATTGCGCGAGCGTATAGACTACACCATTTGAAGCACTCTATGGTCGAAGTACCAACATCCATTGACGGATTGAAATTTGGAAAAACCCAACTCACTAGTCCAGTAAGCATTCATGAAATAACCAGGAATTTCCTACAAATCAAGAATCAGTTACAAGTTCGATAAAGTTGTAAACCATTAAAACTTCAAGTTGGTAAGCAGAGTTATACAGAAAGTTCTGCCTAGGAAAGGCATGATACCATTCAGAAAACTTGGAAAGTTAAACCCGATATACACTGGACCATGTAATATTTCAAACAGAGTAGGCCTAGTGGCCGTCAGACTTGAGCCTTGTTAGAGAACAACAGGACTACACAACCATGTATTATCATCTTTTCAAATTAGTCACTCATAATCCCATTTGGAAAGGAATCCAACCCAAAGTCAAACATAAACCTTGCAGGAGAACAAGTAGAAATCATGGAGAGTTAGGTCGAACAGTTGAAGCAGAGTCGAATTCCTATCGTTAGAGTTCGCTGGAATTCTCGAATATCATCACCTTTTCACCAATATGTTTTCAGAAACCAACATAAACAGAACTTCGGGACGAAGTTCCTTTTAGAGGGGAAGACTGTCCCAACTCACCATTTCAGGTCATTTACCATTTCAGGTCATTTTCCCAAACTTCGACTTTTTACTATTCATAAATCACTATTCATCAAAATACTATTCATTGTTTTACTATTCATCATTTTCGAGGTCATTCTGATATTCTGAGAAACATTTGGGAAATTTATTATTCACTAAACACTATTCATTTCCGGAAAAGTTTTCACTATTCACTTGCATTACTCATTTCATCGTAAATTTAGTTTACGGGTATTCAAATTCGCGTAACCGGATTGATTTAGGTGCGAATTCATTTCATTAGTGCTAAGGACACTGCATACGGACTAGAGATAGTCTGCATATCATCATAACAACATTTTCATGTTATACCACTCTTAGGATTTTCAAATTTATATATTTGATACATTTAACGTTTTCCTTATAATTATTTATAAATAAACGTTAACACCCGGTTTATAACACGACGAATATATCTAAATATTCCCACAATGGTCCCGAAATATTTTTATATCCATTTTATCATCATAAAAGTTATAACATTCAGTTACCCAGTATTTTGGAAATTTATTTTATTTATAACGTAAGCTTATGAATATTACGACGGTTTTCGTGAAAACTAAACAATAATCACCCGAACACTCAGTAATTGTACCTAACATATTTTTATCATTCTTATGACTTTATTTTGTCCAGGTTAACTTTCTTAACATTTATTTCTATCAAACCCGGTACCCGATTTTAACAAATAACACATAACCTTACACTAATTTCCTAATTAAATCAAAACTACCCTACCCCCCCCCCCCTCATCCACATGAAACCAGCCCCTAAAGTCCTCACAAGGCTAACTTTTACAATTTCTTAACCTCTAGTCATTATGTACACTTATTATACTATTATACTTATAACTAGTTAATTACATAAACCTCTAAAACATACATACATACATTTCAAGAATAAAAAAGTATCATTTCATCATCTCCATCACCAAACCCACGACCATAACCATAATCCTTGATCAAGAGAAGATTTTCCAAAAGTTAAAGCATCAAAGTTGTTCATTTTGCTTTCCTAATCAAGAATCATCCAACAAAAACACAAGTAATCCAAGGTTTCTAATCATCTCATCACCTAGAATTTCAAAGTGAGTATTCAAAATTATTTTCATGTTTTCATCTAATTAACACATGTATCTTATAGTATTCATGCTTAATTTCATGCTCATACTAGTTATACCACTTTATTTTTGTATACTTTTTGAACATACAAACCCTAGAATTGGTTTTAGGTATTCCTTTGTTAAATTAACTTGTTTACTAGTCATTAGGAACCCATGAAACCCTAAGAAGGTGTATGGTAGGATTAGTATAGTTTTGTGAAGTTTGCAAGAGTTTTGGTTGAGGTTGGAACTAGTTTTGAACCTTGGAAATGGTTTTGTAACATGTAAATATACCTACTGTCTCATTTTGTTAAATCCAGGAAAATCAATAAACATAAAGGAAACTTTGGCAAAATTTTTAGAAAATACTTTCAAAAACGAATCCGTAGGCGAAAGAATGGATTAAAAAGAGTTTATAACGAAGAAGTTATGATGTTTGCAAGCTTATTGACGAAAACTATTTTCCGGAAAAATACATGCTGTTGGACGTTTTTCGTCGGACAAAAAGAGGCTTTAGACGTAACCCGGAGGAGCCAAGCTTTCCAAAATATATTACTACATACTAAGACGTAACCGTGGATATAAAGAACAAGTAAAACGGACTTATAACGACAAAGATATTCACGATTCAATATCGGCAAAAATCCTCTATAATTGGCAGCTTTTAGAAATAATAATAACACTACGTACTAAATTCTAGATTTTATAGAAATATTAACCAAGTACCCAATTTCATAACTAATGAAGTATTAGTTATTACAAGTATATTTTCATCACTACCAGGCGTTATTTCAAAGATTTCAAACCGACGATTTCAACACAAACATTGGTACATACGATATATATATAAGTATATATATTGCAACTAGTTTTATTTTTCTAATAGCCATATTTTTTCCTAAGTCTTGGAATATATATTTTGATAACAACAAGTGTTTTTCAAAGAGTAGAGTGGTATAGGAAACATGTGCATGGACATTCATAACATCATTTCATGATCTAAAGTAGATCGTTCATCATTCATATTATGTTGCGGCTAGTGTGCGCGCCTTGTTTTTCAGCTCATTACATGTTCATGGTACCATCATATCAGGTGAGTCATAGCCCCACTTTTACTTGTTTAATGACTTTATAAACTCTTTGGGGGAGATACATGCTTCAATACTTGTTCTATGTTTTATTACGATTTGAATTACTTATGGGGAAGAATACACTGCTTGAATTATTTTTGTACAATGCCAAAGTATTACAAATTCCATACATTGCTTAAGTTTCCTTATTACCACGTCTTGACAAGTCCCCTTTATTATCATGGACCGTTAATTTTAGTACTAAGCGAGAGTGAGTGAATAGATCTATTGAGGGTGACGCCTCCATTCGCGTTTGGGTTGCTCCAACGGGACGAATGCATTTCATGTCTTATCAAATTGAGTGCCTGGTAAACACTCTGTTGGGGCCATTACTATGTCTAGCTTCGGGGTCATGAGCTTAAGAGACAATGTAGCATTTTTAACATATCGTCACCTTACTTTATACTTTTGGCTATTGTACATACGAAAATTACTTATGGAATTACGATACTTTTCCACCACTATTACTACGAAATTATGATGCTTTTGCATCAGCCTTATTACTGAATTACGATGCTTTTGCATCAATCTTATTACTTTTGTTTACACAAACCAAACTTATTACATTTGGCAGTGGGTCGTAAACACACAGGTTACAAGTCTCTTATGGCGGGACTTGGAACTGAGTGGATTTACGATGCCTTTGCTGGGAAAATCTTCATTCATATGCATTACATTCTTTTTCATAAGACTCTATGAACTCACCAACCTCGTGTTGACACTTTAGCATGTATTTTCAGGTTTTAAGCAATGGCACACTACAGGAGGTTTTGGCAGGGCATGGCATGGTCATAGAAGACTCTGATTATTCATTTGGGGACCGTTTTTAACTATTTTAAAGGCCTACTTCCGCACTATTTTTAACGATGTAAATCAAATACTTTTGGTTAAACAATTTTATTCTAAATGATTGAAGTAAATACCATTTTTGTACTTGTGTTGTGGTACCAATTGAGTTACACCCCAGCTACATGTATGCTTCCGCTGGACCCGATTTTGGGGGTGTGACAGGTACTATTGGCGATTCATTTCTATCTTTCTATAGATTGCGTAGGCATCGCGGAGGTGGAAGATCAATAAGAGGAACTGTGTGATACATGGTTTAAAGTTGAGAAATAGAACTTGGAGATGAGATTTGTATGGAGCAGGAAGTGTTATCTACACGGATCATAAGAATCTTTAGCATATATTTGATAAGAGGTTAATA
Source organism: Artemisia argyi (assembly GCA_030686995.1). Lineage (NCBI taxonomy): Eukaryota > Viridiplantae > Streptophyta > Magnoliopsida > Asterales > Asteraceae > Artemisia > Artemisia argyi. Next base: position 137,608,724 of record CM060677.1, read on the forward strand.
TATGTTGAAGAGAAGTTGGGTGTGGAATTTCTCAGTGACTACGATTGTCTGATTCGCCACCGTCAAGGAAGGGCGGACATCGTGGTAAGAGCGCTAAGCGGGAGTGAACGAGTGAAACTTAGATGTTGGTGAGCAATGGTTATGATAATTCAGTTCGGAGTTACGGGGATGATGTTGACAGCCTAGAGAGAGTGGTTAAAGGATAAGAACATGTAAGAAGAATGATTACTTGGGTTAGACCAGTAAATGGAAAGGAACGAAGATGGAGGAATGTACTTTGGGGACCATCTATTGGTTCTATTGAGAGGAAGCGTAAGGACAACAGTGATGCAAGGTATTTGATACATCCGAGAATGGATAAGACATATCATTACCTTTGCAAGAGATGTATGGAGGAGTAGGCGAGACTTTTCGCTCGGTGAGTTGGTAATGAGTCATGGGGTGTCGCAAGAAACATGATGAAATACTTACTTCGCGATAGTGGTAAACGTGTTATGGAGTCTTGAGAATGCGTATGTAGATGAGTGCAACTTATCATTCTCTAATGAGTGAACTAAGTGAGCGTACAAATCAGGCGTTGGATGGTGAGCTGAGAGCATGGGTGTGTTTGATTTTGGGGGAAGCCGGGGTATACATTTACCCTTAGCTGAGTTCTCCTATGTCAACAATTATAATTCTAGTATTGAGTATGTGTCGTGTGAAAAGTTGTATGGAAGGTAATGTAGGTCACCTGTTCTGTGGGCAAAGGTTGGAACAAGTCAACTAATTGGTCCTGAACTAGAACGAGAGACTACGAATAAGGTTTTCTTACTAAGGAAAGACTTAAGGCAACAAGAGATCGCCAAAAGAGTTATGCGGATTATTGCCGTAAGCCCTTAGAGTTTAGTGTTTGTGATATTGTGAGGATAAAAGTATCTCCTTGGAAGGGTGTTGTGCGTTTTGGTAAGAAAGGCAAGCTAGCACCAAGATACGTAGGACCATTTGAGATTTACATAAAGGATGTGATTTGTGGCATACCGGTTGAAGTAAGCTGAGGAATTAAGTGGTATACATGAAATTTTTCACGTATCTAATTGAATGAAGTGTTTGGTGGATGCTAGTCCGCATGTGCCAATAGATGAAAGTAAGGTTGACAAAACCCTCCGTTTTGTCAAGAAACCTATTGAGATTATGGATCGAGATGTTAAGGGTTTGAAGTTTGGTGAGATAGCGTTGGTAAAGGTATGGTGGGATTCTAAGCGTGGTCCTGAGTTTACTTGGAAACGTGAGGATCAGATGTAATTAATGTTTGTTTTGTGTGTATCCATTATATGTGGTGTTTCCTGCGGTTACCATTTGGATTTTCTTTTGGTTCGAGGGTATCGTACCTACCTGTGAGAAGTCGTTTTGATCATTGGTGTTATTGATCAGGGAGTGTATCTATTTGCGTGTATCGTTGGAGTGACGAAATGTTTTTCTATCGTGTGAATTCGAGTATTTAGTCGGTTCATATTTTTGCGATTCTTTCTCTGTGATTTTATGGTGTGGTATTTATCCGCTTAAAAATCCATAAATTTCCTTTTGCTGTTGTGAGTGGTGACTATAGTAGTTGAAATCTCGGGACGCGATTTCCCTAAGTGGGGGATGATGTAACAACCGTGGTTTTGGCAGGTCAGTTTGACTGATAGTCTTGACTCGGTTGACGTTTGTTTGGTGTGTCCTAGGTGTTTGAAGTGATATAAGTGTGATATAGGTGAGTTTTAGCACTAAATCCCTTTGCGTAAATGGTTTTATTGTGATTTGGAAAGTTTGGAATTTGAGAAAGTTCATTTTGATCACCTTTGTGGTGTAGAAATGACTTGTGTAGTTTTGGTATTTTTGTGATTTTGCGTAACGAGTCTTCGTTCAAGTTAATGAGCGTAAGCGAGTTATGTGTGTTTTGTTTTTATGAGTTATATTTCAAAAATAGTGTGAAATTCTATTTTTGGAAACTTTGTTTTGAAAATGATAATTTTTCCGGTTGTCGTAAAAGTTAAGGTTTATCGCGTAAGATGCTAGGATTAGCTACGGGTGTTTATAAAATATGAAAACTATAAGGTTTTGAGTGTAATAATTTAATTTAGTAAAAAAATATAAAATATGTATGGGTATACATAAAATTCGGCTAGAAAGGGATAAGGGGAAAAAAGAAACCTAATTTGAGTCCAAATATGACTCTTAGCCCAAGGAATCCTAGTTCAACCCAAACAAGCCCAACCCTTACCCTTGTAACCATATAGAACGACCCAAACCCCCTATTTTCTGCAATTTGAGTCGATCACAAGGGCAAGAGAAGAGGGAAAAAATTAGGGTTTATAGTTTTCAAGCAATAATCAAGAATCAAGGTAAAATCCTAAAACCCTATGTTCATATAATTGATTAATTATTTGTATTCATGTAATATTAAGTATGATGGATCTAGGGTTTGTAAACTTCTGTAAATTAATTAATTAAAACATGTTAGGATCATTGGTTGATGATAGTATAGTAATTGGTTAAGGGAATTGAGTGTAAAACACTTTAGATTACGTGTTAGGGTTTGGACAGAAAATTATGGCTGTAAAGATGTGAGTGTAAATAACAGATGGTGAAGAGTTAAGTAACGAATTTTAGTTCTAAATTGAATTTCAATGAAAGAGATTTTCAAAAAGTCCAGCCACGATTGATTTCAAGGTCGGGAAGTTGGTCTTTTGATTTTTCTTTGTTAAGGTGTCAAAGCAGTCAAACCGGGACAGATTTGGGGTAAAAGTTTGAGGGTGTTTTGTGGTTGTAAAAGTGGTATTTTGACTAGGCCTTTTGGAATAGTTAAGTATTAGGTTATATTAGACTATCAAGAAAAGGATTCGCGATAAAAACTTGTGAAAGTATTTTATATTAATCAAAACTTTTTGGTGTGCGTTCAGATCCGAATTTGAGTAGTTGACAAGTTTGATTTTATTTTGAGTGCTTGTGTGTGTTATTGGTCCATGGCCTTCTGGGTTTAGCTTCTATGCTTATGAGAGACCATGGTAAAATTTTGGTGTGAGTTGTTGAGCTTTATTTGTCATGATTTTATGTGGGCGAATGTACCAAAAAATTCTGCGTTTTCTGATTTTAAAGGTGCAAGGGATTTAGTGAGTATTAAGTTATGGTAGTGGTTAGTATGGCGTCTAGGAGATCCATGGTGGGTCATAAGAGTCTTAGACATCCATCATATGTGTATTACATGGGTTGTAGCTTTTAGCTTGACCTTGTGTAATGTGGATTATGTTTGTGTGCTATAGATTGCGAGTTGTTTTTGTAGAAGCTGCGGAGTTTAAGGTGAGTTCATAGTCCCATATTTTTACTTTGTTTTAAACTTGGGATGGGAATGATGCTTGTCTTAAATGATTTGAGTTACTGTGATTATGTGTGGTTTAAAAGCTTGGACTTATAATGTTATCGTAATAATGCTATGTGGTACATGAAAGTGTAATTCCGATTAGGTTAGCGACGTAATTGATGCTGTGTGATATGTGATTCCGATTAGGTTAGCGACCTAATTGATGCTGTGTGATATGTGATTCCGATTAGGTTAGCGACCTAATTGATGCTGTGTGATTTCCAATTGGGAGGATGCTTATCCTGTTGCTCGTACATGTGACCCAATTGATGATGTGTTTTGGAGCGGGGGTCACGTTCCGGCCCTATGGTTGCCTTTAGTGTGATGATTGGTTTATGGATACATGTAGCTTGTATGATAACTATATTTATTTGTCCAGCTATGTTTTATGATCACAGTAAACTGGTTGCCTTGAGAGTGTATGTGTGTCTTAAACCTATGAAACTCACCAACATTATGTTGACGTTTTAAGCATCATTTTCAGGTGAGCTTTCTAAGGATAAGATAGAAGGATGTGGTTAGACGAGACCTTAGTTGCATTGGAAGTGGTTTAACTGTGCTTTTGGAGTTTATCATGTTGTTATCTTTTGGTTATTGTTATGACATTTTGTGTCTATACTTTGCCATTTTTATTGCATGTAGTTATTCTCTATATAGACACCATGTGTTGTGATGATATTCATGAAGTTACACCCTCGCGTTTCCGCCGTGGCGGGGTGTGACATGTAGCCATCTTTTTCTTTTCCTAATGTGTGACTAAACTTTCGAATTTGGTACATTGTGTGTATTTTGTGACTATTTAGCCTTGTAAAATGACCATTTTACCCTTCGACATTTTGAAAATGTAAGGGTAAAATGGTCACAAGATACACACAATGTACCAAATTTGAAAGTTTAGTCACACATTAGGAAGAAAAAAAAGATAGCTACATACAATGGTAAAAAGTGTCATGTTTGATTCATTTTTAAGTAATTTGCCCTTTAGCATTTTAAAAAAAGTGCAAACTTTCCTAAAAATATGCTAAAACCCCCATTTTATCAAAAATAAATCACGTAAGATTGCTTAAGGAACAAGAAAATCTTATCCAAGTTTACCAAAACCCTAGGAGGGTCGAATGTATGATGTTTGGCAAAAGTAGCAGTGAGCAGTAGCAGTAAGCTGTGAGCAGTAGCTGTGAGCAGCTTCATAAAGAAGCATTGGGAAAATGAGCTTTCCTAAAAAATAGCAAAGCCCACAGCTCTCATGCCAAACGAACACTAAAAATCAAAAAGCTCATTGTTCACCGCTCATTGCCCAAAAAAGCTCCAAAAAGCTTTGTGCCAAACATAGTTATGGCTATGTTTGGCAAAAGTAGTTGTGAGCAGTAGCATTGAGCAGTAGCTGTGAGCTGTGAGCAGTAGCCAAAAAAACTCACAGCTTCATAAAGAAGCATTTGAAAAATGAGCTTTCCTAAAAAATAGCAAAGCCCACAGCTCTCATGCCAAACAGGCATCAAAAATAAAAAAGCTCATTCTCACCGCTCATTACCCCAAAAAGCTCCAAAAAAGCTCCGCGCCAAACATGCCTATGTTTGGCAAAAATAGTTGTGAGCAGTAGCAGTAAGCAGTAAGCAGTAGCAGTGAGCTGTGAGTAGTAGCTGTGAGCAGTAGCCAAAAAAGCTCACAGCTTCATAAAGAAGCATTGAGAAAATGAGTTTTCTTAAAAAATAGCAAAGCCCACAGCTCTCATGCCAAACAAAAACTAAAAATAAAAAATCTCATTATTCACCGCTCATTGCCAAAAAAGCTCCAAAAAGCTTTGTGCCATATATATATATATATATATATATATATATATATATATATATATATATATATATATATATATATATATATATATATATATATATGTCATTCATGAGAATATCACATTTGACAAACACAAATCTTGGTGACTAAACAGGTATTTAATGTTAGTAAGAGTAAGAATGAAAGCATGATGTATTTAATGGGTTCGCTAAGTCTGTTAGCTTATTCGAAAGATTGCTACCATATTTGAAAAGACATGCATGAATTCTTATTTTGCGCTTTTAATAACCGTGTTGGTTGTTTAAAAAACAGTGTCAAATAATATTGTTGAAATTCTTAATCTTGAAGCTGCTAATGATGATAACTCTGTCATTGCATTAAGTCATCATGCTATGGACAACCTTCAACATTATACATGAGGCGTGGTCTTAATTAAAGTATTATTTGGTGTGTTCATTGTTTATAGTGTATATGGTAACGCTACTATCTTATAATCTGAGAGGGTACGAGGTGACCGTTGTTACAGCCTCTGTGTAGCGAGACATATAGAAGCTAACCATCTACATTAGGGATTCGATGGTTGACTTGCATTGCGCGCTAGAAGCAGTCATAGACTCATAGGTATTGCGAGTGGCTCAAGCAAGTATTACAAGATTAGCGAGCCATTTAATTTGCTGTTTCATTTTGCCTTTGTATGGCTTACTTATAAAACAAAGTATCATGTATATATATTGTTTACTAAAGATGTGTAGGCAATCTACCGTGGGAGATTGCACAGGTAAGTGCTAAATTCATTTGTTGTCGTTCTTTTTAAAGAATATAAAGATTTTCAATTTATATGTTCAGTTATACACTATAAGAAATCAAATAATCGTGCATTCGTGCTATATATAATTAAGTTATTTTGTTGCTGCAGGTACCTTAGCTGGTGGTATAATTCTGCTTGTATTTAGGACGCAGGAAGCAAAAGCTTTTATTCCCTAGAGAAACATTCGTGAGGAAAAAATGGTAGAATAATGTTGTAGCAACAAATTTCTGGAGACGGGGATTCTCATGATCGAGCGAAAGTGTTCAATATAGAGGAGCTTCAGTGAGCAACAAATATTACAACAAGAGTAGGATCATCGACAAGGGTGGCTATGGCACAACTTATAAAGGAGTTGTATGGCAATAGTTGCTATAAAGAAGTCCAAATTAGTAGATCAAACCGAATCTTAAATAGAGCAATCTATCAATGAAGTTGTTATCCTTTCGCAAATCTATCAATTAGTAGAGTAGGAATGTGATTAAGTTGATTGGTTGTTGTCTCAAAACAGAAGTCACGTTATTGGTATATGAATCCTTTTCAAATGGTACCCTCTGTGATCACATTCACACCAAAGTCAATTCATTAAGGTCTATTTACCAAAGTCTTATCTTATATGACATCATTATTAGTGTTTGGTTTTATCACTTTTATACTTATGGTGTTGCAGACTTGCAGTCATGGACTCAATGTTATCACCCATATATTTTTGCTGGTTTAATAATGATAGTGCGGTCAACTTCAATGTGGTTCATGAGTTGGTTTGGTTATGGAGGATATGGATCTATTGGTACTTGATGTCTTGATCTTGATGCATATCTTATGAAGGGCCTGTTATGTTACAATTTAAAATGGAAATGTCTCCTGTAACCATTGACAAATGGATATGGCTAAAAGGTATGTTCAGTTGGTCTATTTGCATTTGCCAAAACCGAACCAAAACCAATAAAATAGCAAGTGGGTTCTGTTTTGGGTTTTCTGAAACCAAATATTCAGTTTTTTTTTTTTTTTTTTTTTTTTTTTTTTTTTTTTTTTTTTTTTTCTAAATAATAATAAAAGCCTGATCTAAACCAAATAACTATTATTAATTATTTAGAATTACATTTTTAATAAAAATCCGCTAATATTCGTTAAATTACACTTATATCACAACTTTTTTTTTTTTTTTTTGAACAGCAAACATGATATATAAAAACAGAAACACACTAGCAAGAAGCTAGAAGTACATAGGAGAATTTAACCAATGAGTCCAACTACTAAACTTGGCTCCTCTAAATTTAATCCAAAAAAAAGAAAACAAACGAATGTTATCGAAAATGTCACATTTCCTCATAGATTGAGAGTTAAAAATGACACTATTTCGATAACGCCATATCACCCATAAAGATGCCACGGAAATGACAAAAATACGTTGCTTCTTCGCTAAAGATGTGGACCATGAGCTCATCCACTCTCGCCAATCATCGATAGAGTCAAATTGTGGCATAGATATGTCACACCACCGGCGAACGAGCTGCCATATACTACGAGCAATACTACAAGCAAAGAAGATATGTTGATTTGACTCCACGCTTCCATGACATGACGGACATAAAATCTCTTGAATTTCCATACCTCGAGAAGAAAGATTCAACCGATGAGGAAGTCTATCCAAGATCAAACGCCAAAGGAATATGTTAACTTTCCGGGGAAGCATTTTTTCCCAAATCGTCGAGGGAACCAAAGAAGGCAGAAAATGATCATCTAAAAATCGACGCGTGACTCCAACAGAAAACATACCATCATTCGCTAACGACCAAACACATGCATCGGATACAGAAGTTATCTCCATGTTTCCAATCTCAACCATTAACGCATTAAGAGAGGACATATTACGAGTCCCCAACTCCGATCTAGACCAATTCCAACGCCATTCTCCATTAAAGATACGATCAATAACCAAACAATCTTTGTTTCTCTCCAAACGAAATAACCGGTTGTACCGAAGATATAAGGGATAATCCCCAACCCACGTGTCCTTCCAAAAACGAATTAAGGTGCCACAACCCACTTTAAACCGTAACGAATCAGTCGGAAGAACACCACTCGAATGCAAATGATTAGAAGAACCAATTATCTTAGCCCATAAACCATTTATTTTGCACCCTTGTTGATTAAATCCCCCTTCATGCCCATGCAAAGCCTTAATTAAACGAACCCATAACGCATTTGGATTAGATGCGAACCTCCATCGCCATTTTTGAAGCAATGCGAGGTTAAAAGATTTCAGACTACCAATACCCAAACCGCCTTTATCGAACGAAGCCATAACATTTGACCACTTAATCCAAGCAATTTTTTTCTTATCTTGAGATCCCCCCCAGAAAAACGAAGCACGAAGACTCTCCATACTCTTCAAAACTGTTTCAGGCACTTTAAAAATAGAAAAATAATAAATCCCAAGACTTCCTAACACCGATTTTATTAACGTCAGACGACCACCAATAGAAAGGAGATTAGCCTTCCATGAAGACAACTTGTCATGAAACCGATCTATTAAAGTCTTCCAGTTTGCTGTCCGATTCATATTAGAACCGATAGGTAACCCGAGATAAACAAACGGGAAGGTGCCTGCTGCACATCCTGTTCTACTAGCCATACCATTCACCTCGTCTAAAGAAACGCCAACACCATAAACATTAGATTTATTAATATTTATTTTTAGACCAGATGCCAAGTAGAAAACCTGTAAGACACGAATAATATTATCCATATCTTGAGAACTCCATTCCGTGGTAATTACAACATCATCGGCATAGAATAAATGAGACAGATGCATGGCAGAATCATCGAACTTTATACCTCGAATCAAACCAGAACTAACTGCATCGGATAAAGCAATATGAAGCCCTTCCATCACCAACAAAAACAAAAACGGAGAAAGCGGATCACCTTGTCTTAGGCCGCGTTTAAGCGAAAATTCAGAAGTTGGACTACCATTAATTAAAATGGAAGTCCTAGCCGACTCTAAACATGCTTTAATCCATACCCGCCACTTCAGACCAAATCCAAGATTGTTTAACATGAAATCCAAGTATTTCCAACTTACCGAATCATAGGCCTTTTCAAAATCAACTTTAAAAATCAGCATCTTCTTGTGCCGCTTTTTGTACCAATCAATCACCTCACTAAGCATAAGCGGACCGTCTAGAATTTGACGACCCGAAATGAAAGCGGATTGCTCATGACTAACAAGTTTTCCAACAACCTTAGATAATCTATTTGCTAAAATTTTAGCAATGATCTTATAATGAATACCAATGAGAGAAATAGGCCGAAAATCATGAATATGAATTGGATTACTTACTTTTGGAAGAAGAGTAATAAAAGCCGAATTGGAACCCAACGGCATCTTGCCAGTGTCAAAAAAAGAAGACACAAACCCATAAATATCCATCTTGATACTCTCCCAGTACCTCTTAACAAAAGCAAACGAAAACCCATCGGGACCGGGAGCTTTATCGCTACCACAATCCCATACTGCTACCTTGATTTCATCCATAGAAATGACACCTTCTAACTGGATCCGATCCTCAGAATTAAGGACTGAAGAGACTCCTACCGGGCTAAAAGCAACCAATGACTCATTTGCTTGAAATTTCTCCTTGTAAAAATTAAGAAACACCTCTTTAACCTGATGAGGCTCCGATATCCAATTCCCCTCGTGCAAAATTCCTTGAATAGACTGAGACCTTCTCTTTTGCTTCACCAAACCGTGGAAGAATTTAGTGTTTTCATCACCCTCAATGTCCCATTTGATACGCGCCTTTTGAACCATATCCATAGCCTCAAAATTCTCTAAATCCGCAACTTCCTGGAGAATCTTAGATCTTTCCTCGTGGTCGTCCAAAGAAGCAATACCCGCCTCAATCTTCTCCTCTATACCTTTTATTTGCATCGCTAGCTCCTGTTTTCTCAAACATTCACGACTTTTATTTTGAACACGCCACTGTTTAATCTTTAACTTCAAACGTCTCAACTTATCATGAAACATCATTTTGTTGCCATCACTATTCTGACCAAGAATATCCAATTCCGATTTAATAAGGTCATCAAAATCCGGACGAAGAAACCAAGAATGATAAATCTTAAATGGAATCGGGCCAAAATCAGACTTATTGCAATGAAAGAGAATCGGTATGTGATCTGACCACAATCTATCAAGGGCTGTGACTTGGTAATATGGCAAAACATCTAGCACATCCTCCGTAAACAAAAACCTATCCAATTTACTAAGTTTCGTACCTGCTTTGTTCATCCAAGTAAATAACCGACCACCCAAAGGTAATTCAATCAAACCTTCATCATTAATAAATCCATTAAATATCTCAGCTTCACTCCTAGAGAAAACTGATCCATATCGTTCGTGTTCCTCCCGAACTTCGTTCATGTCACCAAATAACATATACTTTCCCCTATGAGATTGCATGAACTCCCGAAGCTTATTCCATAAGTTTACTTTGGCCAGAGAATCATGAGGACCATATATATTAATCATGAAACACTCTTCAACGACATTCAACCAACGACCTTTTACAATGATAAACGAATCGTCACACCAAATCTCTTCTTTCACAAACATATTGGGATCCCACATAGAGATCAATCCCCCCGATCTACCCCGAGCCAAACTACACGCATAATCAAAAGTGTAATTTCCCCACATAGATTTAAGACGAAAAAGCTCTAATCTTGTCATCTTGGACTCTTGCACACCTAAAAACTGAACATTGTGTTTGAAACATAATTCCTTAATCCAATTACGTTTCCTCCTCTTCTTTGTACCACACATATTAATCGATAAAACATTCATTTGTCCACCATATGAACACCTATTCCATTGATCATTCGGTTCAATGACTTACGACACCCTCGCACATCAAAGCCCAACGTGCCTCCAACCTCAATCAACCGTGACATTTCATGAATGAGAGATATCCCCTTAACATCTTTCTTCCGATATCTTGCGAATGAAGTAGAACACTTGCTTATATCACAACTTGTTAGTGTGATTTCCGGTATATGCACGGAATTATAAACATCAAAATGAAAACGCGCGTGCATACACACGTATATATACACGCCCACAAATATTTTCATTCCGTCGTAATGATTATTTCCATTCCCACTTTGATTACGAAATACCAAACACTACTTAATATTCTTTTATTTTGCCTTTTCTCTTTTGCATAGCAGGCCCGAGATTCTTTAAGTGGACTTATTAAAGCCCAATCCATGGAAGTACAAGGGCTAAGCAAACTTTTATTGCACTAATATGCGACCAAAATTATAAGAGTGTGTTTGTTTCATTAAGATGTTTTGAGTCTAAATTTGACTATCACATCCTACTAGTAAGATGTGGCTATAAAGTCTGGATCTTAATGAAATAATGTTGTTTGTTTTTTGTATAATCGTTTGAATGAGTTTAATTGTCTTATTTTTAAGCATATATTATACCATAAAAATACCATAAATAAGTAGTTTGTGCAAATATGAAACAAAACTTTTTATCATAAATATAACATAATTAATATAGCATCAAATGTATTATATTATAACAAGTCTTCAATCTCTTATTGGGTAAGAGGAAGTAAGACAAGTCTCTCACCTCTTAATAAGTAAAATATTATATGTCTGCCCGGGTCTGACACAGAAGAAAAAAACAAACAACATAAATGTCTGACCACCGCTAACTCAGCTAACTCAGTAAGAGTAAGAGGCTAGTAAGACATTTTTTCAAAAAACAAACACACCCTAAGAGGGGAAGGTATGGTGAGTAACAAAACTTAGGGTGTGTTTGTTTTTTTTTTAAAAGTCTTACTAGACCTCTTATCCTCTGATTGGTTGACTCATTCACTCCAGTATTGCTCGGATAGTCAGCCCAAATATTTGAGCGCAGTGCCACAAAATATTATTTCAGTTTTTGGGCTTCGCTGGACTTTTGACAACATGTGGCCCAACGTGCTTGAGTTGCACGTATGCGTTCATTTCCAACACCGACATGCAATATATATAAAAACAAATTTACAAAACACACCCTGAACTTCTTAATATTTACGATTTTTTTTATATAACAAACTTTATTTACTAAATGCCTAATAGATACCTAGTGGATTTTTTAATAAAAAAAAAATACTGGCAAAAAGGTCTCTCAATAACGAACAAAACAAGCCCAATATTGATATGCTTTTGACGTACGCGCGATTTTATAAAAAATGTCAATTATGCAATATAATCAAATCATACTGCGAGAAAATTTAGATCCTTAAAGACCGGCCGCAACGCGACCAGAACCTCCTACTTGTTATATATACGAGATGGATCACCCGCGCGTTGCCGCGGGATGTTTTGCCAAAGAAGTAATTATTGCAGTTAACGACCGTTAGTTATAAGGACTAAATTTGCAACAAACCTCTAAGACAAATGATCAATTGCAGGCGGAATTTAAAAAAAAAATTAACAGTCGTTAACGACCGTTAGTTATAAGGACTAAATTTGCAACGAACCTCTAAGACGAAGTACCAATTGCAGGCAGAACTAAAAAAAAAAAAAAAAAAAAAAAAAAAAAAAAAAAAAAAAAAAAAAAAAAAAAAGTTAACGGTCGTTACGACTTAACGGCTGATAAATACTTAACGATCGTTAGTTACTGTACATTTCACTATTTGAATGTGAGTGTGTTACACTGTAGCTTGCTACGGTGTTTGGGGGAGTGCTTCCTGGTAAATGTAGGTATTAGTAATAACATGGGGCGAGGATCCTATCTCTGAAGTAATCGTACCCTATTCGTCCATGGATAAAAAAATTCATTTACTAATAGAATAATATTTTCTTAGATAAGCCCATTGAGAGGAGCACAACATTTGGACGTTAGACGGCCCTGAGGCCCATTTTAAGCCTGTGTTTGGTTTGAACTTATCCGCTTAATGCTTCGTACCATGAAAAACATTAACCATTTTCATTTGATCATGTTCCTTACCATATATGTCCCGTAATTTCTTTAACTCTTCAATTCATTTATTTTGTTTATAGGTTCAGCTGCTACATTTGGCAAAAGTGTAGCATAAGATTTGCAGTCGTATCCCAATCTCATGACATATCAAATGTACTGAATGTCTGAAGTTGGCTGAGTATCAATCCTTCACAAGGCGTTGCTTAAAAAATTATAGCAAATGCCCCCGCCAAAACGCGGCAGGCTAGTGCATCTCGTTTACAAAAAATAAAAAGCTCAAGTAGATGAACTCTACCAAGAATAATAATATAATATTCAAGGTAGGGATATTGTATCATGGGTCATGTTGCTCAAAAATATATAGCTACCCTATCAACATATGAATTACTCATATATCGGTAAGAGATCATGTTAAATAGAATGTGTTGTCAAGATGTATTATATGTTGCGAAGAAATGATACATGCTCCTAGTATTACAAATAATATCGCCTACGTAGTTTTGTGTTACCGATAGTATCGCACACAAGTTGACATGCCAAGAAATAAGAATTGCAAAGATTGGTAAGTTAGTTCCAGCCAATGCTGTGCAGAAGAGGGGAGGAGGGGGGACAACAAATTTAGCAAAACTAATTTCAGTCATGTACAAAGTTGAACTAAAGCATTTTTTACCAGATGACATAAATTTTATTCACTGACAAACTAAGCAAAAGGTTACAATTTTTAGATACGTGCATCTCATCTCTCATCTCGTGGCACATATATGCTTAACATTAAAGGGAGGTTTGTATATGATTTATGTTATGTTCAGCATTTCAGATGGAGTGCATGTATACAGAAATAACTTGTGCGTGTAGTTGCTCATAGCCGTGCCTGCAAGTAATATTGAATACTTTCTTTTTTTTTAGAAATGATTGGCATACCTAAAAGTTATGCCTAATTTTGTGCCTAAACATGTGTGTCAATAATTCATTGGTTGTATCAACCGGACCCACTTCTTCACAATCCAATGAGGTAATGACACATTAATTAGGCACAAAATTAGTCATATGCTTTAGGTCTCTCAATCTTTATCATTTTTTTTTTCCTTTGAAGGGCAATATTGAATTCTGTTGGTATGTCAGATATGCAAGTTTGACAACAAGTCAACCATAAATGTATATGTGTAGTCAAGTGTCGAGATTGAACTAGTTTATTTTGGTGAATATCAACGTGGAGTTGCTATCCATATATGTTTGGAGTTACTATCGATAAGGAGTTGCGTGACACTCGTTTTATCGTCTAGCTTTTTTCTTTTTCTTTTTTTTTTTCCCTTACACAAATTTGTCTGTTAACCCATCAATTATGTGTTTATGATATTTTTAGGATGGGTTTCTTTTAACTCATAAAAAAGATGTTTAATGATATATTCAGTCTAAGTTAAGTGGTTAAAGGGTACAACAAATAGGGTATGATGGATATTAACTACAACACCAAACACCTCATTTATTAGGCTATCAACTTGCTTCCTCCTACCTAATCCTACCTCATCATTTAACTCTTCCAGGCTTTCAAGAATACTACTTCACCCACCCTTCACCACCCCTTCTAATTTTGGTGATGATTACAGTACATTTCAAGAAAAAGCATTCATAAGGCTCTGATAGTACTTTTCAACTAAATATATTAAATACCTGGCATCAATTCTAATACTTAAATACTTTTTTTTTTTTAACGGCGGGTTAGATGTTAGCTGGTAGTTGTTGGCTCGAGTTACTGTCGCATCCTCGGGCAGAGATACCAACCGCGAGCCTCTTCTTAGGGGATAACCCCACTCCTATTCCCGATTCGCCTGATATCATTAGAGCTTGTGGTTCCCAAGTGAGGACTTCCTGGTCGGTCACCCAAACCGGTACTACTATCACTTGGGCTCACTTAACTACTTAAGCCTTTACCACTAGACCACAAGCCCCATGATTCTAATACTTAAATACTAGTAATATTAGAAAAAATGGTAAGTTATATCAAACATATTATCAGAAGATGGGCATTTTGAAGAATATTTATGAGCTATGCTAACGCATAACACCCTTAACCAATGAAGCAACAAATAAATCGGACACATTAGAATAAAACTCCTATATAACACCATTAACCAATGAAGCAACAAATAAGTCAGACACATTAGAATAAAACTCCTACGGAGATACACATATTATATGCACATATAGGTTTTAACAATCTATGGATCCAACTGTCATCTGAATATATGTTATACAGACTATAAAGACATATTACCTCACAAAATACGATCCTTTAAATTCAAGGAACCAGCCACGGCAGTATTTCATCCGACAATAAATAAAACCTCATATGAATAGGAAAACCGTCACGAGTCACGAGTCACGAGTATCTTCATCAAGCAGCTATCTGTGACATTTCATAAACATGACATCAAACCACTATCTGGGTACATATGTTCTAAGTTACGGAGTCCATTCAGTTTTTATAAGTGTCTACTTCAAGTAACATTTCATTAATTTAGGAAACAAATTTAAATCATTGAAGATTATAGGCAAAAGATGACTTCACAAATCACGAAAATATACCTTTGATCAAGTTATATAGAGTAGATGGCTCTTAGGCCGGCACCCAACATGAAAGCGCACACATAATCCGTCCTTTCCATCCTTGTAGCATCCATTTGCCATCATCATCAAGAACAAAATCTTTATGATACCTGACCTTCACCTTAGATTTCAACTGTGAAACAATCTCACGATCGACACGTCTTGGTTTGAAACCAGCCCTTGAGATTCTAACCTGCCACTGCTTGTAAGTCTCAGGCCGCTCCACTCTCTCATGACCTTCACACGCAATCACATTCATAACTTCACGGCCATAAAATGCCTTCTCGAAATTCAGTCTTTGCTCATTATCCCGATCAATTGTCGCATCAAACATATCAAACAAAGCAGAATAATGAAAAAGAGCCTCCTTGAAACGAGTAACAAAAAATGGTGCACTATAAGACCCATTAACAATCGAATGAACAAAAATATCAGGTTTCATATCCCTAACTAACTTCAGAACCCTGTCCCTTGGACTATCTTTCACATTCGTCTCATCAAGCAAATTCTCAAAACGGGCAAGACAATTCACCACAAGAAACTCGTTTCTTTGAAGCTTCATATCTTCAATTTTAATCATCTCCCAATTTTGAGTTGCGATAGCATTATATTCAAACGGAACCTTAAACATCTCACAGTAAGTAGCCAATCTTCGACCTGTTTCCTCTAGCTGGTCCGCAGGCCTAAAACCACGTTGCGGAAGCTCGATTCCTGTAATCCTCAATTTAGGAGGCCCACCAGGTCTAACTGCTAGGTGTTTCACTAGCACTGGCCACTGAAACCCGTACCCGATCCCAAAATCAACTATATGAAGAGTTGAAGAAGTTAAAGCTGCGTCATGTATAGTTTTGTTAGCAAAATAAATCTCGTTCTGTTTGAAAGGGCAAGCCGACAAGCAAGCCTGAAAAGCTCTCATTTTCTCAGCAGCTGATATATGAGTAGCTTTTTGAGATGTGTAGAGATGTGAACCAGTGCCAGATAAGCGTGCCTCTAATCCGAGTGCGAATATATGAGCTAACCGTTGTGAAGCATTGCCAGTAGGAGATGTGTGTTGTCTTATCTGCTTCAATTGTTCAGTTGCAACTTCATGATCATCAGTAGCAACAGACTGCGCACAGTTGATTAATAAAGTCTTGATGTCGATACTGTCATTTGCATTTCCTGGTCTCCAAGGGGCATTCCAACCATTGTAAACATGCTTGAGATTATTATGATTTGCTACTTCAGCGAAACCAGGCATGGGCTCACCTATATCGTTAGTACAACGAAGAAGTTTATCGAAGAATTCCGCTAATTCAGCTTCATCTTCATAAACCGCAGACTGTTTGGTAGTTCGTTCATCTTCAAAATCACTGTCTTCCAATTCACTATGCTTCCTTCCCCTGGACCCGTTATCCATCTCTACACTTTCCTCTTTTACTACAACATTTGGAGAAACATTTGTCAAATCTGACGGAAGATTGTATTTATCAAGATCAATAAGAAAAGGTTTGTTTTGTGGAAGGAATTTACTCGCTTCTTCCATGCCTTTTTTAAACAACAAAATAGATTCACTGTCGGTGAATATATTTTGTACCATATGTCTGGCTATAACCGAATCTATAGTATCATTAACATCATTAGTGACACTAGTGGTAGGACTAATAAGCGGGTGATAGTCAACTGACTGAGTTTGCGTAACTGATGATTTTGTTTCAAAAGAATCACTTCTAACCCATTTTGGATCAAACGAGCTGTTGCTACCACTAGTACTATACTCACTAGTACTGCCATAAAACGTCTCTTCCTGGCTTTCGACAGGCAATTGAACAAGCGGGTAGTTCTTACCAAGTGCTTCAAAAAATTCTTGTTCAGTTGCTTGTAAAGAGAACGGGTCATGAAACATACTCTGCCTACTTTCCATATTCTCTTCAACAAGAATCTGGTTTAAGTACTTCGAAACCGAATCTTCATACTCTTCAGGCGAAACAATTTGTGACATCACAGAGGTCAAAGTACCAGCATCTTGGATGGGTAAACTTAAAGAAGGATCTAAGAAACTAAGATCTAAAGGCTCATCTCTAAATCTATACCCATTATTAGTATAGCTCGGAAACTGATCAAACACCGGGGATATATTCTCATTATCCCATGAGCTATAATCAGCATACTCATGAATACCTGACTCCATAACCATCAGACAGAAACTAAATTCAAACTTAACCTCGATATCCCGGCTTTTCGTACCAACTACAACAAAACGAAAGCGAAAACAAACAAGTGATTAGGTAAAGTTTACTTAACCGAAATCTAGGAGTAATAACCTAATAAAGCTAATAATATCACATGAGGCTGCAACATCAAGAACATTTAGTGATTTTAGTCCTAAGCATCATCGAAAACAAAACCAGATAAACTTTTCTCTAACAAAACAACAAAACTTTTATTAAATATATCATCAAAAAGATACCGTAATTAGCTGGATCCAAATCTTTCTTTCTTTCTCTCTCTCTCTCTCCAGATATTATATAAATATTTTAAGTAAAATATATTCTAATGTCAGATACAAAGATTAAAAAAAGTCTAGAGATATTCTATATCATTCATAACTCAGAATTCATGCATCAAAACTAACTTCAAAGACAATATAAAAAAGGACAAGAAGATGGCAAAATGGTGTACCTTAAAAAACAGGTGTGTGTTTGAAAGACAAAAAGTAAAAGAGGTTTGATTGTTCGACAAAGATTTAGTTGGAAATATATGTTATGATGAGGCTTAATTTGCACCACACAGGATTACAGGAAGGTTCTGGGTATGTGGGTGAAGTGAGTTGACTCTGTTCTACAGTGGAAATAAGTTGTTGAATGCTATATATGAGTATATGACCAAAATCTTGTTCAGTAGACTTTTCTTCTTCCTCTTCTTCTCTTGTGTCAGATGTGAGGTAAGATAGGTAGACTCGGTCACAAACTGATTAATCCTTATAAGGGTGGTGGCAGTGGTATGGAGTTAACCTCCCAACCAACCAATAATATCACTCCACCTTACTTACACCTTTTTCAAACCTCCCAACTATTTTTAGTGGCAATCATACATTTTTAAACCTCCCAAACTACCAACTTTTTTTTATTTTATTTTTTATTTTCATAATTAAATAATTTAATAAAAACACAACATTTCTTTAATAATTAAAACAAAAATACATAATACATGAAAAAAACATAATTAAATGAAAAATACATAATACGTAAAATAAAAGAAAAGAAATAACTAGTCATCAAGGTATGCTAAGTTTTGAACATGTACGTGCTCCGTAAGATCATATTGGAGACGATAATGAATTTGTTCGTCGAGTAACTCCGGTAATACACTATCGTCATATACTGGCGCAACCGGCGGATCCATTATATGAACCGGTGATATTGCCTCCTCGTCGTCTTTTAAAATCATATTGCACAATATGATACACGTATTAACGACATGTCGAATCTTTTCCACCGACATAGCACGGAGAGGACGACTGAGAATCATCCATTTTGACTTTAGACGACCAAAAGCTCGCTCGACATCTTTTCTTGCAGACTCTTGTAACTTCTTGAACCTTTTTTCCTTCGGGTCATTGGGATGCTTATATGCTTTAACAAACGTAGAATACGTAGGATAGATTCCATCGGTAAGATAATATCCACGTTTGTAAAGACGTCCATTTACAGAAAATGAACTGTTTGGCGCCGTTCCATTTCGCTCCGTAGTATACAATGGAGACTGGTTCAAAACATTGATATCGTTGTTTGCACCGGGAGGACCAAAAAATGAATGCCATATCCACAAATCGTATGAAGCGACGGATTCAAGCATAATAGTAGGGTATTGGTGATCACCTCGCTTGTATTGACCTTTCAAATGTTTGGGACAATTTCGCCAAACGAAATGTGTACAATCAATGCTACCAAGCATTCCAGGAATGTGATGTTGTTCTTCATGAAACTCGAATAAGCGTGCAATATCATGGGATGTCGGCCTACGTAAGAACTCTCGACCATATAATTCAATAACCGCATGGCAAAAATTATCAAGGCATTCTCCTATCAAAATAATTATAACGAAAACAATAAAAAAATATTCAAACGATAACATTATAAATAATTATTACGAAAACATTAATAACAAAAAAATACGAATATTAACCTGATGTTCTTCGTGCCATATTTAAATAGTCGTCAAATCTATCCGGAGGTTCACCCGTTGCGAGTTGCCGAATGGCGGATGTGCATTTATGTAATGCCGTGAAACTTTTTGCGCCCCTCGCATCATATCCCTCTTGAAACCATTCGAATCTCGCTTCAATATCACTAACAATTCTTAAAAACAAACTTTTATTCATACGAAACCTATCACGGAAAATATGGTGAGCAAACTTTGGTCGTTCGACGAAATAGTCATTCTTTAGAGTTTGTAAAGCTTTTTCTCGAAAACGTGTGACATATGCTCGTGTTTCGGTAGAGGTTGCCGTGTCATCAATCGAATCATACATGGCTAAAAAGGTTGATAGCGTACTACCCGTTGAAAGAATCGATTCGGAAGACTCGGGGGGATAATATAAATCGTCGGACGAAGAAGAAGATAATGAATACATTGTGTTGTTTGTATTGGATGTGGAATTTGAGTTGGAAGTGTGTTTTTTGAATTGGAAAAGTGTGGGTTTTATAGAATTTTTTTTTTTTTTTTTTGGGTCCAACGGGTATATTTTTTTTTTTTACCGTTTGATTTTTTTTTTTTTTAATATACACGCTCCACTTCCAAATTCCAATGCTCCAACGTATATATTCAACGGCTATATATTCCTAAACCGCCCCGGTGAAGTTTGCCTGCGAAAGTACCCTCCGAGCCAAACCGGCGAGGTGGCAATGGTGTTCACCGCCGGTTTGGGCTAACCGCTGGTGAAACCGGCACCACTGCCACCACCCTAAGTGAATTTCAACATGCACAAAAAGTTAATTAAAAGTGACTCAGCTTTATAATTGATTTTAAAGTTAATTACATAAATTGTCTTTGTGGTTAGGCCAAAATTGTATTTTTGGTTCTAAAATGCAATTAATTACATCAATGGTCTCTATTGTTTTTCAAATTGGGTTGACCGGTCCTTTGACGATTTTCCATCCAATTGGAAGTTAACGTTTGGGGGCATTTTTGTCACTTTATGTACAAAATACCTCGATCATTTTTGTTTCCTCTCTCGAAGACGTCGGATTTGCCACATTGCAATCAACTAAAGTGAGTATTATCCTCTTTTTGAATGTTTGTTGTTGTCCTAATTTCTAATTTTTGTTTGCCCTAATTTGTTGTTTGTTAGATACAAAAATGTAATAATCTGCAAAGGAAATTAATTGGGGCAAAGTTAAAATTACTGATGAAATAATGGACTATGTTACACATAAATATCGGAATGCGGATTAGAATGAAGATTATTCATGGTCTGATATCATGCTGGAGGATGTATATAACACATTCTACGAAGAAGCCAAAGAAACTGAAGTTGCCAAAGAACCAGAGTTTGACAAAGGTTAGTGAGTAGTTGTAATGTCTCAGTCTTAGATATTTTCATTGTTATAATAATGTAGTTGATAATACACACATGTAATGCACACTGATTGAGGATGGATGTCATTTTGCTATTGCCTTTTTAGGTTACAAAGGAATGGGAAAGGGAAAGGGAAGGGGAATTATGACAGGTTAGTTTACATTGTGTTGCATTTGTTCTGCTATAACTAGACTGGTAGCATAGTTTTAATTGTGTTGCATTTGTTCTGCATTTAAGGATGTATCCATGAGCATTTTTTCTATCTTTGTAGATAAAGAAAAGGGAAAGGGAATTATGACATCTTAGTTTACATTGTGTTACATTTGTTCTGATATAAGTAGACTGCTAGCATAGTTTTAATTGATATGTTATGTTGCATTGTTATTTTTTGCAGAAGTAATTGTAATATCATCAAGTGATGATGAAGTTTCAAGTGATGACATAATTTGTACTTCAACTAAAGAAGAAAGTATGCTAATGGATGAAGACCCTTTCTCAGATACTAATTCATCAAGTGATGAAGATTGGATGTCAAAGTCAAAAGCATCAACTTCAAAGTCAAGAGCTTTAAATGCCTCTAAGTCTAAAGCTTCAAAGCCTTCAAAGTTAACAGCTTCAAAAGCTTCCGAATCAAAACCTTCAAAGGCAATAGCTTCAAAAGCTTCAAAGGCAAAAGCTTCATCTGCTTCAAAGTCAAAGGTTTCAAAGACTTCAAAGACTAAAGCTTTAGTTTTAAAGGGAGAAGTTCATCTTCAAAGACTTCAAAGACTAAAGCTTTTGCTTAAAAGGCAAAAGCTTTAGCTTCAAATTCAAAAGCTACAGTTTCAAAGGCTTCAAAGTTAATACCTTCATCTTCAAAGGCAAAAGCTTTAGCTTCAAGTGCTTCAAAGTTAAACGCTTCAAAACCAACTTTTAATGGTTATAGGAAAATTGCCATGACAGGGTGTAAACTCTTTTTAGAGATCCTGCTGCACCAGTTGAACAGTTCCCATTCCCAAGAAATGTGGGATGTTTTAGCAGAAAGAGGAAGCCCAAGTAAGCTTTTTTATTTTTTAGTTGTGGTTTGGTTTAAGAGCTCTTAGTTGTACTTTGAAGTAGGATTTGATTGGTGTTTGCTTGTTTTTGCAGCTTTTAGAAATGAAGTCAAGTGAAGTTGCCAAACTACAGTGGAAGGGTGTCGAATGCTTCTTTGTTATAAACTATGTTGGTTCGATATTTCTTAAAAGGAATGTATTTTGCTTCTTTTAACATCCTTCTCAGAAAACTATGTAATTTGCTTCTTTATCATCTATGTAATCCTGAACAAGTTAGTGGTCATGTGCAGTAACTTTCATAACATCCCTAGTTGACTGTTCTAAGTCAACTTGTTAAGTAAAGAAGGTTATGTATCAATATTTGTTTGTTTGTCTTATAACTTATATTTTGTGTGTACCAATTAGTTTCTCTGTAGGATCAGTTCTAGATAGATCTTTGAGCCAGTTAGAATACGTAGAGTACTTATGTAATCACAAGTAAATTACAAGAGAGACTCTTTCAATAAACTAGTGTTTATGTGGAATATAAACAAAAGAGTTGAAGAAGAATAACTAAATAACAATGATCCTCTATGGATCTATATTACTAACTATTAAAATTATTCTCCAAGGTCTGCATTCTTCATAGCCATGAGTTCTTTTATACTACAAGAAACCCTAATCGGCATTAACTACAAAAAGTGTAGAGGAGATATACATTATCAATTCCTAATATAACTCATGCATATCTCTTTCTCTAACAAACTTCTAAACTTATACGGGTTTGACTATTTCTACAACCCGCAGAAACAAAGCTAACAGCAGAAATCAACATCTGCTAACAGTAGAAACCATAAAAGTGTTATACCACCAGGAACTATATACCTGCCAGCAGGAACCAAAAATACTCTAGCAGCAGCAATATACTTATTACAATTTAATATTTCCTAACAATCCTCCCCTAAACTTGAATTTAATAATTCCTAACAATCCTCCCCTAAACTTGTATATATATATATATATATATATATATATATATAAGAAAAGAAAGGAACAAAATAAACAAAAAGATGTAAAATATACCATCAATCAAGCAGCAGGAACCTGAGCAGCAGCAAGTTGAGACCTGGTGAATCTAACTAACTGCTCAACAGTTCTCAAGTCATTTCCCACAACTGTCTTCCCAATCTCCAACCTATGCATGAGCATCCTTTCCATAAGTTTGACAGACAGAGAATATGGCACATCTATAAACATATAGAACACCTCGCCAGTCATGGTCTCCAACACATGAACATTGGAAAGGGTGTACAACCTCCAATTTCTCACTTGCCAATTCTGCTGATTTGCCCAAACAAAAAAAACCATCACCACCTTCTAAAGAATCCACCAATACCTTCAAATCACCCCATAGCATGAGACCAATCCCAACAGCAGTGGTAGATTCATAATGTTTGACTACCATGCCATAGAGTGTGATCAAGTCTTGCCTATCCACCAAATGGAGAATCTCCCTAAGAAATGTAAAGTATTTGGTGACACCATCGACTCTGTATAAAGCATTGAGCTCCCTGAAAGGTGTAGTGATGACCTCCCAACCAGCAATAGCTGCCTAAAGAAGAGGGGAATCTTCTTCAGGTTCACTCTCAGAATCAAACTTAATAAGATCCTGATCATCCAAATCTGCAATAGGCTTAGGAGCACGCTTCTTAGCCACATACTTCCTTCTCTTCACTAAAAAAGTAAGTGAAGAGACACTTGTAGTAGAAACACTAGGAATGGGAACCGCATGTGTCTCCACAGAGGGTACAACAGAATTAGTGGAAGCAACAACAGGAATGGATGGTGTAGGAGCAGCAGGAATTGTTGTTGCCTTTGAGGAGTGGATGTGATCACCACCAGCAGATACAGAGTCATCAGCAGGAATGGATGTCTCCTTGGGTGATGGGATGGGATCATCACCAGTAGAAAAAGGCTTATTAGCAGGATTAAGTGAAGACTCTCCTTGGTTTAAGGAAGCAGCAACAATATCAGCAGGAACAGGAGAATCAGAAACATCAGAAGATTTAGTCCTCTTAGAAGAAGGTTCTTTTACTGCATGCTTGGGTCTAGCCAAAGACCTTCTTAATGGAAAGATCTGAGCTTTCTCAAGTGTACTCCTAATCTTCTCATATTCTTTTATCAGCTGTTCATCAGATAACCTCTTGACATGAGTCATGGTCCACCCAAAATTGTAGAGAGAAGAACTCTAATTCTTCACAAAATGTTGCATAAACTCCTTTTGCTGAGCTTGAGTCATTCTTTTCTCCTTAGCAAACCTTTCAGCAATAGATTGCTTTTTCTTCTACATCAAAGCAGCCATCCTTTCAGGGAAATTCTCCTCTATCACATAATCTCCTAATAGTTCCTTGGAGAAAGATGCATTAGCTTCCACTTGAGCCATGATGTTAAGCCAATCAGAATCAGTATAATGCATGGCAGAAGAAAGAACTTCTTGTTCTCTCTTGTTGGCCAATTCTTCTCTTTGTCTGGGCAGATTAGCTAGCTCTTCAACATGTAACCGTTGTGCTGACTCTGCACTAAGTCTATCTTCTTCTAGCTGCCTTTTTATCCTTACTCTGATAGTAGGTTCCTCTTCCACCATTGGAGATTTACCTTTGTTGATAGAGCCAGAAGAAACACCTGTGGTGGGAGCAAGATCTGAAACAGCAGGAACAGATGGACTAGAAGCAGGAATGCTAGCAGAAGGAATTTCACTAGCAAGAACACCATCATTATCAGCAGCAACAGAGGAACTATCAGCAAGAACACCTTCACTACCAGCAGAAACATTTGATTTGAATTTGTCAAAGGCTGATGCATTTGAGAGCCTTCTTAGCTGTCGCAGAGGCCTTCTTCTTGTATATAGCTGCTGGGGGATATCTGTATCTTGGCCCTTGGGAGTTGGAGCAGTTTGATGCATAGAAAAGGCAGCTTCCTCTGTATTGGCACTAGCTAATGAGGCATTGGCCAATACATGGAGTGCATCCATGTCAAAATCCTCCTTTGATGCAGCTTTGTCATCCTCTGAGTCAGAGAGCACAACCTTTCTGTGTTTTTTCTTGAGTTTGACCTCCAATTGCTTGATTCTGCCAATCAATGTAATAACTGCACTTCCAATAGTATGCTTGGTGGTCTTCAACTCTGTCTCTAAAGATTCTACATTTTACATACACCTGTCAAGCAAAGAAGACATAGAAGTGAGAGTATCAGGTTCCTCAGCTCCACCAGTAGGTTGACCTGTGGTGTGTGGAGCTTCATATGACCTGGTTGGAGAGACATGAAAATCACCACAAGTATTGGCATCACCCTCAAAAGGCTGCCTAGTAGGACTCGGAGTGGGTTGCCTTGTTGAGGTGTCTGGCTCACTAGTGGACTAGAAGTAGGTTCCTTTGGGGGTGTTGGTGGATTAGCACCAGCTGCAACAGGTGTGGGAGGTGGTATAGTACCACTAGTAGCATCAGGTGTGGGAGTTGGTATATTACCACTAGCAGCATCTGCTGCATCAGTACCTTCATTGCCCCCAGGCAACATAGCTGCCAACAGAGGCTTATGGGCCCCTGCAAACTTAGTCTTCATGGTTGCAAATAATTTGAAAGTCAGCCTAACCATGTGTTTAGGGGTAGAGTCAGTGGTCTGAATGCCCAATATCGTTTGTAGAAACCTAGGGTACATGAGATATTTGTATTTCTTAGCCCCTATGTTCCCAATTATCCTTTCAAAAATTAACCTTGAAAAGTGGTAGGTCCTCCCATTTGATAGACAAATAAGACCAGAAGCAAGTGGGCTTGAGAATTGATCCCAACCCCCTGACTTGGGACTGCGACACTGAAGGAGCGTGTGAACAAGAAATCTCCATTGTGGATAGAATATGTTCTTGTAAAAGGTAAATGTGCCATCAGTTGTATATTCCATTTTGGCCATACTTTCAAGTATCTCTTTTTCAGTAAAACTAAACAACCTATTCCTATCATCCAATTGAAATCCTGACAGAGGACTCAGTAATGACATATTCCCTACCATCAATTTTTGCTACAATCTCTTGGGGTCTACCCTCAAGAGTTCTTTCTTTGGCGGTGGCCCAGAATTGCCTGACTAATGAGTCATAGACAACAGAAGGGCAATGAGTCAAAGCATACATGAGTTTCGACCCATCCAAAAAGTCAATGATTTGATGATAGTCGTCACTCCCTTTGGATTTTGTCAGATAGGCAACCTTGTTATGATCTTCCTTGTATTGCAATGCCGCCATTGAGTTTGAAAGAGAGCGAGTACGAAGAGAGAAGAAATGGGTGTGTATTTAAGGAGAAAATGAAGAGGTGATTTTGATTGATTGGGCGATTGTGAATATTTACCCTATTTGTAAATCAAATGGCAAATAACTCGCTAACAGAATCTTTGACCAGTTTAAATTTAATTTAACCCCAATTAGTACCCTTTCCCTCGTTACCAGGAGAACCACCAGTCAACCAGTAGAAAAATGGTCAAACAGCATAAACCAAAGGCACCACCAGCAGAAACCAAAAGCTACCAGTAGAAAAAGTATCCACCAGCAGCAATGGGAATCGAACAGCTGGAAAATTACTCTATTCGCAGGAATAGAAAACGACCAGCAGGAATGAGGAACAAAATCCAATGTGCAAGTCTCCACCCTTCACATATACAAATGATGATCTGCAAAAATTGTTAGAATACAAAGTATACAACAATAAGCCTCCCCTTAGACTTATGTCTCCCCTCAATCACTGCAATCAGGGATTAAGCATTCCAATCCTGACCACTAAATAATTAAACCTAGGTCTATCAAAGGCTTTAGTCAATAAATCAGCCACATTATCATCAGTGTGAATTTTAAGCACTTGTACCAGATGTTTCTCATTAGCATCTCCGATGAAATGGTGCCTAATTTCTATGTGCTTTGTTCTCTGGTGAAAAACTAGGTTTTTAACAATGCAAATTGTACTTTGATTATCAATAAAGATTTTTGTGTTCATGAAATTGAACCCATAGTCTAGCAGTTGATTCTGTATCCAAAGTACCTGTCCACAATAGCTAGCAGCAGCAACATATTCTGCTTTAGTAGAAGATGTAGCCACAATTGTCTGCTTCTTGCATTGCCAAGAAATCAATCTCCTACCCAGAAACTGACAACCCCCAGTAGTAGACTTTATATCAAAGTTGGCACCAGCATAATCACTATCACTATAAGCTTCCAACACAAAAGGAGAATAACTTGAAGCTAGAAAATCAAAGATGGATGGTGTTGACGGTGGTATGGTGGACGGCAAGAGGAGGGGTAAGAGGAGGGTTGACAGAGTTTTCTTTCTTATCTTAGCTAGTTATGACAAGTTAGAAAGAATATCTAGATATTATAGGAAGTCTTAAATCTTAAGATTGCTAGACGTTACCATGACTCATCACAAAGACTTTGCATGTTTGGTATAAAGAGTTGAGGATGAAGAAATGTAAATTAATTCATTTCTTATATTTGGTACCTTAAAGAAATAAAAATGTGGAGAATTGTAACTCTTAGAATTTGGTTCTTTTGTAATTTGTGGAGAGTTGGTTTCTCATCCTTTTGGTAAAGAAATGAATTCTTTCCACAACTAAATAATAATAATAATAATAATAATAATAATAATAATAATAATAATAATAATAATAATAATAATAATAATAATAATAATATATTAATATAATAATAATAATAATAATTAATATAATAATAATAATAATAATAATAATAATAATAATAATAATAATAATAATAATAATAATAATAATAATAATAATAATAATAATAATAATTTCTTGAATCAATTCTCCGGTTTTACCAAACACTAGAATTTATATTGAATTTTTGTGAGAATTCATTTCTGTGATTTGATTTCTACACTTCATTTTTGTGAGAAGTCTTAAATCTTAAGATTGCTAGACGTTACCATGACTCGTCACCAAGACTTTGCATGTTTGGTATAAAGAGTTGAGGATGAAGAAATGTAAATTAATTCATTTCTTATATTTGGTACCTCAAAGAAATAAAAATGTGGAGAATTATAACTCTTAGGATTTTGGTTCTTTTGTAATTTGTGGAGAGTTGGTTTCTCATCCTTTTGGTAAAGAAATGAATTATTTCCACAACTAAATAATAATAATAATAATAAATAAATAATAATATATTAATATAATAATAATAATAATAATAATAATAATAATAATAATAATAATAATAATAATTTCTTGAGTCAATTCTCTGGTTTTACCAAACACTATAATTTATATTGAATTTTTGTGAGAATTCATTTCTGTGATTTGATTTCTGCACTTCATTTTATTTCTTTGAATTTCACTCTACCAAACGTGCCCTTAAGTCTTGGTGATTCACCTCATATATGTCGACTACAAGACATATGAGGTGATATATGTATAACTTTTGTGATATAACTGAGTTAGGGAGTGTCGTTTGATCCCGGTAATTATTATAATTAAATCTTTAAGTCATGAAACTTAAAACCGGGTATTGTAAAAATAATAAACTTATCAAAATCTTAAAGCTTACAGATATACTATTTCTTAGCATATTAGATGAGTGATAAGTTCAACGAAGAGCGTAAACGTTGTTAAACCTAGAAACGTATATTTGAATACACGTAAACGTAAAACGTACAAGGTTTATGTAAAATGAAAAAGTGAAAATGTAACTCGTAAAATATATACGTAAGAAAATTAACTACATGAATCATGTAGACTAATATTAGTCTAGGTTTGGTTATGAGTTGAATGTGCGTTTATCTTCGTATGCGATTAAACTAATCTGGTTTTTCGTAAAATTAAATTTACTTAAAATAAAAATATTAAATGACGTAATAACCAAATAACGATGTCATAAATTGAGAATGGTTATAGAGGGAGTTTATTAAATTATGTGGTTTGAAGTGATGTATAACTTAGTCACTTATTTGGGGGGAAAATTAGGGTATATTTGGCAAAATTGGATGGGGCTGAAGTTGAGGCTGAGACTAGAGAAGGAGATGGGGCTTATATTATAGGCCGAAACTAGAATTTTTATTTTCATAAACTTGTTTAACTCATGAGTTTAAGTTGGAGCTTATTATTGTAAAATTACTAAAAAGAACATATATTTAAATTAACATATGTATATGTTAAATATTTTTGTGGCTAATTAAATAATTTAACATATTAAAAGCCTCGTCTAAAAATTTTAGCCTCATTTTCGGGGTTGGAGCTTATAATTTCAAAAACCTCCCTATAAGCCTTTACGCCAAACGAGAATTATTTTTAGGCTGAAGCTTATATTTTAAATTTAAGCCCCATATAAGGCCCGCCCAAACACACCTTTAGTCCCAACTTATTAAGCGGAAAAAGAAAACCCCTTTATTTGGCTTCTTAAAACAACACATAGGTTTAGGTTAAATGCTCATTTAACTTAGAGCATCTACAATGCTTTAAAATAGAAAAGACTTTTTTCATTTATTATATTAAATTTTTCAATAAATACTATCTTTCAAAAAAATCATTTTACAAACTTGCTCCAAGTGCTAAGTTTTTTAAAAAGAAAAAAGTACACTACAAATAGGCTAAACTAATGAAGCATTAATTATAAAACTATTACTCCTCCAAGTGGTAGGAGAACTCCAATTTTTTTAGAAAAACGCCTTAAAAAGTTATGCATTGCAATAGTAAAAAGTCATTTAAAAACTTCTCAAAATAGTAAAAAGCATTCTTACATTGCGGATGCTCTTATCGATGAATTATTAAAAAGTCACTTTTGTCATTTTACATCCTTTTCAAACACTTTAGTCTTCATCGTTATATTCCCCTAGCGTTATCTAGACGGTTTATTATTATTATTATTATTATTATTATTATTATTATTATAAAAACCAAAAACAAAACCATAGAATTACAAGAAATTAATTGGAGCCTCGAAACTATCTGGCGCTCACACATTTAGATATAGCAAAACTAATCCTACTGAAGATATGAGTGGTAGCACGCGCTCAATCTTGAGTTATGGAGAACTTCCTAATCCGCTTAAGTAAGGTCACCGCATCTGCCTCAAGTTCCCCCAAAGAGGAAAATGAGAAAAGGATGAACCCATATCCAATTTCTGCATATTTAGCTTCGTATTTTACATGCTTGCGTTTTGCGGCATCAATCACCATACGACCTGACACAAAATCAATCATACTAGTTTGCGTGAGGGGAGACGACCCAGTTAAATCAACACATACGTCCTGCCCTCCGTGCCAGGAATAGAGCAAGATATATGCTGGCCATAAGAGTTGCTCCCTTTCTCCACTCAACCCGATGTCATCAAAATTTCTAAAAGAAGTCCATGTGTTCATGAATTTCAATGTATATATAAGGTTGTAATAATGCCGTATTTAGAAGATCATGTAGCCAAATAACAAGTTGTCTATAGAAATTTATATACGAATCATGTAATAATCCATATGATTTTACGTTGCGTTTTCGAGTTTGTTTTTGGAAGAAAAAGAAAAAAAAATAGAAAAATTATTGTGATCTCAAGTTTTTATTAAACAGAAAAGAAAGGAAATATGAAGGATTTGATAGAAAAATTAAGAGGTTTTTTCCCCCAAAATTTTTTGCCTAAATATGGGCGGATTTAGAAGGACATGAATTTACACCTAAACTATTTGTTATAAAATAAGTTTTATAACATTCATTGTTTTTATATATCTTTTGTTACTGATGTATTTCTATGTTTAAAAAAGCATACCTATAACATTTTTTTCTTTTTTATTTCTTTTCCTCCTATTTTGAGAACACGACTTTGTTTATTTTCCTTCCATTTTCTGTTCATTTTCTTTCAACTCGAGAACATGAAATATAAATGCAACTTTTTTTCTTTCCACTTTTTTCTTTATCTATCATTACTATTCTTACAAGAAAAAACTCGAGAACAGAGCGGTGTCGATGACTTGATTACTAAAAAAACCCACATGAAAATTGATTTTTGAACACTACAGCAATTACTTCGAATAGAATACGCACTTTTTGACTATTTAACTTCTATACCTACAACAAACTAGAAACCATCGGGTATGTACCAATATGCTCAACTTACAATTGTAAAGCATGCCACGTAACAAACAATTATTTTGGTATACAAATCCTTTCGCAATTAAAAAAATGGTCCATGAGCTATAAAGGGCAGATTCGTTACAATTAGTCAAATTGTTTTAAAGCTAATGGTTGTCTTGAAACAGTGTTGCTACAATTTAATATTAGTTCATCATGTATGAATTTTGTTTCCACCGTAGACGTACAAAGTTATTATTGACCATTTGTTTATGTGTTTCTCGAAGCTATTTTCATGATAAGAAGAAAAACAAGCTACGTAGTATAATGCTTTGAAGAGATTTTAATTTATTTATTATATTTTTTATTTTTTCTCTCTCGTGGCTTATCTTCTACCTTGGAGTAAGGGGTATCCTAACATGCCGTTATTAAGTCGTTTGTGCCAAATCAAGGTCAACTCAGTATTTCACATTTTACATTTACACACCCAAAATACCCCTCCTTCATTTCACATGTTGTTAGCGTGCCGTTTTACACTTTTTGGACTCCATTTTATTTTTTCTACTCTTTCAAACAAACTAATTATCAAATAAAAATTCAAATTACATAAAAAATATAAATAAATAAAAAAATAATAATTCACAAAAACTATCATGTTTGGGCCAAATACAAACATCCTTGGGCATTTTTGGTTGGTTGAAGTAAAAAAAAAATAAGAGAAAAAGAAATCCTATTAAAAAGAACACGTATACAAACAGTCAAACATTTCCATCTCCTTCTTCTTTGTTTGTCTTCTCCGCTGCAAACACATACACAATGACACACACACACACACACACACACACTCAATAACACACACATATTAAAGAACAGAACACAAACACAAACCCATTTTAAATAGACTAAAATAATCAGAAAAAGAAAAGAGAAAACCAAATTGGCACAGCGTGAGTAAACTCACATTTGCAATGGCGCCGACGATTGGTGGTGTGGTGGCACGGTTTTGGCGGCGCAAAAAAGGACACGTAAGGACACGTAGGAATAGCACGGTGATGAAGTGATGGTACCCTTGCTGTTAGAGTCTTTGGTGCGTACTTTTTTTTGTGAATGACATTAATAATAATAATAATAATAATAATAATAATAATAATAATAATGCCATACAACATTTGGTTTGTGTCCTTCCTCTTTTTTTACAATATTTTTGTTCAAAGCGTAGTTTGGTCATTTGAGCCAGTTTTTAATTTCACCATTATGTAACACCCCCAATTCATGGATGCAGCGGAATTCAAACTGGGTGTTACTCGACGGCACAATAGTCACAATGATAGAAAACGAACTCCAATTGAGTCGTTTTGAAAAGGTTTATCATTCAAATTATATAAATATCAGAGATTACAAAATGAGGTCCCAATTGGTTCCATGTTTACAATGTATAATAAATGAGTTTTGAATGATAATAAAATTTATAGCCCTCTTGAGTATCCGTGCCCTTCCGTGCCATCCTTGATCGTCATGAACCTGAAATACATGCTTGAGAGGTCAACACAAAGGTTGAGTGATATTCATAGAGTTTGTTTAATGTTTGAACACAATATGTTGGTAGTGTGAGTTATAGGCTCACACCAATGTTTGGAAATCAAAATAGGTAGGCTATGTTGTTATACGCCCATAAAATGTATTATACACTAAGCTTATGACACCATAACGTTAACGTGTACCAATATCGATCGGCAGATTTATCCCGGTAGGTACTTTGCTAACATACCTAAATCTCAAATATTAATGCATTTGTTTGAACTTAGTCAATACAAATGGGATTCGT
This sequence comes from Artemisia argyi, assembly GCA_030686995.1. Taxonomy (NCBI): domain Eukaryota; kingdom Viridiplantae; phylum Streptophyta; class Magnoliopsida; order Asterales; family Asteraceae; genus Artemisia; species Artemisia argyi. The sequence goes on from CM060677.1 coordinate 137,641,794, forward strand.
CAATCCCAATAGGCCTATTCACAATATTTGCGCTCACTATTGCTAGTGATTAAATGGTTCATAATAAGGGATCTCGGTTTAGCAAGGCTGGTACTTAGTGATAATAAAACAATCAGGCAAGCATACAATTTAAAAACATTGTGCTCGGTTAAAAATAGCATGTATTCCCCCCAAGGGTTTGTAAAACATTGAAGTAATGTAAAGTGGGGCTATGAACTCACCTTAAGTAAGATAGCAAGTAATGAATGTAACGGTTGAATCGTGAAGGTTTCTACGAGCAACCTATAATAGAATGTCGCGACTTAGGATTGGAGTAAAGAATATGAAGTAGTGCCTATATATATATCTTGCATTATAGTCCATAATGTGGTATGATGTATAGTGTAAGTCTTTGAAAGAAAAGATTCATGAAACATGTATGTTTTGTATATCGTTTACTACCGTTCGGGCCGACATAATTCAGAAGTCATGTTAGTAAGCGTTCGAGGAGCCAGGACACTTTAACTCGTAAATCCACAACTCATCTCGACGGCTTACATAATGAACTCCTCACATGAGGCTCCCTACTATTGTAGTAGTTGATGAAATATATAGATATAAGTTTTGATCCGAAAGGTTACATGTCCGATATTTGAATAAACTTAGGAAAGTTTATTTGTACATGAAGATTGTTATTAGGGGTAGTTTCATAAGTCTTGTATGACCATTTTTCTTTGTAATATCTCATGGTTCTTTAGATGAAGTAGATCCAAATTGTATGTTCAAGTTATCGCCAACTCTTGTTCATGTATTTGTCTTGGTAAGTTTATATGGTCGTTAGCTCATGTTTTCGCCTTGGTATGTATATATGGTATTAACCCATGTTTTCGCCTTGGTATGTATATATGGTCTTAACTCATGTTTTCGCCTTGGTAAGTTGGTATGGTCATTTCGTCATGGCCTAGCCATGACCTTTGGTCCTTGTTCCAAGGTCATGAGACACAACCTTGGCTCTAGCCATGGTGGTGGTCTTGATTATAGGTCATAAGACCTCTTGTTCCTTTTAAAGTATAACCATAATCTAGTGACTTTGGTCTAAAAATGGGCTGTTTTGAATTTGAAGAATTTTATCACTCGGAAAGCGTTTTCAGGGCTCGAGCTTCTTTATCCCTGAACGAAAACGTCGTTCCGGACAACTTTCGTGTTTTAACTTTTTGATGAATCGGACCAGAAGTGTGACTTTCAAAACCCAAATTTGATCAGAATGGTATTTGGCAGTTTGCCGGAAATCTTTGGTAACTTCAAATGGGCGTAACTTTTGACTCGTACACTCGTTTTGGGTGGTTCAAGTTGCTACGGTTTCCTTGTTAAGTCCTCTACTGTAATATGTAATGATCAAATATCATATTTTTACCATTTTGATCAGGTCTTACCAAGAAAGTCACTAGTTTGCTTGTTATAGTAACTTGTCTTATCAATCATGTACAATAACTTGTTTTACTCACTTTTATACATCATGGACATGAATACAAGACATAATATAGCACAAATAATATGTAAATAACATGAATATGATTATTTAACAAGAATCATGTTAGGGTTTGGCTTACAACTTTTGGCTTTCAAAGATGAAAGGATGTTAACATGTAAGGAAAAGGACTTTGATAGACTTGCTTCAACCCACTTCACTTCATGCAATCTTTCTACCCTTGTAATCTTGAAAGATGGATGATGAAGGTTGAGGTGACTTGAGTGGATTCAAACTCAAGAGAAATCACCAAAGTTTCTAAGGATTTGAAGTAGTTTTGATGAATCAAAACTAAACTAGGGTTTATGTATGGATATTGCACTTGATTTCTTGGATGGAACTTGAAGTAAATGAGCTAAGGATGAGATGATGGTGTGTTTTTATGTGTGTGGGTCGTTGGAATGGCCAAGGAGGGGAAGAGAATGACTTAAATAAGGTCTTGAGGAGGTTAGAACCTTGACTAGTCAACACTTGCTCACCAAGTTGAACACATGTTCACATCTTAAGGCTTAAAGCATGGGATTAAGCCACCTAGGGGCTGAATCCCCCCCCCCCTAAGTCGGTTTGCCAACCTTGGGGAGCAAGGGTGGACTTTTGATGATATTATCCAAGTTATTGAGTTAGTTTTGGCTCCGTAAAATGCTAACCGTAAATGGTTAAGCCACGAAACGTAAAACCGGGTATCGTAAAAATACGAAACTTGGAAGAATGGTTAAACATGTCAAAATACTCCATAATAAAATATAAAATGAGTGGTAGGTTCCATTTGGGTGGTAAAACCCTGCTAAAAACTGAAAACACGGGTCTAAAACGCGTAATACGTAAAACGTATGAATATTGCGTAAAATTGAGAAAAGTAAAATGTTACTTTTCTAATGTGATAAAAATGATTTAAAATGACTTATAATGTCTAGACTGGGCTCAGTCTAGTGTCGGTTGGTATTAAATGTCTTTTAGACATCAAACCGTAAGCCTAAAAATCACGAAATGACTTATAACATCAAGGGATGATTTTTGGTCAATGGAGGAGGGAAAAAATATGTTGACTTTTTCTAATAAGTTGAAAACTCAAATCGTCTTAGAAACGCGTTTTGTGGTTTAACGGTTAATCGCCCATACGGTTAAGCGTGCTCATGCGAGAGTAGTACAGGCTTGGGTGACCTGCCGGGAAGTCTTTGGTCATGTTTTTCTCAGTCACGATTAATTCTCAAATAAATCATGAGTGTGTCAAACATTTTTCCGATGTGGGGTCACTTGACGGGATCGAATTTCGTTGTGCGTAGAATTTCTGAATGACGTTTTACCCTAAAACGTGTAATGTCGTGTAATTCCTTAATAACTTTCACGAAAATGATCTGACGAATGTCAAACATTTAATTTGCCATGGAAATGATTTATCACTCGAGAATATCAAATAAAAATCAACTTTCGGGAAAGTTTCGGGAAAAATGAATAGTAAAAGTGAATAGTGAAATTTTCCGGGAAAAATTAATTAACCTGAAAATGCGAATTGTTACAGTCTCTACCCCTTACGGGGAACTTCGTCCCGAAGTTCTGTGTGTATCATATGTTGGAGTGGTGTTGATGAAAAGGTGTGGTTACTTATGAGGACTAAAGTCCGGGATTACCGGTGATGTAATTTGATTTGTCATTTCAGTGTATGGTGTAGGATGAGGCTTACTTTTATATTGGAAAGGTATGGTAATAGTCGAATATCAAAGGAAATTGATATAGCAGTCGAATATTAATAGGAATTGATATAGTAGTTGAATATCAAAATAGAACTTGATATAGTTGTCAAGTATCAATAGCAATTGATATAAGAATCGAATCATGGAATAAGCGTTGAACATGTGGTTGGACCAAGTCCTGTTTGAATTGTACGGCTGCCCATGCATATGGCTACATGGCTTCGCAATGAGTTTGGTACGACTGCACATGCATATGGTTACATGGCCTCGCAATGAGTTTGTTTGTTATTGCACTATCATTATGAAAACCAAAATGTAAACCTTGTACAAATGGAAATTGGGATAGTCGTTGCAATCATAGCCTAGTAGGTAATCTGTTGTGTATCTAGTGTTTATTGACTTCATACTTATGTTATTTCGGATATAAATAAGCCCACTTGTTTATAATTCTTTATTTACATAGAGAGGCATCCCAAACAATGTAACTAAAGGAATATAAACGTATGGTTCGATGATTTATAATCTCTTTATTTAAATGAAAAGGCATCCCAATCCATTCAAATAAGGACATTATAATTCATCCTACTCAAGAATTCCCGACACAACATTCATACTTAGCCGGTGAGTTACAAGGTGGTGTATTATGAGATGATACTGGTGTAGCAAAAGTACAAGATGAATATTCAATCTTGTAAAGCTGATGAGGGTACTTGTGGTGTAACTAAGGATGATTTGAGCTTTAAAAGTGCATCAAGATCTGTTAATGAGCTTGTGTTTGCCACGGTTGTGAAGGTAATGTTGTGATATATTGATGGACAAAAGTGTGTAGTGTATGCTCAACATTAATACTCTTAGGTATAGATGTTGCGTTTGCTTTAAAAATCTTAAGAGATTTTAAAAGTTTATGATGGAATGGTATCCTTAGGACCTAAACAGGATAGTACTCCTACAGGATGAAGAGATTAATTGATAACTATCTCAAGATAGTAGTTCGGATTATCTCATAAATGAAAACTTTCAAGAATGAAGTTAGGTAGTACAAATAAAGTGTTAAGATTTCGCTGAGTGGTAAGGCACTATCGTGTCTCTAGATTGTTTTAATGTATTCTGGTGGTTTATCGTGTTCATGTAGGAAATCAACCTAAATATAACCCTAGTACAACTATTCTCAGTATTTGGAAATTTTAAGTCGAATATAGTTAGTCAGACTATATTCCACTGTCCCTAGGTTAAATATAGGTGACTAGTCTATATTTAGCCAAGGTTCGATAAAATTTTCAAATACCTAAATTAGGTATACTTGTGATATGTCCGTTGCTTTCGGGAAACTGTTTACTAAACAAAGGCGATGTCAAACCCTTCAGTTGCAAGTCCCACCCATACAAGACTTGTAACGTATGTTTTCATATTCCATTGTATAGAAGATAGTAAGGGTAGGTACATATGGAAAGGAAGTTTTAAGTAGTTCTAAAATAGAACATACTTGGCCAGGTTCACGAACTTTTAATAATGAAGGTTTCAGAAGAAAACTTTGATGAATGTAGAGCTGAACTTCAGCTTTTGTAGGTGATGGATTTGTTTGTCCTTTAGAAATCTCATATTTCTTGTTTTGAAATCGATAGATTGTGACGGGTTTTTGATATCATAAGAAATGATATTGATGATGTGATGGACTAATTCTAGAGACCATTTGCACAAAACACAATGTCTCGGAAGTAGGTTAGACCATTGTGCAATTCACAATGTCTGGGAAGTAGGTTAGGCCATTGTGTGACTCAAAACATTTGAGAAATGATTAAGACCATTGTATCATACAATGTCTTGGAAAATAAATGAGACCATTGTATCTCACAATGTCTTGGAAAATGAATGAGGCCATTGTATCTCACAATGTCTTGAAAAGTGAATGAGACCATTGTATCTCACAATGTCTTGGAAAATGAATGAGACCATTGTATCTCACAATGTCTTGAAAAGTGAATGAGACCATTGTATCTCACAATGTCTTGAAAAATGAATGAGACCATTGTATCTCACAATGTCTTGGAAAATGAATGGGACCATTGTATCTCACAATGTCTTGAAAAATAGGAAAGACCATTGCAATCAGTTACAATGTCTTGGACATATAATGTTGGAGTAGGAACATGATTGGGAGAGTGTGGCTGTGCCGAAATGCCTTAGAATAGGCATACACAGATATGTTTAGTCCATTGTTTAGATAAATGATTGAAAATAAACCGAGTTTATATATCAATATACTAATATGTTCATGTAGCATAAAATGCCTAGTGTGTATATATCAATATACTTATATGTGTTCATGTAGCATAAAATGCCTAGTGTGTATATATCAATATACTTATATGTGTTCATGTATCATAAAATGCTTAGTGTGTATATATCAATATACTTATATGTGTTCATGTAGCATAAAATGCTTACGGGGAAATGCTCAATTATGTTTAGGGTACATATATTAATATGCAATTATGTTTGTGTAGCATAAAATATCTACGGGGAAATGCTCAAAAGGGGTATATATATGAATATACTAATATGTTTGTGTAGCATAACATGCTTACTAAGTCCATAATCGTCTGGAGGATGGAAGACACGGAGAGCGGAAGGCTATAAAAATGGTTTTGCTTGTAGTTGTAGTTATAGTTTAGGTCTCAATTAGACCTGTTTCTCTATAACCATGGCTTTGATACCAATCTGTAACACCCCCAATTCATGGATGCAGCGGAATTCAAACTGGGTGTTACTCGACGGCACAATAGTCACAATGATAGAAAACGAACTCCAATTGAGTCGTTTTGAAAAGGTTTATCATTCAAATTATATAAATATCAGAGATTACAAAATGAGGTCCCAATTGGTTCCATGTTTACAATGTATAATAAATGAGTTTTGAATGATAATAAAATTTATAGCCCTCTTGAGTATCCGTGCCCTTCCGTGCCATCCTTGATCGTCATGAACCTGAAATACATGCTTGAGAGGTCAACACAAAGGTTGAGTGATATTCATAGAGTTTGTTTAATGTTTGAACACAATATGTTGGTAGTGTGAGTTATAGGCTCACACCAATGTTTGGAAATCAAAATAGGTAGGCTATGTTGTTATACGCCCATAAAATGTATTATACACTAAGCTTATGACACCATAACGTTAACGTGTACCAATATCGATCGGCAGATTTATCCCGGTAGGTACTTTGCTAACATACCTAAATCTCAAATATTAATGCATTTGTTTGAACTTAGTCAATACAAATGGGATTCGTCAATCCCAATAGGCCTATTCACAATATTTGCGCTCACTATTGCTAGTGATTAAATGGTTCATAATAAGGGATCTCGGTTTAGCAAGGCTGGTACTTAGTGATAATAAAACAATCAGGCAAGCATACAATTTAAAAACATTGTGCTCGGTTAAAAATAGCATGTATTCCCCCAAAGGGTTTGTAAAACATTGAAGTAATGTAAAGTGGGGCTATGAACTCACCTTAAGTAAGATAGCAAGTAATGAATGTAACGGTTGAATCGTGAAGGTTTCTACGAGCAACCTATAATAGAATGTCGCGACTTAGGATTGGAGTAAAGAATATGAAGTAGTGCCTATATATATATCTTGCATTATAGTCCATAATGTGGTATGATGTATAGTGTAAGTCTTTGAAAGAAAAGATTCATGAAACATGTATGTTTTGTATATCGTTTACTACCGTTCGGGCCGACATAATTCAGAAGTCATGTTAGTAAGCGTTCGAGGAGCCAGGACACTTTAACTCGTAAATCCACAACTCATCTCGACGGCTTACATAATGAACTCCTCACATGAGGCTCCCTACTATTGTAGTAGTTGATGAAATATATAGATATAAGTTTTGATCCGAAAGGTTACATGTCCGATATTTGAATAAACTTAGGAAAGTTTATTTGTACATGAAGATTGTTATTAGGGGTAGTTTCATAAGTCTTGTATGACCATTTTTCTTTGTAATATCTCATGGTTCTTTAGATGAAGTAGATCCAAATTGTATGTTCAAGTTATCGCCAACTCTTGTTCATGTATTTGTCTTGGTAAGTTTATATGGTCGTTAGCTCATGTTTTCGCCTTGGTATGTATATATGGTATTAACCCATGTTTTCGCCTTGGTATGTATATATGGTCTTAACTCATGTTTTCGCCTTGGTAAGTTGGTATGGTCATTTCGTCATGGCCTAGCCATGACCTTTGGTCCTTGTTCCAAGGTCATGAGACACAACCTTGGCTCTAGCCATGGTGGTGGTCTTGATTATAGGTCATAAGACCTCTTGTTCCTTTTAAAGTATAACCATAATCTAGTGACTTTGGTCTAAAAATGGGCTGTTTTGAATTTGAAGAATTTTATCACTCGGAAAGCGTTTTCAGGGCTCGAGCTTCTTTGTGCCTGAACGAAAACGTCGTTCCGGACAACTTTCGTGTTTTAACTTTTTGATGAATCGGACCAGAAGTGTGACTTTCAAAACCCAAATTTGATCAGAATGGTATTTGGCAGTTTGCCGGAAATCTTTGGTAACTTCAAATGGGCGTAACTTTTGACTCGTATACTCGTTTTGGGTGGTTCAAGTTGCTACGGTTTCCTTGTTAAGTCCTCTACTGTAATATGTAATGATCAAATATCATATTTTTACCATTTTGATCAGGTCTTACCAAGAAAGTCACTAGTTTGCTTGTTATAGTAACTTGTCTTATCAATCATGTACAATAACTTGTTTTACTCACTTTTATACATCATGGACATGAATACAAGACATAATATAGCACAAATAATATGTAAATAACATGAATATGATTATTTAACAAGAATCATGTTAGGGTTTGGCTTACAACTTTTGGCTTTCAAAGATGAAAGGATGTTAACATGTAAGGAAAAGGACTTTGATAGACTTGCTTCAACCCACTTCACTTCATGCAATCTTTCTACCCTTGTAATCTTGAAAGATGGATGATGAAGGTTGAGGTGACTTGAGTGGATTCAAACTCAAGAGAAATCACCAAAGTTTCTAAGGATTTGAAGTAGTTTTGATGAATCAAAACTAAACTAGGGTTTATGTATGGATATTGCACTTGATTTCTTGGATGGAACTTGAAGTAAATGAGCTAAGGATGAGATGATGGTGTGTTTTTATGTGTGTGGGTCGTTGGAATGGCCAAGGAGGGGAAGAGAATGACTTAAATAAGGTCTTGAGGAGGTTAGAACCTTGACTAGTCAACACTTGCTCACCAAGTTGAACACATGTTCACATCTTAAGGCTTAAAGCATGGGATTAAGCCACCTAGGGGTTGAATCCCCCCCCTAAGTCGGTTTGCCAACCTTGGGGAGCAAGGGTGGACTTTTGATGATATTATCCAAGTTATTGAGTTAGTTTTGGCTCCGTAAAATGCTAACCGTAAATGGTTAAGCCACGAAACGTAAAACCGGGTATCGTAAAAATACGAAACTTGGAAGAATGGTTAAACATGTCAAAATACTCCATAATAAAATATAAAATGAGTGGTAGGTTCCATTTGGGTGGTAAAACCCTGCTAAAAACTGAAAACACGGGTCTAAAACGCGTAATACGTAAAACGTATGAATATTGCGTAAAATTGAGAAAAGTAAAATGTTACTTTTCTAATGTGATAAAAATGATTTAAAATGACTTATAATGTCTAGACTGGGCTCAGTCTAGTGTCGGTTGGTATTAAATGTCTTTTAGACATCAAACCGTAAGCCTAAAAATCACGAAATGACTTATAACATCAAGGGATGATTTTTGGTCAATGGAGGAGGGAAAAAATATGTTGACTTTTTCTAATAAGTTGAAAACTCAAATCGTCTTAGAAACGCGTTTTGTGGTTTAACGGTTAATCGCCCATACGGTTAAGCGTGCTCATGCGAGAGTAGTACAGGCTTGGGTGACCTGCCGGGAAGTCTTTGGTCATGTTTTTCTCAGTCACGATTAATTCTCAAATAAATCATGAGTGTGTCAAACATTTTTCCGATGTGGGGTCACTTGACGGGATCGAATTTCGTTGTGCGTAGAATTTCTGAATGACGTTTTACCCTAAAACGTGTAATGTCGTGTAATTCCTTAATAACTTTCACGAAAATGATCTGACGAATGTCAAACATTTAATTTGCCATGGAAATGATTTATCACTCGAGAATATCAAATAAAAATCAACTTTCGGGAAAGTTTCGGGAAAAATGAATAGTAAAAGTGAATAGTGAAATTTTCCGGGAAAAATTAATTAACCTGAAAATGCGAATTGTTACACATTAAACTTAAAATTGTCATAACTTTTCAAACGACAAATTGTTATGAAAAATTGATTTCACCATAATTTTCAGAATTTATGTCTCTTTAATTTGATATAAATTTTGATATATAAATCAATATATAAATAAAAACTTTTTTTTTTTAATATTTTAAGTGTGTATTGATTTTTTTGAAATTGTCGGCATCTTCGCTCGTCATTTTTTCTAACTTAATTGATGAATTACACAAAGCTTAAAACACGCAAGTTGTAGATTTTTTGCTGTTGTTTACCCAAAAATTTGAATCACTCAATTCCGATATGATATGAGTGAGATATTGCATTTTGAAAATGACGTTTTAAACATTTTTAGTTCTCAAAAAGTGTTTGATAAAATGTTTAAGAGAGATTTTCCTTGTAAAAGTACATTGAAATGCACTAATTGGTGTACCACAATACAATTTTAGTTAGGGTAAATACCATAAAATAACAACTTACTTTCTTAATTTTACCGAGATGAAACACTTACTTTTTTATCAACATTTAAGCTAACGATACTTTCAAATATTGTTCTGAGGTGAAACACTTACTTTTTTTTTTTATCAACATTTAAGCCAACGAAACTTTCAAATATTGTTTTGAGGTCAACAAAAATACCCTTGAAAAAAGTGTTTCATCTCAAAACAATATTTGAAAGTTTCGTTGGCTTAAATGTTGATAAAAAAGTAAGTGTTTCACCTCAAAACAATGTTTGAAAGTTTCATTGGCTTAAATGTTGATAAAAAAGTAAGTGTTTCATCTCGGTACAATTAAGAAAGTAAGTTGTTATTTTATGGTCTTTACCCTTTTAGTTATTTTAGTTAAATGCACTAACTGATGAACAAGACTTGTGGGAACTAGAAGGGGGTTGAATAGTTTACCGACTTGTTTTCTTTAGTTATAAAAATTTATCTTTGAAAAACGTAAATTCAATTGTATGTAAAGTCAATCAACACACAACACTATACTAATACTAATATGCAATAAGTAAAGAGAAGAGATGGAAAGATCGAACCAAGACACCGAGATTTATAGTGGTTCGGTCACGAAGCTCTTCTTCGCCCTACTCCACTCCCCGAGTACCACACTCGAGAGTTATAAGCACTATATCAACAAGACTCCCTTCAGGCAGAGAAAACCATACAACGTCGCTTACGTTATTTTCCGACTCTAAGCTAGATGTCGAGTACTAATCTTAGCTAGTACCAATCTACCATGATCCATACGATCCTAACTTATCACACGATCAACATGATCCTCACACAATCTACACGATCTTCACGATCCTCACACAATCTACATGATCAACACAATCCTCACACAATCTACACGATCTTCACGATCCTCACACAATTTATACTTGATCCACTTGATCAATACTATATCACTCAACACTCAAGAGATCCCCAAGATCTCAACAAGATTACAATGATCAACACAACAACTAGGAAACACTAATACACTTGATGTATATCAAGATACAATCAAGTAGACAACTTGTAATGCAAGTGCACTACTTTATGACACCAACACCTTGTATCTTCTTGATACTTTGTGTTCTTCTCTTGACTAGAAGATGAATGTAGATGATTCTTGGTTGGATGAAAGAATCACTTTTTAAACAAAAGAAAACTAACTAATGATCTAAGAAGTGTAAAGAGAAAAGGAGGATGGAAACCTGTAGGATTCTCATAATATAACTAGTATGGTTTATGTGATTATGATTAGAATTAAGAAAGAATTAGAGAGATGAAGAGAAGAGTTGGGAGGTATTCCTAGAGAGAGAAAGTGTAGAGAGAAAAATGAGAAAGATTAGATTAAGATGAAAGGAAGCTCCAACCCCTTCCAAGCTAGGGAAGGGGTATTTATAGTTACAATAAAACGCCCCCTGAAACGGGCTATGGAGCGGGCTGACAGTGGGTAAAGACCCGACCCAACTCCACAAATACTAACTAACACTAAACTACGTTCTACCTAATATGATAAATACTACGAGCTGCAACATGCTAAACCATAGGGTGACCGAGTCTTCATATGAATAAACGTATTCCTAACAATCTCCCCCTAAGGGAGGTCACCCCGGAAAATATATATTGAATCATAGCATTCAAGTCTTTGACGACATCTTTGTAGCTCGTAGCCTTTTGATTCTTCATAGTTGTGATCTTTGTGCATTAAGCGGTAGACTCTAGATGACTTGTTCAATGTGATGGGTGATCTTTGGAAATTACTTCAAGTTCATCATCCAAATGAGTGTATGTAAGTCATCTTTGAGTAGTAACGTCTCCATGTGATAAGAACATCTTTGTGTTGGCATGCTCACACTTTTCAGGATCATGATCTTCTGCATCAGAGTTGTGGAAGCATATATGAGGCCCAATAAATGATCATGATTTCTTAGATTGTGATGTCGAAGTATGAGCATGTGTTGATGGATCAGCATCTTTTCAGCAAATAACTGCAACCGTCAGAGATTCCTGCAAGCAAACAGTTAGCAACAATTCATCCGGTACTTATAGGTTTGGAATTAGAGGTCGTCAACAGCATAATGTGAAGACTCCTTCTAACCCTTACCAAGACCGTTCCCAATCGGCAAACCCTGAGAGGATTTACACGAACTACCTAAGTAGATCAATGAATGGGTGAGTCGCTGGAGATCACTCCATGACTGTTGACCGTTTGTAACTATCGCGACCACTAAGCGTAATCCACAAGGAATTACCTAAGTGACCTGCTTTCAGGGCTGCTTGATGTTGACCCTAGCAGGAATTTCCATTCAATCACTGGGAGTTACAATAGCAACGTCCCTCATAAATGTTCTGGCAGATTGCTAAGATCTGCGTAGGACTCATAAGTTTACCACTGGTGTCCTTAATGTTGACCAACCAGGGTAGAAGTAGCATGTGTTCCTATGAGATCTTTTTATGCATCTCGAGGCTCTAGACTCAATAAGTGCATTTGGTTTTCCTATGCGGAGATTAGGGAGAGGTCTCCTGTTTCAATATCATCCATCTCTAAGAGATAAGTTGATAGATTACACCGGTTCCCCGTGAGAATGAAACAAGTTCTTTTAAGAGAACTTGAGTGGCTAGAAGGTTTAGTGCATTGCGTCACTGGGTCCATGACGTCTTGTCTTCAATACCAATGTCGCCTTAGCAACAATCAGTAGATTATGAATTGAACCCGGTTTCTGCCCTAAGGTTGAATAATTGGAGGGCTATTTCTTTTCACCCTTTCTCATTTCATTTCTTTTTAATTCTTCAACCCCTTCTTTCTCCATTCTCACATTTCTCCTTTTTTCATAATCATACCTACGGACTTTCTAATACTATCTATTTGGTATTGTCCATGGGTAGATCCCTCCGGATCTGGCGAATCATAGGACGGTTTTCCTAACCTTAGCCACCTTATAACTTCATGACTATCCTATGTTGCCATTACCAAATCATTGAAAATTCTCTCAATGTGTTTATGATTGAGAAACACATTTTGTTAACACATTGAGAGTTTTGTCATTTTCAAATGCTCCCCCTTAACATGTGCTCATATGTTTTGATTTGAAAATTTGCACATGTCGGGAAGAGTTGCACTTTTTGAATTGATCCTCCTTAAGTGAATATGAACGGGCATTCGAGACACACTTACATCACTAGTTAGACTAGCTTGAAGTTATTACCCGGCCCGATCAGATTCACCAAAGGTTTCTTGAAACGGTACATTCTACTCAGACAAGTCCTTTTTGAGACACGCTTACATCACTGGTTAGACCAGCTTGAAGTTATTACCCGTCCAGGACTAGTCCTTTCGATTCAAGAAAGTTGTGTTTCGTCAATTCATGAGTCAAATCTGAGTCTCGATCTCTTAAAATGCAAGGATCCTTTTCCACAAGTCATTTGCTCCCCCTTAATATGTGCATTGATATACAAAAGAGTTAGCACATAAGGGAGAGCATACAATTGGGTTCAAAACATCACATTTTAATCAGTTTTTCATATTTAAATCACATCTTCTCCCCCGATCAAAAATTTCAAACCAATTGAGAATTGTGATCCCAAGTGATTTAAATAAGTTTAAAGCTTTTGGGAGAAATATGTGTCAGATTTAATAAGGACTGATTTTGAGACGATACATTAGCTCCCCCTCAATCAATGAGGGAGAATGTTAGTGTCAGTTATGATGAGTTTATAAATGATTTAAAGTTTAACGAGAAACTCATGAAATAAAAAATCATGTACTGACACATAACATTTGATACCACACTTCTTATGACGCACAAGATAACTGGTGGTGGTGGTGAAAGAGTTGTTGTCATTGTTGCTACCGATGTTGTTGTTGTGGTGAAATCAAAGCCAGTCAATGAAGTTTGAACATCTGATCAAATGGTTAGAGCAGAAGCAGGCACATTCACATCAGCCATGGAATCTGCATAAGAGTATCAACAAAGATATGGATACATACAGATTCACTCTTAATTAACTGCTACCATGTAGCAGCTAGCCTACTCATAATACCATATTCATATCATGATCAAAGAACATTCAAGCAACTCATCAAAATGCTATATAGCATGAAGAGAAACTAGCAATCATGAACATTCATTGCAAGTTTCTATCAGACATAAACAACAATCACTAACATGGCAATTCACGCATATTTCCAACATTCAAATCAGGAGCTTAGGAATAAGATTCTAACCCGGTAACTACATACCTAAGCAAATCCTGAGAACACGAACACATAATCAGCAACAATCAAACAATTATCAGCAAACAGCAAACGAAACACAATCAATCAGATTATACGAATGCCAGAGGAGAGAACAAGAGCATCAAGTACAATGGTTTTCTAACATCATTAAGATTTTGGATTTTAACGTATTTAGGGGATTAAGCGAGGATACCAACGTGAGACAAATGGACCTTCTAGTTACATAAAGCTAGGAAACTATACGCAAGTAGCACATAATGCCCTAATCTTTCTAACAACTAACACATTTGGCCATTTAAGATAAAGCTTAGTAAGTTCCTCTTCAACTAATACCCCATTAATAACAAAACCTTTTCTAACAATTATGAGACAACCAAGAAATCCGTTTGATGATATAAAATTGGAAATCACTCTCCCCCTCAATTGATGACCCATTGTCATTAATTGAGTGACAAATTTTATGAAGTATCTAAGACTGATTGATTTACAAGCAACACGTTACCACCATGTATCACACAAATAATTTTCCGAAGAATCATAGAAAGAAAATTATTTGTTTTGATAAAAAGAAGACTTCTCTTCTTAAACAAGAAATAATGCACTGAAACGTACATTAGATTGGAAAGGCACGAATATAAAGTAATTCATGCCTTTTTGGCGACGATTCCCCAATACTTAGACCGGGTTGCTATCTGAAGTAATAGCAAACCATATTTTTTTTAAGTCCGGGTTACAGCCTGAAATGACTGCAAGCCATAAGTTTAAATCCGGGTTACAGTCTGAAATAACTGTAAGCCATTTAAGCATGTTTTGAAAACTATTTGAACTTCTTTTCGAACTTCATTTAAAGACCCGTGTCATTATTGAATGACATATCTAGGACCGTAAATGTTATCAATGCCTAAAGACATGCCTTAAGAAAAACTATTTTTGGTATTTTCTATTTTTTTTTTTTGATTTTTATGGGTTTTTGTTGGTTTTATATATCTATATACATTTTGTATAATATATGTACAAAGGATACTATTTAGTTTAAGAAGATGTTGACATGAATACCGAAATGAGGATTTCGTTCAGCTTGTTATAGAAATGTGTAGTCAAAATCTCTTAAACATTCACCACCAAAGCTTTCGAGGCTCTAGAATAATCGTCTGAGTGTAGAGCCTTCTCGATGCGAACCTTTGGTAGCTTCCCACCAAAAAGACAATCACCTACTTGAGACCACTTCCCCCAAGTCGTTGAAGTGATGCAAAAAGTCTAATTGAATGATGTTCGAAAACCCGATGAAAACGATAACACTGAAGTAACAGGGTGAGACACGGATCATCTCTGCGGTTTACAATCCTGGAATATATGATTAAGCCCGATCACATAACCCTGTTGTACATCCCCAATGTACACATTACTCTGTGGTTTGGAGCAGTTGTCTATTCGGAGGAACAAGATATCAACATCT
Source organism: Artemisia argyi (assembly GCA_030686995.1). Taxonomy (NCBI): domain Eukaryota; kingdom Viridiplantae; phylum Streptophyta; class Magnoliopsida; order Asterales; family Asteraceae; genus Artemisia; species Artemisia argyi. The sequence continues at coordinate 137,657,485 of CM060677.1, forward strand.
TCATTTCACCAAACGCTTTCCAGTTATCTTACATATACCAACTCAATCCATATTGTACGCATGTATCCATCACAAGAAGAAACGATGACACCAAAGTAACAGGTTGAAGCACTGACCCTCTCTGCGGATATCAACTCCGAAGTGAATGATTAAGCCCGGTCACGTGAACCTGCTGTGTGCCCTTGATGTATACTTATCTCTCCCCTGATGGTTGCGATCTCATCGAAATCAGCATAACATTGTGTACATGAAGTATTAACCAGAAGCACTTTACCATAAATCATATCAGCTCATATGAAGATGTCAATAAGCAATATCATCTCACGCTCCAAATACTCTTCTCAATATTTCTTCTTACTGAAAGCTGAAGTAATACATACCACAAGTATCAGAAGACCACTTCCCCCACATAGTTGGAATGATACACCAAACGCCACAAGTTAATACACTGATATTCTCTGCGGTTATGACATTTGTCTTCCCGGGATAACTTCAATTAAGAAGAAGTATTAAGTTTATCATATGTACTCATTATGCATTCAGATGTATGTCTCCTTCTCCCTTGCTGATTTTGATACCTCAGAATCAGCAACACACTTTACGCACACGTATTAGAAATCTTGTGAGAAGAATTAACATTGGCTCAGATGTATTATGTGAGAATCAATTGCTTCAAAAACTCTCTAATGACTATCTTAATCAACCCTTATGTAGGCTATTGAAGTGACCACTGATGAAGTAAACCCAATATACCAAACTTGAAACTGAAGTAGAATTCCCCGTTCTTGTTACTTAAGCTTGCACTAATGTGTGACAAAGAGCGGTGTGGAGAGTTCGTACAACATCGAATCCCTAAGTACTCTATACTCTTCAACCAACCAACCATCAAGTATAAGATGTACATCACATCTTGACTACCGATAACTTCGTGTGAGTTGTGACACTCCTTAAAGTGATAGTTATTTAGTGGTAATAAAAATGAGGAATCACCAAAATAACTAGATATCCAAGTCTTTGTCATTGTAAAGGTAAAAGCTAAAGCAAGGATCTCGAAGAATCTTCATCCAACCAACCCCGACTTCAAGAAAAAAATAAGATCACGCCTTTGTGAAAGTCAACTTCAATCTCAAATAAGGGATACCAAATAAACTCCATGATTACTTGACATTCCATGTCCAAATTCTTAGCCGTTTTGACATTATGATCGACATTTTCCATTATGTTCTTGTGGTTGATTTACAAAGTGCACATTTGGAGGAACAACAATCCATGATGAAATAGAACAAAGAAGACGGATCATTATTCATGTGTGCAACTTCACAATCATGATAGTCAACATCAACACCTTGAAGAGTAACTGGAGATTGGGTTACTAGAGTAATCTGAGTAATACTTCTAAATGGTGCATCTTGATCAATGGAGATTGAGGAAGGTGAACCAGTTGAGTTAGCAGGAATCGGAGCATGAGCTTCAGGAACTAGATGATCAACATTCGTTGAAGCTTGGAAGTATTCATCAAACATAAATCCCAGTCATCCTTAGTACATAGAACATTAGGTGTTCGAGGTGAGTCGTATGATGAGTTGTATGACCATTCTTCAATCATCAATCACCTTGTGGTATATTCACACTTCTCCCCCTCAAAAATTGCAAGCGAGGTTTGCCATTTTTGATTGAGCAAGTGAATAAGAATACAATTAATCATGTATTTTATCCACACTTCTCCCCCTCAAAAATTGCATACGAGGTTGTCATTTTTGATTGAGCATGTGAATAAGAATACACTCAATCATGTAGTTTATTCACCTTTCTCCCCCTCAAAAATTGCATACGAAGTTTGCCATTTTTGAATGAGCAAATGAATACAAATTCAAGCAAAGATGAGTAGATCCACTTGATGACTGAACAAACATGGAGGAAACATGAACCGTAGTGTAAAGAATGGTCAAAACTAAGAAGATTTATCTTCTTCTGAAGATAAGGCGCACTGAATGGTACACCTTTCTTTTCTTTGATGAACGGGGCCTGAAGTGTTGTCAGCAGATGCCATAATGATGACATTGAGGACCGAGGCTTGAACTGAGGTGTTCAAATGTCATAGTCGATGAGGAACGAGGCCTGAACTGATGTGAACAGACGTCATATTCGTTGAAGATCGAGGCTTGAACTGATTTGTTCAAACGTCATCGTCATGTGCATCAAAGTTGAGCTTCTTTAACCCATGATTGATGAGATATCACTCTTTTCGGCAACCAAACTTTGAGTCTTTCCTTAATCGTGTTGAGCGATGTACCTGCACTTAAGTAAAGACTACCTGCACTGACATTGAGAGTTTGTTTGCATTTATATGGGTTAGTGATATCAACATATATACCATTTGGGGTTCCACTGTCAACCTTGGCTTTGCAATTAGTGAACATCTTTCTCGTAGGTATCCATCTAAGACCAACAATCTTAAAAATTCTACCTGTCGGTATCTACCTAAGGCAAGATCTAGGAGTGTTTGGTTTCTCATGGAAAGTGGAAGTCTTGTTGAGAGAAGACCTTTGACCTATAGCAATCTGCCTACCAGGTTTTTGAGTATAACTCTTTGGTTCTACGGGCTTGTTGTAGTTTCTAGTCTTGGATGGTTGAACGTTACCATGAGTATTCACATCCGTCAAGAAGTTTGTCATACAATCATCATGATTAGCATTAAAAGCACATTTCTGACAGGTTGAGCAAACTGATCGTTTGGATTTAGAAAGAGATCTAGAATCCTTAGAGTGAATTGCTACGGGAATCACTTTAATCGATGTGCAACTACTCTTTGAAACTAGACAATTCCTATTTGTTTGTTGAGTGCTCGCAGGTTTTGGTTTGCTGCTACTGGTCGTGTTCTGCAATAAGCTAGAAGGCATTCTATGAGGTCGTAAGCCTAAGATTCCATCCTTTTGAAGTAATGCCCTTTTCCTAGCCTTTTCAAGATCATAGTTCTTGTACAAGTCATTTATATCATAAGAGTTTTGAGTTTTAACACTCGGTATTGACACTGTTTTCGAACTTATCCTAGAAGAGTTAGGTGTAGGTGTAGCTACTTGTTGAGCTTTAACATATCTAGAGGCAATTTTCTTAGGCAAATTATGTGAAGTGACTGGTTTTGTCAAAACTTGTTTCGCATCAACTTGGGAGGCAAATCGTCTTCTTGAAAATTTTGGTCGTTCAGATCTAACCGCATTCGGTTGTCTAACAATAGAATGGTTTCTACTTGATTGTAAAACTGGTTTCCCCAAGATTGATGGTTTTGCAAACTTAGTGTTCACACTATTTCCTTTTAATTTTCTTACCTCATTTCTTAATGCAGCAGTTGTAAAACCCTTTTCCTGACTATGAGCTTTGAATTTATCATTATTAACCATCAAAGATGTTGTTTGTTCTAAAGTCTTAGTACTAGTTTCTTTGATAGAGTCTCTTGGGTCTATGTGATGCCTTTTCAAAGACTCATTTTCCTTAAGTAATCTAGCCACATAAAGTTCCAATTCGATGTTTCTTGATTTAACAACATCGATGTCATGTTTAGCTTTGACTATATTACTTTTCTCATTTAGGACAGAAATATGCTTTTTCAAATTGTTGATTGTCGAGTTTTTGTCTTGAAGCTGAGCTTTCAAAGTGTTAATTTCAAAAAATTCACGGAACTCAGGGAATTCCAGATTTTACATGGTTGGTTAGTTTGAAACTTTCTTCCTTTTGTTGCATTGCGATTTCAAGTGAAATATAATGTTTTTCAAGTTGTAAAAATCTGTTAGAAAGTTCATTAAAAACTTCTTTATCAACCATATCATTTGATTTAAACATCTCAGCCGTAAACAAAGAACTTGACTCATCATCATGTTCAGCATCCTGATCACCTTCTCCCCCTTTATGACTTATATTTGTTGAATTAGAGATGGGATTGCTATCAGTCTTTTCCAACAAATTTGTGTCATAACTGGGCTTAATATGATCAGTATGCTGCCGTTCATTAGAAAGCACATTATGTTGATCAGTCAAGGGTACCTCAGCACATGACTCATGTTCTTTTACCGGTCTAAAATCTGCATCCATATCATGTGTAACAAGAGTCACTGAACTGCTGGTAGTGTCAAGCTTAGCAATCTTTGATCCTTTGCATTCAGTGATAACTGACCCAACATTCGATGCTTTACCCGAATCAACAATACCATCACATGATTGCACCCGACTTTCATTCATCTTGATGTCACACTTAGGTTTGTCTTGTGCTCTCTTCTTAATGTACTTCTTGACATTACCCATGAGTTGGAGTAGTGTATCTCTGAACATGTCAACCTCAACTCCCGTGTAATTAGTAAAATACTTATTAGTCATTTGGTTCTCAGTGATTTGTGAATCAATGAACACTTGGAGTTGGTTGTTGATCACACAAAAGGCAGCCATGGATCTTCTTTCAGAAAATTTTCCTTTGTCAAGTTGTTGTTCAAGTTGGTCTAAATACAGAGTCATTTTGACTGTGAAAGTCTGAACATCTTGACCAAAGAGTGATGTGAATGCACGTTCGTAAGCGAATGCGCGTTCGTATCCTGTTAAGTATCCAGGTCGTTCAAAGAGAACCTTGAGATGTGAGTGAAGAAGTCGAAAACATTCAATGCACCTTTCCTTTGCATTATCGGGCAATTTTTGCGGCTGATGAAGTTCTCTCTCAGAAATGACAGAGTCTGAAGTGGTAGACATGATGTAAACGTGCACGGGATTTTACAATTCTATGATTTAAACCGAGAAATAGATTCTTTCGCGGGATTTTACAAAATCAAGAAGAAACCGTGAAATGATGCAAGAGGACTTTAGTGATTGAGTGTGAGATGATAAACCTTGAAAGGTACAATTAGTTATCTAAGTCAAGTCACAATGAGTCAAATCACACCAAGTCAAATCACAATTAGTCAAATTGCAAGAATCAACTCGCAACGTCAGATTGTAATTGGACAAGTTGCAACAACTCAAATTGCAACAATTCTCAAATCACAGAACTATTCAACTCGCAGCGTATAGTCACCTCACAACAACTTGATCAACTAGGAGTGAGTTATCAATTCACACTAAGAGTCAACCAGCAATGAGTTATCAACAAGCAATATGATTTGGTTTGGTTGATGCAAATTGTAATGTTGAAAAGTTTGGTCTAAAAACTTAAAACCTCAATAACTTCACTCCGGAGGTGATTTAGGCCTAAAAAAATCGTTTCACAACTTAGTGGTGAAGCCTCACAATATTCAGCCTGTTCCGGATGTTTTGACAGCTAATTCGCTGAAAACGGAGTTACGGTTCAAAAGTTATGGCCGTTTGAAGTTTTGACGTAAAAAGTCAACTTTGGTCAACTCACTGAATGACCAACTCGCTGAACACCAATTCGTTGAATGAGCAACTCTCTATAATGGCAACTCTCCAGAATGGCAACTCGCTGAAAACCAACTCTCTAGAATAGCAACTCTCTAGAATGGCAACTTTCTAGAATGGCAACTCGCTGAGAACCAACTCTCTAGAATGGCAACTCTCTAGAATGACAACTCTCTAGAATGGCAACTCTCTAGAATGCCAACTTGCTAGACCAACTCGCTGAATAGGTCAACTCGCTAGATCAACTCGCTAGACCAACTCGCTGGAACCAACTCTCTAGAACCAACTCGCTAGAACCAACTCTCTGGAACCAACTCGCTAGAACCAACTCTCTACCCAGAACAGGACAAAACTGTCACTTTCTAGTGATTTGTCTTCTTTTTCCTTTATAGTAACAAGAAAATCACCACCCAATACACCACAAATCTCTAGAAATACTAACCAAATAATTCACAACTCTCTACCTAGAACATTTACCAAGAGACAACTCTCTACCAAGAACATTTACCAAGAGACAACTCTCTACCAAGAAACTTTCATACTAACCCTCGAAATTGCCCAAGACTACCAATAAACATATGAAACAAGCAATCTAAACACTAAACCAAGTTCATATCACACATCTAATCAAGAAAGTACAACCATAAATCAATTCCAATCACCAACAAAATCAAACTATGGATTTTTTTTTCTTAATAACCATTCGAACCAATCACCATAAACATAAAAACCAAACTAAAATCCGAGTTCAAACAATCCCAAAGATCAAACCATGGCTCTTGATACCAATTGTAGGATTCCCATAATATAACTAGTATGGTTTATGTGATTATGATTAGAATTAAGAAAGAATTAGAGAGATGAAGAGAAGAGTTGGGAGGTATTCCTAGAGAGAGAAAGTGTAGAGAGAAAAATGAGAAAGATTAGATTAAGATGAAAGGAAGCTCCAACCCCTTCCAAGCTAGGGAAAGGGTATTTATAGTTACAATAAAACGCCCCCTGAAACGGGCTGTGGAGCAGGCTGATGAGTGTGTAAATACTCATCATTTTTACCTTTTTTGAGCTGCCAAAACATCTAAAAACACTCAATATTGAATCAAAATAGTGAAAATATCTCAGGAATGTGTTTTATATGTTTCAAATGCAAAACAATCAAAAACAGATGAAAAACGTACAAAGTTTGCAAAATTAGCAGTTTCAGTCCCCCAACTTTCAAAAGTTGTCAAATCTAGTCCCTGGCTATTCTAAAAATTTGAAAAAGTCACCAAAGGTCCTTTTAAATCAAAAAGTTACATAATTAGTCCTTTGGTGCAAAGTTTCACAAAATATCAAGTTTAGTCCCTGAACTTTGAAAATTGTCAAAAATGGTCCCTGGGATATTAAAAACTTTGAGAAAAACAAATTTTGTCCTTGCATTAACCTTTTATGGCAGGATTGGTCCTTGGTGGAAAAGTTTGGTGAAATTACACAATTGGTCCCTGAAGTTTGAAAGTTTGGCAGTTTTAGTCCCAGGTGAAATAAAAATGGAAAAATCATACCAGGACCTCATACTATTCATGACTTGGCAAGAAAGACCCTTTGAAATACTTTGGAAGATGGCCAAGTCTCACCCTCCAACTTTCGGATTATTACAAAATTAGTCCTTGTGAAATCTAAAACCAAACCGGATCCTTAATTATTAATACCCAAAATAAAACCAAAGTCCAATCCACATAATCTACCCAGCCCACTTCCCTTTGCTTGGCCCAAAACTCAAACAGCCCACACCCTATAATAATATAACCGGGGTCAAATATTTGACCTTGGTCAAATATGGTCAAACCATCACCCCCCAGCCTTCCCTCCCCCACAACCCAAGTTGCAGGTCACATCACCACCACCCCATCACTTCCACTGCCCAATCCACTCACCCTACACCTACCCTCACATCAGCAATTAATGCCACCACCCCTTGCTTATAACAGTCCAAATCCCACACACCATTTTTCCCGCCAAAATCAAAATCAAAGGCCAGGATCAATTCATGAGAATCAAAGGCTTGGATTGAGTGGGAAATGCTCAGAGACACATAAGAAACCCTAGAAGACATCTATAAAAGGCAGAAGAGTGCAAGGAAGACTTCAAGTAGTTAATTAAGTAATCTTAGTGTCGAATTTAAATTAAACCATCAATTTCAGTGTAATTTTCCTATTTCAAGCATTGTAGTAGTTAATTTAGTGTACTCTAAATCTTTTTAAATAATAAAAATCAAGGTTTCAGTTCTGTTCTTTGTCATTGCAATTTTCTCAATTTATGCATTTCTCAATAAGTCTAATTGTCACTTGTATCAAGCTTCATGGATTGAGATAGGACACTTAGGTTCCCATAAAGCTTATTAAAGCTTTTAGAGACCTTAAAATTCAGTATTAGTAGAAAAAGATCAAAAATATAAAAAAGTCAAACATAGTCAACTGTTCTTGTTTTGAGTTTGATTTCAGGTTTGGAGAAGCTTTGAAGAGCAAGATTGGAAGTGGCATAGCCTATCTAAAGATAGGCATCAGTGGAAAATCCCTTGTTCATGCTAGGGATGATTTGTAAGATTTGCTCAATTTGATTTTTCCCTAAAAAAAACTTAGCTTCTGATTGCTTGCTTGAATTTGATCTTCTGTGTTTGATTGTGCTTATTTGAGTTCTGTTTAGTTAATTAGTAGCTTAAAATATTTAACTTGTTCATTAGATCTTGTAGTATTTAAAATCCTAGATTTAACAGTCAAGATTGCATAATTGATATTGTTGTGTGTTTGGTTAATCTTTGTTTCTAAGCAGTCTTTTAAGTCTAATACATCATATAAAGTTGATTTTGAAAGGTCTCATAAGCTTTCATAGCCCCTTGCTCTTAAAACACAAAACAGTCTAACATAAAGGGAGTGTTTGGATTTGGTTCATTCACTGAGTTATTAAGGTTTTTGGTTTGTCAACTTTGTGTGAAAACTCTGTCTCAGTATCAAAATAGTTCAAACAAATCTTAATATTGGGTGTCATAGAGTAAAAAGTCAAAATCAAAGCTCATACCCCTTGATTTGATCACTGTTGGATCAGTTGATTCCACAACACCTTAAATCATTGCAAAGTTGCTTAAGCTCACTTGATTTAGCTTCATTTTAGTTAAAATCATCACAACAAATCAATAAATCAAGATCTAGGTTCATAATAGTCAAAGTATCAAGTGTACTCAAAAAGTCAAAAGTGCATAGTCAGTTTTTTCTCCAAAATGGGATGAATTTCCATGATTTTTGTGATTAGTTTGGATCCTTGAAACTTGTTGGGTAGTTAGTCTATAAGCTTAAGTTGAGATTTGCATAGTTGTTTGATTTTTGTGATTTTATTGTGTGGACTAAAACATCCCTGGAACACAGCTGCAGGGCAAACCATTGCCCTGTGCATCAGCTGACCATCTCACCACCACCACTTTGGTGGTTGACTGTGGCCAATTCAGTGGGCCCCAGTGGTTCATTTTTGGTTTTCTCAACCCCCTCCTACCAGGGATCATGAATTGACCAATTGTTTGACCTAGGAGCAAGTGGACCCCACCTGGAATCAGTCCTCAAGTTTGTCCCCATTCTGTGTTATATTTGAAGTATCAAAGTGCTTATTTGTAACTTATTGGCTTATCAGTGCTTGTTGCTCATTGTTTCTAGCTTATTTTAGTTCAAGTAACTTATTTGTACCCATTTTCATCATTGTGGTCCCCACATTCAGTCATTTGTGCTTAATTTGCCATTTGGTCAATAAAAGTCAAACTGCTTAAGTAAAGGGGGTGCACACAGCTTATTTTTAAGCTTTGAAAAAAGTTGTTTCACAAAAGTATCTTGTTTTCATCTTATAATTAGCTGTCAAAAAGAAAAACTCAAAAAACCCAAACATAAAAATAGTGATAGCTTCTATTTAATAGAAACTATCTTTTTCAAATTTTATTTCAGCTTATTTATAAGCACTTTTCCATTTTTATAATTTTATAAATTTTCTTGTACCTTTAAGTATCTAAAATAATTTTCTTAGATTTTTCCTAATTAGTTTACTATTTATTAGATTTAAAAGTTGTTTAATTAACTAAATAAGTAATATTAGTTATAAATTAGTTTTCTTAAATTTTTAGTAACAACAGTAGGTTTTTATAATTTTTCTTGGTTTTATAAATTAGTTAAGACTTTTAGAAAACATATTTTTAGTTTCTACTGTTCATTTTCCATTTTTCTTATTTTAATTATTTAAATTAGATTTTAATTAATTAAAAGGTAATTAATTAGTGAAATAGCCTAAAATATAATTTTTAGAAGTTTTTATAATTTTGTAGGATTCCTGTGATGGTTAAGTAATTTTATAAATTTTCTCATAATTTTCTAAGTTAATTTAGTATTATTTGTAATTTAAATTAGTTTAATTAGTCTAATTAAGTTAAATAGTTTTTAATTAATAAAAAACTCATAAAAAGACAAAAATATTTATTTTTATTTTTTATACTTTCTTCAAGTTCTAATTAAGGTTTAGAAATTATTTTTGCAAGTTTTTAGGTTAATTTGTAACATTTGTCATTTTTAGTTAACTTAATTTAGGTTTAATTTACATTTTAAATAGTTTTATTAATTAAATAATATTTAAATATTAAAATAATCATTTTCATAATTTCATTTTCATTTTCAATTTTCTTTTAATTTTAAGTTTTCAAAAGTTCACTTGCACCCCCTGTAGTTTGTAATTTATTCAAAACCCACTTTTCTGTCTGTTACGTGATCCCAATTTACGAATTTGTGCATATATCTGTTATTTGTGAATATTATCTCATTGTAAAAATACCAAAATATCAGTAGCAAAATCAATTCCAAATCATCTTGGCTACTGTCCTCAGTGCCACTCATCCACAAACGTTTACAAATACAATTTCAATCTCGTTGGGACTTAACGACCCGGGGATTTCCCTGTACTTCCACGGATTATAAAACACTTGCACTCTCTCCTAGGTGGGCCTATCAACTGCACACGGTTGATTGGTTGGTTTAGGAGGAGTCAAAATTTTGCGCCGCTGCCGGGGAGGTTGTTGCGTATTTCAAAACGTTTTAGGTTTAGTGGTTTTCAAAACCCCTCCTGTACAAATATCACCACTTGTAAATTTTTGAAAATCAAAATCATATCTGAAAAAAGTTCATTAACACTTCTCCTGAAGTGTTAGAAACACCAAAAAAAATCATAAACAACAAAACAAACTGTGAAGTTAAATTACTTCGTTGTCTTTAAGATTACAACCTGAAACAGCTGGTATAAGGTAAGTTCTGACATTAAATTGCGAACTGAAGAGGGATCCATTTTTTCCCTCCCGCTAGCCTGCGAGTAATCTTAAAGGAACGATTTCGGTTAACGAATCAGTTTCAAAAATATTGTCTAAGTTTTTTTCACCCATACACGAAAAGCCAAAAACATTATATTGTGAATATAATTACATAAAAGTTTACCACCGCAAACCAAGGCAGAACACCTACCAACTGGGGGTGTGAACATAATAAGTTCCCAAACATAAGATAAAAACTTGCCATTATATCCCTGTGGGTGGTGTACCTTTTTCAAAGAAGCCATTATTGGATTTAAGTTCACTGGGGTTTTGCCTCGATCTTGTTTTGAAAATTGATTTTAGTGCATGCGCACTCGTTCACAAACAAAGAATAAAAAACAGAAAAACGTACCCAAGTTACGTTCTGTTGACGAAGAACACTCACTAAAAATGAACGACGAGCCCCCTATCCCTCCCAAGGAGGATGTAGTTCCTGACACCCGAACTATGGAGGAACTATGTCAGCATACCTTGCAAGGGAGGGTGGACCCATTGCACCACTCACAATTGGAGCCACGGATTTTGGACTGAAACATAACATGATACAACAAGTCTAGAATTCGTGTCAGTTCCACGGTTTGCCGGGTGATGATGCTAACAAGCATCTCGATAAATTTTTAACCGTCACCCAGAGCATGAAACAAAATGGTGTCACCAAAGACGGCCTGCGTTTATACCTGTTCCCCTATTCTCTCACTCATCATGCTACTGCTTGGTTCGATCGACTTCCTAAGAATTTGATCCATACCTTTGATGAGATGGTTACTAAATTCTTGGCTAAATATTTTCCACCATCCATGGTTACAAAGCTGAGAAACGATATTAGTAACTTCAGACAGCTTCCCGACGAGTCCTTATTTGAGGCATGGGAACGCTACAAACTTGCTATTGATCAGTGTCCTAATCATAACATGCTTCTTGTCACCATTATTGATACATTCTATAATGGTTTGACACTTCGTCATCGTGACACCATCAATGCTGCTGCTGGGGGCACCTTTATGAAAAGGACCCCTGAAGAGTGCTATGGCTTAATCGAAAACATGACTGCCCATCATAATTTTTGGGACTCCTCTGCAGAGAGGAATGACTCATGTAAGTCAGTCGCTCCGGCAAGTAATGAAATAGCTGCTCTTACCAAAAAATTTGATGATTTGTCTGCTGCGGTTCTCCGAATTCACCAGACAAATCAAAATCAGCAGAATAGACCTATCAGTTGTGAAACATGTGGTGGTCCACACCCATATCATGAGTGCCCAGCCTCCGGTGGCTTCACTCAAGAGAACGTATTCACAGCCCAAGGTTCCTACAACACGGGAGGTAATTCCTACCAACCGCAAGGGGACCGTAATCTGTTGAGCTATCATTCCAATAACTACATTGGACCACCCGGGTTTAATCAACCCCAGAACCAAAATGGTCAAAACAGAAACCAGAACTATAACTAGAATCAGAACCAGAACCGAATGAACCAAGGTTTTAACAACCAAGGGAATTTCAACTCTGGTCAACACCAGGTTCAAAACAATCAAAACCAAGAAAACTATAACCGTAATCAAGGTCAGAACAATTACCATCAAGGTAATTTTCAACAAAACCACTTCCAGGGTAATAACAACCAGCAACATGGGAATTTCCAGAACAATCGGGCTCAAAATTTTCCAAATCAAAATCAAGCTATTGTTCCTACTGGACCATCATCTGATGAGTTATTAAAACAGTTTATGAAATCCCAAGATGAATTAAACAAAGTGCTGGTTAGTCAAATCTCTGAATTAAAGAAGTCTTTAAATGATCGACCCTCGGGCTCAGGTATTTTACCTAGCAACACGATCGCTAATCCGAGGGGCGATGCAAAGGTGATCACCACAAGAAGTGGAGTTTCTTATAAAGGACCCACAGCTCCTTCTACCACTTCTCCTGTCCAGGTAGAGGAATGTGATACTGAGGATACTACGGATACGGTACTTCCTGCTAATAACGGAGGTACCACTGACATCCCTCCTCCAGTTGTCCCGGTCCCGAATCCCCCTAAAAGGGTCATGTTTGAAACTCCCAAAGGTCCTGTTGAAATACCAAAAGCCAACCCAAAACCAACGATTCCATATCCCTCACGATTGCAAGATCAGAAGCTCTGTGAAAAAGCTAATCATCAGATGGAAAATTTTTTCCAAATTTTCCAAGAACTACACTTTGATATTAGTTTCGCGGATGCTCTCATATTAATGCCCAAATTTGCATCGACAATCAAAAACTTACTGGGAAATAAAGAGAAACTCTTTGAAATGGCACGAACTCCACTCAACGAAAACTGCTCTGCAGTTCTGTTGAAACAGCTTCCCGAGAAGCTAGGAGACCCCGGGAAATTTCTAATACCATGTATTTTCCCGGGGATGGTTGAGTGCTTTGCCTTGGCCGATCTTGGCGCAAGCATCAACCTAATGCCCTACTCAGTTTGGAAAAAGCTTTCTCTTCAGGCACTTACTCCCACATGCATAACTCTCGAGCTTGCAGACCGTTCAATTTCACGTCCCCTCGGTATTGCCGAGGACGTATTTGTAAGAGTGGGAAAGTTCCATTTTCCGGCAGACTTTGTCATTGTTGATCTCGATGCAGACCCGAGAGTTCCTCTCATTCTTGGGAGGGGATTCTTAAGGACGGGTCGTGCATTAATCGATGTTTTCGATGAGGAAATCACGTTACGAGTTGGAAATGAAGCGATAACGTTCAACCTTGATCAAACCTCGAGATACTCCTCGAATTATGATGCTGAATCGGTCAACCGAATTGATGTCATTGACATTGCATCCGAGGAGTATGCTCAGGAAATCCTTGGATTCGCTGATAGTTCTACGAGTGGAAATTCCACTCCCTCTTCTCACCCCATAATCGTTAATTCTTCTCCCTCCCTCACTCCGTTTGAGGGAAGTGATTTCGTCCTTGAGGAATTAGAGGCCTTTCTCAAAAGTGATTCAGTTCCCGAAAGAATTGATAACCAAGAGATTGACCTAGAGAGGGATATACTTCTCCTTGAGAAGTTATTGAACAAAGATCCCTCTCCCATTCCTGTTCTACCTCCACAACTTCATAACACGGAAGTCAAATATGTTGAGAAAAATGATGATTTCCCCGAGGTCGAACTTAAGGACCTGCCTCCTCATCTAGAATATGCATTCTTAGAAGGTAACGATAAGTTGCCAGTCATTATTGCGAAAGACTTGAAGGATGAGGAGAAAACCGCGCTGCTTAAGGTTTTGAAGTCCCACAAGCAAGCAATTGCTTGGAAGCTCTCAGACATAAAGGGTATTAACCCGGATTTTTGTACACACGAAATCCTAATGGAAGAGGACTTCAAACCTGCTGTGCAGCATCAAAGAAGGGTAAATCCAAAAATCCACGAAGTTATCAAAGAAGAAGTTATCAAACTTCTCGATGCGGGGTTGATTTACCCTATATCAGACAGTCCTTGGGTCAGCCCAATACATTGTGTTCCAAAAAAGGGTGGCATCACGGTTGTCACTAATGAGGATAACGAGTTGATACCAACTCGTTTGGTTACAGGGTGGCGAGTATGTATCTATTACAGAAAGCTTAACGAAGCCACCCGCAAGGACCATTTTCCTCTGCCCTTTATGGATCAAATGCTCGAAAGACTAGCGGGGAATGAGTATTATTGCTTCCTCGACGGCTTCTCGGGTTACTTCCAGATTCCCATTGATCCTAAGGATCAAAAGAAGACTACCTTCACATGCCCATACGGGACGTTTGCCTATCGTCGCATGCCTTTTGGGTTATGCAACGCACCGGGCACTTTCCAGAGGTGCATGATGGCTATTTTCCACGACATGATTGGGAAAACCATGGAGGTATTCATGGATGACTTCTCAGTCATCGGGAATTCTTTCGACTCATGCCTCTCCCATTTAGAAAAGATGCTTCAACGTTGTGAAGACACTAATCTTTGTCTAAACTGGGAGAAGAGCCATTTTATTGTTAAGGAGGGCATTGTCCTCGGCCATAAAATTTCAAAAAGTGGGATTGAGGTCGATAAGGCCAAAATTGATGTTATTGCTAAACTGCCTCATCCCACCACTGTTAAAGGAATAAGGAGTTTCCTTGGCTATACGGGGTTTTACCGGAGATTCATTAAGGATTTCTCCAAAATAGCCCGACCATTGACTCATCTTCTTGAAAAGGAAGCTCCTTTCATCTTTTCCCCCGAGTGCATCAAAGCTTTTTCTACTTTAAAAAAAAGGCTTACCGAGGCACCGATCCTTGTTGCCCCCGACTGGGACTTACCCTTCGAACTTATGTGCGATGCTAGCGACTTCGCTATTGGTGCAGTTCTGGGGCAACGCAAATCAAAACATTTTCAGCCAATACACTACGCAAGTAAGACCATGAGTGAAGCTCAAGCACACTATACCACCACAGAAAAAGAATTATTAGCTGTGGTATATGCCTTTGAGAAATTTAGGTCTTACTTAATCCTAACCAAATGCGTGGTGTATACGGATCATTCGGCTTTGAAATACCTATTCACTAAACAGGACGCAAAGCCAAGACTGCTCCGTTGGGTCCTGCTCCTTCAGGAATTCGATATACTCATACGAGACAAAAAAGGAGCAGAGAACCTTGCTGCTGATCACTTATCCCGGTTAGAGAATCCTCATCAGGATATTCTCGAGAGAAAAGAAAATAATGAAACTTTTCCTCTGGAGACTCTCAATCTCATCTCTACCCGGGATGATACCACTACCCCATGGTTTGCCGACTTTGCAAATTACCATGCGGGTAATTTCGTTGTGAAAGGGATGTCGTCCCAACAGAAAAGAAAATTCTTTAAAGATATAAAACATTACTTCTGGGACGACCCCTACTTGTTCAAAATATGTGCAGATCAAGTCATCCGACGGTGTGTTCATGGCCAAGAAGCCATGGAAATTCTTAAAGCCTGTCATGATGGACCCACGGGGGGACATCATAACCCAAACTACACCGCCAAAAAGGTGTTTGATTCGGGATTCTTCTGGCCACAATCTACAAAGACGCCCATGAACTTATCAAAACCTGTGAGGCTTGCCAGCGTCATGGGAATATTTCCAAAAAGAATGAGATGCCACAAAACGCCATCCAAGTCTGTGAAATATTTGATATGTGGGGCATTGATTTTATGGGGCCGTTCCCGTCTTCACGAGGGAATAAGTATATACTCGTGGCAGTTGACTATCTGTCAAAATGGGTTGAGGCAAAAGCCTTACCCACTAATGATGCCCGAGTAATTGTTAAATTTCTGAAGTCTCTCTTTGCCAGATTCGGGACTCCTCGTGCCATTATCAGTGATCGTGGCACACACTTCTGCAATGAACAATTTGCAAAAGTGATGTTGAAATATGGTGTAACTCACCGTCTTTCAACTGCATACCACCCACAAACAAGTGGGCAGGTGGAGGTCTCGAATCGTGGTATTAAGAGAATTCTGGAGAGGACGGTTGGAGAAAACCGTGCCTCTTGGTCGGATAAGCTGGATGATGCATTATGGGCTTTCTGCACTGCTTACAAAACACCCATCGGGTGTACTCCATATAAGCTAGTGTACGGGAAGGCATGTCATCTTCTGATCGAACTAGAGCATAAGGCCTACTGGGCCTTGAAACATGCAAACTTCGACCTTCACACAGTGGGTGATCACCGCAAGGTTCAACTAAATGAATTAAATGAACTTCGTGATCAAGCTTATGAGAATTCTTTGATTTACAAGGAAAAAACCAAGAAGATACACGACTCTAAAATCAAAAACCGTGTTTTCAACATTGGTGACAGAGTCCTTCTCTTCAATTCACGATTGAAGATATTCTCAGGAAAGCTTAAAACCCGTTGGTCTGGGCCATTCACTGTCACAAAAGTGTTTTCATACGGAACTGTTGAATTATCTCAACCTGACGGTTCCAACTTTAAAGTGAATGGCCATCGGTTAAAGCACTACTTTGGGGGGGATGTACCACAAATGGTTGTCCCAGATCTCCAAACTTTCCCCACGAACCAATGAATTCGGGGATCGAGTCAAGCTAGCGACTCGATGAACAAAAACAGTAGCAACAACATGGGTTTTCACCCATGTCTCTGACTTCTTTCTACTTTCTAACACCCTAGTGTGGGGGAGTGGCCGTCCCCCGCAGCTATTTGAAATGTATATATCTCAAAAAAAAAAAAAAAAAATGAAATGATGAATAAAGTATGATTGTATGTAAATATGAATAAAGTGAAAAATAAAAAATATTTCCACAGTTAGTTTCGAATATTAGCTTTTTCCGTTCAAAGATTCGGCATAATTGCCGGGACTTTGAATATTGAGGACAATATTCAATTCTTGTGTGGGGGGGGGGGGGGGGAAATTCTTGCGAATTTTATCAAAATACTTTCTAAGTACCCCCATTTTGGCCTAAATTTTTCAAAAATTTTTCACTTTATTTCAAAATTTTTGTGGTAATCAGTCCGCCAAAGTCTAAATGACAAATGGATTGGCTAGTCCAGGAGCAAACGGCTCTTGGTAAAGACATCTCAAACCCGTTTACGGCTTGCAATTTGCCCAAAATTGTATGGTACCTCAACTCGCCATATCCCATAAAGCAAATGAGTTGGCTAGCCCGCAAGATTATAGCTTGTGGTAAAGGCCGTGGAAAAACCATAATTGGTAATCAGCTCACCAAGATGTTGACTTAGTCCATCAAGATGCTGGCTAGTCCAGAAGCAAACGGCTTTTGGTAAAGACTAATCAAATCCGTTGACAGCTGGTGGTTTGCTCAAAATCACACGGTTATCAGGTGTACCACAGTTCTTACACCTGGCTACTCCAGAAGTGATGGTTTTTGGTAAAGAGGTTTCCAAATCCATCAAGTTTTTCTCAAAAGATTGCTAGGGACTAGCAATGTTTTAGTGTGGGGGATTGATGAGTGTGTAAATATTCATCATTTTTACCTTTTCTGAGCTGCCAAAACATCTAAAAACACTCAATATTGAATCAAAATAGTGAAAATATCCCAGGAATGTGTTTTATATGTTTCAAATGCAAAACAATAAAAAACAGATGAAAAACGTACAAAGTTTGCAAAATTGGCAGTTTCAGTCCCCCATCTGTCAAAAGTTGTCAAATCTAGTCCCTGGCTGTTCTAAAACCTTGAAAAAGTCACCAAAGGTCCTTTTAAATCAAAAAGTTACATAATTAGTCCTTTGGTGCAAAGTTTCACAAAATGTCAAGTTTAGTTCCTGAACTTTGAAAATTGTCAAAAATGGTCCCTGGGATATTAAAAACTTTGAGAAAAACAAATTTTGTCCTTGCATTAACCTTTTATGGCAGGATTGGTCCTTGGTGGAAAAGTTTGGTGAAATTACACAATTGGTCCCTGAAGTTTGAAAGTTTGGCAGTTTTAGTCCCTGGTGAAATAAAAATGGAAAAATCATACCAGGACCTCATACTATTCATGACTTGGCAAGAAAGACCCTTTGAAATACTTTGGAAGATGGCCAAGTCTCACCCTCCAACTTTCGGATTATTACAAAATTAGTCCTTGTGAAATCTAAAACCAAACCGGATCCTTAATTATTAATACCCAAAATAAAACCAAAGTACAATCCACATAATCTACCCAACCCACTTCCCTTTGCTTGGCCCAAAACTCAAACAGCCCACACCCCATAATAATATAACCGGGGTCAAATATTTGACCTTGGTCAAATACGGTCAAACCATCACCCCCAGCCTTCCCTCCCCCACAACCCAAGTTGCAGGTCACATCACCACCACCCCATCACTTCCACCGCCCAATCCACTCACCCTACACCTACCCTCACATCAGCAATTAATGCCACCACCCCCTTGCTTATAACAGTCCAAATCCCACACACCATTTTTCCCGCCAAAATCAAAATCAAAGGCCAGGATCAATTCATGAGAATCAAAGGCTTGGATTGAGTGGGAAATGCTCAGAGACACATAAGAAACCCTAGAAGACATCTATAAAAGGCAGAAGAGTGCAAGGAAGACTTCAAGTAGTTAATTAAGTAATCTTAGTGTCGAATTTAAATTAAACCATCAATTTCAGTGTAATTTTCCTATTTCAAGCATTGTAGTAGTTAATTTAGTGTACTCTAAATCTTTTTAAGTAATAAAAATCAAGGTTTCAGTTCTGTTCTTTGTCATTGCAATTTTCTCAATTTATGCATTTCTCAATAAGTCTAATTGTCACTTGTATCAAGCTTCATGGATTGAGATAGGACACTTAGGTTCCCATAAAGCTTATTGAAGCTTTTAGAGACCTTAAAATTCAGTATTAGTAGAAAAAGATCAAAAATATAAAAAAGTCAAACATAGTCAAATGTTCTTGTTTTGAGTTTGATTTCAGGTTTGGAGAAGCTTTGAAGAGCAAGATTGGAAGTGGCATAGCCTATCTAAAGATAGGCATCAGTGGAAAATCCCTTGTTCATGCTAGGGATGATTTGTAAGATTTGCTCAATTTGATTTTCCCCTAAAAAAAACTTAGTTTCTGATTGCTTGAATTTGATCTTCTGTGTTTGATTGTGCTTATTTGAGTTCTGTTTAGTTAATTTGTAGCTTAAAATATTTAACTTGTTCATTAGATCTTGTAGTATTTAAAATCCTAGATTTAACAGTCAAGATTGCATAATTGATATTGTTGTGTGTTTGGTTAATCTTTGTTTCTAAGCAGTCTTTTAAGTCTAATACATCATATAAAGTTGATTTTGAAAGGTCTCATAAGCTTTCATAGCCCCTTGCTCTTAAAACACAAAACAGTCTAACATAAAGGGAGTGTTTGGATTTGGTTCATTCACTTTAAGGTTTTTGGTTTGTCAACTTTGTGTGAAAACTCTGTCTCAGTATCAAAATAGTTCAAACAAATCTTAATATTGGGTGTCATAGAGTAAAAAGTCAAAATCAAAGCTCATACCCCTTGATTTGATCACTGTTGGATCAGTTGATTCCACAACACCTTAAATCATTGCAAAGTTGCTTAAGCTCACTTGATTTAGCTTCATTTTAGTTAAAATCATCACAACAAATCAATAAATCAAGATCTAGGTTCATAATAGTCAAAGTATCAAGTGTACTCAAAAAGTCAAAAGTGCATAGTCAGTTTTTTCTCCAAAATGGGATGAATTTCCATGATTTTTGTGATTAGTTTGGATCCTTGAAACTTGTTGGGTAGTTAGTCTATAAGCTTAAGTTGAGATTTGCATAGTTGTTTGATTTTTTTGATTTTATTGTGTGGACTAAAACACCCCTGGAACACAGCTGCAGGGCAAACCATTGCCCTGTGCATCAGCTGACCATCTCACCACCACCACTTTGGTGGTTGACTGTGGCCAACTCAGTGGGCCCCAGTGGTTCATTTTTGGTTTTCCAAACCCCCCTCCTACCAGGGATCATGAATTGACCAATTGTTTGACCTAGGAGCAAGTGGACCCCACCTGGAATCAGTCCTCAAGTTTGTCCCCATTCTGTGTTATATTTGAAGTATCAAAGTGCTTATTTGTAACTTATTGGCTTATCAGTGCTTGTTGCTCATTGTTTCTAGCTTATTTTAGTTCAAGTAACTTATTTGTACCCATTTTCATCATTGTGGTCCCCACATTCAGTCATTTGTGCTTAATTTGCCATTTGGTCAATAAAAGTCAAACTGCTTAAGTAAAGGGGGTGCACACAGCTTATTTTTAAGCTTTGAAAAAAGTTGTTTCACAAAAGTATCTTGTTTTCATCTTATAATTAGCTATCAAAAAGAAAAACTCAAAAAAACCAAACATAAAAATAGTGATAGCTTCTATTTAATAGAAACTATCTTTTTCAATTTTTATTTCAGCTTATTTATAAGCACTTTTCCATTTTTATAATTTTCTAAATTTTCTTGTACCTTTAAGTATCTAAAATAATTTTCTTAGATTTTTCCTAATTAGTTTACTATTTATTAGATTTAAAAGTTGTTTAATTAACTAAATAAGTAATATTAGTTATAAATTAGTTTTCTTAAATTTTTAGTAACAACAGTAGGTTTTTATAAATTTTCTAGGTTTTATAAATTAGTTAAGACTTTTAGAAAATATATTTTTAGTTTCTACTGTTCATTTTCCATTTTTCTTATTTTAATTATTTAAATTAGATTTTAATTAATTAAAAGGTAATTAATTAGTGAAATAGCCTAAAATATAATTTTTAGAAGTTTTTATAATTTTGTAGGATTCCTGTGATGGTTAAGTAATTTTATAAATTTTCTCATAATTTTCTAAGTTAATTTAGTATTATTAGTAATTTAAATTAGTTTAATTAGTCTAATTAAGATAAATAGTTTTTAATTAATAAAAAACTCATAAAAAGACAAAAATATTTATTTTTATTTTTTATACTTTCTTCAAGTTCTAATTAAGGTTTAGAAATTATTTTTGCAAGTTTTTCGGTTAATTTGTAACATTTGTCATTTTTAGTTAACTTAATTTAGGTTTAATTTACATTTTAAATAGTTTTATTAATTAAATAATATTTAAATATTAAAATAATCATTTTCATAATTTCATTTTCAATTTCAATTTTCTTTTAATTTTAAGTTTTTAAAAGCTCACTTGCACCCCCTGTAGTTTGTAATTTATTCAAAACCCACTTTTCTGTCTGTTACGTGATCCCAATTTGTGAATTTGTGCATATATCTGTTATTTGTGAATATTATCTCATTGTACAAATATATCAAAATATCAGTAGCAAAATCAATTCCAAATCATCTTGGCTACTGTCCTCAGTGCCACTCATCCACAAATGTTTACAAATACAATTTCAATCTCGTTGGGACTTAACGACCCGGGGATTTCCCTGTACTTCCACGGATTATAAAACACTTGCACTCTTTCCTAGGTGGGCCTATCAACTGCACACGGTTGACTGGTTGGTTTAGGAGGAGTCACAGGCTGACAGTTGCTAAAGACCCGACCCGACTCCACAAATACTAACTAACACTAAACTACGTTTTAACTAATATGATAAATACTACGAGCTACAACATGCTAAACCATAGGGTGACCGAGTCTTCATATGAATAAACATATTCCTAACAATCTCCCCCTAAGGGAGGTCACCCCGGAAAATATATATTGAATCATAGCATTCAAGTCTTTGACGACATCTTTGTAGCTCGTAGCCTTTTGATTCTTCATAGTTGTGATCTTTGTGCATTAAGCGGTAGACTCTAGATGACTTGTTCAATGTGATGGGTGATATTTGGAAATTACTTCAAGTTCATCATCCAAATGAGTGTATGTAAGTCATCTTTGAGTAGTAACGTCTCCATGTGATAAGAACATCTTTGTGTTGGCATGCTCACACTTTTCAGGATCATGATCTTCTGCATCAGAGTTGTGGAAGCATATATGAGGCCCAATAAATGATCATGATTTCTTAGATTGTGATGTCGAAGTGTGAGCATGTGTTGATGGATCAACATCTTTTCAGTAAATAACTGCAACCGTCATAGATTCCTGCAAGCAAACAGTTAGCAACATACCTAGAGTGATTGACGTAGAAATCAGATATTTCGACTAAAAACTTGTTTACGTTAATTTTGACATAAGATGTTTTCACATTTTGTTATCATCAAAACATAGAGATATCGTAAGATGAGAATAATGTTTTTAGACATTATTTGCATCAACAAGACTAACTGGCGAAAAAGACTAACTGATAAACAAGACTAATGGGACATTTTTTTTCCCTTAGTAAAAGGATTAGACCCACTTGTCATTTCATATTATTACATTTTTAGGTGGGGCCTAACAAAATCTTTTATTTCCTCTATATCCACAAGGGATAAAAATTGAGACTCTCCCTATTAAGAGGTATTAACAAACGTGGGACCCACTGAACCCTTGTCTAAGGAAAAAACAACCCCTAACTAATGAACTGGTGATAAGATTAACTGATTAATAAGACTAACTGATAAACAAGACTAACTGATAAACTAATGAACAATACTAACTGATAACAAGACTTACTGATGAACAAGACTAACTGATATAATGATTTTTTTTTTCAGAAAAATGATGGAACTTATGAATATTATGATTTTTGTTTTTAGATACTGATGAACATTATGAGTTTTTTTTAAAGGACTGATGAACTGGATGATTTTTTTAGAAGACTGATGAACAATACTAATGAACAAGACTAATTGATTTTTAAGAAAACTGATGAATAATGTGATATAACTGAAGAACATTTTGATGTTCTTCATAAAAATATTAATGAACTGACAAACAAGACTAACTAATGAACACGACTGTTTATCAGATAATCTTGTTCATTAGTTCATCAGTCTTGTTCATAAGTTAGTATTCTTCGTCAGTTCATCAGTCTTCTTCAAAAGTTATTCTTGTTAACCAGTTAGTCTTATCCATCAGTTAGTCTTGTTCATAAGTCTTGTTCATTAGTTCATTAGTCTTGTTCATAAGTTAGTCTTATTCATCAGTCTTGTTCATCAATTTATCAGTTTTTTATGAACAACATCATGTTGTTCATCGGTTAGATCATGATGTTCATGAGTTTTCTAAAAGAATGACGTTGTTCATCAGTTTTCAAAAAATAAATAAAATAAATAAATAAAAAAAATATCGCAATGTTTATTAGTTAGGTTTTTTTATCATTGTCGTTGTTCATCAATAAAAAATATTTGTTCATAAAAAAAATAGTTTATTTATCAATAATAAAAGTTATTCATCATATGTGATGTTCACAATATAAAGTGTTGTTCATCAATAAAATGAGTTTTCATCATATACGTTGTTCATCATTATAAAGAGTTGTTTATCAAAAATGTTATTTATCAATAAAAAGAGTTGTTCAACAATAAAAATAATTCTTCGTCATTAAAAAAAGTTTTTCTTCATAGACATTGTTCATCAATTAAAAAGTTTTCTTCATAAATAAAAAACGTTGTTTATCACTAAAATAGGTTCATTAATAAAAAGAGGTATTCATCGATAAAGAAAGTTATTCATCAATAAAAATATCAGTTCATAAATAAAAAGAGTTGTCCATTACTTAAAAAAAACCGTTCATCATTATTTGTTCATCATAGCCGTTGGTTATCAATAAAAATAATTGTTTACCAAAAAAAAAATAGTTGTTTATCAATTGAAAAAAAGTTGCTAGCGGTGTTCATCAATAAAAAACTTTTTAGGCATTTTATTACTAAATATTTGTAAAACGGCATTTTTAAAATATGGTATCTCACTCATATCATATAGGAATTGAGTGATTCAAATTTCTTGGTAAAGAACAGCAAAAAATCTCCAACTTTTGTGTTTTAAATTTTGCCGTAATGTTAATTCAAATAATCGCGTAAGAACGTTTATTTATATTTTTTATTTTTATTTTTCTAAGTTTTGTCGATAACAAACATATTAAGTAAACTCTAAGATAAATAATTTTTAAACATAAAGTTTTCTAACTCATCACATATGTCACTAAAAGGGATGAATAAATAAATATCTAAATACTCGAGTAATGATCAAACAAAACGTAGCTATTTGCACTTGCAAGTATTTTTATAATAAACCAATTAATTGCTTTTTTTTCCTTTAAATAATTTGTCTAAACATTTTTAAATAATAAATTACTTAAACAAAGTAAGTACACAATTTACAAGTGACTACATTCTGTTAACAAGTCTCTTGTATACTTTCTTTTTAGCAAGTTTACTTGCTCTTTCATTTCCAAGCAACTAGACAAAGTCTAAATTACACAATACACATTCTGTTCAAATACATACATTTCATTTAAATTAAATAAGAAAATAATTATGACATCATCTACGACATCACTCATGGTTGACATTCATGAAATGTCACTTCAAGTAAATAGGAGTTGACTTTTGAAGATTGCGTTGGATCCATGGTTATGTGATGTGCGAGATTGCGCCCTCACAAAAGGTTTTACCTCTCAAGGGATCTTGAGAAGCTTGCAATCCTCGCCAGGCAGTGTACTTGATCGTTGTAGTATAGTATAGTGACAAGTACCGGAGGATTGATCGTTTAACTTAGGAATAGTGTTCGCTAGGATTAAAAAGTCTACTAAACTAGGTCTAAAGGTGAGAGATGATTCTTTTTGTATTTTTATATTTTTTTGAAAGCGAGTAAAAATCTCGATTTTAAAGAAGTAGGCGGAATTAGTTGCTAGCCAACTAACCCAAGTAACTAAAGATGCAATCAAAATAAAATAAAATATACTTAAACAAAATTGTGGTGGAAACAATAATAAGAGAAAATGTGTTTACTTATATTTCACTACTCCCTTGATATCTTTTACCGGTTGATTAGCTTGTTACAATTGCATGGATGACGGGTTATATTTCTTAATACTAGTCGTAGGGCCGTGTATGATATTCCCTAACTCTATAGGCTTTTACTTCATTCTAGGTCGAGCCGACTACTAGCTCCTAACGTAGTATCACTAGCAGTTGCCTACTCATTAAATACAACCAATAAATCGTAGAACACCTCCGATCATGTTTCTTAAGACGTTCAAGCAAGTTATCAATTGGAAGTCTGCCAGTTTTTTTAAGCCTAACATCGAATTCAATCATCCACAACAATTATAAACAACCCATCAACCAATAATTAACATCTAGGTTTCATTACATCTAAGCAAACACAAGAAAAACCTAGCCTAGCATGTTAAAAAGAAAACAAGCATAAGATAAAATCAAACAACACATAGACATATTGAATGATTATTGGAAAACTTATATTCAATTGAACATGGATGGAACAAGGGTTGAAACCCTTGTTGTTACAGAAAATTCGTCTAGGGTTTGCACACAAAAGTTCTCCAAAAGTTCCACACTTTATGAATGAAAATTAGAAAACTATATATAGATTTTACACCTTGACGGCGTCATGTTATAGCTTGTGACGCCGTCAAATCGCCGCCAAAACAAGGGTCGTATTGCCTAGATCCAATCTTGACGTCGTCATGTTGAGAATAAGCTGTGGGCCGTCACCTATAAGTTGATCCTGACGGCCTCGGTGACGCCGTCAGGCATTTTTGCCTTGAAATTGTTCTGGGCCGTCATGTGTATTTTCCATATTCACCTCTTTTGCCAAGCTTGACGCCGTCACTTGTATGTCCTTGACGCCATCAGGTACTGTTCCTAGCAAGGATTTTGAGACTTTGTCGTTTTCTTCACTTAATCGCTCCAAAAACATCCAAAATGCTTCCTTTTTCAGATTTCTTCTCAAAAGTACCTAAAATGACAAAAGGAACGATTTAGGGCAATAATTGATCAAATAATCAAGAATTCGGGCTCAAATGATCCCCTAAAAGCCGTACACTTTTCACCTTATCAAATACCCTTACACTTGAGATTTGCTTGTCCTCAAGCAAATGCGCTTTTATTCTAATCAAAATACAAGGTAAGGTTCATTTAATACTAATATAAAAGTAATTACAACAAATAATCATTCTACTTAAAACCAAAAACAAGCACGGAGGTTATACACTAGCACCTCACAAATAGTGTTTAGATACTCACATCTCTCGGGTGTAATAAAGTATATATCACAATATGAAAATGGAAAACATCTCTCACTACCTGTCATAGCAAATAGATTACCATAGGCTTGGGAAAGGATCAAACCTCCACCACTTGGTGTAAGCACCTAGGATAAACTATCAAAGAGGTCTTTTAAAGGGTTATAACGTGAGGTGTAGGGATATGATAAACACGGTTTTGTTGGATAAAGGCAATATTTACTGGTGGCGAGTTAATCATCTTGGTTAATTACATGAATAATATGGCGTTGCCAAGCCAAGACTCGACTCGACTTAAGCTAATCAAAACTACAAACTATGAAACAAAAGTAACATGAAACGGGATGGTAGTCCGTTTTTTTTTGGCATACACTCTTGCCCTACCATCCAAAATAATACATTATAGGGGATTTATGTCCCCGTTACACTTGAACTTTTACATACTTTACAATCAACTATTATAGTGACTCGAATCAAGATAATCAAAACACTTGGAGTACTTTTAAATATTAACGCACATATGGGGGTAATAATTGACGTCATCCCCATTACTTCATAACACTAGTACTTTACCCATGACTCCCAATTGTCCCAAAACAATATGTACAAGATATGACTCGACTTAGCAACCATGTAATCAATTAGACAATTAACTTAGGGTTTAAACAAATAACAATAATGCACTAAAGATGAGTGCATACAAGGAAGGCTAAGGCGATTTGGTTGCGCATTTGGGCTGGATTGTAACAAATTCTATCTTTAAGTAAGATGCTTAAAGTTAGAAATGAAAAAGATAGGCTCGGAGGGGTGTACTAGGGGTATCGTGTACTAAAAATGAGTACATCGCAACGGTGTGGGAGAAATTAGTTGACTTTATTAGTCAAGTAATTGTAACTTTATTGGTCAAGTAATTATGATACGGGATTAACACAAGGGTGATCCTAATGCCTCTTATCATGTAGTAAATCCTAACTACACGAATATAGTCTCACTAGCGGTCTCGGGATGCATCACTAGCGCAAGTTCTGGAATCTAATTACTACCAGTACACTCATAAGCACTAATAATGAATGCTTTTCCTAATAAATCTAAAGGCGAACCTCACATATTTGGGTGGAAAATTTTTCTGAGTGGTATGGTTTTTGTGCTAGTCATACAACTCCTATCCATGAGACGCTCATTAAGGCTAAAGCTTCACTCCTAAATGTTGTAAAAAATTTTAAATTTGGCGCCAAAATTGCCCTAACAAGTATTTTTCTCAGTTTTATTACACACCTATTATCAAACAAACAAACTCAAGTGCAATTGTATTCTCTAAGGTATCATTATTTACCCTCCCCTTACACTTAGGCTGAACATTGTCCCTAATGTTTAATCAAAAGATGGAAAAGTAATGAAGGTAAAAGAATGAAAACAAATACTCCCCTTATTCGTTCAGTATGGATAGTGTGTCAACAAGGTTAGATCTTCTTCCAAGAAAATGAACTTTGAAAGCTTCCCTCCAGAAATATAAATCATCTTTTTGTCCAATGTAACCTGTTAAACCTGAGAAAACAATCAAGGCAAACCTCGCGTAAAATCGGCGGCAATTTACATATACTAAAAAATCCTAGAAAGCAAATTAAGATATTATGCTTGTGGAAAGAATGTTTGCAGATTTACTGGAGTTTATAAAACTAAAGAATCAACAAAAACTTTAAGACTCCGGTATAAACAAAACTTGCAAAATTTTTCAGAATTTATGTACCTGACGCCGTTAGGTTATAACTCCTAACGCTGTCAGAATGGTCCTGCAAAAATCTCATGTTAAGTTTTCGGGAAATTTCTGGAAAAACTTATGCCTTACTTTCTGGAAAATCCTGCAAAACATCATTATGACTCGATACAAGCATTTGACTCAAACAATTACTATTACACATGTTCATTTAATATTGTTGTGGTTCATGCTCAATTTTGTTCTTATAAACAAATTTGGGTTTCCCTTACACTTAGCTTTTGCAAAATACCTTTATATGTAATTAAGTCGAAGTTAAAAACAAAATAAAGCATTTTCACAATTTACTTTGAATCATGATCCACAAACAATAAAAATAAAACACGCATACGGAAACAAATAAAATCAAACAAGCAAAAACAAATAAAACAAATAAAACTTGGGTTGCCTCCCAAGAAGCGCTTTTCTTTATTTACGAGTCTTGTAGCTAGACTCAAGGTCATGGGCTATCACGTGACCTCGTCGTTGGTCACGGTCTCTAGGTCAGTCTCAAACTCTCTATCGGGATCGCTTTCATAATGCAGGTATTTTGGGTCTTCAAACTCAAAGACATCTTCCCGATATTTGGAGCCAAGCTTACTAACATCCTTAAAGAACCCACATGATAAGTCAGAGATGTCTTTACACCCTCTCCGAACATCATCATCACATAAAATAAGTTGGGAGCCTAGCTTATCATGTCCGTCGCAATCAATTTCTTCGAAATCTTTCATCTTATACGGCGTTTGGTATGATACCCTCCTAATTCCATCTGTGAAAGTCATGATTCCGTTCCGGTCGTCAACCATTAAGTTAGTGATTTCACAAAAGGGCGCTCTGAAAACAACTTGCGATAACCTTGGGTCGATATAATCCTCAATGTTGTCTACGATCGTAGAGTCCATTGTGAATGTCATATTTCATATGAATACTTGAACTTCATGATCTCTACCTACAACATTTTCTCCTTTATAAATCATCCCCCATCTGCAAATATTGTTGTAATGGAACAAGGACATAACATTCTTGGGTAGGCACACGTCAATGTAGACATTATCAAAATGCTTGTGACCAATCATACAAGGGATTTTGAGGTTATTCGGATCACGTCGCTTTATCTTTCCCTACCTTCCATCCTGCAATCCAAATGTATTACAATCCAGCGATGGGCGGTATTAATATATTTCCTCATTACCCTTACGGAAGATCACTTTCCTGACACCATTGGAGAATAGTGCACTACCATCGCTCTCATCAAGGATCACTCCTGTTTCTTTTACAAATGGTTTTCCAAGAACGAGGTTAGTTAGCGTTGGGCTCAAAGATGAGTTCATGTCATCGACCACGGTTAGATCAACGTCGTAGGTAAATCCTCCAATCGTAATTGCTAACCTTTTGACTATCCTGCCGAGGTTGAATTCCTCACATGCGACCTATTCAGGGAAGGCTTCGTTGTAAAGGGAGAAAGGGATCTCATTCACAGGGAGGTTAGGATCTATGTAAGTATCGTTTACTAGCATTTTCCTAGTGGTGCAAGCAATCTTAAAAACTTTGGAGTCGCCTTCCTCAATCCTGTTTCTACATCCAATAGAAATTCCTACCATGTCCCCATCCAATTTCTCCATAATAGATTTATCCCAAGTTCTCGGATTTTCCTTAGGCCCCCCCGGATTCTTTCCATTCGCTCGTCCCTTGTGTGATAGAGTCCTTAGGTAAGTCTACAGGGCCCTTAGCCACATCGTGGTCACTCTTGGAGGATTATCCTTCAACTTCATGAATCCCACCCCCAGTTGGTTGTTGGCTTAGACCAAGTATTATGGTAATGGTGTTCACGAAGTGGATTGGTCTCGATGGGTCAACATGGTCGTTAGTGTCCTTCACCTCTGGCGACATATGTTTAAAGAGTTTACTAGGACTCTTTATCTTTACATGGGAGGTTGGCTGGTTTATGATGGTAATGGATTTGACCTCTCCCGCCTGAGCCAATTTACTAGCAATGCGCTCATTGATAGCGTTCAATAGGTTACAAACCTTATTATTCATATCGGCTTGCTATTGTCTGAATCGAGTCTCGAGCGTGGAAAGCTAGAATTCTTGAGAGAGAATGAACTTTCGCAATGCATCTTCATAGCTTTGCTTAGGAGTGTTCAGCGGTGGATAATGCTCGGACCATGCGAGTGGAGGAGAATCATCGAAGGATACGCTCCGAGTTTGGTACCCTCTGAAATTTGGCTTATCTTTCCAGGCTTCATAGGCTTCGCCAAAATTCCGAGGCCCTCGATTAGCGGTGAGCCACCTATCCTCCGTTTCATTAGAATGTGAGGATGCGAATTTGTTAAAAGCTTGTTTGGGAAGGTCCATGCAATTATGAGTCTCATGAGGACCACTACATAATTTGCATGAGGAGGTGATTTTGTTCACTTGGTTTGAAGGCTTAGGAACTTCGTAGGATTTCATGAGAAACTTGACTTGGTCTTCAAGTTCCATGATCCTACGGTCGGAAGTGCTTGAATTGTTCGAAGGCAAAGATATTGCCTTGACCGTTTTGTGCGAATCACGGGGATCATTCTAACTTTCATTGTCATAGAGAGCAATATCTTCTATGAGTTCCCATAATTCTTCCGCACTTAGATCACGTAGCTTGCCACCGGCCGATTGGTCAATGGTTCGTCTTGTGGAGAGATCGATATGGTCATAGAAAATTTGGACTTGGAGCCAAAGATCTATGCCATGATGAGGGACTTTTTGGAGTAAGTCCTTGAAACGAGTCCATGCTTCATAGAGAGTTTCACCTTAACGTTGTTGGAACTTCAAGATATCATTTCTAAGCTTAGTAGTTGTCCCCGATGGGAAAAATTGAGCAAGAAAATGAGTGGTGAGATCATCCCAAGAGGTGATGGATCCCGCGAGTAAATGCTCAAGCCATTGACTAGCTTGGTCACGTAGAGAGAATTGGAATAGACGCAATAGGGTCGTCTCTCTAGTTTCAACATCAAGGTCTATGGAGTCAACGATTTTAAGGAAATCCTTAAGATGTTGATTAGGATCTTCTGAACGAAGTCCATGGAATGCACATCCGCTTTGCACCAATCGGATGGTGTCGGATCGCAAGGGAGACACATTGGCTCCTTGAGTGAGCTCAATGGTGTTTCGATAGCCTTGGTGGCTAGGACGGGAATACTCTCCTAAAGTTCAAGGTCTAGGAGGTTGGTTTGGTTGTGGTGGGTTTTTTGGATGGTGTTGTTGTGGTGGGTTGATAGGGTCAAAGAGATTACCACCTTCCATGATGGCGGATGGTAAAAGTTACGAACAAAGGAACAAAGAAATGAGATAGACTAAGGAAGACCTAAAAATAAAAATAAAAATCTTACTAGAAAGGATCTAGCAAGTAGACCTAATAAAAAGAAATTCTAACCTAGACAATAACTATTCCCCGGGCTGCGGCGCCAAAAACTTGATGTGCGGGATTGCGCCCTCACAAAAGGTTTTACCTCTCAAGGGATCTTGAGAAGCTTGCAATCCCTGCCAAGCAGTGTACCTGATCGTTGTAGTATAGTATAACGACAAGTACCGGGGGATTGATCGTTCAACTCAGGAATAGTGTTCGCTAGGATTAAAAAGTCTACTAAACTAGGTCTAAAGGTGAGGGTTGATTGTTTTTGTACTTTTATATTTTTTTTTTGAAAGCAAGTAAAAATCTCGGTTTTGAAGGAGTGGGCATTATTAGTTGCTAGCCAACTAACCCAATTAACTAAAGATGCAATCAAAATAAAATAAAATAAACTTAAACTAAATTGTGGTCGAAACAATAATAAGAGAAAATGTGTTTACTTAGATTTCACTACTCCCTAGATATCTTTTACCGGTTGATTAGCTTGTTACAATTGCATTGATAACGGGTTATATTCCTTAATACTAGTCGTAGGGCCGTGTATGATATTCCCTAACTCTATAGGCTTCTACTTCATTCTAGGTCGAGCTGACTACTAGCTCCTAACGTAGTATCACTAGCAGTTGCCTACGCATTAAATTCAACCAATAAATCATAGTACACCTCCGATCATGTTTCTTAAGACGTTCAAGCAAGTTACCAATTGGAAGTCTGCCAGTTTTCTTAAGCCTAACATCGAATTCAATTATCCACAACAATTATAAACAACCCATCAACCAATAATTAACATCTAGGTTTCATTACATCTAAGCAAATACAAGAAAAACCTAGCCTAACATGTTAAAAAGAAGACAAGCATAAGATAAAATCAAACAACACATAGACATATTGAATGATTATTGGAAAACTTATCTTCAATTGAACATGGATGGAACAAGGGTTGAAACCCTTGTTGTTACAGAAAATTCGTCTAGGGTTTGCACACAAAAGTTCTCCAAAAGTTCCACACTTCATGAATGAAAATTAGAAAAATATATATATATTTTACACCTTGACGGCGTCACGTTATAGCTTGTGACGCCGTCAACTCGCCGCCAAAACAAGGGTCGTATTACCTAGATCCAATCTTGACACCGTCATGTTGAGAATAAGCTCTGGGCTGTCAGGTATAAGTTGATCCTGACGGCCTTGGTGACGCCGTCAGGCATTTTTGCCTTGAAATTGTTCTGGGCCGTCATGTGTATTTTTCATATCCACCTCTTTTGCCAAGCTTGACGCCGTCACTTGTATGGCCTTGACGCCGTCAGGTACTGTTCCCAGCAAGGATTTTGAGACTTTGTCGTTTTCTTCACTTAATCGCTCCAAAAACGTCCAAAATGCTTCCTTCTACAGATTTCTTCTCAAAAGTACCTAAAATGACAAAAGGAACGATTTAGGGCAATAATTGATCAAATAATCACGAATTCGGGCTCAAATGACCCCTAAAAGCGGTACACTTTTCGCCTTATCAAATACCCTTACACTTGAGATTTGCTTGTCCTCAAGCAAATGCGCTTTTATTCTAATCAAAATACAAGCTAGGGGTTATTTAACACTAATATAAATGTAATTACAACAAATAATCGTTCTACTTAAAACCAAAAACAAGCACGGAGGTTATACACTAGCACTTCACAAATAGTGTTTAGATACACACATCTCTCGGGTGTAATAAAGTATATATCACAATATGGAAATGGAAAACATCTCTCACTACCTGTCATAGCAAATAGATTACCATAGGCTTGGGAAAAGATCAAAACTCCACCATTTGGCGTAAGCACCTAGGATAAACTATCAAAGATGTCTTTTAAAGGGTTATAACGTGAGGTGTAGGGATATGATATACACAGTTTTGTTGGATAAAGGCAATATTTACTGGTGGCGAGTTAATCATCTTGGTTAATTACATGGAAATTGAACAAAAACACAAATTCTAAGGCTCACTCCCCACTACCAAATGGACCCTTGATATATGGTGCATTTGCTTTGTGGTCCCCAGCGAAAAGAAAGAAACAAAAATAAATAAGGACCGAGGATGTTAATTGGTAAAAGTTGGAGGTTTATTTGGGACCAAGTCATTGAAATATTTATTATATACTGCATATCATATTGAATGGTATGATTGAGAGCAGCTTTTCGGTGGCTTCTGTGCAGCCGACGCAGAATGAGTTAACGGTTAGCCAAAAGTATGAGAAATGGGCTCTATTTATAGGCAAAGAAATCTGTCATATTTTGGCTGTCCAATGGATCCGCGGATCCTTTATTAAGGATCCGTCCCTTATAGGTAAGGGATCTGCGGAGCGTCTAAAGACAACTTTTGTCTAATGTGTTTAACTAGCGTTTAACCAAAAATCTTTCCAAAAGATTATGCTTCTAAAAGATTAACTAAAAAGGAAAACTTACTAGATTAGGTATAAAGATGTTAGATTCCTTTCCTAAAATAGCTAAATTATTTGTCTCTTTTGATTAATAATTTTTTCTTATATGATTAAGAGATGACTAGTTATTTAAGCATGGTTTAATAAGGAAAACATTTGTTTAGACATGTGTAAGCAAGCTTTAACAAATGTTTAATGCTATGTGTATGCCATTGAGTTCTTTGATCATTGGAGTAGTTTGTAAAAACGTTTTCATACGTTGTCTCAATTTCAAATCGAGGTTCGGAAAAGAATGATTGTATTTTAAAATACTTAATGACTCTAAAAAGTATTTTAAACATTCTCAATGGTTTGATTATAATGTAACATAACAAACATATACAAACATGTGCTGAAGCATGAGAGGATTGGAGATGTCGAGGTGTTGATGAATGTATGCTTTGATGATTAGTGTAAACGAGTAACTTGCACATTTTACATTATGTATTACAAGTTACATGTTTATCATTATTAAAACATAAGAGACCGTTTAGTTTAAATATCGTTATATTTGCACTAACAATTTCACCATTTTTGATGATGACAAATTATGTAAACCATAATACATAAGTTTGACCCGTATCCCTGATACAAATAGGCCCCACCCTAGATGAAATTGACTAAGGCTTAATGTGATTGGCTAGTAAAACCCAGTAGTCAAAGTAATGGTCAAAGAACGTGTAACGTAGACATAGAAGATAAGTTGTATCATAGATATAATGAGAATGGACTGTAAGGGACTAAAATTTTAACGTGTTTAATGTGCTATAAGATTATATGTTACCAAAGTAGAAAGGTATGAGACTTAAGGACCAAAGATGTTATTTGGCCATACTTTCAACTAACTAGAAATATGAGGATAAGTCTAGACTTATCTCATATTTTCCATAAGGTTCTAGAAATGAGAGTCTGTGTGCATATTTTGGTTTATAAGAGAAAGGAGGGAAGGAGATGAAGGTTGATGGACTAGGAACGATGGTGATTATGATCTTATGCAAAAGGGTCATCCATAGCAATGATCTTCCCAAGTAAGTAACCTTTCTATCTTGATTCTAATGAGGTTATAGTTGATGAGGAAAGTGGGGATTCATCATATGATCAAGGCATGCTCATATGATGATCTAGAAAAGAAGTTAAGTATGTTTAACGGGTTATGTAAACCCTTATTCATGGTGTTCTAATCATGTGTTAATAGGTCTTGATATTGATGATTGGTTTAGGATGTGCAATGATGATGATGGTGATGAGGATGAGTATGATGATGATGATGGTGATGATGATGATGATGATGTTTTTGTTAGTCTTAGCTTGGAATCATGGTAAGTAAACTGGTTATAAGATGACGTTATAATTATTTAATTATATTATGCTTTATGTGTTATATGTTAAGGTTTAAGTGTGTCTTGGAAAGTATGTGCTTATGTGAGAGTGGATTGAAGGTTAGTGTAACTTAGTTCACAAGGATGTGTTAGTTTAAGAGTGTTTAGATGATATTGAGATAGGTCATGAAGCGTTAAATGGCTAAGGTATGTGTTAATGTTTAAGGTTTATTGTTGTAATGAAGTAACGGGTTAATGTGTAATGTGTGAATGATTTATGATATTATGTTATAATCATTTTACTTACTAAGCGAAAGCTTACCAGTTAATGTTACAATGTTTTGTAGGTTCTTGTGTTATGCTATGGCTTGGATTAATGATTAAGGTTTTTTTATGTGAAGGTTAGAAGACCTTGGTAAGAAACTAGGAGCTAGGTAGAGTGCCGAGCTAGAAGTCAATGTTGATGACCCCGTGATGCAGGATTTCTGACCAGGTTTTAATATTTATAAGTTGTCTCGTTTACCTATGGTCTACCTTAATGCACTAATGGGCAGTGTATCCGGTCGTGTGTAGTGTAGTATTCGGTAAAACCAAGGTCGTCCCAAGATCAGTTGATTTATAGTTCTCTAATTAAAATGATTATCACATAAAAAAGGTATTAATAGTTTAATTGATTAATTATATTATAATAATTCAATGTGATCCACTGGTATGGTTCCCTTGCAAATAACTAATGGGGATGATAATTGAAATGGTCTAATTATAATATTAAGCTTTCTCTCACTTCAAGTGGGGCGACAAGAATCACTAGACTCCTTTGGTCGATTCGCCAAGCCTATCTTCCTAGAATCCTGTCCAGAAGCAAAGGCACGACCCTTTGTAAGTAAGCAGACGTACGGTAGACTAGTTTGAGTCATTAAGTACCACTACATGCTAGATTCATCTTGGTGTGGCCTGGCCTCTCGGATCTTAGACCACACCTCTAACTTCTTAAGTTTATCCAACTCGGATAGTGATCTTGTGGTCAATTAACACACAAGGTATTGGTAGTCCTTCGCAATCTAACTACACTAGGGGGATGTTTAGTAGGATGGAATTATAAACATTGTAATCGAGATAAAGAATGGAAATGTGTAGAAAAGGAAAGGACATGGAAACGTTAGATTCATTCTCTTGTTTGGTGTGAAAGAATGAATATAAATGAGAAAAATGCAAATGCGATTCTTGTGTTTGGTTGTGTGACTCGTGTTAAGAATGGAACTTCATAGAATTGTCTTTTTTGCCTACTATACTTTTTACTCATTTAAGTAATAAGATACTTAACATGATGTGTTTCCATTGTTTCTTTTACATAACAGTGATGATAAATGTTTAGTGGTGTCTTATTTACTTAAGTTACTTTGAAATAACATGTGTGAGACTTCGTCAAATATTTTTGGATTCTTGTTAAAAAGTGCACTATTCAACAAAATATAACAAGGAGAAGAAACTCGATGGTCAAATGAATCAACAACTTCACAATTGCTATTTTGTTAGAAAAAATGTTGGTATAAATTTTATTAATTCTACATGTAGATCCAGTGAGAAACTAATCAAGAGCATCAAACTCATGACTTAACAAGCCCAGATCTCATAAGAATATACTTGATCTAACAAGAATACATGGAAGAAGAGATTCGAATTTAAGATTCTGCGAGTAAAAACTATAAAAAACTAGATGACTATCTGCTATATGAATAACAGTGACAATCTTTGAAGATGATGAGCAGTTGAGAGAAAATTAGGCTAGGTTTTGAGAAGTTTTTATAATTTGTTATGGCATGTGCTATGCACATGTCCTTTGCTTTTATACCTCATGTCTTGCTTGTTTCTCCTAATTGATGTCTCTCATTCCCTTTCGAATCAACCCCGTCTAAAAGTCTCATTCACTCCTTTCTTTAGTTTTTTTAGAGAATGAAAATGGGAGAAAGAGAATCACTTTTTATTCTCCATTTCCACTCTCATGTGTCAACGAACAACAGAAAAATGCTCCATTCCATTTTTTCTATTTTCATTCCATCCTACCAAACATCCCCTAGGGTCCTTTGGTCGATTCTCCTAGTGTACCAAGTACAACCGGTTCTTTTAAACTACCGAAACTATAGGATCAATTAAGCATGCACACACTAGAAGTAATAATAAAGACATAAAACCAAATGATTAATTATCCAATAATTAATTAAATAACTGACGAGAATGATTAATTAATTAAAAGCAAAGAACAATTAATAAAACAAGATAGATGACAGAATCAAAATTATAGTCATTAATAATGAAACTGAATAAAACAATGAATGTCGAGATAAGTTTAAATATCACGTCAATTAAATGCTCCTGATCCGCTAGTTGAATAATGGAGCGAAACCCTGAAAGGTTTGCCCCTAAAAAGCTACGCCGCCTACTGCTTGTGTTTTCCTTCGTAAAACAGCAGCAACCACAGAAAACCAAATCCAAAAGATACCCTACTCGAACAAGAATGTCATCTATTTATAATAATAAGACTTTAGCCTTGTCCGCGTTTAGTCCCTTATCTCGCGCATGGTCACATCTTTAGTCCTTGGCACTTTTTTAATTGGGATAAATAGTAAAATAGCCCAGTTGCCCTACGGCTAGGCATATTTAGCCCTTTTTTAGAAAATCCCCGTATTAGCCCGGGAAACTTTTAAGATTGGGCAACTTCCATCAAATGGAGACACGTGTCACGTATATGTATTTTGGGCAACAATATTTAGTTGGGCAACCGTAATAGGGCAACTGGTTTTTTGGTCATTTTACACATTATACACTATTTTGCCCATTGACTTTTGCTAGGACCGTATACGAAAAAAAACTAATACGAAGGAAAATAATCATAACTCTATCACCATTAACCCCTTCTTCCCTCCATATCGATTCACTATTATTTGAATCTCCAATGTTGTTACAATATTATTTCACATACTCAATCTGTTCCGGTTACTTTGCATGTTTCGCTGATTCGCACAAGTACTCACTGTTCATGGAATAGTGATTATACAAAATTAAGTTTACCAACGATTGTTGATGTTATCAGCTAAAATGTGGTATAACAGAGTATGTTTATTGTGTTATTCTATTGCCCTGATTGACACCAAAAGTATTTGATGTCAAATAATTGAAATGTTATCCTTAGTCGTTATGGTGTATCGAAGGTTGCCGTTACATTAGTTTTTATCTTATATAGATGTTACTTGGATTGTACACTTATTCGTTGGTTTATAGTTTGTGTGTCAATTTTTAACCGTTTATGTGGTTTATGATTTTATTTGTGTTTATAGTTTGTATTTGATAAGCCCCGATTTTATCCACTTTAGTTGAGACTTGTTGGTTGTTAATGTCTCATCACTTGTAAGGTGGAAACTGTACTGGAAATATGGGGTTAATGATACGATAGGCCTGAATCAACTAGGGTCATAAGCACTGATATACGCATAGACAAAACACTCTATTTAAATTGTCCAATACTAAGGGGTTGTACTTAGGTTCCAATTAGGCATTCAATGATTATTAAATATGCGTTTGTATGTATCAGCTAAACTATTGGTGATAGTGTTACGTGTCTGCATACTAAATTTGTTATGTATTGTAGGTTCGCAGTGAGCTTATGTTTTCATTGTAGGAGCAAACTGAACTATTTTTGGTTAATAAATCAGAAATTAGACGCAAAGCGACGGAAGTTGTTTAGGAGTACTTGCTTTTGAAAATGGCTGGATATGTTATACTTTGCACATGAAACACACCTTATAGACTACAATGGCTGGATCTGTTATACTTTGCATTGAATTGATACTTGGTTTAAGGGCTCATAAAGCTCAAGTGGTTGCCTCTGCAAGGTCCGTTAGAAAGTCCAGTGGTTTTGAAGTTGACTTACTTCATGGTTTGTTAAGCTACATTCCGGTAAACAATTTATTTTGTGGGTCGATGGTACTTTATGTAATGGTTTATTGGTTTATGGCTTTTCTGGAGATGCATTTGTAGACTGCAACTACACATTCAAACAAGTTAGTTTGGAAATGTAATTGTATTAGCCAATACATAGAAAATGTAAGATTTTCATGAAGAATAACCACAGAATCTTGAAATTACATTATCTTAAACAGTTTGGGTTCATACTGTTGGGAACCATAGTTTGTACTGTTCGGTGTATTTGGTACTGGTAGGCAAAAACTTAGTACGGGTCAGTTACGCTTGGTACTGGTAGGCTAAAACTTAGTACGGGTCGGTTACCCTTGGTACTTGTAGCCAAAAACTTAGGACGGGTCGGTTACGTTTCGTACTGTTTGGGACTAAATTGGGTAATTCATTATCTTAGTTGACACAAACATATCTTCAAGAGAAACATAACATTTATGCACTCGATCAAATCAAAACCCTAAATTAAATCTATATCATCTCAATCGTGTTTACCAACCACACATAATCTTCTAAACGATCATAACCCAAAATCCTAATCAAATTTTTTTCAATCTTAATGGTGATTTTGGATTATTCTAAGGCACACAACATGGTTGCTTACTTACAGAAACCAGAGGGAAGTCAACAGTTTCACCAGATAGTCGATTTTCTCAATTTCAGTTATATAAGGTATGCTTTTACAAAGAATCCTACTATATATGTTTCTCAAATCAATCAATTTTGGCGCACAGCTAGTGTCAAAACACTTGATACTGGAGAAAAAGAGTTAAATGCTACAGTTGATGGCATTGCCATGGCTATTACTGAGTCATCTATTAGGAGGCATCTCAAACTAGCAGATGATGGTGGTATCAGTTCATTGCCAAATACTGAAATTTTTTAAAATCTTTCCTATATGGGATATGGGTTAACTTATGATAACTTAACTTTTAAAAAACCACAATTTCCGCCTCAATGGAGATTTCTCATTCATACCATTCAACATTGTTTAAGTCCAAAGAAAACTTGTTGGGAACAATTTAGTAGCAACATAGCAACTGCTATTGTTTGCTTGGCAACAAAAAGGAAGTTTAACTTTTCAAAATTGATTTTTGATGGTATGGTGAGAAATGTGAAAAGCAAATACAAATTTTTAATGTATCCCAAATTCATTCAAATATTTTTGAACAAGTATCAGCTTCTACCTCACAAAAACATTTTAAAAACTCCTACCCTTAGCCAAAAGGGTTTTAGTGATATGAGTACGATTTGTAATGGTTATAAAGGTAGTGAAGCACCACTATTTTTATCAATGATTGTTCCACCAGCTAAGGGTGAAGGATCAAGAACCCAAGTTCAGTCCTATGAAACACCCAGAAGTGTTCCATCATCATCACAACCTCATGTAACAAAAACATTTACAAGAAGAATCAGATAGGAATCTGTGGTACCACAGCCCAGATCTCCTACTGAACCAAATGTAGTAGATGAGCCTGTCTCTGACACAATGGTGCGGGCTGCCAGTACTGTCACAGGCTTAGAAGCTGGGCAGGTCAGTGGTAACATTCATAAGAACCAACACATGGCAACACATACTGATTCAGTTTCTCATGTGCCTGAATCAGCTGATATAAACCCCATGCCTCAAGATACAATGGGTGATGTGCCTCATGATACAGTGGGTGATATGCCTCATGATACAATGGCTGATATGCCTCATGATATAATGGCTCATATGCCTTATGATACAATGGCTGATATGCCTCATGGTTCGGGTCTCCCAAAAGTGACCTCAGATGGAAGTGATGTGGGCAGTTTGAAATACAAAGAATTGATGGAAATTTGTACAAAATTGTCAGACAGAGTTACTGGCTTGGAGAAAAAGTTGAAAGATACAAGGATGCTTTATGCTCGTGCTTATACCAAGCTGATTGAGAAAGTTAAGAAGTTACGCAACAAACACAAGGGCAGTAAAGGTAAAACCAAATCAACCATTGTTAAGTCTAATACTTCAGAAGATTTAGAGGAAGTTGATTTGGAGGATCTTTCGCAACTGGGGAGGAGCGTTGATGACGTTTTTGAGGAACCAAACATATCATTAGTCCAAGAGGGTGCAGAGAGTCACGAGAGGTTTCAAGATCAAATGGGATTTCATATGGCTTTTAAAGATGCTACTGAACATACTGTTAAAGATACTGTTGAACATATTCGTACTGGTCGCGGATCTTGTTGTAATGCTAGTCGCACGAATATGGATGAAACAGCTGCACGGACATTAGTACATATCAGAGATACTCCTACTAATGATCTGTTACAAAATTTGAAACGTAAACATATTGCAAAGAAAACTGAAACTAGAAAGAACAAACCCGAAACTGAAGCACAAAAGATGAGGTATATGAAGCAATATCTGACCAATCAATCTGATTGGACTTACAGTCGACTGAAAGGCAAATCTTATGAATAGATAGTAAATATATACAGACTTGCTCTCAAGAGGAATGAAGACTTTATTCCAATGCATTCAGAAGAAGAAAGTAGAAGATTTAAGACAGGTGGTTTTTAGTTAGAATCAAAGTCTTCAAAGAAGCAAAAAACATATGTTTCAGCCCAAGAGCAACAAGAATTGACTAAAGAACAGCTTAAACATATGATGAATATTGTTCCATATGACGGTATGAATGCAGAAGCTCTACAACCAAAATACCCAATCATAGACTGGGAGAGCTACACTGATGAATTTGGAAACTACTGGAAGATCATAAGAGGTGGAAATCGTTGTGAGGTATACAAACACTTTCAAGATATGATGAAAGCATTTGA
This sequence comes from Artemisia argyi, assembly GCA_030686995.1. NCBI lineage: Eukaryota > Viridiplantae > Streptophyta > Magnoliopsida > Asterales > Asteraceae > Artemisia > Artemisia argyi. The sequence continues at coordinate 137,699,520 of CM060677.1, forward strand.
CAGAGAAGATTTGGTCAAGCTATGGAGTTTAGTCAACGAAAGGTTCAAGTTAACATAGATAGCTGATGGCAAGGAAAAAATGCTATAGGTCGAATTGAATAGACTTTTTGAACTAGATAAAGCTAATAAATTATGGAAGTTTAAAGCAGATGAAGCATCATTGAAATGGATATTGTATGATACTTGTGGAGTTCACCATGTGTCTACAAAAGGTGGAACTGACATATACATGCTGGTAGAGAAAGAATACCCATTGTCAACACATGCTCTGAGTGTGATGTTATCTGTAAAGTTGACTATGGAAGAAGAGACTGAGATGGCAAAAGAACTGCTAAGTAAAATCTTCCTACATTCTAAATGTTATGTTTGGAAATGACCCAAATTTTAGTTGTAACAAGCAACATATTAACCTAGTAATTATAATTCTGCGATTTGTGTATGTTTATTTTTGTTTTCCTAGCTTCCATTTTTAAAGATTTGAATTATGTATGTTGCAATTACCAAGTATTTTATGTATAGTAATATCACATTTTGCTCCAATGAGTTTGACCATGAAGTTGACTTTTGAAAGTCGATTAAAGCCATGACCAACATATGATGAATATCATTTGATGCTTCATAACTTAATGGTTCATGGTTTTCATGTTACTAGTTTACAAATTCTGGAAATCATTATTTCCTTATGATAAAGGTTGAGATCATAGACTATTACATTCATTTGTGGTATAGTTGACCAGTCATTGATTTGTAGTTTACCTTGCATAGCCTGTTACTTTAAATCAAACATTTACAATCAACCATAAAAATGACTAGTAATTAAACTTCTACTTTTCATTGATAGAGGTAAAAAGCAACAACCATTCCATACGTCAGACAATAAAACAAGATTACAAACATAGTAAAACCTTACAAACACCATAATCATTAAAAACTTATTTTCAATGTCACCCCCAACTGGTTCGAACCAGAGCTCTCTGCCCCGCTTTTATCCCTTTCCCTCATTTCCTTCCTTTCTTTTAATTGTTGAAAGACAATTTCAAGAGCCGTAATCCTGCTTGCCAAATTAAGCATATCATCTGGCCCGATAACCTGGCTGACTTGCTCCTCCACCACGGTGTCCAAAAGCACGGTTCGCTGCTCCTCCACCACGTTTTGCTGCTGATCCACCACGTTTTGCGGCTGCTCCACCACATTTTGTTGCTGTACCACCTCATTTTGATCATCACCCACCTCCTGTTGGCCCTCCTCCTCCTCCTCCTCCTCCTCTATATCTTCTTCCTCATTCAACCCCAGAACCTCATCCCAGTAAAAGTCGTATCTCCGCACCCACCTCAGTATTTGTGTCCTCATCCCGATGCTAACCTGCCTGTAATTCCCAAATTCTAATACGGGATCGTACCCGAATTCATTGAACACTGCGTCCCACAACAAGGTGTTGTTTAAGAAAAACTTGTATTCGTCAGCCTCACTTCGAAAACATCCATTTGCATCTGGGCCTGCCATTTTTAACTGTGGTTATTTTCAAAGGGATTTCTGTGTTGGTGTGTGTTCTAGGGTATACAAAGGATGTTATAAATAGGTTGCAATGTAGTAGAACGGTTCCCAAAAGGATAGGCGGGAACAAAAGCGGGACCAAATGCGCCAATATAAAAATGTTACAGAGTAAATGACCAAAAAACCACTTGACTGGTCAACTAATGTTGCAAAGCAACTAACGTTGCTAGGATATATCCTTTTTTAATTTTTAAATACTTATGTTTTAATTATTTTTGTACATGAAAAGGGTAACTAAAGTATACAATGTTTCATTTTGGTTTCTCTACATAAATTAATCTATTTTGGCCATATAAGATTGCTTCATTTATTACTACTCTTCTCCTATACGCTTCTTCAAAAACTTTCTTAAATTACTTTCTTCAATAATCTCCTTCATCATGGCGTCTAACATACCAATTTATGATCAAATCGCATATCAGACTGGTTCTAGGCATTTCGATAAGAAGATCTGAATTGGGGCTCAGAGTCACGTATAATAAGATCCGTCCTCCTTGCTCTGTTTGCTAGGGAGAGAGAGGCCAACAGGGGTGACGAGAATCAATATGTGAAGATGATTGAGGAAATAGAGGTGCGTGTTGAGCACATGCATGCTATCTTACTGGAGCTTGAAAATTTTGGATCCTATAAAATGATGAATGAACCCTTGGACCGTCTTAAGTTAGCACAGCAGGAGGATTTGGATGAAATCACCTTTTTGACTAAAAGGCGACAAGCAAGTTTGCGCCATGCCACTGACAAGTCAAGGATTATCAAGAACCTCAGGATGTTTAAATAAGCAACATTGTTAAGGTTTGGGTCTTTTGCTAATAAGCAGCTTTTGAAGGTAAATCGTATTTTGTGGTAGTATTTGTGTTATATATGCTATGTAAGTGAAGTGTACTTCTGGGTTGTTGGTATGTCTCTAAGTAGTCTTGTTGATCGTGTATTTCTGTTGTATCCAGATTATTATGTATTTTGGGTCTATGAACTTCTATCAAGTCTAGAATGGATTACTTTGAATTTTAATAATGAAACTATGTCTAGGTATTATGTTCTTACTTTAATTGATTTGTTGTTTTATCTTTACTAAATCTAATAATTGTACCATATGTAAAAGATATTAGTTACATTTAGAGTAAATGCATTCACCATTGTTATAAAAAAAAAAAAAAAAAAAAAAAAAAAAAAAAAAAAAAAAAAACAAAAACAAAAAAAAGGTTGCCACAAACGAGAATTAGTTGCGCAAATACTCTAACCAGGTTGCCCAAAGTACAAAATAAAAGGGTGTCGCCTGTCGTTCAGAATAATATGTGGTTTTCAAAGTACGAACAACAGTGTACTTTACCATTGTGTTTGTGGTTACTAGTGTTACATCATGTTGTTCATGTATGGCTATTTTATTGCCTCTTAATAATATTTTTTCGGTTGTGTACTTGAATTTTAGTTTTTTATTAAGTACTAATAAATAACAGAAACATTTCATTGAACACAACATAAATGGTACTTGAAACAATTACAAACTAAATTTGGGTGATTTTTCCGGATCAAATGACAAATGTAAGTTGTCATAATCAACACACTCATCGTCTGATGAGTGTTCTTGCTCATAAGAAGAAAGTTTGCGTTTTCTGTAACCCCGCATATTCTTCCAAGTGTTTCTCTTCTTTTTATCTGGTTTTCTAGCAGCTTTTTCTTCAAACTTTTTCAATTTTTCTCTCTGTTTTTTTCTCTTTCTTCAAAATACCATCTCACAGATTCTTCAAAGCTGGTCTCTTGTTCATTTTCTGGAACTTGAACATTTGGTTGTATCTCTTCCACATTCATTCTTGAACTTGATTCCCTTTATGCTATTATATATATTTAAGCTGTTTTGAGTGATTTGGTTGTTTAGAAATGTTGCAATTTATAACCATTCCATTGGCAATTGAAAGGTTTTTTTTGCATTGGAAAAGACACACGGTTTAGTGATTTATTGAAAAGTTAATGAACAATATATATGACATACTGCATAACTAAACATTTGAAATAACAAATAACATACTTAATTATTATTATAACAAACACCTTAAACGTTTCAAATATATTTGACAAAACAGACATATAAGAACAATGCAAATCAAGAGTTTAAGATAAACCATCGAAACAAATGTACGCGGTATGTAATGATAGGTTCAAACTACAAGCACTAAAAGAGCTCTACTACGGATGTGGTGGAAGCTCGGGGGAGTTTCAAAATCTTCCTAGCCAACTCCCAATTCATCTTGTTATTTTCAGCTGCATCATCAGTTAAATTGCTGACCCGGATATAGATTTTCTTCAGAAATGGGAAACAAGCAAGTATAAACTTTATTATACGTAATTCATTATCGGATCTAGGAAATGATTTAAACACCACACTATGTAGCTGCCTTGGGCCAAGTATGTTGCTTGGTAACTTAAATGCAGAAAGTTGAAAAGGAACATCACTAAGCTCGTTAGCAGCTTGAAAAAAACATAATAGTGTGATGCAAAAACATGCCAATTTATCATGATTTTTTTTATACATATTCATTCCACTTACGCTTGTTTCTAGAATTAGCAAATTTGGAGATGCACTAATCATTCCAATGACGAATGATGCCATAACATTATTCCCAAAATCGACTCCGAATAGATTAAGAGTCATCAGGGATACAAAGTCGATAGCGACATTGTTATTGGAATTAGCTTCTGCCAACATCTACAAAAGTCCACATTTCATATTTATTATAGATTAATTTTAAAATGCATACCTTCAATTTATAGAACTCAAATTGGTCTTACATTGCAATCTTCAAAATCCAATGTAAGCGTCTCAAGCTTTGGAAAACTTGCCAGGTAAAGGAGGTTGGACTATGTGATTGTCGTCCATTTGTTTCAAACACCGAATGACAAATGTAACTCCTTGATATTTCTAAGTTTGGCAATTTCCAACAGTCTCATTTCCTTTGTAGTAGCAATATTAACTTTCAGAAACTCAAGTAAGGGACAACGCACTATAAACTCCCAAAATATACCGCTAAGAAAGTTTACATATAACAATTCTAGCCTCAATAGTTTTGGAAAAATACAAAATGTTTCCAAATTAAGCATCTTACAATGATGAAGTTCCAAATGTTTCAACTCCGTACGGGAGTAAATTTCGCTTGGCAACGTAACTGGTTCACCATACCAGTTTCTAACTATCAGCTCCTCAATTCCCTCATTAGACAAGAATAAAAGCCAATCCCCAATCTCTTCATAACTTAAGTCTGAGATTCCACAAACAGGTTTTGGATCTATGGAGAAGACAAACCTTCTTATTGGACCTATAAGTTTAAGTAAAAGCCTCGTTATATCATTCCCATCAAACTTAGTTGTCAGAAAATAAAAGAAATCCACATCAACTATTATATCGGTTAGCAAACACCACTTAAACCTATAGTTTCTAGCTAACGTTGAGGTCCTCACCGCTTCTTTTAGTGCCAAACGATTCAAAATATTAGTGATTACATTATTTGGCATCTTGCCAATATATTTTTCTGATGCATAGTTGGAGGTTCTATGAACCTGGCGACGACTGGTTTCAGCAAACGACATAATATTAGTTGGATTTAAGTAGGGTTTTCAGTTTTATAAATGTTGACTTACTTTTTGGTATGATGGATAGTGTATTTGGTGTGGCATTCAATGTGTTGCAGTTTTTGGTATGCTGGATAGTGTATTTGGTGTGGCATTCAATGTGTTGCACCGTTTGTGTGTGGGTCATGTTCTAGTATAAGATGGAAAGCGGCAAAAAATGGGAAGGTATATGTTAGTAAAATCACAAGACACATAGGGACTTCATGTGTACATATTATTTGTCTACATAGTATGTGTAAGTGTGTAAGGTAGTTTACATAGGGCAACTTGTACAAAACTGGGCGACATGTATTGGGCAACTTTTTTTTTGTCCTTTTGCTTATTTTAGATTTTAATTAAATATTTCTGTATTTGAATTGTATCCAAAAAATATTTTTTTTTAATAAATAATAACACTTATATTTACCTTTAATGGTTCATGGTAATATGTAATGTTTAATATTATATAACACTTATTTTTTGAATGGTTCATGGTAACATGTAATGTTTATTGATTGAATTCATTTATGTTGATTCTAACTGAAAACACTTAAATCACCACACACATCCGCGTCAATAGTGTGTGTTTTATATTTGCAGGTGAGAGATAATAGAAGTCAACTGGGTAAAGTAAGTGCATGAGAAACCATCATAATTTTAATCATTATAAGGGGGGGGGGGGGGGATTACATTCTGCTCATTGAGCCAACACCAACATACATGATAACCAACTCAACAAAACTATACATACTACCAACCCAAAGACCAACTCAAAAACCACTACACAGCCATTCACCTAGAGCCCTAACTGCCTACACAACCATTTAACTAGATTCTTCATCATACTTATCCATGGTCGCAATGGCTTCTTCCTTATTCGTGATAAGAGCACGAAGGTCAACCAAAACACCCTGTAAGGACTCCAGTAAACGGCGCTCCATCACCTGTACCTCTCGAAGGAACTCATAACCATTGTCAGCCGATTCTTCTTCATCAAAATCAAGCTGTAAAACCTCCCTTAGATTCTCAGTCCGCTCATCAACATTCATGCGCATCTCATCACACTTGGCACCCAAGTACATTATCATTGATTCGTTCAGGGAAATCTCTTGACAAAATATGAACTTTATGCAGTGGTGAAGTTTATCGGAACCACACAGATCCTTAAGTTCATCGAGTTTGGGAGTTGCAGACATGATTTTGATTAATTTTTTTTAAATGTACAAATGATAAGTTGTGTGTTTTTTTTAATAAAAACTGGAGAAAACTTATGAGACTACAAAATCATCAAGTCCAAATAAATACTATGAAAAAGTAAACGTATTAAACTTAATCATAGCAAACATTAATAGTAGTATTAATTTTGCAGACTATTTTAGTGTTCCCATGCAGTCGTTTGGGTTTCTCATGCACTTACATCAAATCAGTTATATTAATTATAAATGTCACAAACTTATAACACGTTTTTATGTGTTATAATGTTTAATTTGGTTGAAGACCCATAAATAATTAAACTTTAAATGATAACTATAATTATTATTAGATAACATAAATTTTTTTTAACAAAAACAATAGATTTAAATGTAATATTGTAAACACAAACAAAAAAACCTATGTAAAATGAAATTAAGGCCTCGTAACACTTATATTTGTCTTTAAGATATTTACACACACTTCATTCCAACGCACACTTCATCATCTACAAAAAAATTTCCTCCATCAAAATCAAGTAAACACAATCGAAGCCCATGAACAATATTGTCGAAACAAAGTGGTATAACAAGCTAGGTACATTGTTGTCATGCATTTTTAAGTTATGTGCTCATAATTTATTTGTTTGATAGTTTGTATAAATATGATTATGTGTGTTTCAAAAGTTTTAAAGTTTATTGTTCCTCAAATATTGTGTATAAAGTGTAAAAGGTATTAGTTTAATTTAGATTCAATGTATTGAGATTAAATGCACCAACAATATTTGTTGGGATAGCCAACCGGCGATGCTGTAGCAAAGTGTACCCATTTCCTAAAGTTATCTACAAATAGTCGCTCAGCCTAACACAATCACACACACACACACAACAAACAGATTTAATTTTCCATTTAATTAAGAAGCAAATATTTTGGAAACATCAATGGCTCGTCTTGATCGGTTTGATGAAGTTTCTAAAGCTTGTGGTTCCACCTTGTTGGAACGTCAGTTAGGTTTCTTTTTAGCGAGGTCTGTAGCTAAAGAGAAGGAGCTAGATAGTCACATTAGTGAGGTCTGCTCGAAGTTAGCTGATTCCATCATAGAAACTGATGGTTTTATTAAGGAACTTTCTGTCATCAAGGGTAGTGTAAAGGCGGTGGAGACTGCAATGTATCTTAGGCAGCGTATGCATAAGGATACCCTTAGGTTGACGGATTTGATGATTTTGAGGCGGGAGACTGAAGTATGTCTGCGTGACAAGGAAAAATTTGCTGAGAAGCTGAAGGGGTCGCTGCCATTCTAGTGTCTGGTTCTTGTGTTGTCCGTATTTGGTGTCTTTTGGGTATTTGGGGTTATGGGTTAACCTTTTGTGTGTCTGTATGGGTTGGTTTAGTTAACGATATGAAATGTTTATTATATATTTTATGATGTTTATTTAATGTTCTACTGCTTATTGTTTATTAGTTATTTCGTTACATCGATTTGGTGTTGCTATTATTTTGATTATTGATACTCATATTTTAGGGAATTCATAATTACATACGGTTATGGTACTGCTGTTATTTTGCTTATTACGAACTACTTATCTTATTGGTTATCCAAATAGGTTACTGTACTTATAGAAAAGTTGCCCAAATTATAAATAAAAAGTTGCCCCAAAGTACAAGTGGCCAAATGTACTATATTATTATTTTATACAATTTTACTTTTTTAAAAGACAAAAAATGTAAAGTTGCCCAAATATAAATAAAAATTTGCCCTAAACTACAAGTTGCCAAATGTACTATATTATTATTTTATACGGAGTACAATTTTACTTTTCTAAAAAAATGTAAAGTTGCCCAAATACGGTTGCCCGATAATCACAAGTTGCCCTATACGTAATACCTTATAAAAAACAGACATATAACAACAATGCAAATCAAGAGTTTAAGATAAACCATTGAAACAAAAGTATCCGGTATGTAATGATATGTTCAAACTACAAGCACTAAAACATGAAACATTAAGAAATAACATAATAAATTATTCAAATAACATACTTAATTATTATAATAGCAAACACCTTAAACATCAAATTATAATACATGAAGCATCAAATTATAGTATTGTAAACACCAAAAATTCTTTGACGGATGTCTTCAATTTCTTGATTTCGAAGATCAACTTTAATCTGATGTGCCAGTATGATCGCTTGATCTTTTCTGTTTTGCTCTTCCAACCTGTTGATGCGGTTATTGTAAAGTGCAACCAACTCTCGTTCAGTTTCATGTCTGACATAATGGTTTTTATCAAACATCTCTTGAACACTCAATTTTCTTTCATTAGGAGAAGTATCCTTTGAACATTTATATTTCTTCGAATCAGGATTTGAAGATGATGAAGCCATTAATGTTACAAAGAAATAAAATAGGAATCAAGTATATAATGCAAAATATATGAGAAGTTAGATGTTATCCTTGTGTATTTATTGGCACAGTAGCGTGACAACGGTTAATTGATTGTGGTTAATTGATAATGGTTTCCAATGTATGGAGTTATATGGAGAGAATCAACTTTTGTTTGAATTACTTTATAGGGCAACAAATGAATTGGATTGTGTTCATTAGGCAACCAGAGTTGGCAGACTGTACTGGGCAACGACTAATTTTACTTAATAAAAATAAACCTATATAAGATAACCAAAAAAAGAAGTTAAAGTGAAAAATAGAAAATTGCGAAGTTAAAGTGAAAAAGAAAAAATGACAGTTGTGTGTACTTACAAATTTAATAAAATTAAAAGTAGTTTTTGTATTTGGATGTACTACTACAGTCCATTCTTCCAAGTGTACATAACAGGGGCAGTTGGAAAATATGCAGACGAAGGAAGGTATGATGGAGCATTTTAATATGCAAAAAAACAAAACAAAACAAAAAAAAAAAACAAAAAAAAAAAACAAAAAAAAAAAAAAAAAAAAAAAAAAAAACCTTAAAATAAAATAAAATAATGATTCTTCAAGTAGAAGTACTCCATATTGAATTGATAAGGAAAGTCAAATTGTAAAAAGCAATGTCTTATCAAGTTATTAGGCTTCACACTAAACCAAACATTATTAATAAGGATTACAAGTTACGAAATGATTGTGGCAGGGCAAGTGGACCTTTACCATATCTGGACATGGACAGTGGTGCAACTTTTTTCATATTTTTTGGGCAACTATTCCAACTATAGGCCTACTGTTAGGAGCATTTTTTATTAGTGTTAACTTTATAAGACGCTTATACATATGTTATTAAAGACATGACGGTTGACAAATGACTTGGAATAACGTATTCTACCTGAGCAAGTTCTTCTTCAGAAACAGGCAGTGTAATCAATTTGTGGTAAATTTTGTTAAATGATTCACAAAATTCAGTCCTCGTGTTTGGAAAATGGGATTCAATATCAAGTTTCTCCTATTAAATAATTATATTTGTACAACATTGTAAATTGGATTAAAAGTATATACTCAGTTGTTGTAACAAAATGTCATCGAATATTTGGTGAAACCCGTTGACTTCCATCTGGTTTGTGTAAGTAAGCAACCATGTTATGATCACTTAGAAGATTATGTGTGCTTGGTAAACCCAATTGAGATGATATACATGTAATTTAAGGTTTTGATTTGATCGAGTGAATAAATGATATACACAATTCAGTGAAACATATAAGCGAACCCAAAGGATAGTCCCACACAGTACCTAGCGTAACCGACCAGTACTAAGTTTTAGCCTACCAGTACCAAATACACCGAACAGTACAAACTATGGTTCCCAACAGTATGAACCCAAACTGTTTGAGATAATGTGATTTCAAGATTCCGTGGTTATGCTTCATGAAAATCTTACATTTTCTATGTGTTGGCTAATACAATTACATTTCCAACCTAACTTGTTTGAATGTGTAATTGCCGTCTGCAAATGCATCTCCAGAGAAGCCATAAACCAATAGACAAAAATATGCTCATGTGTTGAATTGACTTTTAAAACTCAGCTAACAAAAGAAAAACATTTAAAATTACTAGGCTTTATATTCCTTGATTAATATGTTAATTATAAACGTACCATACACAAACAACAATAGGGAAAATTTGGAACATTTCCAACCATTACATAAAGTAGCATCAACCAACAAAAGAAATTGTTTATAAACATGAAGCTTAAACAACCATGAAGTAAGTCAACTTCAAAACCATGCAATGGACTTTCTAAAAGACCTTGCAGAGGCAACCAATTGAGCTTTAGGAGCACTTAAACCTAGTATCACTCCAGCTTTAGGAGATGTTTTCCTTTGACCAAATGTTTTTTTAGATGAAGGAGGTCTACCTCTGGGACTTTTGGGAGCAGCTGCAGTAGTTGAACCTGAAGGTCTGCCTACTTTGGGAGGTCTGCCTCTTGGTCTTTTTAGAGCATGTGACACATTTGAAGTTGAAGGAACTTGCAACATTTCAGAACACTGGATCGGTTGATCATCCATGTCTTCATGTTTCACTGCATCTGCAGCTTTTTGAAGTGGAAGGTGTGGAGCTTATTGGAGCAGGTTTTGAACTGGAAGGTTTGGATCTTTTTGGAGCAGCTTCATCCTCTGAAAGTGACACACTAAACATCCTCCTCTGCAACATCATCTTCACTAGAAACATCCTCATCACTTGGAACATCTTTCATTGCCTTCGAGTAGCACTCATATTCAAGGTTTAGCATCCTCTTTTCAAGCCATTTTATCTTCCTTACAAGGTGTTCAACCACATCTTCACTGGATTTTTCATTGACAAGTCCACTGGATATTTCAGGCCAATCTGCTCTGTAAAAGTACACCGCCTCAACTGGTTCCATCCTTTTCTTAAGTTTTTGTATCTTCTACTCAAGCTTTTTAATCATGCTTTGATAATCCTTATGCTCTTCTGCAAGTTGTTAGGTTAACACATGTTAGATGTAATACGTATATCCAACCAATATGGTAACTGTATGTCTACAAAGATTTTCACACATTCAAACACCCCTAAAGTCCTACACTAGACAATTGGGACTTATTAGCTCAAATAGAAAGGGCCTTAATTGGTAAAGTCAAACACCATTTGCACTTTAAGTAATGCACTTTGACTTGCTAAAGTCAATATGAGTAAAGGCACTTAATTGGTAAAGTCAAATTGCAGTTTCAGTTAGGCAAATCATAAAGTAACCTAAATGGCATTCAGTATGGCAACAACAAAAAGGCAAATCAACATCAAAATTGTCTAAAGACATGCTCAATGTTTGCCATTTTAAATAAAAACCAAAAATGCATACCTTTATTCGTCTCTGCTTGCTTTCCCTCCATGGGTTTTGAGGTCTGACCCAAATGCATACCTTTAGTCACCTCTTCTTGCTTTCCCTCCATAGGTTTTGAGGTCTGACCCAACATAGCCTGAATGGATGGAAATTCCTCACTGGGTCCTTTTTTTCATCACTGTCAATTAAGATGGGGCAGATGATCAACAAAAGGTCAACTCAAGTCATTATGTTAAAATATTATTCTAAACAAGAACAATGCAACAATGTGCTAACCTTCAACCATAGCATAGTTCCATAAGTCGTCTAACATTTCATCCGTCGCATCATCTCCTGGCTTCCACGTATTCTTATACTTTTCATACATATAGTCTACCATGTCTTCAGTATATTTCAACTTGCTCCAGTCTTTGTTCGCCATCGCAATATTCACGGTATGTTTGAGATTGATTTGTTTAATCGTTCTAGGGTTTCAAGGTTTGTGTGTGTGCCAATGATCGGTTTGCACAGTAACAGGAGGTATGATCGGTTTGTGTAATAGCCGTTTTATATTCTTGTGTAGCCTTTGCATTAAAAAAAATATGAAATGACCAAAAAACCACTTGACTGGTCAACTAACGTTGCAAAGCAACGTCCATCAGCCAAAAATGGGTTCCAGGGCAACTTGGCAACTTGGCAAAATCGGGCAACTTGGTAGATTCGCATTAATTTTACTTATATTTGAAACTCCAACTAAAATTTATGTTATATTTCCAAAATTATGTGTAATTTTTAGGAATATTTGTACCATATGTGGACACAATTTATGTGTCATTGCAACCAGTGGCGGACCCAGAACTATATAGTTAACCAAATCCTTTCAACATATCTATTTGATGATAATAGGTTCATGTAATATTTTAAAAAACTTGTGTCATTATGTAGTGGAATAATGAAACTTTGAAAAATACCATTTTTACTTAAATAAATATAAAAGTACTCAATTTGTTTGATATACTTGGAAAATACCATGTTATCTTAAGTAAATATAAAAGTACTCAACTTCCTACTTTTAGCTTAGGTTTAGTGGATGTCTTTTGGTTTTGTTTGAGTTTATGTGTGTTTGTGTTTATGTAATATTATCTAAGATGTTGTGTGTTGGTTAGGATCATGATACAATTGATGTAACGACCAATTGTTTTGCATATCCAGTAATGGAAATTGGTCTGTTGTATGTACATTATTTGTTTATTTGGGTTTTTGGTTCATGTGCACAATTAGCATTCAGCAAAAGTAGCAACACATTGTACCACATAGTCTTGAATTTTTCTAACTCATTAACACAATGGATGTTTTGAAAGGAAATGCCTTCTACAAATCATATTCCAAACACCCAAGTTTTCAAATTTTGGAGTGTATGACTGGAAAATACAAATGCTCATGGATACACTCCTGCCAATAAGCATTTGCAGTTTGACTTTAGAAAGTCAATCTGCAACTGGCAAATGGCATAAGTGTATATGCAAATGCAAAAACAGTCAAAGTTTTATTAATTTAGAGTTGGTAGTCTTCAATTGTAATGCAATCTGCAAATGCATAGTCTAAGAAAAATACACTACCGAATCATATAAATAAATATAAATAGAAACTTAATATTAATGCTTCTTCAAAGTCATTACAATTACAGGGTTACAGCCATTAGATAAAAAAAAAATCAATATAAAGATACAAAATAACTGCAAAAACATAACCCCAAAAGACAATCATCATGATCATAATCTAATCTTCATCAGAGGGGATTTTATGAACCTCCATAAGCTTAGTTTGGTGTTCCTTCTCCCTAATCCCATCAATTCTATCATTGATTAGATCAGTCAACAAAATAATCCTATTACGCTCCCTTTCTTGTGTTTCAACTAGACAACGACGGATAGCAACTGCTTTTACGTTCAATGGATCCAGATGTTGCGTCTCGTTGAGTGTAACTTGACGGTCCTCAACTTTCTTTTCTAGTTGACTACACTCTTCCATGAATCGCTGCAAACAACTCTTCTCTTCAGTCATTTCATTGTTGAAATGACCCTTGAATTCCGTTGCCAAATTATAAGACCCAGATACTTCTTTGACTTCATTTATGTTGTTGGAAGAAGAAGAAGAAGAAGCCATGATAAGTTATGTTACAAAAATTATGTTAGATAAATTATTTATGTCATATGTGTTGTGTGTTACCATTGATATAAATATAGTTACTTTTGGTCAAACAGCTATTGGATGTGAAAGGATGGGTAGTTATTGTGTGTTCATGCATGTGGAAGGGAAGTTAATGATGATTTACTGTTAATTCATGTGGCTCAAGGGTGGAAATCAAATCATGTGGCCTTATAAGTCACATAAAAACACAAATTAGTAATAATAACCAAAGATAAATTACACATTAAACACACACACATACACAATTAATATTTGTTCATGTATGTGGAAGTGAAATGATGTATGAGTAATTATTGTGTGGCTCAAGGGTGGTAATTAAAGCCACTGTGCTTATAAGTGACATACAAACATGATAAATTAATCACTAACAAAGCAACATCTCAACCTAAACACAAACATATACTTACAAAAAAATCAGCTTTTTTATAACAAAGAAAAAGATGACAACACCTATGCCATTTTTCAAGGAGTTGCCTGCTGCTGCTGGGTCAAGCTTGGTTAGGGACATGATGGTTTAAAGGTCTGAGAGGGAGGTCACTGTCACATTGGTGGATGAAGGGGAGCTAAGAAAAAAAAAGCCAAGGAGATAATGAGTCGTGTGGCTGAGAGGGACTTTGTGCTTGGAGAGCTGGGGATGGTGTTTGTTTTTGAATCCTCTGTTCAGAGCATTTCAGAGCTCACGAATCTGCAAACCTAAGATTTGACGGAGGTGTCAATGATCTTGGTGAATGTTATGAAGAAACAAAAGCGAGCAACGGAGCTTTTGTTGTTCATTAACAAGCTCAAGGCTATGCCATACTTATGCATTTTGTTTTGTCTTTTTGAAGATGTCTTATGTGTTACTACTTAAGTAATGTAAGCTTTATGGAAGTGAAATTTATGTTGTAACATACCTTTCCTGTTTCTTGTTTTTTTATTGTTGTGGTGCTGTTGTCGTCATGTGTTGGTTGTTTGGTCTGCTCATATGTTGGATTGTTTCAATACCATTGGGATTAATTTTTTGGTTAATAGTGCACCTGTTATAATAAGGTGACTGTTAATGGTAAGTTATGGCATTGCTTAAAAAACGATAACATATTGCTGCTTGTAAATTTTACCTTAACTATAGTAATAGCAATCACTGAGACCCTTGGGTTTAGATATATCTGGTGCCCAGCATCCTAGTTCCTATGATTAAAATGTTTTGATTAATTCAAGTGTCTATTATCACAAAGTTTTCAACATAAATAAAAAGAGAATGTCAACTTGACCTTCCTAGTTGATTCACACGCGCTTATCATCCTTGTCAATAAACTGGTCTAACGATGGGCCCAGCAGAGACCACATGTTTAGCTGCAATCAGTCGTTGTTGATTGAATGGATGTCAAACACCCGATGACCGATTGGATGAGTCCAGCTCTGACATGCCATTCAATCAACAGAGCCGGATTACTGCAAAACCTCAAAGTCATGGCAAATAAATGACCAGATGGATAGTTCGCAAAACCTCAAAGTCCACATAAGAGAAACATCTTTGTAGCCTTGACGTTAACAAAGTTGCCAATGATTGACTTGCCACCATCACAATCAATTATAACCTGCAAGCATTAAGAACTGTACTTAGTCTGTAACTTGATTTCATAATAATATATTTTCACCCTATACTTAGTCTACTAAAATCATGGAGTAAGGTGCAAACACAGTGAACTTGAATCATTCAGAAATGCTTGTACTTAATCAGCTTGTACTTAATCAAGCTCTTACCTTGGCCATAATGGAGCTTCGGGTCGATTTGTATTCACTCTAATTGACAGCTGAACTTGACCTTTGCTGGACGAAGTACAGCATAAAGAGTGTCGATAAGATCCTTTATTTTTATACACAAATTATGTTCAAAGCATACCAACCTATATTTGAAAAAAACAACAATTCACAAAAAAAAAAAAAAAAAAAAAAAAAAAAAAAAAAAAAAAAAAGTAATTAAAAATAAGCAAAATTAACAAACTACATATAGTGAAAATGCATATCAAACCAACATAAAAAATAAACAAAAAAGTACCTTAATTTTACTTAAACAAGGAGTATAACACCTAATCTAAAAAGGGTATAATCAGATTCAATCGGATCCCTCAAAAGCTGCAAAAAGATTATAACACCTATTCTGAAAAGGCTATAATCATATTCAAGCGGATCCCTCACAAGCTGCAAAAAGCTTCACAAAACCAATGGCGGTAGAGTGGGGCGGAGCCGCCGTGAATTAGAATCAATAAGCCAGTTTCTGATGGAGACGACAGACAAAGGTGGATACAACGGGATGGTCCACGATGGAGACAACAACTTTGCGTGACGGCGATGGCGAGCAGGAGACGTTGACTGGTTCACCATTTTTGTATGTATGACTGTAGCCTTCTTCTCGCACATAGACCAATATAAGGTTCATTGTTTTAATCCATGTTAAATGACCAAAATACCCAGTTGCTCATGTATTGGTTGCCCAAAAAACAAATGTTGCCCAAAATACAATACGTTGCATGTACAACGTACCAACAGTGGTTGGTCGGACACGTGTCATTTTGGTAATTTTCCATTTTTAATTAATTCTCAATGGTAACCAAACGTACCATCAATTCATTTAAATAATAAATATGGATTAGTCCATATTTAGTCCTCGAAATTCCTCCTTGTTTCAACATTGGTCCTTTTCTTCATTAAACTTCAAATGAATTAAGTAATTCGGGCCCCTCATCGTTCATACTATTTTTATCTTTAGTCCTTGAAATAAATAATTCTTAATATCAACTTGCCGATTTCAGTCCCTGGACTTCAAAACTTTGCTCCCAAGTTATTAATTACGGCGTAACTAATTCATCAAGTTACTCCGTAACTCTTCGACCGTTTAAATTTATCCACTCCATAAATTTCTCTACGGCGTAACCAAATTACCAAATTACACCGAAGCCTTCATAATTATTAATTACGGCGTAACCTCAAGGATAGTTTACGCCATAATCTCTTCAATCTCATCAATCCCATTATGTGTATTATTTACGCCGTAACCTTATGCCATGGTTACTGTGTAATCTTCTTGATCACGAATTAAAGCTAACTCCTCGGATAATTACGGCGTAACCTCAATAATTAAGCTACACCGTAACTCTTCTTCAGAATATATTTTTGCACATATTGGCCTTTTCTCGCATCATTTCCGCTCCAACGCCTCATGTATCCTGAAATGTAAATAAAAACAAATACGGACGAATTAAGTATCATATTAATATAAATGAGGCCATAAACACGGGAATTTGATATATAAAATATCAGGTTAATTTGATGTTATCACCCCGTGAGATGTTTAAAGGTTTTATGGTGATGGTCAAGTGTCAAAGTTATTGTTGAGGCAACATTGTCAAGATCTCCTAATGTTTTAATGATGACAAACAAACCTTCGAAACACATAAAATAACAAACGGTAGCCAAAATTTGCCGAACTCCATACCTGTTCCTTACGCGTCACCCATGCGTTAACGCGTGGTTGACGCCCCAGGCTTCTGTATGGTTCGTGACGAATTTTGAAAGTCGGCTTTCCCCTTACCCGACAAATGTGGATCTTTCAATACATGTATGAATATGCTATGTGCTTAATTGAGAACACTTGAAACGATTTTTGGGATTAGAGAGATCCAACTTTTGAAACACCCGTTTACGAGAAAACACCAACTCATGTTTTCTAACTCTTGCCTCTAGCCAAGGCTTTTCTAAACTTGGGAGCTTATATATTTCACGTAACATCACGTGAAAGCATCCATATGCTCATATCCCGTGCTTAAGTCTTCTCTAATCACGTAACGGGTTTACTCCCTTATTGGTCAAACTAAGTCAAAGGTCACTTTGCGTAAACGCATCCTTTCCCGCTTGGGTTATGCTTTACATCATGGCAAAGAGCTTGGCTTGTTTGTACCAAGGTGTTAGTTGAGTACGTCGAGTCGTGGAAAGTCACGAGTTATGAAACTATGGATTCTCGACATTATGTTACATGGACTTATAAGTAACCTATGATTTTCTCAACTCATAATCTTAATTGTCTAAACCTTTTCTTCTTAATGACAATTAGATTATCTCTTAATCACCTTCTTAATCACGAGAGACAAAGCCTCCAAACAACCCAACATCTTCTAAATATTCCCTTCCACCCCTTACACATTCATACCTTTTTGACTCACACACCTTCCCACACAATATTCCTTTCTTACAATATTCCCTTCACTTTATATATTTCCCATACACTCATATATACACTTCCCTATACACTTACATACACTCTTTTCTATACACACCTTTACATTCAAAATACACACACTTCACTCACATACCTCCCTTCACACACACAAGGCTCCCCATCACTTCAATCTTACACATTCCTTACACATACAACTCATTCTTACAAATATCATATCCAACCAACATATTCCTTACACATCCAACAACTTTATTTTCAAAATACACACACTACTCACAACCATCCCATTCTCTACACACACTAGGCTCCTCATCACATCCAACTCTTACATATTCTCTTACATACTCTTACACCTCCAACAACTTTATTTTCAAATTTACACACACTACTCACAACCATCTCACTCTCTACACACGTTAGGCTCCTCATCACATCCCACACTTACATATTCCCTTACACACATATCTTCACTCTTACACTACCCAACCTTTATTCCCTTACACACTTACACAATCCAACTCATACCATATATTCCTTACACACTCTTCATCTCAACCATTCATTCCCTTACAACACATCTTAACCATCCATTTCTCCTTCCTCTCCAAGGATGGAAAATTATTTGGAATATTCTTCTCTTAACCCAACCATGGTTCACTTCTAACCAAACTATGGTTAGTTCTCAACTCACCCATTTCTTACCCAACTATGGT
The DNA here is from genome assembly GCA_030686995.1 of Artemisia argyi. Taxonomy (NCBI): domain Eukaryota; kingdom Viridiplantae; phylum Streptophyta; class Magnoliopsida; order Asterales; family Asteraceae; genus Artemisia; species Artemisia argyi. The sequence goes on from CM060677.1 coordinate 137,718,268, forward strand.
TAACTCTTAACCACACCAAGGATGGAACATTCCCTTGGATAAACCCTTTAACCTAACCATGGTTCACCTTCTAACCTAACCATGGTTTATTATCTATACACTTCTTTCTAAACCTAACCATGGTTACTTCTTAACCCAACCTCTCACACTCTTCCCTATAGAGGAATATCCCATGGTATATTCTCTTCTCTCTTTTATGCCATGTGAGGGATACCCATTCTACCCTTACCCAATTATCTCTTCTTTCCTTCTATCTTTGATAATTGGTTTTCTAATAAATACTTCACAAAACATTTTCCAAATTGGCTATTTGAGTTGGTAAACCTTAGATTGATTAATGTTAAGGTTTAGTGTGAAGTACAATTGGGGGTTTAGCAAGGTTAGGTATTTACAAGACCAAAACCCAACATTTGGGAAAAATGTTATAGAGCCTCTGGCGCGTCACCCACGCGTTGACGCATGGGCAACGCACCGGGCTTAGTAAAATTTTCCCAAGTTGGGTCTTAGGCTATAAATACCCCACCTTGGCTCTTGTATTCCTCACCCCTTGCCATTACTCTTTCTCTCTACATTCTTTCTCTCTAATCCTCTAATTCTATCTTGTGTTCTTAGTTAAACACACTAACATCTTTTGAAAGAACGCATCTCTTTGCAAAGGAAGAATCACAAGAACCTAATTCACTCTTGTGATTGTGTCGAGGGTATTCTTCTTATACCCGTTCTATTACAATCGAGTCTCTAGGTTAGGTTAGGGCTTGATTGAACAAACACTCATTCATTCATTCAATTGTTTGTAAGGGAAGTCTTGTGTCTTGATGACCAAGCCTAGATCATTGGGGACCTAGTCGGGGTTTGATACTTCCGGGTGGAAGTTTTGGTTGTGGTCTAGGTGACCAAGTGTAAGTCGAATCACGAGATTCTTTAGGGTGGTTTCCGAGGGCGGAATACCGTGTGAGTAACTCCTTTTTTGCGAGCATCGATATTGGTGAACATCGGTGGAGTGAATTGTAACGGTTTGTAGTCCACCAAAAGGATTATACTAGTGGAATAGTATCGGTGTCGTGGATTCGCAACTGGACGTACGGATGGTATAAACCCCCCATCCCGAACCAGTATTTATCGTGGTGTCTCTTTTCTTGCTTTATATACTTTGGTTGTGTTTTTGGTTGTTGGATTATTGTACAATCACTTGGTGACTCTTACGGCTTAAAGTTTTTAAACGTTCAAAAAGCCTAAGAAACCATATTCACCCCCTTCTACGGTTCGACAGTTATGTTGTGTTAAGTTAAAGTCAAGCTTGTATAATGGTTCGTAATGGTTGTAGTGTTTATAGTTATGGTTAAAATAGTGTTTAGAACAAGTGTAATTATGCCCATTTTGGGTAGTAAATAGGTCAAATGATTATGAAAATGGTTTATTATGTTATGATAATAGTTTTGGGTAAGTTTCATGTGATAGTGAAGTGGTAAAGGTTGTATGTCATGAAAATGGGTCAAAACGGGTATTTGGCATAATACCGGTCATATTGTATGTTTATGGGTCGTTGAGACAAAAGAAAATTATGAAAATGATTTATTATATTACATTAATGATTTCTGGAAGATTTAGTGTTATGTCGAGTTATGTAAGTTGGTTTTCCGGAAATAGTGTATGATATTGCTTTAGTAATGTTTCTACAGTAACCATACAACCATATGAGATATTTCATATGGTTGTATGCTTCAATAAGTAAGTTGGAAACTTTCTGAGGTGACCATACGGCCATACGAGATGTCTCATGTGGCTGTATGCTCGAGTCATTGGTTTATAAGTTTTTGAGATGACCAAACGGACACATGATTATATTTCATACGGCCGTATGGTCGGTTTTTCAGATTTAGTCAATTTTTGTAATTTCATATATTTTAAACCGTAAGTCGTCATGGGACGTGCTACCCGTCATTTTGAAGGTAATTGAGTATAGTTTCATTTAAAAATACTTTCAAGGGTTGAATGATAATGGAATTTTGTCAGTTGTTAAAAGAGTTATGGGAGGTACGTTAAAGTTGGTTCGTTTCTGCATAAAAGTTTTTATTTTTAGTCAAACCAAGCATGGAGTGTAACAGCATAGCAAAATATAAAGTTACTTGTTTACACTTCATTATCCATCTTTTGTCGAAGGAAAAAGGTGGGTGCTCTAATCTCTCCACTACAATACCCGTATGAATTATTTCTCCCCCAAAAAGGCGAGTTTGTATCATTCCAGTGAAGCCTTTGACACTCCTGAGCTCCCCTAGCTTATGTCTCCCTTATGAAAATTATACCCCCTTATTTATTGACCTTCATTGCTAGCAAATCCATTGATCAAATTTCTTACTAAGGCTTTTCCTACATCAAGGTTTAGTTTCATGCAACATAATATATAAAGAAAAATTAGAGCAACAATATATGGAGAGATACACATAACGAGACATCATCGGGGATTAAGCTAAGCTAATCTTATTTTCTTAGGAAGCATGGGTGACAAGGAGAGTTATAAAAGAATATTAGAGACACTATATGATCCTAAACAAAGTTGAGCTCTTAAGAAGAGTGAATGATATGGAGTATGACAATTTAAAGGTACGTTAGAAACAAGTTTCATGCAATTGTTATTTTAAATGTACAACCTAAATGATGAAATAAAAATAATGAGATGAGTTAAATGACAGAAAACAAGTTATTATTACTAAAAAATGCTCAAGGATCATAACACGGCCGACATCATTGGTATAACTGTACAACCAATCATACCCACAAGAATGAACAAAAATGAAATTCATTCATTAATTGATATATAGAATTATGGGATTGACTTTTTCATATTGTCATTGCGAAAGAGAGTTCTATCATGATTTTGAATGACGTATTCTTTTGTGACATTATCATCTACTAAAGATGATGTTTCGGATTCGGATAAACTTTCGTCATGAGTTACATCCTGAAGACTTATTTGTTTAGAACTAAGTGTGCTTTTTCTTGTTTGGGGTTGTTCTAGGAAAACACCATTGTATGACTTTTGGATCGAGTAGTGTTGATGTTAAAGATAATTTGTTGAAAAGACATAAGCTAAGTGCGGTAGATATATGTCATTAATATCTTGACAAGTCATGTCAAAATATAGACTCGAAAGGAGTTATATTACGTGAAAATAAAAGTGAAAACAGTCTGCGGAAAACTAGAAGGGGGGTTGAATAGTTTTACGTCTTTTTAATTTGTTATAAAAGGTTGTTTGCGTGTTTTCTTTGCTTTCAAAAATTTAGATTCGATATTATGTGAACTCAAGTCTTGCACAATATAAACAACAACAAATATGTATAATATAGCAATAATAATGTAAGTAAAGAAATAAATAAGAGATGGAAAGATCGAACCGCGAGACAAGAGATTTATAGTGGTTCGGCTACAAGGACACCTTCCTTGCCCTAGTCCATTCCCCGAGCACCTAACTCGAGAGTTTTCATCACTATGTCAACAAGCTCCCTTATGGCTGAGAAAACCTTACACACCAATATACACACCACTACTTTGTCACAACTTGATCACACCTTATACACAACTTCTTCACACCTATCTATCTTCACACCTATCTACTTCACAACTATCTTCTTCACAACTATCTACTTCTCAACTATCTACTTCCCAACAATCTTCTTCACAACTATCTACTTCCCAACTATCTACTTCACAACAATCTTCTAAACAATCACTCTATCTACACACTAAACTAATCTATCTTCTACCAAATATTCACAACAAATAACACAAAGAAATATATGTAATGAATGATGCTCTAACAACTTGGATGTGGAGGTCACAACAAGTTGTAATACTTCTTGTCTTGGAGAATAGAAGTATTCTTCTTTTGCACTTGAAAGGATGAGACTTGGATCACTTTAAAACAAAGATTAATGTATATATGATCAAAGGATTATAGGAAATGGAAATGGGGATTTAGATCAGAAAGTTTTGAGGTGCAAAAGGTGAGAAAAATTTGTGGAATGAACCAGTATTTATAGGGCAAACAAATACTGTTCTGGAGCGTGCCGATCCCCTTAATTAGGGGCCGGTCCCCTTAACCATTAAGGGGGCCGCCTAGTAATTAAGGGGCCGCCCCCTCCAGAACGTTGGGTTTGTTTGTCCTTTTGTGGGAATGTTTTTCTGGATTATATTTATCATTTTTGGTTAAAAATTTGAATTCATATATTTATAATGATTTAAACATATTCTTTTTGAATTCATATATATATATATATATATATATATATATATATATATATATATATATATATTGCAATAACTTTGTTTGTTCATATCTTAAGTGATTTGGATGTAAATAAAGATATTAAACGCTAAATACTTGTTTACGTCATGAATTTTAGTTTAATGAGTTTATGTTTTGTAATCATCAAAACATAGAGATATTGTTACTATGTTAACAATGTTTTTTAGGCATTATTTATGTCAACAATCTCCCCCTTTTTGATTATTTCAAAACCTTAAACTCAATAAGTCTAAAAATTAATTATTAAACAAGTATTTAGAGTTTATTATTCTCTTCTCCCCCTTTTTGTAAAATCAAAAAGGTTATGCCGATTAAGCTTCATAAAATAAGTTAAACGGGTAGAAAGCTCCCCCTTGATCTGTGCTCCCCCTCATTTGAGAGCACCAGGGAAACGAGCTATGGAATACTTGGCTACAAGAAAAATGTGAAGAATACAAGATATACATATATATATATATATATATATATATATATATATATATATATATATATATATATATATATATATATATATATATATATATATATATATATATATATATATGCAAAGCAAATAAATATAGATTCATTCAATCATTTAAGATGATCATAGAAATGAACATCATTACAACATTCAATATGCTAGAAGCATATTGATTACAATAAAATAAAAGAAACAACATAGTCCTAACTTTTCCAAAGAGAGTTCTTGGACTTGTTTGCAACCCATGGTTGAGTGTTTTATTTGGTTGAGGGGTGCATAAGCATAAAGCTTAGTTGTTTGATGGAGAAGGATACGGAGTGGGGTATGGAGCATAAGAGGTGGATCTCACGATGTTGTATCGTGTCAAGGATGGTATTGGATGAGGACGAGTGAGAAGATATTCGATCCAAGAAATATCTTCACTCAAGTAGAGTATTTGTTTTTGATGGAAGATGCAACAAGGGCAAAAGTGAGTGTGGTTTGTAACTTGATCCAAGTTGAGAGAGTGAGGTAGGCGATTTGCATAGGGTGATGATGGAGGTTGCCCTTCGTTGCGTTGTGCAAGATGCATAGCAAGGAGATCACATAGATCATGGATTTGGTTTATTTCGTCACGGAACTTTTAATTTTCCGTGGCAATGTGGAGAGAATCATTATGTTGATATGGATGAATTGGGGTTGTGTAGTTGGAATTGAAATTGTTGGAAGTGTAGTTTGATGGTTGTTCAAACTTGTATGGATCATTATAAGTGGTTGGAGGTTAAGATGTGTAGTTTGGCATGAAGGTGAATGTTTGGCCAATGTTGTATGGTTTGTAAAGAGGATCAAAGGAATGTCCTTGTGGGTTTGGTGTAAAGTTTGGGAAGTAAGTAGTTGGAGGTGTTGAGTGATTTCCAACTTCATTGGTTATGATGGATTTGTTTCGAGGGCTTTTTCTTCGCCAAACGGGTTTTTCTGTCATCCTTGCTAGCCTTGAGGCTTTTGGTTTTGGTTTGTTTGGAGAGGTCATGATGAGATGAATGGAGAGTTTTGAAGATTGAGATATTTATAGTGTGAGATTTGTGTGTTTATGGATGGATAAGGTATGCTTGGGAGATTAGGACAAAATATGTTGGTGAAAATTGGGAAGTGTAGGATGAAATGGGCTAAAAAGCAGAAAAGATTATGTAAACCCGACCATCAGATGGCCGGTCCCCTTAATTAAGGGGTGGTCCCTATAATGATTAAGGGGGCCACCTTACATAATTAAGGGGGCCACCCATCTGGTGGTTTCCAGATTGCCAGAATTGGGTTTTTGGCAGAAAATTTGCAGAAAGGTTGTGTTTTTGGGTTTGGATTCAAGCAAGTTCAACTCTTTGAGGCAATATAGCATCTAATCTAATCATAATATAGCATGCATGCAAAAACACTTAAGTAATAGAGCAAACAAGCAATCAATACTAATCTAGAGGAGACAAGCAAAGGCAAAGGCACTCTATCTTCCTAGAGTAACTATCTTAGATCAAAGACAAAGGCAACTAGTGAGTGAAAAACTAGTGATGGAACAAAATGACAACATTGTTTGTGACTTTGTCCTAGTGTTTACCTATATGCAACAAATGTGGAGTTGTGATTGTTTCGACTCCTAAATGCAAATAAGAAAACTTCCTAAGAAACAATCCAAAGTCTCCTTGATTTGATTTTTGCTCAATTCATGAATATCATTGGTATATATTAGATTATATATTTTGATAATCCATGTGAGATTTTATGCATGATTCAAGAAAATGTTTTTAGAATTATTCAACAATGCAAGAAAAATGGTTTTCATGTATTTCCTAGATGTGAGAATAGTTTTAAGAAAAAAATTTGATTGGGTTTTATAAGAATGTATATGCAATTAAAATGAGGTTTCCCAATCTTTAATCTTGTGCGAAATAGATTCCTAGACTCAGACATGAAGAGGTGGAAGAAAAATAAATTTTATGCAAGTAATAAGTAGTGTAAATGCAATAAAATTTAGTCAACTTGTTCCATCATTCCTAATCCTAAACGCAAGTGGTTGAATAATTCACGCTTAAGGGGTTTAGTGAATATATCCGCAATGTTATCTTCCGATGCAACCTTTTCTATAGACATGTTTCCTTTTTGTACATTATCCCTAAGGAAGTGGTGGCGTATTTCTATATGTTTAGTCCTAGAGTATTGAACCGGATTTTTACTTAAATCTATCGTACCTTTGTTATCACACATAATAGGAACATTTTCTAACCTAATGCCATAGTCTATGAGAGCTTGTTTCATCCATAGTGCTTGTTGACATGCCTTTCTAGCACTTACATATTCGGCTTCGGTGGTAGAAATAGCAAGAGCGGTTTGCTTCTTTGAAAACCAAGATGTTAGACAACATCCCATAAAAGTGCAAATACCGCTAGTGCTCTTTGTATCTACGTAGTCTCCCGCATGATCCGAATCCGCATAGACGATGGTTTCTATGCCGGATCCCTTAGGATACCATAATCCTAAGTGTATAGTGCCTTTAATGTATCGGCAGATACGCTTAACCGCTTCTAGGTGAGAGGTTTTGGGATCCTCTTGAAAGCGGGCACAAAGGCAAACAATAAACATGATATCTGGTCTACTTGTCGTTAAGTATAGTAAACTACCTATCATTCCTCTATACTTAGTATTATCTACGGACTCACCTTCATCATCCTTTGTGAGTTTCACTTCCGTAGACATGGGAGTTTTCATGGGTTTTGAGTCTTATAGGACAAATTTCTTAAGCATTTCCTTAATGTACTTAGATTGGTTAAAGAATATACCATCTTCTAATTGTTTTATTTGTAATCCTAGGAAGAAGTTTAGTTCACCCATCATACTCATCTCGAACTCATCATGCATGATTTTGGCAAATTCATCACACGTTTCTTGACAAGTAGATCCAAATATAATGTCGTCAACATATATTTGAACAATGATGAGATTTGGGTCTTTTTTTTAGTGAAAAGAGTGTTATCTACCATTCCCATGGAATAATAATGTTTAATAAGAAAAGCTTTTAATCGATCATATTGTCACACCCCGCCACGGCGGAAACGCGCGGGTGTAACTTCATGGATATCATCACAACACACGGTGTCTATATAGAGAATAACTACATGCAATAAAAATGGCAAAGTATAGACATAAAGTGTCATAACAATACCCGAAAGAAAACAACATGATAAACTCCAAACACTCAGATAAACCACTTCCAATGCAACTAAGGTCTCGTCTAATCACCTCCTTCTATCATAGCCTTAGAATGCTCACCAGAAAATGATGCTTAAAAAGTCAGCATAAAGTTGGTGAGATTCATAGGTTTAAGACTCATACACACTAGGCAACCAAAATCACTGTGATTATAAAAATATAGCTGGAAAAATAAATTTTAGTTATCATATAGCTACATGTATTTGCAAGTCAATAATCACACACAAAGGCAACAACACACATAAGGCAACATCAGGACGGCTCGTGTCCTCCGATCCAATAATGATTACAACAGGACGGCTCGTGTCCTCCGATCACACAATAATTACAACATCAGGACGGCTCGTGTCCTCCGATCCCATGATAAACCACAATTAGGTCGCATGCGCGAGCAACAGGATAAGCATAATCCTAATTGGAACACATAAACTAGTAACGAGTAGGAGTATTACTCTCCAATTGGATACTCCCCCCCCCCCCCCCCCCCCAATTGGACCACACAACATCATCACATTATCCAATCCACATAATCTGGTACGAGTAGTAGTATTACTCTCCAATTGGATACTCCCCCCCAATTGGACCACACAAGCAAATAATCATGCATAGCATGCATACGATAACATTATAAGTCCAAGCTCTTTTGACACACACGTAACCACAGTAACTTAAACAATTTTAAGACAAGCATCATTCTCATCCCAAGTTTAAAACAAAGTAAAAATATGGGACTATGAACTCACCTCAAATCTTGCAGCTTCCACAACACAAATCACAAATCTAAACAACATAAATAAGTCCACGTTACACAGGGCCAAGCTAAAAGCTACAACCCATGTAATACTCATATGATGGATGTCTAAGACTCATATGACCCACCATGGATCTCCTAGACACCATACTAACCGTTACCATAACCTAACACTCACTAAATCCCTTGCACTTTTAAAATCAGAAAACGCAGAATTTTTGGGTACATTCGCCCACATGAAATCATGACAATTAAAGTTAAAAAATCACACCAAAAATTTACCATGGTCTCTCATAAGCATACAAGCTGATCCCAGAAGGCCATGGACCAATAACACACACAAGTACTCAAAATAAAATCAAACTTGTCAACTACTCAAATTCGGATCTGAACGCACACCAAAAAGTTTTAATTAACATAAATTACTTCAACAAGTTTTTATCGCGAATCCTTTTCGTGGTAGTCTAATATAACTTAATACTTAACTATTCCAGAAGGGCTAGTCAAAATACCACTTTTACAACCACAACTCACCCTCAAACTTTTACACAAATTCTGTCCCGGTTTGACAGCTTTGACACCTTAACAAAGAAAAATCAAAAGACCAACTTCCCGACCTTGAAATCAATCGTGGCTGGACTTTTTGGAAAGCTCTTTCATTAAACTTAAATTTAGACTTAAAATTGGTGACTTAACTCTTTACCATCTGTTATTTACACTCACATCTTTACAGTTATAGTTTTCTGTCCAAACCCTAACACGTAATCTAACGCGTTTTACACTCAATTCCCTTAACCAATTACCATATTATTAACATCTAATGATCCTAACATGTTTTACTTCATTAATTTACAGAAGTATACAAACCCTAGATCCATCATATCAATTATTACATGAATTGAAGTAATAACTAAGTAATTATATGAAAACTAGTGTTAGAATTATACCTTGAACTTGATTTTAGCTTCAATAATAAAAACCCTAATTTTTCTTCTTCCCCTCTTGCTTTGGTTGATAAAGATATGCAGAAAAATAAGTTTAGGGTCGTTGGTTTGGCTTAAATGGGTAGGTGTTGGGTTTGTTTGGGTTGAACTAGGATTCATTAGGCCTAAGAGTCATATTTGGACTCAAATTGGGTTTCCTTTTTCCCTCTTATCCCTTCTAGCCGATTTTCTATACATATATATATACATATATATATATATATATATATATATATATATATATATATATATATATATATATATATATATATATATATATATTTTATTAAATTAATTTATTACACTCAAAACCTCATACTTTTCATATTTTATAAATACCCGTAACTAATCCTAACGTCTTACGCGATAAACCTCAGTTTTTACGACAAACCGGAAAATTATCATTTTCAAAACAAAGTTTCCAAAAATAGATTTTCACACTCTTTTATAAGCATAACACATAAAAACAAACTCCTCGTAACTTGCTAACGCTCAAATACTTGAACGAAGACTCGTTACGCAAAAACACAAAAACACCAAAAACTACATACGTCATTTCTACACCACAAAGGTGGTCAAAATGAATTTTTCCCAAATTCCAAACTTTCTAAGTCACAATAAAACCACTTACGCAAAGGGATTTAGTGCTAAAACTCACCTATATCACACTTATATCACTTCAAACACCTAGGACACACCAAACAAACGTCAACCGAATCAAGACTATCAGTCAAACTGACCTGCCAAAACCACGGTTGTTACATCATCCCCCACTTAGGGAAATCGCGTCCCGAGATTTCAACTACTATAGTTACCACTCACAACAGCAAAGGGAAAATTTATGGATTTTTTAGCCGATAAATACCACACCATAAAATCACAGAGAAAGAATCGCGAAAATGTGAACCGACTAAATACTCGAATTCACACGATAGAAAAATTCCGTCACTCCAACGATACACGCAAATAGATACACTCCCCGATCAATAACACCAATGATCAAACGACTTCTCATAGGTAGGTACGATACCCTCGAACCAAAAGAAAATCCAAATGGTAACCGCAGGAAACACCACATATAATGGATACACACAAAACAAACATTAATTACATATGATCCTCACATTCCCAAGTAAACTCAGGACCACGCTTAGAATCCCACCATACCTTTACCAACGCTATCTCACCAAACTTCAAACCCTTAACATCTCGATCCATAATCTCAATAGGTTTCTTGACAAAATGGAGGGTCTTGTCAACCTTACTTTCATCTATTGGCACATGCGGACTAGCATCCACCAAACACTTCTTTCAATTAGATACGTGAAACATATCATGTACACCACTTACTTCCTCAGTTTACTTCAACCGGTATGTCACAAATTAAATCCTTTCCGTAAATCTCAAATGGTCCTACGTATCTCGGTGCTAGCTTGCCTTTCTTACCGAAACGCACAACAACCTTCCAAGGAGATACTTTTAACCTAACAATATCACCAACACCAAACTCTAAGGGCTTACAGCAATTATTCGCATAACTCTTTTTAGCGATCTTCTGCTGCCTTAAATCTTTTCCTTAGCCAGAAAACCTTATTCGTAGTCTCTCGTTCTAGTTCAGGACCAATTAGTTGACTTGTTCCAACCTTTGCCCACAGAACAGGCGACCTACATTACCTTCCATACAACCTTTCAAACGACACATACTCAATACTAGAATGATAATTGTTGATATAGGAGAACTCAGCTAAGGGTAAATGTATACCCCGGCTTCCCCCAAAATCAAGCACACCCATGCTCTCAGCTCACCATCCAACGCCTGATTTGTACGCTCACTTAGTTCACTCATTAGAGAATGATAAGTCGCACTCATCTACATACGCGTTCTCAAGACTCCATAACACGTTTACCACTATCGTGAAGTAAGTATTTCATCATGTTTCTTGTGACACCTCATGGCTCATTACCAACTCACCGAGCGAAAAGTCTCGCCTACTCCTCCATACATCTCTTGCAAAGGTAATGATATGTCTTATCCATTCTCGGATGTATCAAATACCTTGCATGACTGCTGTCCTTACGCTTCCTCTCAATAGAACCAATAGATGGTCCCCAAAGTACATTCCTCCATCTTCGTTCCTTTCCATTTACTGGTCTAAACCAAGTAATCATTCTTCTTACATGTTCTCATCCTTGAACCCCTACCTCTATGCTGTCAATATCATCCTCTCAACTCCAAACTGAATTATCATAATCACTGCTCACAAACATCTAAGTTTCACTCGTTCACTCCCGCTCAGCGCTCTTACCACGATGTCCGCCCTTCCTTGACAGTGGCGAATCAGACAATCGTAGTCACTGAGAAATTCCACACCTAACTTCTCTTCGACATATATTAGCCTCTTGTCAAATATATGCTAAAGATTCTTATGATCCGTGTAGATAACACTTTCTGCTCCATACAAATATCATCTCCAAGTTCTATTCCCCAACTCTAAGTCATGCATCACATAGTTCCTCTTATGGATCTTCTACCTCCGTGATGCCCACGCAATCTGAAGAATGTATATCTTAAAGCTAAACCTCTCACTTGAACAACTTGGCAAACACCCTCTTCTTCTTCATCGAACAAATTGATAATCAAAACGACAATCTATCCTAAGTAAACGACGCGAACCATGAAACCGGTCGAACTAAAACATATATTAACGAACTCAAAAGGGGTACGAATTACCGACTAACGAAGTAACGAATATCAAAATCAAAGCTAGAAAAACACAATGAGAAATTTTTGCCCCAATAAAAGTAGACACGGATAAAATGTTCATGAAAATCCATACAAAAAAAATATAAAATACACGTACCCATAAAACATCCACAAGCATACCTCAATGAAAGAAACACTCGATGAACCAAATACATAACAAGTTTGGTAAATGAGAACCATAGACAGTTCTTATTCCCGTACTCGACCTTCCCAAAAACAAATGAACACCGTTTTTCACAAGATATATCTTAAACTTATACATTTTTTTTATAAAATATATATAAACCATTTTATGTAAGACATCAACATAACCATTTTTTTCACACTTCCCTCTCACCATAAAAATAATAGTTTCCAACAAATGACCTTGAAATACCCAAAACGAATTTTAAAATACCATAAGGACTTTAACACAACTCCTTTATTGGATGCGAAAAACACAGAAGAATCACATAATCAAAATAATCATCAAACGAATCTCATACCAGTGAACACTCACGCAAATACATTGCAAACCAACCGATGAACTTACAGACTCATTCGTACAACGATCAAACCAAAATCATAGAAAAACACCGATACTAACAGGTCACAAAACATGTCACGAAATTCAATTGGTGTGTGTAAATGAGGGATTCAAATATCCACACCAACTTGTCACGAACCAACAATACTTGAAGAATAGTATAACATTCATTCGCGGAATGAATGCAAGGAATAACCAAAGAAACGAACCAGTATCCAACAAAAACGAATTCGATTACCCAACACCTATCATGACGTCAAATAGAAAGAATATGGCATCTGTACCATCATGGTACAAATAGGAATGCCAACCAAAGAATTAGGTAAACAAACGGAGCGTCTAGCAAAGAAATCAACTTAATTACCACAACATAAGTACCCACCGATAATTGAAGTATCAACATATGATAGGTAGGATGGAATCTCACCACCTACACACCCCAACATATAACGACTGCCCTAACGATTAAGAGAATACTTCTCTAACCATACAGCCATCACCAATCATGATATCATATACCATCTACCACAACATATAACAACAAACATCAATCAATGCAATAATGGTCACAAGTCCACATGTGTGATACTCTTATAATTATGTTCGCGACCATAGTTATAAACCTATTCCACACGCATACTTACTTCCAAAACGACACATCTCAATGATAATGCACATATACCACATAGCACCTAATACACCATGCAATCCATGCCATCATACTTGCAAGTCCACTTGTGTTGTGACGCATGTATAATTATGTTGGCCACCATAATTATCTATGCCCCCTTTCACAAGTGTACTCCCTCCTATGACAACACATCATGCAAACAGTCACACAACAAAACAAAAGACGTCGCAAACAATCATCTCGCATGGAACAATTCCAACGATCACGTAAACTCTATAATCAAAATAACTTGGATAAGGTCGATCCAATATCCAAGAGTAATCACGCTCCAACATGGCTCCAGACGGTAAAATACAATATACGAATTCCAAAACATAACACAAAACAACAGACGTCGCATAATGGCTCAAACTCCACTCTCGCACTTATCTCCCCACTCAGATCAATTCAACTTACTACTCGCTGTGGACTCTAGATCCGAATTCACACCATTCCATCCTAACTCCCTTTCATCTTTACTCAACCACCCATTCATGTTTCCTACATGTTGAGGTAGTCGACAACATGCAAAACCATTTCTATTTCTTTCTTCTAATTCTGTATGATTCACAAGTGCATACAAATCACGAGGTTTAGACTAAACCATCTCTCCTTCCTATGTGAAGTGAGGACACTACCAAGGGTATTTGGTAATGGCTCCATCTCCAGAAGTCACTGATGCATAGGGATTGCACCAGGCTTTACCTCTCGAGGGATCTCAAGAAGCTTACAATCCCCACCAGGCAGTGTACCTGATCGTTGTAGTATAGTATAGTGACAAGTACCGGGGGATTGATCGTTCAGCTTAGGAATAGTGTCGCTAGGATTAGAAAGCCTAAATACTAGTTCTAAAGGTGAGGGATGATTATTTTTGTGTTTTTATATTTTATGGAAAGCAATTTAAAATCTCGGGTTTGAAGGATTTGGGCGGAATTAGTTGCTAATCAACTAACCCAATACTAAGATGCAATCAAAATAAAATACTAGAAATAAAAATAAACTAATTTATACTAAGGTTGTGAGCAGTAATTGGAGAAAATGTGTTTACTTAGATTTCACTACTCCCTAGACATCTTTTACACGTTAATTACTTGTTATAATTGCATGGATGACGGATCGTATTCCTTAATACCATTCATGGGGTGGCACACATAACTCCCCAATTCTATGAGCTCTTATCTCCTCCTACACCATGCCCAGCACAACTATAGGGATTGTAAACAGTGGCTCATGCATTAAATACAACCAATAAAGACCTAGTGCGCCTCGGTTCATGTTTCTTAAGACGTTCAAGCATGTTACCAAGTGGAGATCTGCCAGTTTTCTTAAGCCTAACATATAAATCATTCATCCAAGACAAGAATAAACAAGTAATCAACACATAATCAATATCTAGGTTTCATTAGATCTAAGCAAACACAAGATAGATCTAGCCTAGCATGATGGAATTAAGACAAGAACATGATATAGACAACCAACACATAGACATATTGATTGAATTAGGGTTTAACAAATAACAATAATGCACTAAAAATGAGCGCATACACGGAAGGCTAAGGCGATTTGGTTGTACATTTAAGTGGGGGGTAACAAATTCTTCCTTTAAGTAAAATGCTTAAAGTTAGAAACGAAAAGATAGGCTCGGAGGGGTGTACTAGGGGTTTCGTGTACTAAAAATGAGTACAACGCTAAGGGTGTAGGAAAAATTAGTTGACTTAACTAGCCAAGTAATATGACTTAAATGGTCAAGAAATTATAATATGGGTTTAACACAAGGGTAATCCTAATGCCTCTTATCATGTAGTAAATCCTACCACACGAATGTAGTCTCACTAGTGGTCTCGGGATGCATCACTAACGCAAGTTCTAGAATCTAAATGCTACCGGTACACTCATAAGCACTAATAGTAAATGCTTTTCCTATCAAATCTAAAGGCGAACCTCACATATTTGGGTGGAAAATTTTTCTGAATATACGGTTATGTGCTAGTCATACAATCTCCTATCCATGAGACGCTTGCTATGGCTAAAGTTTCACTCCTAAATGTTGTAAAAAAATTTAAATTTGGCGCTAAAATTACTCTAACAAGTATTTCTCATAGTTTTATTACACATCTACCATTAAACAAAACAAACTCAAGCGAAAGTGCATATGTAAGGTATCATCTTTTTACCCTCCCCTTACACTTAAGATGAACATTGTCCCCAATGTTCAAGTAAAGAATGTAAAAGTGAAAAAGTAAAGAGAACGAAATCAAATACTCCCCTGATTCGCTCGGTATGGATAATAGGATGGCCAGGTTAAATCTTCCTCCAAGAAAATGAACAATCAAAGCTTTCCTTCCAGAATATAAATCATCTTCTTGTCATACATAACCTGTAAAACCTGACAAAATAGACAAGACAACCTCGCGTAAAATCGGCGGCATTCTAAATAAGTTACTAAATCCTAGAAAACAAGATAAGATATAATGCTTGTGGAATGAAGTTTGCAGATCTCCTGGAGATTATAAAACTTAATAATTCACAAAAACCATAAGACTCCGTTAGAAAAACAAAACCGGTAAAATTTCCAGATTTTAACTCCTGACGCCGTCAAGAGTAAACCCCTGACGCCGTCAGAATTGACCTGCAGAAATCCTTATGTTAAGTTTCCGGAAAATTTCTGGAAAAACTTGGTCCTACTTCCTGGAAAATCCTGCAAAACTTCATTATGACTCAATACAAGCATTTGACTCTAACAAATACGAATACACATGCTCATTTAATATCGTGGAGATCATGATCGGTTTGTTTCTTAAAAACATATTTGGGGTTTCCCCTTACACTTATCTTTTGCAAAAATACTTTTAGGTGGAGTTAAGACTAGGCCAAAACAACAAAGTAAAGTATTTCCACTATTTAGTTTAGAAACATGATCAACCAGCAATAAAAATTAAGCATGCATACGGAAGCAAATAACAAACAAATAAAATCACACAAAACATGAGTTGCCTCCCAAGAAGCGCTTTTCTTTATTTACGAGTCTTGTAGCTAGAATCAAGGTCATGGGTTACTACATGATTCGGGTGAGTTCCTCATTGAGGACATCTTTGGGATCAAACTTAGGTTTCAACTTCCTATCGGTTTCCTTAGTATGGTATGACCTTTCAAACTTTTCTCCATCCGGATCATACAAAGTCATCCTCATATGCCATGTTCCATCACCTTCTTTAGGTGGCTTGTCCCACCTCCATTTACACTTGTCTCCCTCTCTTTTCCACTTATTCATCTCTATATTAATAGGCATTACGCTCAAGAACTCAATCATCTTCCTAAAGACTAAGGGGTCCTCAAAGGGATCTAGCTCTTCATCTCTAGCTATGAGTTGTTCTACCGAATGTGTCTTTTCCACGAAATCTTTCTCTAGATAAAATGGGCATTGAGGTCCTATGAAGTTCCTTTCTATCCAAGGTCCGTATCTAGATGGTCTCCTATTCATCTCTACCCAATGCGGTGTCGGTTCATCATCACAATCATAACTATGCTTCTTTACATCGTACACCGACCAAGTATCGCCTTCACCTACCGCTATCTTAGACTCCTTACAATCTATCATGGCGCTAGCGGTTGCTAAAAATCCTCTTCCTACCAATAATGGGCATGTAATGTCACTAACCATGTCTAGGACGTGAAAATCCGCTAATATAGTTAACTTTCCTACGTGAACAACTACATCCTTAATCATTCCAACTGGGTGGGCAATACTCCCATCCGCTAGCCCTATCAATACCTCCATTTCCTCTAACTTTCCTAGCTTAAGAGTGGTGAATAAGGATAAGGGAATCAAGTTGAGGCTTGACCCTAAATCGGCTAGTGTGTCGAAAGCTTCGGATCTTCCTATCTTACAAGGCAAAACAAATATACCCGGATCATCAAGCTTTTTAGGCAACTTGTTTTGAACGAAGGCGGTCCCATTTTTACCTAGTTTAAACTTCTCATATTTTTCTAGGAGGGCACTATAGTAAGGAGCACGCGCTAAGACATCAATGACGGGGCGTTCAAGGTGAAGTTCCTTGAATTCATCGTCAAGGTCTTGCGTAGGAGGTGTTTCAACTATACTTTTGACCGGCTCTATATGGGGTGTTTTATTTGATTGGTCTTTTTGAAGAACTTGGTTTTGTTTGAAACACGTGCTCGTTGATTTAACCAAGTAATATTGTGGACACGAAGTGGGTGACGAAACTGAATATATGGAATTAACGTTTAGTTTCGGATTCTTGATTGTGTCGCTTGGGAGTGCTCCCATTTCTCGGTCATTGAGAACTTTCAACAATGCGTCAATTCTAGTGGTCATCTCGCTTTGCTTGTGTTTGAAATCGGCTTCAAACTTAGATATGCGAACTTCTTGAGATGCCATAAACTTTGACATCAATCCTTCAAGATTGTTGGTACTACCATAGTTATTAGAAGGATTGTTGTTGAAAGTACGGGTGGATGGTGGACCGGTTGGTTGGTAACGGTTAGGCGGATTGGAAGGATTGGGTTGATTTTGTTTCCACCTAAGGTTTGGGTGATTTTTCCATGAGGGGTTGTATGAATCACCGTATGTGTTTGGCTCGGGCTTGAAAGTGTACCACTTATCTCCCGCTTCGTCGGTACGCGTGGATGCGTAGTCCGCAAAAGCTGTTCCGGGGAGTTCAACACAATCACGAGTGTCATGGGGACCACTACATAATTCGCATGAAGAAGTGATTTTGTTCACTTGTCTTGAAGGCTTAGGAGCATCGTAAGACTTCATGAGAAACTTGACTTGGTCCTCAAGTTCCATGATCCTACGGTCGGGAGTGCTAGAATTGTTCGAAGGCAAAGATATTGCCTTGACCGTTTTGTTCAAGTCACGGGGATCATTCCAACTTTCGTTGTCATAGAGAGCAAGATCTTCTATGAGTTCCCATGATTGTTCCGCACATAGATCATGTAGCTTACCACCGGCCGATTGGTCAATGGCTCGCCTCGTGGAGATGTCGATATGGTCATAAAAAATTTGGACTTGGAGCCAAAGATCTATGCCATGATGAGGGACTTTTTGGAGTAAGTCCTTGAAACGAGTCCATGCTTCATAAAGAGATTCATTTTGACATTGTTGGAACATCAAGATGTCATTTCTAAGCTTAGTAGTTCTCCCCGGTGGGAAAAATTGAGCAAGGAAACGAGTGGTGAGATCATCCCATGTGGTGATGGATCCCGCGGGTAGACGCTCAAGCCATTGACTAGCTTAATCCCGTAGAGAGAATTGGAATAGGCGTAAACGGGTAGTCTCTCTAGTTTCAACACCTAGGTCTATGGAATCTACGATTTTGAGAAAGTCCTTAAGATGTTGGTTTGGATCTTCGGAACGAAGTCCATGGAATGCACATCCGCTTTGCACCAACCGGATGGTGTCGGATCGCAAGGGGGTCACATTGGCTCCGGTGAGCTCAATGGTGTTTCGGTAGCCTTGGTGGCTAGGTCGGGAGTACTCTCCTAAGGTTCAGGGCCTAAGGGGTTCTAATGGTGGGTTTTGTTGTGGTGGGATGATGGGTTCAAAGATGTTACCACCTTCCATGATGTCGGATGGTAAAGAGTTACGAACAAAAGCACAAAGAAATGAGATAGACTAAAGAAGACCTAAAAAATAAAAATAAAATCTTACTAGAAAGGAATCTAGCAAGTAAACCTAATACAAAGAAATTCTAACCTAGACAATAACTATTCCCCGGGCTGCGGCGCCAAAAACTTGATGCGTAGGGATTGCACCAGGCTTTACCTCTCGAGGGATCTCGAGAAGCTTACAACCCCCACCAGGCAGTGTACCTGATCGTTGTAGTATAGTATAGTGACAAGTACCGGGGGATTGATCGTTCAGCTTAGGAATAGTGTCGCTAGGATTAGAAAGCCTAAATACTAGTTCTAAAGGTGAGGGATGATTATTTTTGTGTTTTTATATTTTATGGAAAGCAATTTAAAATCTCGGGTTTGAAGGATTTGGGCGGAATTAGTTGCTAATCAACTAACCCAATACTAAGATGCAATCAAAATAAAATACTAGAAATAAAAATAAACTAATTTATACTAAGGTTGTGAGCAGTAATTGGAGAAAATGTGTTTACTTAGATTTCACTACTCCCTAGACATCTTTTACACATTAATTACTTGTTATAATTGCATGGATGACGGATCGTATTCCTTAATACCATTCATGGGGTGGCACACATAACTCCCCAATTCTATGAGCTCTTATCTCCTCCTACACCATGCCCAGCACAACTATAGGGATTGTAAACAGTGGCTCATGCATTAAATACAACCAATAAAGACCTAGTGCGCCTCGGTTCATGTTTCTTAAGACGTTCAAGCATGTTACCAAGTGGAGATCTGCCAGTTTTCTTAAGCCTAACATATAAATCATTCATCCAAGACAAGAATAAACAAGTAATCAACACATAATCAATATCTAGGTTTCATTAGATCTAAGCAAACACAAGATAGATCTAGCCTAGCATGATGGAATTAAGACAAGAACATGATATAGACAACCAACACATAGACATATTGATTGAATTAGAAGAACACTTATCTTGATTAAACATGCAACGTATCAAGGGGTTGGAACCCTTGAAAAACCTGTAAAGTTACACCAAAATCGTACTAGGGTTTCTCCCAAAAACTTCTCTCCTAATGTGTAAAAATTAGAAAACTATATATAGAAAAATAGGTCTGACGGCGTCAAGACAAACACTGTGACGCCGTCACCTCGCCGCCAAAACTCTTCTCGGACTGCCTAGATCTACTTCTGACGCCGTCAAGACTTATACTCTTCCAGGCCGTCATGACTCTTTTACTCTTGACGCCCTTCCTACGTGACGCTGTCAAATCTGTTCTGGGTCGTCATGGAAATTCATGAAATTTGTTCTTGACGCCGTCAAGGTATTGCTCTTGACGCCGTCACCTACTGTTCCCAGCATGGAAAATTAAGACTTTGGCGTTTTCTTCATTTTTATGCTCCAAAAACGTCCGAATTGCTTCCTTTTCCAGATTTCTCTCCCAAAGTACCTAAAATCACAAAAGGAACGATTTAGGGCAATATTTGATCAAATAAATTCGGATTCGGGCTTAAATGACCCCCTAAAAACGGATCATTTTTCGCCTCATCAGTCACCATGGTTCCAAACCTCTCCACTTCTTCTCCACCAACGTTTCCCATAATCGTCCTTTCCTTGTCCGAACATGGATACATGCTATCGGGAACTCAAATTTTGCGGTTAGTCCGCTTCATCCTACCACTTCTCTCGCATCCGATAGCGACAACGGTTGTCCAACGAAGCATCTTACGCACGGAAGACAATATAATAAAGTCGATATATACAATACTACGTATAGGGGATAGAATAGACGTCCGAAACTCAATAAAACACCTCATAAATATAGGAAAATAGACTTATAAAATATTATACTTACACATAGACCCTAAATGCAACTATATGAGGGACTCCTAAGTTATAGTCTAGATTCAACCACCTACTTCTCTATAACCAAGGCTCTGATACCAATCTGTCACACCCCGCCATGGCGGAAACGCGCGGGTGTAACTTCACGGATATCATCACAACACATGGTATCTATATAGAGAATAACTACATGCAATAAAAAGGGCAAAGTATGGACACAAAGTGTCATAACAATACCCGAAAGAAAACAACATGATAAACTCCAAACACTCAGATAAACCACTTCCAATGCAACTAAGGTCTCGTCTAATCACCTCCTTCTATCATAGCCTTAGAATGCTCACCCGAAAATGATGCTTAAAATGTAAACATAAAGTTGGTGAGATTCATAGGTTTAAGACTCATACACACTAGGCAACCAAAATCACTCTGGACAAATAAATTTTAGTTATCATATAGCTACATGTATTTGCAAGTCAATAATCACACACAAAGGCAACAACACACATAAGGCAACATCAGGACGGCTCGTGTCCTCCGTTCCCACAATGATTACAACAGGACGGCTCATGTCCTCCGATCCCACAATAATTACAACATCAGGATACCTCGTGTCCTCCGATCCCATAATAAACCACAATTAGGTCGCATGCGCGAGCAACAGGATAAGCATCCTCCTAATTGGAACACATAAACTAGTAACGAGTAGGAGTATTACTCTCCAATTGGATACTCCCCCCCCCCCCAATTGGACCACACAACATCATCACATTATCCAATCCACATAATCTGGTACGAGTAGGAGTATTACTCTCCAATTGGATACTCCCCCCAATTGGACCACACAAGCAAATAATCACTCATAGCATGCATACGATAACATTATAAGTCCAAGCTCTTTTGACACACACATAACCACAGTAACTTAAACAATTTTAAGACAAGCATCATTCCCATCCCAAGTTTAAAACAAAGTAAAAATATGGGACTATGAACTCACCTCAAATCTTGCAGCTTCCACAACACAAATCACAAATCTAAACAACACAAATAAGTCCACGTTACACAGGGCCAAGCTAAAAGCTACAACCCATGTAATACTCATATGATGGATGTCTAAGACTCATATGACCCACCATGGATCTCCTAGACACCATACTAACCATTACCATAACCTAACACTCACTAAATCCCTTGCACTTTTAAAATCAGAAAACGCAGAATTTTTGGGTACATTCGCCCACATGAAATCACGACAATTGAAGCTCAACAACTCACACCAAAAATTTACCATGATCTCTCATAAGCATACAAGCTAATCCCAGAAGTCCATGGACCAATAACAAACACAAGTACTCAAAAGAAAATCAAACTTGTCAACTACTCAAATTCGGATCTGAACGAATACCAAAAAGTTTTAATTAACATAAAATACTTCCACAAGTTTTTATCGCGAATCCTTTTCGTGGTAGTCTAATATAACCTAATAATTAACTATTCCAGAAGGGCTAATCAAAATACAACTTTTAAAACCACAACTCACCCTCAAACTTTTACCCAAATTCTGTCCCGGTTTGACAGCTTTGACACCTTAACAAAGAAAAATCAAAAGACCAACTTCCCGACCTTGAAATCAATCGTGGCTGGACTTTTTGGAATGCTCTTTCATTAAACTTAAATTTAGACCTAAAATGCATGACTTAACTCTTCACCATCTGTTATTTACACTCTCATCTTTATAGCCATAGTTTTCTGTCCAAACCCTAACACGTAATCTAACGCGTTTTACACTCAATTCCCTTAACCAATTACCATATTATTAACATCTAATGATCCTAACTTGTTTTACTTCATTAATTTACAGAAGTATACAAACCCTAGATCCATCATATCAATTATTACATGAATTGAAGTAATAACTAAGTAATTATATGAAAACTAGTGTTAGAATTATACCTTGAACTTGATTTTAGCTTCAATAATAAAAACTCTAATTTTTCTTCTTCCCCTCTTGCTTTGGTTGATCAAAATATCCAGAAAAAATAAGTTTAGGGTCGTTGGTTTGGCTTATATGGGTAGGGGTTGGGCTTGTTTGGGTTGAACTAGGATTCCTTAGGCCTAAGAGTCATATTTGGACTCAAATTGGGTTTTCTTTTTCCCCCTTATCCTTTCTAGCCGATTTTCTATACATATATATATATATATATATATATATATATATATATATATATATATATATATATATATATATATTTATATTTTTTTATTAAATTAATTTATTACACTCAAAACCTCATACTTTTCATATTTTATAAATACCCGTAACTAATCCTAACGTCTTACGCGATAAACCTCAGTTTTTATGACAAACCGGAAAATTATCATTTTCAAAACAAAGTTTCCAAAAATAGATTTTCACACTCTTTTATAAGCATAACACATAAAAACAAACTCCTCGTAACTTGCTAACGCTCAAATATTTGAACGAAGACTCGTTACGCAAAAACACAAAAACACCAAAAACTACAAAAGTCATTTCTACACCATAAAGGTGATCAAAATGAATTTTTCCCAAATTCCAAACTTTCCAAATCACAATAAAACCACTTACGCAAAGGGATTTAGTGCTAAAACTCACCTATATCACACTTATATCACTTCAAACACCTAGGACACACCAAACAAACGTCAACCGAGTCAAGACTATCAGTCAAACTAACCTGTCAAAACCACGGTTGTTACACATACCAAGCCTTAGGAGCTTGTTTGAGTCCATATAAAGCTTTCTTTAACTTATAAACATAACCAGGTTTTGCGAAGTCAATGAATCCTGGAGGTTGTGCCACATAAACCTCCTCATTGATAAAACCGTTGAGGAATGCACTTTTCACGTCCATTTGGAATAACTTAAAGTCTAAGGCGCATGCATAGGCAAGTAATATTCTAATAGATTCTAGTCTAGCTACGGGGGCATAAGTTTCGTCATAATCAATTCCTTCTTGTTGATTATAAACTTGGGCAACTTACCTAGCTTTGTTCCTAGTTATTACTCCATTTTCATCTAACTTATTCCTATATACCCACTTAGTTCCTATGATGGTCATGTTCATTGGATTTGGGACTAATTCCCAAACATCATTAGCCTTAAATTGGTTTAATTCTTCTTGCATAGCTATAACCCAACTTTCATCCTTTAATGCTTCATTAATATTCTTAGGTTCTATTGCTGAGAGGAAACAAAAGAAGTTATTTTTATCTTGGGCTTGTGACCTAAGGGTTCTTTGACTAAGACTTCCTATTATGTTATCTAATGGATGTGATTTAGATTCCTTAATATTTACGACTTCGTTATTTCCTAAGTCTATGTTTTCATTATCATTTCCTATGGGTTTTGTTTTACTAACCTCGATAGCTTCATCTTCGACTAAGTCATCATCTTCTAAAGGTAATGTTTTAGGAGGTGGTGGTGTTTCATCAAATGTTACATTTAATGATTCTTCTACTTTCATAGTGTGTTTGTTAAGTATTATATATGCTTTACTATTTTGTGAGTAGCCTAAAAATATTCCTTCGTATGATTTTGGGTCAAACTTAGTAAGGTAATCCTTAGTGTTTAAAATATAACATTTACTTCCGAATACCCTAAAGTAGCTTAAGTTAGGTTTTCTACCTCTTAGTAACTCATAAGGAGTTTTTCCTAAAATTCTCCTAATTGATACCCTATTAATAATATATGTTGATGTATCTACAGCGTGACACCAAAATTTTTGTGGGATGGATTGTTCATTTAACATTGTTCTACTCATTTCTTGTAGTGACCTATTCTTTCTTTCTACTACGCCATTTGATTAAGGAGTACGAGGAGCGGAAAAATTGTGAGATATTCCATTTAAATCACAATATTTTCCGAATTGTACTTCGTTTTCAAATTCCTTACCATGATCCGTCCTAATGGCTACTATTGTGCATCTTAATTTATTTTGAATCATTTTACTAAATATTTCAAATTTTTCAAAGGCTTGGGTTTTGTCACTTAAGAACCTAGTCCACGTGTATCGTGAATAGTCATCTACTATTACTAAGGTATAATTGTTTCCTCCATAGCTCCGCACAGCGGATGGACCAAATAGATCCATATGTAATAATTCTAGGCACCTATTAGTGGATACTATATTCTTAGCTTTGTGACTAGCATGAGCTTGTTTTCCAATTTTACATGCATCACAAAAGTGTTTGTCATATCTTAGGTTAGGAAAGTTTCTAACTAGTTCTTTAGAGGCCAAAGATTGTATTTGTTGCATGTTCGCATGTCCTAATCTCCTATGCCACAAAGTGGAGTTTTCGTCTAGGGTTGCTAGGCATATCCTATCTTCCGGTTTGTTTCCTAGTTTCATAACATATATGCCTCCTTTCCTAATTCCTCTACCTATGACCTTTCCATTCTTAACTATTTCGATATCCCTATCGGTAAAGGTAACCCTACATTTATTATCGCATATTTGGCCTATACTAAGCAAGTTATATGTTAAATTATCTACATGCTCAACATTTTCAATAGTAAGTGAGTCTTGAGAAATCGTACCTTTGCCAATGATTTTTCCACGCAAGTCACTACCGAAAATAACATTACCTCCATTGTATGCCTTATACGTAGAAAATAGCTTGCGGTTCCCCGTCATGTGCCTCGAACATCCGCTATCCTTGATCCATTCTTCGGGCTCCAAGTCTATTCCTAAACATATTTCGTCGGTTGCTTTTGCCACAAAACATTTTTTGTCTCTTGGTTTTTCCACTTCTTCTTTGTCACTATCACTCCATGTTCCACTAATAAAGGCGCCTTGATTTTCATAACCCGGTGGCTTTATACATTCACCAATGAGATGATTTGGACTTCCACATCTAAAACACTTTCTTTTCCCGTAGTTATCACTTCTATTTCTTTGGAACGACTTTCTTTCGTCTCGTAGTAATCTAGTGAATCTTCCTAGTCTTTTGATGAATTTCTTGAATTCTCTTACGGCCATTGCATATTCTTCGTCTTCACTCTCGTCACTTGAATCATCATCATCACTAGGTTCCTTTTTAGCTTTTAGAGCAATGGATTTAGTTTGTTCTTTCTTGACTTTGACCATTTCCGAATCTCTTCTTATAAGTTCATCAAGTGACAACGTCATCAAATTCTTTGATTCTTTAATTGCCGTGACCTTAGCTCGCCATTTTGGATGCAATGCCCTAAGAAATTTCCTAACACAATTTTTACAAGAAATTGTCTCATCAAGTTCTTTTAAACTTGTGATAATAGTGTTAAATTTAGCAAAGGCATTCTCAATTGATTCCTCTTCCGGAATCGTAAATTGTTCATATTGTTGTACAAGAAGATCTATTTTATTGTCTTTGACTTGACTATTACCTTGGTGAGTAATAAGTAGTGATTCCCAAATTTCTTTGGCGGTTTTACACATAAAAATTCTTTCATATTCTTTGCGCGGTAACGCATTATAAATTACCATTTTAGCTTCATTATTTTTAGCTAGTTTCTTTTTCAAATCATCATTTTGTTTTTCAAAAGGTACAATTTCATCCATTTTAGTTTCCGGATTTTGTTGAGTGGGAGGAAAATCACCAAAGGTAATAACATGCCAAAGATCAAGATCTTTAAATTTCACAGAAGTTTCAAATCTATTTTTCCAATATAAAAATCCATCACTTTCAAATAGTGGTGGTCTTTGCATAGATTGCCCTTCTAAATATTTTTCAGATTCCATAGATCGTTGCAAGTCTTAAAATACAATATATTTTAAAAATCTCGCTTGACGTGGCTCCTGATACCAATTGTGGAAAACTAGAAGGGGGTTGAATAGTTTTACGTCTTTTTAATTTGTTATAAAAGGTTGTTTGCGTGTTTTCTTTGCTTTCAAAAATTTAGATTCGATATTATGTGAACTCAAGTCTTGCACAATATAAACAACAACAAATATGTATAATATAGCAATAATAATGTAAGTAAAGAAATAAATGAGAGATGGAAAGATCGAACCGCGAGACAAGATATTTATAGTGGTTCGGCTACAAGGACACCTTCCTTGCCCTACTCCACTCCCCGAGCACCTAACTCGAGAGTTTACTTCACTATGTCAACAAGGTCCCTTATTGTGGAGAAAACATTACACACCAATATGCACACCACAAATTCGTCACAACGTGATCACACCTTATACACAACTTCTTCACACCTATCTATCTTCACACATATCTACTTCACAACTATCTTCTTCACAACTATCTACTTCTCAACTATCTACTTCCCAACAATCTTCTTCACAACTATCTACTTCCCAACTATCTACTTCACAACAATCTTCTAAACAATCACTCTATCTACACACTAAGCTAATCTATCTTCAACCAAATATTCACAACAAATAACACAAAAAAATATATGTAATGAATGATGCTCTAACAACTTGGATATGGAGGTCACAACAAGTTGTAATACTTCTTGTCTTGGAGAATATAAGTATTCTTCTTTTGCACTTGAAAGGATGAGACTTGGATCACTTTTGTTAATACAAATATCGCCTAAAAACGTTATTTATATTTTACGATCTTTGCTAAGTTTTGTTAATGACAAAGTATGAACTTTAGCAATTAGTAAATCATCACTTTAGTGTTTAAGTCTTGTTTAAACTAAGTTTTACATTTCCTTTTAAACAAAACATTGTTTTTATTTCTTTAATTAGAAAGTGTCTTGTCACATCATTCATTTATGGCAAGCTTGTGTATTTGACTTGCCATAACATCTTACACACTTTTGGAAGTTTTCCAAATTGGATTTAATGTGTTTGACTAGTTGTTATTGATGTGACTTTCGTTGGTTTGAAGTATTTATGGTAAAACCTACTGCAAGCCTGGCGGAACCCTGGGGGTACACGGGCGGAAACCATCTGAGGGTTCCGCCGTATCCGCCAAACCTGCTGTTTGTTTTACTATAAATACCAAGCCACTTGTTTGTTTTGTGTAATCATTTTTAGAACATATTTTCATATACTCTCTCAACTAACTCAGTAACATTTGACTTGTGTGATCCTCTTATGTAGCAAGGGACTTCACAAGATCATTCGAGAAGTTACAAGCTTCAACTCTAAAGTTGCAAGTCTTGTTAGCTTTGTCATGTATAAGCTTTGGTAGTTTATACTTCATTTGTATCATGTATGTAGAAGTGATCGGTTAGTATTTTAGGCCTCAAAATACATAGTGTGTAGGGAGTTGTTGTACCCTTGTAAAAGAACTAACGGGAGTGGTTGTACCCTTGGTAAAGAACTCGACATCTAGCTTAGTGTCGGTAAAAGTGTAAGCGACGATGGGAGTGGTTGTACCCGTGTAAAAGAACTCGACATCTAGCTTAGTGTCGGTAAAAGTGTAAGCAATGTTGTAAAGGTTTCTCCAGCGGGAAAGGAGCTTGTTGATTAGTGCTTATAACTCACGAGTTGGAAACTCGAGGCGTGGATGTAGGGCAAGGAAAAAGAGTCCTTGTATCCGAACCACGATAAACAATCGTGTTGTGGTTTGATCGTTTCTTTCTTTATCTTTGCTTATTACATATTGTCTTTAGTTAGAATTGCTAATCACACGTAAAGCTTTTCAAAGAATTAAACAAGTAAAGTTGTGCTTATATCTTCAAATAAACGTAAAGCTTTTCAAAGAACTAAACAAGTAAAGTTAGGATTGTTATTCACACGTAAAGCTTTTCAAAGAATTGAACATATAATGTTGTGTTTATATCCTTAAACAAACGTAAAGTTTTAAAGATAATCAAGTTAAAAAGCGGTAAACTATTCAACCCCCCTTCTAGTTTTCCACAATTGGCATCAAGAGCTACGTTACTCAAGATCTTTAAAATATAGTGTATTTTAAAACTTGGATCGATCCATGGATTTTGAAAATCTGAAAGAAGGGTAACCTATTCAAAACCCACCGCTTTTTGAAAAAGAAAACTTCCTTGAATGGAAAAGTAATTTTGAAAACTATGTGAAATCAATTGATTAAGAGATTTGGCATATTATTTCTTTTGGTGATTTAAAACCAAAGAATACAAGTTTTGAAAACCAAGATAACTATCCTAAACTTGATAAAAATACTAAAGCTAAGACAATGATTTATAAAGCTTTAGTGTCGAATATGAAAGAGTGTATTTTTGTCAAACGACTAATGATATTTGGAAAAATATGTTATACTTTCATCAAGAAATATGTCAAGTCAAAGATGATCAACTTGATCTCACATATGAATTAGAAGTCTTTGAAAAATTAATAGATAGACATTTAGTTGAGATTAATACATGTGCTACTAGTTTAAATGTTTTAAATGAAGGTACAAGTGAAGATGATTACTCACGTCATGCTCTTTAGTGGACTTGCTTACGATTCATGGAATATCACGGATGAAGATGAAGTCAACCATCCGGCTTGTGATTCTCAACTAGATAAAAACATCAAGCAAGGTACATTTTGAAACCAAACACTTTTGCTTTGACACATTTATTCTAGAGTTTTCTAAACTAGAAAATAAGTCTAAACTTTTATGCAACATGGACCTAAAAACTATCTTTAACAACTAAACTTCAAAATCTTGGGTGAATAATTTTGAAAAAGAAATCAAGTTAGAAGATAAGATGTTTAGACTTGAGAGTCATGTTGAAATTGATTTAGAATGAAAATTATGTCTAGATTACAAACATGAAATTCAAAGACAAAATGAAAAAAGGAAAAATGCTTGCTAAATTTGAAGAAAGTTCAAAAGCTCTTTAATGTTGTTTGAAGAGTCAAAAGTTATTTAGAGATAGAACCGGATTAGGATTTAACTCTAATGAATCATCAACAAGTTAAACAAAGCAAGTTGTGTTTAACTTAGGAGAGAATTGTAGGAGTAATTCTATCTCTAGTAGGAGCTCATGATAAAAAGATAAAAATATCATTTTCAAATATTTTTATGTGTTTGTCTAACCTTCTTGGATTCATAAGTATTTGAGTTTAGCTTTTCTACGAGTCAAGATTATTTGCTTTATGATTATCTTCTTGATGGCTAATCTATGGAGCTTAAAAGGTACACGTCTCTTCAACTCACCTTTCAGTGTTTCATATTGATTAGTATTAATTTCTATCATGAGTGATACTAGTAGTTTTTACTCTAAGATGGTTATATTGTGTAAGTAACAATAAGGATTAGATCCTTTGTGATTAAAGGACTTAGACACTACTTTTAGTAGGAGATATAAGGTGTTTTACTTCTTTTAACCTTCGGGAAAAGACACGAGTAACTCTTGAGTGAGTCTTACTTAATACTTGTCTACAAGTGAACTAACTAAGAATCTCCTAAGTGATGAGACAACCAACACTTTTGTGATGCTTGCAAATCTAGCAAAACCACAACATTTCATAGATATTTGTAGTACAACGTCTTTTGACATTATACCTTACATTTTCAATTGTGTCTTAAATTCAACCATTCTTTTGTTAAAATTTCATATAAGACACACAAAGAAAAATAAATCATTTGAATTCATTAGGATGATTGGGAGAAAATGATTTATAAACATCTAGGATTTGCACATCAAATTTGACCCATAGTCTTATGATGTTGCATCTCTTGGACATTTACACTCATAGTATTTTAAGTAAATAAACCCAAAGAGTCGAGGAGTCATTGAATTTAACATTCGATGAAAGACCACCTCCTTCTAAGATATCATCTTTGGTAGATGATGACTTAGTCGAAAGTCCAAAATTGATAATACAAGTAAAAATCAATAACAAGGAAGATGAACTATTAAGATTGAAAAACAACATCCTTTCGTCTTGTGTCAAACAATGAGTCAAGCAATATTGACAAAGTCATAAAAACTTGATTCATAAGTCATAGCTGTGATTTAAACAAATTTGATAAAAAGTGTTTTTGGACATTAGAGTAAAGCAACCATTAAAATAAAATGGATCTTTCAAAATAGAAATTAATGTAAATCTATGAAAGATTTTTTATTTTTATGCAAGCTCCAAAAGCAAGGGATAATCACTCAAAGACATTCCTAGTTATTCACATTTTCACAATGATTAAGTCCTTTATGACTTATCAAGAATGAGATTAGTAAATCCGTAGGTAAAACTAAACATAAAGAAATGCTTGGAAGTTTACTTATTCTCACAACGAATAAATCCAACATTATGTTTAGTGCTTGTCTATGTGCTCGTTCTTTTTAGAGAAGATCCTAAAACAACTCTCTAGAAAAAGCTTGTTTGGATTCATCATAAGGTACTACACAACTAGGATTATGGTATCCCAAAAGAACGAGATTAGAAACCATAGTGTATGCCAAATGGAATTATGTCGGTAATAAGTTGATAAGAAAAGCCCAAGTGGTACTTGCACTTTTATACTTACTTACCCAATGATTCTCCAAAACGCGAAAGGTTCTCAAATTAGTATCGGATGGAGAAGCACATCAACAAGCTCCCCTTGAACAAGTTAATTCGTGTCAACAACGGAATTCCTTTATCAACATTGTTATCCCTTCAACAAAGGAAGCATCGACTTCAGCGACAATTCAATCCATTATGTTCTTAATTGACATATTGTGATCCATCATCATCGCCTTGGTAAAAATGTTCATTGAGGAACGTCTTAACTAAGAAAGTCTTATACGTTAACCATTCTATCAACGTTTTCACAAAACCTCTTGAATTAGAAGCATTCATCATCCCTAGGCTTAGTCAAAGACTCATAAGACCTAAAACCTTAGTTTTGAACATTAGGATAAAACCACAAAAATCAAGACAATCCCTTTAAAATTTTTCCTGCGGTACCCACGGAACCCTCAGACCATACGGGCGGAACCCTCCCTTTGGTTCCGCCTGGTCCGCCGAATCTGCAGCATGTTTTATTTTTAATTTCAAAACCAAACACCCTCTTAACTTAATCATTCACTTTTCAAACAACCATCACCGTCTCAAAAACACATAACCATACAAAATTTAGGGCTTTCAATCTAACCTCTTCAAATCCAATCAACCTTGTAAGTGTTCTAATCATAATTGCATTTTTGATTCAAGTATAACATTCTCATTTACATTCATTAACTAGAATCTTAGGGTTTATGCATAGAACTTTTTGATTCATGAAAAACTTAGTTGCTAACCAATCATGTCTTCCATTAGTTAAGAATTGTATCCTTTTTGTTGTTATTTTGATTTGCCAAACACACCAAGTGCATTGTCTTTCAAAAATTACAATCCACAACTAGAACATAACTCTTCACCACATTGTTAAAACAAATAAAAAATGTTATTGAAACATCACGTGCATATTGTCTCTTGAATGCTAAAGGGGATACATAACTAATATGTATTTTTGGGTACATTCAATCGAAGACACATTCAATTAGGAGAGTCTTGGTTGTCTTTTGTTTTTAAAACAAAATTTGCATAAAAAACAATTTAGGCATCAAAATGAGTCAAGATAACCAAGTCTCCACATTGTTTGCATATAGGAACACATTAGAATATCCACATTGTTAAAAGTCATTAACATAAAATTTTGTGTTTTCTAGGAATCAACATGCCTCCCGCTAATTTCTCCGATCACAAGGAAACCCTTATGTACTTACCCAAACACCATAGGACCAAAGGTCTTACTAAAGATCAAGTTGAAACCTTTAAGAGTCTAGAAAAACGCTATGTTCATGAAGGAAGTACCATTGATCCATCCTTCCTAGAGGGAACATCCATTCGCCAAAACTTTGCCGCAATAAACTTTGATTGCCTCCTAGACATCTATGAGCAAATTTGCCCTAGGTTCATCTTAGAATTCTATGCAACCTTAACCCTTTACTTCGATGACGATGGTGAATTCTCACTAACCTTTAAAACCAATCAAATACCAAACATCATATCCTTGAAAGATTTTGCAACAATTCTTGGTGTCCCTAATGTTGGTACATGTCTCTACACGACTAAGTGGCCTCTTTCTAGTCTTGACTCCATTGAGCGTTTTCATTCATACAACAATCCTCTTGCGAATAAGGAAGCAATTCGTGAGCATCTATTTGTTAGAACCTCAACAACTAGGAAGAATCGTTCAGGTAAAGAGGTAGATAAGGACCCTTTTGGTATGGAAATCAATGAGCTCAAACCACAATTTAAGAAATGAGAAGAGATTCTTAGAGCCAACGTTATAAGTTCCATAGGAAATAGAGATCATGTCAACACATGTCTTAGCTACATGCTCTATAGCATTTCCACCGGTCAACCTTTTAACTTAGCCTATTACCTCGCCAAAAGAATGGCCGACATACCCTTGGTAGGAACAACCGCTCTTCCTTATGGAATGCTTCTCACCCACCTCTTTAGACCAATCTCACCCATTCCTCCTAACGATAATGGAATGTGCCTTGACTATTCTCTCGTTCCTCACATCTTCGTCCCTCTAAGTGATAAACGAGTCTTCAAAGCTAAGGGCAAACGTACTCGCTCACCTTCACCATCATCATCATCATCCGACATGAGCGAGGACGATAAACTTCCTAACTCTAAGTTACCTCCTTTAGACTACCTTCAAGAACTCCCCGTCATTGACAATGCATCCGAAGAGTTCAAGCGAACCAAAGGAATTTTCAAGTGCTTTGGAAGGTACCTAAGCAAGCTCAATAAGAAGATAGACCGGTTGTGAGAAGCGTGATTAAGGTGTGTTTGGCTTATGAAGGTTTTAGAACCTTGTATGTGTTAAACTATGTGATTTGTATTATTTTTCACGTTCATGCTTTATTAAGTTTGTCGGATTATGTTTGTATGAGCTTTTATGCATAATGACAATATTTGAGGTGTTTGTCAATTTTTA
This sequence comes from Artemisia argyi, assembly GCA_030686995.1. Taxonomy (NCBI): domain Eukaryota; kingdom Viridiplantae; phylum Streptophyta; class Magnoliopsida; order Asterales; family Asteraceae; genus Artemisia; species Artemisia argyi. The sequence continues at coordinate 137,752,316 of CM060677.1, forward strand.
TGCTTATGGTAAATTTCACTAAGTTTAGTGAAAATCGCTAGCCCCCAGTCAAAGTCATATGATATGAATGTCTACATGCCAAATTTTTGCAGTTCCTAATCTGACATATAATAAATTTTCATTTTTAAGAGTTTTTGAAAAATTTGAAAATCGACTCGCGGGTCAAATTAGTGGACTGTCTCGTTTTTCAGGTCTGGCGGATCTGGCGGCACCCTAGAATGGGTTCCGCCAGTGTAATTTCTGGGCAACCCAGAAATGGCCCAACGGACTAGACGAAACCCAAACCAGGGTTCCGCCTGTGTTTCGCGAGGGTTCCGTCAGTCACCTGCAGAAAATTTTTGTCATTACCTCCAATAACCATATTAGAACAACTCTCACTCACTAAAACAATTAGGAAGTCACTTCCCGCCAAAAATTCAAATTCAAACATAACTAACCCAAGGAACCCTTTTAAAGGATCCTTCAAACCATTGGAACATTTTCAACCAAATCACATCCCATTGATGAGGCGAAAAATGAACCACTTTTAGGGGATCATTTAAGCCCGGAATTGAATTTATTTGATCAAATATTGCCCTAAATCGTTCCTTTTGTGATTTTAGGTACTTTGGGAGTGAAATCTGGAAAAGGAAGCAATTCGGACATTTTTGGAGCATAAAAGTGAAGAAAACGCCAAAGACTTAATTTTCCATGCTGGGAACAGTGTGTGACGGCGTCAAGAAGACTTTCCTGACGGCGTCAAGAGTAAATATCATGACGACCCAGTACAGAAATGAAGGCGTCACAAAGTAGAGCGTCAAGAGTTAAATGTGTGACGGCCTGCAAAAGTGGACAACATGACGGCGTCAAATGTAGATCAAGGCAGTCCGAGGATTATTTTGGTGGCGAGATGACGGCGTCACCCATTTGTTCTTGACGCCGTCAGCCTCTAATATCTATATATAGTTTTCTAATTTTCATTCATTAAAAGGAACAAGTTTGGAGAAACCCTAAGGCCGAACCATATACGAATTTTACAGGTTTTTCAAGGGTTTTCAGCCCTTGAACCCTTACATGTGCTATTGAGATAAGTGTTCTTTTAATTCAATCAATATGTTTATGTGTTGGTTGTCTATATCTTGTGCTTGTCTTGATTCCACCATGTTAGGCTAGATCTATCTTGTGTTTGCTTAGATCTAATGAAACCTAGATGTTAATTATGTGTTGATTACTTGTTTATGGTTGTAATGGATGAATGATTTCAATGTTAGGCTTAAGAAAACTGGCAGATCTCCAATTAGTAACATGCTTGAACGTCTTAGGAAACATGAACCAATGTGTACTAGGTTTTATTGGTTGTATTTAATGCATGAGTAAATTCTAATGATCCCATGTTAGGAGCTTCTTAGCCGGTTCGACATAGGAGTGAAGTAGGCACTCATAGGATTGGGGAGTTAAGTACGCCACCCCATGAATGGTATTAAGGAATACAATCCGTCATCCACGCAACTATAACAAGTAATTAACATGTAAAAGATATCTAGGGAGTAGTGAAATCTAAGTAAACACATTTCTCCACTTATTGCTCACAACCTTAGTTAAATTAGTTTATTTTCATTTTTAGTATTTTATTTTGATTGCATCTAAGTATTGGGTTAGTTGACTAGCAACTAATTCTGCCGAAAATCCTTCAAACCCGAGATCTTTACTTGCTTTCTAAAAAATATAAAAATACAAAAAGAATAATCCCTTATCTCTAGAACTAGTATTTAGGTTTTCTAATCCTAGCGACACTATTCCTAGTTGAACGATCAATCCCCCGGTACTTGTCATTATACTATACTACATCGATCAGGTACACTGCCTGGTGGGGGTTGTAAGCTTCTCAAGATCCCTTGAGAGGTAAAGCTTGGTGAAACCCTACGCACATCACCCATGATCACAAAGCATTGAGTGCATATGTTGGTCTTTCACTCCATCGTATTCCATTGGATTGACATCCAATGATGTGACATGTTCATGAAAATCATTTGAAACCTCAATCTTTGAATGGTAGAACATCAAATCCAAACACCCATTTCAACATTTCTTCCACCCTATAAATTTGAAAGTTTTGCAACAATTCAAATCACACCATCACCATCAAAATTTCTTCTCTCAAAACATCAAAACCACACCTTTGAAATGACTAAGTCCAATGATGAGGCAAAAAATGAACCACTTTTAGGGGGTCATTTAAGCCCGGAATTGAATTTATTTGATCAAATATTGCCCTAAATCGTTCCTTTTGAGATTTTAGGTACTTTGGGAGTGAAATCTAGAAAAGGAAGCAATTCAGACGTTTTTGGAGCATAAAAGTGAAGAAAACGCCAAAGACTTAATTTTCCATGCTGGGAACAGTGTGTGACGGCGTCAAGAAGACTTTCCTGACGGCGTCAAGAGTAAAGATCATGACGACCCAGTACAGAAATGAAGGCATCACAAAGTAGAGCGTCAAGAGTTAAATGTGTGACGGCCTGCAAAAGTGGACTACATGACGGCGTTAGATGTAGATCAAGGCAGTCCGAGGATTATTTTGGCGGCGAGATGACGGCGTCACCCATTTGTTCTTGACGCCGTCAGCCTCTAATATCTATATATAGTTTTCTAATTTTCATTCATTAAAAGGAACAAGTTTGGAGAAACCCTAAGGCCGAACCATATACGAATTTTACAGGTTTTTCAAGGGTTTTCAGCCCTTGAACCCTTACATGTGCTATTGAGATAAGTGTTCTTTTAATTCAATCAATATGTCTATGTGTTGGTTGTCTATATTTTGTGCTTGTCTTTATTCCACCATGTTAGGCTAGATCTATCTTGTGTTTGCTTAGATCTAATGAAACCTAGATGTTAATTATGTGTTGATTACTTGTTTATAGTTGTAATGGATGAATGATTTCAATGTTAGGCTTAAGAAAACTGGCAGATCTCCAATTGGTAACATGCTTGAACGTCTTAGGAAACATGAACCAATGTGTACTAGGTTTTATTGGTTGTATTTAATGCATGAGTAAATTCTAATGATCCCATGTTAGGAGCTTCTTAGCTGGCTCGACATAGGAGTGAAGTAGGCACTCATAGGATTGGGGAGTTAAGTACGCCACCCCATGAATGGTATTAAGGAATACAATCCGTCATCCACGCAACTATAACAAGTAATTAACGTGTAAAAGATATCTAGGGAGTAGTGAAATCTAAGTAAATACATTTCTCCACTTATTGCTCACAACCTTAGTTTAATATAGTTTAATTTCATTTTTAGTATTTTATTTTGATTGCATCTTAGTATTGGGTTAGTTGACTAGCAACTAATTCTGCCCAAATCCTTCAAACCCGAGATTTTTACTTGCTTTCTAAAAAATATAAAAACATAAAAGGAATCATCCCTCATCTCTAGAACTAGTATTTAGGTTTTCTAATCCTAGCGACACTATTCCTAGCTGAACGATCAATCCCCTGGTACTTGTCATTATACTATACTACATCGATTAGGTACACTGCCTGGTGGGGGTTGTAAGCTTCTCAAGATCCCTTGAGAGGTAAAGCTTGGTGCAACCCTACGCACATCAAGTTTTTGGCGCCATTGCCGGGGAAATAGTTATTGTCTAGGTTAGAATCTCTTTTTATTAGGTCTACTTGCTAGATTCCTTTCTAGTAAGATTTTGTTTTTATTTTTAGGTTCTCTTTAGTCTATCTTTTTCTTTGTGTGTTTGTTCGTAATTTTCATTGACTATTCCGTTCATCATTATGGAGAACGCGAATCCACCATACTACCGACCACTAAATTCACCCACTCCAAATGACATCATGATGTTTAAACAACATGAAGATGAACCTATCTATGATGCATGGGCTCGTTTTAAATATTTACTCCGAAAAGTCCCTCATCATAATTTCGATTTGTGGTCCCAAATTGAAATATTTTACCATCGTGTCGACCACTATACCAAAATGGACATTGACCATGCCGCAGATGGGGACCTTTGGGGATTAAGTGTTAATGAAGCATGGGAAACCATAGAGAATTGTGCCATACTTGCAAAAAAAATGGACAACCCAACAAACGTTGTTACGGATCAATTGATAGCAAGTTTAAGGGAACAAGCAAGAAGATTGTTTGGGGATAAGCGTATAGATGAGATAACTGGGCATACGGGGTGGTTTGATTTCACCACAATACAAGCTGAACCCATAGGTGACCTTGATGTGATGGAGGATGTAGCCGAACATGATCACATTGATAAAAAAGACCTAGGTTTTATGATCGATGATGATGAATCTCAAGAAACAGATGATGAATCTTTTAGGCTATTTGTATATAGTAGTCATAATATTGAGGATGATCCGTCTGATTCGGACATAGAAGTTGAGATGCCTAGAGAAGCACGTGAGATACTTGGGAAGATGTTAGGGTTAGATTGTAATAAAACACATGTTGAGGATATAGGTGATCTTGACACAAGGAATGATGAAGTAAATAACATGAGCTCACTAAGTACCCCACAAGTCCTACCATCATTTAAGGCACACACACCGCCCATGACTTACCCGGAAGAAGTAGAAGAGACTATAGGAACCCCAATTGAGGTAGAACCCTTGGACCAAGCACAACTAGAGAATATAGGTTTTAACACTTATAGTGATTACTTTTCTTTTAGTTCTAGGGAAGTTCCTAGTTTTGATGAACCAGAGCCTCAACTAAAACCGTTACCTAATCTTCCATCCTTGGATGTGAATTTAGGAATTGAGATAGGTTCCGATCCACCCATCAAACCATATAGTCTGGGTAGTCTTAGGATAAAAATAGTGGACTCTAAGCCTTGTAGAGAGGAAGCCAATATAGGAGTGGAAAATGACCTTACATGCTTACATCACCCATTTATGACTGATCACAAGAAACATTATGGGTTTAAACTGGGTTTATTAGGTCAAGATGGATCCCCAACTAGTAATCTCTTGAAGTTGATTGAAAATGATCCCTTTCTAGGAGAAAATCTTAATCCACCCATTAACCCAATTGAATTAGGTAAGGTTATGATGATAGGAGCACACCCATTTGAGCATATAATTCATCCACGACTTTTACCTCACGTGGCATATTTCCACCCTAAGGGTGTGTATCGCTACTTCCACCCGCACTTAATCCTAAGTGTATGGAAAACCTCCCCTATTTCCGTTAAATAAGGGTAGAGTCAAGCTCGTGACTCGAACAAAAACAAGCGCTTCTTGGGAGGCAACCCATGTTTTGTGTGTTTTTATTTGTTTGTTTGTTTGTTTGATTTTATTTGTTTCCGTATGCATGTTTTATTTTTATTGTTTGTGGCTCATGTTTCAAAGTAAATTGTGAAAATGCTTTATTTTGTTTTTAACTTCGTCTTAATTACATATAAAGGTATTTTGCAAAAGATAAGTGTAAGGGAGATCCAAATTTGTTTATAAGAACGAAATTGAGCATGAACCACAACAATAATAAATGGACATGTGTATTAGTACTTGTTAGAGTCAAATGCTTGTATCGAGTCATAATGAAGTTTTGCAGGATTTTCCAGGAAGTAGAACCAAGTTTTTCCAGAAATTTTCCGGAAACTTAACATATGAATTTCTACAGGTCACTTCTGACGGCGTCACGAGCTTGCTCTTGACGGCGTCACGGATAAAAATCTGGAAGTTTTACCGGTTTTGTTTCTCTAACGGAGTCTTAAAGTTTTTGTTGAATTATTAAGTTTTATAATCTCCAGGAAATCTGCAAACTTCATTCCACAAGAATTATATCTTACTTTGTTTTCTAGGATTTAGTAACTTATGTAGATTGCCGCCGATTTTATGCGAGGTTGTCTTGTCTGTTTTCTCAGGATTTACAGGTTATGTATGACAAGAAGATGATTATTTTTCTGGAAGGGAAGCTTTGATTGTTCATTTTCTTGGAGGAAGATCTAACCTGGCCACCTTATTATCCATACCGAGCGAATCAGGGGAGTATTTGATTTCATTCTTTTTACTTATTTCACTTTTACATTCTTTACTTGAACATTGGGGACAATGTTCATCTTAAGTGTAAGGGGAGGGTAAAATGATGATACCTTACAAAGACACTTTCGCTTGAGTTTGTTTGTTTGATAGTAGATGTGTAATAAAACTATGAGAAATACTTGTTAGTGCAATTTTAGCGCCAAATTTAAATTTTTTTACAACATTTAGGAGTGAAACTTTAGCCATAGCAAGCGTCTCATGGATAGGAGATTGTATGACTAGCACATAACCGTACCATTCAGAAAAATATTCCACCCAAATATGTGAGGTTTGCCTTTAGATTTGATAGGAAAAGCATTTACTATTAGTGCTTATGAGTGTACCGGTAGCATTTAGATTCTAGAACTTGCGTTAGTGATGCATCCCGAGACCTAGTGAGACTACATTCGTGTAGTAGAATTTACTACATGATAAGAGGCATTAGGATCACCCTTGTGTTAAACCCGTATCACAATTACTTGACCATTTAAGTCATATTACTTGGCTAGTTAAGTCAACTAATTTTTCCCACACCTTAGCGTTGTACTCATTTTTAGTACACGAAACCCCTAGTACAACCCTCCGAGCCTATCTTTTCATTTCTAACTTTAAGCATCTTACTTAAAGGAAGAATTTGTTACACCCCACTTAAATGTACACCCAAATCGCCTTAGCCTTCCGTGTATGCACTCATCTTTAGTGCTTTATTGTTATTTGTTAAACCCTAAATTAATTATCTAATTGACTACATGGTTGCTAAGTCGAGTCATATCCTTGTACATATTGTTTTGGGACGATTGGGACTCATGGGTAAAGTACTTATTTTATGGAGTAATGGGGAAGAACATCATTTATTACCCCCGTATGTACGTTAATCTTAAAAGTACTCCAAGTGTTTTGATTTTCTTAATTCGAGTCATTAGATTAGTTTATTGTAAAGTATGTAAAGATTCAAGTGTAAGGGGAATGTTCATTCCCTATGATGTATTATTTTGGATGGTAGGGTAAGAGTGTATGAAAAAAAAAAAAAAAAAAAAAAAAAAAAAAAAAAAAGAGAAAAAACATACGGACTACCATCCCGTTTCATTCTATGTTTGTTTTATGTTTTTGTCATTTTTCATTTATTAGCTTAAGTCGAGTCTAGTCTTGGCTTAGCAACGCCATATTGTACATGTAATTAACCAAGATTGTTAACTCGCCACCAGTAAAGACTGCCTATATCCAACAAAACCGTGTATTTCATATCCCTACACCTAACGTTACAACCCTTTAAAAGACCTCTTTGATAGTTTATCCTAGGTGCTTATGCCATGTGGTGGAGGTTTGATCCTTTCCCAAGCCTACGGTAATCTATTTTGCTATGACAGGTAGTGAGAGATATCTTCTGTTTCCATATTGTAATTTATACTTTATTACACCCGAGAGATGTGAGTATCTAAACACTATTTGTGAGGTGCTTGTGTATGACCTCCGTGCTTGTCTTTGGTCTTTAGTAGAACGATTATTTGTTGTAATTACTTTTATATTAGTGTTAAATGACCCCTAACTTGTATTTTGATTAGAATAAAAGCGCATTTGCTTGAGGACAAGCAAATCTCAAGTGTAAGGGTATATGATGAGGCGAAAAATGAACCACTTTTAGGGGGTCATTTAAGCCCGGAATTGAATTTATTTGATCAAATATTGCCCTAAATCGTTCCTTTTGTGATTTTAGGTACTTTGGGAGTGAAATCTGGAAAAGGAAGCAATTCGGACGTTTTTGGAGCATAAAAGTGAAGAAAACGCCAAAGACTTAATTTTCCATGTTGGGAACAGTGTGTGACGGCGTCAAGAAGACTTTCCTGACGGCGTCAAGAGTAAAGATCATGACGACCCAGTACAGAAATGAAGGCGTCACAAAGTAGAGCGTCAAGAGTTAAATGTGTGACGGCCTGCAAAAGTGGACAACATGACGGCGTCAGATGTAGATCAAGGCAGTCCGAGGATTATTTTGGCGGCGAGATGACGACATCACCCATTTGTTCTTGACGCCGTCAGCCTCTAATATCTATATAGTTTTCTAATTTTCATTCATTAGAAGGAACAAGTTTGTAGAAACCCTAAGGCCGAACCATATACGAATTTTACAGGTTTTTCAAGGGTTTTCAGCCCTTGAACCCTTACATGTGCTATTGAGATAAGTGTTCTTTTAATTCAATCAATATGTCTATGTGTTGGTTGTCTATATCTTGTGCTTGTCTTGATTCCACCATGTTAGGCTAGATCTATCTTGTGTTTGCTTAGATCTAATGAAACCTAGATGTTAATTATGTGTTGATTACTTGTTTATAGTTGTAATGGATGAATGATTTCAATGTTAGGCTTAAGAAAACTGGCAGATCTCCAATTGGTAACATGCTTGAACGTCTTAGGAAACATGAACCGATGAGTACTAGGTTTTATTGGTTGTATTTAATGCATGAGTAAATTCTAATGATCCCATGTTGGGAGCTTCTTAGCCGGCTCGACATAGGAGTGAAGTAGGCACTCATAGGATTGGGGAGTTAAGTACGCCACCCCATGAATGGTATTAAGGAATACAATCCATCATCCACGCAACTATAACAAGTAATTAACGTGTAAAAGATATCTAGGGAGTAGTGAAATCTAAGTAAACACATTTCTCCACTTATTGCTCACAACCTTAGTTTAATATAGTTTAATTTTATTTTTAGTATTTTATTTTGATTGCATCTTAGTATTGGGTTAGTTGACTAGCAACTAATTCCGCCCAAATCCTTCAAACCCGAGATTTTTACTTGCTTTCTAAAAAATATAAAAACATAAAAAGAATCATCCCTCATCTCTAGAACTAGTATTTAGGTTTTCTAATCCTAGCGACACTATTCCTAGCTGAACGATCAATCCCCCGGTACTTGTCATTATACTATACTACATCGATCAGGTACACTGCCTGGTGGGGGTTGTAAGCTTCTCAAGATCCCTTGAGAGGTAAAGCTTGGTGCAACCCTACGCACATCATCCAACACCTCATCCGAGTCATCAAAGTCCTTCTCAAAAACCACTAGGATTAGTGTTAAACCTTGTTGCTTCAACAAAACCATCAAGTCAAGCTCATCATCTTCAAGTGATGCTTCGCTTAACATTTCTTCACCTATCCAAGATTTCCTTAACCTCACTACCTCAACACCATCCTCAACACCTTGCAATACCAATATAATCACTATTCAAGATTTGCTTAATCTTGCTACTCCAACACCCTCTCCACCACATTGCAACACCAACATAGCCACCATTCCTCCACCAACTAGACCTTCAAGTGATTCAACATCACCTTCTCAACAAGCTCAACCATCAAAAACTCCATCACCTCAAGCACCAACACTTACACCAATGGAACTTTTCCATACACCACCAACATCACCACTACCCTATTTGGAAACATTAGAAGACCTATCACCCAAATCATCAAGTCCACCATCCTTGTCACTCTTTGACACCATTGCTCAAATGGAAACCCAACAACAACCTAGTGAGCAATTAGATGATGAACCCCATCAACCATCATTGGTAGAACGATTGGCTTATGCTAGACCATCAATTTTTCCAAATGATCAAGGTCATACACACTCACAATCATTTGTGTTTCACCCAATTTACAAAGACCTTCATGGTAATCCTTCTGGCGAACCAAGCTTCCGCCATTTTGTTCAAAACCAACAACCACAACAACAAAAATCACAACAACAACAACCATCACCACAAGAACATTCCCAACAATTTGAATTTATACTTTCTTACTATAAGAAAATAGAAGAATCCATATGGGAAAAACCTCCAAACCTTAATGGTCAGATTGACACTCATTTAAACCACCTTCATGCCTTCAAACGTATGGTTGACTCTCAAATCAACCATATTATGGTTTTACAAATAACACTACACTCAACTAATGAAGGAAGCAAAAATACCTCTCAACCATCCACATTTACTCCTTCAAGTTCAAACCATCCACCACAAACAAATCAAACCTCTCTTCCACCAAACTTTCCCTGCCATGATTGCGGACATTGCGAAAGAACCGCTCACATTAGTGAAGGGTGTCGAAGGGAAATTCGCGAGCTATCCGAAGAAATGAGGTTTATACTAAACCACATTTTGGATCATCTACAATCCTTGTCTCACCCACCTCAACCTTAGAGTCTCCAAAAAAATGAAACAAAACCGTTTCTTTTGGAAAATGTTTCCCATTTAAACCAACAAACCAAAACCATGTCAACCTTCAAAATAAAACCCGCTACAATCTACAACACACATTTTCATCCTTAAACAACCTTAGCCTTGTTTTTGGAAAATGTTTCTCATTAAGGAAAATGATGATTTCCTTGTAGCTTTTTATGTTCTTAGTTTATTTTTAGTTTTTCTTTTTAAGAAGTAGGATGATGTCGTCCTAATTTCTTGTATTTGACTTTCTAAGAGTTAAAATTTTAACATGAAATGAATTTCATTCTATTACAAGGTTTGCATTGTTTGTTGACCATTTAGGTATAATGAGTAAACTATACCTCGCTATGGTAGCATACATATATCTTGTGTTTTGGAAACTAACCTTTCTTTTTGTAGGATCATTATCCATGTTTTCTTCCCTTGATACTCCATTTAGGGGAGTAATATTCAAGGGGGAGCATGAGTATTGCATTATTCCACTTCACAACTCTTAGTTGTGTTTTAGACATGAAATGCTTTCATGACTTATCTTGTGCGACAACTAACATTTTTTCTTGTAGGTTCAAAATCCATGTCTCCTCTCTTGGCACTCCATTTAGGGGGAGTATTGTCCAAGGGGGAGCAAGTGCATACTTCCGCTTTGCTACTCTTCTTTTTGTTTCGACAAAAAGGGGGAGAATTTATATATAAATTTGTTTCAAATTTTTTTTACTCTTGCATATCACATCATCTTAGCAAAAACAAGTTTTTATACTAACTTTATAAGACTTAACACTAAAACTAGTGGCTTACTTATAAATAAAGTTTATGTTTTGTCATCAACAAAAAGGGGGAGATTGTTAAAACAAATATCGCCTAAAAACGTTATTTATATTTTACGATCTTTGCTAAGTTTTGTTAATGACAAAGTATGAACTTTAGCTATTAGTAAATCATCACTTTAGTGTTTAAGTCTTGTTTAAACTAATTTTTACATTTTCTTTTAAACAAAACATTGTTTTTATTTCTTTAATTAGAAAGTGTCTTGTCACATCAATCATTTATGGCAAGCTTGTGTATTTGACTTGCCATAACATCTTACACATTTTGGAAGTTTTCCAAATTGGATTTAATGTGTTTTACTAGTTGTTATTGATGTGACTTTGGTTGGTTTGAAGTATTTATGGTAAAACCTACTGCAAGCCTGGCGGAACCCTGGGGGTACACGGGCGGAACCCATCTGAGGGTTCCGCCGTATCCGCCAGACCTGCTGTTTGTTTTACTATAAATACCAAGCCACTTGTTTGTTTTGTGTAATCATTTTTAGGACATATTTTCATATACTCTCTCAACTAACTCATTAACATTTGACTTGTGTGATCCTCTTATGTAGCAAGGGACTTCACAAGATCATTCGAGAAGTTACAAGCTTCACCTCTAAAGTTGCAAGTCTTGTTAGCTTTGTCATGTATAAGCTTTGGTAGTTTATACTTCATTTGTATCATGTATGTAGAAGTGACCGGTTAGTATTTTAGGCCACAAAATACATAGTGTGTAGGGAGTTGTTGTACCCTTGTAACAGAACTAACGGGAGTGGTTGTACCCTTGGTAAAGAACTCGACATCTAGCTTAGTGTCGGTAAAAGTGTAAGCGACGATGGGAGTGGTTGTACCCGTGTAAAAGAACTCGACATCTAGCTTAGTGTCGGTAAAAGTGTAAGCGACGTTGTAAAGGTTTCTCCAGCGGGAAAGGAGCTTGTTGATTAGTGCTTATAACTCACGAGTTGGAAACTCGAGGCGTGGATGTAGGGCAAGGAAAAAGAGTCCTTGTAGCTGAACCACAATGGCGTGGATACAGCTTTTCAAAGAACTAAACAAGTAAAGTTAGGATTGTTATTCACACGTAAAGCTTTTCAAAGAATTGAACATATAATGTTGTGTTTATATCCTTAAACAAACGTAAAGTTTTAAAGATAATCAAGTTAAAAAGCGGTAAACTATTCAACTCCCCTTCTAGTTTTCCACAACTTTAAAACAAATATTAATGTATATATGATCAAAGGATTATAGGAAATGGAAATGGAGATTTAGATCAGAAATTTTTGAGGTGCAAAAGGTGAGAAAAATTTGTGGAATGAACAAGCATTTATAGGGCAAACAAATACTGTTCTGGAGCGTGCCGGTCCCCCTTAATTAGGGGCCGGTCCCCTTAATCATTAAGGGGGCCGCCTAGTAATTAAGGGGGTCGCCCCTCCAGGACGTTGGGTTTGTTTGTTCTTTTGTGGGGAATGTTTTTCTGGATTATATTTGCCATTTTTGGTTAAAAAAATTGAATTCATATATTTATAATGATTTAAGCATATTCTTTTAATTCCAAAAATGATTTTGTAAATGATATAAAATGTTTATGACATTTTATAAAAAATCTAGTGATTTAGAAAAATTTCCTTTGATCATAGATTGCAATAAACACTTTGTTTGTTCATACCTTAAGTGATTTGGATGTAAATAAAGATATTAAACGCTAGATACTTGTTTATGTCATAAATTTTAGTTTAACGAGTTTATGTTTTGTAATCATCAAAACATAGTGATATTGTTAATATGTTAACAATGTTTTTTAGGCATTATTTATGTCAACACAATCATCACCTAGATGCGAATGGAAATGATTCCATATTGTGACGAGTGAAGGATAATAGAGGTGTTGAGCTATAGTTGGTAGTGATAATTTTGATTAGAATATTATTTAAACAATGGTATATAAGGTATGTTTCAAACAAGATGGAGATGCATATGTGATCCCATCATGACTCATGAGTCAATTTTTCTAACGGAGTTGAGACAAGCGTTGTATAATTTTTCTAATGGAATTGGGACATTTAAGTTATATGGTATTAGTTTTGGACACTCCTAGACTCCATTTACTTAGGGCCTGTTTGGTTTGTAGTTGAGTTTAAGATTAGGATTTAGATTTGGTTTTAGGTGCCGTTTGGTATGTGGATTTTAAGTAAGTTTTAGTTTTAGTTTTAAAACTTTGTTGTTTGGTTGGGGGTGTGAAATTCAAATAGTGTAACGGGCCCACTAAAACCCAAAGACATATAGCATGATGGTTTTTTAGTGATTATATTCTCTTTCACACACTTTATTTAGTTTTTCTCTTTCTCTCTCACACACATACACATAAATTTATTTTTAAATAATACTCCCTCTGTCCTATTTTAAGTGTCCACAATGGAATCTTTAGATGTCCCAAATTAAGTGTCCACTTGTACCTTTCAATCAATAAGATGAGAGTTTAGTGGGTAAAAGTAATATTTGATTGGTGGAGAATTTAATTAGTGGAATCTTCTAAAACTTTGTGCATTATGAAAGTGGACACTTAATATGGGACGGAGGTAGTAATAGTTATAATGCCAGCACACGCGGGTTTTAAAAAAAACATTTTTGAATGATTTATTTTTATTTATTAAAAACCAAATAATTTAATATTTGTTTTGTTTGATTTATGATTTTTAATTATAGTTTTTATATTATTAAGGATAATGATTTAAAATTTTTAATCCTATTGTTAGTTACCTCTTATCTATATTTTTTGTATTTATCTTCTACTTGTGTAGATATCTGTTGATACAAAAGTTGGGCGTTCCTAGTTTGGGCTCTTGCTCTCGTACCAATTCGCTCTTAATGCTTGAAACCTGCGCACTAAAAAATAAACAAACACCGTTAGGCTTATCGTGGGATTGTTTCCCACGATTATCCTCCGGCGTGAGAGTAAGTAATCGGTTTTAGGTTTCTCGTAAAGAGTTTTAGGGTTTTGTTAATCGTACCTTTAATGAGAATTACATCATTCTTTATATATGCGCAGAATCCATGTATGTTTCGTGCTCCTTACTCTTCGCACACGTAGTGCTTATCCGGTCCCAGGATCTTTATCCGTAAATAGAAGATCCTTATCTAGACCGTAAATAGTTTTGTTGGTCTTGGGCCTATGCAAGCCAAACCCATTGGTGGTGCGGCCCAAATCATTGTTATGATAGCCCACGCGTGGTGTATTTGGGCCTTAGTAATGTTTATCATTTGGGCTCGTGGCCCAAATATAGACTATACGTCATCATGTCCCCCTAGTCTAGTGTGCGCGGCTTGTAGCCGCGGATACTAGACTTGGTGAAGCAACGGCAAGTGTGGCGGGAAAAGTTACCGCCCAATATGGTGAACAATGTATTAAAGTCACCAATTTATTCAAAAATTCCTAGGGAAGTGGGGAGGGTGTCCACGTGTTTATCGGGAAGTGGAAAAAAGCGCATGTACCCGATCGTCTTCTAGCCACACGATTAGGATAGTGGATTCCACGTGGCTCACATGCTAGGGTTTTGGTAACCCTATATAAATACCGCCTCCCATTTACTGAAAAACACACGGTGAAAACACACTTCCGCCATTACTTCATTTCTTCAAAAGCGTTTTTAAAGAGAGCAACTGTTTTATTAGGTAATCCGCGTAAGCGTGCTCTATTATTAGTTTCTTTAAAATGGTTCGCCAATTACACGAGTTTCCTTCTGAAATAGACGAGGATGAACTGCGTCAGTTCTCCTCGGACTATTTTATACCTCTTGACGTGCATCCGGTTGTACCGGAGGCCAACGCGTGCATCGCGGATTTCCCTGTGGGAAAGATAGGGTTGTACACGCGCTTCTTCGAGTATGCGAACCAGCGCGTACCCATATCCATATTTTTTAGCAATGTGCTCAACTACTACCACCTTCATATTTCCCAGTTGCACAGTATAGGTGCGGCAAAAATATCTAATTTTGAAATAAATTGTTGGTTGCTTGCTATTAATCCGACTGTTGACCTATTACGTGCGTTTTACCGCACAACGTGGTCGCATGGATGGGTATCCTTTGCGAAGCGCGGTGGACGCCTTCAGTGCTATACAGAAAAGGTGGATTCTCTTAGGGACTGGAGGGAAAAGTTTTTCTGGGTAAATGATAGGGTATTTCCTTCGCCTTTTGAGTTTTATACTCAAGAGACGCTGCCAAGGGATGGGCGCCCCGCACCCGGTTCATATAACATGGCAGATGCGGAGACTATTGATGCCAACCGCATCCCCATTAACCCTTACCCTGAGGAGTTTTTAGTGCACGTAGGGCTGAGTCGCAACTATTTTCGTAGTTCTGACGAGGTGCCAACCTTCATTGATGAGAGCGGCCGGGGTGGGTGCTTGTCCCTTTTTATTTGTTCGCTTCAAATAATGTAAGTATTTCTGCATGTGTTGCGCAGAGATGGATTAGTTCGTTGTAGTGAAGCTGGAGAAGCCGAAGCAGGTGACGGTTGGTGTGCGTCCTCTGCGGGAGAATGAGCAGCCACTTCTGGATGCGACTGCTGGGCATCTAACTGTCTTGGGGCAAGCTGCGCCTGAAGATTCACCTCCTCTGCTGGTGACTCCTGTGCAGAGCATGCCTCCTACTGGAGAGCCTGCGCATGTGGAGAAGTTGCAGGCTGAGTGATGAGTATCTAAATACTCATCATTTTTATACCAATCTGAACTGCCAAAACATACAAAAACACGCAAATATGCATCATAATACTTAAAATATCTTAAAGTTGTATTTTATATGTTTCAAATGCAAAATATGCAAAAACAGATGAAAAACGTACAAAGTTTGCATAATTGGCAGTTTCAGTCCCTCAAGTTTCATAAATTGGCAAAACTAGTCCCTGGTTATTCTAAAAACATGAAAATGTCATCAAAGGTCCTTTTTAATCATAAAGTTACATATTTAGTCCTTTGGTGCAAAGTTTCACAAAATTACAAGTTTAGTCCCTGTACTTTGAAAATTGACATAAATGGTCCCTGGGATGTAAAAACTTTGAGAAAATCAATTTTGGTCCTTATACTAATAATCTTTTGCAGGAATGGTCCTTGGGTGATAAGTTTGGTGAATTTACATGATTGGTCCCTCAAAGTTTCAAACTTGACAGTTTTAGTCCCTGGGTGTTCAAAATGGGAAAATTATCATTAAGGGTCCTAGGGAATTCATAATTGTCACTATTAGTCCCTGGGTGAAAGTTTTGAATAAATTATACATTTAGTCCCTTAAGTTTCAGTTTTGTCAATTATAGTCCCCGGGTATTTTAAAAAATGAAATTATCAAAAATATCCTTGTACTATTCACATCTTGGCAAGTTTAATCTTTATATGAACTTTAGGAAAATGCCACATCATACCCTCAACTTTCACCAAATTACAAAAATAGTCCTTGTGTGAAATATAACCAAACCGGACCTTATCCTTTAATAAATAAACCAAACTAAACCCAATCACCTAGCCTAGCCCACCCTCTTTATATTTTCTTGGGCCCAGCTGTTTCCCAGCCCACCAAGCAAAACCCAGTCCACCCCGTTATTATATTACCAGGGTCAACGCCCGGTCAAAACACCAAAACCACCCCAGCCTTCCACCATTTCCCTCCCACACCACTTCCTCCATTACCACCCTGGTATTCCACCTTCCAGCTCACCACCAACCTTTCCACCCCACACCTCCACCTCCACAACACTCCAAACTCCCATTAAACCCTTAAAACCCTCATACGTTACCCACAACTGACAAAAGATATTTTGGCGCGAAAAAAGGTTTTTAAACGGTGGAGATAACTTGGACTAATTCAATGGTTCAGATATGGTGGGAAGTGTCAAAGTGGGTCCCACAAAGCCTTAGAAGTCAATATAAAGAAGCAAGGAACCAGAGATGAAGATTATTAGATTAGTCATAGTTTAAATTAGTCGTAGGTAGTATAACTTGTCAATTTAATTGTAATTTTCATTTCAAGCAGTTGTATTAAGTTAATTTAGTGTAATACAAACTTTATAAAACCTTTAATTGTGTTCTTGTTCATTAAATTAGTAAATAGCAATTTTAAGTAAAATCGACAATTTTACTTGATATTGCTAGTTGTTGTTGTTATTGGAATCCTGAGTTCATATAAGCTCTTAACACAGCTTATATAAGTTTTTATAAGTATAAGTTAAGAATTGTTTTGATAAATAAAAAAATACCAAAAATAAGCAATTAAATAAAGAAAAATAAAAAAAAAATCAGTGGAAGAATATGGAAGCAAGGAGCATGGCTCATGAAGGATTGCTAGGGTATTAGAACTCCAAGGGGAGTGATAAGTTTGGTATCTTGGTTCTTGGTTCATCATTCTGAGCAATTGGATGATTTGTAAGCACTTTGTATGAAATTTCTTCAATATTGCATATCTGTGTTTCTGTGGTTGTTATTGCATTTCTTTTATTCCATTAGCTTTAAATATAGTTAAGTAGTAGTTTTAGATCATTAGGTGTGGAAAATTAACTTAGAAATCTAAGTCTTAGTGTAGGTTAGCTGTTAAGGGAGTGTTTGGCTTAAGCTTATTCAGTGAGCTTTGGCTTGTTTTAGATGATGCAGTCAGTTTAAACATGTCCACTTAGGTTTGTTAGAGTTATTTCTTTCATAAATCCTTAGGTTCAAACAGAAAATAGTCAAAATCACATACTATCAATCCTCATAGTTAACTGTGAGGATTTTGATACACAAAATCTCATCAATTCAATTCATAATTTTGTAGTATAGCTTAAATTAGTTACTTTATAGCTTAATATAGCTTATTTAATCAGTTAGATAGCTTAGAATCTCATATAAGTCAAACTAGGTAAGTTTTTCAAAAAGTCAAAATTGCCATTATCAGGTTTTCACAAAACTTGCTTAAACATTTCTGAATTTTGTGATTTATTTTGGACTGTGAGATTTTGAGGTTTAGTTGACTACCAGCTCATCTTTAAGATTATACCATCATTTTATTTTTAGCAAAATTACCCTGGGCCCCACTCACCCCTAAACACAGCTGCAGGGCAACAAGCTCCCATGTACAGCAGATAACCAAGCCACACCACCCACTTTGTGGTGGTTTTGTGACCACCACAGTGGGCCCCAAACCTTCTAGTTAGGTTCCCTCAACCCCCCTCCTAGTATACTTTCTGAGTTGACCTTTGGTTTGACTTGAATCACTGTGGACCCCACCTAAATCAGACCCAATACTTTGTCCCATTTCTGTGTTGAAACTAAGTTTTGGATTAGCTTAATATGGCTTATTAGCTTATCTACTGAGCTTATTTGTCCAATTTGAGCTTTGACAAGTCCATTAGACTTATTTGAA
The DNA here is from genome assembly GCA_030686995.1 of Artemisia argyi. Taxonomy (NCBI): domain Eukaryota; kingdom Viridiplantae; phylum Streptophyta; class Magnoliopsida; order Asterales; family Asteraceae; genus Artemisia; species Artemisia argyi. The sequence goes on from CM060677.1 coordinate 137,770,749, forward strand.
CCAGAAAATACCATAGTGGGACCCACATAAGCTCTTGAGAGTTTATTTCCATTTTCAGTCAAACTTGGTCAACTGTTAGAGTTGTTGGCTTATATCTAGCTTATTTTTAAGTTGTAAAATATTTGTTTTTACAAAAGTTAGTTATATTTAGGTATAATATAGTTTGGAAATAGAAAATTCAAGAAAAAACAATATAATAGTAAGTGATAGTTTCTATTTAATTTAATTTAATTTTAATTTTCATTTTTAGATTTTTATTAAGTAAGTTATATTTTTATATTTTTATTAATTTCCTTATAGGTTAAAGTATTTATAATAATTTTCTCAGATTTTTGTTTTGTCTTTTAGTATTAATTAGAATTAAAAATAGTTTTATTAGTAATTAATCAATAAATAAGTTTTAATTAGCATAAATAGTTTTTATATAGTAACACCTATATTTTATATTTTTCCTAGCTTCTATAAGTTATAAAATAACTTTATAAATTTTCTTGTGATTTATACTGTTCATTTAATATTTTTTATAATTTAAATAGTTTAAATAGATATTAATTAATAAATAGAATAATAATTAGTAAACTAGTTTAAAAATATATAAAATAAAGTTTTTTTAATTTTTTAGTATTCCTGTAATGGTTAATTAAATTTATAAACTTTTTCATAATTTTCTAAGTTAGTTTAGTATTATTTGTAATTTAAAATAGTTTAATTAGTTTAATTATTATAAATAGTTTTTAATTAATAAAAAGCTCATAAAAAGACAAAAAGATTTATTTTTATTTTTTATACTTTCTTCAAGTTCTAATTTAAGTTTAGAAATTATTTTTATAAGTTTTTAGTTAATTTGTAGTATTTATAATTTTTAGTTTCAATTAAATTAGTTTTAAATAAATAGTTAAATAGTTTTTATTTAAATAATTAATAATAAATAATATAATAATCTAAAAAATAGTTTTCTTTTTAATTTAATTTTATTTTAAGTTTAAGTTTATAGAATTTTCATTTTTAACCCTTGCAGTTTATTTTTCTTAAAACTCACCTTTTTCTCAGTACGCAGTCGCGTCTGATTTTAATTTGGTGTACGTTTTTAAATACCTAGCTTTCACGTAATCGTTAATTTAGTTTTCCTAAGTTATTTTAAGTTATAAAACCCTAGTCTAACACACACACACACACTTATAACCTTTCCTGTTCACATTCACTAATCACAGATTTGTTTTTAATATCATTACAACTTCGTTGGGACATTACGACCCGGGAAAACACTGTATTTCACGGAAGCATTTGCCTCAGCTGTTTGACTATTATAGTTGGCCATTCACAAGTGGTTGATCAATAATTATCTGACTGTTTGAGGCGAATCAAAATTTGGCGCCGCTGCCGGGGAGGTTGTGCGCTTATTTTAAACGATTTTGCGTATTAGTAAACCTGAATACACATCCATTGTATATTTACCATCTTTTATCCATATTTTTATAAACCAAAACACAAAAATATTCACCTTTACACCCCTACCTATTTGATTCTTCATTTCTCATCCCCAAAACCCTTTGATTTTACTTTCTTCCACTTATCTCATAATTGATTCTAATGGCATCTCTCGATGACGATTTCATTAAACAAAGGGCCTGTAAAATTGAAGTTGAAAAACTTATGGCCTTGTCAAAAATGTCGAGATGTTATGTTGATTATGATGGACCTTCGATTCCTATTCCCTCTCCGGTGAGGGAAAGAGATCATGAAACCGAGGTGACAAAGGACCTTGTACTTTCCTCTGACGATGGAGGTGCTAAATACGTCCAAACCACGGTTGTCCAAAAACCTAAGCTCACAATTGATCCTAACCTTTCACGGTTTACGGTTAAAAGTTTGTCAAGCAAACGTACAGAGCTTAGAGCAGTGACTGAAAAGAACGACTTACCTAACCTTCACGTTTATCAAGAACCAAAACCCGAGACCATAACGGAAGTGGTGGAAATTGCTAGCTCTAAGAGCACACCACTTGTCCCACCTCCAGATTTTGTTTCTTGTGTCGGTTGTGGTGAGCCGCTTTTCGGTTTTCCATGTCATTGGTGTACATGTGAACAATGTGGTAATGATATCCAAAACGGGAGTTGTTTGTTTTGTGGATCGAGTAATTCATTTGCTTATGATCCTAATCAAAACTCATTCAACGACTCCTAAAATTTTTCCAACTACCCATCACATTCATACGAGCAAGAATCATATTATCCAAATCTCAATGATGCTTCGTATCAAAATACATCAAACCAGACTCAACAGTTTAACTGTTGTGAGTATTGTGGTGGTTCACACTACAGTTCTGATTGTCAAACTAGGAATCTGTTTGTCTATGAACAGGTTCCAAATAACAATTATGACTTAAACACATACGACTCACAACCACATCAGTTCAACTGTTGTAAGTACTGTGGAGGTCCACACTTTAGCTCTGATTATCAAACAAGGAATCCATTTCCTTGTAACAATTATGACTATTCGTTTCAAGACCCACCTCCACAGTGCCAAATAATTCAAGCAACTCCTCATATCCAGCAAGACCCTTGTCTAGAGGTTCTTGAAAAACTTAAAGACCTTAAGGAGGAGTTGGCTAATATGTCGTCTCACAATGCACAAAGTTTTTCTTGTGTATATTGTGGGGGTCCTCATAATGATGATCAATGTCAACCTTCCGGTTTTGACACATCTACACCCCCACAGTCTCCACTCATTCCATATTCTCGTGATAAATCTATCGCGGAATTACTTGTTGAAAAACATGCTGCTAGAGACGAAAGAAGCATGGAAGAATTACTAGTCTTAGAACATGCAGCTATAACACGTACCAAATTTCAAAATGCTGCTCTTCTCTATGAAGATGATGAAAGTGATGATACCTCATCATGTTCATCAGTTGAGACTCCTTCCATGCATATACAGGGAGAAAAGAATATAACTGAATCACCAGCAGTAAAAATAATGGAACTTGTAGACTCCATAACTGCTAGTCCTTCTCAGTTCCCTCTGTATGATGTTATCACACCCGAGGTTCCCACTCACTCTCTGAGCATGGGGGATGAGCATCTTGACACAATTCCTGCAAAGGAATCTGATGAATTCATAAAGTCTAGTGTTGAGAACCTTGTCCCAATCCCAAGAGAGTCACAGGGAACTCTTGATCATATGTGTGATATTCCTACCCACCCTGATAATCCAAATGATCAAATTGAGAATGTCTCTAATTCCGGTAATGATTGTATATCTTATGGAGACATTGAGTATGTTGAGGCATCACTGCCTCATTCTGATGTTGATCCTCTTCTTGAGGATTTCACAAAGGAACTCACTCACATCATTCCACTTCTATCTGGAAGTAATGATGATATTCTTGATTTTAAAGCCGATATGGGAGAAACTAAAAATCTTTTAAACTCTAATCCCAACATCGAGCTTAGTACTTCACATACTGATGATAATTCTTTATCTTCTGGAGACATCAGTTATGTGGAGGAATTACCTTCTGAGCTTGTCAACTCAGAAGGAGAAAAAGATAATCACTTTGTTCCCGAAGCAGTCAAGACTACTCTCACCAATCCTCTATATGAATTCGAATCCGAATTCACTTTGATTTCTGATAATCTACTCTTTGATATTCAGAATGAGGATTGTGATGAGTCCACAACGGAACATGAGTTCACAGATTTACATCTTGTGAATGATTCTCTTTACGAGGAGTTTTCCTTTGAACTCACTCATATCATATCTCCACCGGAGTATGATACTTTCTATTTTGATCTAGACATACCCATAATATGTCTTGATCAAACGAGCTTAAAGGAGGAGATTCATGAAACAATGAATTTTCCTATTGAAGATGAGGAGTTAATCATAATTTTCATCATGACTTTCTTTCTTTTCTTCATATATTCTGTTCCCTATCCTGTTTTTCACTCCTTCGGGAATGAAGACATAATCTTTGACCCCGGCATTCTCATTTATAAAATATGAGCCGGGTACTTATCTCATCGGTGTGGAACTTTCACGTGCTTCAAATGTTTATCCAAACGTCTTGAATGAAAGTCCGATTGAGATTGTCTCTTCCACTTGCTTCCCCATGGACAAATGAATTCGGGGTCGAGTCAAGCTAGTGACTCGGTAATCAAAAACAGTAGCATGTATATAGGTTTTCACCCGTATGTACCACCCTAGTGTGGGGGAGATGCCCCACATGTTGTATATATATATATCCTCTAAAAAAAAATGTACATATAGTGATAGCTTCTATTTAAGAAGTTTTATCTAAAAAATAATTGTATGTATATACACATAAAATAAAGGCTAAGGAATATTTTCTTCTTACGTTCTAAGTGTTGGTTTAACACCCGGTACTTTGAATATTGAGGACAATATTCAGTTCTAAGTGTGGGGGGAGATTCGTTATTCTAACGAATTTAAACACATGTTCCATCAAGAACCCCCATTTTAGCCAAAATTTTAAAATTTTTTCTCACTTAGAACGCAATAAATGGTATCAATCCTCCATGTCTAACCCACAACAGGATTGGCTAATCCAGGAGCAAACGGTTCTTGGTAAAGATAACTCAAACCCGTTTATGGCTTGCAATTTGCCAAAAATTGTATGGTTCCTCAACTCCCCATATCCCATTAAGCAAATGAGTTGGCTAGCCCGCAAGATTATGGCTTGTGGTAAAGGCCGTGGAAAAACCATAATTGGTAATCAGCTCACCAAGATGTTGACTATTCCATCAAGAGTTGGCTAGTCCAGAAGCAAACGGCTTCTGGTAAAGACAAATCAAATCCGTTGACAGCTGGTGGTTTGCTAAAAATCACACGGTTATCAGGTGTGCCACAGTTCTCACACCTGGCTACTCCAGAAGTGATGGCTTTTGGTAAAGAGTTTTTCAAATCTATTAAGTTTTTCTCAATAGATTGCTAGGGACTAGCAATAGTTTAGTGTGGGGATTGATGAGTGTCTAAATACTCATCATTTTTATACCAATCTGAACTGCCAAAACATACAAAAACACTCAAATACGCATCATAATACTTAAAATATCTTAAAGTTGTATTTTATATGTTTCAAATGCAAAATATGCAAAAACAGATGAAAAACGTACAAAGTTTGCATAATTGGCAGTTTCAGTCCCTCAAGTTTCATAAATTGGCAAAACTAGTCCCTGATTATTCTAAAAACATGAAAATGTCATCAAAGGTCCTTTTTAATCATAAAGTTACATATTTAGTCCTTTGGTGCAAAGTTTCACAAAATTACAAGTTTAGTCCCTGTACTTTGAAAATTGACATAAATGGTCCCTGGGATGTAAAAACTTTGAGAAAATCAATTTTGGTCCTTATACTAATAATCTTTTGCAGGAATGGTCCTTGGGTGATAAGTTTGGTGAATTTACATGATTGGTCCCTCAAAGTTTCAAACTTGACAGTTTTAGTCCCTGGGTGTTCAAAATGGGAAAATTATCATTAAGGGTCCTAGGGAATTCATAATTGTCACTATTAGTCCCTGGGTGAAAGTTTTGAATAAATTATACATTTAGTCCCTTAAGTTTCAGTTTTGTCAATTATAGTCCCCGGGTATTTTAAAAAATGAAATTATCAAAAATATCCTTGTACTATTCACATCTTGGCAAGTTTAATCTTTATATGAACTTTGGGAAAATGCCACATCATACCCTCAACTTTCACCAAATTACAAAAATAGTCCTTGTGTGAAATATAACCAAACCGGACCTTATCCTTTAATAAATAAACCAAACTAAACCCAATCACCTAGCCTAGCCCACCCTCTTTATATTTTCTTGGGCCCAGCTGTTTCCCAGCCCACCAAGCAAAACCCAGTCCACCCCGTTATTATATTACCAGGGTCAACGCCCGGTCAAAACTCCAAAACCACCCCAGCCTTCCACCATTTCCCTCCCACACCACTTCCTCCATTACCACCCTGGTATTCCACCTTCCAGCTCACCACCAACCTTTCCACCTCACACCTCCACCTCCACAACACTCCAAACTCCCATTAAACCCTTAAAACCCTCGTACGTTACCCACAACTGACAAAAGATATTTTGGCGCGAAAAAGGTTTTTAAACGGTGGAGATAACTTGGACTAATTCAATGGTTCAGATATGGTGGGAAGTGTCAAAGTGGGTCCCACAAAGCCTTAGAAGTCAATATAAAGAAGCAAGGAACCAGAGATGAAGATTATTAGATTAGTCATAGTTTAAATTAGTCGTAGGTAGTATAACTTGTCAATTTAATTGTAATTTTCATTTCAAGCAGTTGTATTAAGTTAATTTAGTGTAATACAAACTTTATAAAACCTTTAATTGTGTTCTTGTTCATTAAATTAGTAAATAGCAATTTTAAGTAAAATCGACAATTTTACTTGATATTGCTAGTTGTTGTTGTTATTGGAATCCTGAGTTCATATAAGCTCTTAACACAGCTTATATAAGTTTTTATAAGTATAAGTTAAGAATTGTTTTGATAAATAAAAAAATACCAAAAATAAGCAATTAAATAAAGAAAAATAAAAAAAAAATCAGTGGAAGAATATGGAAGCAAGGAGCATGGCTCATGAAGGATTGCTAGGGTATTAGAACTCCAAGGGGAGTGATAAGTTTGGTATCTTGGTTCTTGGTTCATCATTCTGAGCAATTGGATGATTTGTAAGCACTTTATATGAAATTTCTTCAATATTGCATATCTGTGTTTCTGTGGTTGTTATTGCATTTCTTTTATTCCATTAGCTTTAAATACAGTTAAGTAGTAGTTTTAGATCATTAGGTGTGGAAAATTAAGCTTAGAAATCTAAGTCTTAGTGTAGGTTAGCTGTTAAGGGAGTGTTTGGCTTAAGCTTATTCAGTGAGCTTTGGCTTGTTTTTGATGATGCAGTTAGTTTAAACATGTCCACTTAGGTTTGTTAGAGTTATTTATTTCATAAATCCTTAGGTTCAAACAGCAAATAGTCAAAATCACATACTATCAATCCTCACAGTTAACTGTGAGGATTTTGATACACAAAATCTCATCAATTCAATTCATAATTTTGTAGTATAGCTTAAATTAGTTACTTTATAGCTTAATATAGCTTATTTAATCAGTTAGATAGCTTAGAATCTCATATAAGTCAAACTAGGTAAGTTTTTCAAAAAGTCAAAATTGCCATTATCAGGTTTTCACAAAACTTGCTTAAACATTTCTGAATTTTGTGATTTATTTTGGACTGTGAGATTTTGAGGTTTACTTGACTACCAGCTCATCTTTAAGATTATACCATCATTTTATTTTTAGCAAAATTACCCTGGGCCCCACTCACCCCTAAACACAGCTGCAGGGCAACAAGCTCCCCTGTGCAGCAGATAACCAAGCCACACCACCCACTTTGTGGTGGTTTTGTGACCACCACAGTGGGCCCCAAACCTTCTAGTCAGGTTCCCTCAACCCCCCTCCTAGTATACTTTCTGAGTTGACCTTTGGTTTGACTTGAATCACTGTGGACCCCACCTAAATCAGACCCAATACTTTGTCCTATTTTTGTGTTGAAACTAAGTTTTGGATTAGCTTAATATGGCTTATTAGCTTATCTACTGAGCTTATTTGTCCAATTTGAGCTTTGACAAGTCCATTAGACTTATTTGAACCAGAAAATACCATAGTGGGACCCACATAAGCTCTTGAGAGTTTATTTCCATTTTCAGTCAAACTTGGTCAACTGTTAGAGTTGTTGGCTTATATCTAGCTTATTTTTAAGTTGTAAAATATTTGTTTTTACAAAAGTTAGTTATATTTAGGTATAATATAGTTTGGAAATAGAAAATTCAAGAAAAAACAATATAATAGTAAGTGATAGTTTCTATTTAATTTAATTTAATTTTCATTTTCATTTTTAGATTTTTATTAAGTAAGTTATATTTTTATATTTTTATTAATTTCCTTATAGGTTAAAGTATTTATAATAATTTTCTCAGATTTTTGTTTTGTCTTTTAGTATTAATTAGAATTAAAAATAGTTTTATTAGTAATTAATCAATAAATAAGTTTTAATTAGCATAAATAGTTTTTATATAGTAACACCTATATTTTATATTTTTCCTAGCTTATATAAGTCATAAAATAACTTTAGAAATTTTCTTGTGATTTATACTGTTCATTTAATAGTTTTTATAATTTAAATAGTTTAAATAGATATTAATTAATAAATAGAATAATAATTAGTAAACTAGTTTAAAAATATATAAAATAAAGTTTTTTTAATTTTTTAGGATTCCTGTAATGGTTAATTAAATTTATAAACTTTTTCATAATTTTCTAAGTTAGTTTAGTATTATTTGTAATTTAAAATAGTTTAATTATTATAAATAGTTTTTAATTAATAAAAAGCTCATAAAAAGACAAAAAGATTTATTTTTATTTTTTATACTTTCTTCAAGTTCTAATTTAAGTTTAGAAATTATTTTTATAAGTTTTTAGTTAATTTGTAGTATTTATAATTTTTAGTTTCAATTAAATTAGTTTTAAATAAATAGTTAAATAGTTTTTATTTAAATAATTAATAATAAATAATATAATAATCTAAAAAATAGTTTTCTTTTTAATTTAATTTTATTTTAAGTTTAAGTTTATAGAATTTTCATTTTTAACCCTTGTAGTTTATTTTTCTTAAAACTCACCTTTTTCTCAGTACGCAGTCGCGTCTGATTTTAATTTGGTGTACGTTTTTAAATACCTAGCTTTCACGTAATCGTTAATTTAGTTTTCCTAAGTTATTTTAAGTTATAAAACCCTAGTCTAACACACACAGACACACTTATAACCTTTCCTGTTCACATTCACTAATCACAGATTTGTTTTTAATATCATTACAACTTCGTTGGGACATTACGACCCGGGAAAACACTGTATTTCACGGAAGCATTTGCCTCAGATGTTTGACTATTATAGTTGGCCATTCACAAGTGGTTGATCAATAATTATCTGACTATTTGAGGCGAATCAAAATTTGACGCCGCTGCCGGGGAGGTTGTGCGCTTATTTTAAACGATTTTGCGTATTAGTAAACCTGAATACACATCCATTGTATATTTACCATCTTTTATCCATATTTTTATAAACCAAAACACAAAAATATTCACCTTTACACCCCTACCTATTTGATTCTTCATTTCTCATCCCCAAAACCCTTTGATTTTACTTTCTTCCACTTATCTCATAATTGATTCTAATGGCATCTCTCGATGACGATTTCATTAAACAAAGGGCCTGTAAAATTGAAGTTGAAAAACTTATGGCCTTGTCAAAAATGTCGAGATGTTATGTTGATTATGATGGACCTTCGATTCCTATTCCCTCTCCGGTGAGGGAAAGAGATCATGAAACCGAGGTGACAAAGGACCTTGTACTTTCCTCTGACGATGGAGGTGCTAAATACGTCCAAACCACGGTTGTCCAAAAACCTAAGCTCACAATTGATCCTAACCTTTCACGGTTTACGGTTAAAAGTTTGTCAAGCAAACGTACAGAGCTTAGAGCAGTGACTGAAAAGAACGACTTACCTAACCTTCACGTTTATCAAGAACCAAAACCCGAGACCATAACGGAAGTGGTGGAAATTGCTAGCTCTAAGAGCACACCACTTGTCCCACCTCCAGATTTTGTTTCTTGTGTCGGTTGTGGTGAGCCGCTTTTCGGTTTTCCATGTCATTGGTGTACATGTGAACAATGTGGTAATGATATCCAAAACGGGAGTTGTTTGTTTTGTGGATCGAGTAATTCATTTGCTTATGATCCTAATCAAAACTCATTCAACGACTCCTAAAATTTTTCCAACTACCCATCACATTCATACGAGCAAGAATCATATTATCCAAATCTCAATGATGCTTCGTATCAAAATACATCAAACCAGACTCAACAGTTTAACTGTTGTGAGTATTGTGGTGGTTCACACTACAGTTCTGATTGTCAAACTAGGAATCTGTTTGTCTATGAACAGGTTCCAAATAACAATTATGACTTAAACACATACGACTCACAACCACATCAGTTCAACTATTGTGAGTACTGTGGAGGTCCACACTTTAGCTCTGATTGTCAAACAAGGAATCCATTTCCTTGTAACAATTATGACTATTCGTTTCAAGACCCACCTCCACAGTGCCAAATAATTCAAGCAACTCCTCATATCCAGCAAGACCCTTGTCTAGAGGTTCTTGAGAAACTTAAAGACCTTAAGGAGGAGTTGGCTAATATGTCGTCTCACAATGCACAAAGTTTTTCTTGTGTATATTGTGGGGGTCCTCATAATGATGATCAATGTCAACCTTCCGGTTTTGACACATCCACACCCCCACAGTCTCCACTCATTCCATATTCTCGTGATAAATCTATCGCGGAATTACTTGTTGAAAAACATGTTGCTTGAGACGAAAGAAGCATGGAAGAATTACTAGTCTTAGAACATGCAGCTATAACACGTACCAAATTTCAAAATGCTGCTCTTCTCTATGAAGATGATGAAAGTGATGATACCTCATCATGTTCATCAGTTGAGACTCCTTCCATGCATATACAGGGAGAAAAGAATATAACTGAATCACCAGCAGTAAAAATAATGGAACTTGTAGACTCCATAACTGCTAGTCCTTCTCAGTTCCCTCTGTATGATGTTATCACACCCGAGGTTCCCACTCACTCTCTGAGCATGGGGGATGAGCATCTTGACACAATTCCTGCAAAGGAATCTGATGAATTCATAAAGTCTAGTGTTGAGAACCTTGTCCCAATCCCAAGAGAGTCACAGGGAACTCTTGATCATATGTGTGATATTCCTACCCACCCTGATAATCCAAATGATCAAATTGAGAATGTCTCTAATTCCAGTAATGATTGTATATCTTATGGAGACATTGAGTATGTTGAGGCATCACTGCCTCATTCTGATGTTGATCCTCTTCTTGAGGATTTCACAAAGGAACTCACTCACATCATTCCACTTCTATCTGGAAGTAATGATGATATTCTTGATTTTAAAGCCGATATGGGAGAAACTAAAAATCTTTTAAACTCTAATCCCAACATCGAGCTTAGTACTTCACATACTGATGATAATTCTTTATCTTCTGGAGACATCAGTTATGTGGAGGAATTACCTTCTGAGCTTGTCAACTCAGAAGGAGAGAAAGATAATCACTTTGTTCCCGAAGCAGTCAAGACTACTCTCACCAATCCTCTATATGAATTCGAATCCGAATTCACTTTGATTTCTGATAATCTACTCTTTGATATTCAGAATGAGGATTGTGATGAGTCCACAACGGAACATGGGTTCACAGATTTACATCTTGTGAATGATTCTCTTTACGAGGAGTTTTCCTTTGAACTCACTCATATCATATCTCCACCGGAGTATGATACTTTCTATTTTGATCTAGACATACCCATAATATGTCTTGATCAAACGAGCTTAAAGGAGGAGATTCATGAAACAATGAATTTTCCTATTGAAGATGAGGAGTTAATCATAATTTTCATCATGACTTTCTTTCTTTTCTTCATATATTCTGTTCCCTATCCTGTTTTTCACTCCTTCGGGAATGAAGACATAATCTTTGACCCCGGCATTCTCATTTATAAAATATGAGCCGGGTACTTATCTCATCGGTGTGGAACTTTCACGTGCTTCAAATGTTTATCCAAACGTCTTGAATGAAAGTCCGATTGAGATTGTCTCTTCCACTTGCTTCCCCATGGACAAATGAATTCGGGGTCGAGTCAAGCTAGTGACTCGGTAATCAAAAACAGTAGCATGTATATAGGTTTTCACCCGTATGTACCACCCTAGTGTGGGGGAGATGCCCCACATGTTGTATATATATATATCCTCTAAAAAAAATGTACATATAGTGATAGCTTCTATTTAAGAAGTTTTATCTAAAAAATAATTGTATGTATATACACATAAAATAAAGGCTAAGGAATATTTTCTTCTTACGTTCTAAGTGTTGGTTTAACACCCGGTACTTTGAATATTGAGGACAATTTTCAGTTCTAAGTGTGGGGGGAGATTCGTTATTCTAACGAATTTAAACACATGTTCCATCAAGAACCCCCATTTTAGCCAAAATTTTAAAATTTTTTCTCACTTAGAACGCAATAAATGGTATCAATCCTCCATGTCTAACCCACAACAGGATTGGCTAATCCAGGAGCAAACGGTTCTTGGTAAAGATAACTCAAACCCGTTTATGGCTTGCAATTTGCCAAAAATTGTATGGTTCCTCAACTCCCCATATCCCATTAAGCAAATGAGTTGGCTAGCCCGCAAGATTATGGCTTGTGGTAAAGGCCGTGGAAAAACCATAATTGGTAATCAGCTCACCAAGATGTTGACTATTCCATCAAGAGTTGGCTAGTCCAGAAGCAAACGGCTTCTGGTAAAGACAAATCAAATCCGTTGACAGCTGGTGGTTTGCTAAAAATCACACGGTTATCAGGTGTGCCACAGTTCTCACACCTGGCTACTCCAGAAGTGATGGCTTTTGGTAAAGAGTTTTTCAAATCTATTAAGTTTTTCTCAATAGATTGCTAGGGACTAGCAATAGTTTAGTGTGGGGATTGATGAGTGTCTAAATACTCATCATTTTTATACCAATCTGAACTGCCAAAACATACAAAAACACTCAAATACGCATCATAATACTTAAAATATCTTAAAGTTGTATTTTATATGTTTCAAATGCAAAATATGCAAAAACAGATGAAAAACGTACAAAGTTTGCATAATTGGCAGTTTCAGTCCCTCAAGTTTCATAAATTGGCAAAACTAGTCCCTGATTATTCTAAAAACATGAAAATGTCATCAAAGGTCCTTTTTAATCATAAAGTTACATATTTAGTCCTTTGGTGCAAAGTTTCACAAAATTACAAGTTTAGTCCCTGTACTTTGAAAATTGACATAAATGGTCCCTGGGATGTAAAAACTTTGAGAAAATCAATTTTGGTCCTTATACTAATAATCTTTTGCAGGAATGGTCCTTGGGTGATAAGTTTGGTGAATTTACATGATTGGTCCCTCAAAGTTTCAAACTTGACAGTTTTAGTCCCTGGGTGTTCAAAATGGGAAAATTATCATTAAGGGTCCTAGGGAATTCATAATTGTCACTATTAGTCCCTGGGTGAAAGTTTTGAATAAATTATACATTTAGTCCCTTAAGTTTCAGTTTTGTCAATTATAGTCCCCGGGTATTTTAAAAAATGAAATTATCAAAAATATCCTTGTACTATTCACATCTTGGCAAGTTTAATCTTTATATGAACTTTGGGAAAATGCCACATCATACCCTCAACTTTCACCAAATTACAAAAATAGTCCTTGTGTGAAATATAACCAAACCGGACCTTATCCTTTAATAAATAAACCAAACTAAACCCAATCACCTAGCCTAGCCCACCCTCTTTATATTTTCTTGGGCCCAGCTGTTTCCCAGCCCACCAAGCAAAACCCAGTCCACCCCGTTATTATATTACCAGGGTCAACGCCCGGTCAAAACTCCAAAACCACCCCAGCCTTCCACCATTTCCCTCCCACACCACTTCCTCCATTACCACCCTGGTATTCCACCTTCCAGCTCACCACCAACCTTTCCACCTCACACCTCCACCTCCACAACACTCCAAACTCCCATTAAACCCTTAAAACCCTCGTACGTTACCCACAACTGACAAAAGATATTTTGGCGCGAAAAAAGGTTTTTAAACGGTGGAGATAACTTGGACTAATTCAATGGTTCAGATATGGTGGGAAGTGTCAAAGTGGGTCCCACAAAGCCTTAGAAGTCAATATAAAGAAGCAAGGAACCAGAGATGAAGATTATTAGATTAGTCATAGTTTAAATTAGTCGTAGGTAGTATAACTTGTCAATTTAATTGTAATTTTCATTTCAAGCAGTTGTATTAAGTTAATTTAGTGTAATACAAACTTTATAAAACCTTTAATTGTGTTCTTGTTCATTAAATTAGTAAATAGCAATTTTAAGTAAAATCGACAATTTTACTTGATATTGCTAGTTGTTGTTGTTATTGGAATCCTGAGTTCATATAAGCTCTTAACACAGCTTATATAAGTTTTTATAAGTATAAGTTAAGAATTGTTTTGATAAATAAAAAAATACCAAAAATAAGCAATTAAATAAAGAAAAATAAAAAAAAAAATCGGTGGAAGAATATGGAAGCAAGGAGCATGGCTCATGAAGGATTGCTAGGGTATTAGAACTCCAAGGGGAGTGATAAGTTTGGTATCTTGGTTCTTGGTTCATCATTCTGAGCAATTGGATGATTTGTAAGCACTTTGTATGAAATTTCTTCAATATTGCATATCTGTGTTTCTGTGGTTGTTATTGCATTTCTTTTATTCCATTAGCTTTAAATACAGTTAAGTAGTAGTTTTAGATCATTAGGTGTGGAAAATTAAGCTTAGAAATCTAAGTCTTAGTGTAGGTTAGCTGTTAAGGGAGTGTTTGGCTTAAGCTTATTCAGTGAGCTTTGGCTTGTTTTAGATGATGCAGTCAGTTTAAACATGTCCACTTAGGTTTGTTAGAGTTATTTATTTCATAAATCCTTAGGTTCAAACAGCAAATAGTCAAAATCACATACTATCAATCCTCACAGTTAACTGTGAGGATTTTGATACACAAAATCTCATCAATTCAATTCATAATTTTGTAGTATAGCTTAAATTAGTTACTTTATAGCTTAATATAGCTTATTTAATCAGTTAGATAGCTTAGAATCTCATATAAGTCAAACTAGGTAAGTTTTTCAAAAAGTCAAAATTGCCATTATCAGGTTTTCACAAAACTTGCTTAAACATTTCTGAATTTTGTGATTTATTTTGGACTGTGAGATTTTGAGGTTTACTTGACTACCAGCTCATCTTTAAGATTATACCATCATTTTATTTTTAGCAAAATTACCCTGGGCCCCACTCACCCCTAAACACAGCTGCAGGGCAACAAGCTCCCCTGTGCAGCAGATAACCAAGCCACACCACCCACTTTGTGGTGGTTTTGTGACCACCACAGTGGGCCCCAAACCTTCTAGTTAGGTTCCCTCAACCCCCCTCCTAGTATACTTTCTGAGTTGACCTTTGGTTTGACTTGAATCACTGTGGACCCCACCTAAATCAGACCCAATACTTTGTCCTATTTTTGTGTTGAAACTAAGTTTTGGATTAGCTTAATATGGCTTATTAGCTTATCTACTGAGCTTATTTGTCCAATTTGAGCTTTGACAAGTCCATTAGACTTATTTGAACCAGAAAATACCATAGTGGGACCCACATAAGCTCTTGAGAGTTTATTTCCATTTTCAGTCAAACTTGGTCAACTGTTAGAGTTGTTGGCTTATATCTAGCTTATTTTTAAGTTGTAAAATATTTGTTTTTACAAAAGTTAGTTATATTTAGGTATAATATAGTTTGGAAATAGAAAATTCAAGAAAAAACAATATAATAGTAAGTGAGAGTTTCTATTTAATTTAATCTAATTTTAATTTTCATTTTTAGATTTTTATTAAGTAAGTTATATTTTTATATTTTTATTAATTTCCTTATAGGTTAAAGTATTTATAATAATTTTCTCAGATTTTTGTTTTGTCTTTTAGTATTAATTAGAATTAAAAATAGTTTTATTAGTAATTAATCAATAAATAAGTTTTAATTAGCATAAATAGTTTTTATATAGTAACACCTATATTTTATATTTTTCCTAGCTTCTATAAGTCATAAAATAACTTTAGAAATTTTCTTGTGATTTATACTGTTCATTTAATAGTTTTTATAATTTAAATAGTTTAAATAGATATTAATTAATAAATAGAATAATAATTAGTAAACTAGTTTAAAAATATATAAAATAAAGTTTTTTTAATTTTTTAGGATTCCTGTAATGGTTAATTAAATTTATAAACTTTTTCATAATTTTCTAAGTTAGTTTAGTATTATTTGTAATTTAAAATAGTTTAATTAGTTTAATTATTATAAATAGTTTTTAATTAATAAAAAGCTCATAAAAAGACAAAAAGATTTATTTTTATTTTTTATACTTTCTTCAAGTTCTAATTTAAGTTTAGAAATTATTTTTATAAGTTTTTAGTTAATTTGTAGTATTTATAATTTTTAGTTTCAATTAAATTAGTTTTAAATAAATAGTTAAATAGTTTTTATTTAAATAATTAATAATAAATAATATAATAATCTAAAAAATAGTTTTCTTTTTAATTTAATTTTATTTTAAGTTTAAGTTTATAGAATTTTCATTTTTAACCCTTGTAGTTTATTTTTCTTAAAACTCACCTTTTTCTCAGTACGCAGTCGCGTCTGATTTTAATTTGGTGTACGTTTTTAAATACCTAGCTTTCACGTAATCGTTAATTTAGTTTTCCTAAGTTATTTTAAGTTATAAAACCCTAGTCTAACACACACACACACACTTATAACCTTTCCTGTTCACATTCACTAATCACATATTTGTTTTTAATATCATTACAACCTCGTTGGGACATTACGACCCGGGAAAACACTGTATTTCATGGAAGCATTTGCCTCAGCTGTTTGACTATTATAGTTGGCCATTCACAAGTGGTTGATCAATAATTATCTGACTGTTTGAGGCGAATCACTGAGTCTTCTGACAGCGTGGAGGTGCTAGAGTCTGAGAATGTAGCGCAGAATCTAAAGCGCAAGGGAGAGGCTGATGCCCCTGGTACTTCCAAGAGGAGGCGCAATCTAATCGCGGATGAAGAGTCATCCGCAGAAGATGACACGTCCGCCACCGGTGCGGATAAGGGGATGGCAAAGGCTTCGCCCCCTCTGTAAGTAATAACCACGCATTTCCTATCTTCGTATATTATTATTTTTTTTTATATCTAACCTTCTACTTGTGCTTTGTAGTGACCAGACTGCAAAGGATGATGCGGCATTTGTGGAAGGCGTGATCCCTCCTCAGAATGCAAACGTGGAGGAGGGAGTGAAGGGGCTGAGGAGGTATCTGCGCAGCAGCTGTTGGTGGAGTTAGCTGTTGCTGCTGAGCGTCAGACTGAGCTGGTCGCTCAGTTGAAGACGCGATACATTGGGGAGAGCAGCACTCATGCCCAGAAAGATGAGGAGATTGCCCTTCTCCGTGTGCAGCTAGCTGAGGCGCAAGCGGAGGTAGGGTCCGCCAAGGCGCACGCAGACAAGGTCACTGATGAAAAGTTGACCATGATGGCTGAGCTGCAGCATGCGCGCGGGGAACTGTATCAGTTCAGGGCAAATCTTACCTGGGGGTAAGGTATCTTGAGGAGAAGAAGGCTGAACACTTTGGCCATATTGATGAGTTTCGCCTGCGCATGGAGAAGATTCTGAAGGAGCAGGAGGAGAAGCTGCGCGGCCTGAGCATAGATTATGATGAGGAATTATACCCTCATCTTATGTCTACAATAGCTGAGCGCAGGTACATCCTTATATATTTTCTGCAATGTTGCCTTATTATGTTGATTGATTTGTCTCTTTTCTTCTAATGCATCCTTTTTCTGTTTATGTAGGTGGTTGATCAGTCATGGCTTGCGCCTGGCTGCGATGGGCACCTTAGAGTCTCCAGAGGTGTTGGAAACCTTTGGAAAGGTGGTGCAGTGCGCCGTGGAGTGTGGTAGGGCGCAAGCTATGGAGGAGCTCCATGAGGCGAAGGTGCTGAGCGTGGCGCTTGCTGAGGTGCCTGGTTATAATGCCAATACTTATGACGAACTGATGAAGGCTATGGAGGGGATGAAGCTGCTTGAGCTTCCCCATATTGCGCGGCTGGAGCGCGACCAAGATTACCCTATAAAGGTAATTATGGAGGGGTTAACCCTGGGGCGCCATATCTTGGAGGATGCAGAGGCGCAACCAGACTATTTTCTAAAGCCTGACGAGTCGCAGCTGCAAGTTCCTGTTTTTGCGCAGCCGTGCCATATGTTGAATCCTTTTGTTCTTGAAAAGGAGGTTCCTCTTAAGGAGGTATTGGAGCTGCACGCGGAGAGAGCTGCCAAGAAAAAAGGTGTTAAGGGCAAGGCCATCCTATGCGGTGTGGGCGCTACGCATATTCCCAGATCAGATGGGGTTCCTGTTAGCGTAGCGACCGTATCGCCTAAGGATGCGTTGCTTTTGAGAAAGCTCCAAGAGGCAGGAAGCTCCGATGCCCTAGAAGATAGTCCTGAGCATCGTCATAGTGTGTAGATGTAGGCTTTTGTAACTTGTATATTTTTGTATAAATAACAAATTATATCTTTTGCGTGTTATGGTATCCGTTCGGAAATTGTCATCCTTTATGTAAAAAGATCAATCAAGATACTCTTTTTGGAATCTATGTTTAAATTAAGTGTGTGACTCAAGATAAATCGTAAGTATGAAAATAGACTTGCATTATTATGCAAAGTCTTATTGAATGACCAAGAATCTTGGCTTATAATTTGCTAAGCTTGTACGTAATATTGCGCATCCTTCGTGGGATGCGCATAGAAAACTTACTTCAACGTCTTGAAAGTAAGGCGCTTAGCAAGGATGCGTGATCCAATGTTGATGGGTTTGCAACCCTCTTACTCAACGAGTTAGTTAGTAGGTTTACTCATCCTTTCTGCCATCGTGGATCTTAACTAGTGCATGCACGCCAAGTAGGCAAAAATATAAAATAACAATATTGAGACATATAAGAATGTACGCAATAAAGTAAAATGTGTTATGGAGTTAGCTAGAAACCATAACGTTTTAAAGATACTTGCAAGTTTTTTGGAAAATAAAAACAATTCCTAATAAAGAAAAGAAAAAGCAAACAATTATTGGGCACATACGGAGGTGCAAAGTTGTCTGTTTGTGTGCCGTAGCCTTTTCTAAAGGTAGCATCTTTTGAGATTGCAGATATTCCAAGTGCGCGCCAGATCGTGACCTTCCATATCGCGCAACCTGTATGCACCATTACCTAGCGCATCGGTGACCTCATAAGGTCCTTCCCATTTTGGTCTAAGCTTGCCTGTGTCTTCTGCGTGGCTCGTGTCGTTAGCGCGGTATACAAAATCTCCTGGCCTGAAGGAAGTATGTTTGACTCTTGCATCATAATACTTCTTCATTTTTACTTTAGTCTTTGCTTCGCGTATAGCTGGGCGTTCACGCCTTTCTTCCAGCAAGTCCAAGTCTATGCGCCGCTCCTTGCATTTGTTGTGACGTTAACCTCTGTTGTTCGTATAGTTGGCATCCCTATTTCAACTGGTATGATGGCTTCTGTCCCATAGACAAGAGAAAATGGTGTGTCTCCGGTACTGGTTTTGATTATGGTGCGATGTGCCCATAAAACATGTGACAACTCGTCCACCCATTTTCCTTTGTGTCTGTCAAGGCTCACTTTTATTCCTTCACCTAAGCTGCGATTCGCGCGCTCAACTAAGCCATTGATTTGTGGGTGTTTTACTGAAGCAAAGTGTTGTGTGATGTTCAATTACGCGCACCAATCTTTGAATGGGTTGTCACAGAATTGTTTCCCATTATCTGATATGATTTCACCAGGTAGCCCAAAGCGACACACAATATTGTCCCACACGAAGCGTTTTACCTGGTTTCCAGTGATGTTTACCACTGCTTTTGCCTCAATCCACTTGGTGAAGTAGTCTATGGCTACGATGAGGAATTTTAGTCCTCCTGCTGCAACTGGGAAAGGGCCTGCGATGTCAATGCCCCATTTATAGAATGGCCATGGTGAGGTGATTGGGGTTAACTCTTGTTGTGGTTGGCGCGGAATTGGCCTGTGTACTTGACAATTGTTACATTTTTTTATCATGTCTCGCGCATCGCGGTGCATAGTGGGCCAATAATATCCTGACCGTAGAGCGCGCGCCACAACAGACCGTAGTCCTGAGTGCATGCTACATGATCCAACGTGGATTTCTCAGAGTACATAATCTGCTTGAAGAGGTCCAACACATCGGAGCCAAGGTTGGAAGAAAGAACGTCGATATAGGATGCTATCCCTTAGTTCAAATCGTTGCGCTGTGCGCCGCACTCTTCGAGCGTCCTTAAGATCTTGTGGTAAGATTCCTTTGCTAATGAATTCAATAATAGGTGTCATCCACGTGGGATCCTTTTCTTCTATCACCGTGGATACTTCCATCTCCAAGATTGATTTGTTTTTTAGAGTTTCTACCAATACCTGTTTGGATAGGTGCGCAAAGCTTGTAGGTGCAATCTTGCTAAGCGCATCAGCTTTCCTGTTGTCCCCTCTAGGTACTTGTTTGATTGTGAACCTATCAAAGTTCTGAATTAAGGATTTGGTTTTTTCCAGGTATTGGATCATGTGTTCATCCTTGGCTTCATACTCACCTAACACATGGTTAGCTACTAGCCTGGAATCTACATTTTCCTCTAGGTTGCGTACACCCATTTGAATTGCAATACGCAGTCCAGCGAGTAGGGCTTCATATTCTGCCTCATTGTTTGTGGCTGTGAATTCGAAACGCAGTGCGTAGGTGAACTCCATTCCTTCTGGGTTAGTAAGGATAAGGCCTGCGCCTGATCCATCCACGCACGAGGATCCATCTGTGAACAGAATCCAAGGTTCCTGTAGATCTGTTTTGCTTGTTGCAGTTGGACTATCGGTATCTGGCTTTTCAACAATAAAGTCGGCTAATATCTGCCCCTTGATTGCAGTGCGTGGTCTATACGAGATGTTATATTGGCTCAACAACACACTCCACTTTTGTAGCCGCCCTGATGCGTCAGGTTTAGAGATAACTTGTTTAATTGGCTGGTCTGTGATCACAGCTATTGGGTGCGCTTGAAAGTATCTGCGCAGTCTTTTGGCTGCGAATACTAGAGCTAAAACCAGCTTTTCCATGGCGCTATAGTTAGTCTCTGTCTTCTTCAACGCTTTGCTTACAAAGTATATGGGTGTCTGGACGGAATTCCTATCTGTCAATAGTACTGTGCTAACTGCTCCATGGGTTGCAGATAAATACATGATTAACTCTTCCCCTGGTCGTGGTGCGACAAGTTTGGGGAGTGATGCCAGATGCTGTTTTAGCTGTTGGAAGGCTTCCTCTGCTTCCTCAGTCCAACGAAAGTCTCCCTTTTTGGTGCACTTCGTGAGTGTTTTAAAGAGAGGGAATGATTTGTCTGCTGACTTAGATAAGAAACGGTTTAGCCCGGCTAGCTTTCCGTTTAATGACTGGACTTCTTTCAGTGTGCGCGGTGAGGGGAGATCAATAACGGCTTTTGTTTTTTCTGGGCAAGGCTTGATACCATCAGGTTCTATTAAGTACCCCAGGAACATGCCTTCTGTCGCACCAAATGTGCACTTCTTGGGGTTTAACTTCATGTTTATTTTTCCCAATGTTTTGAACGTCTCCTCGATGTCGCGCACCAATTCATCCTCTGTGTGGTTCTTGATGACAAGGTCGTCAACGTAGACTTTCAAGTTTCGACCTACTTGTTTTTCGAAAGCCATGTCCACCAATCGCTGGTATGTTGCGCCTGTGTTTTTTAGGCCAAAGGGCATTTTTGTGTAGCAATAGACCCCTTGACTTGTGTGGAAAGCTGTTTTTTCTTCATCCTCCACTGCCATCTGGATTTGATGGTACCCCTTGTATACGTCTAAGAAGCACTTAAAAGGATATCCGCACAGGGATTCTACTTTCCAGTCTATCTCTGGCAGTGGATAGCAGTCCGCTGGGCATGCTTTGTTGAGGTATGTGAAGTCCACGCACATCCTCCAACTGCCATCACTCTTTTTTACCATCACTGGGTTAGAGAGCCAGTCGTGATAGTATACTTCGCGCATTATACCTGCGTCTACAAGTTTATGCACTTCTTCCAGAATGGCTTTTGCGCGATCTGGGGCCTGGCCGCGCTTCTTCTGTCGTATTGGGGGATATCCTTGTCGGATTTGTAGCTTGTGCTCCGTGATAGAGCGTGGCACTCCGGTCATGTGCTTTGGTTCCCACGCAAAGATATGCAGGTTCTTTTGCAAGAGTGCGCATACAGCCGCTTTACCTTTGTCAGATAAAGACCCTCCAATCGAAATTTGTTGGTTTGGGTAATCAGGATGAATAGCGACTTTTAAGTTTGGCATTTTTTCTGCGTGCTGTTCTGGAATATTCTCCACCTCACTGGTTACTGCGTTGCATTCTTTGGGTGGTACTGTTGTGTTGTAGAGGGTGACAATTCCTCCTTCTACCTGAAATTTGAGCATCCCATGTGCTGTGGATGGTACAGCGCGCATGGATGATATTCCAGGTCTCCCGATGATGCCGTTGTACGGTGAAGGAGATTTGATTACCATAAAATTTATCCACGTTGCTGTTGAGTGTTGTTCATCGTCCACAACTACCAGTAAGCGTAATTGCCCCATGGGCCATATCTTTTCTCCTGTGAACCCTATCAGCGACGTTGTGGCTGGTATCAATTGACTTTGTATCTCAGGTCGTAGCCTTTTGAAGCAATGCTCATATAGGATGTCTGCGGATGCTCCTCCATCAATATACATGCGGCGAATCTCATGTCCCCCAGTATATATCTCAATAGTTAGTGGCTCCACTACTGCGTTGTCCGCAGCTAGAGTGGGGAAGGATATCTCCTTTTCTGGAGAGAACTTTTGACTGACTTTTTGTTTTGTCTTGCGTTGCCATGACTGTATCATGTAGATGATGTCCGCCTTATCTTTGGGAGGTTCTTTTTTGCCTCCATTCCTTTGCTTGTCCTTCCCTTCTTTAATGTTTTTTACGAGGTGATCCATTCTTCCCTCCCGTACTAATTTTTCAATTAGTTGTCGTAGCTGGACACACTCGTTGGTTGTATAGCCCTTTTGGCCATGATATTCGCAGTATCCATTCCCTATGCGCTTGTCCTCTGCGGTACGCATTGGTGGAGGTTTTTGGAAGTTTGCACCTTCTGTTACAAATATTTCCCTCGGAGTCTTTGTGAGAGGGGTATACTTGTCATTATCTCGTCCACTGCGATAATTCTTGCTGCGGTTGCTGCTCTGATCATTAGATTGTCTCCTAGGCTGTTCTTGTTGCCTATAATTTGAGTAGCCTTTTTTACTGTCCGCAGCGGCTGCTTCTCCTTGTATGAATGATCTTGTGCGCTTCATTAGCTCATCAAAAGTTTGGGGAACCTTGTCGTTTAGCTTCCAAATGAGTTCTGGGTTATTAATCCCATTCATGAACCCTGAAATTTTTAGGACATCAGGACACGCTTTGACGTGTATACACTCATCTTTAAAGCATTCCATATAAGCGCTGGTTGATTCCCCTTGGCGCTGCTTTACTCTGGCTAGTTCAACAGGGTTTTTAGCACACTTCTTTCTTTGGGTGAAGTTTAAACGGAATGCTTTCCGCAATTCTTCAAACCCACCGATGCTCCTTCGTGGAAGTTTACTAAACCACGTACGCGCATTCCCTACTAAGGTAGAGTTGAACATATGGCACCACACAGGTTGTGGCCAATTTTCGATAGTAGCGGCTGATTCGAAAATTTTTAGGTGGTCATCCGGATCACCTGTTCCATCATATGTTTTAAAATTAGTGGGCATGCGCCTTCTCTTATGATCGGAGTAATCGCTGATGCGTCGTGTAAATGCATCAACTTTCTGTCGACGCCACGGGAGAGACATGTCTTTGTCTTCTTCTTCGCGACGTCTTCCTCTAGACTTCCAGTGCCCTGTTTCCTTATCATCGTTGTCCGAGGAATCGTTGGAGGAAGAGTAATCTCTTTTGCGGCGCTTGCGCCGGCTTCCTTCAGAGGAAGAGCTTGAGGGCCTTTCACTTGGGGATATTCTTCTCCCTAACCTGTCGTGAATTCTTTTGCTCCCAGACCTAGAGGAACCTTCGCTTGGTGAATGTTGAGGTCTTAATCTGTCTTGTATCCCTCGACTACCGAGTCTGGAATGAACATTGGTACGCCTCTCGCCGTCTTCATATTCCTCTGAATATTGTGAGCCAGATGTCGTACCCAGCCTATCATGGATAGTGGTACGTTTTTCATTATTTTCGCGTCTTCCTCGCAGGTGGCGCGGTGGTGATACTTCGCGTTCTGGACCAAAGTTGAGCCAGGCTTGCAGGCTCGTACTTGACCTTCTCCTTGATTCTTCTTGCATGAGGGCGGTTAGAGTTTCGTAATTTTGGGATACAAAGTTACTCAACGTTAGATCAGGTGCGTCCTCATTCGCTACAAGAATATCTGCCTCAGTATTGGGCAACCTATCTTGGTTAGGTGCGCCAGGCGGCACAGTGTTGTCCACTATAGGTGCCGTTTGGTGGGGAATATTGAAGAGGGTGCGCTGGAGTTCTTCAACGCTTGGGACTACTGTAGTGACTTGGGTAGTCCTTATAGGCAATTCTACCGCTGGGAGAGGTAGGGTTGGTCCTGTCTCTTGGTGACCAGACGCACTGGTTGTTCCAGAAGCCTGCCTAGAGGTTGAATCTTGTTGATTCTTCCTCTGAGGGTCACGTGTTTTTTCCAACTGCGGAGTTCGCTGGCTTGAGTTTTTATTCTTCGTCATTCTAGTTCTTTAGTTCTTAGTGTGTGTCCCACGGATGGCGCCACTTGTTGATACAAAAGTTGGGCGTTCCTAGTTTGGGCTCTTGCTCTCGTACCAATTCGCTCTTAATGCTTGAAACCTGCGCACTAAAAAATAAACAAACACCGTTAGGCTTATCGTGGGATTGTTTCCCACGATTATCATCCGGCATGAGAGTAAGTAATCGGTTTTAGGTTTCTCGTAAAGAGTTTTAGGGTTTTGTTAATCGTACCTTTAATGAGAATTACATCATTCTTTATATAGGCGCAGAATCCATGTAGGTTTCGTGCTCCTTACTCTTCGCACACGTAGTGCTTATCAGGTCCAAAGATCCTTATCTTGACTGTAAATAGTTTTGTTGGTCTTGGGCCTATGCAAGCCCAACCCATTGGTGGTGCGGCCCAAATCATTGTTATGATAGCCCATGCGTGGTGGATTTGGGCCTTAGTAATGTTTATCATTTGGGCTCGTGGCCCAAATATAGACTATACGTCATCAATATCAATAAAACAAATTTATAAATTTATAAATTAAAAAAATAATAATTAAAATATTACCTAATAAGAAAGCATTCTATTTTTTTGAAATACGAAAGTCCCCACTTAAGGTTTTATTTTATTATATAAAAGAATTTTACTTTTAATTTTATTAAAAAATCTATCAAATAAATATAATTTTTCTCTCAAAATATTAAACCAAATCCAAACCTCTTTATAAACCAAACGCACCTTTAAATTTGGATTTGAATTTGATATAAAAAAGAGAAAATATATTATAAAATAAATAATAATAATCAGTAATTTAATTAATAGTTTAAAGTTAAAGTTTTTTATTTATAAATAAATAAATAAATAAAATGAATGAGTGGTGGAAGAAAAAAGTGGGCCCACATATAAGAGAGAAAAAATATATTTTAAAATAAATAATAAGAATCAGTAATTTATTTAATTGTTTAAAGTTAAAATTTTTTATTTAAAAAGAATTAAATAAATAAATAAAATGAATGAGTTGTGGAAGAAAAATATGGGCCCACATATCTTTTAAAACCCGTCATATGCACACTAACCCTAACATTGAGGCCAACATTTGAGGAACTCTTATATTTGAGTTTTTTGTGAGGTCATCATAACCTATCCCCTCAACCAAACATTGTTATTCAACCCAAATTAAAATCGTAGGATTCATCCCTCTATACCAAACGCACCTTTAGTGTCTAAAATTCACATAGTGGGAAGATATGAGAAATTACATTATTTTAATAATGAAATCAAGTTGTGTTTCAAGATTGGGGATAATGTCGCAAGTTGCATTATTCCAATTGTGAATGGATGATAAACTTTATAATCCTGGTTATGTGTTTTTGATAATTTGGTGCGTGAAAGATGAAAGGTTATTGAATTAATTGTGAGGATGATAGGTTATTGAACTAATTTTCACTAATAATTACCGTCAAGAGTGAAGTTTAGTTGTATAAGTTTTGAGTGCAACGGTTGATGTGTTTCTTGTAGGGTTTATGTATGATTGATATGTGTATAAGTATGTTTCCCTCCACCTTAATCAGTGGCCATCTTATATAAGAGCATACGGTACAATCACCAAATTCCGTGGTTAAAGTTTAACATTTCGTGGTTAAAGCCTCATTAACCATACCGCCCCCTGGTTAAACTCTCGTTAACGTGGCAGGTTAATCCTTTAACCTCGCGTTAAAGGCTAACTTGAATTAAAACACCCCCGGTTAAAGTTTGGTTATTATGACGTGGTAGTTGGTGAAACCTTAATTTGAGGTTAAGATACCCCATGCTCTAATGTGTTGAATGAAAAATAAAGTTGAAAACAAATGTTGACGGAAGCGAACAAATAAATCAACGCATTAGCATAAAATTCCTACAGAGATACACATACTATATGTATATAGGTTTTTAACTATCTACGGATCTGCACTCCTGGAATATTTCAGCACAACCGTCATCTGAATCTGTGTTATACCGACTATAAACACGCACACAAAACATGATCCTTTAAATCCAAGGCACCAGTCACGGCAGTGATTCATCCGGCAATAATAAAATCTCATATGAATAGGAAAACCGTCACGAGTATCTTCATCAAACCGCTATCTGTGACATCATAAACACGACATCAAACTTCATTTAACAAATTGAATTTTATAGGTACCAATTTACGTAACATTGCATCGATTTAGGAAAAAGATAAAGTAACTAAATCATACCTTAAATCAAGTTATAAAGAATAGAGGGTCTTAGGCCGGTACCCAACATGAACTTGCATATAGAATCCGTCCTTTCCATCCTTGAAGCATCCATTTGCCATTATCATCAAGAACAAAATCTTTGTTATACCCAGCCTTCACCTTAGATTTCAACTGTGAAAAAATCTCACGATCAACTCGTCTTTGTTTGAAACCAGCCCTTGAGGTTCTAACCTGCCACTGCTTGTAAGTCTCAGGCCGCTCCACTCTCTCATGACCTTCACACGCAATCACATTCATAACTTCACGGCCAAAAAATGCCTTCTCAAAATTCTGTCTACGCTCATCATCACGATCCATTGTCGCATCAAACATATCAAACAAAGCAGAATAATGAAAAAGAGCCTCCTTGAAACGAGTAACAAAGAATGGTACACTATAAGACCCATTAACAATCGAATGAATAAAAATATCAGGTTTCATATCCCTAATTAACTTGAGAACCCTGTCCCTTGGACTATCTTTCACATTCGTCTCATCAAGCAAATTCTCAAAACGATCAAGACAATTCACCACAAGAAACTCGTTTCTTTGAAGCTTCAGATCTTCAATTTTAATCATCTCCCAATTTTGAGTCGCGACAGCATTATATTCAAACGGAACCTTAAACCTCTCACAATAAATAGCCAATCTTCGACCCGTTTCCTCTACTTGTTCAGCAGGCCTAAAACCACGTTGTGGAAGCTCAATTCCCGTAATTCTCAGCTTAGGCGGCCCACCAGGTCTAACTGCTAGGTGTTTCACTAGTACCGGCCACTGAAACCCGTACCCAATCCCAAAGTCGACTATATGCAGAGTTGAAGAAGTTAAAGTCGTGTCATGTATAGTTCTGTTAGCAAAATAAATTTCGTTCTGTTTAAAAGGGCAAGCCTTCAAACAAGCCTGAAAAGCTCTCAGTTTCTCAACAGCTGATATTTGTGTAGCCTTTTGAGATGTGTAGAGATATGAACCAGTGCCAGATAAGCGTGCCTCTAATCCGACTGCAAATATATGAGCCAGCCGCTGTGAAGCGTTGCCACTAGGAGATGTGTGTTGTCTTATCTGCTTCAATTGTTCAGTTGCAACTTTATGATCATTAGTAGCAACTGTTTGCGCACAGTTAATTAATAAAGTCTTGATGTCGATACTGTCATTTGCATTTCCTGGTCTCCAAGGAGCATTCCAACCATTGTAAACATGGTTGAGATTATTATGATTTGCTAATTCACCGAAACCAGGCATGGGCTCACCTTTATCATTAGTACAAAGAAGAAGTTTATCGAACAATTCTGATAATTCCGGTTCTTCATCTTCATAAACCGCAGACTGTTTGGTAGTTCGTTCATCTTCAAAATCACTATCTTCCAATTCACTATGCTTCCTTCCCCTGGACCCGTTATCCATCTCTACACTTTCCTCTTTTACTACAACATTTGGAGAAACATTCGTCGAATCTGATGGAAGATCATATTTATCAAGATCAATAAGTAAAGGTTTGTTTTGTGGAAGGAATTTACTCGCTTCTTCCATGCCCCTTTTATACAACAAAATAGATTCACTATCCGTGAATATATTTTGTACCACATGCTTGTGTATAATCGAATCCATTGTGTCCTTAACATCATTAGTGACACTAGTTGTAGGACTAACAAGTGGGTGATAGTCAACTGACTGAACTTGTGTAACCGAAGATTTTGTTTCAAACGAATCACTTCTAACACATTTTGGGTCAACCGAGCTATTGCTACCACTCATACTGTACTCACTTGTACTACAACAAAAGAGCTCCTCCGGGCTTTCGACAGTCGGCTGCAGCGGCGAGTAGCTCTTACCAAAGGCTTCAAATAACTCTTTTTCAGTTGCTTGTAAAGCGAAAGGGTCATGAAACATACTCTGTCTACTTACCATATCCTCTTCCACAAGAATCTGGTTTAAGAACTTAGAAACCGATTCTTCATATTCATCAGGTGAACCAACTTGCGACGTCACAGTACGAGGATCTTGGTAAGGCACAGTTACAGGAACATCTAGGAAACTTAGATCTAAGGGCTCATCTCTAAATCTATTCCCATTATTAGTATAGCTCGGAAACTGATCAAAAACCGGAGATATATTTTCATTATCCCATGAGAAACCATTGCTATAATCACCATAATCATTAAAACCTGACTCCATAACCATCTACACTTGACCAAAATCTACACAAAACACTAAAGTATCAAGACACGTGATAATCTCTCACCAACTACAATGAATGTAAAACGAAAATAGACAAGTAACTAGGAATAACTTTCAACTGAAATCTAGAAACAATAACCCCAAAAAAGGTGGTAATAATAATATAAAGCTGAATCGCATGAGGCTGCAACATCAAGAACGTTACCCATAAGCACTACCAAAAACAAAACCATATAAACTTCTTTTCTAACAAAACTACAAAAACTTCTATAAAAAAAAATATAGATATCATAAAAAAGACAACTAGCAGGATCTAATTCTCTCTCTCTCTCTCTCTCTCTATCCTGATCTTAATAAAATATGTCCTTTTCCAAATAGATATAAAATAATATATCTACATGTCAGATAAAGTTTAACAAATTTCACAAATCTAGATACATTCTATTATTCTATAGATTTCAACTTTAACATATCAATCATAACAACATGATTCATGCAATATCAAAAGTTTATTAGAATAAGAATTGAATCATGCATAAGAGATAAGTGCAGATTGATGATTTAGTTATGATAAAATAATAATAATAATAATAATAACAATAATAATAATAACATATAAAAAAGAAGTCAAACAACATAACAAAATAGTGTACCTTAAAAAAAATAAGTGTGTGTTTGACAGACAAAAGATATGAGAGGAAGTAAAAGAGGTTTGACAAGATATAGAAAGTTAAGAAATATATGGGATGACGAGGCTTTATGTTTAGCCACACGAGTCTACTTATAAATCAAGAAGGTTCTTAGACTGAGTTAACTCAGTTTGTACGGTCGGGAAACCGGCTGTAGACGGTCGACATGAGATATACATTATACAATGTGATTGTGGGGTCACTTTGTAACGACCCAAAATGACAAAAATCTTATTCTATGATGATTTTTTTTTTTTTTTTTTTTTTTTTTTGGAGCCTTTGGAGTAAAACGTGGACTTGGTCATGTTATTCCACACGGCTATGACTGTAGAGTGTTAATAGGTTTATTAAATGAGCTTAATACACACATTAACACATACACGAATCCGACCTCATTAGAGGTTGGATTGGTTCGGGTCCATTTGGGTCAGGTATGATAGGGTTAAGTCCAATCAGATTTGTGTCAATGAAAAATAACTAAAGTGAGTAAATGACCTAACAAATTCACTTAGTACTATAATAAAGTCACATGGATAAAATATGAAAAGAAAAATGTTTTTCTATATTCGAATAAATGCAGTTGATCGAAACCCGAATAATTCAAAAATATTTAACGGGTGATAAATAGTTAGTCAGGTCAACCGAATAAAAATAATAACCTGGTTCCGACCATTTTAATTGGGCGGTAGGCTTTGTGAGGCACCCGTACGCATGTCTAAGGGTCCGTTTGGTTTGAGTTTGAGGGTGTAGTATGAGTTTTGGATTGATGTGACCTTAAAGGTGCGTTTGGTATTCCATTACAAGAATAAAACTATAACTATGAAAGTGATTAAAGATGTTTGTTTAAGATGAGGGAGTCCATCACTATGGTAATGAATAATAGATATAATTCATACTCCATATACATCAAGAGAGCTAGGTATAGATCTTTCATAGGTGAGCGACCCACCACTACTATCAAATGCATACCCATTGTCATTCATGCCATTATACCAAACGCAACCTTAAATGTTTGGTTGTATATTTTGAAAGGGAGAATAGATTGATTAATGATAGATAGAAAGATTAGTAAATAGGTAGGATTTGATAAGTATTACTATTTTTAGTTGGTCCCATTTACCACTCCACTATCATCTTTCTATACATCTTTTATATAATATGAGAACTCACTTTTGGCCAAATTGAGGGATTCGATTAACCAATGGGAGGGCTCCATTTAGAAATTGAGGCCTCTCATTCGTTAATTGGTTTTGCAATCGAGAGAATGTCGGAGCGCCAAAAGTGTTTTTTTTTTGGGACCTCACCAAACATAGACATGTCGAAAACGCGAATAAAAAAACCTTTTGGAACCGGGTGTGTTTTCTGAAACTTTGGTGTCCCGGGGTCTCTGGTAGTACGAGAGGCACATTCTATAATGTATTAAAAACGATAGTTATCATGTCCGATATTTTTTTTCATATTTGAATTATGCGTTATCTTCTAGATCACGGTTGCGAAACCCTAATCCTGAGCCTATATATACTCGCCCAATGTGGGTGCTCATTATTCATTGGTTTTCTAATTCTTTTGTTTTCGTTTTCTTAGCGCAGGCAAAACTATGTTGATCACCTCCCTTTCGGATATTGACGGTACGAATGGTAAGATTAATATTAAGGTGAAAGTAGTTTCTATATGGAATCAATACTACGGTGTCACTAATCAGTCCAAAGTTGCTGGTATTGATATGATTCTGATGGATGAAGAGGTATAATAATTTGTTTATAACCAAATATTTCTTTTCAGATCTATATGCATGTTGTAAATATTTATCGTTGATGATATGGTTTGTGAGACAGGGTACGAAGATCCATGCGATCATTGGTAATTTAGTAGTTTCTGATTTCCAGTTTCTCATTGGTAATTTAGTAGTTTCTGATTTCCAGTTTCTCATTCGCCTGGGTGATTGCCATTTTATATCAAACTTTATTGTCAAAAGTAATACAGGCATGCTTAAATTGACTTCTCATTCATGCAAAATCCACTTTATTAAAAAAAACATGTAAAACGATGTTCTGATTTTGCTGATATACAAGAGACTTTGAATCTACTTCCATTTGAAAGTTTTTTAGGGAACGGGAATGACCCTAAATCTTTTTTTGGTAAGTTTTTTATTTTTTAATTATTTTTTGTGTTACGCTTTACCATTATATATATTTCTTATATAGAAATACAAGTGTTTCTTATATAATATCATATATGTTTCTTATATAGTTTTGATTATGTTTTGGATTCTGTAACAGAATCATGTGTTTCTTATAAAGCAATTGAATAACTATCTTTGTTTCTCATTGAATATATGTTGTGATTTATTCTTTTCAGATGTTATTGGACAATTGGTCGAGAACAACAACATCACTTTTATTGATCCAGAAGACAAACCTAAACAATTTTTAGAGTTCAAGTTACAAGATCTTAGGTGATTTATAGTGTTTATCGTTTTTCAAATTATTTATGATGTCATAAAACAAATACTTTAGAATGACCATGGTTTTGTTAATAATGTTATATCTTTTTCTCCAGTGGTGTGAGAGTTCCATGTACACTTTGGAATGAACTGGCTGTTATGCTTCATGAGTATATCAAGGCACATGCAACATCAAAAGATCTTATAATAATACTTATGGTTATGGCAAAGAAAAGCATGTGGGATGGTAGGTATTTTGATTTTCAATTTTGTTATGCGAGATTTAAGAAAGGATATCATAATTTTTTATCACATGCAGCTACGGCGCAAGTCTCAAATTGTTTTGCTGGCACGAGAGTGTTGATAAATGATGAATCAAACCCACATATCAAAGAATTCAAAAAAAAAGTAAGTTTGTGCATTAACGTGGTAATTCTCATGGTTTTATAAGTTTGATAAAATAATTGTGTTGGGGTTTTTTTATTACCTGAATAGATTGCTAAGTTCCGATGTTGCTAAGAGTGGAGATACAAAGGTAGTCCTATCTACAGAGTCGGTAGTAAGACAACCAGTACAGTTTTATTTGCAGTTTCCATTCAAAAGTATCGAGGATGTCTATGACATGGAAGAGGTGATTTTATTTTGTGTTTAATTGTCTATTAAATATTTATTTACTAATTTATTCATGTAGTAATCTTATTTATTAATATTTTTTATTTGTTTTGTTACTTTTGCTTTGATTCCAGTCGAGTGGGTGTGTTGTTATAGGAACAATTTTGAAAGTTGTATCTGATCAAGGGTGGTATTACATGACGTGTACTGTTTGTAAAAGCATCGTGAAGATATTTTCGAATACTGAAAATGGAAGAAATTATTGTGAAGCTTGTGGCGTCCAGGCGAAACTTTATCCGAGGTATGAAACAATACAATTAAATATATACAGGTTGGTCGAAAGTAGGAGCGTTGATACATCTGACTTCAAGTGAATGTTCGACTCTTTTTGTAACAACATTGTGTAACTTAACTATCTTCTAGCAATTTATCTATGTTTATTGTATTGCTTGGTGGTTTTTTTTCTAACTGATAATTTAAACATGGATGAGTTGAACGACGATAGGAGTGTTGAATGGTTGATATATATTTTTTTTTTATCTGAATTGTCTTGCTTAACAACAATGGAGGATAAATGTTCTTACATGATCAAGGTTTAAATACGTGTTCAAGATGATAGCGGTTCGGCTACTTTGTCTTTGTTTGGGCAGGATGTTGGTAAACTTATTGGCAAATCACAAGCATATCTAATGCAAAAAATTGACAAGGTTGTATAATCATACATTGTATTGCTGTATTTGGATTTATTTTTTTAGAAAATCAAATAACGTTTATCATGTTTATGTAGGATTTACCAGTGGAAACATATCCCGAAGATTTGGATACCTGGTTGGGAAAAAATGTGTGTTTAAGATACAAGTTTCTAATTATAACTTGAATAATAATTATCACGTTTTCACAGTTAACAAGGTAACTGGGGGTGAATCAATTATAAAAGAACTCACAAAAAAACATCTAGGAGAAGAGGTATGTATTTATATTTTTAATTTCGTTATAACACCTTTACATTTTTTTAGACACTAGCCTTATTTTCAGAATATTTTTTTATTCAGAGTCATGCCGAAGATGAAGACGTATGATCAGTTGAGGAGGAGCAGGTTGAAAATCCTCTACCAGTTGATGAAGATGATGTTGAACCTCCATCATTAACTAGTATTAAGCGCAAGACCAAAACACTCCCGAAACGAGGTGGTAAAAAAAACTGCAAAGACGGACCAAGATGATAGTTAATTTTGAGTTTCAGATGATTTTGATAATATTTTATTTATTTATGTTTTTTCGTTTGATATAACAACTACATTCGTGGTAATTTGTTTGTTATGTTATATAACTGTTTATTTTATAGAATTGTGTTTTGGTTACATATCAGAATTACGTGTTTTTCCTATATTAAGTCGTAATTTTAATATGGCCACGTGTTATAAAATTGGTTTCCCATTTGTAAAGATGGACCAAGATAAATGATAATAATGTATAACAATTATATTTGCATGGTAATTTGTTTCTAATATTATGGATTTATTTATTGTTTAAAGTTATGTTCTGGTCACATATCAGAATCACATATTCTTCTTACGTTACTTTATAATTTTAGTATGGCTACGTATTATAAAATTGGTGTTTCATTTGCATATGGATGACTTGGTTATTTGCGTGCTAATGTTTGTTTCTTATATTATGGAACTGTTTGTTTTTTAGAATTGTGTTTTGGTTACACAGAATTACATGTTTTTCTAATATTAAGTCATAGTTTTACTCTACTTACGTGTTTTAAAAGCGGTTTCTCATTTTTAAAGATGGACCAAGATATATGATAGCAATTTTTAATTACAAACAATTACATTATAATTTTAGTATGGATACGTATTATAAAATTGGTGTTTCATTTGCATATGGATGATTTTTATATTTGTATTGTTTTTGGGTTAAGAGGGTCGCAATGGAATAAAAAAAAAATATTGTTTCCTATATTATTATTTGACTTTGTTATTTGCTTGTGAATGTTTGTATTTGTTCAGTGAAAGTATGATGAATTCAATGTTGGTTTTCTACATATTTTATTTTATTCTATGTGTATGATTTCATTTTAAATAATGTCGTATCTTAAATTATATGTATTTGATTCACAATACAACTGCTCTGGCTGTTTTTAAGGGGGGCGGCCTTGATTTAAGGGGACCGGCACGCTCCAGTTGTCAGATTTTGTTACCAATAAATACCACCTTAAATCTGGAATTTTTCTCACCTTTTTGCACTAAAAACTTTCTGATTCAAACCTCCATTTCCATCTTAAAAATCCTTTGATCATATAATTCATAAGCCTTTGTTTCCAAGTGATCCAAAGCCTCATTCATTCAAGTGCAAAGAGAAGAATACTTCTATTTATCAAGACTAGGAGTATTACAACTTAGTATCATCTTGCTATCTAAATTGTTTGACCATTTCATCTTGTATATCATTCATTCTTTGGTGAATATAGTG
This sequence comes from Artemisia argyi, assembly GCA_030686995.1. NCBI lineage: Eukaryota > Viridiplantae > Streptophyta > Magnoliopsida > Asterales > Asteraceae > Artemisia > Artemisia argyi. The sequence continues at coordinate 137,806,011 of CM060677.1, forward strand.
TATACATTGGTTAGCTAGATTTAGATATAGAATCTAGATTTATTGAAGGTGTGAAGTAGTATTAGAAGTGAAGAAGTAGAGGTGGATAAGATTAGTGATAGAAGAAATAAGAAGTGGTAGTATATTGAAGAAGAGATAGTTGTGGAGACAAAGAAGTTGAAGCTTTGAAGTTGAGAAGACCTTGAAGCCTAGAAGTTGTGAAGTCGTATATATCTTGGAGTAGTGGATAGAACTAAGTAGTAAAGGTGTGAAGAAACAAGTGGCGTGAAGAAGAAGAGTTAGGAAGTAGAAAGGTGTGAAGAAGATAGGTGTGAAGTAGAAAGGTGTGAAGAAGAATTGGTGTGAAGAAGTTGTGATTGTGTTGTGACGAAGTTGTGGTGTGTAATTTGGTGTGTAAGGTTTTCTCCGCCATAAGGGAGGTTTTTGATCTAGTGAAGAAAAACTCTCGAGTAGGTGACTCGGGGAGTGGAGTAGGGTAAGGAAGGTGTCCTTGTAGCCGAACCACTATAAATCCTTTGTCTCTCGGTTTGATCTTTCCATCTCTCACTCTTTGATTATTTACTTGTTAGCATTTCATACATAATTATAATTGCTTGTGTTGTGCATATATTGATTTCACATAAAGATCAAACTAGGATTCATTCATAACATTAATTTTACAAAAACAAACCAAGTACATAAACTTTTATTAAAACACTTATACATATATATGCTTATATATGATATATGAAATTGTAAATTCTTTCCCAACATTATATATATATATATATATATAAGTAGTGTTTATAAGAAAACCGTAAATAAACTAGTATCTATATTTTTGCATTAAAGAGTTTTGAAATTTACGTCTATTCTTTTGAAGCAAACTATTATAAAACAAATAAAACGAAAAAGACGTAAAACTATTCAACCCTCCCCCCTTCTAGTTTTCCACAATTGGTATCAAGAGCCACGTCTAGCAAGATTTTTAAAATATATTGTATTTTAAAACTTGTAACGATCTATGGAATTTGAAAAATATCTAGAAGGGGAATTTACGCAAAAACCACCATTATTTGAAAATAATCATTTTCTTGAATGGAAAAATAAATTTAAAAATTATTTGAAATCAATAGACCTTGATCTTTGGCATATCATTTCAATTGGTGATCTTAAACCAACCAAAATGAATTTTGAAAATCAATATAATAATCTTCAAACCAAGATTAATAAAAATACTAAAGCTAAATTACTTATTTTCAAAACTCTACCAAGAGTTAAATATGAAAGATTATTCTTTTGTAAAACGGCAAATGATATTTGGAAATGTCTTTTAAAGTTTCACCAAGAGAAATGTAAAACCAAAGATGATAAACTTGATGTTGCACAAGAATTAGTCACTCTAGAAAATTTAATAGATAAATATTTAGTTGAAATAAACACATGTACTACTAGTTCAAATGTGATCATTGAATGTAGCAATAACGAAGAAGATGATGAAAATATGGCTTGTGAGAATATTCATACAAATGTGAATACAAATATTGATGGCAAGGACTACATGCTTCAAGATCTAAGCGAAACTATAAAGAAAATATGGAGCGACATGGATGATGTAATTGATCACCGTATAGCATGTGAAGAATGTACAACTACAAATGAGGTACAATATGAAACTAAACATTTTTGCTATGATCAATTTATATTAGAATTTTCAAAATTGGAAAACAACTTCAAACATTTTTGCAACATTGACTCAAAAATGACTCTTAAAAATAAATCTTCAATTTCCATTGAAAACAATTTTGAAAAGGAAATAATTTTTGAAGATAAAATGTCTAGACTTGAAAGTAATATTGAAATTGATCTTAAATGTAAATATTGTCAAGACTACAAACATGAAATTAAAATGGAAAATGAAAAAGCAAAAATATTAGCCAAATTTGAAATAGTTCTAGATCTTTAAAATATTTACTTAACATTCAAAAGTCATTTTATGATAAAACCGGTTTAGGATTTACTACAAATGATTCTTTAACAAATATATCAAAACAAATAAAATTTGTTAAATCTAGTGGAGAAATTTAGAATTAATACTACTCACATTCATTGTTTACTACTCTAGTCAAGAGAGTCATTGTTTGTTAGTTAAAACAAACTATTGATGAATCCTTGTACTTCTCGGCGACATCCTCATCATGTGCATTCAAATGCAATGGATGTTCTTAACTAACCATCTCGGACCCATGAGAATCTGGGTACCAAGCTCTTTGTCATGTTTAGGTAATTAACGAACGAAGGGAATACTACCTTTTGGATCGCTCTCTTCGCTTTCTTTCATTTGATGACTATTGGTTCCGATTACTCGGTTTCACATCCTACACACGATTTGCTTATGACGTTGTTGTGGTCATTTATTGTTTTTGCGGTTGGTTCTTCACTTTTGGTGCATTGATTTTATGGTGTGTTCGTTACTACCTCAAGACGAAGGATTCTTGTATTACCATTCTTGATCTACACGACTTGTGATGATTGTTGTGATCGATTAAGTATTTCGGATCAAGCCTCCTTGATCTTTATTACGTTGGGATTTTACTTTGCTACTTCGACATGCTTTGGGCAAACTTTTTGATGTCTTCTATTACTCTCATGACCACTCTTTAAGAAAAGTTGGACCTGAGGTAAGTTTTCTTTTCAAAAACTTGTCAATATTACATTATATTAGAGTATGCTTTAATTAGTATATTAATATGATTTAATTTATAAGTTGTCATGCTTTTAGATCAATAATACTAATATATGTATACATGATATTAGGCTAGTGATGAGGCGAAAAATGATCCATTTTTAGGGGGTCATTTAAGCCCGAATCCGAATTTATTTGATCAAATATTGCCCTAAATCGTTCCTTTTGTGATTTTAGGTACTTTGGGAGTGAAATCTGGAAAAGGAAGCAATTCGGACGTTTTTGGAGCATAAAAGTGAAGAAAACGCCAAAGTCTTAATTTTCCATGCTGGGAACAGTAGATGACGGCGTCAAGAGCAAAACCTTGACGGCGTCAAGAGCAAATTTCATGAATTTCCATGACGACCCAAAACAGACTTGACGGCGTCACGTAGGAAGGGCGTCAAGAGTAAAAGAGTCATGACGGCCTGGAAGTATATAAGTCTTGACGGCGTCAGAAGTAGACCTAGGCAGTCCGAGAAGAGTTTTGGCGGTGAGGTGACGGCGTCACAAGTTTATTCTTGACGCCGTCAAACCTATTTTTCTATATATAGTTTTCTAATTTTCACACATTAATAGGGAAGTTTTGGGAGAAACCCTAAGTACGATTTTGGTGTAATTTTACAGGTTTTTCAAGGGTTCCAACCCCTTGATACCTTGCATGTTTAATCAAGATAAGTGTTCTTCTAATTCAATCAATATGTCTATGTGTTGGTTGTCTATATCATGTTCTTATCTTAATTCTATCATGCTAGGCTAGATCTATCTTGTGTTTGCTTAGATCTAATGAAACCTAGATGTTAATTATGTGTTGATTACTTGTTTATTCTTGTCTTGGATGAATGATTTATATGTTAGGCTTAAGAAAACTGGCAGATCTCCATTTGGTAACATGCTTGAACGTCTTAAAAACATGAACCGAGGCGTACTAGGTCTTTATTGGTTGTATTTAATGCATGAGCCACTGTTTACAATTCCTATAGTTGTGTTGGGCATGGTGTAGGAGGAGATAAGAGCTCATAGAATTGGGGAGTTATGTGTGCCACCCCATGAATGGTATTAAGGAATACGATCCGTCATTCATGCAATTATAACAAGTAATTAACGTGTAAAAGATGTCTAGGGAGTAGTGAAATCTAAGTAAACACATTTTCTCCAATTACTGCTCACAACCTTAGTATAATTAGTTTATTTTCATTTTTAGTATTTTATTTTGATTGCATCTTAGTATTGGGTTAGTTGATTAGCAACTAATTCCGCCCAAATCCTTCAAACCCCGAGATTTTACTTGCTTTCATAAAAATATAAAAATACAAAAATAATCATCCCTCACCTTTAGAACTAGTATTTAGGCTTTCTAATCCTAGCGACACTATTCCTAAGCTGAACGATCAATCCCCCGGTACTTGTCACTATACTATACTACAACGATCAGGTACACTGCCTGGTGGGGGTTGTAAGCTTTTCGAGATCCCTCGAGAGGTAAAGCCTGTTGCGATTCCCATGCATCAAGTTTTTGGCGCCGCAGCCCGGGGAATAGTTATTGTTTAGGTTGAATTTGATTTTTATTAGGTCTACTCATTAGATTCCTATCAAGTGAGATTTTTTTTTTTCTTTTTATTTTGTAGCTTTCTTGTAGTCTATCTTTTCTTTGTGATTTTGTTTGTAATTTGCTTCAAATGGACACTTCACTTAGACTTCTAAGATTGTAATATATGGTTGAGTGGCTAGAACACCAAGAAGTGCAAAATACCTCATTTAGAGACACCTATGAATCATATGAGCCTTCACATAGGATAGATTCTTATGAACAACCTCCATGTTTAAGATCTAGTTTTAGTGAGGCCAATAGGAAATGCGACCTAGTTTGCCAAGGAATTATGGAGAGAGCCATTGCAACAAATCATAAGTTGGATGAAGCACTAGGTTTGCTATTATCACTACCTAAGAAAACAATTGAGGAGGATTTAGCCGAGCATGATCACATTGATCAAAAAGACCTAGGTTTTATGATCGATGATGATGAATCTCAAGAAATAGATGATGAATCTCTTGGGCAATTTGTATATAGCAGTCAGAATATTGAGGATGACCCTTATGATTCGGACATAGAAGTTGAGATGCCTAGAGAAGCACGTGAGATACTTGGGAGAATGTTAGGGCTAGATCCTGACACATGGAATGATGAGGTGAACAACATAAGCCCACAAAATACTCAACCATCATTTGAGGCACACGCACCACCCGTGACTTACCCGGAAGAAGTAGAAGAAACTTTAGGAATTCCAATGGAGGTAGAACCCTTGGACCAGGCACCACTTGAGGATATAGGTTTGAACACTTGTAGTGATAACCTTACTCCTAGTTCTAGGGAATTTCCTAGTGTTGATGAACCGGAACCTCAATCTTTACACACCTTTCCATCCTTAGATATATTTCTAGGAGACAAAAGAGGAACCGACCCACCCATCAACCAATATTATCCGGGTAGTTTTAGGATGAAGGAAGCCATTCACTCACCCCCTTCACCTCACGTGGCATATTCACACCCTAAGGGTGTGTATCGCTACTTTCACCCACACTTGATCCTAAGTGTAGGGAAAACCTCCCCTATTTCCGTTAAATAAGGGTAGAGTCAGGCTCGTGACTCGAACAAAAACAAGCGCTTCTTGGGAGGCAACCCATGTTTTGTGTGTTTTTATTTGTTTGTTTGTTTGTTTGTTTGATTTTATTTGTTTCCGTATGCATGTTTTATTTTTATTGTTTGTGCCTCATGTTTCAAAGTAAATTGTGAAAATGCTTTATTTTGTTTTTAACTTCGTCTTAATTGCATATAAAGGTATTTTGCAAAAGATAAGTGTAAGGGAGATCCAAATTTGTTTATAAGAACGAAATTGAGGATGAACCACAACAATAATAAATGGACATGTGTATTAGTACTTGTTAGAGTCAAATGCTTGTATCGAGTCATAATGATGTTTTGCAGGATTTTCCAGGAAGTAGGACGAAGTTTTTCCAAAAATTTTCTGGAAACTTAACATAAGAATTTCTGCAGCTCACTTCTGACGGCGTCACGAGTTTACTCTTGACGGCGTCACGTGTAAAATTCTGGAAATTTTTCTAGTTTTGTTTATACCGGACTCTTAAAATTTTTGTTGATTCTTTAGTTTTATAAACTCCAGGAAATCTGCAAACATTCATTCCACAAGCATTATATCTTTAATTGTTTTGTTTTTATTCCTAAGTCTGGAATTACATCTAGTTGTGAGTTGTCTTTGTTCGGGTTGATGCTTTGGATTTTTGTCTATTTTATCAGGTTTTACAGGTTATGTATGACAAGAAGATGATTTATATTCTGGAAGGGAAGCTTTGATTGTTCATTTTCTTGGAGGAAGATTTAACCTGACCATCCTATTATCCATACCGAGCGAATCAGGGGAGTATTTGATTTCATTCTCTTTACTTTTTCACTTTTACATTCTTTACTTGAACATTGGGGACAATGTTCATCTTAAGTGTAAGGGGAGGGTAAAAAGATGATACCTTACATATGCACTTTCGCTTGAGTTTGTTTTGTTTGATGGTAGATGTGTAATAAAATTATGAGAAATACTTTTTAGTTCAATTTTAGCGCCAAATTTAAAATTTTTTACAACATTTAGGAGTGAAACTTTAGCCATAGCAAGCGTCTCATGGATAGGAGATTGTATTACTAGCACATAACCGTATATTCAGAAAAATTTTCCACCCAAATATGTGAGGTTCGCCTTTAGATTTGATAGGAAAAGCATTTACTATTAGTGCTTATGAGTGTACCGGTAGCATTTAGATTCTAGAACTTGCGTTAGTGATGCATCCCGAGACCGCTAGTGAGACTACATTCGTGTAGTAGGATTTACTACATGATAAGAGGCATTAGGATTACCCTTGTGTTAAACCCGTATTATAATTACTTGACCATTTAAGTCATATTACTTGGCTAGTTAAGTCAACTAATTTTTCCCACACCCTTAGCGTTGTACTCATTTTTAGTACACGAAACCCCTAGTACACCCCTCCGAGCCTATCTTTTCGTTTCTAACTTTAAGCATTTTACTTAAAGGAAGAATTTGTTACACCCCACTTAAATGTACAACCAAATCGCCTTAGCCTTCCGTGTATGCGCTCATTTTTAGTGCATTATTGTTATTTGTTAAACCCTAAGTTAACTATCTAATTGATTACATGGTTGGTAAGTCGAGTCATATCCTTGTACATATTGTTTTGGGACGATTGGAACTCATGGGTAAGTACTTATTTTATGGAGTAATGGGGAAGAACATCATTTATTACCCCCATATGTACGTTAATCTTAAAAGTGCTCCAAGTGTTTTGATTTTCTTAATTCGAGTCATTAGTTTAGTTTAATGTAAAGTATGTAAAGATTCAAGTGTAAGGGAAATGTTCATTCTCTATGATGTATTATTTTGGATGGTATGGTAAGAGTGTATGCAAAAAAAAAAAAAAAAAAAAAAAAAAAAATATATATATATATAGAAAAAGAAAAGAGAAAAAAAAACATACGGACTACCATCCCTTTTTATTCTATGTTCATTTTATGTTTTTGTTATTTTCCATTTATTAGCTTAAGTCGAGTCTAGTCTTGGCTTAGCAACGCCATATTGTACATGTAATTAACTAAGATTGTTAACTCGCCACCAGTAAACTTTTCTTTATCCAACAAAACCGTGTATTTCATATCCCTATACTTAACGTTACAACCCTTTTAAAGACCTCTTTGATAGTTTATCCTAGGTGCTTACGCCATGTGGTGGAGGTTTGATCCTTTCCCAAGCCTATGGTAATCTATTTTGCTATGACAGGTAGTGAGAGATATCTTCCGTTTCCATATTGTAATTTACACTTTATTACACCCGAGAGATGTGAGTATCTAAACACTATTTGTGAGGTGCTAGTGTATGACCTCCGTGCTTGTCTATTGGTCTTTAGTGGAACGATTATTTGTTGTAATTACTTTTATATTAGTGTTAAATGACCCCTAACTTGTATTTTGACTAGAATAAAAGCGCATTTGCTTGAGGACAAGCAAATCTCAAGTGTAAGGGTATATGATGAGGCGGAAAATGATCCGTTTTTAGGGGGTCATTTAAGCCCGAATCCGAATTTATTTGATCAAATATTGCCCTAAATCGTTCCTTTTGTGATTTTAGGTACTTTGGGAGTGAAATCTGGAAAAGGAAGCAATTCAGACGTTTTTGGAGCATAAAAGTGAAGAAAACACCAAAGTCTTAATTTTCCATGCTGGGAACAGTAGGTGACGGCGTCAAGAGCAAAACCTTGACGGCGTCAAGAGCAAATTTCATGAATTTCCATGACGACCCAGAACAGATTAGACGGCGTCACGTAGGAAGGGCGTCAAGAGTAAAAGAGTCATGACGGCCTGGAAGTATATAAGTCTTGACGGCGTCAGAAGTAGATCTAGGCAGTCCGAGAAAAGTTTTGGCGGCGAGGTGACGGCGTCACAAGTTTATTCTTGACGCCGTCAAACCTATTTTTCTATATATAGTTTTCTAATTTTCACACATTAAGAGGGAAGTTTTGGGAGAAACCCTAAGTACGATTTTGGTGTAACTTTACAGGTTTTTCAAGGGTTCCAACCCCTTGATACCTTGCATGTTTAATCAAGATAAGTGTTCTTCTAATTCAATCAATATGTCTATGTGTTGGTTGTCTATATCATGTTCTTATCTTAATTCTATCATGCTAGGCTAGATCTATCTTGTGTTTGCTTAGATCTAATGAAACTTAGATGTTAATTATGTGTTGATTACTTGTTTATTCTCGTCTTGGATGAATGATTTATATGTTAGGCTTAAGAAAACTGGCAGATCTCCATTTGGTAACATGCTTGAACGTCTTAAGAAACATGAATCGAGGCGCACTAGGTCTTTATTGGTTGTATTTAATGCATGAGCCACTGTTTACAATCCCTATAGTTGTGCTGGGCATGGTGTAGGAGGAGATAAGAGCTCATAGAATTGGGGAGTTATGTGTGCCACCCCATGAATGGTATTAAGGAATACGATCCGTCATCCATGCAATTATAACAAGTAATTAACGTGTAAAAGATGTCTAGGGAGTAGTGAAATCTAAGTAAACACATTTTCTCCAATTACTGCTCACAACCTTAGTATAATTAGTTATTTTCATTTTTAGTATTTTATTTCAATTGCATTTTAGTATTGGGTTAGTTGATTAGCAACTAATTCTGTCACACCCCCAAAATCGGGTCCAGCGGAAGCATACGTGTAGCTGGGGTGTAACTCAATCGGTAACGCAACACAAGTACAAAAATGGTTTTCACTTTAATTATTTTGAATAAAATCGTTTAATCAAAATATTGCATTTACATCGTTAAAAGTAGTGTGGAAGTAGGCCCTTAAAATAGTTTAAAACGGTCCCCATATAAATAATCAGAGTCTTCTATGACCATGCCATGCCCTGCCAAAACCTCCAGTAGTGTGCCATAGGTTAAAACCTGAAAATACATGCTAAAGTTTCAACACGAGGTTGGTGAGTTCATAGAGTTGTTTAACAAATAAAGTTTAAAGAAAAATGAACACACAGCAAAGGCATCGTAAATCCACTCAGTTGCAATTCCCGCCATAAGAGACTTGCAACCTGTGTGTTTACAACCCACTGCTAAATAGTTTAGGTCTAATAGTCAAGCACCCGTGGTCAATAATAAGTCACAATATAAGCACCACCTATATAATAATGTATGCCATGCAAAGCCCCTAATTAAATAATATGCGTCCCGTAACATGGTGGACGAGAGGTTGGCCGACCTCTAATAGCGCTATCCATACTACTAATAGGCGTCGAACAATGCGAATGTACGAACAGTACATCATACAACTATTATATAAGATTAAGAACGCTCTGAATATGGGAGACTTAGCACGCTCCACCAATAAGGCGAGACTTTAGGGTTAAGAACGCTCCACCAATAAGGTGAGACTTTGCACGCTCCACCAAAAATGGCGAGACTTTAGGTCATAGTACGTACGGTACATTAGGGTCAAAAGTTTAAGTCAAGTTCAAAAGTCAAGTCAAGTTCAATAGTTCAAAACAAGTTATAAGGTCAAATGAGTTCAAAGAGTCAAGTAGTAATTTATATAAAAACGAGCATGTATTCTCCCCCAAAACATTAACAAAACAATTTAAAAGAATAGGGGCTATGACTCACCTCGAAGCGATAGCAATGACGACAAAAGTGGTTACACAGAAATGAGGTTCGATCTCTAACCGCGACCTATAATGAACGAATGATACGATCTACTTAAATTATGAGGGGATGCGATGAATGTACATGCACATGAAGCCTATACCACTCGTAGTTTGAAAATAAGTGTTGGCGTTGATTTATAGTGTTTCCATAACTTAAGAGAATATGTGCTATTAGAAGTTGTCAAATATATATATAGTTCGCCTAGTTTCAAAAGTGTATATCTTGGTCGTTTTAAGCTCATTTTACTCGTTCTTTATATCCACGGATTCGTTTTAGTATATACTAATATATTTTTGATAGCTCGGCTCCTCTAGGTTACGTCTAACATCTCTATTTGTCCGTCGAAAAATGTCCAACAGCACGCAGTTTTCAGAAAAATAGTTTTCGTCGTTAATATTGAAAAATTCATATCTCCTTCGTTATAAACTCGTTTTAATCCGTTCTTTCGCCCACGGCTTCGTTTTTGAAAGTATTTTCTAAATCTTTGGTCAAAAATTACCCACCACCTACTGATTTTCCCACGATTTCAAAATAAGGACAGTAGGTATTATTATAGTTTCAAAAAAATCATTTCTAGTGTTCCAATCTAGTTCCAACTTCAACCAAACCACTTTCAATCACCACAAATCTAGTCTAATCTTACCATACACCTTCTTAGGGTGTCATGGGTTCCTAAACATCATAAACCAAGTGGATCTAACAAGGATCTAATAATAATCTATTTCTAGAGTTCAAAAGTTAGATATATATATAAATGAGTGGTATATACTAACATATGCATGTAAACCTTGTATGAAATCATATGAACATAATAAGAACATGAAGAAATGATGAAAAAGAGTTTGACAACTTACAAGAAAGATTAGTGAGCTTATGGAGATGAAAACTTATAAAACCCTTGGGTTTTTACCACAAAACCCAAACAAGAACAACAAAAGGGACAAGATAATAACTTGATCTTGGAAAAATTATGGTTTCTCCTTGCTTGTTCTTCCTTGGCCGATCCACACAAAAGAGAGAAAAGATAAAAGAGTTACTTGAACTAGAAAATGTTTTTGTGATTAAAATGGATGAAAAGTGCATTTTATACCTAGAAGACAATAGTTAGGTGTGCATTAAATTAAGTTGGTGTGGTTTAGGCTTATTAGGACCAAAAAGGAGGGAAAGGGGGGCATTGTCTCTTGATTTAATTAGGAATTAGTGTAGTTTTGGTGTAAGTATTAGTTTGTTTTAGTTATAATCGGGTACCGAGTTTGCTAGAAATAAATTTTATCAAAGTTATTCGGGACAAAATAAAGTTGTAAAAGTTGTAAAATATTATTCCTGATGAGAATCGGGTGTTAAAATAATGATCGGGTTGAAATAACGCAAACCGACGGAGTTATAAGTTTTGACCGGAAAACGTAACAGTTGATTTGAAAACACCGGGTAAATTAATAATATAATTTTTATATTATTATTATGAGTATAAAATGTGTTAGGACCATAGTTGGGAGTGTCGGATCAATTATTCAAAATATTAGTTCATAAGATAACGTTTCTTAGGTTAAAAATCGTACGTTTACAAAAATGACGCAACCCACGTATAAATGACAAATTTTCTCCGGAGGTGAATAGTGTTTTATGAATAGTAAAATTTTAAAACGCTTCTCAGAATCACAAACTGACTCCGAAAAAGATGAATAGTAAAATGATGAATAGTGATCGATGAATAGTAACCGATGAATAGTAAATGTTGAAAGTTCGGAAAAAGACCAGAATTTACGAGTTGTGACAGTCTCTACCCCTTAAGGAACTTCGTCCCGAAGTTCAGTTAACGTTGGTCTCCGAAGTGTTATAAGGATGAAGATTCATGAGACGAAATGACCAGTTGACGTGTTTTCAGGCGGCGGTTTACGAGGTGATGAAAAGTATAAGCGTTCTGACAACGAGGGTATACACACACATGAATGAAACATTTGGAAATTGAGTAGAGGATTCAATCCAGACAAAATTTTATTATAACCATTCTCAGTGTTGCAAAATTCATTTCTGAGTCGGATATAGGTAGTCAGCCTATGTCCCACTATCCCGGGTTGAATATAGGTGACTAGTCTATATTCCACCGAGGTTCCATGAATTTTGAAATACTCAGCTCAGTTATACTACCAAGACGTACAGAAAGACTAAGGCAGGTGACCAAACTCGAGGTCAAATGATGAAACTATGCAAGGAGAAACATAACAGGGTGACATATATGATACGTGAACATGCTTATATGAAAGACAATGATAGAAATCAATTAGAACAAATGAACATAATATGCCAGATAATGATACACAAATCTCATCACCTAAGTCAGCAACAAACCACAATGAGGCTTCAGCTTGGCAGGCAGGCACGTGACGGTCATAGGGTTAAGTTTTTAGTAAAAGTAGCTATAGTCTAGGTTTTAAAAACACTTAGTTCGCTATAGCCAAAGCTCTGATACCAATCTGTCACACCCCCAAAATCGGGTCCAGCGGAAGCATACGTGTAGCTGGGGTGTAACTCAATCGGTAACGCAACACAAGTACAAAAATGGTTTTCACTTTAATTATTTTGAATAAAATCGTTTAATCAAAATATTGCATTTACATCGTTAAAAGTAGTGTGGAAGTAGGCCCTTAAAATAGTTTAAAACGGTCCCCATATAAATAATCAGAGTCTTCTATGACCATGCCATGCCCTGCCAAAACCTCCAGTAGTGTGCCATAGGTTAAAACCTGAAAATACATGCTAAAGTGTCAACACGAGGTTGGTGAGTTCATAGAGTTGTTTAACAAATAAAGTTTATAGAAAAATGAACACACAGCAAAGGCATCGTAAATCCACTCAGTTGCAATTCCCGCCATAAGAGACTTGCAACCTGTGTGTTTACAACCCACTGCTAAATAGTTTAGGTCTAATAGTCAAGCACCCGTGGTCAATAATAAGTCACAATATAAGCACCACCTATATAATAATGTATGCCATGCAAAGCCCCTAATTAAATAATATGCGTCCCGTAACATGGTGGACGAGAGGTTGGCCGACCTCTAATAGCGCTATCCATACTACTAATAGGCGTCGAACAATGCGAATGTACGAACAGTACATCATACAACTATTATATAAGATTAAGAACGCTCTGAATATGGGAGACTTAGCACGCTCCACCAATAAGGCGAGACTTTAGGGTTAAGAACGCTCCACCAATAAGGTGAGACTTTGCACGCTCCACCAAAAATGGCGAGACTTTAGGTCATAGTACGTACGGTACATTAGGGTCAAAAGTTTAAGTCAAGTTCAAAAGTCAAGTCAAGTTCAATAGTTCAAAACAAGTTATAAGGTCAAATGAGTTCAAAGAGTCAAGTAGTAATTTATATAAAAACGAGCATGTATTCTCCCCCAAAACGTTAACAAAACAATTTAAAAGAATAGGGGCTATGACTCACCTCGAAGCGATAGCAATGACGACAAAAGTGGTTACACAGAAATGAGGTTCGATCTCTAACCGCGACCTATAATGAACGAATGATACGATCTACTTAAATTATGAGGGGATGCGATGAATGTACATGCACATGAAGCCTATACCACTCGTAGTTTGAAAATAAGTGTTGGCGTTGATTTATAGTGTTTCCATAACTTAAGAGAATATGTGCTATTAGAAGTTGTCAAATATATATATAGTTCGCCTAGTTTCAAAAGTGTATATCTTGGTCGTTTTAAGCTCATTTTACTCGTTCTTTATATCCACGGATTCGTTTTAGTATATACTAATATATTTTCGATAGCTCGGCTCCTCTAGGTTACGTCTAACATCTCTATTTGTCCGTCGAAAAATGTCCAACAGCACGCAGTTTTCAGAAAAATAGTTTTCGTCGTTAATATTGAAAAATTCATATCTCCTTCGTTATAAACTCGTTTTAATCCGTTCTTTCGCCCACGGCTTCGTTTTTGAAAGTATTTTCTAAATCTTTGGTCAAAAATTACCCACCACCTACTGATTTTCCCACGATTTCAAAATAAGGACAGTAGGTATTATTATAGTTTCAAAAAAATCATTTCTAGTGTTCCAATCTAGTTCCAACTTCAACCAAACCACTTTCAATCACCACAAATCTAGTCTAATCTTACCATACACCTTCTTAGGGTGTCATGGGTTCCTAAACATCATAAACCAAGTGGATCTAACAAGGATCTAATAATAATCTATTTCTAGAGTTCAAAAGTTAGATATATATATAAATGAGTGGTATATACTAACATATGCATGTAAACCTTGTATGAAATCATATGAACATAATAAGAACATGAAGAAATGATGAAAAAGAGTTTGACAACTTACAAGAAAGATTAGTGAGCTTATGGAGATGAAAACTTATAAAACCCTTGGGTTTTTACCACAAAACCCAAACAAGAACAACAAAAGGGACAAGATAATAACTTGATCTTGGAAAAATTATGGTTTCTCCTTGCTTGTTCTTCCTTGGCCGATCCACACAAAAAAGAGAAAAGATAAAAGAGTTACTTGAACTAGAAAATGTTTTTGTGATTAAAATGGATGAAAAGTGCATTTTATACCTAGAAGACAATAGTTAGGTGTGCATTAAATTGAGTTGGTGTGGTTTAGGCTTATTAGGACCAAAAAGGAGGGAAAGGGGGGCATTGTCTCTTGATTTAATTAGGAATTAGTGTAGTTTTGGTGTAAGTATTAGTTTGTTTTAGTTATAATCGGGTACCGAGTTTGCTAGAAATAAATTTTATCAAAGTTATTCGGGACAAAATAAAGTTGTAAAAGTTGTAAAATATTATTCCTGATGAGAATCGGGTGTTAAAATAATGATCGGGTTGAAATAACGCAAACCGACGGAGTTATAAGTTTTGACCGGAAAACGTAACAGTTGATTTGAAAACACCGGGTAAATTAATAATATAATTTTTATATTATTATTATGAGTATAAAATGTGTTAGGACCATAGTTGGGAGTGTCGGATCAATTATTCAAAATATTAGTTCATAAGATAACGTTTCTTAGGTTAAAAATCGTACGTTTACAAAAATGACGTAACCCACGTATAAATGACAAATTTTCTCCGGAGGTGAATAGTGTTTTATGAATAGTAAAATTTTAAAACGCTTCTCAGAATCACAAACTGACTCCGAAAAAGATGAATAGTAAAATGATGAATAGTGATCGATGAATAGTAACCGATGAATAGTAAATGTTGAAAGTTCGGAAAAAGACCAGAATTTACGAGTTGTGACAAATTCCGCCCAAATCCTTCAAACCCCGAGATTTTACTTGCTTTCATAAAAACATAAAAATACAAAAATAATCATCCCTCACCTTTAGAACTAGTATTTAGGCTTTCTAATCCTAGCGACACTATTCCTAAGCTGAACGATCAATCCCCCGGTACTTGTCACTATACTATACTACAACGATCAGGTACACTGCCTGGTGGGGGTTGTAAGCTTCTCGAGATCCCTCGAGAGGTAAAGCCTGTTGCGATTCCTACGCATCAGCTAGTTAACCCTCTTGTTGTTAAGTCTATTATCATTTATCTTATTCTTCATTTATATTGAAAATCATCTATGATCTTTAGTAGAATACTTACCATTTAAGCTATATGACCTTACTAGTTGCATTAATAGATGTGTTATAATTAAGACTTGTTAGTAACTTAATATTATGATGTGTTATATATATATATATATATATATATATATATATATATATATATATATATATATATATATATATACATATGTCTATCTTGTATCCGTAGATGATTTACTTTATCCGTCTCTATCTCATTGCATTTAGATCATAAATATCTACCATCTCTCTTCCATATCTTTAGCTGCCATTAGAGATGATTATATGTGACAATGGGCTCAATTGATTCTCTTGAGTATGATAAGTTTCTATTACAAATCCTTCACTTGACATTTTTTTTTTGTTATCAAAATTAAAACATCATGTTTAAAACCTCTCTCTTTGAATAATAATCTTTCAAATATCTATATCATTTTTCTTCAAACAATATGTTCAACTATAAGCTACCATAACTCTATTTTAATCAAAATCAAGATTAAATTTTTTTTTTCTTCAACATGATTATGAAGCAAAGCTCCATTTATTTTATTCTAATGCACACTTGAATTTATTTCAAAGCATTGTTGAATAAAACTAAAAACGTTTTATTTAAAACATATTTGATTATCTCACATGTGTCATACACTTCTATGGAAATGATATTCACAATTTAATCAAATCATTTCATGAGAATCATGGTTTGCCCATATGGATCTTGTTTGTAACAAGACTTGAAGTCCATATAATCATATCTTCCTACTTGTTACTTGTAAGCACTCATCAACATGTTTGCACTAGTCTACATATTATCATTTTCATATAGTTGCATATTTAATTAGTTTGCTTTATTGCTTCCTTGGTTGCCTATCTTAATTGATCTATTAGTAGATTGCATGATTATTAGAAATTAATTGTCTACTTTACTTATTTCTTTAACACTCTCTACATTCATGAATAGTATGCCCTATATTGCCTCAAAGAGTTGAACTTACTTGAATCCAAATCCAAAAACACAACCTTTTTTAAAATTTTCTGCCAAAAACTCAATTCTGGCATTCTGGGAATCACCATATGGGCGGCCCCCTTAATTATATAAGGTGGCCCCCTTAATTTTAAGGGGACCGGCCCCTAATTAAGGGGACCGGCCATCTGATGATCGGGGATACTATTTTCTTTATCACTTTTTGACCCATTTCACCCTATACTTCCCAAAATTCACAAACATATTTTGTCCCATACTATCCCTCAAAATTTACCTTCCTAAACCACATTTCTCATACACTATAAATACTCCCTTCCCATCATTAATGCCATCACACCCAAACATGTCATCTCCCAACAACCAAAAACCAAAGATTTCGAGAACCGCAAGGATCTCCGTCAAACCCGTTTGGAGGAGGAAACTTGATTCTTGTCATAACTCAAGTGATGTTGTTCCAAGTCAACCAACAACTAAACCTCAACCCCACACTAATGACTCATCTCACAACCTATCATCCACTCATGCCCTCATTAATGCTTCTTCTTATGATGAGCATGCTCAATCCCAAAACAACAATCCCAATCTCTCAATCAATACTTCACATGTTGCTCATTCAACAAAAACACCACCCACTCATGAAGAACCTCTTCCACCCATTTCATGTTTTCATGACTACCCAAGCTCAACCATGTCTCCACCACCAAGAGTACCACCACCACATCCTACAACTTCACATGTCATTCCTTTGTTGCATGTTCAAACCTTCACCCAAGACAACTATCATGTTCCACGACCATCACCTTCCTCCGAACACTTGAAGTTCGTTGAGGAGCTAAAAGAGGCTCATGAGCTTAGCGCTCTTTTAGCATTACATCTTGCTCAACGCAATTTGGATCCTCCTGAATCAAGCTCACCATCATCACCACACAACATCAACCAAATTGAGAAGCATGTTAACAATTGCCCTTGTTGCATCTTCCTCCAACAACAAACCATTGCATTGAATGAGCACTTTACTTGGATTAAGTATCTTCTTACTAGATCTCAACAAACACCATCACTTGAACAACATCAAAACCCTCAATCAAAAAACCCAACTTCAAATCCACCACCTCCAAACTCACCACATCCATGCAACCAAAAGTTTACCTCCATTAAATCACCAAGCATTTTATATGCTTATGTTTCTCATTTTCAAATAAAACTCCTCAACCATTTTGGGATGCAAGAAAGTTTGGTGACACTATTTGTTGGCACATTACGATGTTCTACTTAGTTTAGAATTCTATCTTTATGGCCTATGTAACAATGATTATGTGTTGACATAATCATTTTTTATTAATGAATGATTTAATATGTGTTTCAAATTCTCTTTTGCCATGCTTATTATTAGTTGGTATTATGCTATATGTATTTGCTTGTGCCATGCTTGTGCTTCTAATATTTTTCTTGCAAGAATTCCATAACTCGAACCCTTGGTGCCCTCAAACGAGGGGGAGCATACATCAAGGGGGAGCTTTCATTTTATTGGCTTAAACCTTTTTGATTCTACAAAAAGGGGGAGAAGTGAATATAAGCTCACTAAATACTTGTCTAAAAATTAATTTTTGGATTTAATGAGTTTAGGTTTTGTAATCATCAAAAAGGGGAAGATTGTTGATATAAATAAATGACTAAAAACGTTATTCATATCTTTCGATATCTCTATGTTTTGATAATCACAAAACGAAAACTCATCAAACCAAAGATCATGATGTAAACAAGTAGTTAGTAGTAAATAACCACTTTCACCATCTAATAACTTAAGGTATGAATAAACATTATGTTTAATGCATTATACGATCAAAGGGGTATTTAATTAATTACTACAAAGTTTATTTTAATATATAAACTTATTATATATTTTTGAAAAACACTTTTGGTAATAAAGAAAAATGTTTTAATCATACTTAATATATGAATTCAAATTTTTAACCAAAATCAGTTAGTTTTTCACCAAATAAACTTTCCTCACTAAAAGACAAAACTTTTGGCTGTTACAGCTGGGCGCCCCCTTAATTATAAGGGGCGGTCCCTTAATTTTAAGGGGGGTAGCCTTGATTTAAGGGGACCGGCACGCTCCAGTTGTCATATTTTGTTTCCTATAAATACCACCTTAAATCTGGAATTTTTCTCACTTTTTTGCATTAAAAACTTTCTGATTCAAACCTCCATTTCCATCTTAAAAATCCTTTGATCATATAATTCATAAGCCTTTGTTTCCAAGTGATCCAAAGCCTCATTCATTCAAGTGCAAAGAGAAGAATACTTCTATTTATCAAGACTAGGAGTATTACAACTTAGTATCATCTTGCTATCTAAGTTGTTTGATCATTTCATCTTGTATATCATTCATTCTTTGGTGAATATAGTGCATACATTGGTTAGCTAGATTTAGATATAGAATCTAGATTTGTTGAAGGTGTGAAGTAGTATTAGAAGTGAAGAAGTAGAGGTGGATAAGATTAGTGATAGAAGAAATAAGAAGTGGTAGTATATTGAAGAAGAGATAGTTGTGAAGACAAAGAAGTTGAAGCTTTGAAGTTGAGAAGACCTTGAAGCCTAGAAGTTGTGAAGTAGTATATATCTTGGAGTAGTGGATAGAACTAAGTAGTAAAGGTGTGAAGAAACAAGTGGCGTGAAGAAGAAGAGTTAGGAAGTAGAAAGGTGTGAAGAAGATAGGTGTGAAGTAGAAAGGTGTGAAGAAGAATTGGTGTGAAGAAGATTGGTGTGAAGAAGTTGTGATTGTGTTGTGACGAAGTTGTGGTGTGTAATTTGGTGTGTAAGGTTTTCTCTGCCATAAGGGAGGTTTTTGATCTAGTGAAGAAAAACTCTCGAGTAGGTGACTCGGGGAGTGGAGTAGGGCAAGGAAGGTGTCCTTGTAGCCGAACCACTATAAATCCTTTGTCTCTCGGTTTGATCTTTCCATCTCTCACTCTTTGATTATTTACTTGTTAGCATTTCATACATAATTATAATTGCTTGTGTTGTGCATATATTGATTTCACATAAAGATCAAACTAGGATTCATTCATAACATTAATTTTACAAAAACAAACCAAGTACATAAACTTTTATTAAAACACTTATACATATATATGCTTATATATGATATATGAAATTGTAAATTCTTTCCCAACATTATATATATAAGTAGTGTTTATAAGAAAACCATAAATAAACTAGTATCTATATTTTTGCATTAAAGAGTTTTGAAATTTACGTCTATTCTTTAGAAGCAAACTATTATAAAACAAATAAAACAAAAAAGACGTAAAACTATTCAAACCCCCCCCCCCTTCTAGTTTTCCACATTAATGGTCATGTTGTTTGACATTTTGAACATTCTCACTCTATAAATGCGTACGCTACAAATTTTTTACATTTACTTATTTACCAGAAATCTAAAACTTTTTTTCATACACATATCAATGGCAGAAAATATCATCATTATCAGCAGTGACGATGACTCTGATTTTTGTTATGAGAGTAGTGACGCTTATAACAGTGACAAGTGTAGTTCTACTTTTGAAGAACCAGACGATTACTATGAAGAAATGGCTTAAATAAATGAAGTTAAGGTATTATAATTTTGTAGAAGATGCATTATTCTCTATTTTTCATATTTTTGTAGAAAATGCATTATTCGCTATCATTCATATTTCTAACTAATAATCAAATATCTTGCACATTTTGCGCAGAAAATTAAATCTCTGATGGACCGCGAAAAATCATTAAAAAATCTGAATGAAGTTCTTGGGGTTTGCCAGAAAGTTTTAAGAAGATTTCCGTTTAATAAGAGTATCCGTGAAATGAGATTGCAAGTTTTTGCGGATCTAGACGAACTTGAACGGAGAAAAAGAAGAAGAATATGAATAAAGAGGGTGGTGTTTCTGTTGATCCATTGGTTTCTGATGTAAAATTACGTGCATATTTTTTTAGTGTATATATTAATATAAAAAAATAAGTTTGTTTCTTTCGTTCCAATGTGTTTGTGTTGTTACCTTCATAATTATCTAATTGATTGTGTAAAGTATGTAAAAAAAGACATAAATCTGAAAAGCATGCATGTTTATCATCCAAGAAACAAATCATAAAATGGTACATATCATATAGTTATTTTTATTTACATTATATCTGTTTATCTAAATGTTATTATGTCTTGGAAAACAAAGTTCTCATGGATGAAGAAATGAACTTGACGCAACAGTTGCATGATTTACAAAACTTGATGCATTCCACATTCTTGAAGCATCAACAAGTAGCCAATACCAGAGTCGCAGTTTGCACTGAATGGTTGGCTACGTAGTTAAGCAATGATTGCATTTCTCCTGTTGATATCATTCATGATTTCTTGACACATTAATGTGTAAACTCGAGTAGTCTGAAGATGCCCATATGTTGTTCGACGTATTTCAAGGATAATTTGTTGAGTCATGTTTGCCATTTTTTTTTTGTTTTGGTTTGTTTATGTGTGTTGGTTAGGATTGGGAGTGGCTATATGATCTTTAAATATTGATGCTTACACGTGGATTGTTTTTGTTATACTTTCAGAAGTAAAATAAATTTAAAGAATTTTTTTTCAAATGTTATGAGTATAAATGATTCACACCTATATTCAGTAATCAGTATTGAGTCGTGTGCTTTGATGGTTGTCAGTTCACTATCATTTAAAATATACGATTCTGATACAGTTTTTTCGGAATTCTAAACTTGAGTTAGTTTTTTAAAAAGTATTGTTTAGAAAGTTATATGGATGATGACACGTAAGTGAGGATTATGTATTTTTTTCAAATAAAGAAATGAATAATTATCTATCTAAAGATATCGTTGAAAATTTGATCACGAAAATTTAATTGAATCAGATACATATTATCTGATGCATCATTCTATTTTTTCTTTGATCCATCGCAATCATGATAGGGGAAACAAAAAAGCGTTAAAAAAAACATTTACATACAATTTCAAAAATTAAATCATAAACAAAAATAAATCATTTATTGACAATTACTAAAGCTAACTGTGATAATTATTTCTTTCAAACCCAAAAAATGAGGAACTAAATAAAAACATAAAAATTAAGCATTCAGAGACATGTGTTCGATTTGAAAAATGATAGGTAAATCATCATCAGCAACAACCTCCATATCTCCAATATTTGCTTCTATAAATTCAGCAAACCTCAAGTCATCTGTAAAAATAACTTTATACATTAACATTTTTTTGGAATAATATAAACAAAAATTAAATGACAATTGATATAGAAATTGATTACCAGCGCTGAGTTTAATGCCACCATCATGAATGCCATAGTAGTTAAACAACGTAAGCCTGAAATTATGTTCTTCTATATAACTTAATATCATGAATTGACCTACATATAAGTTTTCATCATGGCACAGATTTGTCCAGTTTAATCCTTCGAAACCAATCAACCCTCCATTATTCAAATGAGAATCAATCCACATACGTCTATATGAAGTTTCAATACTCACTTGGGTTAACTCTGAAATGTCTAACATTCTAAAATAATCCTTTGCGAAAATTTATGTAGAAAAATAAGACGCTAATAGTAAAAAATCGGCCTACCACACAAAATTATTAAAAGTGTAAATCAGAAACGAAAAGTTGCTTACATGAATTATTTTAGTGTATACACAAGAAACACTTAAACATGAACTACCACGCCCCACGTAGTTCCAAAAGTTATCCATACAAACCCCTTCCAAATGATAACAGAAAACTACTGAATAATAGTTTCGAACATGGCAAATATTAATGAACCAACATTTATTAAGCCATTTTTAATGACAAAGTTTTTAAAGGCGGAACCATATATTAAAGCATTATTACAACCAACAGGTTTAACGGACATTATGTATCATTGATTGTTTGAAATCAGAACAATTTTCCTACGTCCAACAAGGCCTACGCAGATGTTGAGGATCTGTATTGGGACAACCTACACAAAATATTCAATCCAAATTTTTATTGTTAACATCTATAATTAATTTTCAACACGATATAACATACTTAAATATGTTACCAGGCCTTCTCCATTGGAAGTTAAGTTGGTGTTTCTGTCTTTGTTGTATTCAACGAGGAATTCCATTTGTCAATTCATATAGAAAATATTTATAACAAATTTAGGAAAATATCAGTAGAAAGATAAATTCAACTTCATATGCATGGTAATGATACATTAGCAATGAGAAATATCAAATAAAAAATTGATAGTGTCGTATAATCGGGACAGAAAAATTGCTTATATAGGTCTACGATTACATGTAAATGTAGAAATACTAACGATTAAAATAGAATAATAAATCCAAATCTTTAAATTAAAAAAAAAAAAAAAAAAAAAAAAATATATATATATATATATATTTTACGTTTCCATATGATTAAAGAAGAGAAAATGTTTCAAATCTTTCACAAATATTTAAACTTAATGATTATTCTTGCCTAAACAAACGTGTTTAAAAATTAACGATAAAAAAAATAAATTCAAAATAATATTATAATAAGCGTCGATGAAGTAAAATATGAACAAAGACTACGGTGTTAATTATAATAATGATCAGAATAACACTTTTGAAACAGAAAAGGCCTTTCTTTACCCGTGACATATTTTTAAACCTAAAGCTAATCTAACAAAAAGTAAACCCAAAGCCCCGTCCGTGCACGGGGATCTAAAACTAGCACTAATAAAAACATTTTAGTGAACCCAATATAGTTGTAGTGATTGCACAAAAGATCATATTATTTTTAATATATATTTTGAATTTTAAAAGTATATATTAAAAATAAAAACTAATATAAGAAAAAGTAGAACCAAAGCCCCGTGATATATCTTTAAACCTAAAGCTAATCTAACAAAAAGTAAACGCAAAGCCCCGTGCGTGCACGGGGTTCTAAAACTAGTTTATTTTAAATAATAATATTTTTTTTACAAAATTATTATATAAAATAATTAATACTATTAAATATTTTTTTCTCTCCTTTACATTAAATCCAAATCCAAATAAACCAAACAGGCCCTAACTTCATAAACCGATAGATGTATAATCGTAGATACTAGATTATCAAGATAAGGATCATACTTACGATCTTTTTATTTTTACAAAATCAGGATTACAACATTTATAATCAAAATAACAAAAGGTCATGGTTAATAAGATGTAAATGGGCTATCGAAACAGCCCCCAATTAAACAAATTATTTTAGAGGTTGGAATGAGCAATTCA
Organism: Artemisia argyi; assembly: GCA_030686995.1. Taxonomy (NCBI): domain Eukaryota; kingdom Viridiplantae; phylum Streptophyta; class Magnoliopsida; order Asterales; family Asteraceae; genus Artemisia; species Artemisia argyi. The sequence continues at coordinate 137,829,880 of CM060677.1, forward strand.
CGGTTTACTGACTGATACATGATAAGGCGCAATAAGAGGCTACAAAACACTCCAAGTGTCTCCTAAAATAAGTTTTCTAAACAACCCTTGTTACAACAATTCAAGATGAACTAGCTATTGAAATGAAATATCTAAATAAACTCTAATAACAACATGCGAAGTTTAATTAGCTGCTGACATAATCTATCCAAACATCCTGAATACCAGCATGTGAAGGTTAAATAAAAATAAGCTATCAAAACGGTCCCTATAAGCATAATCAAAGGTTAATTAGGCGCTGAAATAAGTTATCCAAACAACTCCTGATCCAGGAATTACATCATTAATGCACATAGTTTTAAACAACCTATAATAAGACAGTAAGCAATCCAAACAACCATTTCATGGTAAGCCATGGAGCTATCAAAACAACCACTGATTAGTGATTAGACATACCTTGATTATCAACAAAAGCACAAGTGACCATAAAGGTTTTAAATTTTATTTGATAATTATCAAAAGCGTTGCAACTTAGAGAGTTAGGAGAAACACCCCAAACCAAACTCAACAAGATATTTTTGCACAAATGGCATAACTAAATCTGAACTTCTATTGTTAATTAAATATTCTTATATACTTTTGTTTGTAACCAACTTCTGAAAATATTTTTACAAGAAAGTATACTCAAATACCTTTTCAGCGATATATGGCACGTCTCAAGCAAAGCTACGGTTGATTTTATATCATTTTAAGTAATGGCCAAAACCTGGAAAGAACCAAAACCAGCGGTTTTTCAAGCAAAAGCAACTCAGAAATACTTTTGATGCTAAAAACAATAGTTTCACTTGTCATAAACAAAACACATTCCAAACATCATATATCACTGTAGATGTACATTATACATGGTCTCATAAAATGGGGTTCAATTTGAGAGATTGGCATAGTTTGATTTTACTAATAAACTAATTAAACTAAGAAATGCAAGTAAATAACTATAGTGGTCGATGTCTTATAATAGGAGAAAGTGCTAGCCATGTTCATCGTATCAAGTCATTGTGATTCATTGTAGGACACTCTAATTCATAAGCTCGTTTGGTATGGTTTGTAAGGATCGAATTATGTATAAGAAAAGCTAGAGAGATATTAGAGAGAGAAAGTAAGTTAGGAACCTTGAGAGAAAAACATGAAATATTAGATTGCAAGTATGAGAAGGTCCAACCCTCTCCCTTAGATGGAGAGGGGTATTTATACAAAGAATTAAAAATGCCGACACCCGGGCTGTGGATCAGGCATACAGTGGGTAAAGACCCGTCCTTCTTCCACGATGTTACTTAAACTAAAATTAACTAGATAATTAACTAACTACGAGCTATCTTAATGCTATTACATCATTTAGGTGACCGAGTCTTTAATAGGAATAACTGTATTGCTAACAATCTCCCCCTAAGCGATGTCACCTTTGAAATTAAGCTCTTTGATCTTCAAGCATTCTTTAGACGTTGTAGCTCGTAGGTTCTGATTCTTCACTTTTGGCTCACCTTGTACAACAAGTAATGATCTTGTGATTTTGAGTTCCTTTGGAATGTGTGATCTTTGAACTTCTTTGAGATCATCAGCCACAATAAATCTCCAAGCTCATCCTTAGTCGTATTTCCTTCATGTGATGTAGTGACATTAGGACCGTCATGCTCACACCTTTCTTTATTAGGAGACTTTTCATCAGAGTTGCGGAAACGTTGTTGGTAGTCTCTTTAACTTTCATGATCATCATTGATAGCGAGTAGGATATGTGAGCATGAGGTATGGATTGACACGATTCAGCTGGAATTAGGAACCAACAACGCCATCTTTATATGTGTCCCTGAAATGAAACAGTTAGCAATAAAGATAGAGAACGAATATGGCTTTGTCATTCATTCTGCGAGGATAGACTACCCTCCGGTTTTGTGAAAACCGACCTGTGATCAGGTAGAGTCTCAGTTAAAAAAGACTCTCCTTGACAGGAATTTCCAGCTTGTAGTAATGAATCTTCCCAAGCATCTACTTAGGAATCTTCATACTAAGCATGTTCTCATACCAGAACGTCTCAAGGCAGACAGCACGATAGAGTGAAATGGTGAGTTGATATTCACGGATTGATGAGAAATTGATTTATAGAAATCACTCGCGTGTCAAATAAAAACATGTTTGAGACACGATGAGAGTTTTAAGCTTTGAATCACATTTCCATCAAAAATACTTTTGTTTGAAAGATTATACACAATCAACATGCTCGAAAGTTAGTTTGTGAGCACATTGAAAGGTTTATGCAAAAGTATTCGTCAATCCATTTCCTGGAACAAGTTTGATTCAATGTTGAATTGCACCATCGTTGCTTTCCAGTTGTCACTTGATCATTGATCCAAGATGGATCTCACATGTCACCTACCAAGAGCTTGAGAAACGTTCGCTCTAGAAGGATTTCCATCGTCATTGTGAATATTTTCATATCACTCGGATGTTCTGGCAATACCACAAGGATAATGCGTAGGACTCTAAATATTTTATCTTACTATGTTGGGTTTGTTCCAGTCCTAGCTCTATCTCAGGCCGCACTCTTCCCTTTCTCACTTTTCTCCTTTTTTTCAATCATTCCTAAGGACTTCCAATCTATCTACGGATTGTCCCTGGGAAGACCCTTCCGGTTCTGGTGGATCATGGGAATTCATACCTAACCTTAACCATTCTTATAACTCCATGCATAAAGATAAATGGTCGGTCTTTGGTATTACTTCCACAAACGCCTTTTGCTCCCCCTCAATATGTGCATCGATATTCGAAAGAGTTTAGCACATATGTGGGAGCTTATTATTGAGTCCAAAAGATCACGTTTGATTATCATATTTCATATTTAAATCACATTCTCACCCCCGATCAAAAGTTTCAAACCATTCGAGATTTTTTATCTCAGTTGATTTAAATAATTTAGAAAACGTTTGGGAGAGAAATGCGGTCAGTTTTAATATTTTCTGATAATGGAACATGTTTCTGTTCCCCGTCAATCTGTGAGGGAGGCTGTTATGTGTCAGATTTGATCAGTTTACAAAAGATTTGAAGTTTTAACGAAAACACTTTGAAAATATTCTCATTCTGACACATAACCATCACAAATTGTATTATTGCAAAGTTTTTGCACAAAGTGGAGAGTTTTGATGATACACAAAATTTTGAGAAATCACTCTCCCCCTCAATCAATAACGGATGTTAAAACTGAAGTATTTGATGTCATTGATTGAGTGAAAAATATTATCACAATTTGGATTCAGTTTGATTTTCAACCAAAATCTCATGGTACCACTAGGTTTTGCACAAATACTTTTCGGAAAAATCATAGAAGGGAAAGTATTGGCAATAAAAAGAAGATTTCTCTTCTTATACAAGAAATGATGCACTGAAGCGTACATCAGATCGAGGGTGCATGAATATAAAGTAATTCACGCTCGGATGAATGACACCCTTTGTTAGGAACAACCGTCTTTTTGGCGACATGTTTTCCTCATTTTGAAAACTGGGTTGCTATCTGAAGTAATAGCAAGCCATAATTTTAAGTCTGGGTTACAGCCTAAAATGAGTGTAAGCCATAATTTTGAAGAATATTTTGAGATCGACATGCTTTAGAAAAACACTTTATTTGAAACCGAAAAACTCTTGCTCAAGCATATGTATGATTCCGTGTCATTGTTGAATGACATTTCTAGAACCGTACATAATATTGATTACACAAGAGACATGTCGTGAGAAGAATATTTTTGGATTTTAATGATTTTTTAGATTTTTTATGGTTTTTATAGGTTTTATATTTTTCTATTTTCTTTTTGTTTCAAGTTATGTACAAAGGATATGTGAAATCAATCCTTCACTCTTCATTTTCTTCCTGGAGTGATTTAAGAGTTTCTGGATTGAGGCTCTTCATCCCAAGTCGCGGAAGAATGAACTGGAATCTTTCTCGAGAGAGAGCCTTAGTAAAAATATCAGCCAGCTGAAACTCTGTCCTCACAAAGTAGAGTTCCACTATCCCTTTCTCCACATGTTCTCTGATGAAGTGATGACGAATGTCAATATGCTTGGCTCTGGAGTGCTGGACATTGTTGCAGCACAAAGTAATGGCACTTTTGTTATCACAATACATTGGGATTTTGTTGAAGTCATACCCATAATCTGATAGTTGAGATCTCATCCACAAAATTTGAGCACATCACGAGGACATGGGAATGTATTCAGTCTCTGTGGATGATATCGAAGTGCACATTTGCTTTTTAGATGACAAGCTTACAAGTTTCTCACACAAAAATTGAGCACCTCCTGATGTACTTCTGCGAGTATCTTGACACCTCGCATGGTCAGCATCTGAGTAAGTCGTAAGAGCCATTGCATTGTCCTTAGGGTACCAGAGGCCCATGTGAATTGTCCCTTGAAGATACCTAAAGATTCTCTTGACTGCTTCCAAGTGCTTTTTGGTAGGCTTGGATTGATATCGGGCACACATGCATACTGCGAATAGAAGGTCTGGCCTACTTGCTGTGAGGTACATGAGAGATCCAATCATGCTTCTGTATTTGGTCTGATCAACAGATAAGCCTGCTGAGTCGTCATCAAGTTTGGATCTTTCAACCATGGGTGTGTCAATAGTGTCACTTGAATCAAAACCAAACTTCGTAAGGATGTCACTATCATATTTGGCTTGATTAATGAAGAAAGACATTTCTCCCATCATAGACATTTGAAACTTGGAACTCATTTCCTTTTCAAATCGATCACATTCATTGGAATCAGATGACACAAAGATAATATCATCTACATAAATTTAAACGTGGAGTAGGTTGTTTCTAGTCTTCCTAGTGAACAAGGTAGGATCAACAACACCCTTGGTGAATCGATTTGCCAGGAGAAACTTGGATAGGGTGTCGTACCAAGCTCTAGGAGCTTGTTTAAGACCATATAGTGCCTTCTTCAAACGATATACATGATTTGGTCGTTCAGGATCCACGAAGCCTTCAAGCTGAGTGACATAGACCACTTCTTTCAATTCTCCATTTAGGAAGGCAGTCTTAACATCCATTTGATAAACAATCATGTTACTGCTGGCAGCATTGGCAAGGAAGATTCTAATGGCCTCGATACGAGCAACAGGTGCAAACGATTCTTCAAAGTCAATACCCTCTTGTTGACTGTAACCATTAGTAACTAGCCGAGCCTTGTTTTTAATACGTCACCATGCTCATCAAGTTTTACTTTGAAGATCCGCTTGAGATCAATGATGCTTCGTTGGAAGATTCAGGAGCAAACACATTTTCAAATGGTTCATCTTTAGGTGGAGCAAAAGGATTAACTTCCCATGAGTTTTCAGATGTCATTCCTTGATGTTCAGAAGGCGATTGTATATTTGACTCATTTTGAGAGTTGCTACATTCTGGTGCATCCAGATCTAAAGAGATGGAGGTAGATGGACCATTTGGGTGTGTGTATATATATATATATATATATATATATATATATATATATATATATATATATATATATATATATATATATATATATATATGGTTTGTTTATTATGAAATTAATGTTGTGAATGGAACCTAGTTTGATTTTTATGTGAAATCAATATATGCACAACACAAGCGATAATAAATATATATGAAATGTAAATATGTAAGTAAACAAAGAGTAAAAGATGGAAAGATCAAACCGAGAGACAAAGGATTTATAGTGGTTCGGCTGCAAGGACACCTTCCTTGCCTTACTCTACTCCCCGAGCACCGAGCTCGAGAGTTGTCTTCACTAAGTCAATAACCTCCCTTATGGCGGAGAAAACAGTACACACCTTAGCTTATACCAAATTAGCGATACAAAGCTAAATGTCAAGTTCTAATCGTAGCTAGAAGCAATCTCACAACTACAATCACACCACAACTTCTTCACACCTTTTTCACGCCTTCTACACTTCTTCACAACTCTTGTTTCTTCACGCCTTCACAACTTCTATCTATTCACTACTTCAAGGGTTTTGCTACTTCACAACTTCTAGGCTTCTAAGTCTTCACAACTTCGATACTTCTATCTCTCTACTTGAGGGCCTTTATCTATATACCACTAAAATGATTCTTCTACTTTAAAAGCTTCTATATCTTCTATGCTTCAAAGCGTCTATGTCTCCACACCTCCTAGTCTTTAATGTCTTCTCAACTTAGAGGCTTCAACTTCTTCACTACTAACCACTACTTCAATATGCTACTACTTCTTATATCTCCTATCACTAATTCTATGCTCTTCTACTTCTTCACTTCTAGTACCACTTCACACTTTCTACAATTCTAGATCCTATATCTAAATCTAGCTAACCAATGTATACACCTTATTCACCAAAGTATGAATGATTAAAAAGATGAAATGAACAAACAACTTAGATAGCAAGATGATACTAAGTTGTAATACTTCTAGTCTTGAGAGATAGAAGTATTCTTCTCTTTGCACTTGAGTGTTGAAGCTTGAATCACTTTGAAAACAAAGATTAATATATATATGATCAAAGGATTTTGGAGGATAGAAATGGAGGTTTGAATTAGAAAGTTTAGAGTGCAAAAAGGTGAGAAAAATTAGTTGAATGAACCAGTATTTAAAGGGACAACTGGGAGGAATCAGGATCGTGTCAGTCCCCTTAATTATTAAGGGGACCGCCTGGTTAATTAAGGGGGCCGCCCCTCCTGAACGTTGCCCAGCTTTGTCCTTTTGTGAGGAAAATTTTTCTGGATTAGATTTGCCATTTTTTGTTGAAATTTTGAAATCATATATTTGTAAGGAATTAAACATATTCTTTTAATTCCAAAAATATTTTATAAAAGATATAAAATGTTTTGTTACATTTTATAAAAATCTGGTGATTAATAAAAATGTTCCTTTGATCTTATAGTGCATTAGACACTTTGTTTATTCATACCTTAAGTGATTAGATGGTGAAAGTGAGTATTTACTACTAAATGCTTATTTACGTCATGATCTTTGGTTTGATGAGTTTTCGTTTTGTGATTATCAAAACATAGAGAGATCTAAAGATATGAATAATGTTTTTAGGCATTTATTTATATCAACAATCTCCCCCTTTTTGATGATTACAAAACCTAAACTCATTAAATCCAAAAGTTAATTTTTAAACAAGTATTTAGTGAGTTTATATTCACTTCTCCCCATTTTTCTAGAATCAAAAAGGTTTAAGCCGATAAGATGAAAGCTCCCCCTTGATGTATGCTCCCCCTCGTTTGAGGGCACCAAGGGTTCGCCTATGGAATTCTTGTAAGAAAAATATTAGAAGCACAAGCAAATATATATAGCATACTAACAACTAATAACAAGCATGGCAAAGGAGAATTTGAAACACATATTAAAACATTCATTAATTCAAAATGATTATGTCAACCACATAATCATTGTTACATATTCCATAATGCTAGAATTTAATCCAAGTAGAATATCCTATTGTGCCAATAGAGAGTGTCATCAAACTTTCTTGCATCCCAAAAAGGTTGAGGTGTTTTATTTGAAAAATAAAAAGCATAAGCATATAGAATGCTTGGGTGAGAATGGTAAATGGGGATCATGTTGGTGGCTTAATGGAGGTAAATTTTTGGTTTCATAGATGTTGGTGAGATTGGTGATGTAGAGCTTGGAGGTGGTGAAGTTGGAGTTGGGTTTGTTGGTTGAGGGTTTTTATGTTGTTCAAGTGATGGTGTTTGTTGAGATCTAGTAAGAAGATACTCAATCTAAGTAAAGTGCTCATTCAATGCAATTGTTTATTTTAGGAAGAAGATGCAACAATGACAATTGTTGACATGCTTCTCAATTTGGTTTATATTGTGTGGTGATGAGGGTGAGCTAGATTGAGGTGGATCCAAATTGCGTTGAGCAAGATGTAATGCTAAAAGAGCCCTAAGCTCATGGGCTTGTTTTAGCTCCTCAACGAACTTCAAGTGTTCGGAGGAAGGTGATGGAGGTGGAGCATGATACTTGTCTTGGGTGAGGGTTTGAACATGCAACATAGGAATGGCATGTGAAGTTGTAGGATGTGGTGGTAGTGGAGACATGTTTGAGCTAGGGTAATCATGAAAACATGATATGGGTGGAAGAGATGCTTCATGAGTGGATGGTGTTTTTGTTGAATGAGCAACATGTGAAGTATTGGTAGTGAGGTTGGGATTGTTGTTTTGGGATTGTGCATGCTCATCATATGAAGAATCATTAATGAAGGCAAGAGTGGATGATAGGTTGTGAGATGAATCATTTGTGTGGGTATGAGGTTTGGTTGTTGGTTGACTTGGAACAACATCACTTGAGTTGTGGCAAGAATCAAGTTTCCTCCTCCAAACGGGTTTGACGGAGATCCTTGCGGTTCTTGAAACCTTTGGTTTTTGGTTGTTGGGAGATGACATGTTTGGATGTGTGAACATTTATGATGGAAAGAAGGTATTTATAGTGTAGGAAAAATGTGGTTTAGGAAGGTAAATTTTGAGGGATAGTATGGGACACAATATGTTTGTGAATTTAGAGAAGTATAGGGTGAAGTGGGTCAAAAAGTGATAAAGAAAACAGTAACCCCGACCATCAGATGGTCGGTCCCCTTAATTAGGGGCTGGTCCCCTTAATCATTAAGGGGGCCGCCTTATATAATTAAGGGGGCCGCCCATCTGGTGAATTCCAGAATGCCAGAATTGGGTTTTTGGCAGAAAATTTTCAGAAAGGTTGTGTTTTTGGGTTTGGATTCAAGTAAGTTCAACTCTTTTGAGGCAATATAGGATATACTAATCACATATATATGGAATGTTATTAAAATAAATCAAGTAGACAAGTAATTTCTAATTTACATGCAATCTACTTATTGGCCAATTAAGTCATACAACCAAGGAAGCAATAAAACATGCAAACCATATATTCAACTATATGAAAATGATGATAAGTGGGCTAGTTCAAACATATTGATGAGTGCCTACAAGTAACAAATGGGAAGTAATGATTGTATGGACTTCAAGACTTGTTACAAACAAGATCCATATAGGCAAACTATGATTCTCATGAAATGATTTGATTTTATTGGGAATATCATTTTCATAGAAATATATGACAAATGTGAGATAATCATATATAGTTTTAAGAAAACTTTTTTAGCTTTATTCAACAATGCTTTCAAATAGATTCAAGTGTGTATTTGAGTAAAATAAATTGGGTTTTGCTTCATGAGATGTTGACAAATTAGATAAGAAAATTTTCCCAAACTTGATTTTGATTATAGCAAAGTTGTGGTAGCTTATAGTCAAATATGTTGTTTGAAGAAAGATGAAATAGTTACTTGAAAGATTATTTTTCAAAATGAGAGGTTTTATACATGATATTTTATTTTTGATAGCAAGAATCACAAGTAACGGATTTGAAAGAGAAATTTATCATATTCAAGAGAATCGGTTGAGCCCGTTGTGACATATAATCACCTCTAATGGCAACTAAAGACATGGATAAATGATGGCAAAATCTAATGAACTTAATGCACTACAATTGAGAGGGATAAAGCTAATCATCTATGGATACAAGATTAACACACATATATATACTAAATTCATCATAGTATTAAATACTAACTAGTCTTAATTAAAGCACATCTATTAATGCAACTAGAATGGTCATTTATCCTAAATGATAAGTATTCTACTATTGGTCATAGATGATTTCCAAATTCAATGATGAATAGGAAAATGGGCAACAGACCCAAAATCAAGAGGGTCAACTAGACTAATTTCATGTATACATATATTAGTAATATTAATGATATATGAACAAGGCAACCTACAAATTTAATCATATTAATATACTAATTATGGCATAATTTGATATAATGTGACATTAATAAGGTTTTGAAAAGAAAACTTACCTCAGGTCCAGCTTTTCTTTAAGAGTAGGCATGAGAATGTTGGTAGACATCTTTAATGTTTGCCCAGAGCATGTCAAATTAGCAAGGTATAATCCCAACGCAATAAAGATCAAGGTAGCTTGATCCGAGACACGTAATCGATCACATCAATCATCATGAGTCGTGTAAATCAAAAATAGTTGCGCTTGAATCCTTCATCTTGAGGTAGTAAAGAACACATCATAATATCAACACTCCAAAAGTGAAGATTATAACAACAAAACTTTAAATGGCCACAACAACGTCATATGCAAATCATGTGTATAATGTAAATCAAAGTGATATGAATCACTAGTCTTCAAATGTATGATAGAAAAGTGAGCGATCCCCAAAAATGTCTCTTCGTTCGTTTACTACCTAAACATGAAAAAGAGCTTGGAACCCAGATTCTCATGGGTCCGAGATGGTTAGTAGAGGACATCCATTGCATTTAAATGCACATGATGAGGATGTCGCCGAGAAGTACAAGAATTCATCAATAGTTTGTTTTAGCTAACAAACAATGACTTTCTTGACTAGAGTAATAAATAATGGATGCAAATAATATTAGTTCTAAATTTCTCCACTAGGTTTAACAAATTTTATTTGTTTTGATATACTTGTTAAAGGATCATTTTCAGTAAATCCTAAACCGGTTTTATCATAAAATGACTTTCGAATATTAAGTAGATATTTTAAAGATTTAGAACTATTTTCGAATTTAGCTAATATTTTTTGCTTTTTCAATTTTCATTTTAATTTCATGTTTGTAGTCTTGACATATTTTACATTCAAGATCAATTTCAATATTACTCTCAAGTCTAGACATTTTATCTTCTAAAATTATTTCTTTTTCAAATTTATTTCCAACGGATATTGAAGATTCATTTTTAAAAATAATTTTTGAGTCTGTTGCAAAAATGTTTGAAGTTGTTTTCCAATTTTAAAAATTCTAATATAAATTGATCATAGCAGAAATGTTCAGTTTCGGATTGTACCTTATTTGTAGTTATACGATCTTCACATGTTATACGATGATCAACGTTATCGTCCATGTCGCTCCATGTTTTATTTGTAGATTCTCTTGGATCATGGCGCATGTAGTCCTTGCCATCAATACTTGTATTTACATTTATTTTAATATCTTTGCAAGCCATATTTTCATCATCTTCTTCGTCCTTGTCGCTCCATGATTTATATACACTCTTTCTACGGATTTGGCTCATGTATTCATCGTTATTGATACCTTCAATGATCACGTTTGAACTAGTAGTACTTGTGTTTGTTTCAACTAAATATTTATCTACCAAATTTTCTAGAGTGACTAATTCTTGTGCAACATCAAGTTTATCATCTTTGGCTTTACATTTCTCTTGGTGAAGATTTAAAAGACATTTCCAAATATCATTTGTCGTTTTACAAAAGAATATTCTTTCATATTCAACTCTTGGTAAAGTTTTGTAAATCACTAATTTAGCTTTAGTATTTTTATCGATCTTTGTTTGAAGATGATTATAATGATATGCCAAAGATCAAGATCTATTGATTTTGGATAAGACGGAATTGAAGAAGCACCACAAGGCATCAGTGGCAAGTTGTTTTCTGGTGGACACAGGTCGAGAGGGATTTCCTATGATGTTGTTGATAGGGTGATCAGTTGTCCATATTCTGAGATGTTTGTGGGGTTGAGGATAGTGGACCGATATATAGTTGTTGGATTCTCCTGAGGATGATGCTTCGTTGGAAGATTCAGGAGCAAAAACATTTTCAAATGGTTCATCTTCAGTTGGAGGAAAAGGTTTAACTTCCCATGAGTTTTCAGATGTCATTCCTTGATGTTCAGAAGACGATTATATTTGACTCATTTTGAGAGTTGCTACATTCTGGTACATCCAGATCTAAAGAGATGGAGGTAGATGGACCATTTGTGTCATGAGGGGCATTTACAGCCATATCATTAGGTTCAGTAGCCGGCTGTACCGGTTCGTGAGGTAGCTATGACTCAAAGTACTCATCAAAGATAGGGTCAAATAACTTCTTCAATTCTTCACAAGTGGGAGGAACATAAGGAGTGACATGTTTGGAAAACTAGAAGGGGGGGGGGGTTGAATAGTTTTACGTCTTTTTCGTTTTATAAAAGTTTGCTTGTAAAGAATAGCTGCAAATTACAAAAACTTTGATGCAAAAATATAGATACAAGTTTGTTGTCAATTATTGTATGAAACCTACTTATTAAGATTGTTGTGTAGAAATTATAATTTTATTGAACACACTTATATATATATATATATATATATATATATATATATATATCCTTATGGTTTGTTTATTATGAAATTAATGTTGTGAATGGAACCTAGTTTGATCTTTATGTGAAATCAATATATGCACAACAAAAGCGATAATAAATATATATGAAATGTAAATAAGTAAGTAAACAAAGAGTAAGAGATGGAAAGATCAAACCGAGAGACAAAGGATTTATAGTGGTTCAGCTACAAGGACACCTTCCTTGCCCTACTCCACTCCCCGAGCACCAAGCTCGAGAGTTTTCTTCAATAAGTCAATAACCTCCCTTATGGCGGAGAAAACCGTACACACCTTAGCTTACACCAAATTAATGACACAAAGCTAAATGTCGAGTTCTAATCGTAGCTAGAACCAATCTCACAACTACAATCACACCACAAATTCTTCACACCCTTTTCACGCCTTCTACACTTCTTCACAACTCTTGTTTCTTCACGCCTTCACAACTTATATCTATTCACTACTTCAAGGGTTTTGCTACTTCAAAACCTCTAGGCTTCTAAGTCTTCACAACTTCAATACTTCTATCTCTCTACTTGAGGGCCTTTATCTATATACCCCTACAATGATTCTTCTACTTTAAAAGCTTCTATATCTTCTATGCTTCAAAGCTTCTATGTCTCCACACCTTCTAGTCTTCAATGTCTTTTCAACTTAGAGGGTTCAACTTCTTCACTACTAACCACTACTTCAATAAGCTACTACTTCTTATATCTCCTATCACTAATTCTATGCTCTTCTACTTCTTCACTTCTAGTACCACTTCACACTTTCAACAATTCTAGATCCTATATCTAAATCTAGCTAACCAATGTATACACCTTATTCACCAAAGTATGAATGATTAAAAAGATGAAATGAACAAACAACTTAGATAGCAAGATGATATTAAGTTGTAATACTTCTAGTCTTGATAGATAGAAGTATTCTTCTCTTTGCACATGAGTGTTGAAGCTTGAATCACTTTGAAAACAAAGATTAATGTATATATGATCAAAGGATTTTGGAGGATAGAAATGGAGGTTTGAATCAGAAAGTTTAGAGTGCAAAAAGGTGAGAAAAATGAATGAACCAGTATTTAAAGGGACAGCTAGGGGGAATCAGGAGCGTGCCGGTCCCCTTAATTATTAAGGGGGCCGCCTGGTTAATTAAGGGGGCCGCCCCTCCTGAACGTTGCCCAGCTTTGTCCTTTTGTGAGGAAAATTTTTCTGGATTAGATTTGCCATTTTTGGTTGAAAATTTGAATTCATATATTTGTAATGAATTAAACATATTCTTTTAATTCCAAAAATATTTTATAAAAGATATAAAATGTTTTGTGACATTTTATAAAAATCTAGTGATTAATAAAAATGTTCCTTTGATCTTATAGTGCATTAGACACTTTGTTTAACCATACCTTAAGTGATTAGATGGTGAAAGTGAGTATTTACTACTAAATGCTTATTTACGTCATGATCTTTGGTTTGATGAGTTTTCGTTTTGTGAATCAAACCATAGAGAGATCAAAAGATATGAATAACGTTTTTAGGCATTTATATATATCAACAACATGGTTGGTATTCTGTACAATTCCCGAACTGATTGGTCCAGGAGATAAAAGATTATGTGAGGGTCCAGAACTGGTGTGTCCTAAAGCCGTATGCTCTGTCAGCTCATCAAATGTGACATGAATTGTTTCCATGATTTGTTGGGTTCTTTTGTTGTAGATTCAGTACTCCTTTCGATCTGGCGCATAAACAACGAATACCCCAATATCAGCCTTCGATTTGAGCTTACGTAAGTCTTCACTATCATTAGTTGGATAGCACATGGCTCCAAACACCCGAAGAAAGGAGAGATCAGGATTTTTGAGATGCACCAGCTCATAAGGTGTCTTGTTGTGGAGAGGATGAATTAATGACCGATTTTGAGTATAACATGCAGTAGCGATAGCTTCAGCCCATAGAAACATTGGTGTCTTAGAAAATATCAGCATTGTGTGAGCAGCTTCAACTAGTGTGCGATTCCATCTTTCAACAACTCTATTTTGCTGAGGACTTCGAGGGATACTCTTTTGATGACTGATGCCGATACTTTCATAAAATTGAGTGAGTTGTTGGTTAACAAACTCAGTTCCATTGTCAGTGCGAATGATTCTTAAGGTCTTGTTAAGCCTAACCTGCAACTGCTTGATGATTTTGATGATGATTTCGGGAGTTTCATCCTTGGATCTTAAAAACTTCGCCCATGTAAATCTTGAGTAATCATCCACAATAACAAGAATATATCTTTTCCCATTGAAGCTTTGCACTCTCATGGGTCCGCACAGATCCATGTGAAGGGTATGGAGCACTTCAGTGTTGGAGTTGGTGGGTTTTGGTTTGTGAGTGTGGTTTCTCCTCCGCATTCCTCTACCTCATGCGGGCCCCCAGAGTAGTCGCAGATCAAGTAAGGATTTGAAAGTTGTTTAGGTAACTGCGACCCAGCTAGGTATTCCATTCTTTTGTGGATTTTTCTTAACCGATCTGAAGATGTTGAAGTGATTTCAGACATGCTGACAGTCGACTCAGGTTCATCCCAAGTGTCATCCTAGTTTTGAGCATATTCTTCAATCCTATCACATCCTTCCTCTGCACTAAGATTGGCTAATCTCCCTTTTCTAGAATTGTTGATTCTGTTCCGATCATTTGAGGAGACATTGTCGTAGAAGATTTGGACCAATAGCCAAAGTTCAATGCCATGATGGGGAACTTGTCTTATTAAATCCTTGAATCTAATCCACGATTTATGGAAGGGTTCGTCCTTCCCTTTTCAGAAGCGGAGAATCCTATCTCTAAATGCTGAAGTTTTCCCAGGTGGAAAGAACTTCTCATAGAACTTGGATATGAGTTGTTCCCATGTGAAAATAGATTCAGAAGGAAGTTTATCATACCACTCTTAGGCTTTTTCATAGAGGGTGAAAGGGAAGAATCGTAATCGGGACGTGTCTTTAGTAGCCCCATCCGTATGGAGGGTGTCTACTATTTTCAAGAAGTCCTTAATGTGTTGAATCGGGTCATCATCATCTAATCCACAAAACTTGCACACACTTTGGACAAGCAAAACATCGGTCGCATGCAAGACCTCATTGGTGTGTTCGTTTGGGTAGACAATGGCGTTTGAGAAGCCACGAGGGTTAAGGGAGGAGTAGTCCTTAAGGCGCTTAGGAGTGGGAGTTGCAGGGGTACTCATCTCGTAGTTGGATTGGGAGCTAGGGGTTGTAAGGTGATTTTCCGAATTTTCTTCAGAAAGGGGTGCATCAAAATCGATGGCTATGCTAGATGGTTCAGGTGTTGAGTGAGATCGTCTTAGCCTACGCATTTCTCTATCGGGTTCTGCATAAGGCAAGACAAGGTCTCTAGCGGAACTACGACTCCTAGTGATCCTAAGGTTAGAGAATTCATCGGTTGCCATAATGGCGGATGGTAAAAGTTACGAACAAAAACACGAAAAAATAAGATAGACTAAAGAGAACCTAAAAATAAAAATAAAATCTTACTAGAAAGGAATCTAGCAAGTAGACCTAATAAAAAGAGATTCTAACCTAGACAATAACTATTCACCGGCAGTGGCGCCAAAAACTTGGTAGCGTAGGGATTGCACCAGGCTTTACCTCTCGAGGGATCTCTAGAAGCTTACAACCCCCACCAGGCAGTGTACCTGATCGATGTAGTATAGTATAATGACAAGTACCGGGGGATTGATCGTTCAGCTAGGAATAGTGTCGCTAGGATTAGAAAACCTAAAGACTAGGTCTAGAGATGGGATGATTCTTTTTGTATTTTTTATATTTTATGAAAGCAATTAAAAATCTCGGTTTTGAAGGAGTTGGGCGGAATTAGTTGCTAGTCAACTAACCCAATAACTAAAGATGCAATCAAAATAAAATACTAGAAATGAAAATAAAACTAAATTATACTAGAGATGTGAGCAATATATGGGAGAATTGTGTTTACTTAGATTTCACTACTCCCTAGATATCTTTTACAGGTTAATTACTTGTTACAGTTGCGTGGATGATGGGTTGTATTCCTTAATACCATTCATGGGGTGGCGTACTTACTTCCCCAATCCTATAAGCGCCTACTTCACTCCTATGTCGAGCTGGCTAAGAAGCTCCTAACATGGGATCATTAGAATTTGCTCATGCATTAAATACAACCAATAAAACCTAGTACACATCGGTTCATGTTTCCTAAGACGTTCAAGCATGTTACACAATGGAGATCTGCCAGTTTTCTTAAGCCTAACATTGAAATCATTCATCCAATACAACTATAAACAAGCAATCAACCTATAATTAACATCTAGGTTTCATTACATCTAAGCAAACACATGATAGATCTAGCCTAGCATGTTATAATCAAGACAAGCATAAGATATATTCAAACAACACATAGACATATTGAATGAATTGAAAGAAGACTTATCTCAATTGAACATGAAAGGTTTCAAGGGGTGAAAACCCTTGAAAATACAGTAAAATACGACCTAGGGTTTCTCAAGTTCGGCCCTAGTATTCTCCACACAAGTTCCTCTCTTTTTGAATGAAAAATTAGAAAAGTATATATAGATTCTGATAGGTGACGGCGTCAAGAACAAACTTCTGACGTCGTCATCTCGCCGTCAAATAATTTCTCGGACTGCCTAGATCTGGGTTTGACGCCGTCATGTGTACTCCTTATGCAGGCCATCACCAAAAATACTCTTGACGCCCTTGTTGTGATGCCTTCCGGTTTTCACTGGGTCATCACGGATTTTACTCTTGACGCCATCAGGTTTTTCTTCTTGACGCCGTCAGGTACTGTTCTCAGCATGGAAAATTAAGTCTTTGCCGTTTTCTTCACTTTTATGCTCCAAAAACGTCCAAAATGCGCCCAAAGTACCTAAAATCACAAAAGGAACGATTTAGGGGAATATTTGATCAAATAAATTCAATTCCGGGCTTAAATGACCCCCTAAAAGTGGTTCATTTTTCGCCTCATCAGATCCAATTGGTTAGCACAAGCATACTTAGGAGAGGCGGGATTAGTATCTACAATGAATTTCTCAGAGGAAATGATACTAGTGGGTGCTACTGACTTAATATCAAGGCATTGAGTCAATATAGGGAAAATTCTACCAGTTGCCTTCCATTTCTTAACCACTAAAGACTTGGGATCGGGCATATTTGTCAATGGACACCGGCTTTCTAAAGTGAACCTTCTTCCAGTTTGTTTCCACTGATATCCTACATTGGTGAAAACCTTTCCTGTTGCTTTCCAAGTATGGTTTTCCAGATTATGCGTATTAGAAAACTTAACTGAGGGTTTGTAAGAAGATTTCAAAAATGACACAACACATTCATCATGATTACTAGAAATTAAACAACCATTACAAGTCTTACAAGTAGCATTAGAATTCGAATTAATTACAGTACGCTTAAAGCAAATACTAGATTCAACACGATTATTTTCACTCAAATCAATCTTATTGTTCCTAAGGTGGTCTTCTACTTTCTTCCCTTGAGCACTCTTAGCTGGCGAAGTCCTATCATTCCTTGTAATGCCTTAAGGCTTTGACCCGCTAGCTTTAGTGTCATTGCTTACTCCTATAGAATGGACGATGGGAACATTAGATTGTTGTAAAGTTGCTTGGTTTCTAGATGGTGATGTGCCATGATCAGAACTTGCCAAAGGTATATCAAAGGTAACATGCTTTTTCAAACTCTTAGATGTGGATGTGCCCTTTCTATCTCGCATGTTGGGAATCTTGGGACACGTACCTATGGCATATTCTAACAATTCTTGTGACCGTTTGGTGAGAAAACTAATGTCAGATAGTGCGTTATCAGACGGTCTCACCATTCTATCTTCTTCAATGGTCTCACGGGTCATGTCAAGGCAATTCTTAAGATGTCTAAGGTAATCACTATGGACTAGCTAATTGTTCTTAAGAGGAAGAGGAATAAGAATAGCCTCACATGCATAATTTTTACATTCACAGACCTTTGAATAGATATTGTCACTTGCAATGACTGGCATCTTCCCTTTCATCTTTGTCTTTAGATTCTCAATTTCATTAAGCAAAGAGGTTATCTTTTCATTGGTTTTATCACGAGTGATCCTAATAGAATCATATAACTCTTTGTAATGTTGTTTTATTTTAAAATTTTCAGCTTGAAAATAATCATTTTCTTGTTTGAGTTTGCTGATTATGTTTTGAAGTTGAAAACTCTGAGAATCTGCAGACATTGGTTTATGGGTGTCGATCACAACATTCATGGGAGATTTCAATTGGGCAATTTGAGCCCTCAATAACCGAATCGTGTTCATGTGAGCTTGTATTTTTTTCATCCCTTTTTGCTAATTCAAATTATGCATCAAATTCCGGAACATCAGAAGATGTCTTGGCCTTTGATATTTTTATTCTTTCTTCTAAATGTTGATATTTCAATTGTAAGTTCAGATTATCAACTTCTAGTTTAGAAAAGTGCTTGACCATATTGTCATGATCATCATTTTGAATTTTTTTTCATGCAATTTCAAATTCTCCCCTCAAGCTCAACAACACGATTTTGAAGATCATTCAAAGCAACAGACATTTCATGAAACTGACAAGCATTTAATAAAGAATCTGTAGCAGTATAGAACACATCTTGAACAATACATTTAGCAATCAAATTGTCATTCATGATGAGAATATTTTTCCTGGCTATTTCACTATGCTGAAGGTCTATTGCAATTTGTTTACCCTTATTTTCCACATTTTTAAACACCGCTTTCATTTGTTTTAGCTCAACATCAAGGGATTGTCGTAAACCCTCAAAGTGTTCTTTGATTAGTTTAAAAAATGGGATGACTTCAGTTAAGTAACACTCTTTAGTAAGCTCAAATCCCCGTTCACCCTCAGTAATTCCCGTTGGCGTGATTCTCTTTTTGCATGTTTTATCAAAATCAGTGAACATTTGACAAAGGACATATATGCTAATAAGAGTTTTAGATTGTGTGGGAAGTGACAACTGAAGTAAGTGCATTGGTGTATTGGGGGGATACACCGTTGGGGCAGCTAACTTTTGAGGAGTCTTGGCCTTAAGTTCCTCAGCTTTCATTTTCTCAACATCTAATGGCCAAAATACCTATTCTAGTGTTAACTTTGCTTGAGGTGCAAAAACAGTCACTCGGTTTTGTTCATAATAATCATGGGGCTTAACAATGACACGGTGTTTAATGCACTTGGGATCCTTCATTTTATTATCAAATCTCTCTCTATTGGCAGACTCAAGATCATCTAATTCTTTATCAGACCAACTATTTGGAGGGTCATGATTGGGTGTAAGCATAACCTTGGCATAATACAGGGCAGGTTGAGAGGCACTAACGCTCTTAAGGAAGTTCGTTTTAGGCATCCCTAAATCCTTATCACTATGCTTATCCCGCAGTTTAATGTGCTTTTCAATCATTTGAGCTGTTTAACTGGTTTGGCTTTTGATGTACAACTTGTTTTCAAGTTTGTTATTCAACTGATTAAGGTTGGAAAATTCATTTAACATTTTAGTTTCCTTTTCTTGAAATTCACTTTTTCAAACATTTAAACTATACTGAATCTCCTATTTTTCCTTAACAGCACGATCAAGTTGATGTTGAACAGATTTTATCTCTTGTTTAAAGGCCTTTTCCTTTAAGTTTTGTTCAGTTATGTAAGCTTGCATTTGCCAATCCATTTTTTGTTCACGTTCGGTTAGCTCAAATTTTGCACGTTATTCATAACACCTAACTTGATCCTTAAGAATATTAATCCTAGTGGTCAGAGTGTCATCGGGTGCAATAGTATTGTGTACTCATCAAGTTCACACACATTGTCATCAACAGAAGATATATCACTAGATACAACAGGGTCGACGTTGTGCTTTACATATTGTTCATATGGGACGAAATTGCTATTTCCCATATTAGAAATATCTAATTCTGCAACGTTTGTTTGTTGTACTTTGTTATATATCTTTTGTTCATGTATTACATCATTGTCACATACAACAGAAGACATTCCACAAGATACATCAGAATCACTGTTGTGATCCGAATGTTGCTCATTTGGAACAACATTAATGTTTTCCAATTCAGCCTCATTTGGTTCACCAACATTATTTAGTCGTATATTGTTGAAGGGATTTTGTTCATTATTAACAACACATTCATCATATAACTTCAGTACCTCAGATATGATGGATGATTTGGAGGGACCAGATTGTTGTGATGGTGAGACAACAGATGATAGATTGGTCATGAAGATTGTCTGAGCAGCGGGTTCGTCATCAACGTATGAGTCAAAGGCATCACAATCCTTAGCTTGGAAGATGTTTGGATCATTAAGAGCTAAGTCCTGAATAGGTTGTTCATCCACATTATCATCAAACATCTTACCATCATCCCCAGCAATAAAAGCCAATTCTTCCTTATTTAGAATAACTCCAATCTCTTGAGCTTGCATGAGCAACATTTTGTCTTTGAAGTAGTCTGAGTTCTGAGGACGCTTTGGCTGAGTGCAGTTCCTGGTGATGTGACCTAAGCCCCCACAGTTGTAATATTTTGGTTTCCTTCCTTGTCCCTGATTCACATTTTGTGTGCCTGAACATTCTGCACCATCACTCTTCCATCTTCCACAACAGCCTGATTATGTGGGTTTGAGGAAGCTCTGAGTTGATTGTTGGTTGGTGGGAGTGCAGCTCTGAAGTGTTGAACAAGTAGATACACTTGGTTGGAAAGATTGTCAATCATCTTATCAGTATGAGAATGCCCTGAGTCGAGATGGGTATTCATGGAAGCAGGTGACTGTAGAGATGAGTGATCCACTGATGACACAGTTTGAGTAGTTGGCAACATACATGAATGCAAGTGAGTCTTTGGTAGCAGTTGGATTGAGCTTCTCTCTTAATTGTCGATCAAAAGCTGCATGTTTCTCATGTTGTTGTAAGTAGGCAAACAACTGTTCATAGTGTGTATTTCTCAATCCTTTGTTGAGCTTTACTGCAGTAACAAAACGATCCCACTCAGGTGACATGTTGTTAACAAACTTAGAATTGAGTTGGATGTTAGGCATTGTCATTCGGATCATTCTCGTGTCATTAACCAACTTGTGAAATCTGACATAGTAGTCGGTAATGTTTTCACCATGATTCATTTCGAAATGCTTAAACTCATGATACAACTAAAACTCATGGTCTTCTTTGGTCAGCTCCGATCCAGACAGAAGCATTTTGACATTGTCCCAAATAGCTTTAGCATCAGTGTTGAAGTTGATTAGCTTGTACACATCTTTGGGTAACCCTTGTATCACGTTGTTGAAAGCTCGAATATCTGCATCATAATGCTTCTTTTCAGCATCACTGAGGTCATTGTAAGTACGTGGCCTGTCAATTCCATGGGTGACAGATCCATCCTCAGCCGTGGAGATAATATCTCTGGTTGTACCCATCTGCATAGGACCTTCATCAATTGATCGCAGAATGTTCTCAATATTTTCTTTACCTAGGCAATAAAGTCTAATTCTTTGTGCCCACGATTCATAGTCAGTCCTATCTAGCATAGGAGGTCGGGTATCGGACCCTGCAGCTTGAATGTCATCTAAAACAGTTGCCATGACAAAATCTTCAAACGGGATTTTACAACTCTTGTGACTTAAACCGAGAAATCGATTCTTTCCCCGGGATTTTACTAAAGTCAACAAGAGAAACCGGAAGATATACTCAGTGAGTTAAACTTAGAGAGAGTTACAGGATAGGTCACAGTTTGCATAAAGTGTCAAGTCGTGACAAGTCAAGTTACAATATATTCGATTGAAATTAATCAAGTCGTAAGAATTAACTCACAACGTCATATCAAAATCAGATTAATCGAAATGACTTAAGTTGCAACAATTCACCAAATACAAATGACTAACCTATCATAAAAACGTCACCACTTAGTTAATTGCCAACAAGTTAGAGGTAATCGCTAAAAAGAGGCTGATGATGTACCCTCCGATGAGCTCGAAGGATCCCCCTTCGAGTCTGATCGCAACCCACATAATAGAAGGCTCTGGCTAGCCTCCTTAAACTTTCTTTTGCGTAAAACTAATCATCAATGATCTAGTTACCAAGTGGGAATTCGCCAATCGAAGGATTAAGCTATTCAGGGTATCTCTCGATAAGTTTTAAGGATGGAACGATGCCAAGTCAAAATATTGGTGAGACCAAGTCTTACCCACGTCTCCTCTTTCTCTTTAGCTCCCCCGCTAAACCAGGAGGAGTGGGACACTAAACCCTAGCGGTTACCACAAATCATGTGACGCCCCCATGATCTCTCTCAAACGTGTGACCACTCTCCAGGACTGTTTTCTTCACCTATAAATAGTCCTGGACGATGACAAATCTGGTATGCAATCTCTCTCACCTTAATTTACTACATTTACACTTAAACTCTCATACCGATCACTTATTCACACGCCGGAAATGGTTCGCAGGGTCCAACCCCTGTGCAATCACTTAACGTAGTGTTTTAGTATTTCTTATTTCAGGTTATATCTGAGCTTGGCATAATCACAACACCTCTCATTTCCTTTGATCACCATCGAAGGCCTGGTAGTGCGAATTATTGCACAATCAGAGGCAAACCTCTAAGTTAAGGTTAATCTCAATCAACAAGTAATCGCTGAGTTGAGTTAAACACAGAATTAGGCAAGGTAACCGCTAGGAAGAGCAAAACGCTGGAATAGGTAATCACAACAGAGTTAACCGCTAATCCTGGCAAACCGCAGACAGAGTTAATCGCTAAATGAAGTAATCGCAAATCACAACAGAGTTAACCGCTAATCCTGGAAAACCGCAGACAGAGTTAATCGCTAAATGAAGTAAACGCAGAACAAGGTAAACCGCTGGAGCAAACCGCTAAAAACTAACCGCTAGTCACAACAGTCCAAACCCGTCACTATCTTGCGATTTGTCCTTATACCCAATAAAGTACTCGCTACCAAGCAACCCTCAAGATTAAGTAGCAAACCGCAACAAAGAAACAAAACAGAATAGCAAACCGCTACCAAGCATTCGACCCAAAATCAATCACAACTTCAAATAAACGTATGATATGGCATATCCAACTGAAAAACTATGTATTACTAACACTAATGATCACAAAAGTACACCCATAACATAACAAATAACACTAGAAAGATCAAACCAAGATGTTTCCAAAGAAACTCTTCTAACTCACAAAAACCACACCAAATCCGATTCTACAAGGCCCTAAGATGAAACCTTGGCTCTTGATACCATTTGTAGGACACTCTAATTCATAGGCTCGTTTGGTATGGTTTGTAAGGATTGAATTATGTATAAGAAAAGCTAGAGAGATGTTAGAGAGAGAAAGTAAGTTAGGAACCTTGAGAGAAAAACATGAAATATTAGATTGCATGTATGAGAAGGTCCAACCCTCTCCTTTAGATGGAGAGGGGTATTTATACAAAAAAATAAAAACGCCCACACCCGGGCTGTGGATCAGGCATATAGTGGGTAAAGACCCATCCTTCTTCCACGATGTTACTTAAACTAAAACTAACTAAATAATAAACTAACTACGAGCTATCTTAATGCTATTACATCATTTAGGTGACCGAGTCTTTTATAGGAATAATTGTATTCCTAACATTCATCTACTAGTGCAATGATTAAAAGCTACTTCCGTTGGTGAGTCAGGGAATGTAAACTAAGACTCGAAAAGCATGGATTCGGCCTTGTGAGTACACTCCTTATCTATGGTAGACTAGGCCAGATAATCACAGTTACCTAGCCCTATGCATATCCGCTCTTAACCCGATGGTCAAAGTGTTAATAAGCATCAAGCAAGCATAAAGTGGTTTAACTACTAAATATAATCTATCTTGGCAATCGCGTACAAGTGCAACTACATAAACCCTCGCGAATGGTCATCTATAAGGGTTCCCACGCTAACTTAATTGCTTTAATAATACATCGACTAACCTAAGGATACGGTCGACCTTTAATCCCAATGGCAATCACCGTGAAGCTATGTTATCACTCATACCAACCATTATGATACGGATTACAAATCACAAAAATGTATCTATAACCTATGATCTAGACGATAGCCAACATACTTTAAGCAAGTAAACAAATGCAATGGGGCATGATAGACATAAATAATATCCAACGAAAATGCAATTAATCAACTAAAATCATCAAAATAACAAGATAGTCATATACATGGCTAACACCTAAGGGTGTTTTCCCATAATCTCATAAACTAGATACAAATGATTAATCGAAGCCAAACGAGTAGAATTTGTTAGTGCAAATATTACGATATTTAATCTATACAGTCTCGTTTGTTTTGATTGATGACAAACGTATAACTTGATACATAACGTAAAATGTACAAGTTACTTGTAATCTTATTTTGTCTCAACATACATTCAATACCTCTCAACGTCTCGAGTCCTTGTATGCTACAACACAGGTTCGTACATGTTTGTTATGTGGCATTATGATCAAACTCCTTTTAGAGTCTTTAAGAATTTTAGGTGTCAAAGTGCACTTTAGGTGTAAAATAGAATAAGTACCACTTTAGGTGTTAAAGTAATATTAGTAAGTTTTACAAATAATAAAAATGTGATGACATTAGGAATCAAACAATTTTAGTAACTCATTAACTTACTAAAACAACATTACTTAGGTAATATATACATTATACAAGTTTAATTTCATATATATCTTAATCTAATAATAGAAATATATACATGACATCAGGTCTTGCATCATTTAGAATGTTGGAAAGATTTCCATATCTAGAAGCTGAATTTTCAAAAGATTACATGCATATTTGGACTTGACATTGTGTTGGAAAGATTTAGTAGAATATTTTGGTTATATATTGTTGATACAAAAGTTGGGCGTTCCTTGTTTGGACTCCGGTTCCCGTATCAATTGGATCTTAATACTTGAGACCTGCGCACTAAGAGAGCAAACAACACCATTAGGCTTATCATGGGATTGTCTCTCACGATTATCCTCCAGCGTGAGAGTAAGTAATCGGTTTAGGGTTTTAATGAAGAGTTAGGGTTATTAGATGATACCTTAATGAGGGCCGAGATGCCCTTTATATACACACGGAATCCTTGTTGATTTCGTGTTCCTTACTCTTCGGCGTATCCCTATTAATACGGTCCCTTGATCCTTATCCCATAAATAAGAGATCCTATATCAAAACCGTAAATAGTAGATTCGAATTTGGGCCTTAGTAGTGTCCATTGGTCGGGTTCATGACCCGAGTGTGGACTATATGTTATCATGTCCCCCCAGTCTAGTATGCGCAAGGTGCAACCGCGGATGCTAGACTAACAACTATAGCCAAAATATACCAGGATGCGTAGCGGGGAAATGTCAAGTGTTTCCCGCCAAAAAATTATACTATGTATCTAGTCCAAATAAGTCCCGAATATCTCTGGGAAATCGTGAGGAGGTGGGTGAAAAGTATCTCACCTCTTGATCTCCAGCCACACGATTAGAATAAGTGGGATCCACATGTCAAGCATCCATGACGGTATGTAACCCTATATAAAATGTAGCTTCCCTTTCACTGTGACTACCACAATAAAAATACCATTTCCACCATTGTTAAGTTTTTCAAACATCAGTCAAGAAATCAATCGTATACTAAGGTAATAGCGTGTGCGCATCCGAAACCATCAAATTTTAATCATGGTTCTCAAGTTATCCGAATTTACCTCCGATATAACCGAGGATGAACTTCGTGAGTTCACCTCGGATTACTATATCCCCCTCGCGTTGCACTCAGTAGTACCGGTGGCGACTGCATCCATTGCTGATTTCCCTGAGGGAAAAGTAAGGGTATACACGCGCTTTTTCGAATTTGCGAATCAGCGTGTGCCATTTCCCTATTCTTGTGTGATGTCCTTAATTATTATCGCGTATCCCACACTTGGTGTCCTCCATTGCTGAGCTGTATCCACACTTGGTGTCCTCCATTGCTGACTTTGATTATCGTACGGTGCGCCCACAAGATGTGCGACAATTCATCCACCCATCTTCCTTTGTGTTTGTCGAGGCGCGCTTTAATTCCTTCACTCAGATTACGATTCGCGCGTTCAACCAAACCATTGGTTTGTGGGTGTTTAACCGACACGAAGTGTTGTGTAATATTTAGTTGCGCGCACCAGTCTTTGAATGGGTTATCGCAGAATTGTTTTCCGTTGTCCGAAATAATTTCCCCAGGTAATCCAAAGCGGCATACAATATTTTCCCAAACAAATCATTTTACTTGATTGCCTGTGATTGTAGCCACTGCTTTTGCCTCAATCCACTTAGTGAAGTAGTCTATAGCCACAATAATAAATTTTAGTCCCCCCGCTGCAACAGGGAAGGGGCCTGCGATATCGATGCCTCACTTATAGAATGGCCATGGCGAAGTGATAGGCGTTAGCTCTTATTGTGGTTGGCGCGGGATGGGTCTATAAACTTGGCAATCGCTACATTTCTTTATCATATCCCGCATATCGCGATGCATAGTGGGCCAATAGTATCCTGACCGCAAGGCTCGTGCTACAATGGACCGTGGTCCTGAGTGTATACTGCATGAACCAGCGTGGATCTCTCAGAGTACGTAATCAGCCTGAAGAGGTCCAACGCACGAAAGCCATGGTTGTAGAAATGAGCGTCGATATAGGATACCATCTCGAAGTTCAAACCTCTGCGCTGTGCGCCGTATCCGTCGAGCGTCCTTCTGCTCATGGGGTAATATACCGTTGCTTATGAATTCGATGATAAGGGTCATCCATGTAGGATCCTGCTCTTCTATCACCGTGGATATCTCCATCTCCGAGATGGATTTGTTTTTCAGGGTCTCCACCAATACTTGTTTTTACAGGTGCGCAAAGCTTGTAGATGCGATCTTGCTTAGTGCATCCGCTTTTCTGTTTTCCCCTCAAGGAACTTGTTTAATGGTGAACTTGACAAAACCCTGGATTAGGGACTTGGTTTTGTCAAGGTGTTGGACCATGTTATCCTCTTTGGCCACATATTTGCCCAACACATGATTGGCTACTAATCGAGAATCGATGTTTGCTTCTAGGTTGCGTACACCCATTCTAGTTGAAATGCGTAATCCAGCAATTAGGGCTTCATATTCTGCCTTGTTGTTCGTGGCTGTGAATTCAAAACGCAATGCGTAAGTGAATTCCATTCCTTCTGGACTGGTGAGGATAAGGCCTGCGCCCGACCCATCCACGCACGAAGATCCGTCCATGAATAGCACCCATGGTTCTTGTAGTTCTACATCGTTTCTTGAAGGTGGAGCATCAATGTCTAGTTTCTCAATGATGAAGTCTGCTAGTATTTGCCCCTTAACCGCAGTGCGTGGTCTATAAGAGATGTTATGCTCGCTTGGCAACACACTCCATTTTTGTAATCGCCCCGATGTGTCGAGTTTGGAGATAACTTGCTTGATAGGTTGGTCCGTGATCACTGCTATTGGGTGTGCTTGAAAGTATCTGCGCAGTCTTTTGGCTGCAAATACTAACACCAAGACCAATTTTTCCATTTCGGTATAGTTAATCTCTGTCTTCTTGAGTGCTTTGCTTACAAAATATACCGGTGTTTGTACAGAGTTCCTATCTGTCAGTAGCACCGCGCTGACTGCTCCATGAGTTGCAGACAACTAAATGATGTACGTGGGAATCGCAACCTCGCAACAGGTTTTACCTCTCGAGGGATCTCGAGAAGCTTACAACCCCCACCAGGCAGTGTACCTGATCGTTGTAGTATAGTATAGTGACAAGTACCGGGGGATTGATCGTTCAACTCAGGAATAATGTCGCTAGGATTAGAAAGCCTACTAAACTAGGTCTAGAGGTGAGGGACAATTCTTTTTGTATTTTTATATTTTTATAAAAGCAAGTAAAATATCGGGTTTTGGAAGAGTGGGCAGAATTAGTTACTAGCCAACTAACCCAATTAATCTAAAGATGCAATCAAAATAAAATAAAAGAAATGAAGATAAACTATTATACTAATGTGGTGTAAACAATGATAAGGAAAGTTGTGTTTACCTAGGTTCATTACTCCCTAGATATCTTTTATAGGTTGATTAGCTTGTTACAATTGCATGGATGACGGGTCATATTCCTTAATACTAGTCGTAGGGCCGTGTACAATATTCCCTAACTCTATAGGATCCTACTTCACTCCTATGTCGAGCCGTTAGAAGCTCCTAACATGGGATCATTAGAATTCTCCTACGCATTAAATACAACCAAAAATCATAGTACACCTCCGATCATGTTTCTTAAGACGTTCAAGCAAGTTACCAATGGAAGTCTGCCAGTTTTCTTAAGCCTAACATCGAATACAATCATCCGTAACAATTATAAACAAACAATCAACCCATAATTAACATCTAGGTATCACTACATCTAAGCAAACACAATAAAAATCTAGCCTAGCATGTTAAATAGAAAACAAGCGTAACATATAATCAAACAACACATAGACATATTGAATGATTTAAAGGAATACTTATCTTTAATTGAACATGAAAGATTCAAGGGGTTGAAACCCTTGAAAAGCTGATAAAATTCGGACTAGGGTTTATTCCCTCAAAGTTGCACACCAATGAATGAAATTTGGAAAACTATATATAGATTACACATCGTGACGGCGTCATGTATTGGATTGTGACGCCGTCAACTCGCCGCCATAATAAAATCGTATTGCCTAGATCTACTTGTGATGCCGTCATGTGTAAAAATGCTCTGGACCGTCACTAATGTTTGGACCCTGACGGCCTTGGGTGACGCCGTCATCTCCTATGCTTAAAAACTCTCTGGATCATCACGTGTATTTTCCACTTCCATCTCTTTTGTAACTCTTGACGCTGTCATGTGGAGAGTCTTGACGCCGTCAGGTATTGTTCCTGCAAGGAAAATTGAGACTTTGCCGTTTTCTTCACTTTATGCTCCAAAAACTTCCAAAATGCTTCCTTTTCCAGATTTCTCTCCAAAAGGATCGATTTAGGGCAATATTTGATCAAATAATCACGAATTCGGGCTTAAATGACCCCCTAAAAGCGGTACACTTTTCGCCTCATCAAATACCCTTCACTTGAGATTTGCTTGTCCTCAAGCAATGCGCTTTTATTCTAATCAAAATACAAGTTAGGGGTCATTTAACACTAATATAAAAGTAATTACTACAAATAATCATTCCACTAAAAACCAAAGACAAGCACGGAGGTCATATACTAACACCTTACAAATAGTGTTTAGATACTCACATCTCTCGGGTGTAATAAAGTATATATCACAATAAGGAAATGGAAAACATCTCTCACTACCTGTCATAGCAAAGTAGATTACCATAGGCTTGGGAAAGGATCAAACCTCCACCACTTGGCGTAAGCACCTAGGATAAACTATCAAAGAGGTCTTTAAAGGGTTATAACGTTAGGTGTAGGGATTTGGAAAACACGGTTTTGTTGGATAAAGGCAATATTTACTGGTGGCGAGTTAATCATCTTGGTTAATTACATGTACAATATGGCGTTGCTAAGCCAAGACTAGACTCAACTTAAGCTAATAAATCAAAAATAACAAAAACATAAAATAAACATAGAATGAAACGGGATGGTAGTCCGTATGTTTTTTCTCTTTTCTTTTTCTATTTTTTTTCTTTTTCTTTTTCTTGACTTTTTCATTTTTTTTTTTTTTTTTTTTTTTTTTTTTTTTTTTTTTTTTTGCATACACTCTTACCCTACCATCCAAAATAATAAATCATAGGGAATGTACATTCCCCTTACACTAGAATTTTTACATATTTTACAATAAACTAATCTAATGACTCAAATTAAGATAATCAAAACACTTGGAGTACTTTTTAAGATTAATGCACATATGGGGGTAATATATGATGTGATCTTCCCCATTACTCCATAACACAAGTACTTTATCCATGAGTCCCAATCGTCCCAAAATAATATGTACAAGATAGGACTCGACTTAGCAACCATGTAATTAATTAGACAATTAACTAAGGGTTTAAACAAATAACAATAGTGCACTAAAAATGAGTGCATACACGGAAGGCTAAGGCGATTTGGTTGCACATTTGGGTGGGTTGTAACAAATTCTTCCTTTAAGTAAGATGCTTAAAGTTAGAAACGAAAAGAGTACAACGCTAAGGTAGTCTCACGGAGGGGTGTACTAGGGGTTTCGTGTACTAAAAATGAGTACAACGCTAAGGTGTTGGAAAAATTAATTGACTTTACTAGCCAAGTGATATGACTTAAATGGTCAAGTAATTATGATACGGGTTTAACACAAGGGTGATCAAAATGCCTCTTATCATGTAGTAAATCCTACTACACGAATGTAGTCTCACTAGCGGTCTCGGGATGCATCACTAACGCAAGTTCTAGAATCTAAATGCTACCGGTACACTCATAAGCACTAATAATGAATGCTTTTCCTATCAAATCTAAAGGCGAACCTCACATATTTGGGTGGAAAATTTTTCTGAATGGTACGGTTTTGTGCTAGTCATACAACTCCTATCCATGAGACGCTTGCTAAGGCTAAAGTTTCACTCCTAAATGTTATAAAAAATTTTAAATTTGGCGCTAAAATTACACTAACAAGTATTTCTCTTAGTCTTATTACACACCTACCATCAAACAAACAAACTCAAGTGCAATTGTATACTATAAGGTATCATCATTTACCCTCCCCTTACACTTAGGATGAACATTGTCCCCAATGTTCAATTAAAGGATGTAAAAGTAAAACAGGTAAATGAATGAAAACAAATACTCCCCTGATTCGTTCAGTGTGGATAGTGTGGCAACAAGGTTAGATCTTCCTCCAAGAAAATGAATGTTCAAAGCTTCCCTTCCAGAAATATAAATCATATTCTTGTCATATATAACTTGTTAAACCTGAGAAAACAATCAAGGCAACCTAGCATAAAATCGGCGGCAATCTATATATTCTAACAAATCCTAGAAAAATAGCATATATATCTTAAATCGCTTTCTAGGAATGTAAGGGATATAATGCTTGTGGAATGAATGTTTGCAGATTTCCTGGAGTTTATAAAACTAAAGAATTAACAAAAACTTTAAGACTACGTTAGAAAAACAAAACTCGCAAAATTTCCAGAATTTTACACATGACGCCGTCAGGAGTTCACTCCTGACGCCATCAGAAGTGACCTGCAAAAATCTTTACGCTAAGTTTCCGGAAAATTTCTGGAAAAACTTATGTCCTACTTCCTGGAAAATCCTGCAAAACATCATTATGACTCAATACAAGCATTTGACTCTAACAAATACCAATATACATGTTCATTTAATATTGTGGCGAATCATGATCAATTTCGTTCTTATAAACAAATTTGGGGTTTCCCCTTACACTTAACTTTTTCAAAATACCTTTAAATGAAGTTAAGACGAAGTTAAACAACAAAATAAAGCATTTTCACAATTTTAGTTTGAAACATGATCTACCAACAATAAAAATAAAACATGCATACGGAAACAAATAAGAATCAAACAAATAAAAATAAAAACACACAAAACATGGGTTGCCTCCCAAGAAGCGCTTGTTTTTGTTCGAGTCACGAGCCTGACTCTACCCTTATTTAACAGAAATAGGGAAGGTGTTCCCTACACTTAGGATTAAGTGCGGGTGAAAGTAGCGATACACACCCTTAGGGTGGAAATATGCCATGTGAGGAAAGAGTGGTGGATGAATTATATGCTCAAAAGGGTGTGCTCCTATCATCATAACCTTACCTAATTCAATCGGGTTAATGGGTGGATTAAGATTTTCTCCTAGAAAGGGATCATTTTCTATCAACTTCAAGAGACTACTTGTTGGGGATCCATCTTGACCTAATAAACCCGGTTTAAACCCATAATGTTTCTTGTGATCAATCATAAATGGGTGATGTAACCATGTAAGGTCATTTTCCACTCCTGTGTCAGCTTCCTCTCTACAAGGCTTAGAGTCTACTACCTTTATCCCAAGACTACCCGGACTATATGGTTTGATGGGTGGATCGGGACCTTTTTCAATTCCTAAATTCACATCTAAAGATGGAAGATTAGGTAACGGCTTTGGCTAAGGCTCCGGTTCATCAAAACTAGGAACTTCCTTAGAACTAAAAGAAAGGTCATCACTACAAGTGTTAAAAACCTATATTCTCTAGTTGTGCTTGATCCAAGGGATCTACCTCTATTGGGGTTCCTATAGTATCTTCTACATCTTCCGGGTAAGTCACGGGCGGTGTGTGTGCCTCAAATGATGGTGGGACTTGTGGGGTACTTAGTGAGCTTATGTTATTTGCTTCATCATTCCATGTGTCAAGATCACCTATATCCTCAACATGTGTTTCATTATAATCTAACCCTAACATTTTTCCTAATATCTTAAATGCTTCTCTAGGCATCT
The DNA here is from genome assembly GCA_030686995.1 of Artemisia argyi. Classification (NCBI taxonomy): domain Eukaryota; kingdom Viridiplantae; phylum Streptophyta; class Magnoliopsida; order Asterales; family Asteraceae; genus Artemisia; species Artemisia argyi. The sequence goes on from CM060677.1 coordinate 137,862,650, forward strand.
CAACTTCTATATCCGAATCATAAGGATTATCCTTAATATTCTGACTGCTATATTCAAATTGCCCAAAAGATTCATCATGTGTTTCTTGAGATTCATCATCACCGATCATAAAACCTAGGTCTTTTTTATCAATGTGATCATGTTCGGCTAAATCCTCCATCAAATCAAGGTCACCTATGTGTTCATCCTCTATTGTGGTAAAATCAAACCACTCCATGCACCTAGGTATCTCATCTATAAGCTTATTATCCCCAAACAAACTTCTTGCTTGTTCCCTTAAACTTGTTATCAATTGATCCGTAACAACATTTGTTGGGTTGTCCAACTTCTTAGCGAGTATGGCACAATTCTCTATGGCTTCCCGTGCTTCATCAGCACTTAATCCCCAAAGGTCCCCATCTGCGGTATGGTCAATGTCTATTTTTGTATAGTGGTCGACACGATGGTAGAATATTTCAATTTGGGACCACAGATCAAAATTATGATGAGGGACTTTTCGGAGTAAATATAAAACGAGCCCATGCATCATAGATAGGTTCATCTTCATGTTGTTTAAACATCAAGATGTCATTTGGAGTAGGTGAATTTTGTGGTCGGTAGTATGGTGGATTCGCGTTCTCCATAATGGTGAACGGAATAGTCAATGAAAATTACGAACAAACATACAAAGAAAAAGATAGACTAAAGAAAACCTAGAAATAAAAATAAAAATCTTACTAGAAAGGAATCTAGCAAGTAGACCTAATAAAGAGAAATTCTAACCTAGACAATAACTATTCCCCGGGATACGGCGCCAAAAACTTGATGTACGTGGGGATCGCACCCTCGCAACAGGTTTTACCTCTCGAGGGATCTCGAGAAGCTTACAACCCCCACCAGGCAGTGTACCTGATCGTTGTAGTATAGTATAGAAACAAGTACCGGGGGATTGATCGTTCAACTCAGGAATAGTGTCGCTAGGATTAGAAAGCCTACTAAACTAGGTCTAGAGGTGAGAGATGATTCTTTTTGTATTTTTATATTTTTATAAAAGCAAGTAAAATATCGGGTTTTGGAAGAGTGGGTGGAATTAGTTGCTAGCCAACTAACCCAATTAATCTAAAGATGTAATCAAAATAAAATAAAAGAAATGAAGATAAACTATTATACCAATGTGGTGTAAACAATGATAAGGAAAGTTGTGTTTACTTAGGTTTCATTACTCCCTAGATATCTTTTATAGGTTGATTAGCTTGTTACAATTGCATGGATGACGGGTCATATTCCTTAATACTAGTCGTAGGGCCGTGTACAATATTCCCTAACTCTATAGGATTCTACTTCACTCCTATGTCGAGCCGCTAGAAGCTCCTAACATGGGATCATTAGAAATCTCCTACGCATTAAATACAACCAAAAATCGTAGTACACCTCCGATCATGTTTCTTAAGACGTTCAAGCAAGTTACCAATGGAAGTCTGACAGTTTTCTTAAGCCTAACATCGAATACAATCATCCGTAACAATTATAAACAAACAATCAACCCATAATTAACATCTAGGTTTCACTACATCTAAGCAAACACAATAAAAATCTACCCTAGCATGTTAAATAGAAGACAATCGTAAGATTTAATCAAACAACATATAGACATATTGAATGATTTGAAGGAATACTTATCTTTAATTGAACATGAAAGATTCAAGGGGTTGAAACCCTTGAAAAGCTGATAAAATTCGGACTAGGGTTTATTCCCTCAAAGTTGCACACCAATGAATTAAATTTGGAAAACTATATATAGATTACACATCGTGACGGCGTCATGTATTGGATTGTGACGCTGTCAACTCGCCGCCATAATAAAATCGTCACGTGTATTTTCCACTTCCACCTCTTTTGTAACTCTTGACGCCGTCATGTGGAGAGTCTTGACGCCTTCAGGTACTGTTCTAGCAAGGAAAATTGAGACTTTGCCGTTTTCTTCACTTTTGTGCTCCAAAAACGTCCAAAATTCTTCCTTTTCCAGATTTCTCTCCAAAAGTACTTAAAATGACAAAAGGAACAATTTAAGGAAATATTTGATCAAATAATCACGAATTCAGGCTTAAATGACCCCCTAAAAGCGGTACACTTTTCGCCTCATCAGTACATAATCGACTCTTCCCCTGGTCGGGGTGCGACTAGTGTGGGAAGCGCTGCTATATATTGCTTAAGCTGTGTAAAAGCTTCTTCTGCTTCCGCAGTCCAACGAAAGTCTCCCTTTTTTGTACACTTCGTGAGTGTTTTAAAGAGAGGAAGTGACTTATCTGCTGATTTGGACAGGAATCTGTTCAACCCGACTAGTTTTCCATTCAGGGACTGGACTTCTTTCAACGTGTGTGGTGAAGGGAGTTGGATGACAGCCTTTGTTTTTTTTTCTGGGCATGGCTTAATGCCATCAGGCTCTATCAAGTATCCAAGGAACATACCTTCTGTAGCACTAAAAGTGCATTTCCTAGGATTTAACTTCATGTTGATCTTTCCCAGCGTTCTAAATGTTTCTTCAATGTCGCGTACCAATTCGTCTTCGGTATGCCTTTTTATGACAAGTTCGTCAACATAGACCTCTAGGTTGCGGCCTACTTGCTTTTCAAATGCATTGTGTACCAACCGCTAGTAGGTGGCTCCCGCATTCTTTAGGCCAAAGGGCATTTTTGTATAACAGTAAACGCCCTGGCTTGTGTGGAAGGCTGTTTTCTCATCGTCTTCTTTAGCCATTTGAATTTGGTGGTACTCTTTGTATGCATCTAAGAAACATTTAAAGGCGTATCCGCATAAAGATTCTATCTTCCAGTCTATCTCTGGTAGCGGGTAGCATTCTTGTGGACATGCTTTGTTGAAATCAGTGAAATCCACGCACATCCGCCAGCTGCCATCACTCTTTTTCACCATCACTGGATTGGAGAGCCAGTCATGGTAATAGACTTCTCGCATGATACCTGCGTCCACAAGCTTGTGTACTTCCTCTAGAATGGCTTTTACGCGCTCTGGAGCTTGGCCGCGCTTTTTCTGCCGCACTAGGGAGTATCCTTGTCGGATTTTCAACTTGTGTTCTGTGATCGACCGTGGCACACCAGTCATGTGCTTTGGTTCCCATGCGAAGATGTCTAGATTCCTTTGCAAGAGTGCGCACACGGCTGCTCTGCCTTTATCAGACAGCGATCCCCCGATCGATACTTCTTGCTCCGGGTAATCAGGATGAATTGCGACCTTCAGGTTTGATACTTTAGTCGCGTGCTATTCTGGAGTGCGTGTCATCTCACATGTAACCGTGTTACACTCTTTAGGTGGTACAGTGGTATTGTAGAGGGTGACGATGCCTCCTTCTACTGGGAATTTGAGCATCCCATGTGCTGTGGATGGTACTGCACGCATGGCTGATATTCCTGGTCTTCCAATAATGCCATTGTATGGTGAAGGGGATCTTATCACCATAAAATTCATCCAGGCCGCCATGGAGTGTTCTTTATTACCAACGACAACGATTAATCGTATTTGCCCCATGGGCCATATCTTTTATCTTGTAAATCCAGTCAACAACATCGTGGCCGAGCTTAACTGACTTCGTATTTCATGTCGCAACCTTTTGAAACAGTGTTCATACATTATGTCTGCAGATGCCTCTCCATCAACATACATGCGGTGGATATCGTGACCCCCGCATTTATCTCGATGGTGAGCGGTTCCGCTACTGCGTTCTCCGCAGCCTGAGTGGGGAAAGAGATTTCGCTCCCATAAGAAAACTTTTGGCTGACCTTTTGCCTAGTCTTTCGCTGCCATGATTGTATCATGTAGATGGTGTGAGCCTTGTCTTTAAGTGCTTCTTTCTTGCTCCCGATCTTCTGTTTGTCTTTTCCATCCTTGATGTTCTTGACTAAATGATCCAATTTGCCTTCTTTTACTAATTTATCAATTAGTTGGCGCAATTGGACACACTCATTGGTGGTGTGGCCCTTCTGTCCATGATATTCACAGTATTCATTCCCTACGCGTCGATCCGCGCATTAGTGGGGGTTTCGAGAAGTTCGCGCCTTTCTTCCAATAGATCCAAGTCTATACGTCGTTCATCGTCATTGGTTGTGACATTAACTTCCGCCGTATGAATAGTTGGCATCCCAATTTCAGCTGGTAAGACAGCTTCTGTCCCGTAGATAAGAGAAAAGGGGGTGTCTCCAGTGCTAACTTTGATTGTCGTGCGGTGCGCCCACAAGACGTGCGACAATTCATCCACCCAACTTCCTTTGTGTTTTTCGAGGCGCGCTTTAATTCCTTCGCCCAGACTACAATTCGCGCGTTCAACCAAACCATTGGTTTGTGGGTGTTTAACCGATGTGAAGTGTTGTGTAATATTTAGTTGCGCGCACCAGTCTTTGAATGGGTTATCACAGAATTGGATCTTCATACTTGAGACCACTTTGCTTTTTTGCCTATAAATAAGTAGCCCATGGTTTATGTCTTTGTTAGTTTTGAAAAGTAGATTTGGAAAACCACTTTGCTTGTTTTCCTATAAATAAGTAGCCAATGGTTTTCTCATTTCTTGATGAAAAATAACACACATATAGATAAGTATAAAATCATGTAGAAACATAAATAAATCACCCTTTCCATAATGATCATAATGTTACTAACTCTCATTATGTTGTAAGCATACACTCATAATGATCCTGTAAAGCAAGCTCAAAGATCATGAGTCACAAGCATAGCATACTTCATGATCCACCAACAAGGTTAGAAGATCTTGAAGTCATCATTCATTAGAGCATACCAACATATGAAGATTCAAGGGCACTTGACATCCTCAACGATTGAAGACTTCTTATTCAAGAAGTTCATGTAGATTAGTCATTCATATCCATTAGACTTTTACGTCTTGGATCATCATTGTATCATTACAATCTATTCACCAAACTAGATTAGATGGTTTATTTGTTTGTGCAATAAAACACAAGGTTTTTATGTTGGGCCATAAAACATAGCGGGAGTAGTTGTACCCTTGTAAAAGAACTAGCGGGAGTAGTTGTACCCTTGTAAAAGAACCCGGTAGTTAGCTTTGTACCGGATAAAGTGTAAGCGACGATTGTAAGGTTTTCTTCGCCGAGAAGGGAGCTTGTTGATCTAGTGAAGTAACTCTCGAGTTGGGTACTCGAGGAGTAGAGTAGGGCGGAAAGGAGATCCGTGACCAAACCACTATAAATCCTCGTGTTCGGTTTGCGCTTTCTTTTACTTATTGCTTTACTTTAATGTTTGCATTATGTGATTGCAAGTGTTGTGACTTGTTGATTGTATTTGGGTGATAACATGCTTTAAGTTATGCTAGTCACTAACTACACATAACATCTTTCATATTAGAACAAGCTAAAAATAGATATGTGTATGCCGGTTTTTCTGTAATCGCCCGGATGTGCGCCGCACTTTCAAGGATGTACGCTGGTTTTTCTTGAAAGTCAGAAATACACCGGTATTATGGTCACAGTTTACCACAAACTAGTTGTATCATTTTCGTGCTTAGGGTTTTCACTTCCGGCTTGTTAAATATTGTTTCTATATATGTTTTCAAGATCATGTGAGTTGGTTTTACCCACGTACGCTTATGAGTTCATGTATTTGTTATGTAATAGTCTAGTCAAAGTGTTTCTATAACGACCCAAATTCAGAAATAATTTTTAACGATCGATTCGACTTAACCTAATATCTAAAATGATACGTTATGAATTAAATTTTAAAAACGTGGAAAACCTTAACCTGACTTAATATGAATTCGACATAACTATGCCCTAAGAACAAATATCACGCGACATATAAATTATTTAAGGACCGAATTACATAAATTATGTACACACATGCATTTTGGAATTTTGGTAAGTCTTAACCCTCTCTAATCACACCCAAATTCACAGCTAATCACTCCCCTAAATATCTCAACTAATCACATTAAACTCTCCCATAATTGTCTCCAATTAACCTCATTTTCACAACATTCCTATTTGTGATGACCCACTCACACTCGTTTTATTAAAAACTAGCTTATAGACCCGTGAAATTCACTGGATTTTAGAGGATTTTTTATTAAAAACAGGTAAATACGTGAATAAAGTAAGAAAGAACAACGAACATTAACGCTATGAAATTTTCTTGTAACGGAATAATAAATTATAAGTGATTAAAAGTATAAAATACAATGCTTATAAATATGTGTGTAATAAAATCCCGTTTGGTTGCTACCTTTTGGATTTAGATTTGACTTTAGATGGCAAAAACTTTGTTTGTTTCAAAACCCAGGATTAAAAATTGGCTACCATGCCCAATGGTCTCACACTTTTCCAATCCTTATAACTTAGGTGTGGGTTTTCATTTACATGGACCTAATAAATAGGCCTAACCGTGGATCTACCGCATTAATAACTTGTATATTTAATAGATGTATAAGTTATTAATGCGGTAGGTCCACAGTTAGGCCTATTTATTAGGTCCATGTATCATTTTTGTTTCATTTTTTATGAGCCCAACTTTCATTTTTCTCTCTATCACTCTCTTATAACATTATTTTTTTTTAATTTAATAACATCATAAAACACTTAGTCAATATTTTAATTTGTTATCAACATATGTATATCAGTGTATACATGTGTTAATGATAATGTTGAGTTAGACATATTTGAACAGTAACATTGCATATATCGTAATCAATTTACACATGCAATTACACTATTATGAGTGCTTGATTAAATAAACTAGTGGAAGAATTGTAAAGACAAAGGTATTGTACAATTACTAGGAATGGGTGGAACGAACGATCTACTAAAACATTTTAACCTTAAGAAACCATCATTTTTTTTTTGATAAAGTTGTTGTTGAATTATAATTGCAACCGTCGTATAACTTAAGAATTGTTTGTTATTTAGTATATTTATTGAGTTAACTTTTAATTTTGACCTTATATCAATCATTTATTTGTATTCATAACTTGGCCTGATAAAATGATTGTTTAGTGTTTCTAACAATCGGAATGTTTTTTTCTTTACATAGATGTAAATTTTGATGCAGTATTCAATCTACATTTTCATGTATTCAATCGGAATGGTTTTTTAAAAGAAATTGTGTATCAAAAAATTAAGTGCATGATTAAAGTAAGAAATAACAACGAACATAAATTGTATGAAATATTCTTTTAACATAATAATAAGTTATAAGTCAATGATACTATAAACTACTATGCTTGTAAATATCTATATTATAAACGTTCACTGCCTCGCGAACTCCAATTTTGATAGTCTTGAGAAGCAAATGTATTTAGTGACCATTGTAACACTTCAATTGGTCCATTACGTGAACACCTAATTAGTTTAAAAATGTGTAAGAAAAAAGTTTGTGATTAATAATAAGTGTAATATAAAAAATGGCATAAAACATGTCATATGTATATTGTACATACCTATTCAACATTGATAATAGACCTTGAATAATTTCTATATAGACTACATTTGTAGTAGTTTTTGATAGATTAACGTCCACATCAGAAACAACAACCTTAAACATATTTTGCTTTTGACATGTGAAAGAGCCACGTGTAGCTATCCATGTGTGAAAACAGGACGTGGTAGGTACAAACCAACTTTTGAAAGTGATTGCCCTTGGCTTTTGTTAATTGTCATGGCAAATGACACTGACACAGGATAAACGGACCACCAACGGTCCTACCAAAATTGGTTCCTCAATGGTATGTCAGAATTAAAGAAAATAAAACATTGAACTTGACATTACCAAGCAAATCCAATATTAAATATAACAAAATAAACATTAGAGTAGCCATATAGTAATTTATAAATGATCCACCCGTTTGAATAAATTTATAAATGTACTGTTTGTCTATAAAATTGGCAAAAAGGGAAAGTAGGTTTTATAGTTTGAACTTAGAATGTGTTTACGCCTTCCAATTTCACATGGTAAATATCTACGAAATTTAATAGATCAACCCAGCCGACATGACCCACTTTGAAATGACTTAACTAAATACTGAAAGGTGGATAAGAGAAAGCGAAAAGTGACCTAAATATAATTCAAGGATTGCCTCTTCACTAAATGCTAATACCGCTCATTGCAAAGTAATCTTGTAACAAATAAATCAGTGAGCATATATAGCTTATAGACCCGTGGATTCATGTGGTTTTTAAAGAAATTATTCATTAAAAAGTTGATTGTGTGAATAAAGTAACAAATAATAACGAACATAAACATGTTTCATTATTTTTAAAAGAAGAATAAGTAATAATTCAACGAGCCTATAAATAATTGTGTTTGTAACTCATAATATAATAAACGTTCATGTATCGTCGTCTCCAAAGTTGATGATCTTCACAAGCAAATGAATATAGTGAGCATTAATGAAGTGATAAGCCAATGTCCATTTCGTGAGCACCGAATAAGCCTTATGTTGTCGTGACCCACCTACTTATTCACCAAAAAATGGTCATATATATTAGTTCGTCAATTATGACTCAAAAATTCCTTTTAAATTATTAAAAAAATCTTGGGCCATATTAGATGAGGATTGTCATGACCTGAAAGGAAATTTAACGCCAAAAACAATTTCTTGTTCCATGTTCACATGTTTTCTAACAATTTCTTGATCCATTGTCAAGTATCTTTCACCACGTGTATACACAATTAGATTCCTAACTGAAAACTTATAATGTACACAATTAGATTCCTAACTATTTACACATATAAGAACGCACCAGTAATCATCAATACATCGCAATGCCTAACACTCCATATAAAAAATTTAAGACCAGACACCTCTTCTTAAATGTTTTTAAAGTATATATGTAAAAGTTTCATGTGACGAAAGTTGCAAACCTACCACTAAATTTGTTGAGATAAAGTGGAATTGAATAAATTTGTTCAAGCTAGTGATGATTGCAATGATCAAGGTATGGTTTCATATATAGTGTTTGAACTTCAAGCTCATTTAGGCCACATGGTTGGAGTTCACCACCTCAAACAATTGAACTGAGTGAAACTTTTATCAAGGAAAATTAGCCTGTCCCTCATAATGAAGGGTGTGCACAAATTTCGTTTACTCGGACCATGGTGTGGACATGAACAATCCATTTCTTGTTTTTGGTTGATTGAAAAAGAGGTTCTTAGTCGATTCGGTCTCTTTAATGTTGCAATTCTCTCATATTCTAACAAATTATTTTTTTTAGTTGAAGAGCCTCAACTTTCTATATTCGGTTCATGAATCAGTTTACGACCATAAGTGGGCTGTTGATTTTTATTACAATTATAATCATAACTTACTTGACTTTCTTGTTATCAACTAACATAACCTGTATGTTCAAATAAACTTGAGATAGTCTCTATCTTTCCGAAAAGCTTTTACTATGATGCAAAGATTATTTTTTTAAGTTTGATAAAATAGTAAAAAGTCATCGTTTGTGCATATAACGCCTCCACTTTCAGCAATGTGAAGCTGGATCATTTAGTTAGCCCAATCTTGGAAGGACCTGAAGTCGTGTTCCAGTTTCTAAAGGTTTCTAGAGAACTTCAGCCGTGTTCCATCTCATACCAAACCGACATTGACATTTCCAGATTCATCCATGCCAACCGCCAGCTTTAACCCATCATCGATAAATGACATAATTCACATCTATATAATAAGACACTTAACAGGTAATCATCACTCGATAGAGCCACACTAATTTGAGATGCCCAAATGTTATTTGCTGCAACTTTCTAAACTTTCAGACCATTTGAAGACACATGCATAAGTTTGCATCATTCAAGTCATAGATTATTATTGGATCAGTGTAACCTGAATCCATACAACTTAACATGTTAACCTTCTGATACAAAACCAAATGTTATTTGAGATGCCCAAATGTTATTTGCTGCAAATTTCTAAACTTTCAGACCATTTGAAGACACATGCATAAGTTTGCATCATTCAAGTCATAGACTTTTATTGAATCAGTGTAACCTGAATCCATACAACTTAAAATGTTTACCTTCTGATACAAAACCAACTTGAGCTGTCATTTTTTTGCTCTTTTTGGTACATGCCAATTTTAAACCTACATCCACCATTAACAAACTAAAAACAATGAAAAAAATCCAGATAACATCCTCAATAAGAAAACATTTATATTGGATCAAAATAAAACCAGTTACATGATTGAATTAAGGGTGATGGATTAGAAAAGGGCATTCATGCCGTCTCCATATCTTTAATCTATAAACACATTATAAATACCAAATTGTTAAAAGTGAAATACTATAAACCTTATCACAATTCACAGATGAAGCCTTACTCATTCTAAATCATTACCTGATTCTTGATACATATAGGACCTGCCTATACCAATCGCATAAGTTAATGATTTGGTGTGCAACTCTTGGTTCTAGCCCATTTTCGCATACTACAACAACCTGCATATACCAATATCGAATAATTATTAGCTCATTATATTTGTTATGAGCTTCATGTCATGGTTAACTTAGAGCTTCATGTCACGACCAATTTCCAATGAAGTAGTTCTAAATAAGTATCCAAACGCGCCAACTTATACTGATTCAAGTTTAAAAAGTGACAAGTGAAACATGGCCTAAAAACCTACTATAATGAATTAGTTATTTAAAAAGATCAGAAGCTAAGCAATATAACCTGGTGTGGTGACAACTCAACATCCGGCGATTGTATGCATCAGAATATCGACCTTACCCGACATTTTCTTTGATCTTTTCTAACAAACAAACCTGTTTTCACACAATAATGAGGTAAAATAGAGATGGAATACGACTGATTCATAATGGTTATATGAAAGTTTCATGTCCATTGTCATTTACAAAAGCACTAAATGATTAACTAAATTTTATAACAACCATTTATTACATGTATGTGAGATGATGAACCCGTGTTTCAAATCTAACATACAATATTAATATTGTGAATGAATTACATCTGCAAGATAAAAACCAGATTATGTCCTCTGAAATCAAAACCTTTACATGAAAAATAAAAATCATATGACATTGTAAGATCATGAAAGAACATAACGATGGTTTAATTTTATGATGAATCTGGTAATTGTTTTTTATTTGAATAGATTTCAAAGCTTGTTGTGAAAGCATAGTATGATAAATTGGTCTTTCAATTTTTTTTGAATGGTAGCTTCTCCCACAAGATAGTTTTCCCTCCTACAACGATCATTCAATGCATGAAGGTTTAATAAACTGAGAACTAACCTGGTAAGTTGCATATTGTCTTTGACACAGTTAGGCATCCATGAGCCACCATTGTTAACAAATCATCCAACCACCTGCACAAACCACACAAACCAAACTCATTCAGACATTATCACAAACCTTGGTGTGCGTCATATAATCAAAGGCAATCTTCAATCGATAAGAACTTTTTCTTGCTATGCCTTGTACTATAGGGTTGTTGCCTATAAACCAAACAAAATATAGTCAAAAGTTCTCTATTTTGGCTCACTAAGAAGGTCGAGCAATGGTATTGGAAAGAGCAACAAACCTGTTCTAAAGCAAAATCTAAACAATATGATTGTGTGGACCCCCTTGAAGCCGTGGAACATAGCTTGATTAATTATATCTTCAAAGTCATACGTCACCTACACATTAACACATATGTAAAAGCTAATCAGCAAGAAGTGATATAAAACATTAGAATTTATATCATTCATAGATACAGTAACTCGCTTGTTCGCCTTTTTTGTTGATCTCATTAGCCCCTTCCTGAATTTAACCTTCATAATCAATCCCTTTTTCGGCATAACAAAAACAACTGAGATTACTCCAAACTCAAAACCATACTCCATGTAAAATTGAAAACCCTAAATATGAAATACTTACCAATTCTCTCATGACCGAGTGCATACAAATCATTGATATGAATTATGGAAGTGGATGGATGTAACCCGAACAAATTCTTGATTGTGGTTGAATCGGTGTGGCATAGGAGATTTTTTTTATATGCTTGACTTACTTTTTTGATTTGGTTTTGAATTGTTTTTTGAGATTTGGTTATGAGGAATCAATTACATTAATTGGTTATGACGAACACCAAGGTTTGTGATAACACATATGTAAACGCTAATCATATCCCCTACACAATTTAGCTTCATTAATCGAAACACAATTTAGCTTCATTAATTATATCTTCAAAGCCATACATTAATTGGTTATGACTGACTTACTTTTTTTATATGCTTGACTTACTTTTTTGATTTGGTTTTGAATTGTTTTATGAGATTCGGTTATGAGGAATCAATTACATTAATTGGTTATGACACACACCAAGGTTTGTGATAACACATATGTAAACGCTAATCATATCCCCTACACAATTTAGCTTGATTAATCGAAACACAATTTAGCTTGATTAATTATTTCTTCAAAGCCATACATCACCTACACATTAACAAATTCTTGATTGTGGTTGAATCGGTGTGGCATAGGATTTTTTTTTATATGATTGACTTACCTTTTTTATTTGGTTTTGAATTGTTTTATGAGATTCGGTTATGAGGAATCAATTACATTAATTGGTTATGACGCACACCAAGGTTTGTGATAACACATATGTAAACACTAATCATATCCCCTACACAATTTAGCTTCTTCAAAGCCATACATCATTCCTCCAATTACATTAATTGGTTAACAAAAATAGAGCGGTGATAAGGAATGAATTGAATGTGTGTATTGGAAGAATGAAGGTGAATAAATAAGCAGCCAGTCAAAATGCAGACACATCAGCGCATTAAAGAATTGGGGTGCTTCAAAGGCTTGTAAATTATTCTGGTTTATTAGTATAGATAGATGAATAACCATTCTCCTTCACCACTTTGATACAGAGCGTACCACAAACTAATACACACAAACAAGCAAACCGATCTCGTCATTTTTTTTTCTCAAGAGCAGTAGACACGATAAAAGATTGAAGAAAAGGTGACGGCATGGATTAGTTTCTCATATTCGTTCTAAAAGGAGGAACGAAGGCGGGTATATAGGTGGTGGTTTTGGACCGTACCTATCAGGTTTGAGAGGTTTGGAATTAGTACGAAAGGGGTGTTGGTTTCTGGTTCTCATGCTCATGGTTTTTATTTCGTTTGATCCGATCCTAATGTATCTCTACCTCCTTGCTTTCCATCCATTTGACACACTCCTAGTTGATCTTAATATTGATAACATGTCCTATAATACACCATGAATCGGCTAAAAGACATGCATATATACGAATTAGAATGACAAATGAAATCATAAAATGACATATGAATTCACAATTTGGAAACCTAATCTAATCCACACTTATATATGTATGTATCATGTGTAATCAGAATGGAATATGTTACATGAATCATCATAAGCATGCTAATATGAATATTAATATTTCGTAAATCTGTAAAATGAATGACATATAAAATTAGCGAGGGCTATTGGTCTATGATTTTATGTATGAACTCATGCGTGTTTGTCTCGATAACACTTGTGTTGGTCTAGCGAGGGTTCGTGGTTTGAATCCGGTCTAGCGATGACTTGTTTGTGTCGTTAACAAGGTGAGAATACGAATGAATATTTATTTGTCACATGAAAGGAAGAATCGTAACCGTATGAAATAATGATAAGCATGTATATGTCTATATTGAGTTTCTTTTGGCTAATACGAATCAGACACATATGTTGGTTTTGATCCTTTGTTAGTCGACCTAGAACCTGGAATGATACGTATAAGAATAAGAGGAGAATGTATACATGTCGTGGTGTCGGTCGAAAGAGTATAAACTAAATTGTGTTTCGATTTGTTCTTTCGTTAATGGGGTCGTGATTAAAGAATTATAAAACATGCAAAGGTGGTAGTAATTCTGTTTTGATGAATTTCAAGAATTGGCAAAACTATGAAATTGTCATCTATTTACACAATTCACATAATAAACCCTAAACTTTGTAATATTGACATTTTTAACTCTAAACTATTATAAGTTGTCCCTAATCTATAACATTGATCACTTTAAGCATTTAAACCTATCTAATTAGTAATTGTGATCTTAAATGGTTAAACTTACTATAAATGAAAAGTTACTATTTTTGAAAAGTTATTATATTTGGCAAGTTACTAAAAATGGAAAGAAACCTAAAATGTGTAATCTAATTTAAAATGAGCATATGAATAATAAGACGATCATTTAATCCATTTAGGTTCACTGAAGAAGGAGTAACTTTCAATCCGTATGCTTCTGTTGTGGTCTCATTTGCGGTTTAAGGTACAGATAGTCTATCCTCTTTCAGTAAGGGGTTCTCTATCTCATGACTCTTGATCCTTGACCTTTGATTCACATAATTTGATTATAATCCTTTGCCATGATCCGTTTGGTTATGATTCTTTGTTTGATGCGGTCCTTGTTAAGATTCTTTGATATGCTTCGCTGACATGATATATGATATGTTTCGTTTGGATATGGTGCTTCGATATGATTTGTTTGGTATGCTATGATTATGCTAAGATATGGTATGTTTGTTTCGTTCTTATGCCCGAGTTTCTAACTAGTCATTGAGGTACCATGGCTGCGTCATTGAGGTACCATGCCCGAGTTTTTAACTAGTCATGGAGGTACCTGTGCCCCATTCACCTTTGGGAGTTTGATCGACTCCATGTGTTTATGAAGGAGTACTCTCCCCTATTCGTATTCCTTTGTATGATATGATATGGATATGTATGTAGGAGATCTATCAAGTACCTCGGTAGGTCGGCTCGTGGCTTTCCTATGATTCGTTTGTCCATTCAAGTACCTTGTTTGGACGCTTGTTTGTTGATACGTGCTCATTACCTTTCCCTTATGATAATGCTGATGTGATATATCTTTGATACTTCGGTTCCCTTTTACTCATGATATTCGTTCAGTGTGTTGATATAAATAATGCCTAAAAACATTATTAACATTTATCGATATATCTATGTTTTGATAATCACAAAACGTAAACCCATAAAGCTAAAAATTATGACATAAACAAGTATTTAGTGATAAATATTCACTTTACATCCAAATCACTTAAGGTATGAATAAACAAAGTGTTTATTGCATTCTATGATCAAAGGAACATTTTTCTTAAACACTAGACTTTTTATAAAATATCACAAAACATTTTATATCTTTTACAAAATGATTTTTGGAAATAAAATAATATATTTAAATCATTATAAATATATGAATTCAAATTTTTAACCAAAAATGGTAACAATGTTCCAGAAAAACCTTCCCCAATAAAAGAAAAAATTTATGGCCGTTTTGGGAGGGCGGCCCCCTTAATAATTAAGGGGACCGGCCACACTCCCAAACAGTATTTTTTCCCCTATAAATACTGGTTCATTCCACAGATTTTTCTCACCTTTTGCACATAAAACTTTCTGATCTAAATCCTCTCTTCTATTCTTTCTAATCCTTTGATCATATAATTATAAGATTTTATTTCCAAGTGATTCAAGCTTCTACCATTCAAGTGCAAGAGAATAACTTCTATCCATCAAGACAAGAAGTATTACAACTTAGTGTGATCCCTTCATTTAAGTTGTTTCTACATCACCATTTGTACATTATTCATTTATTTGTGTAAAAGTTGTGAATATTAATTAGATAGTTGTAGATATAAGGAGTTAGGCTAGTAAGGTGTGTAAGTAAAGAAGTTGTGAAGAAGATAGTGGTGTGAATAAGTAGTGTTGGTGTGAAGAAGATAGTTTTGTGCTTAGGTGTGAACAATTTGTGAATTAGTTATGAAGAAGGTGTGAAGAAGTTGAAGTCTTGAAGAAATAGAAGTCGTGAAGTAGTGAAGAGATTTAAGTCGTGAAGAAGAAGTTGTGAAGAATGTGTGTAGTGATTAGTGGTGTGTGATTGGTTCTAGCTAGGAATAGAACTCGACATTTAGCTTAGTGTCGTTAATTGGTGTAAGCAAAAGTTGTGTAAGGTTTTCTCCGCCATAAGGGAGCTTGTTGACATAGTGAAGAAAACTCTCGAGTAGGTGACTCGAGGAGTGGAGTAGGGCAAAGAAGGTGTCCTTATAGCCGAACCACTATAAATCTTTGTCTCGCGGTTAGATCTTTCCATCTCTTACTTATTATCTTGCTTATATCGTTATTACTTTTGTAGACATAGACATATATATATTGTTGCTCATATAGTGCTAGTGTTGATTTCACTTAAAGATCAAACAAAAAGTTTCATTTACAAAACAAAGTTTTTATAAACAAATTAAAATGTAACATACATATAATTGATCATTTCGATCAAGTATAGCTTTCATACAAAATATAATTAAGGATTACAAAATAAACGTTTACTTACTTATCTTCTGTATATAGCTATAATTGTTTATATTATGCATGTGTTGATTTCACATACTTAGCTTATATTATTATTATTATTGTTCATACTTAGATATAGTTGTTCATATTGTTCAAGATTTGAGTTCACATAAGATCGAATCAAAGTCTTAAAAGTAAACAAGGCTTTAAAACTAAACTAAGTTTTCATAATAAAATTAAAAGGACGTAAAACTATTCAACCCCCTTCTAGTTTACCACAATTGGTATCAGGAGCCATGTCAAACAAGATTTTTAAAATATACTGTATTTTAAAACTTGTAACGATCTATGGAATCTGAAAAATAATTAGAAGGGCAATCTATGCAAAGACCACCATTATTTGAAAGTAATGGTTTTCTTTATTGGAAAAATAGATTCGAAACTTGTGTGAAATCAAAAGATCTTGATCTTTGGCATGTTATTACCTTTGGTGATTTTCCCCCTAGTCAATATAATTTTGAAACTAAAAAGGATGAAATTGTATCTTTTGAAAAATAAAGTGAGGATTTGAAAAAGAAACTAGCAAAAAATAATGAGGCTAAAATGGTTATTTATAATGTGTTACCACGAAAAAAATATGAAAGAATTTTTATATGTAAAACCGCAAAAGAAATTTGGGATTCTTTACTAATCACTCATCAAGGTAATAGTCAAGTTAAAGATAACAAAATAGATCTTTTTGTTCAACAATATGAACAATTTACGATTCCGGAGGAGGAATCAATAGATAATGTTTTTACTAGATTTAACACTATTATCACAAATTTAAAAGCACATGATGATAATTTTTCTAGTAAGAATTTTGTTAGGAAATTTCTTAGGGCTCTTCATCCAAAATGGCGAGCTAAAGTTACGGCAATTGAAGAATTAAAGAATTTGTCAACTCTACAACTCGACGAGTTGATCGGCAACTTGAAAGTCTACAAAGCAATAAAAAAGAAAGACTCCGAGATGGTCAAAGGAAAAAGGGAGCAAAGCAAGTCAATTGCGTTGAATGGTAGGAAGCAATCTAGTGACGAGGATAGCTCAACCTCTGAAAGTAATGACGAAGAACATGCCATGGCCATAAGAAACTTCAAGAAATTCTTCAAATGGCGAGGAAGATTCGTTAGACAACCGCATGATAAAAGAAAAGCATCTCAAAGAAATTCTTCAAAGAAATAAAGATGACAAAAATGGCAAGAGCGAAAGGAACTGTTATAAATGCGGCGACCCAAATCATCTAATAGGAAAATGTCAAATGATGTCAAGGGATCAAAATCAAAAGGCGTTTGTTGGAGGTGCATGGAGTGATAGCAAAGAAGATAAAAAAGAAGTATCAAAGGACGAAAAATGTCTTATAGCTAAGGCATCCAATGAGGTACTTTCCGAAACCGAATACTATAGTGATGAAAAACAATCATTAGATGAAAAAGACCTAGATAATGAATATAATAGGTTATTCAAATTAGGTCAAAATGTTATAGCTAAAAATAAGTCACTAAAACATGTTAATAATCTATTAGAAAATGAAGTACTCGAATTAAAAATTAAACTACAACATTTAGAAAAAGAAAAAGAAGTTTTTATAGAATGTAAAACATGCTTAGAGGTCAAAAATGAAAACGAAAAACTTAAAGATAAAATTTTAAAACTTGACAAGTTTAAAAATGGTAGTAACTCACTTAAGAAAATAATAAGTGTTAAAGAAACTTCGGGAGATAAAACCAGTCTAGAATTCACCTCAACTGATGTTTCAACTAGTGAAAATAAAAATATAAAGTTTGAATGTGCATCTAGTAAACAAAAACCATTAGAGTCAAAACCTAAGTATATACTTATAAAAGATAGAAAAATACCTATTGCGAGTGATGAGGAAGTAAAAAGTTTTTACAAACCATCATTAAAAGCCAAAACCGGATTTTCTAAACCAAAATTAAGATCTAAAACTCCACCTCCAAATAGACCAAATAATCCTCATCCTCGGTCTAAAACCCCTCAACCTAGAAGAAACCAAAATAGACAAAACTACAATAATACTAGTAATTAAATGTGGAATTATCAACCAAGTTACAATCATTGGGGAATATTACCACCATACATGCATTCTAGCCAAATGTTAAATATGTTTGGACCAAAAACCTTTGGACCAATGAGACAATGGGGACCAAGTGGCTAAGTTGTCAATCTTCGAAGAAGTTGGAATCTCATCTACAAATGACTTCTATAAGTCAACATAGTCACTTGAAGTGTTTGAAGAAAATCCATTGAAGACTAAAAGGTACGCATCTCATTTAAGTTCATCGCTATAATTTGCATGCTTAGATAAATGATTAGTTAGATTAATGCTTAGCTATACATATATATTGTTTGTAACTCTTATACATATATACGTACATAATAGCTTATATACTTATAACCTAGAAACATCATTAGTTGACTTTCCTAGGAATAAAATGAAATTGTTCATTATCGAACAAAATAGAAAATGGAAATCTTCTATATCCACTAATAGCAAACTCATGGTGATGAAGTGAAATGAGTTAAGTGGATTAATCGTTAATATAGAAGTATGATTAGATCCCTTGCGTAAAAAAACTATGGATGAAACAAGCTCTCGTAGACTATGGCATTAAGTTAGATAAGTGTGCAATTACAAAGGAGCTATAGATGTTAGGATATGCCCCATTCAACACCCTCGCATCAAACATGTAGAATTACGTCATCACTCACTTAAGATCATAAGTTATGTAGAAAAGGATAACATATGACAATAGGCTTAACCAATCCTCTTGAGCGTGAGATCTTTAATAAACATCTTTTAAAATCTATGATTAATGATATTTGTTGTAAAAAATCTAATATCTCTAAAAATATGCAAAAACCTCACATTTTGGAAAATAGTTTTTCAAATGACTATCCCACTTTTCAATAACATGTTTTCACTATCAATATCCATAATTTTGTTTTGATCAAAACCAAAGATTGGGAAAATTCTCTTTACCTTTCATTAACACATTTTGAAGTAAAACCCAATATATTTTATTCTAATAACCCTCACATCTACGTGAAAACCTACTTTCAAACATTGTTGAATAATGCTAAAAACGTCTCTTTAAATCATGCATGGTGATCTCATATTTGTCATCTATATTTATATAAATGACACTTATAAGTGAACTAAATCAAATCAAGAGGACCATGGTTTGTCTATTAAGACTTTGTTTGTAACAAGTCTAGAAATCCATGCTATCATAACTACCCACTTATTGCACATTGATACACATTAGGATTAATCCTCCTAGTTATGTATTTATGAAATACTTGATGATTGCTTATTATTTCCTAGCACTTATATTTTACTTGCTTGATGAGTATGTTTGCATGCTAGATGAAATTGCTTGTTTATTTAATCTTTTTGGTTAACATGTTTTGGCTACATAATTGCCTACATAATTAGTATATGCTTAACTGCCTCAAAGAGTTGGACTTGTTTGAAACCAAAAACACAACCTTTCTGCAATTCACTACCAAAAACCCTTTTTTGGAAATCTGGGAATCACCAGATGTGCGGCCCCCTTAAATCATAAAGCGGCCCCCTTAATTATTAAGGGGACCGGCCTCCAATTAAGGGGACCAGCCATCTGATGGTCAAAGGTGTTGTTTTCTTTTTCTACTTTTTAGCCCATTTCATCCTACTCTTCCCAAAATTCACAAACCTATTTTATCCTAAACCTTCTATCAAAGTTTATACATCCTAAATCCCACCAATCCTGTATTATAAACACTCTCATTCCTCTCAATCTTTACTCATCTCATCATGTCCTCTCCCATTAAACCAAAACCACCAAGAAACCCTTTTGGAGAAGAAATCCTAACTTCCATTAAAAGCCCGTCAAACCAAATGATGTTGTCAAACATCCAACACCAAATTCCTCTTATGACTTCAACATTACATACCTAACACCTCACTCTCCTTCCCACCAACATTACATATCAACAACCTTTACTCACCTCATATCCTTCTACCTCACACTCAAACCTCATAACCTTTACTCACCTCAACCTCAAATTTCATCTCCTAGTGTACCTAATGCACCATCTATAACACCCACTTACCAAGAAATCCCTTCCATGAACATCGCTCTTTCACTCTCACCAGTCACATCACTTGATACTCATTTCCCCTCTTCACCAATAACTCCACCTAGTCAGCCTCACAAAAAGATTCAACCATATAACCATTCCCTACACTCTACAAAGTGTGTCATCACCACTACAACTTAACCCATGAAGGTCAAACCATATTTCATGATACATAAACCTCATGTTCACTCAAATGAACCCTTTCACAAACCTCATCATAATAACCAAACATCCACCTTTGTTCCCAAAAATACACCTCCATCTCACCCACATAAGCCATTTGAAGAGCATGTTCAGTCTCAAAACGACAATCCCAATCTCATTCCAAACACCTCACATTCTATTCAACCTACCACTCCACCATCATCACCTTCCTCCGAACACTTGAAGTTCATTAAAGAACTCAAGGAAGCCCATGAGCTTTGTGCTCTTCTTGCCTTACACCTTGCTCAATGCAACTTGGAACAACTTTCCTCTATCTCTTTTTCATCACCCCACAACTTGAATTAAGTTGAAAAACATGTCAACAATTGACCTTGTTGCATCTTTCTCCTAAAAACCATTGCATTCTATGAACACTTCACTTGGATTGAATATCTTCTCACTAGATCACATCCAATACCCTCACTTAAACAACATCCAAAACCTCAATCAACCTCTTCCGCTACAAACTCTCCACCACCAAACTCTCCAACATCCATGCACCCAAATGTATGCCTCCATTAATCAACTTCATTCCAATAACCTTACCCTAACTAAACTATTTTCATTCCAAACACTCAATCATCAACCATCTAAGCATAATATATGCTTATGATTTTCACTTTCAAATAAGAATCAACCAACCTTTTGTTACAAGCAAGTCTGATGGCTCTCTTTGGCAAATTAGGATCTTTAACATAATCTCTTTGAATTAATTTTTATGTACCCTTAATATTTGTTTGCTATGCTTGTTATTTGTATCTTGCATATTTTTCTATGTATGTTTGTGCTTCTAATATTTTTGCAGCCAAGATTCCCATTGCTCAATTCCTTGGTGCCCTCAAACGAGGGGGAGAACACATAAAGGGGGAGCTTTCATCCCGTCTAACTTCATTTATGAAGCTAGTCGGCATAACTTTTTTGATTCTACAAAAAGGAGGCGAAGTGAATATAAACTCACTAAATACATGTCTAAAAATTAATTTTTAGACTTGATGAGTTTAGGTTTTGTAATCATCAAAAATGGGAAGATTGTTGATATAAATAATGCCTAAAAATATTATTAACATTTATCGATATCTCTATGTTTTGATAATCACAAAACGTAAACCCATTAAGTTAAAAATCATGACGTAAACAAGTATTTAGTGATAAATATTCACTTTACATCCAAATCACTTAAGGTATGAATAAACAAAGTGTTTATTGCATTCTATGATCAAAGGAACATTTTTTCTTAAACACTAGACTTTTTATAAAATGTCACAAAACATTTTATATCTTTTACAAAATCATTTTTGGAAATAAAAGAATATGTTTAAATCATTATAAATATATGAATTCAAAATTTTAACCAAAAATGGTAATAATGTTCCAGAAAAACCTTCCCCAGTAAAAGATAAAATTTATGGTCGTTTTGAGAGGGCGGCCCCCTTAATTGTATGGGCGCCCCTCTTAATTATTAAGGGGACCGGCCCCTAATTAAGGGGACCGGCCACGCTCCCAAACAGTATTTTTTTCCCCTATAAATACTGGTTCATTCTACATATTTATCTCACCTTTTGCACCTAAAACTTTCTGATCTAAATCCTCTCTTCTATTCTTTCTAATCCTTTGATCATATAATTATAAGATTTTGTTTCCAAGTGATTCAAGCTTCTACCATTCAAGTGCAAGAGAAGAATACTTCTATCCATCAAAACAAGAAGTATTACAACTTAGTGTGGTCCCTTCATCTAAGTTGTTTCTATATCACCATTTGTATATTATTCATTTATTTGCGTATAAGTTGTGAATATTAATTAGATAGTTGTAGATATAAAGAGTTAGGCTAGTAAGGTGTGTAAATAAAGAAGTTGTGAAGAAGATAGTGGTGTGAATAAGTAGTGTTGGTGTGAAGAAGATAGTGGTGTGCTTAGGTGTGAACAATTTGCGAATTAGTTGTGAAGAAGTTGAAGTCTTGAAGAAATAGAAGTCGTGAAGTAGTGAAGAGATTTAAGTCGTGAAGAAGAAGTTGTGAAGAAGGTGTGTAGTGATTAGTGGTGTGAGATTGGTTCTAGCTAGGATTAGAACTCGACATTTAGCTTAGTGTCGTTAATTGGTGTAAGCAAAAGTTGTGTAAGGTTTTCTCCACCATAAGGGAGCTTGTTGACATAGTGAAGAAAACTCTCGAGTAGGTGACTCGGGGAGTGGAGTAGGGCAAGGAAGGTATCCTTAAAGTTGAACCACTATAAATCCTTTGTCTCGTGGTTAGATCTTTCCATATCTTACTTATTATCTTGCTTATATCGTTATTACTTTTATAGACGTAGACGTATATATATTGTTGCTCATATAGTGCTAGTGCTGATTTCACTTAAAGATCAAACAAAAAGTTTCATTTACAAAATAAAGTTTTTATAAACAAACTAAAAGGTAACATACATATAATTGATCATTTCGATCAAGTATAGCTTTCATACAAAATATAATTAAGGATTATAAAATAAACGTTTACTTAATTATCTCTCGTATATAACTATAATTGTTTATATTATGCATGTGTTGATTTCACATACTTAGCTTACATTATTATTATTGTTCATACTTAGATATAGTTGTTTATATTGTTCAAGATTTGAGTTCACATAAGATCGAATCAAAGTTTTAAAAGTAAACAAGGCTTTAAAACTAAACTAAGTTTTCATAATAAAATTAAAAAGACGTAAAACTATTCAACCCCCCCCCCTTGTAGTTTTCCACACAGTGTATGTTGATCTCTTATGCATTTGACAGATGATATCCTTTCCAGCAGGAGCTTATGATTCCCTTTTCTATTACTTACATACTTTTCGATTATCCGTTTATTTTGCTATATATCTGTTCACTGGGCTTTTTAATCTCAGCCGCATTTTCCTTTCCTGCGGCAAGTTTTAGGTTGGAAGCTGGGTTTGGGTGAAGAGAGAGCATAGGAGCTTTAGTAGACTACCCCATGGACTACAAGCCCATTACATCTGGACTAGTTTTGGACTTGGATTAGATTAGACTTTGTTTAGTTTATATTTTCTTTCTTTTATAGTTTTCGTATTTCTTTTGTACTTTTAGATTTTCCCCCTTTAACCTTTTGTTTTAAGCCTTTCGCTTGCGTTGTATGCTTGTATGCTTTGATATGTCACCATACTGTAGCATTCTGGACCCATGCCGGGTTGGGATGTTACAGTTACCGCATAAAAGTTCTAAAGTTTCTGTCAAATTGAGCATGTTGTGTAACATTTGTGTTATTCCCTTTACACGATTAGTTTAACTAAAAAGTTAATCTACTCGTGTTCCATGTTTAAGTGATGTAAATAAATACTACATAATAACTTATAAAACTTTTAGTAAATAGACACAAGGTTTTTCAACGTTTAAACCCTTATTAGAAGTGAATCAAAGAATTTATACCCAAGTATTTGCGGAGCAACATTGGGATTAAAATGACAAGTATGGTGTAGTCTCCTCTCTAAACTCAAGCTAAGCTTGAGTACAACTATGTTAACCAACTTAGTTATTCTCAGGGACTTAGTTGTCTTTGGAGGAGTAAAAGTGTTTGTAAATGTCTAAAGCATTTAGTGCACAAACTTAACTTTTACTCCACCTTATGCATCTATTTATACACAAGTATATATTACAACCGTTACAAAGAAGACAAAGATGACCTAAGCTAGTTTGGACAAAATGCTTAAGTATTTTGTCTCTGTTACAGTTTTCTACTTTGAATAAAGGACAACACCGCTTTCTGAGGAACAGTGATGACACTGTCCTGATCTTTAACCTTTTAGAAAAAGTTTGACCTTTTCTTGATAAGGACTCCAGCCTTATACCTTTTATACTTTTCCCGCCTTTCCTTCAGTCTTTAAGTCTACAGTCTTGAGGAGACTTGGGGTTCAATGAGTTATTGTCACCACTCCCTGAACCCATCACCTTCTTCTTTGGCTCAAATATCATTCACTGAGTCCCGCCTCACTGAATGAAGAGTATCTCTTCTTAGGCTCGTCGTAAGCTTCCTGATGGTGACTCACTAAGTGACTGTTCACTCTGTGACTTGAATGTTGTTTTAGGTTATATAACACTTAGGTTATTTTCTATTCAAATCCTAGATTAAGACTACTTGATTATTGAGTTGACCCAACAATTTGGATCCAAACTCGAGCTCGACTTGCCATCTAGAACTTGTGCTCGAAACTTGAGCTCGATTACCTCTACATTTCTAGCTCAAACTCGATAAAAACTTGGCTTATCAAGCTCAACTCGACTCAAATTTTGGCAAAATAAGTAGTAACATCTATATACAAAAGGTAAAATTGTAATTTAATAAAAACTTAATAAGGCTCATGAGCCTCACAAGCCGAGTTTTCTTGAAGTTCAAAATCGATTTGAAAGAATACTCGAGTAGCTCGAGCTTAAGCTTGACTCATTTAAATTAAGTCGATTTCAAGTAGTTTACGAGACGGTCTCGAATAGTTTGCGAACTTTATCGTCTTATTTACGCCCCTAGTTATATGAACAATAACTTCTCTTTTTTTTTTTTTTTTTTTTTTTTTTACATGTTGTTTAATTTTTATTGCGATTTTTTGTGTGTTTGTTTGTATTGATATTTTCCGCATCTTGTACAATGTGTAATATTAGTTAAAAAAAAGTATAAAATGTGTCATAAGAGTATTAATAAACAATGTCTTTTAAAGTGATAGGGTAAGATAAGTATCCGCAATGCCAATTTAAGAGTTTTTACTATTCTAATAAGCTATTCAAATATTGTTTCATTGTGTCAATAGTTTTGAAGAGGACTTTTTATGAAACCACTTGTATAACTCCAAACGTTTGACCCTCTCTTGTCAAAAAGCTTTTGCATTTACTAAACTTTCATTTTACACCCAATATTAAAGATGCAAAAGTTATTGCAAAAGCTTTTTACATTTGAATGGTAGGTTTTGTAAAAGCTTTTTACCCCAACCATTTAAGTATATTAAATGTTTCAAGTTTTTTATAACTTGATGCGTTGCTCATGTTATGTGATTGTTTGTTGTTTCACTAGCTAATGCATCGAGTTTAATAGGAACGGAGAAATAAACGATGCCTCCTTTATAAAGAGTTTTTATAATCACATTGATAAATAATTTGGGATGTGTAGGGTGCGTTTAGTTTTGAAAAAATTTCTTTAATTTTCTATTTCAATTTCTTTATAAATAGGGAAGACTTTTTATCCCTAGAAATGTGCTACTCCCTCCGTCTCAAAATAATTGTCAGGAGACAAGAATTACAAAGTTTAACAAAAGTGGAGCCACTTTAGATTTCAACCACACAAAGAGAATATTCCCCTAATATATTCTCTAGTTTTTACTTAAAAGGGAAAGTGGACAATCATTTTGAGACAACCCGAAATGGAAATATGGACAATATTTTTGAGACGGAGGTAGTATAAAATTAGAGAATGCGTTTAGATGATATTTTTCAGAAAATTATAAAATGCAATGGGATGTAAAAGAATAGAAGGAAAAATATAGGAAAGAGTAAAAAGCTATTTCCTAATTTCTTGTTATAATTTGGAAAATGAGATTTTCATTCTTTTAGAAAAAATTCTCAAAATGTGTGATTAATCGGATTTTCTGGTTTTTCAGTTTCCAATGAAAAATTTTCTAAAAAAATGAAGAATTTTTTTTACCAACTAAACACACCCTAACGATTCAATATTTTGCATCATAATTTTTCTTTCTTTCCTTGCCCTCAACAATTAATTGTCAAATCTTTTTGTGAATATGATTTAGTAAATTTCGAATGTAGCAGCAATTCTTCTGAAATGTTGCCCGATCTGATTTGTTGTAGTCCACAAACATTTATCTAGGGTCTATGTTGACCACACCCTCCCCTAAAATTTACCCAAACCCTCCCTAAATGGGAGGGTGTACCTTTATGTTTATGGTACAATTTTTGTACTTTCTTTTGTCTTATAGTTTTTTTTTTTTTTTTTTTTTTTTTTTTTTTTTTTTTTTTTTTAAGTTTGTAATGTTTAGGTATTGTATTGTAATATTTTTTATTGTGTATATTTTTTTTGTAATGTTAATAATTGCCTATATTACGTTATAAAAAAAAGATGACGTTGACTCATTTGCATTTATAAACTAATGTTTGTAATGTTTTGTGTTGTGTATACTTAATTAATAATTGTCTATATGACGTTATAAAAAAATATAACGTTATAAAAAAAAGATGACGTTGACTCATTTGCATTTATAAACTACTACAAGATTAGTGTTTACACCTAAACTTAAATTATTTAAAAACAACAACTATTATTATAAAATTAAACGTCAACGTTAAAGTATTATTTAAAAACAACAATATCTACGACATATAAAGATTATTCATTTCGGTTAAAAGATCATGGAGCCTTGCACCCGACTGACAAGCGTGATCCTCAGGATTCCTTGCCAATTCTAACTCCATCTCCAACGTCTTTATTCTTGCCTTCAACAACTTGTTCTCATTATCTTTAGCAACGCAGTTTGAGCACTGCGTTGAAGAAGAGGCTTGATTAAAGTACTCTTCTTCAAATTCATCTTTTCACTTGAAGTATCGACACCCATAGTCTTTTGTACCTGGCTGTTACGTGTTAAGAAAATAATAAGAAATGTATTTTTAACAAACAAATTATTTACATAACTAAGCAAACGTATGATTATTTACCACTGAAAGAGGACATGCATAAAACGGTCGCCCACGACTACCATCTTGCCAGGATTTCCGTTCTATAATAAATCCTCTATCACATCGACACCAGAAATGATTTCTTCGGCCCATCTGACAAAAGAATTTGCATAATCAATCAATAATGTTATTTACTTATTTAAATAAATATTTAAACATTTACTATATAACACAAACAATTATTTACAACATAAATCAATAATTATTTACAATGTTTTGTCGGTAAAATTATTCACAACATAAATCAATAATTATTTACAATATTTTGTCGGTATAATTATTTACAACGTAAATTAATAATCATTTACAATGTTTTGTCTGTATAATATTTACTGCATTAGTCGATGTTGATATAAAGTTATCCATTCTTCTGCAATTGGCTCTCGGAAAAACCTCCATTGTGGGTGGTTACGCGGAAGTGAAAAGTTAGGTCTAGCGTCGGTAAAATGTAGTAGGCACATGAGCTCTCCCCCACACGGGAAATCACAAGGGGGTCGATTCCTTGTGTGTTGTTTGGCCCGGAAAAAAGCGAAAAACATGTGTTCCAACCATGCTCAGATATAAATACAATCGGTCGGTTTATCATTGAAGCGATAACCTGACCCGTCATTGGCATCATCATCTAGTGACCATCAGGTGCACCTCCATTGAACCAGTCTATTGTATGCCAAAGAAAGCCAAAGTCTTGTTGCCCCCACATATCTATGTAAGTTTGCCTATGATAATCTAACTCTTGCAACAACATATGTCTGGCTTTGGCCCACCTATGTTCGTTTTGAAAAATAATGTGAGCAACGCACCGAAACCTGCAATTCCCATCACCCCAGACATTACGTATGGACGGTAACTCCGTAGAATTGCCTCAATAAAACCATTGCTCACAGTATCTCCAACATATAATCTGTGATGTAGACTATCGCCCGTGTAAGAACTATGACTTGGAGGCTCTTGCCGCAAGTTCAGGACTTTCGTAGATCTTGAATTTGTACTTCTTCGGTGATCTACGATTGGAACTTCATTCAAGTCCGGAACTTTTGTAGCCTTGGACTTTTTGTCCTTTGCGCTTGGACGTCCACGGGTATTTTCCTGAACAACAAGTTGATGTGTGTCCACAGATTCAGGTTGGTATATCCCTCTTAACTTGTGCAACATATTCTTCTTGACAAACGACGTCGCTTTGCCAAAAACACTCTTGATTTGTCGCACGTCATTTTCAAACTCTCTTGTATCATCATCATCATCATCATTGATTGGTGCCAAAGCATTCAACTAAAGTCAACCACAGGTGTGGTCAATATAGTCAAACTACCAAGACCAATGCTTTCGAGTAATATAGGGTATCACCAGGTCGTTATGTCCCGACGAGGTGTGGATTGTGCTTTAGCGTGCTTGTGATCGGGTGATTATTCACAGAAAAGGGTTGCAATGAGAATTATTTGAGAATTATGAACTGAAATAGCTTAGGAAAGCTATGTGAGTGATTACAGGAATTTAGATTAAGAGGAAACGAGCTAAAACCGAAAAACGTACGTTTTAATTAAAAACGTATACTGACGTACGTTATAAAAAGTACAACTGATTAACTAAAAAGTCTATGAGTGTGAAATTAATATTTTTACAATCCTAATGAATAAAGAAAATTTTTAGAAAAAGAAAAATTATTTTTACACTATTTAATTATTTATTATTAATTAATTACTAATTACTTATTTAATTAACTAATCAAACTGATTTAAATTATTAAAAATACTAAAAAGGCTTAGATAATTAAGAAGATTTTTATAAATCTAATTAACCAACACAGGAATCTAAAAAATTATAAAAAGTTGGTTTTATGAATTTTTAAACTAATTTACTAATTATTATTCTAATTATTAATTAATTATCAATTAAACTAATTATATTCTAAAAAATAGAAAATGAATAGTAGAAATTCTATAAAATTTCCTAAAAATGTTTTAACTTATATAAAAGCTAGAAAAATTATAAAAACTAGGTGTTACTTAATAAAATCTAATTTTGCTATTTAATTCTTTAATATTAATTAATAATTAATTAAACTAATATTAATTCTAAAAATCACTAAATGACAAAGGAAAAATCTGGAAAAATTTCTAAAAGTACTTTAATATAAAATAAAATTAATAAAAATATAAAAATGCAAGAGTGCTTATAAATAAGCTGAAAAGAAAATTAAAAAGATAATTTCTATTAAATAGAAGCTATCACTATAATTAAATTTGGTTTTTTCTGTTTTTTCTTTTTCCAAACTATTTTAATACTAAAAACTAACAACTTTTATGAAATCAATTTTAATGAGACTCAGAAATTAAGCACTTTGAGTGCTTATTAGCTTAACAGTTGACTTTCTTTGACCAAACTAAAAATTAAGCACAAATGAGCTTATGTGGGGTCCACAAGGGTGGATTCTGGTTCACTTAACTTTGTTGGACATGTTTAAGCTAGAAATGATAATTAAAGCCATTTGAATAAGCCAAGAAGCCAGGTTTAAGCACTTGATTATCTTATTTCTGAACTGAAAATGGGACAGATTTTTTGGGAGGATTCAGGTGGGTCCCAGTGAGCTCAAGCTTACAAGCTTGCTCAAAATGAAAGATGGCCAGGAGGGAGGTTGAAAGAACCCAAATTGGGCATGTGGGACCCACTGTGGTGGCCAAAAACAACCACCAAAGGTGGTGGTGGTGGTAGACTGAACTGTGCACAGGGGAGCTTCTTCCCCTGCAAGTGACTTTGAGGCAGTGTAGGGCCCACACACAAATTTGTAAATATAAGGTGGAGGTTGGATTCAGTAGAATAGTTGGGGTGCAACTATCTCTAAAAAGCTCAAATCCTAAAAACAGATACAAAAATCTAAACAAATCTTGCAAGGTTTGGTTTTTCTGCACAAACTCGAATTTTGACTTTATGAGATAAACTTGCAATTTGACTTTTTCCAACTTTGATCCTACTTATCTAACTAGAAATGATGTATTAAGCTATAATAACATGGAATTAAGTTATAACAACAACTTATACACTGATTTGAATGATCAAGGATCCCAAAAATCCCACAGTTAACTCACAAGATGCAATTAAGTGAGATTTTGGCTTTTCTACAAACAAACACTGGTTTTTATGGAAAATCCTATCTAAACAGACTTAAGTGAGATTGTCTTGACTAAAAGTAACAACAAATGCAACCTGTAGCTAAGCTAACTCAGCAAATCCAAACACCCCATAAGTAAACTGCAAAATGTCTTTTCAAAGCATTTCACTGAATTAAGCCTTAAGACTGGTTTTTAAGAACATAAGATGATGAAATAAGCTAAATTGAACACATAAACATCACATATAACAATAATAACCTGAGAATATCAAATTTGCTCAAATGGTAGTGCAAAATGAAGAAACTGAGTAAACAAGAATCAAATGATCAAACAAGTAATTAAACAACACAAATACACTTACTTACACTAAAGTAGCTCAAAATCACTGATATAAGCAATATATAAGCTAATCTATAGTAATCTACTAAAATTATGATAGATTGCTTACAACTGATTCCAAGCTAAGTACTAAAACCCAAGGACCAATAACCAAACTAGCACCTCCCCTGAGGTTCAAAACCCAAGTTTCCACAGATCCCTTGCTCCAATCTTTCTCTGAACACCAGAAATCAAATCCACCACTCATAGTTGACTTTTGTTGACCATTTCTTTGTATTTTTTATTTTGAGACTAAACTGAGTTTTAATGTTACTAAAAGCTTGTAAAAGCTTCCTGGGAGCTTATGTGTCCTAATTAAGTCATTAACATCCACTATAACAACATATAATTAAGATTGAGAATTTGAGGTAAAAATTATACAATCTGAATAAGAGATGTTAAACTGAAATTGAAACTGAAATAATGTTTGAAATACACTGAGAATGATGAAACTACAACTTGAAAGCTTAAACATACACTGGAAATTAAAATTAAACTGAGTACAATTTACAAACTAAAAATTACGCTAAATAATTATTTTTCTTGCTTCCCTCCTCTTTATACTGCTACCAAAGACTTTCTTGCACCCTCTTGAGCAAATCCCACCCATTGGATTGGGTGGGAATGATCTTAGCTGTTGAAATTAATTTTGGCGCCAAAATAAAGTCTTCACTGACTTTGGGTTACTTGGGGGTTTTGCTATCAATTAATGCTTCTTGTAAGTACTTGGGAGTTGGGGGAGACATGGAGTGGGGAAGGTAATGTGGAGGAGGGGGGATGAGCATGGGAGTTGGTATTTGCAGGGTCCAAGTGGGAGAGGGAGGCATGGTTTGACTTTTGTTGACTGAGGGGGAAATAAAACGGGGGAGTATATATTTAAGTGGAGGTGGGCTAGGGTGATGGAATGGGCCAGGGGTATTTGTTTTGGGCTTGGGGTGTTTGTTTTGGATTTGGTTTGGTGTTGGTATTATCAAAGGGTCCGGTTGGTGTTTGTTATAACAAGGACCAATTTTGTAATTTTCCAAAACATGAGGGACTGAAGGTGATCATTCTCCAAAGCTCTCATAAGGACCAAGCATGCCAATTAATAATAGTACAAAGGTTATTTTTGACATATTTCCAATTTTAAAACCCAGGGACCATTTTTGACATTTTTCAAACTTGAGGGATCAAAGTTGTCATTTTGCAAATTTTTTACTTTAAAGGATTAAACTTGACAAATTATGAATCCCAAAGGACCTTTGATGATAAATTCCATGTTTTGATTTACCAGGGACTAGTTTTGCCAAATTTTCAAAGTTCAGGGACTGAAACTGTAAATTATGTAAACTTGACTTGTTTTTTTTATCAGTTTTCAATCCTTTTGCATAAAAACACAATCCAGGGATATTTTATATGTTTTAAGGCATTCCTGTGTGTTTTCAGATGTTTTTACAGTCTAAATGTGACAGAAATGATGAGTATTTACACACTCATCAATCCCCCACACTAAACTATTGCTAGTCCCTAGCAATCTTTTTGAGAAAAATTAATGGATTTGAATCTCTTTACCAAAAGCCATCACTTCTGGAGTAGCCAAATGTTTCAGTTCAAGTAAGAACCATGGTACATCGATAACCATGTGATTTTGAGCAAACCACCAGCTTTTAACGGTTTTGATTTGTCTTTACCAGAAGCCATTTGCTTCTGGACTAGCCAACTCTTGATGGACACAGTCGACATCTTGGTGAGTTGATTACCAATTATGGTTTTTCCACTGCCTTTACCACAAGCCATAATCTTGCGGGCTAGCCAACTCTTTCACTTTTTAGGATATGGCGAGTTGAAATACCATACAATTTTGGGCAAATTGCAAGCCATCAACGGATTTTATGTATCTTTACCAAGAGCCATTTGCTCCTGGATTAGCCAATCCTTTTGTCGTTTAGATATGGCGGACTGATAACCACAAAAATTTTGAAACAAAGTGAAAAATTTTTGAAAATTTTGGGCCAAAATGGGGGTACTAAAAAGTATATTGTGATAAAATTCGCTAGAATTCCCCCCCCCCCCCCCCCCCCCCCCACACACAGACACACACTTAGAATTGAATATTGTCCTCAATATTCAAAGTCCCGGCTATTATGCCGAATCTATGAACGTAAAAAGGTAATATTCTAAGCTAACTGTGGAAATACTATTTTTTACTTTATTTATATTTACATACAAACACACATTTTTTTTTTTTGAACTTATATACATATATACTTTGCAAAAGGTGGGGGACGGCCACTCCCCCACACTTGGGTGTTAGAAAGTAGAAAGAAGTCAGAGATATGAGTGAAAACCCTTATTGTGCTATTGTTTTTGTTCATCGAGTCGCTAGCTTGACTCGATCCCCGAATTCAATTGTCCTTGGGGAATGTTTGGAGATCTGGGACAACCATGGATGGTATGTCCTCTTCAAAGTAATGCTTCAAACAATGTCCATTCACTTTGAAATTTGAAAAGTCATTTTGAGATAATTCGACGGTTCCATAAGGATAAACCTTTGCAATAGTGAATGGACCAGTCCAACGAGTTTTTAGCTTTCCCGAGAAGATCTTGAGTCTAGAGTTGAAAAGAAGGACTCGGTCACCAACGTTAAAAACGCGGTTCTTGATTTTTGAGTCATGAATCTTCTTTGTCTTTTCCTTGTAGATCAGACTTTTTTTTACAATACTTTTTTTTTATAAACAATACTTTTTTTTTACAATACTTTTTTTTTATAAACAACACTTTTTTTTTACAAATAATTTTTTTTTTTTTACAAATTTTACCACTTTTTATAATAAAAAAAAGTAATAAAAACGTACGCGGGGTGGACAGCTGTCTCACACCCACAGTACTATTATCACCTATCACCACAGCTGTCTCACACACACCACACACTCACAATCTCTCTCTCTCTCTCTCTCTCTCTCTCTCTCTCCCTCTCTCTCTCTCTCTCTCTCTCTCTCTCTATTTGCTCTCTTTTTTTCTCTCTATTTTTAGATCTAAAAACATTTTTAGATCTAAAATCACCAATATTGTGATATTGTTGGTGATTTGTGAGAGAGTTTGTGAGTGTGTGGTGATGTTGTTGGTGATCTGTGTTGGGGGGGTTTCTCCCTGATTGGGGGTTATTCAAAAATTAGGGTTTCGTAAAAGTAATTTGGGGGTTTTTCTGTGGTGATAGGTCTTAATTCTGTGATAGATCTTAATTCTTATGTGATTTGCTAGTTCTGTGATAGATCTTAATTCTTATTCAAAAATTAGGGTTTCAAAAATATTTGGGGGTTTTTTCAATCTGTTTTGATTTACTTCATATAAAGTGTGTTAATTGAAAGATGTATACGTTAATTTATCAGATCTAGATTTTTTTAAGAAACCCTAATTTTTTGAAATTTAAGGTTTCGTGGTGGCTGGTTCCCGGGGGGGGGGGGGGGGGGGGGGGGGGGGGGGGGGGGGTTCTGTGGTGGTGGTTCAGTGGTGCTTAATTGTCTGTTCTTATGTGATTTGTTGGTTCTGTGATAGATCTTAATTTTTATTCAAAAATTAGGGTTTCAAAAATATTTGGGGGTTTTTCAATCTGTTTTCGTTTACTTCATATAAAGTGTGTTAATTGAAAAATATATAAGTTTAATTTATCAGATCTAGATTTTTTTTAAGAAACCCTAATTGTCTGTTCTTATCTAGATTTGTGGTTCTGTGGTGCTTAATTGTCTGTTCTTATCTAGATTTGTGCTTAATTTATGGTTCTTAATGGTGGTTCTTAGTGGTGGTTATGTGGTGCTTAATTGTGTGGTTCTTAATGGTGGTTCTATGGTGCTTAATTGTCTGTTCTTATCTAGATTTGTGCTTCATTTGTGGTTCTTAATGGTGGTTCTTAGTGGTGGTTCTGTGGTGCTTAATTGTGTGTTCTTATCTAGATTGGTGCTTAATTGGTGGTTTGGGTAAAAAGTAGGGGAGGGTGTGGTCAACACCAGCCTTTATGATATCTAGATTTATTTTAAGAAACATGATGAGGCGAAAAATGAACCACTTTTAGGGGGTCATTTAAGCCCAGAAATGAATTTATTTGATCAAATATTGCCCTAAATCGTTCCTTTTGTGATTTTAGGTACTTTGGGAGTGAATTCTGGAAAAGGAAGCAATTCGGACGTTTTTGGAGTATAAAAGTGAAGAAAACGGCAAAAACTTAATTTTCCATGCTGAGAATAGTACCAGACGGCGTCAAGAAGAAGATCCTGACGGCGTCAAGAGTTAAAACCATGACGACCCAGTGAAATCCTGACGGCGTCACAGCAAGGGCGACAAGACTAATTTTGGTGACGGCCTGCATAAGGTGTATACATGACGGCGTCAGACCCAGATCTAGGCAGTCCGAGAAACTATTTGGTGGCGAGATGACGGCGTCAGACATTTGTTCTTGATGCCGTCACCCATCAAAATCTATATATAGTTTTCTATTTTTCATTCATAGGAGAGGAACTTGTGTGGAGAAAACTAGGGCCGAACTTTGTAAACCCTAGGTCATATTTTACAGTACTTTCAAGGGTTTTCACCCCTTGAATCCTTTCATGTTCTATTGAGATAAGTCTTCTCTTAATTCAATCAATATGTCTATGTGTTGGTTGATTATATTTTATGCTTGTCTTGATTTCAACATGCTAGGCTAGATCAATCTTGTGTTTGCTTAGATCTAATGAAATCTAGATGTTAATTATGTGTTGAATACTTGTTTATGGTTGTATTGGATGAATAATTTCAATGTTAGGCTTAAGAAAACTGGCAGATCTCCATTGTGTAACATGCTTGAACGTCTTAGGAAACATGAACCGATGTGTACTAGGTTTTATTGGTTGTATTTAATGCATGAGTAAATTCTAGTGATCCCATGTTAGGAGCTTTTTAGCCGGCTCGACATAGGAGTGAAGTAGGCGCTCATAGGATTGGGGAAGTAAGTACGCCACCCCATGAATGGTATTAAGGAATACAATCCGTCATCCACGCAACTATAACAAGTAATTAACATGTAAAAGATGTCTAGGGGGTAGTGAAATCTAAGTAAACATAATTCTCCCACATATTGCTCACAACTTTAGTATAATTTAGTTTATTTTTATTTTTTAGTATTTTATTTTGATTGCATCTTTAGTATTGGGTTAGTTGACTAGCAACTAATTCCGCCAACTCCTTCAAAACCTAGATTTTTACTTGCTTTCATAAAAATATAAAAAATACAAAGAGAATCATCCCTCATCTCTAGACCTAGTCTTTAGGTTTTCTAATCCTAGCGACACTATTCCTAGCTGAACGATCAATCCCCCGGTACTTGTCATTATACTATACTACATCGACCAGGTACACTGCCTGGTGGGGGTTGTAAGCTTCTCGAGATCCCTCGAGAGGTAAAGCCTGGTGCAATTCCCACGCATCAAGTTTTTGGCGCCGCAGCCTGGGGAATAGTTATTATCTAGGTTAGAATCTCTTTTTATTAGGTCTACTTGCTAGATTCCTTTCTAGTAAGGTTTTTATTTTTATTTTTAGGTTTTCTTTAGTCTATCTTTTCTTTGTGTCTTTGTTTGTAAAAACCTTTCCATTGACTATTCCGTTAGCTATTATGAAAAACGCGAATCCACCAAGTCCAACACTAGAGTTTTATCAGAAAAAATATAATTACACTAGTTTGGATATAACAAGATGGAGGAATGAAATGAGGAGGACAGGATTTTATATTGATTTTATTGAGTACCTTGAGAAAAGAGGCCAAGTGCATAAGACTTTTAAAGAATCCACCTTAGGAGCTCCATCAACCCCTCAAAATGCCTCACTTAGTGAAACCTATGCACCATATGAGCCTTCACCTAGGATAGTTTCGTATGAGCCACCTAGCTGCATGTTATGGTTAGGCCCTACCATAATACAGGATGAACACATAGGTGACCTTGATGTGATGGAGGATGTAGCCGAACATGATCACATTGATAAAAAAGACCTAGGTTTTATGATCGATGATGATGAATCTCAAGAAACAGATGACAAATCTTTTGGGCAATTTTTATATAGTAGTCATAATATTGAGGATGATCCTTATGATTCGGACATAGAAGTTGAGATGCCTAGGGAAACACGTGAGATACTTGGGAAAATGTTAGGGTTAGATTATAATAAACACATGTTGAGGATATAGGTGATTTTGACACAAGGAATGATGAAGTAAATAACATGAGCCCACAAAGTACCCCACAAGTCCTATCATCATTTGAGGCACACATACCACCCATGACTTACCCGGAAGAAGTAGAAGAGCCTATAGGAACCCCAATAGAGGTAGAACCCTTGGATCGAGCACAACTAGAGAATATAGGTTTTAACACTTATAGTGATGACCTTTCTTTTAGTTCTAAGGAAGTTCCTAGTTTTGATGAACCGGAGCCTCAACCAAAGCCGTTACCTAATCTTCCATCTTTAGATGTGAATTTAGGAATTGAAAAAGGTCCCGATCCACCCATCAAACCATATAGTCCAGGTAGTCTTGGGATAAAGGTAGTAAACTCTAAGCCTTGTAGAAAGGAAGCTGACACAGGAGCGGAAAATGACCTTACATGCTTACATCACCCATTTGTGATTGAT
This sequence comes from Artemisia argyi, assembly GCA_030686995.1. NCBI lineage: Eukaryota > Viridiplantae > Streptophyta > Magnoliopsida > Asterales > Asteraceae > Artemisia > Artemisia argyi. Next base: position 137,900,213 of record CM060677.1, read on the forward strand.
CACAAGAAACATTATGGGTTTAAACCGGGTTTATTAGGTCAAGATGGATCCCCAACTAGTAATCTCTCGAAGTTGATAGAAAATGATCCCTTTCTAAGAGAAAATCTTAATCCACCCATTAACCCGATTGAATTAGGTAAGGTTATAATGATAGGAGCACACCCCTTTGAGAATATAATTCATCCACCACTCTTTCCTCACGAGGCATATTTCCACCCTAAGGGTGTGTATCGCTACTTCCACCCGCACTTAATCCTAAGTGTAGGGAAAACCTCCCCTATTTTCGTTAAATAAGGGTAGAGTCAGGCTCGTGACTCGAAAAAAAAACAAACGCTTCTTGGGAGGCAACCCAAGCCCCTTTTTATTTGTTTGATTTTTATTTTGTTTGTTTGTTATTTGCTTCCGTATGCATGCTTTATTTTATTGCTGGTAGATCATGTTTCAAAACTAAAATGGTGAAATACTTTACCTTGTTGTTTGGCCTAGTCTTAACTTCATCCAAAGGTATTTTTGCAAAAGATAAGTGTAAGGGGAAACCCCAAATATGTTTTTAAGAAACAAAAACCGATCATGATTCTCCACAATATTAAGTGAACATGTATATTCGTATTTGTTAGAGTCAAATGCTTGTATCGAGTCATAATGAAGTTTTGCAGGATTTTTCAGGAAGTAGGACGAAGTTTTTCCAGAAATTTTCCGGAAACTTAACATAAAAATTTCTGCAGGTCACTTCTGACGGCGTCACGAGTTTACTCTTGACGGCGTCACGTGTAAAAATCTGGAAATTTTACCAGTTTTGTTTTTCTAACGGAGTTTTAAAGTTTTTGTTGAATTATTAGTTTTATAATCTCCAGGAAATCTGCAAACATCATTCCACAAGCATTATATCTTATTTTGTTTTCTAGGATTCATTAGCATATGTAGATTGCCGCCGATTTTATGCGAGGTTGCCTTGTCTATTTTCTCAGGTTTCACAGGTTATGTATGACAAGAAGATGATTATTATTCTGGAAGGGAAGCTTTGATTGTTCATTTTCTTAGAGGAAGATCTAACCTGGCCACCTTATTATCCATACCGAGCGAATCAGGGGAGTATTTGATTTCATTCGTTTTACTTATTTCACTTTTACATTCTTTACTTGAACATTGGGGACAATGTTCATCCTAAGTGTAAGGGGATGGTAAAATGATGATACCTTACAGATACACTTTCGCTTGAGTTTGTTTGTTTGATAGTAGATGTGTAATAAAACTATGAGAAATACTTGTTAGTTTAATTTTAACGCCAAATTTAAAATTTTTTACAACATTTAGGAGTGAAACTTTAGCCATTGCAAGCGTCTCATGGATAGGAGACATATGACTAGCACAAAACCGTACCATTCAGAAAAATTTTCCACCCAAATATGTGAGGTTCGCCTTTAGATTTGATAGGAAAAGCATTTACTATTAGTGTTTATGAATGTACCGGTAGCATTTAGATTCTAGAACTTGCGTTAGTGATGCATCCCGAGACCGATAGTGAGACTACATTCATGTAGTAGGATTTACTACATGATAAGAGGCATTAGGATCACCCTTGTGTTAAACCCGTATCATAATTACTTAACCATTTAAGTCATATTACTTGGCTAGTTAAGTCAATTAATTTTTCCCACACCTTAGCGTTGTACTCATTTTTAGTACACGAAACCCCTAGTACACCCCTCCGAGCCTATCTTTTTGTTTCTAACTTTAAGCATCTTACTTAAAGGAAGAATTTGTTACACCCCACTTAAATGTACACCCAAATCGCCTTAGCCTTCCGTGTATGCACTCATCTTTAGTGCATTATTGTTATTTGTTGAACCCTAAGTTAACTATCTAATTGATTACATGGTTGCTAAGTCGAGTCATATCCTTGTACATATTGTTTTGGGACGATCGGGACTCATGGGTAAAGTACTTATGTTATGGAGTAATGGGGAAGAACATAATATTATTACCCCCATATGTACGTTAATCTTAAAAGTACTCCAAGTGTTTTGATTATCTTAATCCGAGTCATTAGATTAGTTTATTGTAAAGTATGTAAAAATTCAAGTGTAAGGGGAATTTTCATTCCCTATGATGTATTATTTTGGATGGTAGGGCAAGAGTGTATGCAAAAAAAAAAAAAAAAAAAAAAAAAAAAAAAATATATATATATATATATATATATATATATATATATATATATAGAAAAGAGAAAAGTGAGAAAAATATACGGACTACCATCCCTTTTCAGTCTATGTTTATTTTATGTTTTTGTTATTTTTGATTTATTAGCTTAAGTCGAGTCTAGTCTTGGCTTAGCAACGCCATATTGTACATGTGATTAACTAAGATTGTTAACTCGCTACCAGTAAAGACTGCCTATATCCATCAAAACCGTGTATTCCATATCCCTACACCTAACGTTACAACCCTTTTAAAAGACCTCTTTGATATTTTATCCTAGGTGCTTATGCCATGTGGTGGAGGTTTGATCCTTTCCCAAGCCTATGGTAATCTATTTTACTATGACAGGTAGTAAGAGATATTTTCCGTTTCCATATTTTTATATTACTTTATTACACCCGAGAGATGTGATTATCTAAACACTATTTGTGAGGTGCTAGTATATGACCTCCGTGATTGTCTTTGGTCTTTAGTGGAACGATTATTTGTTGTAATTACTTTTAGGTTAGTGTTAAATGACCCCTAACTTGTATTTTGATTAGAATAAAAGCGTATTTGCTTGAGGACAAGCAAATCTCAAGTGTAAGGGTATATGATGAGGCGAAAAATGAACCACTTTTAGGGGGTCATTTAAGCCCGGAATTGAATTTATTTGATCAAATATTGCCCTAAATCGTTCCTTTTGTGATTTTAGGTACTTTGGGAGTGAATTCTAGAAAATGAAGCAATTCAGACGTTTTTGGAGCATAAAAGTGAAGAAAACGGCAAAGACTTAATTTTCCATGCTGAGAACAGTTCCTGACGGCGTCAAGAGGAAGATCCTGACGGCGTCAAGAGTTAAAACCATGACGACCCAGTGAAATCCTGACGGCGTCACAACAAGGGCGTCAAGACTAATTTTGGTGACGGCCTGCATAAGGTATACATGACGGCGTCAAACCCAGATCTAGGCAGTCCGAGAAACTATTTGGCAGCGAGATGACGGCGTCAGACATTTGTTCTTGACGCCGTCACCCATCAAAATCTATATATAGTTTTCTATTTTTCATTCATAGGAGAGGAACTTGTGTGGAGAAAACTAGGGCCGAAGTTTGTAAACCCTAGGTCATATTTTACAGTACTTTCAAGGGTTTTCACCCCTTGAATCCTTTCATGTTCTATTGAGATAAGTCTTCTCTTAATTAAATCAATATGTCTATGTGTTGGTTGATTATATTTTATGCTTGTCTTGATTTCAACATGCTAGGCTAGATCTATCTTGTGTTTGCTTAGATCTAATGAAACCTAGATGTTAATTATGTGTTGATTACTTGTTTATGGTTGTATTGGATGAATGATTTCAATGTTATGCTTAAGAAAACTGGCAGATCTCCATTGTGTAACATGCTTGAACGTCTTAGAAAACATGAACCGATGTGTACTAGGTTTTATTGGTTGTATTTAATGCATGAGTAAATTCTAGTGATCCCATGTTAGGAGCTTCTTAGCCGGCTCGACATAGGAGTGAAGTAGGCGCTCATAGGATTGGGGAAGTAAGTACGCCACCCCATGAATGATATTAAGGAATACAATCCGTCATCCACACAACTATAACAAGTAATTAACATGTAAAAGATGTATAGGGAGTAGTGAAATCTTAGTAAACACAATTCTCCCACATATTGCTCACAACTTTAGTATAATTTAGTTTATTTTTATTTTTTAGTATTTTATTTTGATTGCATCTTTAGTATTGGGTTAGTTGACTAGCAACTAATTCCGCCAACTCCTTCAAAACCTAGATTTTTACTTGCTTTCATAAAAATATAAAAAATACAAAAAGAATCATCCCTCATCTCTAGACCTAGTCTTTAGGTTTTCTAATCCAAGCGACACTATTTCTAGCTGAACGATCAATCCCTCGGTACTTGTCATTATACTATACTACATCGATCAGGTACACTGCCTGGTGGGGATTGTAAGCTTCTCGAGATCCCTCGAGAGGTAAAGCCTGGTGCAATTCCCACGCATCAAAACACTTATAGTGCTGGTTCTTATGTGATTTGTGTGTGAGACAGCTGTGGTGATAATAGTGCTGGTTCTGTGGTGCTGGTTCTTACGTGATTCTGTGGCTGTGGGTAGGTTAACACATTGATCTGCCACCTTTGAGTGGTATGAATACCTGCTTTGGCCTACCCCCAGTCCACAGGCTCTAGCTATAAGCATAATGAAACTGCTTAAGCTGTTTGTGATGAAACTTGATAAGCAGTTTGTTGTTTTAAAAGCAAATTTGAAACTTGGTTTTTTTATAAAAAATACCGAGATACGGCAATGATGATTTAAAAAAATGATTTTGGCGTGGCATTTTCAAATGGACGGCAATAAAAACTTTGCAACATTTGAAGTTGCAGCCATATATCATGAGACTCTATTATGTCAAACTGCTTATAATCTGAGCCAATTGATATCTTGATGTAATATTGAAAAAGCGTAAAGCTTATTAGTACCTCTTGTGTGTAAAATGGTGAACTAGACATTTCGGCAGCCTTGTTACAATGTTGTTGCCTTTTTTGTGCTACTCTGCCCCAACCCTTGTTACAATATGGTTGCCTTGTTGTGATACTCTGCTTCTTTGTGAGACTTTGGTTGCTCCAATATGGTTACCTTCTTGTGATACTCTGTTTCTTTGTGAGACTCGTGTAGCTCAGAATTGGTTACCTTGTGATGATTCTCTGTTTCTTTGGTTGGTGGTTATGTAGTATAGTGTTTGCTGATTGTAGTGTTTGCTGTAATGGTTATATTATGCTTCTTTCTGAGACTTGTGTAGCTCAGAATTGGTTACCTTGTGATGATTCTCTGTTTCTTTGGTTGGTGGTTATGTGATATAGTGTTTGCTGATTGTAGTGTTTGCTGTAATGGTTGTGTTTGTTGTGATACTAGTTGGTTGATTGAGCTTTGTTTATAATCCACCAAAGCTGCAATTTGTGGAATCTTACTGTTGAGCTTTGCAATTTGTGGAATCCTTACTGTTTGGGCTTGTGACATGCCTGTTTTTGACAGCCTTGTTGTGGGTTGGTTTTGACCACACCCTCCCCTGCTTTCTGGTGATACTTGAGTTTGGAATCTGCTGTTAAGCTGTTGAGCTTTGCAGTTTGTGGAATCCTTACTGTTGAGCTTGTGACATTCCTGTTCTAGTGATATTGTGGAATCTGCTTTTGAGCTGTTAAAAAAATGGTTTTTAAACCAAGGCGATGACGAATGGTTTTTAAAACCGAATGGTATGGCGGAGTGATATTTTTTCACTTTCGCAACCTTTAAATCCGAGCCTTGTAAAAATCTGAGCCTATAAGGCGATGACGAATGTATCATTTCATCCGACCCTGCAGTTGTGTTTTGTGTTGTCTTTGTGTGAACCCGCATTTATGTAATGTTTGCACTTTGGACTTAATCACTTTGTTGTGGTTACTGCACTTGTGCTTTGACAAAAAAAATAGGACTTAGCGATAACGAATTTAACAATGATCCGAGCCTGCAGTTGTGTTTGTGTTTTGTTTGCACTTTGGACTTGATCATTTTGGACAAAACAAAATATTGCACTTTTGTGCTTTGACAAAACAAATAGGACTTGGCTGCATTTTGTGCTTTGACCCAAAAAAATAAAACTTGGACAGTTGGACAGAAAAAAAAAAAAAAAAAAAAAAAAAAAAATTGACAAAAGCAGCACAAAGTGGGCCCCACTAAGGTATGCAGCCTAAGGCACTAGACCCCGTCCGGTCAACACAGCCCTTATCTTATCTAGAGGTTTTCTATTTCTACAACTTCCAACTGCTTCGTACTACGTTGGTCATCGACACTAAAAGCGTGTGGGTACCTCTGTTAAATGATCACCATTATACTGCACATGAATTATTAAACCAAAATTTTTGTCATTTTACATCTTTTTCAATCACTTTGTCTTCATCTGCTTTATTATATTCCCCTAGGGTCATCTAGACGCTTTGTTGTTCTTTCTTCATCTATCTCATAATGTGTCCAAGGTCATCAAAATTCGTGAAAGACCTCCATGTGTCCATGAGATCAAATATACCTAGCTAAATAACAAAAGTTTACAAAACTGTCTAGAGAGATTTTATACGTGAATCATCTAATGTAACCAAATTATGAAGGAACGCGTTCATGATTGTTTGGCTTACAAACTTATTGGCAAATTATGTTTATATTTTTAAAAGATAAGCTATTTAAAACATAATATTGTCTGCAACTTATATAACATTTTTAAAAAATAGTCTTCAATAATTTCTTAAAATTATATGATATTTCATATATTTTATTAAAATAAAATTTTTTCTTTAATTTCTCGTTCCAAAATTGCGATCGCTTACAAAGAAGGTGCAAATTAAAAAGTCAAAAAAGACTTTCCCACTGTCCGATCATCTAATTATTCAATCGCGCGGTCCAATTTAAATGAGAAAAAAAGGGCGATCCGTTCTATTAAAAGGATAAAACAATCATTTAACAAACAAAAACCGTGACATCTATCTTCCCTCCATCTTCTCACTCACATTTATTTTACTCTCTTTTCTCTCTCAATTCTCTCACTAAAAATTTGGGGAAAAAATTAGGGTTTTGACTCTCATATTTTCGATCAAAATCTCCGATAATCTACTAGAAAAGATGAATCCTAATTGTAAGTTTATCAATTATTCTAATTCATACATCTAATTTCGTTATCCAAGTTTTTAATTTCCTTAGTTTTTCTTATTTAATTTTCCCCCAAATTTTACTATTTTGTAGAATTTTGTGAAATTATTATTTTTATATGGCTGATGAGGCAAAAAGTGTACCGCTTTTAAGGGGTCATTTAAGCCCGAATTCGAGATTATTTTATCAAATATTGCCCTAAATCCTTCCTTTTGTCATTTTAGGTACTTTTGAGGAGAAATCTGGAAAATGAAACATTTTAGACATTTTTGAAACATAAAAGTGAAGAAAACGGCAAAGTTTTAAATTCCTTGCCGGGAACAGTACCTGACGATGTCAAGGGTTTATACATGACGGTGTCAAGAGTGGTAAAAGAGGTGGAAGTTGAAAATACACGTGACGATCCAGAATATTTTTAGGCTTATTGGCCTGATGGCGTCACCTAGGCAGTCAGGGTCCAAATACACGTGACGGCTCAGAGCTTATTCCTACATGACGACGTCAGAAGTGGATCTACGCAATACGAATTTCATCATGGCGGCGAGTTGACGGCGTCAGAGGCTAACACATGACGCCGTCAGGATGCATAGTCCATATATATTTTTCCAATTTTTCATTGTAAATGTGAAACTTTGTGTGGGATATTAGGGCATAAACCCTAGACGAATTTTACAGCTTTTTCAAGGGTTTCAACCCCTTGATTCTTCCATGTTCAATTGAAGATAAGTACTTATTCAAATTATTCAATATGTCTATGTGTTGTGTGATTATATCTTACGCTTGTCTCCTCTTTAACATGTTAGGCTAGGTTTTTATTGTGTTTGCTTAGATGTAATGAAACCTAGATGTTGATTATGGGTTGATTGTTTGTTTATAATTGTTACGGATGATTGTATTCGATGTTAGGCTTAAGAAAACTGGCAGACTTCCATTGGTAATTTGCTTGAACGTCTTAAGAAACATGATCAGAGGTGTACTACGATTTTTGGTTGTATTTAATGCGTACGAGAATTCTAATGATCCCATGTTAGGAGCTTCTAACTGCTCGACATAGGAGTGAAGTAGGATCTTATAGAGTTAGAGAATATTTTACACGGCCCTACGACTGGTATTAAGGAATATAACCCGTCATTCATGCAATTGTAACAAGCTAATCAACCTGTAAAAGATATCTAGGGAGTAATGAAATATAAGTAAACACAACTTTTCTCATTATTGTTTCCACCACTTTAGTATAATAGTTTAATTTTCATTTCTATTATTTTATTTTGATTGCATCTTTAGTTAATTGGGTTAGTTGGCTAGCAACTAATTCCGCCCACTCCTTCAAAATCTGATATTTTACTTGCTTTAATAAAATATAAAAAATACAAAAAGAATCATCCCTCACCTCTAGACCTAGTTTAGTAGGCTTTCTAATCCTAGCGACACTATTCCTGAGTTGAACGATCAATCCCCCGGTACTTGTCACTATACTATACTACAACGATCAGGTACACTGCCTGGTGGGAGTTGTAAGCTTCTCAAGATACCTTGAGAGGTAAAACCTGTTGCGAGGGTGCAATTTCCACGTATCAAGTTTTTGGCGTCGCAGCCCGGGGAATAGTTATTGTCTGGGTTATGATTTCTTTTTATTAGGTCTACTTGCTAGATTCCTTTCTAGTAAGATTGTTATTTTTATTTTTAGGTTTTCTTTAGTCTATCTCATTTCTTTGGCTCCTGGGAATAGTTATTGTCTGGGTTATCATGGAAGGCGGTAATATCTTCGGACCCATCAACCCACCACAAAAAAATCACCCACAAAACCCACCACTAGCAAACCAACCTCCTAGACCCCGAACTTTAGGAGAGTATTCCGGTCCTAGCCACCAAGGCTATCGAAACACCATTGAGCTCACCCCAGGAGCCAATGTGTCCCCCTTGCGATCCGACACCATCCGGTTGGTGCAAAGCGGATGTGCATTCCAAGGACTTCGTTTTGAAGATCCTACTCAACATCTCAAAGATTTCCTAAAAATCGTAGATTCCATAGACCTTGATGTTGCAACTAGAGAGTCGACCCGATTACGTCTATTCCAATTCTCTTTACGTAGTCAAGCTAGTCAATGGCTTGAACGTTTACCCGCGGGATCCATCACCTCATGGGATGATCTCACGTCTCGTTTCCTTGCTCAATTTTTCCCACCGGGGAGAACTATCAAGCTTAGGAATGATATCTTGATGTTCTAACAACGTCAATGTGAAACTCTATATGAAGCATGGACTCGTTTCAAGGACTTACTCCAAAAAGTCCCTCATCATGGCATAGATCTTTAGCTCCAAGTCCAAATCTTCTATGACCATATCGATCTCTCCACAAGGCGAACCATTAACCAATCTGCCGGTGGCAAGCTACGTGATCTAAGTGCGGAAGAATCGTGGGAACTCATATAAGATCTTGCTCTCTATGACAACGAAAGTTGGAATGATCCCCGCGATTTGAACAAAACGGTCAAGGCAATATCTTTGCTTTCGAACAATTCTAGCACTCCCGACCGTAGGATCATGGAACTTGAGGACCAAGTCAAGTTTCTCATGAAATCCTACGAAGCTCCTAAGCCTTCAAGCCAAGTGAACAAAATCACTTCTTCATGCGAATTATGTAGTGGTCCCAATGACACTCATGATTGCGTGGAACTCCCCGGACAAGCTTTTGCGGATTACGCATCCTCGCGTACCGACGAAGTGGGAGACAAGTGGTACACTTTCAAACCCGAGCCAAACCCTTACGGTGATTCCTACAACCCTTCTTGGAAAAATCACCCGAACCTTAGGTGGAAACAAAACCAAAACATGCCTCAAAACAATTCTTCCAATCCACCTAATCATTACCAACCAAACGGTCCACCCTCTAACCGAACTTTCAACAACAATCCTTCCAATAACTATGGTATTACCAATAATCTTGAAGGATTGATGTCCAAGTTTATGGCATCTCAAGAAGCTCGCATAGCTAAGTTTGAAACCGAATTCAATCAACAACAAACGGAGATGACCAATAAAATTGACAACTTGTTGAAAGCCCTTAACAACCAAGTGCTAACTACACCTAGGAAGGACACTAGGGACACTAGTAGCGGAATTCAAATTAAGGACCCCTCATCATCCAAACACGTCCACTTTGTCAATGTTGTCACCATTAAGCCAATAGATAAGAATATAGAAGAAAGTGACAAGGATAAAATTGAAATAGAAACCGGGACTAAGGATGAGATTAAGGAAGTTGAGGATATTAAGAAAGAAAAGTTAGGGGAAGTAGAAAACGTAGAAGAATACTTTGATAAGTTACCCACCAAGGAAGAACGGGAATATCATAATGATCTATTCGATGACCCCGAGACACCATACGTCATTGGTTCACAACTTATCAAAACGGGTGACCCCGCTAACATCAACATACCATGCAAAATTGGGCATATGCATTTGTTGAAAGCTTACATCGATCTTAGGTTTCCTATAAACATTATGACTAGGACCTATTATAATTGGGTAATGAAGAAGCAACTTGGATATAGGATGATGCCTAACATGAATTGGATGAGCAACTTTGTAGGAAGAGTGAAAGGATTACATGTCTTTGTAGGAAACTTCACTTTGTGATTGTAGAGGATATTCGTTCGATAATAGATGGTTGCTTAAGTCAAGTAGTATTCGGAAGACCGTTTGTTGAAGCCTCTAAGATGAATTATGACCCGTCCCTAGGGATAGTTAGATTCAAGGATGAGAACGATGAGATTGCTTACCAAATGCCCTATAAGATTGAACAATACCGTTTTCTATCAAACCTTGAAAAGGAACACAAGTAAGCGGTTTACTATAGGAATGATGAGGATAGACGTAGAGGAGTAGATTATGTCATGAGTAGAATACTCGGTTTCTACAAGGAATGTTTGCAACTAGGTCCGGAATACAAAACTAAGATTAGAGATGACCTAGAGAATGAAACCAATGCCGAGGTCACGTAATAGCCCATGACCTTGAGTCTAGCTACAAGACTCATAAATAAAGAAAAGCGCTTCTTGGGAGGCAACCCATGTTTTGTGTGTTTTTATTTGTTTGATGTTATTTGTTTCCTTATTCATGTCTTATTTTTATTGTTAGTAGATCATGTTTCAAATTAAATTGTGAAAATGCTTTATTTTGTTGTTTAACTTCATCTTAACTTCATATAAAGGTATTTTGCAAAAGCTAAATGTAAGGGAAAACCCCAAATTTGTTTATAAGAATGAAAATGATCATGATACGCCACGTTATTAAATGAACATGTATATTAGTAATTGTTAGAGCCAAATGCTTGTATCGAGTCATAATGATGTTTTGCAGGATTTTTCAGGAAATAGGACATAAGTTTTTCCAGAAATTTTCTGGAAACTTAACATAAAGATTTCTGCAGGTCACTTCCGACGGCGTCAGGGTTTTACACCTGACGGCGTCACGTGTAAAATTCTGGAAATTTTGCAAGTTTTGTTTTTCACCTGACGGCGTCACGTGTAAAATTCTGGAAATTTTGCAAGTTTTGTTTTTCACCTGACGGCGTCACGTGTAAAATTCTGGAAATTTTGCAAGTTTTGTTTTTCTACCGGAGTCTTAAAAGTTTTTGTTGATTTTTTATTTTTATAAACTCCAGGAAATCTGCAAACATTCATTCCACAAGCATTATATCCCTTTAATTCCTAGAAAGCAACATTAAAATATATATGGTATTTTTTTCTAGGATTTGTTTGTATATATAGATTGCCGCCGATTTTACGCGATGTTGCCGTGATTGTTTTCTCAGGTTTAACAGGTTATATATGACAAGAAGATAATTTACATTTCTGGAAGGGAAGCTTTGAACGTTCATTTTCTTGGAGGAAGATCTAACCTTGTTAACACACTATCCACATCGAACGAATCAAGGGAGTATTTGTTTTCATTCTTTTACCTATTTTACTTTTACATCCTTTAATTGAACATTAGGGACAATGTTCATCCCAAGTGTAAGGGGAGGGTAAATGATGATACCTTATAGGATACTATTGCACTTGAGTTTGCTTGTTTGATGGTAGGTGTGTAATAAAACAAAGAGAAATACTTGTTAGTGTAATTTTAGCGCCAAATTTAAATTTTTTTACAACATTTAGGAGTAAAACTTTAGCCTTAACAAGCGTCTCATGGATAGGAGTTATATGACTAGCACAAACCGTACCATTCAGAAAAAATTTCCACCCAAATATGTGAGGTTCTCGTTTAGATTTGATAGGAAAAGCATTAATTATTAGTGCTTATGAGTGTACCGGTAGCATTTAGATTCTAGAACTTGCGTTAGTGATGTATTCCGAGACCGCTAGTGAGACTACATTTGTGTATTAGAATTTACTACATGATAAGAGGCATTAGGATTACCCTTGTGTTTAAAACCGTATCATAATTACTTGACCATTTAAGTCATATCACTTGACTAGTAAAGTCAATTAATTTTTCCCACACCTTAGCGTTGTACTCATTTTTAGTACACGATACCCCTAGTACACCCCTCCGAGCCTATCTTTTCGTTTCTAACTTTAAGCATTTTACTTAAAGGAAGAATTTGTTACAACCCACCCAAATGTGCAACCAAATCGCTTTAGCCTTCCTTGTATGCACTCATCTTTAGTGCACTATTGTTACATGTTTAAACCCTTAGTTAATTATCTAATTGATTACATGGTTGCTAAGTCGAGTCATATCTTGAACATATTGTTTTGGGACGATTGAGACTCATGGGTAAAGTACTTGTGTTATGGAGTAATGGGGAAGAACATCAAATTATTACCCCCATATGCGCATTAATCTTAAAAAGTACTCCAAGTGTTTTGATTATCTTGATTCGAGTCATTAGAGTAATTTATTGTAAAGTATGTAAAAATTCAAGTGTAAGGGGAATGTACACTCCCTATGATGTATTATTTTTGATGGTAGGGTAAAAGTGTATGCAAAAAAAAAAAAAAAAAAAAAAAAAAAACGAACTACCATCCCGTTTCATTCTATGTTTGTTTTATGTTTTTGTTATTTTTTATTTATTAGCTTAAGTCGAGTCGAGTCTTGGCTTAGCAACGCCATATTGTACATGTAATTAACCAAGATGATTAACTCGCCACCAGTAAATATTGCCTTTATCCAACAAAACCGTGTTTTCCATATCCCTACACCTAACGTTATAACCCTTTAAAAGACCTCTTTGATAGTTTATCCTAGGTGCTTACGCCAAGTGGTGGATGTTTGATCCTTTCCCAAGCCTATGGTAATCTATTTGCTATGACAGGTAATGAGAGATGTTCTCCATTTCAATATTGTGATATATACTTTATTACACCCGAGATATGTGAATATCCAAACACTATTTGTGAGGTGCTAGTATATGACCTCCGTGCTTGTTTTTGGTTTTTAGTGAAATGATTATTTGTTGTAATTATTTTTATATTAGTGTTAAATGACCCCTAACTTGTATTTTAATTTGAATAAAAGCGCATTTGCTTGAGGACAAGCAAATCTCACGTGTAAGTGTATTTGATGAGGCGAAAAGTGTACCGCTTTTAAGGGGTCATTTAAGCCCGAATTCGAGATTATTTGATCAAATATTGCCCTAAATCATTCCTTTTGTCATTTTAGGTTCTTTTGAGGAGAAATCTGGAAAATGAAGCATTTTGGACATTTTTGGAGCATAAAAGTGAAGAAAACGGCAAAGTCTCAAATTCCTTGCTGGGAACAGTACCTAACGACGTCAAGGGTTTATACATGACGGCATCAAGAGTGGCAAAAGAGGTGAAAGTGGAAAATACACATGAAAATCCAGAATGTTTTTAGGCTTATTGGCCTGACGGCGTCACCTAAGCCGTCAGGGTCTAAATACACGTGACGGTCCAGAGCTTATTCCTACATGACGGTGTCAGAAGTGGATCTAGGCAATACGAATTTCATCATGGCGGCGAGTTAACGGCGTCAGAGGCTAACACATGACGCCGTCAGGATGCATAGTCTATATATATTTTTCCAATTTTTCATTGTAAAGTGTGGAACTTTGTGTGGGATATTAGGGCATAAACCCTAGACCAATTTTACAGCTTTTTCAAGGGTTTCAACCCCTTGATTCTTCCATGTTCAATTGAAGATAAGCACTTATTCAAATCATTCAATATGTCTATGTGTTGTGTGATTATATCTTACACTTGTCTTCTCTTTAACATGTTAGGCTAGGTTTTTATTGTGTTTGCTTAGATGTAGTGAAACCTAGATGTTGATTATGGGTTGATTGTTTGTTTATAATTGTTACGGATGATTGTATTCGATGTTAGGCTTAAGAAAACTGGCAGACTTCCATTGGTAACTTGCTTGAACGTCTTAAGAAACATGATCGGAGGTGTACTACGATTTTTGGTTGTATTTAATGCGTAAGAGAATTCTAATAATCCCATGTTAGGAGCTTCTAACGGCTCTACATATGAGTGAAGTAGGATCTTATAGAGTTAGGGAATATTGTACATGGCCCTACGACTGGTAATAAGGAATATAACCCGTCATCCATGCAATTATAACAAGCTAATCAACCTGTAAAAGATATCTATGGAGTAATGAAATCTAAGTAAACACAACTTTTCTCATTATTGTTTTCACCACTTTAGTATAATAGTTTAATTTTCATTACTTTTATTTTATTTTGATTGCCTCTTTAGTTAATTGGGTTAGTTGGCTAGCAACTAATTCCGCCAACTCCTTCAAAACCCGAGATTTTACTTGCTTTCATAAAATATAAAAAATACAAAAAGAATCATCCCTCACCTCTAGACCTAGTTTAGTAGGCTTTCTAATCCTAGCGACACTATTCTTGAGTTGAACGATCAATCCCCCGGTACTTGTCACTATACTATACTACAATGATCAGGTACACTGCCTGGTGGGGGTTGTAAGCTTCTCAAGATCCCTTGAGAGATAAAACCTGTTGCGAGGGTGCAATTCCCACCTATCAATGGCTTTTTTGAGTTACTAATGTTTGTTGTGTTTTGGGGTTAAAATTTGATTTAATTATATTTTTGTCATTTAATTAAGGGTATTTAAAGTGATCATTTTATTTTGCGTGTTGTTATGCAGATGATGTTATAAATTTTGGGGTTTTTTTTTTAAGTTATAAAGTTGCTTGCTTGTATTTAAAATTGATTTTATTATTATTTTTTTTTTCAAATTGATAAAAAGTTTTGATTTTTTTTTGCCAAATTGATTAAAGTTTTGATTTTTATTTATTTATTATTTTTTTTTGTCAATTGATAAAAAGTTTTTATTTTTATCACTATTTTTGTTATGTTCATCAGTATTTTTGCTCAGTATAATATGTTTTAAAAAATGTTTATCAGTATTTTGTTTATTCAATCAACAGTTATTGTTTTGTTCATCAGTTCTTGCTCATCATATTTTGTTTCATCAATTATTTTCATGTGTTATGTTTTATTCTTCAATTGTTTTTGTTTTGTTCAACAGTTGTTGTTTATCATCTTTTTGATCATCAACCATTATTTTTCATCAGTTAGTATAAAGTGTTGTTCATCATGTTCATTAGTATATTAAAAGCAAATCACATTTAGAGGGAAAAAAAAAATTATTCATCGGTATTTTTGTTATGTTCATCAGTTGTTGTTTGTGAATACTGTATTTGGGTGTTATGAAGGTGATTTTTTTTTGGTTCATCAATTGTTGTTGTTTATGTGTTGCTTATGAATAGTGTATTTGGGTATGATGAAGGTGATCTGTTTTGGTTCATCAGTTGTTTTGTTGTTTATGCGTTGTTTATGAATAGTGTATTTAGGTATGATGAAGGTAATCTATTTTGGTTCATCAGTTGTTGTTGTTTATGCATTGGTGTTTATTTTCAGCATGTACATTGTTTGCTTGTAGCTGAAGCTTTGGTTCATCATTTGTTTGTTTTGTAACGGGAGCAAACAAATAAATACTGATTTAAGAGCAGTATCTTTGTTTTGACAAAATTAATTTATATTTTTTGTGAATTATTATTTAGCTGAAATTTCACGAATAAGCATAAACTAACTGATTAACCTATAATAATATAATAGCTAAAAGTCAATAATTGGTGAACCAATAACTAACTGGTGAACCTATGATAAGATAAATGATAACAAAAATAAACACAAATCAACTAACTGATGAACCTATTATAACATAATAGCTAAAATAAACAAACGGATAAACCTAAAATAAACTAACTGATGAACCTATGATAACAAAAAAGCATTAACTGATGAACATCTGAAACAATTAGTGTCGGTTATTATTCATCATGTTTTTCTATCATCAAAATATTATTCATCAGTTATTGTTAATTATTAGTTTTTTTTTTTTTTTTTTTTTTTTTTTTTTTTTTTTTTTTTTTTTTTTTTGTTCATATGGTTCTTTTTTTGGAAATGTACAGGTCACTATAAACAATCTGGAGGAGTATGTTTCCCTTGTAGTGTCTGCTACTATCAAGACTTGTATCACACGAAAAATGGAAGCATTTAGAGTTGGTTTCAATCAGGTCATTTTCACCTGGAGTGAAGAGTTTGAAGCCATCTTCTTTAATTTAAGATGAAGCTGCTGCTATATCAGCTAAATTTAAGACCGTTCAACATACATCAGAAAAACAAGTTAAAGAAGTGTGACTTTGCCTAATGTTCAAACTGAGATCAAGAAATCCGTTAAGAATGCAAGCGCAAAACAGGACCAATAAGAACATTGTTTCTTGTTGCTTGTTTGATATACTATGCATTTTTAGTAGGATATGTATCTTTATATCTAGATGTATGTTCAGTGTTGTATACAATTTTGTTAGCAATGGTCAGATAGCTTATATTCAAGTTTATGAAATCAATAGCTAGATGTTTATTTTATCCATGGTACTTTTCTTATTTTTTGCATCGGTTCTTGTCTTCTGGTCTACAATGTCAAATGTTGATTTACGGTTTAGATTCAGAAAATCACCTAGTTATACCAAGTCATTTTTTTAATTGATGTGCGGTTTCTGAGTAACATTGCGTGTATATTCGGCGGTTGGATTTAGAATGTGATATAAGCAATTATGAAAAATAACTAAACTTGATGGAATTAAAATATATGACAAATATGATTACTTGGATAGTCTCAATAACTAAGTGGTAGGTTAATGATGATGATCTCAGATGTTGCAGGAGGTTCAATTCACAAAATGGCTATTTTCGTCAAAATGGCATTTTCACAAATTAACCATTTTGATTCAAGATTTATGTTTCTTTGTCCAATGAACCTGTTCTTTCGACCTTTACCAATTAACAAGTATAACAAAAAATGATAGATAATGGAAAAGAGTTTTAAACACAGCAAGGTCACAACATAAACAAGAAATCAAACGTGATCATATCATAACCAAATCACTTTATTATATTAACATATCCAAACAACCATAAAGAGTTTAGCTTAACATGGCTATGGTAATCATGCTTACAATGGTTGATTCGAATGAAAAGATAGACATACGCTCTGATTGATTACAACGATTTAGCTACTGTCACTAGCGATCAATTATTCCAACACAAAGGTCGCACTTCAACGTATACCAAGTTCTGCTTCAGTTACCCACTCCAATTGGTGTAATTTAATTGAGAAATGATTATTATGGTTTTAGTGATGATTGGGAATCGGATTGTATGATTTGAGATTGGGGCTCTAATTATAGGCTAGCTGTGACTGATCGTATTCTAAAGGACAGCGCACTTGCAATAAGATCGTCGGGCTTCTTCCACGATACCGGCGAACATTGTTCTTAACACCGGCAGGCTTCATTAGTTTTCTTAGCACCAAAGGGTCATTAATTGAACTGAAGATCGGCGCACTTTATTCTTGAGATCAGCGTACTTCGCAGAGCTGACTCAAATTATAGGATTAATTATGTCTCCAGTAACCGGCGTACTTTGGAGGGAAGATCAGGGTACATCTTTATTATTTAGACTTTTCTTTGCTTGTGCTCGGACTTAAATCTGCTGCTTATACTTTATCTTGCTTATGGAGATTTTTTGTCAATTGGATTTGATATGTATTTTCATGTAATTAAGTATCGAAAGTCCATAGAAACCATTAAGAAACTAACAAATAATGCTATATAAAATATGTAGGGTTGAGTCCATTAGGGTTTTTATATATTCATCTTTATAAATATCGTATGAATGAAACATATTATTTACGAGGTTTTAATGTTCTAATATGGTATCGAAACGGGTCTGATCCTCATACCTATGTGGCTAAGTTGAGCCGCCTCCCTTATGCCACTCCGTCAAATCCCAAAAACACCCTCTTAGCCGTCACTCGAACAATCATCATGCTCAACAGGAAAAATAATAATTAAAAAAAAAATTTATTTGATCATCCATTGCTATAGTGTTCCTATTTGTTTTTTTAGTGCTTATGACCGTTTGAATTACTTCCCCCAAAGAAGAATTTGGCCGTGGTCATATTACATTGAAGATTTGCTTTCGTCTGCTGTCATCTTCATAAACAATTATTTATTTGCTTTAATTTATTGTTTATTAGCTTTTCTACTCTAGTTCTAGCTTTCGTGATTTCATCACTCGAACTGCAGGGATCTGTTAGATGATAGATTAGTAAGCCCAAGCTTCATACGTGGGGTTGTGTCAATTAGGGTTTTTATGTATTCACCTTTATAAATATCGTATAAATGAAATATATCACTTACGGGGTTTTAATGTTCTAACAATTCACTCATTTTCCACTTTAGTGTCACACCAACTTTTCTCTCTAACTTTTCACTCACACTATCACTCATTGTTCACCTTTACCAATCACACCACCCTCACGTTTCAATTAAATACCTACTTTATACAAATACCCTACTAAATACCCAATACACTCACAAAAATAAACAATATAAATTTTCACACAACCCGAAATATCACTCATTCACCATTGTGGATCGGGTTTTACCTACTTTGCGCGTGAGTTAGGGTTGCTCGCCGGCTAACTCACAGATGAATACGGATAGTCTAACTAACGAGATGAGTTCCTCTAAAGTTGAGAGGTACAACTTGACTCAAGTTGAGGCATTATGAGCAATTTGATTTGATCCAATAGCTAAAATCAAAATTACTTCTTTTAATTTGAACCATTGTATCTAATCCAATGAATAGCTCACAATTATCCAACTTGAGTCACGTTATACCTCTCAACTTGAGAGGATCTCGTTCCCTAACTATACACGAACTAGAAACGAGTACAACTTAGCTCAACGTAATAACATCAATAATGCATGTCATGAAAGAAATAATATTTTAGTTTACAAATCATTTCACATTTAAAAACAAAACAGTCTATGAGCTATAAACGGCAGATTCATAATGGTCAAATTGTTTTGAACCTGAAGGTTGTCTTAAAACTTTTTGCATTTTAATAATAGTTAATCATTTATTAATTTCGTTATCAAAGCAAACGTACAAAGTTATTATTTGACCATTTGTTTGATTTATATGTGTGTTTCCGGAGGTTGTTTTCAAAGAAAGCGAGGTTTGCTCAATAATATTTGTAGGAAGCTTTTTAGAAAAATGTGAAATAGTTAGATGCCCTTTTACTGTTGGGTGAAAGAAAAACTGAATATGTATGAGGATTAATTAGGGGCCGTTTGTTTGACATGTATCACACTGTTGGAATCAAATGAAAGTCATGTTAAGTTGTTTGTTTCAAAGTTTGGCTACAGAAAAACCCACAGGACCCGGTTTCAACAATTCCATGGCAAGAGGGTGGGATTTAAGATTCTTTCCTGACATTTATGAAAAATCACGCAAAAAGTCACCATGTTAATTTTATTTATTTGATTTCACATTCTCTCTCTATATTATTTAAATATATACTCTTAAATTTTGTGGGTCCTACTTACTATATAATAATATTATATAAAATCTATTCCCAATTATATTTTATAAAACAAACAATATTAATACTATCAATTATTTTTATTTCTTTCAAACCAATCCCAAATTCAAATCCAATTCTAAACCCACTTACAAACCAAACGGGCCCTAAATGTTGAACACAGCTGTCATTGGCAATGTCAAGTGACTAGTTTAATACAAATTGATTAATAAATGAGATGTGAAATATGAATCAAAGTTATCTGAAATTCCAATGTGATTACACATATTTGTGGGCGATAATATCAGGGGCGAATACATGGGCGATGCTTTTTTCAAAGGTAATTAAATGATCCTTATTGATTTTGGGGCATATACATAGTTGTATAACTCGGCGAATAAATTTTTGTTAGGCGAGTGTGTGGTAGGCGAATGGAAAATGAAAACCTTGATTGTCACATATTTTAGTCATTCTCGTAAAATATCTTAAAAATATTCAGTTCGGTAAAATCACTATCTATAAGGATTATTTAGGTAATTAGCTTTTTATAATATCTAAGATATTTTCTATAAATTACATTATTATTATTTTTTTTAATATTTATAAAGTTATAAACTTATAATACACATGCACATAGGAGTTTTTACATAATTTTTTTCATTATTTATTAATATCGATTAATATTTTGTATAGATTTTTGTTGCACTAAGGATTTTACATTGTTTTAAATTAAATTGATCTTATTTAAATTTAAGACATTGTATGTGTTTAGCAGCATGTAATAACCGTTGAAAAATTACGCGTTGTATAATTTCATCTATTTATTTTCATCTCACTCTAAACCGCGAGGTTGTGCATTCATTTTTATATTTATATTCATGTTAATAAAAATTTAAGGCGTATTTAACTTTTAAACTCGTGAGTGGGTTAAACTTATAAAGATAAATAACATAAGTCATTATTTAATGCGAAAAATTAAAAAATAATATTTTTTGGATATCCAGTTAATTTCATAAAGAGTACTAACATGAGTCATCATATATGTATAATCTCGTATATTTATTTACATGTTATAAAACTCGTGCTTTTCATTTTACATTTATATTTATGTGCAAATAAATTAATTTAATATACACTGATAATAATATTTATAAATAACAACACATATGTTGTATTTTTTAAAATAAAATATATGTCTATAAGGTATAATGTATAGGTGCTATGTTACATCAATAAAAGAACCACAAAAAAATAGATGATATGTTTTCATTTATAAAGTCGTTAAAAAAATTTGAAAACTGATAAGTATATATATATAATTTCTTATGATTTGTTTAAAATTTGACAACTAAACTTTTAAGGTTTAGAGTATAGGTGTTAATTACCTTCCATTTTTTATTTTTTTTTATCATACATGTTTTTATACATATTTATTTTAATAGATGAAATTTAAATAAGTTTGATCAAATTAAAGTCAATTTTGACTTGTGTTTGTTTTATTAATAAAACTACTTAATATCTCTTAATAGCATACAAATCTGAACTGTTAAGAGCTTTGGACAATTAAGTTTGTTAGTTTTTTTCCTCTTTTTTAGATGCGTTAAGAGGTTTAAACCTCTTGCCTAACAAGACTTTAAAGAGGATATTACTACCTTTTAACGATATATAAACTAGTTTTTTATATTCTAATCGTTTAGATGTTTGATAAAACAAATAACATTATTTGATTTAAATTCAGACTTTTTCGTCACAAATATGCGAATTAGATTCAGACTTAAAGCATCTTAACAAACTGGCCTAAATAAATGCTCAATATATTATTACAAATCCACATATGAGGAGAGTTATATTAAATACCAAACTTTTCTTACATACCAAGGGACTCATCACCACCATCTCTCTAAAAAGAAATCAATGGTTGAGATTAAAAACATTTTAATATTTCACCCATTTTTTATAATTTAAATATCTCTTAAACCGTTAATCGTTAAGCGAAAATAATTACACCATCGTGACGAGCATTTAATTATCTTTCTAGAGAGAATTGCAAAAATCGTCCCTAAAGTTTGGCCAAATTGCACGTTTCGTCCCGGAAGTTTGGAAAGTGCAAAGATCGTCCCTGCGAGAAACTTTTGGGGCAAAATTCGTCCCTGGCCTATATCAAATGACTAAAATACCCTTGCCTTTATATTACTTTTCAGCTTCTTACACAAATGGTCCTGTGTTTCGGTATGTTTTACTGATTTAGTCCTAACTTTTATTTATTTATTTATTTAACTATTAATATTAGTATTATTTTTTTATACTTTTTCGTCCATTTTTCTTACGTTTTTGTTCATTTTTCTCACGATTTTTCGTCCATTTTTGTCCGTTTTTCTTACGTTTTTTTCGTTTTCATACATATTTGTCCGTTTTTCTTACGTTTTTATCCGTTTCTCTCAAGTTTTTTCAATTTTTGTCTGTTTTCTTACGTTTTTGTCCGTTCTTCTTACGTATTTTACATTTTCTTACGTTTTTGTCCATCTTTATTACGTTTTTGTCTGTTCTTCTTACATTTTTTCCGTTTACATACGTTTTTCTCCGATCTTCTCACGTTTTTTTCATTCTCATACGTTTTTGCCCATTTTTCTTACATTTTCGTCCGTTTTTTCACGTTTTTTTTTCATTTTCATAAGTTTTCGCCTGTTTTTTCACATTTTTCCATTTTCATACGTTTTTCTTACGTTTTCATCCGTTCTTCTTACGTTTTTTCCGTTTTCATACGTTTTTGTCCATTTTTCTTACGTTTTTGTCCGTTTTTCTCACGTTTTTCCGTTTTCATACCTTTTTCTTACGTTTTCGTCCGTTTTTCTCACGTTTTTTCATTTTCATACGTTTTTGTCCGTTTTTCTTATGTTTTTTCCGTTCTTCTCACGTTTTTCCGTTTTCAAACGTTTTTATCCGTTTTTCTTACGTTTTCGTCCGTTTTTCTCACGTTTTCCCGTTTTCATATAAAAAAATTTGAAAAAAAAGTCAATAAATAATTATCAAAAAAAATCTTAAAATATTGGAAAAATAAAAATACTTTTTGGGATTTTTTAGAAAAAAATTAAAAAAAAAATCTAAACTAAAATATATATATATTTTCAAATCGAATAAATTATTTTAAAAAAATATTTGAAAACCGGACAAAAACATATGAAAATGGAAAAAATGTATGAGAAACGGACAAAAACGTAAGAAAAAACGGTCAAAACGAAAAAAACGTGAGAGAAACAGATAAAAACATATGAAAGAAGAACGGACAAAACGTAAGAAAAACGGACAAAAACGGAAAAAAACATAAGAAAAACGGACAAAAACGTAAGAAAAACGGACAAAAACGGAAAAAAAACGTAAGAAGAACGGACAAAAACATATGAAAACAGAAAAACCGTGAGAAAAACGGATGGAAACGTAAGAAAAATGGACAAAAACGTATGAAAACGGAAAAAAACTTGAGAAGAACGGAGAAAAACGTAAGAAAGACAGACAAAAACGTATGAAAACGGAAAAACGTAAGAAGAACAGACAAAAACGTAAGAAAAGCGGACAAATACGGAAAAAACGTGAGAGGAACGGATAAAAACGAAAAAAAAAAAAAATTGTAAGAAGAACGGACAAAAACGCAAGAAAAACATACAAAAACGGAAAAAAACGTGAGAAAAACTAAAAGATGTGAGAGAAACGGACAAAAACGGACTAAAAGGTATAAAAAATAATACTAATGTTAATAGTTAAATAAATAAATTAAAAAAATAGGACTAAATCAGCAAACCCTGGCGAAACACAGGGACCATTTGTGCAAGAAACTGAAAAGTAATATAGTGATAAGGGTATTTTAGTCATTTGATGTATGCTAGGGACGAATTTTGCCCCAAAAGTTTCCTACAGGGACGATTCTTGCACTTTCCAAACTTCCGAGATGAAACGTGCAATTTGGCCAAACTTTAGAGACGGTTTTTGCAATTCTCTCATCTTTTTTTAGACGGGCACTTTGATATATTTTCGAAAAAAAAAATCGTTTTTTTTCACGTTTTTTTTCGTAGCAGAAAAAATCATATATGATTTTTTTTTTACATAAAATAAAACATACACAATATTAACTAAAATAAACTTCATTAATTAAAAAAACACACATTAATTTAAAAAAAAAAAAAAAAAAAAAAAAAAAGTTGCTTAAATGTATTTAGAAAGTATATGCAATGTATAATAAAATGTTACAAATTTTAAGCCCAAAATTTATACTGAAAGATTAACAAATGGGCTCAAACTCAATACAAATATTTTGCATATTAAGCCCAAAACCACTACAACCCTAATTAGGGGTGTTCATCGGTTCGGTTATCGGGTTATTCGATTTATTCGATTCGGTTTGTTCGGTTAATTTTTTTTGGGTCAAATCGAACCAAATTGAAATTTTGTTCTACCGAACCGAATAACCGAAAACCGAAGCCCTATAACCGAAAACCAAACAGAATAACCCAAATTACATAACTTTTCATAACTTTTCATTTAATTATATATATTTAGAACAATATTTTTTTTTCAAGCTTAAATAATGTTATATTTATACTAAAAAAAACTTTTAGTGATTATTTTTGTGTGTGTATATATATATATATATATATATATATATATATATATATATATATATATATATATATATATATATAAATATATTCAGTTTTCGGTTCGGTTTTCATTGCAAAACTCATATATCCAAACCGATAATCGAATATTTAGTTCGGTTCGGTTTGGTTTTTTCAGTTCGGTTCAGTTTCGATTTTCGGTTATTATGGATATTACTCGATCCGTGAACACCCCTAACCCTAATATATTGTCTTCCTCCATTTCCCCTTCCTCCATCTCCCAACCAAAAACAAAAAAAACACCATGGCGTGGGCTGGCCACCGAAAATATTGTCTTCCTCCCAAACACAACTAAAAAACCCACTGAAAATTCAAAATAAATAAATAAATAAAAATGAAAAACCCATCGCGTGGGCTGGCCACCATGGCGCCACCTATGGTACTGTGCGCCATCGTCAGTTTTGGGCTGATGGAACGCCACCCACAAGGCATGCGTACCTCCCGCTCTTAAAAGACAAAGTTGATCCTTGATCTTGTTGGTTGTGGTTCTTAATAATACTAGCAGGTACCCGCGCGTTGCGGCGGCGGGTATTCTAAAATAAAAGTTTCTGGTGAATCATGTATTTTAGTTTATTAGGGGTTTTTTTTTATTCAATTTAAATTTACGGATATCAAGAATTTCGTTTATCACATGCCCGTTTGGCCCGTGCCTGTTCGGGCTCGTGCCTTTTTGGCCTGTTGCCCGTTCGGACTGAATATTTGTATAATGTGTTTTATTGTTTGTATTAGTGATATTTAATAATTGTATTTAAGTTGGTTGTATAATATGCTTGATAAGTTGTATTTCTTATGTAAGGGGTGTTTTAATAACTGAATTAATTGTATTTATTAACCAGTTAATTAATTAACTACATTAAATATCTTAACCACATTAATTGTGTTTTAATTATAATTTTTACTATAATAAATAATGCTGAATTAGTTGTATTTTATGTTTAAGAACTTGTAATTGTATTTAATGTTACAAAATATGTTTTAATTACTTGTACTTTTAGTTTTATAACTTGAATTTTTAAATTTTATGAGTTTCTATATTTAGTAAGCCTTAATGCTTTATAATATTATAATATATTTTTTTTGAAAAGAATGTTAGCTGAATCGAAATCGGAGTGCTCTTAGAGAAGACAAGGTCGAAAACATGTAAATTTACAAAAGGAATACGCCGTAGCAATGACAAAATAGAATGAATACCTTTTAGCGTACATGTTTATCTCAAAATAACTGTATCAAGACTCTAAAAATGAAGAAATTTCAAAAAAACATTGGAGGCCTGTTTGGTACGCAGCTATTTTGAAGCTGTAGGCTTTTACTTTAAAAAATAATCTCCTTCAAAATAAGTAGCTTCGTTTGAATACATCAATTTTAAGTTTTTAATTTAAATAAGTAGCTCCAAAATAAAAAGCTGATTCATGAAGCTTTTAAAATATTTTGGAGCTGCTAAAACATAAAATTACTGTTAATAGCTAATAATTACATTTAACTGCTAATTTACCAAACACTTTTATTGAAAAAAAAAAAAAAAATAGAGCTTGTAGCTCATGTTAACAGTTTTGCAGTTTACAGCTTACAACTTACAGCATACAACTAGTTTTGCTAAAGATATCCGATGCGTGTTCAAATTTTGGCTATGTTTGGCAAAGTAACTGTGAACAGTAGCAGTAAGCAGTAGTTGTGAGCTGTGAGCAGTAGCTACAACTCTTTACTCATCGCTCACAGCTTCTTAAAGAAGCATTGAAAAAATGAGCATTCCTAAAAAATAGGAAAGCTCACAGCTCTTATGCCAAACGAATACCAAAAATCAAAAAGCTCATTGCTCACCGCTCATCGCCTTAAAAAGCAACAAAAAAACTCTGTGCAAAACATAGCTTTTATAGAGTAAATTTCGGCTTATACCAAAATATAGATTTGGTTACTAGCATTTTTCTAAACCTACAGTTGCATATTGTTAATTGTTGAGCACACTCAACCTTTAATCCGTTAATCATTATAGACAACCATTTTGCCTTTCTTTTCATGTGTAGTCACCAACAGCGTGTTTGCCGCGCAAGCTTATATCAGGATTAAAATAATATTTTAAAATAAATTATTTTTAACAAATATTACGAAAGATTTAATAAAAAAACATATAAGCTCTCTAGATGAAAGCTACTTTACTTATAAAAATTAGCTCCAACTCATCACATAAAATCTTAAAGTTGCAACTATACTCACCCAATCACATAAAAATGGTGTGTGCACGTTATTACTTTATATTGTAAAGAGGTTTTATGAGCTCAAGTGTTCGGTGTTCCGTATCATGAAAGTAACCAAAATTATATAGTTTACGCACCATATCGTTACAGTTTGCAATTAGAGACGATTTCAGGTTTTTTTTTTTTTTTTTTTTTTTTTTTTTTTAGAGTCGTACCCCAAAATAGTTACAAACGAGTGGGGGCACCCGCGCGTTGCTACGAGAATGTTGTGACTAATATAAAATCGAAATAAAACGATCAAAAAAAAAATTATTCAGGACTAAATTTGCAAAAGATCGCTAACGGGGGACTAACGGTGCTATTTACAGCTAATCGGAAAGACCATTTTTGTAAATTCGTTAAGTACAAAATAATTATGGAAATAATATGTTTTATTTACATAAAAAGTCCCTAAAATTCTCGACGTGTTGCATCGTTAGTCCCTAGTGTGTTGTATCGTTAGTCCCTAAAGGACCTATCTTGCAACGACAGTTTCACCTTAAGAACTATTTTGCAAGTATACACTGTTTTGTTCACTGTAGCTACAGTGTCAAACAGTGAAATGTTCCCATTTTAGTATATATGATAATTTAACATCAACGAAAGAATAATACTTGGTAACAACTAATTATGGGCTGAATTGTGGACTAAATGTTGTAAACTTGATGGGCCAAGAATGGGTGACTAGTAGAGTGCCAGAATCTGGATCCGTGTTTGAATCCTTTACCCACTAAATAATTAGAACTTTTGTATCCATGTAAACCCCTCCTCAATTCATAACTAAATCAGTTTTACTCCTACTTATTAATACGAAAATGATTTACATGACTAATAAACATGTCTAAACTTATGTCTAATGATAAGATTGTGACACTTGATAAGATAAACAGCGAAGATAATGAGAGAGAAAAATAGATATGACATGCGTTAAATAATGAATTAATTAGCAGGGGCGGAGGCATGTGTAAGCCAGGGGTAGCGGTCGCTACCCCTGAACTTTTACCCGGTAGTGTAATTTTAGCGATTTTTGGCGATTTTTGGTCATTTTTTGGCGATTTCGCTACCTCTGAAACAAATTTTCGCTACCCCTAAACAAATTTTCGTATTTCGCTACCCCTAAACTTAGCTCCTGGCTCCGCCACTGTTAATTAGGCATGTCTTTATTCATGTAATCATATATATCATTACTCTTCTTAATATCTCCAGAACCTTTTATTTTTCTATACTAACAAGTGTCAACGAAAACTATCTTTTTGCGAGTTCTTTGTCTATGTTGATTTTCGACAGCGACCAACAATTTTCGGAAATGAACATAAATTTTCAGTGGTAGTCGCGTACGAAAACAGGGAGACGTGATGGTGTACCACCAAAACATAAAATCTAGTGTTTTGGCGTGAAAGTTCATTTCCATTCCAACCACCAAATTTAATGACGAATAACTTATTATTGTGACACTATTCAATATCATTTGATATCGTATAATCTTATTGAGTCGAGTTATATTACAAACCAAACATTCCTCACATACCAAGAGACTCATCCCCACCATCCATCTAAAAAGGAAATCAATGGTTGAGATTAAAAGCATTTTATTATTTCACCCATTTTTTATAATTTAAATATCTCTTAAACCGTTAATCGTTAAGCGAAAATAATTACACCACCGCGACGGGCATTTAATTATCTTCTATAGACGGACACTTTGATATACTTTCGAAAAAAAAAAATCATTTTTTTTTACGTTTTTTTTCGTGGCCGGAAAAAAAATCATATATGATATGTAATATCATATATGATATTACATATCATATATGATATGTAATATCATATTTAATATTATATGTAATATCATATATGATTTTTTCGGTCACGAAAAAAAAACGTGAAAAAAATGAAAAAAAAAAATTGTCGAAAATATATCAATTAGCCTATCTATAGAAAGATAATTAAATGCTCGTCGTAACGGTATATTTTTTTTTTGCTTAACGATTAACGGTTTGAAAGATATTAATATTTGAAAAAAAAAAAGATGAAAGTGGGTTTTTTAAATTGTTTGGATTAATCTCATCCATTAGATCAAATAAAGATGGAGGGTGGAGATTAGTCCCTTGGTATGTAAAAAAAGTTTGGTCCTCAAATGATTTTTACTCAATCTTATTTATCAAATTATTTCCCTTATTGGTTTACAATACAAGATTGTTGCAAAAATCATCGCAAACAGGCTTTCAAAGGTCAAAGATTCAATCATTAGTCAGGAGCAATCGGCTTTTATTTCGGGTCGCCAAATTCTTGACAGGCCTCTTTTTCTTAGTGAGGTTATCGACTGGTATATAAGGCGAAAGAAGAAGATGTTGTTATTCAAAGTCGATTTCGAAAAAGCTTTTGATTCAGTAAGTTGGCGTTTCCTTGACCATGTCATGGATAACCTTGGTTTTAGTAATACTTGGTGTAGATGGATTAAGGCGGGCTTAATATCTTCGAGAGCCTCTATTCTGGTCAATGGAAGTCCCAAGTCAGAATTCTCTTTAAAAAGGGGATAGAGGCAAAGAGACCCTTTGTCGCCTTTCCTATTTATTATC
Organism: Artemisia argyi; assembly: GCA_030686995.1. Taxonomy (NCBI): domain Eukaryota; kingdom Viridiplantae; phylum Streptophyta; class Magnoliopsida; order Asterales; family Asteraceae; genus Artemisia; species Artemisia argyi. Next base: position 137,929,508 of record CM060677.1, read on the forward strand.
GTCATGGAAGGGTTCTGACTCCTCCAAATTAACCAGTCAACCAGGAGTGGTCAACATGTCAAATCTGAGAGAAAATGCAAGATATATAATCCTGTGTAAGCACAGTGTTTTCATGGGTCGTTATATCCCGACAAGATTGAAATTGTGTTTTTGAAACGTTTACGGGAATCAGTGATTGAGGATAGTAACAAATAATGATTTGGATTTGATTACACTACTGGAATTGATTGATATTAAGGTAAATGAACAGTATTAACAATTACAAGATTACAGATATATATAAACGTAAACCAAATTAAATACAATTACGATTACGTGCTGGGAAAAATGTGAGTTTCACACAAAATTAAACTGGATGGGGTGAAATTGAAATTTTTACAAACTTAATATTAAAAGAAAATTTTAATAAAATGAAAATTATTTTTTTGATTATTTTATTATTTATTATTAATTAAATTAACTTTTAAACTAAATTAATTACTAAAAATATTAAATTAATTCTAATAAATCTGAAAATTTTATGGTAATTAAATTGGACTAAAACTAATCTAAGAAAAATACTGTATTAGAAAAAGCTACCACAGATAAGCTGTAATAAGCTCAAACAGTCAAAATAAGCTAATAAGGCAAAAAAAGGAAAACTATATTAAGTATTAGATGTAGGAAGATAATAATGAAAAAAGTCTCAAGGGCACCTGGTTTAGAGTGTGTGTGCTTGTGTCTGTTTGGTTGCCAAGGTCCCAGGTTCGAATCCCATTAACCCCACTTTTTGATGAACTATATATGTGTGTGTGTGTGTGTATATATATATATATATATATATATATATATATATATATATATATATATATATATATATTCTTTTTGTAAATAAATTTCACAACAAAAATGAACAATTTTTACAAAACTACTTTTCCTAAAAAGCTTTGAACAAGCTTGTGGGAGCTTAAAACCTCAACTGTGTATGATTTAAGGTTTTTAAGTGACCTTTTTGAGATAATCAGTTAAAACAATAAGCAAATAAGCATGAGCCAAAGGCTAACACCAACATAAACAAACACAACTTCAAGTAAACAACTAACAACAACAATTTAACAAGTTGAACCCAAGCATAATTCAAAGTCAAACAAACTCAGCTTATTACTGATACATCAGCAGGAATGGGTTGTCATGGGGGCAACTTAGAGACTAAATTAAGCACAGTAAATAAGCAATAAAGTGCAAACAAAGCATAGATCGAGTACTAATGGCTACCCAAAACACCAAGAATCAAGGCCTGAGCTCAAAAGATGAGCAAAATATGGCTCAAAGAAAAACGGGTCAAATAGGTAAAAACTGGGTGTAGGGCAGATAAAGGGTCAAATGGGTTACTTTGGCAACTCAAATAAGCTGTAAAAAAATCATAAAAATAAAATGAAAATACTAGCATGAAGATAAGCTGGGGAAAAAGCTATAAACCAATTTTTAGGTCAACTGAATCAGTAACAAAGAAACGAAAAATGCCACACTAAGGACTGTTATAAAAGGGGAAAAACAGGCCAAAGGGAGCTGAAAGGCTGCTAAGAAAAATTTTAAAAATTTTCAAAAACATATGAGCAACTATATTACCATACAATTAACTTGCAAACCAAATTTCAGGTAAAAATGGCTTAAAATGAAGAAATCAAAAATCAAAAACAACTTCTGCTGTTGAAAACATGTTTTTGCAGCCCGAAAAAGTGGATTCAGCCCTATAAGAAAATTTCTAAAAATAAAAATAAAAATACCAGTAAGTAAATAAACTATTAGAGCACATTATCCATAAATTTTGTGAGATTTGGTTAAAAATTGAAGAAATAAAAAATAAAAGACTAAAAATGCTGTTTGGAACTTTTTTTTTTGACTTTTTCTTGTTTTTTTGAAAATATTGACTTAAATGAATTTGAATCTTATTCTAATGACCTGAAATGTTGTTATAAACTAAAATGCAACTGATTTAAGCAAACCTAACAACTTATGCTACTATATTAATGATTATGCAAACTTAAAATTTCATGAGTTAAACTAGAATGAGATTCAATATGAATTTTGACTTTTATGCAAATGAGGTCTGGTTTTTAAGCTTTGATTGTGTTATTAGGACCTAAAGTGACATGTTTTAACCAAAGGCTTTAACTGAAACACAAGGGAACCTCTTGAACAACACAGAACCAAACACTCCTTTAACTTTGTCTGTCAAGGTGTTTTCAAAGGAACCAACTAATTTAGACTTCCAATATGAGAAATAAGCATTCACTGACCTATTTTCTTATCAATTAAGCACAAATGACTTAATGATAAGCAGTACACAATAAGCAAACATGAATAAGCTAATATGGCAAGTACTAGACAGTGAAGAAGCAAATCTCAAACTAAGTTACTCTAGGCTACCAAATAAGTGTAACTTGCAATGACATGCATAAATAAATAAGAATAGACAGACAATAAGCACAAATGAGCAGGTGAACAATACAATGCCAAGAAAATGGAAAAATGGACTCACAAGCGATCCTGTGTGATCAACCCAAGAACCAAGAACCAAACTATCCTAATGTCTCCCATGAGACCCTAAAACCATGAAAATACAAAATCCACCAGGCCCCTTTGCTTCTTCTTTGTTACACATTGATTTTTGAATTTCCCACTATTTCCTAGTATTTTTGGTATTTTTGAGGTTATTGAATGAAAACTGGTGAGAATGTTTTGGAAGCTTGTAAAAGCTTAACAATGACTAAAATGAGCTTATTAAATCATTAAACAACAACTTTAACAATATTAAGCGAATTTGAGAATTTAAGTAAAAATGGCATGAACTGAGTTTGCAAAGATAAACTGAAATTAAGCTTAAATAAAGATGAAATTACTCTAAAGATGTTTAATACAACCTTGTTAAGCTAAAAATTACAACTATAATTGATAATTAAACCAAAACGACATTTCTACACTAAAACTATAACTACTGTTAACTACTCTGTTCTTCTCTGCTTCTTTCTTGTTAAATAGAGACTTATAGGGTTCCCAAGTGGTTTCTGAGCAAATCCTATAAAAAATATAAGCCGTTGGATCACTGAAACACATTCTAGCCATTTATTGGTTTTTGGCGGGAAATTGTTTTTGCAACTGGATAGGTTGAGTGTGAGGGTTTACAGGCATTAAATGTGTCTTGGGAGGTATGGTGAGGTGGAGGGATAAGGTTGGGATAGTTGGTGGCAAGTTGGGGTGAATACCAGGTGGTAATGGAGGGGTGGTTTTGTTTCAGTGTGTGGGAGGGAAAGGTACGGGATGAGTGGGTTTGATCGGGGGTTTGACCCCGATTTTACAAATAAGGGTGGGTTTGTTTTTGCTTGGGTCAGGGAATAGGCTAGGGTGGTGGATCAGGTGAGGGTGATGGACTTGTGTTGTGTTTGGATTTGTATTGGATTTACAACAATAATAATATACGTCCATTTGGTGTTGTAATTTCACAAGGACTATTTGTGTATTTCCTGCATTCTCAAGGACTGGAAATGTAATTTTTCCAATCTTGTCACAAGGGATCATTCTTGCCAAGTTCCAATAATATAAGGACCGTAAATGAGTAAATTCCAATTTTGGTCCTCTAGGGGCTAAAACTACCAATTTTGAAAGTTCGGGGATCAATCTTGCAATTTCTTCAAACTGTTCATCCATGGACCAAACTTGACAACTTGTGAATTCCCAGAGACCTTTGTTGACTTTTCATCCAAATCCAATGCTCAGGGGCCATTTTTGCCATTTTTCAAACTTGAGGGACCATTTCTGCCAATTTTGCAAACTTTTGCTCCAAGGACTATTTTTGGCATTTTGTGATTCTTCAAGGTGTGTTTTGACAATCTGAGTTCAAAAGTGGTAATTTGCTTCCCCGGCTCTGGCTTTTGATACGATTTCCAAACTCGTGCTCGTTTTTGTCCTTTTTGGCCTAATTTTTGCCAATTTCTGAAATATTCGTTCCTGCACGATCACAAACACAAAAACACAATATCTTTGGAATTTATGGTTAGTTTTTGTCTATTTTGGTCTTAATATGGACAGAAAAAGGTGTGTGAATAAGCACACACCAGGTTCCATATTGCTCTTAGGGACGGTTTAAAGGCAAATCTGTTTCGAGGTGTTAAAGTTTGTTCTTTTGATATTCGGCTTTCCCATTTATTTTACGCAGATGATGCCATTATTTTATCCGAATGGAACCAAAGTGATATGGACAACATCATTCACATCCTCAATGTCTTAAACTTTGCTTCAGGTCTCAAAATTAACATCTCCAAGTCGAATCTTTATGGTGTGGGGGTTTCGTCTTATGAAGTAGATCGTATGGCTTCAGGTACAGGTTGTTCGGTGAGCTCTCTCCCTTTTTCCTATCTTGGTCTTCCTATAGGTTCGAACATGAGCCGAATCTCGAATTGGAATATCTTGATAGATTGATTCAAGAATAGGTTATTAGGTTGGAAAGCAAACTTGTTATCGTCAGGTGGTCGTCTCACACTCATCAAATCGGTGCTAGGAAGCCTTGGCATTTATTATTTATCTATATTTAAAGCTCCTGAAGTGGTTCTTAAGGTCCTCGAGAGTCTTTATGCCTCGTTTTTTGGGTAGCTATTGGTGACAAAATGAAGCTTGCATGGATTAAATGGTCTAATATTTTAGCTTCCCTTGATAAAGGTGGCTTAGATATAGATAGCCTTAAAGCTTTCAATAATTCCTTACTTCTCAAATGGATATGGCATTTGCTTAAAAGCCCGTCTGCTCGGTAAAGGTTCTTAAATCTATTCATGGCGAAGAAGTAGGTATAGAGCTTAAAGGTTATCAAACGAATGGGCTTTGGGCTCGTATAGTTGGCTCCATATATCACCTTCATTCAAGTGGTTATGTTCCCTTGAATTCTATTCGTTTCCAGGTTGGAGATGGTTCTATGGTTCGTTTTTGAAAAGATACATGGTTGGGTGACTATCCTCTTTGTTCTTGTAATACCCCGTAAACTTCCCCCGTCATTTGTAGATGATTAACGAAGAGTAATCTATCGTCACAATTTAATTAACCAATTTTATGGGCTAAATTTTTGCTTTTATTCAACTATGTTACTAATCAAAGTGTTGTGAAGCGTTCTCTTCATATCCTTCGAAATCAACTCATATGCATGCCCCGTTATTCCAAATCGTGAACCAATCATACTCGACAATTCCATTTTGGCTTTACGCGACGTAACTATAATAAATGTATAATTATAAAAATCATTTGGGCTTATTAACTTTAGCCCAACACACCCGTTATTTTCTTTGGGCTTGCCCGTTCACATTAATAACCAAACCAACCCCTTGATAATCATTCTAGTCGCTCACATGGGTCATGTTATCATCATGACACTCACTTCTTACACACTCAAGACTCTCTTGACTTCCTTTGTGTGTGATACGAAGTAAACTACAAAAATCAAAAGCAACCCTTTTCTTTTCCTTGCTTTCAAATGACAACCAAACCAAGCCCTATTTTCTTTTCCTTGCTTTCAAATGACAAGCAAAGACAAGAGGTCATGATAACTCTTACACATGTTATGACACAAGTTATCTCTTACACAAGCTAAGCCAAACCAACCCTTTAATACGATTGTAAAGAACCGATCCCCTAGACAAACAACACAAGGACAAACATATGTGACTACTTACAAACCTATGACACACACTTCATGCATACTTGATTCTCCCTTTTGTACCTTGTTATTCTCGGACACAAACAAAATCACAAAACAAAATTCACATTGTTTTGTTTCTTTCTTTTTTGGATCGATTAGACAAAGCTAGCAAGATAATAACCATGTGTTCTCCTGCATCCTCTATGACACACTCAAGTTCCATGCTCTTGTCCCTTTCATCTCTTACACATTTCACACATCACCTCAAGCTATGATTGCAACTTAGGGTATAAGACACCCTTTTATCACTTCATACACACACTCATACTTGCTTCAATTCATTTCAAAGTCTTCTTTTTCTTTTCTCTTCTACGTACACACATACATGCACAACAAATAAGTCTAAGTCCTTTTTCATATTTGTTGTGTACGAGAGGATGCCCAGGGTTCCCCTAGGATTCATACCTTTTTTTTCAAGTCGAATAAACCTTGGTCATGGTTTGTTGTTGGGGCCTCATATGAGCCACTTTGCTTCGACCTTGGTGTCTAGCCCATAGCTCATGCCCTCCTCATCATTCTTAGCGTGGTTGTCTATTGGTGTAACACCTTAGGCAAATCCCACGTCGGTCGTGGCATGGAGTGATGCTGAAATAAAAGGATAACATTCGCCTTATAAGACACAACGCGTTTTGTGGTCTAATGGTATGGATAACTGATTGGCTCCAAACGATCAACTAAGTTTACCAATTTGATGGTCAACCAAGTCAAACAGCCTAGAATCAATCTCCGTGGAAGTATAGTGTTTCCCCGGGTCGTTATGTCCCGACGAGGTGTGATGGTAATCAAAACGGGTTTGTGATCGGGTGAATTTGGACAGAAAAGGGGTTTGAGTGATTGATTATACTACTGATTTATACAATGAAATAGCTTAAATAAGCTATATGAACAAGACTGGAAATTTGGAAAAACCAGAAACGTTTAAAACCTAAAAACGTGTACGTTCAGATTAAAGTTACGTGAACGTACAAAATAAAAAGTGAAACTTGAAATCTGAAAACCTTCAGGGGGTGAAAATGACTTTTTCACAAACTTAAGGATAAAAGAAATTTTTTAGAAAAAGAAAATAAATTTTACACTAATTAATTACTTATTATTAATTAATTACTAATTAATACTAATTATTAATATTTAAATAACTTAAATACAATATAATATTATTTTAATACTAGAAAAATAAAAATTAGATTTCAAAAATTATAAAATAACTAAAAAAAAATTTTAAAACTAAAAATATATTTTTTGTCTTTTTGTGGATTTAAAATTAAATAATTACCTAATTATTACTTTAAAAGCTATTTAAACTAAATTAAATGAGAAAAATAGCAAATAAAAAGAGAAAATTACAAATCTAATTTTTACAAATACTTAACAACTTATAGAAGCTAGGAAAATTAGAAAAAGTGATCTGAGATAAAATTTAAATGCTTAAACTATTTTCTTTTTGGTTTTTTCACTTAAACTAATTTAATTAAAATTAAATCTAGAAATTATCAAATGAATAGTGAAAATTATAAGAAAATTACCACTAGTACTAAATATTATGAGGAACCTAGGAAAAATATAAAAAGATACTACTGTTTAATAAAATTTATCGAAACTATTTAATTTACTAATATTAATTAATAACTAATTAAACTAATATAAATTCTAATAAATACTAAATGAAAAGAAAAAATTCTAAAAATTATTCTACAAACACCTTAAGATGCTAGAAATTTAATAAAAATATAAAAACATATAAGTACTTAACAAAAATTTAAAAAGAAAAATTAAAAATCTAAATTACATTAAATAGAAGCTATCACTAGAATTATATTTTTGATTTTTTTTTTTAATTTTCTTTTACAACTCTACTAACCTACTGAAATCAAGAAACTTTTGTAAACACAAACTGAAAGGAACTGAGAAATAAGCTATGTGGAAGCTTAATCTCACCACAGTATGCCTTATTAAAACTTGGAATGAGGTTTTTGAGATAAAAAAGCAATCATAAAGCTAATCAACTTATCCTAAGGTGAGATCAAGATACAAGCAACAGATATGAGCACAAAATAAGGTAGAACAAATAGAGAAGCTTACTTAATAAGCTGAGCAACATGAAATCAGCAAATCCAAACTCTGCTACTTATGCAGGCCAAATGAGGCATCTGCAGCCCACTGTGGGGTCCACAGTGATGAAGGGCAGTCCAAATTGAACCTTGATCCTAAAAGCTAACCAAGTTGGCTATCCAAAAAGCCAAAGAACAGCTAAAGGGGTCCACTAATAAGCCAAGGGCTGGCTTATGAATTAGGCCTAGTGAGACAGAAATATGTGGCACAGGGGCAGGAAAAATAAGCTAAGCCAATAAGCTCACAGGGCCACATTAAGCATACATAAGCTAATATTAAAAGCAAATAGTTTAAACTTGACCAGGGAACAAGCTAGGGGCTTGTGAGATGAGCTCAGTGAACTAAAAAGAACAAGTTAACATATTATAACTAAAAGCTAAAAGGAAATAAGGCATACTGATAATCTAAAAAATAAAAAGGCCAAAAGCTAATCTTAAGGAGGTACAAGCTATTACTACACCACAGCAACCTACAAAGCTCAGATAAGCTCCAGTGTTGAGCAATTGAGAAACATGTGAAAAGGAAACCAAACAGGCCAAGGGCTTGTTGCAGGCCACCTTTAGCTTATCCAAATAAGCTCATTAACCAAAAATAAGCATGGAACCAGCAACTGGGGTCTGATTCACTGGGTGGGTTTGATGAGCAAAAATAAACACATAAAATGAGCATAATAATGATAAACAAGTACAAGAATAAATAGATGGAACAATAAACTTTACAAAACGTCAAATAAAACAGACAAAAGAGTAATTCTGAGCAAAATGTAAGCTCATGACAATGAACTTGTGAATCTGGTGCAGGGGACTTTCTCAGTCAAATACTCAACTTCCAACTCAAATTTCAATGACTAAATAATCTTCAAATTCCAAAATTCTTTTTGTTATGAATTTATAGACTTACAAAGATTTCAAATCAACAGACTTTACTTACTTTATCAAGAATTGAATCCTACAAAATGATTTGAAATCTATCTCAATTCTGAGTATGCAATATTTGATTTTGTGAAATCTTTGGTGAAGGTTGACTTTTGTGAGATTTGGTTGGCTAAAGAGTAATCTATCAGTAATGTTTAGCTAGTATAACACTTATCTAGGCTAAGTTAAACAGATTTCCTTCCTAATCCTAAGTATGCATCAGCAGATTCATAAACATGGACAGGAAAATGAGATTGCAAGCTAAATTTGACTTTTTGTATTGGGAATTGATTGGCACACATTAATTTTTGATTGGGACACTTCAATTAACGCATCAGGCAGTTGTATCATATTGACAGCATGCTTTAATTACTTGTATTGTGAGTGTGCAAATAAAAAAGAGGAGTGTGCAAATCACCTCCCTTTTGTATTGCAGGGTGCAATTTCATGATTGAACTATCTATATTATAGCTTAAGTGGACTATTTATGCAGAAAGGGAAGCAACTAAACAACAAGAGTACCTAGATTGAGCCTAAACCAAACACCCCTTAAGGATTTGGGATATGAAGTTCTAAAACTGCAACAAGCTTATATAATCTAAATTCCTTAACCACTGATACATAAACTAGCTAAGAACTCTTAAAGGGAGCAAGGCAACTCATCCTAAGCTGTTCTAATAAGCAAACAAGAATAGGCAACTTAAAGGTTAAAGTGGACTGATTTAATGAAAGCATAAAAACAACAATTCCTAAACTACCACATAAGTATCCTCAGCATATAACATGTATAATAAGCAAAGAGAAACAGAATCAAAAACAAATAAGCAGGGGTAATAAGCAGAAAGAAAATAAATAAGCAGTTTTAGATTTTTTTTTATAGAAACTTGAATTGCATTGATTTTAAAGTAAAGAGTACATAGTGAATAAAAACTAACTTAAAACACAGGAAAACTATTCTAAAACCTACTACAAAACTAATTAACTACTGCCTTATATGAATGGCATACATGGTTTATTTATACTCAATGAAAATACTAGGGTTTTCTTTTTGTCTTGTTCCTCTGAGCTTCTTGAGCCTTGTCACAACCCTTGGATTGATAGGAGATCATCTCATCCTTTAAAACCAATTGGTAGTAGTAAGTCTTCTTTTTCTTTTCTCTTCTACGTACACACATAGATGCACAACAAATAAGTCTAAGTCCTTTTTCATATTTGTTGTGTACGAGAGGATGCCCAGGGTTCCCCTAGGATTCATATGTTTTTTTTTCAAGTCGAATAAACCTTAGTCATGGTTTGTTGTTGGGGCCTCATACGAGCCACCTTGCTTTGACCTTGGTGTCTAGCCCATAGCTCATGCCCTCCTCATTAGGGCTGAGCATCGGGCGAAAACCGGACCGGACCGACCAAGACCGGACCGGACCGAGGACCGAGAACCGGAAAAACCTAGACTGAGACCGGACCGAATATGGTCGGTCCGGTCTCGGTCCGGTCGGTCTTCGGTCGGTCCGGTCCAATTAGGCAAGTTTTTTCGGGTTTTTGGTCGGTTCGGACCGGACCGGACCGGACCGACCGGACCGAGGACCGATTTTGGCAAAAAGCTTAGACCGAGGACCGGACCGAATGTGGTCGGTCCGGTCCGGTCGGTCTCGGTCCGGTCGGTTTTGTCGGTCGGTCCGGTCCATCCGGTCCGTTTGCTCAGCCCTACTCCTCATCATTCTTAGTGTGGTTCTCTATTGGAGCCATTCCTATTATGATATTGACATTACTTTATCCTGTCTACCATATCATCAAAGTGAGTTTGTAGCCCCTACTTTGAATACATTTTGAATTATCTTTAGGGGGAGATACATGCTCTACTACAATGCTTTTACTTTAACAAGTACTTTATACATTTACATATTACTGTGAGTTCATGACCCCTACTTTACTTGTTTTATAAATGTTTTTGGGGAGATACATGCTTAAACTACTTGCTATTACTTTCCAAGTAATCTACACTTTTATATATTGTTTTGAGTCATAGCCCCTCTCTTACCTATTTTGAACTCTTTATGGGAGATACATGCTCATTTTACTTACATGCTTGTTTATCCTAAACATTTTACTCGAATTGATGAAACACTCCATTTGGTTATTTAAAACATGTTAGCATTAAAAATTATATTAGAAAGTGATGGTCATTCTCATACGTGTAACTTTGTAATGTGTCGTAGCTTAAGATAGAATAGTCAATGGGCTTATGGTTTGGGCTAAGCTAATAGGTTAATATTTATATTAACCTAGTCCATTTATGTTAAGAAGATATGCATGTAAAAATCCCAATCCATCTCCAAGCCCATGGAAAGCCTTTTAGGGCATCATGTTAAGAACTATATAAACACCTCCAAGCTCATTTGAGGTGTGTGCTTGTGTGTGTATTTGTGTGTGTTTCTCTTTGAATAAAAGTTCCATTTCATCTCTCTTTCTCTCTCACATACACGAAATACTTATATACATATCAAGTCACCATCTTTCATCTCTTCTTCATCTTTGCTTCTATATTGTTGTGATAAAGTTGTGTTATCTAAGGTCCTACAAGTGGTATTAATCGCCTAACAACGATTTAGGAGGGTTAAGAGTTTGTTTGGTTTGTTTTTTTTAGCTTGCCTCACGAGTTTTCATCAAAAAGTTTCTCACTTTTCTTGCTTTTCTTGGTTTTTAACACTTTTTTGATTACAAACTAGTGTTATAAACCTTTTCTAACAAGAAAGTTTCAATCTTTTTGAAGTTTCTAAGCTTAAAAAATTCAATTTGGTTTTTGTACTTGTTTTCTAGAACACGAAAAAGTTTCATAAAAATCATCAAGTTTGCAACTTTCTTCAAGTTTTGGTGTTTTTAAGCCTAGAAGTACAAGAATCTTGGATTACAAACTTCATTTGGGAGTGCTTTTTGCTAACTCAAAAATATGCCAAAGTTTCGAAATCACCTCTCCAAGTTTCGAAATCTCTCTTGACTGTTTTTCAAGAACACAAGAAAAGGTTTCGTTCGTGCTTACAGTTGGATACTCGGTATTGTCTCTCTTGTATAAGAAAGAAAATACTTCGACTTTTGGCTAAATTTCGAAATTGGATAATTTCGAAATTTCTTGGTGAATTTGGTTTTTTCGAAAACTTACAACTTTTCGAGAACATCTTTTCGAAAAAGTTCCAGGATCTCGAAAACACCATAATTTTCGAGAACACTGTCTTGACAGTTTTCGAGAATACAAGTTTCGCAATCACTATAATTTCGAAATCACCAAAGTTTCGAAATCTCCACAGTTTCGCAATCTGGCAAAGTTTCGCAATCCCAAAGTTTCGAGAACACAGCAAAGTTTCGAGAATTTTGACAAAAGTGAGGTTTTTGACGATCAAACTTCAAATGGCCATAACTTTTGAACCGTAACTCCATTTTCGACGAATCTGCTGTCAAAACGACCGTGAGATAGAGGAGAACGACACGCTGAATGATTTATCAATTCAGGCGAAGTTTCGAGGCCTAAAAACGCTCCGAGAAGAAGTTATTGAGGTTTTAAGGTTTTAAGTCAAAATTTTCTCCATAAAAACATGCATCAACTCACTCTAAACACAACTCCTATTTCGTTGGAACGATCCAAGAATCAACTTTATCCATCTACAAATCATCAATGGCAACTCAGCAAGACATTCATGCAGCCGGTGCCGAAAACCGACCTCCCATGCTGTCAAAGGGTGGATACTCACAGTGGGCTAGTCGTATGATGCGCTATCTTAAGAGCAAAACAAATGGAAATCTTCTTATCGTATCCATTGTGGATGGACCCTTCAAACCAACACAAGTACTAGACCCTGGTGATCCAAATGGTACCCCCCAGTACAACCATACTACAGAGATCAGAATGAGACTGAATACACCGTGGAAGACAGAAAATAGATTGAAGCTGATGATCAGGCATTTCATTACGTCGTTCTTGGTTTACCTGAAACCATCTATGCTACTGTTGACAGTGAAGTAAGTGCTCATGCAGTCTGGGAAAGAGTCAAGAGGTTAATGTATGGGACAGACATCGGGAAACAGGAAATGGAAACACAATTGCTTAAGGAACTTCGCAAGTTTACTTCAATTCCTGGTGAATCCATAGAGACGTACTACCACAGGTTCTGTAAGATCATGAATGATTTATCAAGACACAACCTTAGTCAGACAAATATTGCTAACAACACCATTTTTCTGAATGAGTTGCAACCAGAATGGGGAAGATACGTCACTATTGTTTATCAGACAAAGAATTTGCATGAAGTGACTTATGATCAGGTGTATGACTTCTTGAAGCAAAATCAAGATGAAGCTAATGAAGTAAGAGCTGAATTACTAGCTAAAAAGCATGATCCTCTAGCATTAATGGCTAATACACCAACACCTATACCGGTGAACACACAACAACAACCATCATCATCTTCCACTCACAACTACATGCAACCATCCTACATTCAACAACCAACACCGGTCTACCAACAACAACATCTTATTCCACAACAGCAATACTCACAATTCCAAGAACCAGAATTCACTGAAAATGATGAAGCTACTGCAGCATTGACACAAGCGTTTGCTTTTTTGTCAAAGGCATTCCAAGGACGCTATTCTACACCAACAAACAACAACCAAAGGATTTCATCAAACACTCGCAACAGGCAGATCGCTCAGCCGAGTTTCAATATGGGCAACGGAGGCCAAATGGTTGGAGTTTATGGGAATCAGCAGGGATATGCTACTGGATTTAATATGGGTAATCAGAATATGCAGAATGCAGGTCAATATGTAGGGAATCAGATGGGTCAGGTTGTTGGAAATCAGAGGGGTCAGAATGTTGGCAATCAGGCAATGGGTAATCAGAATAGGAATGTTGCAGCTCCAGTTGTTGGGATTAATGGAAATGTGAATCAGGGTAATCCGGTAAAGTGTTTCAACTGTCAGGGTGTAGGTCATATGGCAAGGAACTGTCCTACTAAGCCGAACAAGAAAGATCTAGAGTACTTGCAGAAAGCAGTGTTGTTGGCACAAAAGGCAAAGGCAGGGTTTTAGTTGAATGCAGAGGAGAATGATTTTATGGCTCTTATGGATGACATGGAAGATAGAGAGGATATCGATGCGAACTGCATATTCATGGCGAATCTTTAGGAAGCTAAGTATGACACGGATTCTGACACACTTTCTGTTTATGACACCAATGCACCATCTGAGGTATCAAACTTCAACACATGTCACAATAATGATATATTTGATATGTCCCCTCATGAGGAACAACATTCTGAGAAGCTAGCACCCACTTATGATACATACCTGGACACGCCAAGTAGTAGCAATACTCTTTCAGCAACTCCAGATGTGAATCATAATGGAGGCTTCGTTTCACAGCATGCTTAGAATGATGAGGAAACACGTGCTTTATTTGAATCATTATTAAATAATTGTGGTATTGAAATCGAGAAAGTGAAAAAGGTCAATCGCGATATTAAGGCCGCGAATGAGAAATTGACCACTGAGCTTGAGAGATACAAGGAAAATGCAAAAAGTTTTCAAATTCACAAAGAACGCGAGTCAGAACTTGAAATTGGTTATAAGAAGTTACTTGTTAAAGATAGGGAATGGAAAAACAAGTTTGCTAATCTTGAAATAAGTTCAACAAAAACCATTAACTCTTTAAAACAAGAAATTTCTGAATTAACAAACCAACTTTCAAAACAAAAAACAGCTTATACCAATCTTGAAAAAGAACGTAATGAGTTGAAAAAGGAGTTTGCAAAGAAAGAAGATAAACTTTTGGAAGAAATCGTAGAGTCAGAACACAAGATTGCTCATCTAGAAGAATTAGTGGTTAAGTCAGGTCAGTCAAGTCAAACAATGAAAATGATTTCAAATCAAACTAATCCGATTTACCATACGAAACACAAAATGGCTCTTGGTAACAACAATCCTTGTAATCTCAAGAAAGCTCAGCAAGAACAGAATGTTTTGTATAATGATAATGTGATTTACACAAAACATGATCCTCCCGTCATTCGGGATTCTGTGGAAATGATGGAACTTGTCGAAGAGAGCATAAATAAAATGAAACAAAAGGATTTGAAACCCATTGATTACAACAGATTGAACAAACTTTCGGGAATCACTTTTGTTCCACAAACAGAACCATCTGTGTTTTCCATAAAACGACTTTTCTCAAAAATAGTTTCTAAAAATGTAGTTGCTTCCAAATCGCTTTCAAACATGGAACAGATGTCTTCAAACAACAGTTTAACACAAATTCCGCCAGAGGATATCTTGATGATCTTAAAACCAGAATTGGGCAACTTCAAACGCTTTTAGAATCTAAAATGAGACTGAATGAGATCAATTGGAATTCCACAGTTCATTTACAGCTGAAAAAGATTCTTGAAAAAGACTTTGCTCCTCCAATCAATGCCATTAATGTGAGAGTCATTCATTTTGAACAAGCATTTTTAAAAGAAACGGCCGACTTTGTCAAGGACCACAAATCCCTGGTAAAAGAAGCTAATGAAACTCGTGAAAACGTGAATGTTTTGGAAAGGTTAAATGATTATCTCTTCGAAGCTGTTATGACTACTGATATTATGTCCATCATTTTACAATCATATTCTGTTGAGGATGATGAAAGACTACAAGCTGAGACAGCTGAAATTGTTTCAAAATATGAAAATGCTCTTGTAAAACTTGAAAAGGAAAACATGTCATTTTTCAAACAACTTGATCGAAAATTAGAGGAATGCAAGTATGACAAATTGTCATATGAGCATGCCTACAAGGACATGAAAGAGCAAAATGACCTTTTGAGAGCTCAGCTTGTAAGTATAAAAGGGAAGGGTGTGGATACTAAGTTTGCAAAACCATAAACTTCCGAGAAACCAAATGTTTCAAAAACCGTTGAAAAACCAAAAATGTCAATTTTCCGGTTTGCTCCAAAAGTTGATGCGAAAAAGGATTTGACAAAACCAGTCACTCTACAACCCTTGCCCAAGAAAAAGGAAATTGAAAAGATTGTTGATAAACAAAAAGTGGTTGTTGAAAGAAACACAAATGTGAGTGCACCTGGCTCTTCTAGGAATAGTACACCAAATGTGACTACAAAAACTGTTAAAGAGTCTGTTGGTTCTAATGATATTGTCCACAATCACCATCTAGAAGAAGCTAGGAAAAAGGCACAACATCGAAAAGACGGAATTTTAGGCGCCAAACCTAGTGTGATGAATTCTACAAGATCCCAAAGCACTGCTAGTAGTAGTAAACCATTACCTAGGAACTATCAACAAAACACTAGGGAGTGGCTTGCATCTAAGAGTAGTTGTGAAAAAGAAAATGCCATGCACGTAGAAAACAACACTAGAAATGTTGAGTCTCTTTCGAACAAAAAGCAATTTCCAAAAGACTGTAGTGACAAAGTTAAAATTGCGGTGTTAAACAAGAATGTTGAATTTGTCTGTCCTACATGTCAAAAATGTGTTTTTTCAGCTAACCATGATGCATGTATTGCACAATTTATCAAGAAAAGAAAGTCAAGTGTCAAGGCACAATCCTCTAAGGCAGTAAATAGAAACAAACTCGTTGACAACAAGAAAATAGATAAGAAACCTAATAGGTGGATTTCTACAGGATGTAGTTTTTCAAAAACTGAGACTTCCGCTGCATCTGAT
The DNA here is from genome assembly GCA_030686995.1 of Artemisia argyi. Classification (NCBI taxonomy): domain Eukaryota; kingdom Viridiplantae; phylum Streptophyta; class Magnoliopsida; order Asterales; family Asteraceae; genus Artemisia; species Artemisia argyi. Next base: position 137,945,962 of record CM060677.1, read on the forward strand.
AAGAAAACTATGTCTAGATCTTACTTTAGGTGGATTCCCACGGGAAAAGTTTTTAAAACAGTTGGTCTTAGATGGATTCCCACAGGAAAGATTTTTGATAGTTGCACCAAGACAAATAATAGTGAAAATCATCAGGATAAGGAAGTAGCAACCATTACAACTGTTGATAGTCAACACCCTCAGAGTGATGATTCATGTACTTCTAACACTATTATTTGTGAAACCTCTTCGTCTTCGGTTGCAGGTGCTTCAACTATCTCAGAACCCAGTTCATCAGAGGGTTCAAATTCTGTAAATTCTATAAAATCATTCTTTCAATCTTCTATTTTTGATTTTCCATTTTCTTTTATAAAAACAAAAACAAAATACAAAATTTGAAAAACCAACAAAAACAAAATACAAAAATATAAAATTTTCAAAAAATACAAAAACAATATAAAATCAAAAAATCCAAAAATATTCTTCTCACGACATGTCTCTCGTATAAATCAATATTCTGTACGTTTCTAGAAATGTCATTCAACAATGATACGGACATGTACAGATGCTTGAACGGGAGTTCTTTATATATTTTTCTAAAACATGTCGTTTCTCAAAAAGTTTCTTCACAATGGTTTTCGTATACTTCAGTACGAAACCCGTACTTAAAAGATGACTTCTGATTATTTTTCAAATTAAGGACTCGTACGTTCAATGATGAAATCTTTTCCAAAAAGTTCGAGTCTAAACAAACTAAAAATATTTCAAACATAAACTCGTTTTCAAACAAAATTCTTGAGCACTTTTTTCAAGATTGTTCAAAAAAATTTCAAAATCTCTCAAAATTAGTGCTCAAGATAACTCCTCCAAACCCTTAATTGATTTAAAAAATGAGCTATTCTTAAGGGAGAGTATAAATATAAACATGTTCCGAATTCATGCAAAACGAATCTGTCTATCTCTCCAAAAGCTTTTTCTTAATCAGTTGATATAAAAAATATCATAATATGCTATTTTTGAGGGGGAGAAGACATGATTAAAATGTGATCAAAATGTGTAAAGATTGTGGCTGAATCTCCAAAGAGCTCGACTCAGATAGTACCAATGAATTGACGAAGCTTAAAATTTCAGTAATCGAAAAGACTTGTCCTGGACGGGTAATAATTTCAAGCTAGTCTAACTAGTGATGTAAGCGTGTCTCGAATAGGACTTGTCTGAGTAGAATGTATCGTATCGAGAGACGTTCTTTGGACTTGACCAGGACGGGTAATAACTTCAAGCTAGTCTAATTAGTGATGTAAGCGTGTCTCGAATTGGTCATGTTCACTAAAAGTGGATCAATTCAAAAAGTACAAACTCCTCATGCATGTGCAAATTTCTAAAAAGTTCATGAGCACATGTGAAGGGGGAGTCCTTCATTAGAAAATGTAAAACTCTCGAAGTGTTAACAATGTGTTTTATTATCATAAACACTTTGAGAGATTTTTCACAAAAAAGGTTTTTTGGCATGTGATCAATTATAGGATAGTCATGGAGTTATAAGGTGACTAAGGTTAGGGAAAACCGTCCTATGATCCGCCAGAGCCGGAGGGATCTACCCAAGGGCAAATCCAATAGATTAGAATTAGAAGTCATTAGGTATGATTGAAAAAAGGAGAAAATGAGAAAGGAGAAAGAAGGGGTTGAAGAATTAAAAAGAAAAGTTATGAAAAAGGGTGAAAAGAAATAGCCCTCCAAATGTTCAACCTTAGGGCAGACACCGGGTACAATTCGTATGCTACTGGTTGTTACTAAGGTGACACCGGTATTGAAGACAAAGACGTCATGGACCCAGTGACGCACTGCACTAAACCTTCTTAACCACTCAAGTTCTCTTAAAAAAGATTGTTTCATTCTCACGGGGAACCGATGTAATCTATCGACCTGTCTCTTAGAGATGGTTGATATTGAAGCAGGAGACCTCTCCCTAATCTCCGCATAGGAAACCAAATGTGCACTTATCGAGTCTAGAGCCCCGAGATTCATCAAAAGATCTCATAGGAACACATGATATTTCTACACTGGTTGTTCATCATTAAGGACGCCATATGTAAACTTTAGAGTCCTACGCAGATCTTAGCAATCTGCCAGAACATTTATGAGAGAATTCACACAAGTGATTCTCAATGATTGAATGGAAATTCCTGCCAAGATCAACATCAAGCAGCCCTGACAGCAGGTCACTTCGGTAATTCTTTATGGGTTACGCTTAGTGTTCGCGGTGGTTTCAAATGGTCTACAGTCGTGGAGTGATCCCCAGCGACTCACCCATTCGTTGAGCTACTTAGGAGGTCTCGTAAGCTCTCTCGGGAGTATCCGAATTGCGAACGGCCTTGGTAAGGGTTAGAAGGAGTCTTCACACTATGCTGTTGATAATCTCTAATTCCTTATCTGTAAGTACCGGTTGATTTATTGCTAACTGTTTACCGGCAACTATACATCATCTACATGGCGAAGGATTCCACATGCTCATACATGCATCACAAAGTCAAAGGAAAGTTCTCACAAAGATCAAAGCAAAGTAAGGTTCAAAGAAAGATTCTACACATTATGAAAGAATCTACAAAAGTAAAGTGACAAAGATCAGTGTGAAAGAATGGGAATAACAAATGCATGTATCACAAAGACTAAAGACGTATGAGCATGTTGGAATGGCAGACAACCACCACAGATACAGAAGTGACAAAAGGCAGATTGCTCCACATCACAAAAGAAAAAAGAGCGATGAAAAGTCAGTTATCAAAGATCACAAAGCATGAAGGAACAAAGACTAATGACTATTCTACTACGACACACAATGGTCAACAACAAAGAACAAAGAAGACCTAATCACGTGGAGCATCATTCGAATGACCACCCCTTAGGGGGAGATTGTTAGCATTAAAAATTATATTAGAAAGTGATGGTCATTCTCATACGTGTAACTTTGTAATGTGTCGTAGATTAAGACAGAATAGTCAATGGGCTTATGGTTTGAGCTAAGCTAATAGGTTAATATTTATATTAAGCTAGTCCATTTATGTTAAGAAGATATGTATGTAAAAAGCCCAATCCATCTCCAAGCCCATGGAAAGCCTTTTAGGGCATCATGTTAAGAACTATATAAACACCTCCAAGCTCATTTGAGGTGTGTGCTTGTGTGTGCTTGTGTGTGTTTCTCTTTGAATAAAAGTTCCATTTCATCTCTCTTTCTCTCTCACATACACGGAATACATATATACATATCAAGTCACCATCTTTCATCTCTTCTTCATCTTTGCTTCTATATTGTTGTGATAAAGTTGTGTTATCTAAGGTCCTACAAGATATTGTAGGACCGAAAGTATAGATGATTCATGTGGTTCGGGAGGTCTTGGTTGATGATTAAAGATGAAAGTATTCATCTTTTCTAGAGAGACAAAGTAGAGAGAGGGTGAAGAAAATGGAATATATTAAAAATGAAAGAACAATTACACAATTTCCCACACCCCTCATGGAGAGTCATGAGGGGTATTTATAGGCTCTACACATTACAAGTTTGCCTAATTAACATAAGTAGTCCCTATTGGCACAACTTGCTACATATCTAGTCCATTTCACGTATGTGACGTTATCTTTATAAAAGAGCGAGGCTAACAATCTCCCTCCAAGATATCGTCACACGTGAATGGTTACAATGAGACCTATAAATACATAAACAATGTAAATTACAAAAATAGTAAACTATGTTGATGTTGTTGAAGCGCAGAGTCTCTGTAGTCTAGATACTGAGGCAGACTTGAAGTTCTCTCTTCTGACGATCTCGGCGTACTGACTGCAAAGGTCTTTGTAGCTCTGAACTTCAACTGTAATGGTCTAGTTAGGTTATTACTCCCTCCTAACTAGTGAACCTTTATTTCTTTTTCCTGCTCCCTCCTGAACCGACAACTTTGTTTTCATCACGCAGCGGATAAAGTAGATTCAAAGTGTAGGCACATGGTTGTCATTCAGGGAGCATCATGACAATATAACTCACATAACATTGCACAGAAGGTTGGTAATACGCTCCGATGTACACATCATTAGTACTTCTTCGGTTCCAGTGTAAGCACAATTCCCTCGAACAACCAACGTACTAGAGATGAAACACTACTTCTTTTGGCATGTTCTTCTCTCTCCTGATGGTTGCGATTTATCGAAATCATCATACTATTTTGTGTACATGCCATAATTACCCGTACTTTACACTTTTGATGCAATATAGATAGACCATGAAAGCATAATTTTGTGAGTATATGTCGCAAAAGTATACTCTCAATACTATTCTCTCAAATCAACCTTTAAACGAACCTCCTTGTAATTCACCGGCTACTAGTAATGACCACATATGGAGACTGCCCGATATGACCAGCTTGAAAAAGAAGTAATCATCCTATCTTGTGACTTAATGCATGTACGATAGATGTGACTTAATACCTATACTGAGCACTACAATGTAACTCCTTTAAGTATGAGGTTGCACGAAATATTCGCCACTTGAACAATCCACTACTTCGTGTGACACTGAGTACTACAACGTAACTCCTTTAAGTGATAGCTATACTGTGAGCACTACAACGTAACTCCTTACATCAATAATAACTAGATTGTCAAGACTGAATTTTTAATTTGCGCAGACAAGTTATCTTCAACAGTCGTGCATCCAACCACCCCTAGACTTTGAGATAGATAAGTACACATGTTGAAATGCCACTTCAAAGTCAAATCAATAATACCATACAAAAACCCCGTCGTCATTTTTCCAAACCATAGCAATTCTAGCCGTGAACAATGTATCCCCGTGAAAATTTTGCATGACCAAAATACCACTCAACGTCCAATATTATCAAAATTTATTATCCAAAAAAAATTAAAATTCAGATGATAAGAATTTTGATAGTCCAATTTATGCTTATGAAACACTACAGTCCAACCATATCATAGCCCAATCCAAATCTTATCAACATATAGCCCAAATCCATGTCAAATGATATACCCGATCCAGTCAACACTTGATATTTGATAAGCATTTGTGGTTTTTAGTACAGGTATACCACATATGACCTAAACCTAAAGGCCCGCGTTATAAAGACGGGGTAGATTTTTTATAAGGACGGGGGTGGTTTTTTTTTTATTTTTTTTATTTTTTTTTATTTTTATAATTTTGTTTATATCAAAAAGCTATAAACCTGAAAGTGCGGAACAAAAAATATAAAGTTTAATATGTCAAACGCTTAAAACTGTCAAAAATACGAAACGGAAACCGACAAAACTAGGCTGCACTGAAAAAAAATAGGGGACAAAAAGGGGAGACAAGGGGCCTGTCACCCTTGTCCCCCCGTTTTTATAGTATAACCCAAACCTAAAATACACTCATCTCATTTTCATACGCCTACCACTTATGATATCCTCTCACCAAACTTAGTCAACATCTTCATCACTCTTCAAGATCGATCTAATCTCATCTCTTCTTTTGTGTATGAACAAACCAAAAGATAGAAAGTAACATAATTGTTATTCTTCTATTTCTAATATTCGGATATAGAATGAGGCTCGGCTTCAACAAGAATAGATCGATGATGATGATGATGATTCAATGAAAAAAAATCTTTACAAGATTTAAAAAAATTGAATTGGTCTGAGATTAATTGTATGATCTTCGTTTAATATGATTGGAGATGGAGTAGGAGTGGTAACCGATGTGTTTCATGAGGTTGTTATTTGTGGCTCGACCTTTTTACATGTCGTGGACATTGGGTACAGGTTGTGACCTTCTTCATGCTCCATGTTTTTTCTTTTTCGTATAAGGTCTTGGACCAATGATGGTTAAAACCGAGGTCTTGAGTTGTTGGTACAAAGGTTAGTGGTCAACATCTGTCTTCTTCATCTTACTTCTAACATTTTATCGAAAATTTTAAAACTTTTCGAAAAAATTTTCTCAACTTCTCTAAAATTTTTGTAAATTCTCGAAAATTTTCAACATATCGAGAATACTTATTTATCGAGAAAGTGAGTTTTCGAGAACGTAAAAAATTTCGAAAATGAGTATTCTCGAAAAATAGTACATTCCAAAAACATAATCTCGAAAAATAGTGCATTCCGAAAACATAATCTCGAAAACTAGTACTTATCGAAAATTTCTTATACAAGAAATTCCGACCAGATTCCGGCGACTTTTTTCAGATTCCGATGAGTTTTCCGATGACATTCGACCTTTTTGACCACTTTTCACGGTACATGGTACATAAAGTCTTCATATATGGATGTTACAACCAAACTGATAAGTTGGACTTGAAAAGACCAAATGAACAGTATGTTTGATACCAAAACTGAAAGTATTAAGACTTTATTTTGACCATTTAGATACAAAAGAGTTGTTTGGAAAACTGTTACCCAAATATAAGAAAAAAATTTCCAGGTCCGAAAAAATGGGTAAAACAGCTTACAAACATGATACGAATCCACACAAATCAAGAAAACAAACACCGTAGCTCTGATGCCAATTGTAGGACCAATATTATGTATGATTCATGTGGTTCGGGAGGTCGAGGTTGATCAAACATGATGAAAGGATACATGTTTCTAGTGAGAGAAAGTAGAGAGATGGTGGAGAAAAATGGTTTATTAATGACAAAGTAAATGATACACATTATTTCCCACACCCCTCTTGGAGAGTCATGAGGGGTATTTATAGGCTCTACACATTACAAGTTTGCCTAATTAACATAAGTATATAGTCCCTATTGGCACAACTTGCTACATATCTAGTCCATTTCACGTATGTGACGTTATCTTTATAAAAGAGTGAGACTAACAAAACATATTACAAAGGTGTTTTAAACCTTTATGAACTACTATGAATTCATGAATCCACTTTTATTTTTCAATCTCATTAGAAAATAAATACTACAACCATGAACATAAGTATTCACTGTATATGTTATAGGTGCTATCAAATGGCCTACGATTTATGTTATAGACTTATAGGTACTATCAACTGACCTACCATTTATGTTATAGGCGATATTAACTGGCCTACGATTTATGTTATAGGTGCTATTAACTGACCTACCATTTATGTTATAGGCACAACAACGTGGCCCTCTGTTTATGTTATGGGTGCAACAACATGGCCCACTGTTTATGTTATGGGTGCAACAACGTAGACCAAATATTGAGACTTGTATTCAACTGATTTATAAACCAACTATGGGTGTATAACAATGTAACCCACTACTTATTTTTATTAATGTTTGTATTTATTACAATTATTACCTAAACAGTGAAACTACTGAAATCAATTGATTTTATGCAAACTCTATGGATTCACTCACTCTTTGATTTTGAATATCAATTGTTTTGTTATAAACTCTATGAACTCACCAATCTTTGAGTTGATGCTTTTAGCATGTGTTTATCTCAGGTCAATAATGAGCAAGGATGACACGGAGGAGCACGGATACTTATGAAGGCTATAAATTTACTATCATTCGAAAACCTATTTAAGTAACTTTGAAACCACTGGGACCTTATTTTGCAAACTCTGGTATTTATACAAATTCGAATGATAAATCTTTTAAAACGACTAAGTTGATGATCGTGTTCTACTATTCAACTGTTGTGCCATGAAGTAACACCCAATTTGAATTCCGATGCGTATCTCGAAAGTGGGGGTGTAACAGTTCTCATTTTAACAGATTGTTTCACCTTGAGAACAATCAAAACCGCCTCATTAAAGATCGTATTGTTGAAGGCTCTGGATGTAGGATTGGCGTAGGCCGGTGAATGGAGGGAGAACTATAGCAGATCTCAATAATCTTCTGGCTGAAATAGGTTCTTTGATCATTGAGGTGGATAGAGATTCTGTTGTCTCTTCTTTCTGCACAGATGAATCGTATTCTGTGAGTATCGTTCGGAAGCATATTGATTCATGCATGCTTCCTTCTTCTCTCCCAAGCACAAGGTGGTATAAGATTATTCCTCGGAAAGTTAATATCTTTATGTGGCGTATGTTTCTTGATAGGCTTCCACATCGCCTTAACCTCTCATCTCGTGGTTTGGACATTGACTCGATTATGTACCCTGTTTGCAACAAGATTGTTGAGCCCAATTCCCATGTTTTTTCTCTTGCGATACAGCTTCTAACATTTGGATTCTTGTCCGTGGATGGTGTGGCTTAAAAATCCCGATTTTGTGTTCTTGTAGAGATTGGAATTCTTAGTATTCTTCATGGAGAGCTTCAAAGGCCGAGAGAGTCCGAGCTTATGTTATTTTCGCTTCCACATGTTGGATGCTTTGGCGTTTAGGAATAATCACATTTTCAATTCTTAAGTTATGAGAAAATGTGACATTTTTTATAAGATCCGTTGTTTTTCTTTTTCTTGGTTAAAGTTTAAAGGAAAAATTTGTATTAGTCGGACTGATTGGCTTAAATCACCTTTGTAATGCTAGCGTCTTGCTAGTTTTTTATTAACTATAGCCGTTAAAAAAAAAAAAAAAAAAAAAAAAAAAAAAAAAAAAAAAAAAAATCTAAGAAAATTGATTCAACCAAGCAAAATGACAAAACAAAATCCATCCTATACTTTCTTATAGTTCAGGTATGGATATCCTTATCCAAACACATGATATAATTTGGCAACACTTCCACAAACGTGACTTCTCATAATAAGACGGGAAAATTTCATGTAGAATATTGCGATAACGTAACAACCACCACATAGAAGCCTGACTTTTTAACAACTTATTCTTATGATACAATAAAAGCAATCATTTAATGGGTCTTTCTTTTTTATGTTAATGAGTCTTAATGGGGAGATAATGGTGGAGCCACACATATAATTTTTTTTTTTTTTTTTTTTTCTGTTAAATGGTTTATATGAGGAGAGAACGCAAATAGTGCTCCTCTCCATTAAGACTCATTAAAAGAAAGGGGCTCACCCACTTAATCTAAAAAAAAAAAAAAAAGTTTGATAATAGACGAGCCATAAATTTTGTCGAGTGAGTTCGAAACGAAAATTAGTAAGGTATCTACGATATTTGGTTCCAAACGAAAATTAATGATATCTCATACTAAGAGCATGAGCAATGCAAAAAAGCTTTGATAGCTTTTTGCATTTAATGTCTTAAAGGCATACCATATTTAAAGCATACCACTTTGAAGAAAGGCTTTTAGTTTGCTAAGTCATTTTAAAAAGTTTTTCAAAAAGCTATGTATCCAATGCACATAAAGTTTTTCAAAAAGCTTATTAAAATAGTAAAAAGCTATTCAAGCTTTGTGCATTGGGGAAGCTCTAAGGTTGCACTACTGATATTGACATTTTATAGAGAAAAACTGTTTGTGAAGCAAATTACTTATTTAATGAACAGTGACTTTTTTTTCTTTAGCAAAAATATTATGATAACTAAATGAAATATATAATAAATAAATAAAGGTGCATAAAAAAAGATACATAATAATTGGTCCCTATGATATAGTGACTTTCGATTTCTCGTACTAGCGGCGCAGCATGTTGCCCGTTTACCTTCCTCCAATATGTAAATCGATGAAATAAAAAATAATCCTTATCTTTAATTCAAAATAAATAAATAAATAAATAAATAGAGATTCTCTAATATTGAATTCAAAATTACTAGTCATGTTGTCTTACATAAAAGAAAATGATCCTCAAAAAATAAATATTAAGCTTAAAATAAATGTTTCATTAAATTTTTATTTGAGACAACATAACCAATTATGTTGAACTCAATATTAAAGGCTCTTGATTTCTTTCGTTTAAGCCATTTAGACATGTAGGTTTAGTATTTGACTCTCAAATTAGTGGTGTTATAAGGCTTTAATTTTTAAACTTATCAGCTACAAAATATTATAATCTATATTTTAAAATTTATTATTATTATATAGAAATTGCTAATGTATAAGAGTTATGTTTAAAATATTCAGACATGTATTAACTGTTTTTCAATAATAATTGACCACTTTCTGCATTTAACATCTCTCGACCGACTCTATATACCACCAATTATACATATTTTTGTTTTTTATACATAGCCCTTAGGACTGTGTATAATAAAACCCTTAAGTATATCAGTCATTTTCCCTAATATCTTTTCAAATTTTTTACTTTTTTTTTGTAAATTATTGTTACTTAGCAAACATATATATATCTTGACATTTGTGCTAAAGTTGTTATCTTGAGTATTTTGGAACTGTTATTATTACATACAGCTTTTTTTTTTTTTTTTTTTTTTTTTTTTTTTTTTACGAAACTGGTAAATTTATGTTATACCTTTGTTTCATGCATGTCTTGGCAAAATACTCTAAACTCTATAAGTGTAAACTTTAACTTAAACATAAAAATTGAAATCTCTGTAGGTGTTTTGATACCCGCAGCGAAACACGAGTGACACCTTGTTTCACGAATATGTGAACCTGTTAAAAGCATACCTCAACCTATTTTAAACATATATTGCACAATCCACTTCATCTTGCATAGTGACATAGTGTAAAGAAAAAATGACTATTTCTTTAAATGGAAATTTTGTTGGATAATCTGTTGATGTAAATAAAGTCAAGGCATAAAATGGAAAAATGGCTTTAATAGTGAGATATCTTGAAAGAAAAACTGCATACTTAAAATTACGAGTGGCAAGATTAGCACTTCAACTAATATGCATCTAATACATTTTCTGATTAAATAAGAAAATTTGCGTCTATTGATTACAGATCAAACATGTGCCCAAGTAGTCGCATGTTAGCAAATATCTATCTAAACAATGTATTAAAATTTAAAAACAGACAAGAACAAGATTGGGATTTAAATGCCTTTATAGTTAAACAACTATTGATATACAAAACCAGAATCAACCAAACATTAGAGGAAAATGTCAATACAATAATTGACACTTCCATAAAGAATCAGCTATCTCATCTAAAATCATCTTTATTCCGCGACGACCCATTTTTACAAGCGTCGAACCAACGTCTCTATGTTGGTAAAGAACCACCATGAGCGAATAAAAAAAAAAGAAAAAAACGCTACACAATGCCCTATCCAATGTCTTTGTCACTATACAAAGGTAATAACAAGAAGAAAAAAAACCCGGAAATTAGAACCCAACTAATGACACTTCTACGAAAATCAAGAAAAGGTCGACCCTGGCGCACCATAGTGTTCCCAAGGCTCGAACCCATGACCTCTTGTTTTGTAAAATAAAGGAAAGAGCAACCTGGTAGACATGCACATCGAAAGTGTCAGTACTTTGGTACATCAACTCAAAATGTAAAAGGAAAGAATCCAACACTTACTTTTATGATCATCTGTACACGGGATATATTCTTTTAGAGAAGTCGGCAAGTTTCGGTTTGAAGTTGGTGTTTGAACTGGTTCTTGGCTTGGTAATGGGACCAGTAACCATGGGCAGATAAAACCCTGTCTAGGAGTTCCTGAGGCACCGGCTCACCTCTCCTTTGCTGTGGTGATATTCTTGCTGTGTGCACCAGTGTTTTCCACTTGTCCTGCAATAATACAGAACCTGCATCAGCCAGATTCAATTCATGTACAAAACAAGATTTATATTGAATCATATATATACCTTCAAATCCACATAAGTTCGGTGCTTCGCGTCATCAAAAGCACGGATTTTGACATCACGCCATCTAAAGGTTCAAAATGGTAACCGTCAAATTTAACATCAGACGATCGCCTTTTCAGGAGTTATATTACAGTGATAAGATGGTTTCTATTGAAGAATACCTTCCTGTTCCAAGCCTCTCAACGGCCTCAACTAAGGCTTCCACTTCAGAAACAGAAAATGGACGACGAATCCTGCGTTGTCCCACCTCAGCTCGCTTGAATTTCCTCACTGGACCCACAGCCAGTGCACCCGTGTTCATGGATGGAACTGTGACCAATGCCCTTGAATCTACTGACATCCCATGATCACTTTCCATTATGTCCCTAGAATTTGTCACTGGAGAATCTGGAGCCTTCTGCTGGATTACTAATTGATGATTAGCTACAGTTTGAGGTGGTGGAGAATACCTGATATAAGAACATTACACAATTATTAGCTACAGGATGACTAAAGGTAGAAAAGGTTAATTAAAATTACATGTACCTTGATAATGACTTAGGTGTAGCGGTTAGTGGGGCCATGGGCAGATCTTCGACTTGTAATTCGTTAGACTCCAAGGTGAAACCAAGAGCATTTAGTACGTTATCATGGCATATACCCGTTTGCAACAGTGTCTTATTATCATCCCTGATTCTCTTTCCCTGAAGCATCACGCCTACATGTAGCTCGCCACTAAATATTGCAGTCACAGCCTCCATAACGGTCCTCTATAACAGATTTACATTAGTCAAAGTCAACCCTTAACTATAAATCATATCAGACTGACAAAAAGGTTATACACTTACCTTTAAAGAACTAACAGTTGCTGTTTCGGGTATTTCAATGAAAAACTCAGGTACCCTAAAAGACTTGATCTTGAGTTTCACTGTTCGAAAGAAAAAAGTCAATTAATTTCTAATTTAGAAGAGTAGATACGTATATTGGCATTACAAGGATTTCATTTACCATGTGAATCGTGAACCGCACTCAAACTGGAACCGTCTTCAATAGAGTCAGATCGGTCGTTGGAATTTGAGGTACTATCAAATTGATAAAGTCTACGCTTTTTGAACGGATAATCCCTTATTGATCTTTGATATTTATAGCACCTATTCTTGTTACGATACATATCTATAACAACATTGAAACATTTCAATTCAAGAAACTGCAAAGAAACACACAATTTAATCACGGTTTTATCATGATAACTCACCACTGTTTGAGGCGGCTCTCCACTGTTTGTATGCCGATAACCTCCGAATTCGTCGGTCACCAATACGAGGTGGTGCCTTAAAGGGCTTGTTATTTAGGGTGTGGGACTGAGTGTACCCACAAGATTTTTCATCATCGTCTCTAATAACTAACTTTAAATTACAATCTACATTATTAACAACAGGAGGTTTCCCATTTTCAGGTGCCTCGCTTATTGCTTCTTTATTGTTTGTACCCTCCATTTTAAAATCAGAAACCGTTATACCAGAAGCTGATCCAGAAAAAGTGTCCCTAACCGGAGCTTTAATGATCTCGGACACAAAGAAGCTCTTATTGCAGCTTTCTTGATCACAAACATTTGCCTTTAGATAGTCGATTTCAGTCTTCACCATAGACTCCTTGACCACTTTGGTTTCCTCTAGATTTATCTTATCAGCAGAATCATCACCCTCTGATAACTTACCAGCCACAGTGGCTAACAAGTCGAATGCACACATTTTGTTATTATCCCCATTCTTCTTCCAAGATGGAACTCTCTTCTGAAACAAGTTGCACAAAGAAGAAAAGGTTAATAAATTTACAAACCATGGGAATCTTGGAGAAAATGTGGAAAACTAACATTTACCCTGGCTGATCTAGGAGCCCGAGGAATCGTAGGCACCTGATAACCGTTAAATCCATATTCTAACATCTTTTGCAACACCATATCTTGTTATCAACAAACTTAACAGACACTTCACACCATTTATCTCGATCTTCAAAAAAGTCTACAGGATTCAATAACGAATGACTGGTAAATACGGAGTAATAAATTAGCAATGTAACACAATTCAAAAAACATACTATAGCAACTACATTGCATACTAAAAGACGAACCGAACAAAGATCAATATCCTTATATTTCATGTATCCACTAAACGCAATTATATTAAGATTTAAGATCTTTGTTATCAAAATTAGGCAGCCTAACATAGTCTAAAAAGATCTAACACCTAAAGTACTAATACAAAAAATTTCCAAATTCAGAGTATTTAACAGAACCATAAAACATATGCAGATCATAACGATACTTGTAAAATTAAAAAAAAATAATAATAATAATTATTACAATGAAAATATTTCTTTTAAAAAAACACTATGAATCTGAATTCTGACACACATGATTCATAAAAAGGTAGGACACATGAAAAAAGATTCAACATGAGAAAAGAATCTTAAAAAAAAATGTATGATTTTTTTTTTTTTTTTTTTTTTTTTTTTTGAAAATTGGAAATTGGAAATTGAAGAAATGAAAAAAGGAGATAAATAATTCAAAACCCTCACACCAAATAAAACCCTTAGAAAAAATGATCAAAATTGTATCTACCATATATAGATGCACAGTAAAAAAACAATAATTCTAAAAACCCAAAAGCAGATCAATTTAGAAAGAAACCCCATGATCATCATCAAACACCAAAATAGACAATTATAAACAATCTAGCACAAATAAAAATTATAAAGATCAGATCAAATCCATCAAGAACAAAAAGCACCCAATTTTAATTTTTTTAAGATAATGCTTGTTTGGTTGTCATAAATTTGGAGGGAAATTCAAGAAAATCCTAAATCAATAAAAAAAACAAAAAGTTTAACCAAGAAACAAATCAAATCACTAACCTTAAATAAAACCCAAAATCAGCAACAACAATTAAAAAAACCCTTCAAGATCCACACTTTATAACCCAAATTCCATTCATTTCACAATAAAAAAATCATATAAACAAAACCCAAAAACCCAAATCACACAATTCTCATCAAAACAAAAAACCTTATAAAAACAACCAACCTTAAACTATGTTAACCCTTTTCTTTATGTGATGTGTTTAAGGACGTAATGTTTTTGTTGTTGTTGTTGTGTTTTTCTCTCTCTAGAAATTTATTTGAAATGAACACAAAAACCCTTTGAAAACCACCCAACCATTTGGTCTTAAAAACATAAACCCTCTAAAATAACTGTTTGACCTTTGTTACCGGATGTATCGGTTAAAAGACTTGAGTATTACCGGTTACAGTACCCTATAAGACCGGTTCAATGCTATAACTACTTTTGGGATTTTGACACGTGTAAAGGTGTATTCAATCAAGTGGTGTTTAGAGGGTTAGCCAGATCGAGAAAAACGTTGGGTCACCAAGAGAGCAAGGCTAAATTTGTAATTTCAGATACTGTTTTTTTTATAAAAATTTTGGGTATGGATTTGGACATCCATTTGAATTTCGTTTTCTATATTTAGACAAGTACTACTCTTTAACTCCTACCTATCTTGTATATCACATATTATTTTCAAGTCATTTTTATATGAACGAAATAACATAATCACAAGATTTTTGAAAAGTTTAATGGCTTTTCAAAATACAGTAAAAACTCTATAATATAATGCACTTGGAATCACCAAAAGTTATTAATTAAAAGAGTTATTAATTAATCGATAAATTAATAATTATTAATTTATATATTAATTATTATTTTATTAATTTATAGTAGAATATTTAGTTTACAAACAATTTTCAAGCTTTCACTTAATTATTGTATAGAATGCATGTATATCAAATGAACGACCCAATTTGAAAGAAACCTTCAATCTCCCATCTTATTATGCTTCTTGTGTTCAACGTATCACTTTATAGACATTAAAAATATTTTCTATATAAATACAAGATCAAAATAGGTTAACACAAACAAATCATACACATAAATCATTCATGTAATATGCTATATATAAGAAATTATTAATTTATATTTTTTATGGGGTCTAAATAAATTATCAAAAATGTATTATCTTATAATTTTTGCGAATTATTAATTTAGCACCCTATCCTCGAGTCGGGACTGGCAAAAAATACTATCTTAAAGAGTTTATTAAATAATCGAGTATTAATTTATCAAGTTTCTACCGTATACAAGAACCACTTAATTGTATTTCTTTATAACTTTTAAATGATGTTGCCACAAATTTGGTATTTTGTGGCTTTATAAAAACAACATTTAATGTGTATAAGTTCAAAATAGTAACTAGCATGATAAATGCGACTACCGTCATATATGGAGTCTAAAACTATATATAATGAGATTGAAGTAGTCATTTCATTTTTTATGTGTTATCGTCTATATTTTACTTCTTTCGTACTCCGTTTTGACAGAATTTGCATAATTAATGAGAGTATATTCGAAATTGATCAATGTCTTCTCTAAACTGGGGTCGTAACAAGTAATTTTCACTTTCCATATATGATTTTTTGATAGTTCAAAAGTCACTAGAGTACTAACGGTAAACTTGCAAGGATGTCAATATGTCTTTGAGGTGGCCCATTTTTGCAAGGGAACATTGCCGTAGTATCATCCCGAGTTCACAATTCTTATCTAGTTTGGTGAAGAGTTCCCGTAACACTCTAAAAGCAAAGTGTTTTGTTTGAATGTTGCATTCTCTGTGTGTTTATACGTGTCTGATAGTCAATATGTTTCGTGGCAATTGACGACGCAACACCACTCGCATCTTAGCATGCCCTCTTGTGTCGTGCTATCCGCTTCATTCCCATTGTTGTTTGAGTAAATCATGTAAAATGTATCGATAGTGAACAATTGTCGTTAGTTTTTCACAAATCATGTGGAGCGTCATTTTGTATTTTACTCTTTGAAATCAAGGACGAAACTTAGTAGGGACCGAGAGAGGTTATGGCTCTTTCAAAATTTTTAGCCACAAGTATATTTTTAACCCTTACTCTTTGTAGTTTTAGGCATTATTAATACAAATGTTAAATAAAATATAAATTGACCCCCATAAAATAAATATGTTACAATTTGGTATTTTTAGTTAAACTTGTCAAGTTCTGTCTATGTTTAAAATAGTTGACAAAGTAGAATCGATTAGAAAAACACATGAACACCTTGTTAATGTTTTTTCTAATCCCATTTAAATTACTACATAAACCGATAGAAAACATAAAAACCTACTTTAGTATTTAAACAATTATTGGCTGCAATTTAACGAAAAGACAAGTGTGTTATATACTTGTTTCCTTAATACTTTTGTATGTCATATACTTGTGTGACAAGTATAGTACAATTTAAAAAGTTACACATCTTTATTACAACATTTAATCACAATATGTCGATAAGTTCTTGAGTATAATATTGAGTTTTATGACCAAGAATGGAAGGAAGGCCACGTAGGAAAAAAGTGTAGTCTTACGTGGCAGGGTAACGACTCACTATTGGATGCTTTATTCTTTAGTATTATCCTTTTTTTCTTCTTTCATAAAATGGATTGAATAAGACAGGCGATAAGGGTTTAGAGGAGGAGAAATAGTTACGCGTGTCGATAGGATAGATCAAGAGAGAACTAACGCCGTTAAGAAAGAGTGTGAACAATGACTATTTTTGTTTATGATTAATATTTTCTGACTGCAAAAAAAAGAGTAATATTTTCTGACTAATTGAATGTCATGAAGGTAAAGTATCGTAACGCACACAAGTCCGATGTGGACATAGTTTTGGCGCCGGCAAATGCAAGCCATGATGCCGCCCCCTCTCCCTTCGCCAAGTCCATCGCCAATCGGTTTTTTTTTTTTTTTTTTTTAATTGAGTTTTGGTGTTAAACCTATGTTTTAATTGGTTATAGTAAGAGCCCAAATGACATATGAAAGGGATGTTATGAGTGGGGGGTATTTTGATGTGTGAGTGTTAAAATAGAAATGTTGAAATGGCGCTGAGACGCTACAAAAAATGTTTTTTGCATGCCATGATATCTAGCTCTCTATGACTATAAAAAGTGTTAACTTGCCATGAAAATAAAGGTATATTTTTTCTCTCTTTTGTAATGTTTCATTCGCAAGATAATCTTTTGCATGTTTAGTTTCTACATGGGATTAGTTTTAATCCTAATTGATGGTTTATAAAGTTGTGACTAGAAAGCTGATTTGATGATTAATGATGACATAAAATTATTTATTTTTATTTTGTTAGAGCGCTCGATACCTGAGCTATAAAACGTGTTATAGCTTTGGCATTCTATGGCGAGACCTTATGGCGTCGGGCGACACCAGAAGCTCACGTTATAAAGTATCACGCCAAAATGATCAGCACAAGTTATACGACATTTTTTTTTCATATTTGTAACGGTCTATTTTGGGTTAAAAATAAAAAAAGGGTTGTTGGGTTCAAAAATAATAATAATAATAATAATAATAAATTAAAAAAAAACAAAAAAATTAAATATATATATATATCAAAAAACAAAACAATAGAGACGTTGGGGTTTAAAGAAATAATTAAAAAAAACAAAAAAATACTCACCTTTTTACCCTTTAAAATTTCTATAAATATTAAATATTATCACTTTTACCTACACATCTCAACAATATCGTCTCTTTCTTACCCTCAAGAAAACGTTATGGATCCAACTATGATCATTACGATGTTTACTTACAAGACGATCCGAGTAAGTATGCGCGGATTTTTCAAGCTTTGGGTAATCATCAAGCTGAGAGTTCGGGTCCTCGCACAAGGACATTATACCACGTGAACGAGAGGTTGCGGAACAACGACTTTTGGAAGATTGTTTTGGCGACGAAAATAATCCACCTAAATACTCATATAGGAAATTTAAGCGAATATATTGCATGAGTTCAAAACTTTTTAAACAAATAGTCAATGATATTACCAATTACAATATTAAACCTCTTCTTGAAAATTTCTTTTTTTAAACAACAACTGGATTCTTTGGGTCGTTTAAGTATTATTTATCTCATGAAATGCACATCGGCCATACACCAATTGGCATACAACACATCATCCGATGCATTTGACGAGTACTTGCAAGTTGGTGAACATTATTCACGTGATTGTCTACAAAACTTCACTAGACGCATATATACTTTATATTTAGAGAAGTATTTAAGATCAACCGATTTTAATGACATTCAACATTTATATACATTGCACGAAGAAAAACATGGACTCTCGAGAATGCTCAGGAGCATTGATTATATACATTGGGAATAGACAAAATGGCCGAAGGCATTACACGGGCAATTCAAAATGAGTGATCATGGATACCCGATTCTAATGCTTGAAGCTGCATCACATGATTTGTGTATTTAACATGCATATTTGGTGTTGCGAGGCAAACAACGACCACAATATTATATATAGTTCAAACTTATTTGATTGCCTTATTGACGATATTGCTCCCGAAGCTCCATTTGTAGCAAATGGAAAAACATACGAAAAATGTTACTATTAGCGGATGAAATTTATCCTCAATGGGGGGATGAAAAAACAATGAAGTGTTAAAGATGGCAAGAAAGTGTAAGAACAGATATTGAACGAGCTTTCGGAGTCGTACAAGGTCGTTGGGGTTACAACAACCTGCATGTGCTTACAAAATCAACGCGCTACGAAGAATCATGTATTGTTACATCATATTGCATAACATGATATTGAAATATCACGAATTCGCGATAAGCGAGTTAACGAATTGTATGTTTCTCCACAACCGAATTTGCAACGTACTTGGGTCGAAAGATGCGACATACATCAAAGGAAAAATAAAGAACTTTGTGCACAATGACCTTCGACATGATATTTTGGAGCATCTATAGACCTTAATCACTAAATTGTATTTTTTTTTTTTTTTTTTTTTTTTTTTCTTTTTTGCTATAAACCGCTCCCTATAGCTTATGAGTACATAAGCTATAAATTAACCAAAAGACAGTCTCCCTTCATCACTCAGGTCATAAAACACCTTTTCACCCACACTTTAATCCAATAAAACTTAAATAAAACACAAAAAAGAAGAAGAAAAAAGAAATGCCTTATAACTTGGGCTGGTGGATTTGATCGAGAAGCCATAGCACGAGATGGAGCGCGGAGTGGAGCTATAAGGCTAAGTGATAGGGCTATAAGTTGCCTTATAACTTGTGCACACGAGTGCTCTTATAGGTATAGTTTACTCGTTTAGTCTTGTACTAAGCATTCAATATCAAGGTTATAAATGGCGTGAGGCGTGGCGCGGCGGCATGGCCACGCCTCATGCCTTACGAGCCATGGCAAAGCCATGGCGTTCTTTAAAGCGTGACTAAGGCCACAAAAAAATATTTATATATTTATCATTTATGTTATGGTATCATATTTCATATATATTTATACTACTACATTAGACATTTAAACTAATACTTATTATATATTTACCATGCCCAAATACAAAATAGCCCAAATTTCAAATACTGTTTCAAAATAGTTATTTAAAATAAATAAATAAATAAATAAATAAACTGGTTCAAAAAGGCTCGCCGCGCCTTACCAAAAGGCGTGCCTTTTCTCGCCTTTTTCCACGCCACGCCTAGAGCAGCCACCATGACCCATTTCGTGGCGGCGAGGCCATGCCTCGCGCCTTTACGACGCCTTTGCAGCGTCTTGGCGCACCTTTTAGAACACTGTTCAATATAGATGTGCATTATCGACTAAAAAGATCTAATTTTTAATTTTTTAAAAGCCTTTTTTGTTGGTTAAATATATATTTTGAGACAAATGTAAATAGTGAAATTGACATTTGTTATGGCACGGAGAAAATAGCTTTTTTTTTTTTTTTTTTTTTTTTTTTTTTTTTTTTTTTTAAATAACTCTTTTCCTAACTAACATTTTTATATTGTCAACTATGAATATGATTTGTAGATATAGATGTTAACTCACAAATGAAGTTTAACAACAAAGAAATTCAGAAACAAAACAAATCCATGTCTTAAGATTTTTTATGCCCACAACTAGTTGTTTGTTTGGGTCATAGTCACCCGTCAATACATTACATTCAGGGACTAAGCCGGGAACCTCAGGTGTCCGGACATCTAATGGATTTTTTTTAATATAGTGTTAATTTTTGAAAAAATATCAATTTTCTTTTAAGTCATCTTAAATATACATAGTCCATTGAAATATATTTTTAGTATTAGTTTTTTTGCTTTTTGTTTTTTTTGTTTTTGTTTTTTTTTTGTGCATCCGGTTATATTTCTATCCCTGATTACATTACATTATACTATTATACATTCATGAAAAATATTAAAAATTGTAATTACTATTCATTAGAAAAGCTAAATCCCGTTTCATTATATTTAAAAAAGTTTCATACAAGCCCCTAAACTTAATGTGATTTAATAAATTATATTTTAATTTTAATTTCATTTTGAAACTATCAACGTAATAAATAACACTTCACTATTAAAAAAAAAAAAAAAAAAAAAAAAAAAAAAAAAAAGTTAGAGTACTCAAAAGTTTTATGTTAACAAACGCGCGATTTAGATCGGTTGTAAACGAACAAATGAACACGAACGGAGCATTATATAATACAAATGAGGTGACATTATAAGTAGCAACCTTTTGTTTTTCAGTAAAATTTAGTTAAGACTTTATATTTCTATATTACTCAAAACGTAACAGAAACAAAATATTCGGTAATGGACAAATCTAAAAAAAAAAAACGTAAAAAAATATGACAAAAACGTAATGGACAAATGAGGTGGTGTTTAGTTGGAAAACATTTTCCTTCATTTCCTATTTCTTGTATTGTAGAAAAAGGGAGGGGAGTTTGATTTCCACAAAATAATGAAAAATTTAGAAAAATACGTTTAGTCTGAGAAACATGTGTTTGTAGTTTCCATTTTGCAAAACTAGAAAACATGTTTAAGTGTTATTTTATAGGAGTATCTCAATTCACTATTCACCTTATAAATATTATAAAAACATATTCAAAACACAAAAACAAATATTATAAAATAACTAAAAATCTAATACGAGAAAATAAATAATTAAAAAAGTAAAGTATAACATCAAATAACGTTTTCGTCTGTTTTTTGCGTTTTCGTTCGATTTTTTATGTTTTTGTCTAATTTTTTTACGTTTTCGTATTTTTTTTAACGTTTTCATCTGATTTTTTACGTTTTCGTCAGATTTTTTACGATTTCATCCGTTTTTTTTACAATTTCGTCAAATTTTTTACGTTTTCGTCATTTTTTTACGTTTTCAACTGTTTTTTAAGTTTTTGTCTATTTTTTACGTTTTCGTAAGTTTTTTTACGTTTTCGTCAGTCTTTTTACGTTTTCGTCTGTTTTTTTACGTTTTCATCTGATTTTTTTTTTGTTTTCATCCCTTTTTTTTAAGTTTTCGTCGGTTTTTTTTTACGTTTTCATCATATAGTACGTTTTTGTCCCTTTTTTAATGTTTTCATCTGTTTTTTACGTTTTCGTCTAATTTTTATGTTTTCGTCATTTTCTTTACGTTTTCGTCTGTTTTTTTTGCATTTTCGTCCTATTTTTTTACGTTTCCATTAGTTTTTTTTTACGTTTTCATTAGTTTTTTTTACGTTTTTGTCCGATTTTTAATGTTTTCGTCCATTTCTTTACGTTTTCGTCTATTTTTTACGTTATCGGCCTGCTTTTTTACGATTTTTTAATGTTTTCATCAGTTTTTTCCATTTTCGTCCGATTTTTTGTGTTTTTTTCCGTTTATTTACGTTTTAGTCTTTTTTTTACGTTTTCGTTCTACTTTTTTACGTTTTTGTCCGGTTTTTAATGTTTTCTTCCTTTTTTTACGTTTTCGTGAGATTTTTTATGTTTTGTCCATTTTTTAATGTTTTCGTCTTTTACGTTTTCTTCCGATTTTTACGTTTTCTTCCGATTTTTTACGTTTTCTTTCGATTCTTTACGTTTTCATCCGTTTTCGTCTAATTTTAAGTTTTCATCTTTTATTTACGCTTTTGTAGATTTCGTCTAACGAAAACGTAAAAAAAACATACGGAAATGTAAGTAAACATAAAAAATCTGACGAAAAGTAACAAAACGGACGAAAAATTCAAAAAATCTGACGAAAACTTAAAAAAAAACTGAAAAGAACGTAAAAATCTGACGAAAACGTAAAGAAACGGACGAAAATGTAAAACATCAGACAAAAACCTAAAAAAGCGGACGAAATCATAAAAAAGCGAACGAAATCGTAAAAAGTCGGACGAAAACGTAAAAAATCAAACGAAAACGTAAAATATCGGATGAAAACGTAAAAAATAGACGAAAACGTAAAAAATCGGACAAAAATGTAAAAAATCGGAAAAAAACGTATAAAATCGGACGAAATGGATGAAAACGTAAAAAATCTGACGAAAACGTAAAAAACGGATGAAAGCGTAAAAAATCGAAAGAAAACGTAAAAAATGGGACAAAAACATAAAAAAAATCGGACGAAAAGGTAAAAAAAAGGACGAAAACGTAAAAAATCTGACAAAAACTTAAAAAAAGTGACGAAAACGTAAAAAATCGGACGAAAAAATAAAAAGTATGATTAAAACATAAAAAACAGACGAAAACGTAAAAAAATCTGACAGAAATGTAAAAAAACTGACGAAAACGTAAAAAATAGGACGAAAACGTAAAAAATCTGAAGAAAACTTAAAAAAACGGACGAAAACGTAAAAAATCGGACGAAAACGTAAAAAGTCTGACGAAAATGAAAAAACGTACGAAAACATAAAAAATCTTACGATAACGTAAAAAATCTTACGAAAACGTAAAAAATTGGACGAAAACGTAAAAAAATCAGACAAAAACATAAAAAAATTGGCCGAAAATGCAAAAAATCAAACGAAAACGGAAAAAAACGGACGAAAACGGATTGAGGGTATTTTAAAGGAAAATAGGTGAAAAAAATGTTTCGTAGTTTTGTGTATTAAAGTTGGAAATAAGAATTTTGTGTTTTGTAGAGAATTTTATTAGAAAACACTAATTTAAACGCGATCTCTGTTTTCTTTGTTTTCTACAAAACATTTTGTGGAAAAAAAGAGTGGTTTCCCTCAACCGTTAGTGTTTGACATATTATTATCATATATAACATTTACCAGGAAAGTCACATCAAAACACTGTAGCAAATGTGCAGCTATAGTTGCCTTACGAGAGTAGCTACAGTAACTAACGGCCGTTAAGTATTTAACAACCGTTAAGGTTAAGTACTTAATGACCGTTAACTTTGATTTTTTTTAAATTCCGCCTGCAATTGGTCATTCGTCTTAGAGGTTCATTGCAAATTTAATCTTTATAACTAACGGTTGTTAAGTGCAATAACTACTTTGGCAAAACATCCCGCGGCAACGCGTAGGTGATCCACCTAGTTTGCTAACATTTACTAAAGACATGTTTTGATCCATGATCCATCACCATAAACCCCACCCAAATCATTACCCACAACTTTTTCTATAATAAGGATAAAGATTTTTCTTGTTTAAGTTATTCGCGACTCAATATACGCGATTTACTCAAGGTATACATGTAATTGTTTCTAACCATTCTTTTGACCAACTCTAAATACGTACCTAGTTAAAGACATTTGCACTAATTAGTAATTAGTAAGTTTGCGCTTGAACAAACTCGGATTCAACATAAGAAAGAACGAACCTTAGCAAGATTCTATATAGGTGACCGCAGTAATAATTAAGAGCAAGTTTAGTGACAATAAATGAAGTTATATTACTATATTTATAAGCTAGTTGATAATGATAATTTTAAAAAATCATTTACATTTATCAAGTTTATTATTGTGTTATATGAAATTAAAGTTATTTTAAGAAATAATTCATTTAATAATTCAAAACTTTGTCACCAGGCACAAGTTAAACCAGTAAAATTTTGTAAATAGATGACTTGAAATGTGTAGAAAGTTTTTTCTAAGGGTGTTGTTAACCCCACGGTAGTCTACTACCATAGCTGCAGGTTTTGTCCTTTTAGGTGGGGCCCACATGCAGGTTTTGTCCTTTTAGGTTTTTTTTTTTTTTTTTTTTTTTTTTTTTTTTGTTTGTTTTGTCCAAGTCTTTTTTATGTAAGTTTTTTTTTTTTTTGTCACAAACACAAACACAAACACAACTGCAAACACAAACACAACTGCAAACACAAAACACAACACAACCAATTTTTTTTTTTTTTTTTTTTTTTTTTTTTTTTTTTTTTTTGGTCACAACTGCAAACACAAACACAACTGCAAACACAAAACAACCAACTGCAGTATTGAGAAAAACAAAGGCTCGGATTTTTCCGTTATCGTCATCGCCAAGTCCTCTTTTTTTTGTCACAAACACAACTGCAAACACAAACACAGCTGCAAACAAGGCCCTTGTTGACCACACACTAGTCTATTTTTTAGCCAAATGTGGAATTTTTAGAAGGCTCGGATTTGAAGGTTGCGAAAGTGATAAAAATATCACTCCGCCATACCATTCGGTTTTAAAAACCATTCGTCATCGCCTCGGCTCAGATTGTAAACCAATCATCATTGCCTACACCCTACAAAATTTACAAGTTACACAGCCAAAGATTCTCAAGTTCTGAAAAGTTCACATGCCAAACTGCACAACTTCTCAAAAGTTCACATGCCCAAACAGCACAAGTTCTCAAAAGTCACATGCCCAAACAGCAGGATTCTCAAAAGGTACATCACAAGCCAAATAGTAAGGATTCCCAGGATTCAATCCTGGACTATAAACACAAGTGTGAATCACAAACAACTAAGCAACCACAAGTCTAAACAAGTTACTAACCACAAGTGTGAATCACAAACAACAACTAAGCAACCACAAGTCTGAACAAGTTACTAACCACAAGTCTGAAAGAAGCAGTATCACAAGTGAAACACAAGAAGCAGTATCACAAGTGAAACACAAGAAGCAGTATCACAACAAGTCTGAACAAGTCTTAACACACGGGAGGTAAGGCTCAGATTACATTAAATCCTTTTATCATATTGGCTGCAACATCAAAGGTTGCAAATATATTGCCTATCCATTTGGAAATGCCACGCCAAAATTAAGCTTTTATTTTTTTTAAATCATCATAGCCATTTAGGGAGGGTTTGTCTAAAAAATAGACTAGTGTGTGGTCAACAACACCATCACCATAAACATCAAACATCACAGAAACATAACTTTAATAAAAACGCGTATGTGTGAGACACTGTCTCACACCACACTTGGTATTATCACCTTGATGTCTCACACACAATTAAGTAAACATCACGTATCTAACAGAACCACCACCCCAGAACCACCACCCCAGCACCACATAAACATCACGGAACCAATCTAACAAAACCATCAGACATAAACATCACGGAACCAATTAACACACTTTATTATGAAGTAATCAAGTCAGATTCAAAAACCCCCAAACCAATTTTACGAAACCCTAATTAAAAAAATTAGGGTTTCATTAAAAAATCAAGATTTTGATAAATTAACGTACGAATCTTTCAATTAACACACTTTATTATGAAGTAATCAAGTCAGATTCAAAGACCCCCAAACCAATTTTACGAAACCCTAATTAAAAAAATTAGGGTTTCATTAAAAAATCAAGATTTTGATAAATTAACATACGAATCTTTCAATTAACACACTTTATTATGAAGTAATCAAGTCAGATTCAAAAACCCCCAAACCAATTTTACGAAACCCTAATTAAAAAAATTAGGGTTTCATTAAACCATCACGTACATCACATAAACATCACGTAGCTAACAAAACCATCAGAAAAACATCACATAAACCATCACGTACCTAACAAAACCATCAGAAAAACATCACATAAACCATCACAGATCACCAACATCACCACACACTCACAAACTCTCTCTCACAAATCACCAAGTGTGGTGTGAGACATCAAGATCTTGATTTTAGATCTAAAAAGAGAGCAGATAAGTTAGAGAGAGAGAGAGTTTTTTTTGAGTGTGTGGTGTGTGTGTTGTGTGTGAGACATCAAGGTGATAATACCGAGTGTGGTGTGAGACAGCTGTCTCACACATACGCGTTTTTATTAAATTTTTTTCTTTAAAAAAAAAAGGTGTATTAAAAGTGTATTAAAAGTGTAAATAAAAAGTGTAAAAAAGTGTATTAAAAAGTTAGTTGTAAAAAAGTGTAAAAAATGTATTAAAAAGTTAGTTGTAAAAAAAATTGTGATAAAAAAAATATTTTGTCATTAAAAAAAACATTTTGTTATACAAAAAAATATTTTGTTATTAAAAAATTAGTTGTAAAAAAATTGTGATAAAAAAAATATTTTGTCAAAAAAAAAACATTTTGTTATACAAAAAAGTTAGTTGTTAAAAAATTGTGTTATAAAAAATATTTTGTTATAAAAAAACCATTTTGTTATACAAAAAAATTAGTTGTAAAAAAATTGTGATAAAAAAAACATTTTGTTATAAAAAAACCATTTTGTTATACAAAAAATTTAGTTTAAAAAAAAAAAAAAAAAAAAAAAAAAAAAAAAAAAAAAAAAAAACGTCACCATACGCGTTCGTAACGTTTTTTCAGGGGTTCGGATCTCACGAGCAATTAACGGATTGGGTGCAAAACATAGCTCGGGAACTCGGTTTTGTGATTGTTAAAAGAAGAAGTAAATCAGAATACGGTATTATGAACGAAATCAATTATGGGTGTACAAAGGGTGGGATTTATTCACCCGAAGGTACTGGAAAACGGAATACCAGTACATGTAAAACCGATTGCCCATTCAAATTGGTGGCGAGATATCTTAAAAGAAGATCATGTTGGATTTTGAAAGTGAAGGATGATAGTCATAATCATCCTATGTTAGAGTCGCTGCATGGTGTGCCATATGCAATGCGCTTAAATGATGATGAGTTCGAGTTGGTTAAAGAATTGACAGAGTATACCGTAAAGCCACGTAAAATACTCTCGACAATACAGGGTCGTAATCCGGATAACGTGTCTAGCACAAGAACTATATATAACGCACAAGTTAAGATCCGGAAAGCCAAAATGGGTAATCTAACTCCAATTCAAGTCCTTTACTCACACCTGCAGCAATCAGGGTACACATATTACGATAGGGTAAGTGCTAATAATGAGCTTGAGGAACTATTTTTTGTTCACCCTACGTCGTACGCTTTATGGTGTACGTTCCCTGAAATCATGCTAATAGACTCCACGTACAATACCACACTGTTTAAATTGCCATTTTTGGAGATTGTCGGAGTAACATCAACAAATAAAACATTTTCGATGGCGTTTAGTTTTTTAAACAGTGAAAAAGGGCCTAATTTTAAATGGGTATTGCAACGTGTAAAGCTGGTGATAGAGGAAAGGTACTATCCACGTGTTATTGTCACCGACAGGGATTTAGCCTTGCTTGGGGCATGCAGAGCAGAATTCCCTGGTGTTCACAAAGTACTATGTCGATGGCATATTTCCCAAAATATACTTCAGCATTGCAGAGGTAGATGTGAGGACAGTGATGAGTACGACTCCATCAAACGCACATGGGATTGGATGGTTAAAGCTCAATCACGCGCCTTATTCGAGCAACATTATCGACGACTACAACAAAAATTGGTCAACAAACCGGGTACTTAATTATTAATTTAGTGTTTTTTATTATTTAACAAATATGCACCCGATTGACCTTGTATTAATTCATCGTTTTTCAGAGATTGCCCAGTATCTGGATAACTGGCTCCGAGAGTACGGGCACATGTTTGTCTCGTGTGTTACCGATGAATATCAAAGCTACGGCCAGTCAACAACGTGTAGAGTTGAGGCTCAACATGCATTGTTGAAATTATATTTGGGCACAGCACAATCCAACTTAAACACGTTGTTGATTTCGATTGATAAGATTCTTATTTCTCAAAAGAGCGCGATACAAGAGACTATTAATTAAGTATACACAACATTACTAACATTACAAAAAAATAAACAAAACAAAAACATTACAAACTTAAAAAAAAAAAAAAAAAAAAAAAAAAAAAAAAAAAAAAAAAAAAAGACAACTACAAGACAAAAGTACAAAAAAAAACAAAAAAATAACAAAAAAAAACAAAAACAAGTACACCCTCCCATTAGGGGAGGGTTTGTCTAAAAAATAGACTAGTGTGTGGTCAACAAGGGCCTTTTCTAATTTAAGCATTGTAGATGTTTTTAGATCGATTTGATTCGATGTCATGTGACACGTGCTTTTGGCAACAAGAACCAAACTATTATTAAGGCAATTTATCTGAAAATACCTTTAGTCAATGGGAAGTGATTTGCACACTCTCAAAAATGATTGGCACACTCAAATTATGAGTGTGTTGACATTTATACCCTCACATTGTTTGGACTTATTCTTATCCTGTAAGGGTATAAATGTCAACACACTCACATTTTGAGTGTGCCAATCATTTTTAAAAGTGTGCAAATCACTTCCCTCTAGAGCAGTAATTCTTAACAAATGCAACTACAACTTATACAACAGTCGGTGGACCATTTCTTTGAGTTGTAATTTGACTTTTATCACTGCAAATTTGCATCTTTATAAAGACCACGTAACCGATCCTGAGTTGCTTGACGTAGAAGCAATATTTTCTTCTTGTAATGTTTACGTTTCATATGAACTAAATTTATTATTTGTCACATTTTTTTTAAATGAATTTGTCAAAACGGAATATCTTTATATGTTATCTTTATGTTTATTTGGTTTGATTTATTAAATTCAGGCGGAATTTCGTCTTACTTGATACAACTTTTATAAGTTACTACTTACTAACATAGATATAGCGCGTGTTTTGTGTCTATCAAAATAAATGTAAATCATTCTTATTATTAAATGAGATAACGATTACATGGGGCATGGGTATTGATAAGTCAAATATTATATTTAATTTTAACATGTTGCGAAGGAAATGATTTGATATATATGTACATACCAATCAAGAAAACATTAAAACATTCTAACCAGGCCGTCACATGAATTTATGAAATTTTTGAGGGCTATAGACGAAATTAAATAATAATGTATTTCGATAAGCAATGCTATATATAAAGTGTCACAATTTACAAAATATAATGTAATTAGTTAGCTAATCGTTCTAACATATTACTCATTTAAGATACTTTCTTATTTATATATATATATATATATATATATATATATATATATATATATATATATATATATATATATTTTTTTTTTTTTTGTGAAAAATATACGTACACATGCATATAATTATTAACGAGACAAATTTTGAGGCCCTTAAAAATTTTAGGGCCCTGTACGGTCGCTCACCTTGCACACCCTCAAAACCGACCCTGATTCTAACGATATCAAGTATCGAATAATAGAGCCACCTAGGCTTATCTAGTTTCTTTGACACTTCCAAATATAATGCTTTAACAAGTGATAACATTTTTCTTTCAAAATATTTGATTTTGTAATGTTCAATAAAAACAAAACTAGTGACAACATAAGAAACTCTATAGATCAAAGTAAATGATATCTTAATAGAAAATGTTTTTTTTAAGACACTTAGAACTTTTACATCCTCATTCCACTTTTTTAGACGTCAAAAAGTTTGTTGATATAAAAACCAGGTTCATTATACATGCTAAGACAGGGTGTCGTGATTTTCAAACGGCTAATGATTTGTACACTTTAATTTTTTATACACTTTAATTTGTGCATTCTGCAGTTGTATCTTTATTATATGTTGTTTTACAGGTTTGTACATTTGAGTGTGCAAATAACAAATGAGAGCGTGACAATCAATTCCTTTTTCAAACACACTACTTTCACGTCAGCGTCACATCACCATTCACCACACTACCAAACCTATCATCAAACAAGTGTTATGGCTACCATTTACCATCAACAAAAATTATAAAAATATCACGCTTTATACAAATATATCTTACAATATACCTTAAAAAAAAAAAAAAAAAAAAAAAAAAAAAAAAAAAAAATCCTATTGAAATTCTTTCGGTGGTTGAGACCACCAAAAGAGGACGAAAAAGCAAATTAGATGATAACCCATGTGTTGGGTAGAAATATAGAATCTATTAGGGTTTTATGTAGTCTGTATCATAAATGGTTCGTAAATAACCAATTCTAACATGGTATTAGAGTTCTAGGTTAATTTCTCACGAGGCATAATGTTTATTGAACCATTTATATGTCAAACTATATAAAACCCTAATGGATTTTACATTTATAACCGGACTGGATCATACTAATCTTATCATCTAATACTTGGGTGCAATGGAGTTTCGTGCTTTGTGGTACCACCACCTCCATAGTGACCAACCTAAGAGTATGGACAACTTGCAAACCTTATACCCATCCGGACAAAAATATTAGGGCTGATTATCGTAATTTTTAATTGTTTTCAATCTACTCATATCTTTGTCACTTATCAAGCAAGAGAGGTTGTGTACTCATGAGTCATGTGCATGTGCAATAGTAGCGTCTATGTGAGTTGTTATATGTAATTAATCAACTTCAAAGTGGTTTAGTGATAAAACGTATAAAAAAAACCCTTAGAAGAGACAATAGCATGAAACTCTTTGTGTAAATATTCTGAACTGGCCAAAGAGAGTCTAAAAATGGCAAGGGGAATAATGGTTAGGTCATGCATACAAGAGCAAAAAAAATAATAATAATACTCGACTTGTTTTTTTTTATCGAAAAAGAGAAGCTGAATTATCAATTAGAAGAAATTACATCATCGGTTGCACATATACATGCACATTGTGGAACGCTACCTTCTAAGATTAACTCATCGCTACATTCCAAAGCCCAAGAAGCTATACTATGCGCAACCTTATTCCCTTCTCTTTTGACAAAAGACCAATTACATAAACTAAAACTTAAGGAATTAGAAACGATTTGTGCAAACATGCTCGCAATTTGAAGAAGAGTAATACCTCTCTGGAGTGCGTTAATTAAGCATAGAGAGTCTGATTCAAAAATGACCTTGGAATAACCCTTGTTGTGTGCTTGTTTTGTCGCCCATAAAAGCGCCTTAGCTTCGGCCTCCAATGGATAGCTTGCATAGCGTTCTACCCGAGCACCTGAAAGAAGCACATCCCCACGATCATTCCGAGCAATGAAACCCAATCCAGCCTTACCAGACTCTTTTTGCCATGACGCATCACAATTAAACTTGATGTAGCCATCTTGCGGTTTGGTCCACTTAATTGCATCTTTAGATTTTATTCGCTTTATGGTAATCCATAAGCGAAAATTTCGCCATAACCTCGACATTTGTTTCTCTTTCGCATACTTGACCATGAAATTGTTTATTTCTTCTCATCCAAAGGCCCCATTATGAGTTGCGATCTCCTAGAAAAAGATCAAAAATTAAAAAGCCTAAAAAGTGTTTTTAGCATTAAGCTAGTGTCATGTGTCCCCCGCTCAATCGCTCCCCTTTTTTTTTTAATATTTTCGGTTGTAAGTCATTTTGGTCATTTGACTTATTTTTTAAATTCCACATTAAATTTCAAATGCAAATAATTTTCAAACGAAAAACTTTTACAAAAAAAAACCGATTTCATCATAATTTTTAAAATTTAATCCTTTTTAATTTGGTATAAATCGTTTTAATTTTTCCGGAACTTTTTTTTTGACATATTTATTGGGTCATGATTTTCTTAAAAATTGTAGCATTTTCGGCTCTAATTTTGTCCAGTTTAAGGCCGAATTTTGCAAAACTTAAAACACGAAAGTTGTAGCTTCTTGGCCATTTTTTACCAAGAAATTTGAATCACTCATATCCGATATGATATGAGTGAGATATCACGCGTTAAAGATGACGTCTTAGTCATATTTAGTGCACACAAAGTGTTTGATAAAATGACTAAAAGAGATTTTTCATATCAAAATACATTTAAATGCATTAATTGGTCAAGTTATTTTCAGTTTAACAAAACTATCAGTTTATTTTGTTAAATAAAATTGATGAACCCAAACATTTGATCAAATTAATGAACCTGAAAAGAACTGTGATCAATTTGATGAACCCAAACATTTGATCAAATTTGATGAACCTGAAATTTTATGAACCTTAAAAAATTGATGAACCCAAACATTTGATCAAATTTAATGAACCGAAATTGTTAAATCTGAAAAAATTGATGAACCTGAAATTGATGAACCAAAGTAAGTGATGAACAAAATGTCTAACTGATGAACCTATAACCTATAACTTAACTGATGAACAAAATATAATCTAACTGATGAACCTAATAACCTAACTGATGAACTAAATGTATATTTAAAAAAAATAATGATTAACAAACATCACTTTTTGAATGTTACATTAATAAATTATTAATAATGCGTTGTGGGACAAAAATTAGTGCATTTAACTCGATGTTAAGACAAAATCTAAGCTAAACATTTCATCAAACACGTTATGTGCAACAAATATGACTAAAACGTCATCTTTAACGTGCGATATCTCACTCATATCATATCGGATTTGAGTGATTCAAATTTCTGGGTAAAAAGTGAATCAAAATCTACAACTTTCGTGTTTTAAGTATATTATGATTCAGCAATTTTTAAGGTAAAAAATAGGGTCGAAAATAGCAAAAACATCAAGAAAATAATGACCCAATGAATATGTCAAAAAAAATGTTTCAAAAAAATTAAAAAGATTTATACCAAATTAAAGAGAATCAAATTTTAAAAATTATGGTGAAATCGGTTTTTTCTAAAAGTTTGTCGTTTAAAAGATATATGCGTTTGAAAATTGAGGTGAAAAAGAAAAAATGAGTCAAAAGACCAAATTACCCCTGGGCGGATTTTATGTATTAGTATAATTTATAGTGAGGGACATGTGTCACACTATGAATGACTTTATACATTTTTTTAATTTTTCTCACTTTGCAAAAGATCCGGTGTCTTATAAAATGACTTTTTTAACAAGACACAAATTTGTTTTATTTAAAAGTTATCTTAACAAATTATCTTAACTAAATATTATTTTTAGGTTAGTAAGCTTAAGGGGTGCTTGGTGGGGGGTAAAGGGGGAGTGGGGAATGGGTAAGGAATTGAAAAGGGCCCACATTCTTCAAATAATGGTGCTTGGTTATAGAGGGGTAAGGTATTGATTACCCCGTAGTAGGTAATCAACCATTATAGAGTAAATTGGGGGGTAAGGTATTGATTACCCACCTCAAGCATTCCTTTGCATTCCTTTCCCTTTCCTTTTCCCTTTCCCTTTCCCCACTTTGAACCAAGCGGACCCTAAGTTAACTTTTCCTTTTTTTATATGGTAAACACACCCCATATAAAATTACCCTAAAAAAAAGATAAATAAGTAATGCCAATCGCAATAATGTTGTTTTGGGCCTGTTTTGCATAGTGATTTTGGGCTCTTCCCCTTTGTTTCTTGCAGCTTTTTCTAATAAACACCCCTTAAGAGTATGAATATCGCCCACATTGATCCAAACCCTGATTATAATAAATTGAGTATCTGACATTTTCCAATATAAATTTATTAAAACTAGAATGGTGCCGGCCGCCGCGTTGCGGGCGGGCCTGTTTTTTTCCTCGAAATTACGATAAGCCGAAATTAAGCTGAAAAGTTCATATCCTATCACAATTGAAAAGACCTTATACACCTTTTTAATTCATGAAATGTTAAGTACGCATACACTTTAATAGTATAAGTGTACTTGTCGAACGCGTTTATTACAAATGCTTTATATACGATTACACATGACCTTTACCATGCATTCCAAATGATGAAATATTAAGCAATTACTTGGTAACATAAATGATGAAACATCTTCTGTCCAGCTCCAAAACCATCAAATACAGAAACTCAGTAATGATGTACCTTATAAGCCGATGACACCTGTTCCAGCCTCATTTCGCCACTTCAAACACATCAATTTTCATCACCTGTTGGAAGCAAGAACCTGAGCATAAGACCAGTCGTTTTATCTAATGAATTTCGTATGTAGTTCATCGCCATCTGGTTTTCCCATGCTTCGTGTGGTCTTTGTCGGTGTTTCCTCTTGAGGCCATCGTTACAGCTGGTTAAAAAAAACAATTTGGCTGTAATATATGTCATTAAAAGAGAAAAGTTTCCATTTCCAAAGAAAACATATTCGCACATACTACAAAGAACATAAATATTCAACTTGTCAATTAAAATGGTGAATCAATAAACTTTTAGATAAATCTATTAAGGAATGTGCATCACCTGTTTTATGTTTGAAGTATGAAAATCACAGTCAGCTCTGCTCCTCATTTGCAAATTAAGGAATATGCATCACCTGTTTTATGTTTTAAAAAAGGAAGCAAAAAATAAATTGTGCCTGTGTGCGGGTAAACGCCATCTGGGCCTGCTGTTTTGACCGATACTAAATGTTACCCGTTACGACCCTGAAACTTTGAATTGTTGCTTACCTGTTACGACAGTGCAAGTTTGACCCAATGTTTGTAATCATACTCTCTGTCAGATAATACCAGCTTGCGGTTTTCTTCCTCCAACTTGCCACATTTATATTTCAGTTCCTGAAAAGTACATTCTTTCTCATCAGGTTCTGGAAATTCCCAACATCTTCATTGAAAATTCAACTCTGTAAGGTGAACGTGTTTAAAAGACCCAATTTACGCAAGGTAAAATCCCTGGTGAAATTCCCAATATCATATACGCAAGGTAACATTTTCACATAAATGACCCAATTTCGCAACAAACACAATAATCACAAATTTATACCTCAGTATGATATTGCAGCTCGTATGTCTGGATTTAATTCAAGAATGTCTCTTGCATTTTCCATTTGACGTTTCAGCAAAGTCGTGTGAAGAAGACATGTTAACTGCAATAGGCATAAGAAGAGTTGGAACCATGTATAAGATGCAGATGTTTGGTGTATTTAACCACACACCTTTTCACCACTGTATGAAAGAGCAATTCAAAGGAATCCAAATACAAATGTATGATGTTCCAGCAAAAATATATATGCGCATTCACAATTACGAAAAACCATTAACAAAAATGGTATTATTACCTTTCGTAAGGACTACTTCTAAATGATCTCCAACATGAAGAGTTTCGAAAAGATAACAGGGAATTCATATTTTATGTTGGTGTTCCTTTTTTTTTTAAGTTTAGTTTAAGTTATGGTGTGCGTTTAATCATATTCATTTAGTAACCCAAATTAACGATTAGAGAAACAAATAATCAATTAGTGAAGAAATTTATCAAGCACTTATAAATTGGTCTTGATAACTACTGTCCACAATCATGTTTGATGAACATAAAAAAGTAAACACATTTTTTAGCAGCTACCAATTTAGATATGATCATGTGAATAATAACCTGGATTTCGACATTTTGTTGTCACCATCTTATTAGGCACTGCTTCGCAATCCACTGCCAAATTTGAGGCATCACTTGTTCCAGGTGTTCTCCGAATTAGTGCTAACCACTTTTTAGCCAAGCGTTGTCTTCTGTACTGAACACATTTCCAGCATTAACAATTTCATAAACTTAAAACCATTTTTTAAAAAAGAAACTCACCCAAGAATGTCAGCAGGAAGTAAAGTATACAATTTGGCTTCCCATTATCGCAAACTTCAAGACCTGTTATTTCGCAATAATCGATATCTTTCCTGGACACATATATAAAGAAGGTAAAGCTTACGGATAGCACAATGTAACTCTATATAATTCATACATGTGTTGTTTACAACATACCTTTTTAAAAAAAAAAAATCTTGACGCTATAGTCAACAATTCTATGCCACTCCGTTGTTGTGACATAATGACACCATCTCCTTGCACTCCTACCCTTTTCCTGCCACAACCGCCTGTGCAAAAACAACTTAAAAATCAAGAACTTCAGCTAAAATACTACAGTCTACCGTAAACTATCAATACAATTACTCCATTTAATTGCTTAAACTATAGTGTAAATCTAATAACAAAAAACCTGTAAATCCATTCAACTTCAGAGCAACATCAAGTAAATAACCTCAGGAGTTTATAATAGTTTATTTCCTGGCTTATCTAAGTTCATAAACTGAAGCTGATGAGTTGATAACTTATGGCTTATCTAAGCTTACACGCTAATAAAAGATAGCTCTTGCTTTTCCGAATTTCTATAAGGTCAATAAGACTATAATTAGTTAATCCAAAGTTCCAAACATCCAGCTTAAAAAACATATCCAACAAAGAAGGCATTTGGGAATTGGGATTACTTATTTTGATCCGCTTCTCCATATAAATAAGCACTTTGTATGTGTTGACTTGCGAAAACATAGAAGATCTTGATAGACAATCGCAAGCGGCTTCTTTTCCTTGTACCTAAAACAATATTTCCAAAAGTTTAGTCCCATTATTATGATTACAAAACTGTCACAACTACAAATTATTGAGAATTAGTACGCTTGAAGGTGCACTTTGGATTATCACAATAGTCTAAGCTGCTTATTAAATCCCAAACATCATGTAACTACCTTAAGACATCGCAAACCACCATAACATAAATTATATGTCCATGAGACTCTGATATAATATGTTGGTCATCTACACCAAGATTCAACAAAAAAAGATCATAAACTCACTTAACAAATATACCCATATGAATTCCACCTTACCGACATTAAATTAAGCATAAAGTCATAAACTTCATAGTTAAAACATAAGGAAAATTGAAAAAAGACCAAATAGTCAAAACCCATATCAGAATAAGCATAAATTCAAAACCTTTACATCTAAAAGTCACCAACGAACTTACAAAGCAATATTTCAACAGAACATAACCATATTTACCTCCGTGTTACTCGTCATCCGCAAGTCGGTAAAAACACCATCTCCATTTTTCTTGCACAAATATTCCGTAAGTCTTTTACACAAAAAAACCCGAATCATCCGAGGGCCTAATTCTTCCCAATGTTGTTCGTCGTCTTCTGCACCACCAACATCAGCAAAAAAAGTAGAAGCGCTAGGGTTTGTGTGTAAGGTACCCAGATGGAGATATTTCTTATTCAATCAAAGATCTGATTTTTGATATAATGAGAGAGGCAGATAATCGGTAATTGTGTAGTTGATTCTAGAGAAGTAGTATAGCGTAGTATATTATTGAAACGGATTGGGGCCGGTAGATCTCTTGGGCTAGGAAAATAGGCTTAGCATTTGGGCCACAATTTTGGCGGGAAAAAAGGTAGGAAAACGGCGACGTTTCGCATATGGTTTAATAATATGTATAATGTATAATGAATTCAGGTGCAAAATCATCAACTAACAGTAGTATTAAACATGAAAGCGGCCATGTTTCACCTTTCAATTTTCATAAATTGTTTAACCCAGATGCTTCTTGGGACAAGGTCTGTTTTTTTATATGTTACATTTTTTTAGTATGATTGTGATATTTTAACCTTATTATGTTGTAACAAGATTCTATATTTGTTTGATATAGTCAATAGTTTTTGTTCATTTGACATATGGCATTTTGGTGAAATTAAATTATTTATGTACAATGTATGATAATCATTTGATGTTGATGGTTATGACTATTTTACTGATAATAGACTTGTCGAATATTGATGCAAGATTACAACAACAACAATGTAGATAGTTATACCCTTACCCGATTATGGACCTCCAATATGGATGCAAGATTGTGAGGTTTAGTTTGTATTAGGTTTAAACTAGAATAGGTCCTGTTGGAGGGCTTTTCGAGAGATAAGTCGTTGGTTCAATCCCAACTCCCGACTAATAATCAAGGGGTGCCCGGGGTCAGGGTTTCCCCACAGACATTAACCTTTCGGAGAAACTAGAATGAAAAGGTTTATCTGTCAAGGTTGGTTCAAGTAGTTAACTGATGTATAGAAACTTAAATTGGATTGCTAGGTTAGCTCATGTCATACTTGTAGGTGTTTGGGTCAGCATACCATGACTACATTTTCGCTTATAGTAACTTCCTTGAGTATTAAGTTGAGCTGTGAAAAGATAGGAAGGAATCTTGAAAATCCATAAGAACGCACAAAGTTGGAGTTTATAGAAACTTAAAATTGGATTGCTAATAAGATATTCTCCATGCTTTCATAGTTAGGGTTCAAACCTTACTAGGTACACATTCGGGGTTGGGGAGGGAAAGGGTCGGAAATGGTCACGGGTATACCTCGGTTCGGCGGCGTGCATCCGAGTCAAAAGGCTCGCCCTCCCCCGGTAACCTGAATAGTGAAAACCTCATCCGTTTTTAATAATGCTTGTATGATTTTTAAAGCAGCATGCGCGTCCAATTTTGACATAGGTCGATTTTTAGACAACGTTAGAGATAAATATTTGTGATGCCAATTTGGACTTCGAGATATCATATAATTGCTTCTTTTTCTCTTAACCATAATTCTAGAAGTTGAGTTAATAACCACCATATTCCTCTGCAGGACCAATTAGGAGATGTACTTCATTGGATTCGCCAAATCATGGCTATTGCGTGTGGGTTGCTGTGGGGTTCTATTCCTTTGGTTGGGGGCATCTGGATCATTTTGTAAGCTAAATGCTTGTACGCCATTTAGATATTAATATTATAACTGGGACCTGGTTTAAGCCTATGGGAATTTCCAACTTATTATATAGAATTGCTTTCTCTTCCTTTATAAAAGCTGTTAGTGGACTAGTGGAGTCATCACTGGTTCAAATACCGGTCAATAAATTTTCTCTCAGACATTGCCTAAAAAGTATCTTTTGTCTATAACTTTTCTACCAATCATGGATTCAAAAGTATCTTTAAGCTTTTAATCATAGTTAAATTGTATCATTCCATAAAATATAGAAA
Source organism: Artemisia argyi (assembly GCA_030686995.1). Taxonomy (NCBI): domain Eukaryota; kingdom Viridiplantae; phylum Streptophyta; class Magnoliopsida; order Asterales; family Asteraceae; genus Artemisia; species Artemisia argyi. Next base: position 137,985,444 of record CM060677.1, read on the forward strand.
ACAAAAGAAAGGATTGCAAAGTTGGACTTCCCATTAACAAAATAGTTGTTTTGGCTCAGCACAATTATACAGGCGCTGGTTATTGCTGTTCTTTACATGCATCACTATAACATGTACTGTCTTTGGTTTCAGATTTCTGCTTATTTCTTCTAGTATAGTCTATGGATACTATGCAATCATATTAAAGGTTGATGAAGAAGATTTCGGGGGTCATGGACCCCTTCTCCAAGAGGGACTTTTTGCGTCAATTACACTCTTCCTGGTAAATTCCTTAATCCATGGAAAGCTAGCTGTAATTCAGTTACATTTTACTGGTTTTTACAATCTGTTTTTCTTTTCTTTTTTTTTTCAGCTCGCTTGGACTCTAGTATACAGCTTGGGTCACTTCTGATTTGGTTTGTTTCTAATCACCTACCATCGGGTCATAATGGTTTCAAAAGCACATTCCACTAGGCACGGTTTTAAACTTTTAATGCAACAAAAGTAATGCCAGCCGTCTTTTCCTTGCCCATGTCGTCATTGAACATCACATTTCAACCATCAATGATTGTACAAGATAGGATGTGCATTGAATGTTAATTGCAATTGTGTCATATTAATTGCAACATCTCAGTTCCATCATGCAAATGAATTGTGATGGATGATATGATTTAGTCAATGGATATGTTGCCGACATCTAATTAGTAGCTCAACATGTTTGGTGGTATGTCAAAGCACATTGCAGCTAGATAAGTGAAGAATTGTGAATGTCATAGTGTTATTCCTTTACTCATAATACTTTCACATTTGTGGTTTTTTATACATGGTGAGCTAAAAAATGAAAATGTTGTGGTGATGTAAAAGCACTCAGACATAGGTTTCATGTATTATCTTTATTCCATAAAGATTATTCGATATAAGACTTGTGATAACTTTTGTTGTCTTTATGGATTTGCAGAATCAATATTTTTCTATACCAAAAGTAAATAAAAAAAAATTTAGATCGCCCCTCGTTGTTAATCAATTTGGAATATAAAACCAACTTTTGTTAACATAAATCTGTCTGAAGAAGAGTACAACAAGTACTGAAACTTATATTTACTGAAGATCTAGTTCATATCATATAGCTAGGATGCACATTTAACAATTCCGCAGCTACTTGTATAGTTACTTGCATAAGAGCATACTTGTGTCTAAAAATAGGAGTGAACCAAAGAATCATAGCTATCCAAAATGAATTCATATCAAGTCCAGCTTTGTCCTCTGTTCGTTCTTCTTCTTCGGATTAAATATATTCGGCCATATACCCACCTTTTTCCTGGTTGTGCAATCGATCTCTGCATAAAAAACAGACACCGATAAATTTTACAATAAACGAAAATTTCATAGTGAATAGGAAGTTCAGCTAACATTTTTAAAGCAAGTTGTTAAGTTTGTAGTTGCAAGCATGCCATATAAATATAATCGGCCACATTAATTTATCTAGTAAAGAATAGAAACATTGATAAGTTTGAACCTGGATTCCATAAGTATGAGTATTTACTATAAAGAAAGGAATTTTGGCAAATACCTCAACTTTGGTGCGGAATTCTAATAAGCATCCACATACATGACAATCAGCTTTATGTGGGGAATTACTGAACGGTTTTGATTTTACAAATGCAAATACCTGCATATCAAAAAGCCACTCTAAGTGTTAAACTAGTGTATCATTAGCGACTGAAAAAAAATTAGAAACTAAACTTGATTACACGTAACAGAGTTTTATTTAAAACTAACCTCCTCCCCGCAATTTGGGCACGCCCCTTTCAGTGCCACCAAGTCATTTTTCCAAAGTCCTTGAAGTGCTCCAACTGTTGAGAATTATAACAAGTTGATTTTGAAACATGACATGTTGAAGGAATGGATCTTTATCACATGTGTATGAAGATTCTAACTGATGCTTTATTTTATTACATATTGTGAAATGATGGCAATCAGAGTTTGCACTTACCAGAAGCTGAGGCAACTGGATAGCCGATCATTGATCCCAGCGTCATTATGAGCATGCCATTCAATATGGCAATGAACTCAATGAGAGGAGCTTGGCTACTATTGGAAAATTCAGAATCAAGAGCATCTTTAAGGGCTTGACCAAAAGTGTAAATAACAGGAACAAGACAGGCTGAACTTCCAATTCCGAGAAACAACAGCCACACACTTGCTAATGCAAAAACCTGAGAAGGATCTTCCTGCCCTACATCCATGCCATATGACGTCTTAGTGGATGAATATTTATATACAAATCACAAAGACTCATATCAAGGTATGACAACTGAAAGAGACTAATACAAAACTAAAAACTGTTTATAGCTATAGCTGATAAGCACATAATTACCTCAGCATCAGCATAAGTTGAGTGCTGCCTTAAACTACAACGTGGATACTTGACAACATACTTTGATCCATACCACCGTAACTTTAACTGTTTCAGTTGAGTTTCTCAATTAGTACCTAATGAAGATTGATAGATGCAAATGAAAGAGGGTCTGATATTACCTCAACTTTATCAAACATATCGTCAACTATCAACGGCTTCCCACTATAGTATGCATCCCGTGCCTAATTGATGTTTAAGAGAAACTGATTAGCACACAGTAAACAGAAGGCAACTTGCACACTACGACAATTAAAAATAAGAATAGATTGGCAGTTAACCAAGGAATCAGCTCTGGAAAGATAACACCTTCACAAATAAAGAAAGCGATTCATGGCATATTAGAACCTCTGCAACATGGTCAGATCCGTGTGAAACAGATAACTTAGTGGTCTAAAAAAATTCTTGGTTTGAGTGTTTCATCTTTAAGGTTCTCTAATACGGAGTATTGATTTTATCATGCTGACAAGATGATTAAGTTCAACATTCCCATTTCCATCTGGCTACGATAATCTGTAAACCGAAAGTTCCTTCTACCAGATAATATAAGTGCAAGTTGCAGTGTAGTCCACAAGAAAATTGACCCACAAAGTTGTTACTATTGCCAAGTAATAGCAAACGAAATGAGTTGGATTACTGCTTGAACACACTTCGGGGTGTGTTTGGCACAATGGGGTGGGGCTGGGGCTAGGCTGGTGCTTATATTATAAGCCGAAAGTTGGAGCTTATATTTTTATAAAGTTGTTTGGGGAATTAGTTGGAAATGAAGGTTATTAATGTAAAATCGCATAAAATACATCAAATTAAATTCAGATATATTTCCGGCTTTTGCGTGATAATCCATTGTATTTTGAAAGGTATTTAAGTAATTTAACTAGCTATAAGCCCTCATAAGCCCCTTTCAATGGGCTTGGGCTTATGGAGGCTTATGACAAACAAGAATAAGTCTACGAAAATCAAAGCTCCTCTGCGACAATTCAACTAGTAACACGATGCATATGTAGACAAAACCAAAGGTTTCTTAAATTTCTAAACTCAAACTAAAGTATACTAACTTAACAGGTATTCCAATTCATATTCTAAACTAGTTAAAAAACAAGTCTCTAAATAGTAATTAAATATGTAAGGAAATGAAGTGGAAATTACATACTTGGCGATAAAGAGCTTCAAGGGTTTCTTGGGTTGCACTTTCAATGGGACCCACAAATATACAAGAAGGTCCTTCAGTCAACAACACTTTATCATCCGAGGAAGAACAAGACACTCTTCTAACAGACAAACTGCTGCTGCTATTGTTGTTGTTACTGTTCTTACAAGATATACGAACAGGAGCTAAGGTTCTGGTGTTTCTTGAAGTTGAGCCCATCACGTGTGGGCACGGGACGTTAGAGCTGGTTCCTGCGGCCATCGGATTATCTATCTCCCACCCGGTAGAGTGTGCGTGTTGTTTTTGTGAATGGAATTTTGGTGTTTGTTTTGTTTGTGGTCAGGAATGAGGAAAAAGAAATGTCCAAATTGGCCTTTCGGATTTTGGTAAGTTTGTAGTAGATATTTTTCTTGTCATTAAATACTTGTGGTTTGTAAAATACTACATTTTTTTTTATTTTTTTTTTTACATATTTGGTCGTCTTTGTCCTAAAATTCATTCAACCTTTATTTCTAAATCTGTCTCAAACCACTACTATCCTTTTTTCCGATCACATAAAATTATAAATAAATTATAATAATGTGGCATGCCACATTGTCTACATTATATCTTAAGTCATACCGTCTTTCACATCATCTTCTCTCTTATATTATCATTGACGAAAATTGTAAAAAAAAAAAAAAAAAAAAAAAAAAAAAAAAAAAAAAGAGGAAGGGAATAACCCCTCAAATACTCTATTTGTTGTTACCACTTTAAGCGGATAGAATAGTGGTTGTATAAGATCGACTAAGGGCGGTGCTTACTAAATTTAGTGGTTCTATATAAACTTCTTAAAAGCTTTAGTGCTTCTCTCAGTTAAGAGGCATTAAGGGTTTTGACCTACATTTCTTCCCCATTAAGAAGAAAAGAAACACTCCCCAAGCTTATCTAAAAAAATAAACAATGATCCAACACAAGTGTAGACCCGTCATTACTCTTCCCCTCTTTTATGTTGCGCCGATTACTATATGATATTTTGCTTACCACTACCAAATGACCTAGTACTAAAGTAGTTATTGGTTTTCTCACAAGAGGTCATCGGTTCAAAAAACCTTATTGGGCGTTTAAATTTAAGGGGTGGCATTGAAAAGTTGGAAACGGTCTCTAAATTAACCACGGTGTACATCTAAGCTAAAAAACAAACTCGCTCTCCCCAGGTAACCTCATAAAATCTCATCCATTTATCATTTTACCTTTTCATTAATAAATCATCAAAGACTCAAAATATATAGGTAAGAAAATCCACAAATGGGTCAAACCCTAATCGACTTAATCAAAACATATATCGTCCATAACGCGTACAAGATACAGAAATTTAACGTAAAATAGGTGTAGATTGAAAGAGAAAAAAATCATAAATTATTTGCAATAGTTGATAGTGAGTTTGTTTCTTCGTGTTCATGGTCACTCGTGGATGCCATTGCAACTTTCTCGTGCTCTGGACACTGTAACGACAATTGTTAAGTAAAATTATTCACTAATTACAGTGTCATCCTAGTGACCTATCACATTCCCCTTTATGGGAGAATTGCGTATATATTCTTCCGAAAACACATAATTGCGTATATATCCAAGCCAAAACCATAATTGCATATATATCCTTCCCAAATATTATATTTGTCATATATATCCAAATTCTTAATTTATGTATTTTTAAATCATAAAAATACTTGATAATTATATTTTAGATTGAAAATGACTATCATGCCCCTTCTTTTAAAGATACGATCATTCCTAGTGATCAGATGTAATTCTTTTTTCTCAACATACATCATCTACAACTGCAAACCCTAATATGTACTCAGGTAATTCACTTCTTTTTAGCCGTATTTTTGTTCATAGATACGATCTATCATACCTAAATGATGTTTTAACTTGCTCTTGATAATCACCATTACACGCTTTAGTTAAAAGAAGAAAAATATGGTTTGCCGTGAAGAAAAAAACATGATTATGGAGAATTGATAATCATAGCTTTAGTGTTTCCTCTTTATTATTTACACGCTACTTGGTAATTTTGCCAAATAAATTGTGTCATTTACATTATAAAGTTATGGCTGCTATTGCTTTTAAAGAAGAGATTGGCTTGGCAACGTTGGTCCTTTACCTAGGATACCTTTGTGAAGTGTAATTGGCTAACAGGAGTATTTAAAACTTAATCCCCAACCCCTTTGAGTGATAGTAAGTGTCACTAACCATGCCTTTTAATATGTTAGTTACTCATATATCAACAACTATATAACACAAGTTTTACTATGTTGCATGGATTAAATGGGTGCGTAGTTCACATGCATGAGTTCCATCAAGTATCTACTATCCTACTTTCATTTAGCAAGACAGTTCCACTTGCATATATCTGATGTTTTCGATCTGATTATATATATTATGTTACAGATAGCCATCATTAGATTCTTTTGTTGTTGTAAAAAGTGGCAGGTAATGATGTTGTTAATGTTCCTGTTCATGACCCGTCGATACCAATATTGGAGAACGTGGTTCACTCACCAATTATCGAGTATGTTTATATGATTTTATTAAAGCTCGGTACTTTTTACTCTTTCTAGTTCGTAATATCGTTTATGTACTTATTTTTAATTGTAGGCAAGTATCATCCAAGTACAAGCTAAAACTAAGATACAAAGGCTTCTTTAAGATGGTTAAGAACTCAAATAGGAGAAAATATTGTTTTGGCTCCCAAAAATGTATCTATATGGACACATGCTCATTCGACTTCAATGAACTGAATGAAGAAGTGTTGAAGCGTTATCCATCATATAGCAATCATGTTTTCTCAATTCTTTTTGTTGACAAGTACGCCGAAGAGCAATCTTTTATGGAGCTTAATTTTGATGAGTGCTTCAAGGTTATGCTTTGTATGTACGAGAAAGAAAAAGAAATAACAATTTATGTGACCACGAATAAGAATCTTGGGACAAGTAATACTCAACAAAGGTATCACCAATATTTGTATGTACGTTACTGCAAAGTGTGTATTCATGACACATATCTAATAATCTTTTGGTGCAGTGGTCAACATGAAGTTATTGAAGAACCACAAGTTGAAGGTAATTCAGATTATTATCCAAGTGATGAAAGCTACTTCAGCCATGATAGCATTGATGATGATAATTATAACATCCCGTAAAATTTTCCTACGATTAACATGTTATTACAACATAAATTAACCATTTTTACCCATAACAATTTTTTTTATATATACTTTGTCAATTACAATGTTATTCACTCTTACCTTGAAACGACGTTTACACCTGAATACTATACCAATCCTCCTTAATTATCTCACTCTCATCAGTATAGATGCATATGACATACTCTTTTTGTACTCTCGGAAAAATCCGCGCATTAGATTACCTTGTCGATCAGTATGAGTGTTAAGTCAGAAATTCTTAAGTAGGATGCTTTACAATGTCTTTATTTGAATGGATTGGGACGCCTTTTTATTGAAATAAAGAAATTGTAAACTACCGAACCACGATTTTATACTTCGTTATTTACATCGTTTGGGACGCTTCTCTATGTAAATAATGAATTATAAATAAATGGGCTTAATTATATCTGAAATGGCATGCGTATGAAATCGAGGATCATTAAAGTTCATAAAGCATAACTTTTATTTTATTGCCATACTAGCTTTTATCTCCATTTTGTCATCCACACAAATGGTTAGGACCACGAGTGGTATGAGAAGCACTAAAACTTCAGCCAAAGACCCACAATTTTCTTCTGCGTATGCCTAATTCTAAGGCATTACGGCACAACCACATTATTCAATCATGTACTTACTTTACATTCTGGCGATTTATGAAACCGTTTCACGACATTGTATGTGATTACAATGGTCTCTTTTACTTCTCCGGCACTATGAGTGATATAGTGATCTCCGAACCTTTCACAACTTTACCTAAAATCCATCAAAATCTATAAATTCCTCTAATAGAAATACAAGATATGGAATTGCTAAGGAACAAACAGATTCATCATCTACAAAAGCTTGGAACCAAATACCGTGCTGTCACTTAAAAATATATTTAACAAGTTTCTCTTTACAAAAGCTGAAGTTCAGCAACTTTCTCTTCATTCAACAAGTTTCCACTTGAAAACTCTTATTATTAAAAATTTGTTAACAACCAACTAGTTTAACGGGTAGGTTACCCGCGAAGATCTTGATGTTCACGAAACAAGATATTGTGAACCATGTTTATCTTCAAAACATGTTAAAAAAAAAAAAAAAAAAAAAAAAAAAAAAAATCTTCATTCAAAATGGAATTGTTTCTTAAGTCAAGTTAATCAAAAGGAATTGAACATAAGACAACGTAAGTAGTTAGAACTATTCAACAATTATGACTATGAGAACTGCTATCATCAAGGAAAAAGCTAATGTAATAGTAGATACGTTAAGCTGTAAAGAAAAATTAAAAAGAAGAAGCTAATGTAGTAGTAGATACATTAAGCTGGAAAGAAAAATTAAAAAGAAGAAGCTAATGTAGTAGTAGATATGTTAAGCTGGAAAGAACAATTAAAACCGCTCAGGGATTAGATCGTTAGGAATGACTATTTGTTCACCCCTTCCACTCACCTTTACAACTACCTTATCTTGGAATTCCGGGACAGGATTCAGTTTAACGGGTAGGTAATATAACATCCCGTAAAATTTTCCTATGATTAACACGTTATTACAACATAAATTAACCATTTTTACCCATAACAATTTTTTTTATATATACTTTGTCAATTACAACGTTATTCACTCTTACCTTGAAACGACGTTTACACCTGAACTTTAATAACCTAGATACCATACATAACTTAAAACGTTGATACTTAATAATTATACGTTTCAATAAGTACCAAATACAATTTATATAAATCCCGAGCCTACAAAATTCCCATGCGTACTCACTAATAATAACGGACCCTTTATTCTTGGCTCCCTTCCTTTGAACTTGATTCACTAACAAGCTCACTAAGCTCCACAGCCCAAGCACACATCTAACTATTATTTTTACAAGTCACAAGTACATATTTGATTTGACTCAGTCGATCGTAACTTTTACACATGACATACCTCTTTAATTCACAACTCTATTTTCCATGCTTCTAAGAATCATGAATGACAATTGTTATCAACTTTCAAATATAATTACTATACTAGAATATTAATCAAGTTAAGGCACCTTACACGTTTCATCTCAAATTAACACAAATAGTAATGACACTTCGTATAAAATTCTAATGAACCACCAACTTTCTGTAACGAATTTAAAACCCAATTTTAAGGCTCTTCTGGTCCGAACCAGGAAAAGTGTAAAACATGAAAGTTGTCCGAAATAATGTTTTACGTCCAGACTCGCGAGATTTTAAACCAAAAATGCAATACTAGGCTGTTATATGTGGAATACGACCTGGACTCAAACTTGAAGACTCACCTCCCTCAAATGTAACCTAGAACACCATGTGCAAACTCTTACATCACTACTCATTGTCCATCTATGCTTGTAACATCTTGTTTGGTCATTGTTGGAGGTAACATGTAAATGGCAGCTCCTTAGACCTTCACCTTCCTCGCATTGCTACTCCCTCAAATGAAGCCTATGGAAACCATGTGCAAGTTCTTACACCACCTCCCTTGCTTCCCAATCAATGAAATGCCATGTAAAGGTTTCTGAAATCACTCGACATTTGTTCAATTGATATCCCACTTCCTATGCTCTCCAATCATACTTACACACTCAATGAGATTCCCTACCATATATCCAAATCTCGTATATATAGAGCCATGCAAATCAATGTTTCTAATTCACTACAACTCACATCACATACATACATACTTGTAGTTTTCTTTCGAACCAAGGTGGAAAGGTTTTGAGAAGCTAGGAACTGATATTGGTTCGTGGGTGAGCCCTTAACCAAGCCTTACACCATCGTCTTTCCACATCTCAACTCTCACTAAACCAAACTTAAACATAAAATGTTATTCTTGTTGTTCCTGTCGTGAAAAGAAAGAGAAGAAAGGAGCAGAAGTTAGGCCATTATTCTTCCTGGTTCTAAATACATCTTTGGTTGCTACATGAGACGGAGTAGAATGCTAGGAGGCTTGGTGACAATCTTGATTTCACTTTGATCCTCGTCCACGTTCCCTACGAGTTCCTCGCCACCAAGTTGTGGTGTAGTAAGTTCCCAAGCTCACTCCTCTTCACATAAATATTTTGGTCACGTATTGGTTTCATGCGTGACCCTTTTCATTTCACTTTAAGCATTCATAACTCACTTTGAAAACACTATTACAAATATATCTTTGGTCATTGTATGGCAAAGCAACGTGGTAACTCAGCTAATAAGCTAAATGTAAAATGCATAATGAGATTTGAAACATGTTATAATCAATTAAAAACACACCAAGACTCATACATGCAAACCTTTTGAAATCAGATTTGTAATGGTCAAAAGAGACTCGTGTGGCACTATCTTTTACCAACTTAAGCCTTGACAAGCTTGTTCTCATCTTCACCATATTCAATCTACATGAAACATACGAGTTATATATGAATCGGGTCAAAACTTTCAAACCTAAAATGACTTGTGAAAACACTAATGAAAAGTAAAACCAAAGTTTGGCTCTAACAGACTTGTACTACTCGACTCACATTATATAAGGTGGCTCGAATAACTCATCTTTCAAATTGTATAACTTGTTTTCGAAACATAAACTTAACCCTTTTAAAAACGTCACATGAAACTAGCTTAATAACTATGGACACTTTTGAAGTCAAGTTATATAAATGAGTCGATATTCATTTAAAGCTTATTTTGGTCTCCAAGTAAATAACCCAACTGCTATTTAAAGATTTAGAGAAGAGGAAACACAAAAACTCATTTTGAGACACATATATACGCATCAATGCATACAGGAAACTAATAAGATATAACAAGATATAACACAAGATCATAAGACTTTATAAGTTTAAACCCTTATAATATTGTTACAATTTCAGTCCCTCAAGTATTATACATGACATTTTCCACCCAAAACTTTTATAAGTTGTAAACATGTTTATTTTAGACTAAATATGTTATTATTTAACTATTTAGGTTAAAAGAGTCACGAAGTATAACTTTAGGGTCTACATAGAAACTTAATCACGCTTGACAAATTAATATTTTATGACTATATCATAGTAACATATAACGAGTCCTACATTTTTTAGACGATAATGAAGTTATAATTATGAATAACTATATATTTCAAAATATATAACATAAAATTATATAACTTGACGTTATTATCAGTTAACTTGAATACACATTAAGAAATATTTAGTTCTCAAAACTCATCAATTCATTTAATTAAAGAGAATTGACGTTTACTACAAATTCATCATTCATCAACTTTTAATACATATCATTTATTCATGACGAGAAATATAAAATAATAAACGATACTTATACATAAAGACAAGTTATATTGTATATAACTTGATCTTGAACTATTAAGCGTTTTGCCACGCAAGCCACCTCAGCCACAAATCATTCTGTCATCGAACACTATTCAAATCACGATTCTCGATAAGTTGAACTTATCTCGGACTTCCATATCATTCAGGTTATCTTCGAAGTCATTTCCATTCTACCTCTGACTTTACGTTATCTATGCCTATCATAACTCTCAGGTGAGTCATAGCCCCTACTTTTACTTGTTTTATAATTGTTTTGTAAACTCTTTGGGGGAGATACATGCTTAACTACTTGCTTTTACTTACAAAGGTGTTTTAAACCTTTACGAACTACTATAAACTTATATTTTCAATCTCGTAAGAAAATACATACTACCACCATGAACACAAGTATCCACTAGTTATGTTATGGGTGCTAACAACTGGCCCACTGGTTATGTTATGGGTGCTAACAACTGGCCCACTGGTTATGTTATGTAGTTATATTATGGGTGTTAACAACTGGCCCACTGGTTATGTTATGGGTGCTAATAACTGGCCCACTGGTTATGTTATGGGTACAACAACGTGGCCCACTGGTTATGTTATGGGTACAACAACGTGGCCCAAATCTCGAAACTTGTGTTCAATGGATTTATAAACCAACTACTATTTTGGGTGTTGACCCGATGAAGGGCAAACCAATGGACTATTTTTGAATTATTAAGAAAATCACTCATTTTCTGATTTTGATAAATCAACGATTTAAGCTATGAACATTATGGATTTATTCACACTTTAATTTGATAATCAACTGTTATTATAACTACTTTGGACTCACAAACTCTTTGATTTTGGAAATCGATATTCGAAACTATAAACTCTATGAACTCACCAACCTTTGTGTTGACACTTTTAGCATGTGTTTATCTCAGGTCCATAATGAGCAAGGATGACAAGGAGGAGCACGGATACTTATAAAGGCTATAAATTTTCCTATCATTCGAAAACTGATTTAATAAATCTTGGGACAAATGGGGACCTCTTTTAAAACTCTGGTGTTTATATTCGAATGATAGATCTTTAAAATGACTAAAATGACAATCATTTTCTACTAATAAACTGTGCGCTATGAAGTAACACCAATCTAATTTCCGCTGCATGTTTTCAAAACTGGGGGTGTTACAATAATGCTGATGATAACGATGAGGATATTGAATTTAGAAATTGAAAGTTTCTCAAAAACTTACTCAAACAGAAAGAAATGTTCAATGATGAAAATAAATACAAGATTCCCAAACGTGATTGCTTTTAGAACATCTATGAATAATCATGCAATCACAAATGAGTTTAGTTACTACATTGAGAAAAGTGATCTTGAGCGATTCACAGCAAGGTGTGAACACGAAGAATGTCCGTGGAGAATTCATGCTTCTCTTCTGGAAGATAAGGTTACATTTGAAGTAAGTATATAACTGCATAAAATTACATTATATAGCATGCATGTCTTGTTTAAATGAATGAATTTTTACTCATACAGGTTAAAAAATTGGTAGAAAAACATACATGTACTCGAAGTAACATGGATGGCAATAAGCATGCCACTCAAGCATGGATTGCTAGCGTAGTTACTGACAAGTTAAAATCTGATGGGACTGCAAATGTAGGAGAGCTTAGGAAATGGTTAATGAAAAATTACAATGTTAACATACCATACCACAAAGTCTTTAGAGGGAAGGAACAAGCCTATTCTGAAATGTACGGTAAGTGGGAAGACTCTGTTGGCATGAATATTACGATATTTAATCTAAACATTCTCTTCATGTTTTGATGATGACAAAGATGTAAGTTACAACATATAACGTAAAGTGCTTAAGTTACTTGTGATCACAATTCATCTTTGCATTCTTACGTCAACAAGCCTCGACATCTCAACGTCTCGAGTTTGCCGCAACAATCACTTAAGGTATGTACAAACAAATGTCTAATACATTTTATGATCAAAGGGATTTTATTTAAACATTACAAAGTTTATAAAATGATATAAACATGTTATATATTTTTTGAAAAACAATTTTGATAATTAAAGGAAAATGTTTAATTCATAACAAATATATGAATTCAAATTTTTAACCAAAATCAGTTAGTTTTTCACCAAATAAACTTTCACCAGAAAAGACAAAGATTTCTGGCCGTTTCAGTAGGGCGGCCCCCTTAATTATGGGCGGCCCCCTTAATAATTAAGGGGACCGGCCATACAATTAAGGGGACCGGCACGCTCCTCTGTCAGAAATCTTCTCCTATAAATACCACCTCAAACCTGGTATTTTTCTAACCTTTTGCACAAATATTTTCAGATCCAATTCTCTCTAAACATCCTTCTAAAACCCTTTGATCATAAGATTATTAATCTTTGTTTCAAGTGATCCAATCTCTCATAACTCAAGGTGCAAGAGAAGAATCCTCCCCATCATAAAGCCAAAGATGTAGTTAGTGCTTATGATAAGTTGTGAGCTTTGTATATGTAATAAGTAGATCAAGATGATCTTACTTAGTAGTGAGTTTATGAGTGAGTAAGAAGTTGTGTGAAGAAGTAGTAGTGTGGAGAAGTTATGTAGGTATGAAGTAATAGATGTGTGAGTATGTAGTGGAGTATAGAAGAAGTTGTGAAGTAGTGAATAAATTGTGAAGTTGTGAAGCCATGAAGAAGTCGTGAAGCTTTGAAGAAATAGGTGTGTTGTGAAGAAGAAGTAGTGAAGGTGTGATAAGTAGTCTAGTAGTAGTGTTGTGAAAAAGGTGTGTTATGGTGTGAGATTGGTTCTAGCTACTATTAGAACTTGACATTTAGCTTAGTGTCGTTAAATGGTGTAAGCAAAAGTTGTGTAAGGTTTTCTCCGCCAAAAGGGAGCTTGTTGAGTAGTGAAGAAAACTCTCGAGTAGGTGACTCGGGGAGTGGAGTAGGGCAAGGAAGGTGTCCTTGTAGCCGAACCACTATAAATCATCGTGTCCAGTTTGCATCCTCTTTATCCTATCTTTTTACTTTCATTCTTGCATTTATCGCGTTATATCTATGCTTGCAAATATGTGTTGATTGTTGCTTATATTATCATGATGATTGATTGTGATGTAGTTACAAGTTAATATTATGATAGGATATAAAATTGTATGATATTGTCTAATGGACTTATATATATTATTAACACTTCTCATATCAAGTTTAACTTAATCGATAATTTGATACAAAACGTTTTAAGATTTCAAAAGGAAAACGTATTCACGTAAAGATCGACCAAAGCTTCATTCACAAAACTAAGTTTCGAAAACTAATTCATAAGTGTACATATATAACCGATCATATCGATTATATGTTGTTTTCACACTAAACTCTAATTGAAGGTTTTTCAAACAAACAATTGAATAAATTTGAATCAACATTTTGAAACCAAGTTTTTATAAAATCAAAAAGAGGGGAAAACTATTCAATCCCCCCTTCTAGTTTTTCATAATTGGTATCAGAGCCAGGTTGCTCAAATTTTCAAAACAAATGGTTTTAAAAATTGAGTACGATCCATGTATCAAATTACCCATTAAGGAGGATTAAATATGAAAAGTGTTTTGTTGATTAACTTGTATTAGTTTTGGTGATATATACACTAATTATACTAGCTCGAAATAATATTATGCTTAAAATAAGTGTTATATGTTCGGTAACAAAATCAGAAAGTTACACACCTTTCCGAAAAGTCAGAAAACATTTTTTTACAAAAAATAAAATTTTGAGTACCAGATGGGCGGCCCCCTAAATTGTCTGGGCGGCCCCCTTAAATACTGGGCGGTCCCCTTAATTATTTAAGGGGTCCGCCTGTCCGTTCGGCAGTTTTTCGAAAACTTTGAAAAATCATATAAAAATAACCGTAACTCCGTAGAAGTCGTGCCACCCGTCGTTTTAAAGGTAATTGAGTCTAATTTCATTTAAAAATACTTACAAGTAACCATTACAAACTTAAATAAGTAAGAAAGTCAAAATACTATACGGTGGTCAAAAATTTGTGTTTCATTTTAACGTAAAACTTTTGTTTTACCTTTTCCTTCAAGTCGAGTATTCCTAGTTGATATACTTTTGAAAAATTAAGTATTTATGTTTTCAAAATATTGATCTTAACTAAATTATAGAATTGGAGGAAACTATTTTATTTTCAAATAAATTCGAGCTAAGTAAACATTGGTGTATATAATACACAAAACGACGACAAGTGTTTTATGTGTTATGTGAACTTTTTTGTGATTTTATTTTCTTAATTGAATATATTAAATAATTGTTGCCATTTGAAGTTTAGCTATGTATATATCTATGCATATGTGCCCTATTAGTGTATAGCTAGTTTGCCGATTTATACTTAACTAGATCTTATGTTAAATTTCTTGCGTTAGGATTGTTATAATATGCTTGCATTGCATATAGGTATAGTTGGCTTAATGTTACTCAAACATCTTGTAAATGAGTTCAATCTAGTCACCTAAACATTTCAAACAATTTAATCTACTCTTCACAACACACTTAAATATTTTCTACAAATTAGTTTGTTTTACCTTAAGATGTTTAATAAGAGAAATTGAATCATTGTAAAACATTAATAGTTATATAAAAGAAAAAGTATTTTCAAAATCTAAGTGTGTTCATAATAAGTAAAAATGAAGAGTCTTTCACAAAAACAAAGCATATAACAATCATGAAATAATAAGTCAACTTTCAATCATTCACTAATAAATAATCTTAGGATTAATGGAACACACTATCAAAATGTTTATTTATTTCAAATGAGTGTCCGTGAGGGTCAAGAAAGATCTTGATATTATATCAATTCATTATTCAAATTATGGTTGATATATTCATCAAATCTAATTGACGTTTTTTTTAGTGTGGACAAGAAATTGGATTGCTATTTGTTTAGCTTCAATATTATATCAAATTATAACAAAAGATATAGTCTTGAATCTGCATACTCAATCACACTAGATTGATATGAAAATAGTTACATCCTTTGTAGATGAAAAGAGTGTGCATTGAATCATAACTCACACTTGTGTTGATAATGTCATATTGAATCTACTTGTCCAATAATTGTGTTCCAAATATTAGAATAACATTTTAAACACATTTATTAAATATACAATGAAGTAGGATTGACGACTTGGATGTTTCGTCCGAAATATTCAAGCAATTTACATTGCAATGCAATGGATAAATGTGTCATATCCGAAAAACCAAACATGAGCAAACTAACAACATATGTAAACTTTGCTCACACTACTTAAAATCGTCACTTCAAGATAAAATACATATTTAAGAATAATACACACTATATATTCTATGTATTTCATTTTCTTTGTAGCATGAATGGTTGTGTTACAAGATAATGCACTACACTTTCCTTTTTGAAATAATATAAGTTATTAGAAGTGAAAAATAACTTGTCACAATCCATAAACAAATATTTTTTTTTTCAAATACTTGTTAAAGTATGATATATAACATTGGCAAAAATCATAGAAAATAATATTTGTTTAAAAATATATTAATGTCTAGTTTTGATATCATTTGAGAATCACAAACTCATTTAAGATAAATAATCTTAATGAGATTCATTTCACAAGAGATGCTAAGGTGCACTCTTAAGTTTAGCACAGCTATTAAATCAAGTAATATGTCATCAAAACCAAACAACCGGTAAATCATGAAGAAAAGATTAAAACTTTTTGTTTACCCTTATCTAAACATTCAACACGTCTCTATTAGGATCGTGAATAAAATATATCATCTAGATTTACCTTCATTAAAACATGATGTTTGAGTCACATTAAGCCAAGTATTAGTGAATCAAGCAAACTTCATGTTTGGTAATCTTCGATAGGTAAATTTAGGAACTCAATTTCTTCTAAAAAGAGAATGACTACTGGAGAATCTATTGACTAGAAATTCAATTTAACCTAATGGTTGAATTGCTTCTATGTGAGAAGTTGGGTGTGTGTAACCCGTAAAAATGGTCGTGTTTAGCCTGAATTGAGCACCACTAGTAATAGTCTCATACTCATTCTCCAACTTGATTAAATTGCTCTTCCTATATATACCTAACGCTAGTTTACTTTTATGAACTTTGCTTCTCATTAGATTCTTTCATTCCCAGATTTATGGCATATCGCATATATGTTGTTTCTAGATGTTTATTTGCTCCTATGTGATTTGATTGTATGCCTTTACATGCTTAACTCTATGTCCGGATGAGCACGAATTTAATGGGAAGGGAAAATACACTCACTCACATATATTCCTCTACCTTACACTCAAACCTCATAACCCTTCTTTAGTACATCCTCAAACCACCCATGTGAAATGAAAAACCGAATCATCCTTTATACTACCAATCTCGAGTCATCTACCATTTCCATGCCCTCAAAATTTACCTTCCTAAACCACATCTTTCCTACACTATAAATACCCTCTTCCCATCATTAATGCCATCACACCCAAACATGTCATCTCCCAACAACCAAAAACCTAAGATTTCAAGAACCGTAAGGATCTCCGTCAAACCCGTTTGG
This sequence comes from Artemisia argyi, assembly GCA_030686995.1. Classification (NCBI taxonomy): domain Eukaryota; kingdom Viridiplantae; phylum Streptophyta; class Magnoliopsida; order Asterales; family Asteraceae; genus Artemisia; species Artemisia argyi. Next base: position 138,003,076 of record CM060677.1, read on the forward strand.
AGGAGGAAACTTGATTCTTGTCATAACTCAAGTGATGTTGTTCCAAGTCAACCAACTACTAAACCTCAAACCCACAATAATGACTCATCTCACAACCTATCACCCACTCATTCCCTCATTCATGCTTCTTCTTATGATGAGCATGCTCAATCCCAAAACAACAATCCCAATCTCTCAATCAATACTTCACATGTTGCTCATTCAACAAAAACACCACTCACTCTTGGAGAACCTCTTCCACCCATTTCATGTTTTCATGACTACCCAAGCTCAACCATGTCTCCACCACCAAGAGTACCACCACCACATCCTACAACCTCACATGCCATTCCTATGTTGCATGTTCAAACCTTCACCCAAGACAACCATCATGTTCCACCATCATCACCTTCCTCCGAACACTTGAAGTTCGTTGAGGAGCTAAAAGAGGCTCATGAGCTTAGTGCTCTTTTAGCATTACATCTTGCGCAACGCAATTTGGATCCAACCCAATCAAGCTCACCATCATCACCACACAACATCAACCAAGTTGAGAAGTATGTCAACAATTGCCCTTGTTGCATCTTCCTTCAACAACAAACCATTGCCTTGAATGAGCACTTCACTTGGATTGAGTATCTTCTTACAAGATCTCAACAAACATCATCACTTGAACAACATCCAAACTCTCAATCAACCTCTTTCGCTCCTAAATCTACACCCCTAAAAGTCAAGCGAATTTCTTTATGAAATGCATATTTTCCACTTCCTAGCAAGCGAAGAACACAAAGAAGATATCCATGCTTCAAGTGTTGTCAAGCCATCACCACCTCATTCACATATCCATTTTCGGTCGTCAACCAACAAAACACCTAAAAATCCCTTGATTCCAAATCATCCACCCTTGTCAAATGTTATATTAATCTAAACCATATTTGTCAACCTTTTGTCATTACCTTCCCTTTTCATTCACGCTCATCCTTCTTTATTTTTCTACGTCTTAAAAAGAAGGCATCTTTATAATTTTTTTTTTCTCTTTTAGAATATATATTTTCGTATCTTTTGCCAAAATATGTCGGTAGAATCTTTGCATTAGGTTCCAATCATTATCATGTCTTAAGCTTTAGTCATGGTAATTTTTTTTGGGAAGTTAGGTTGTTGTTTTTAAAACAATAATTACATGTGTCATATTTTTAGTGCATATACCTATTACGTCCATATATTGTTCCCTTATTAGTATCATGCATATACCTATCATCATCATTATATATATTTGCACTTGTCTACTAACTTTGTTTTGAAGGATTACTTCATCGCTCGATTCTTTGGTAGCCAAAACTAGTTTTGAGCATACACCAAGGGGGAGTATACACCAAGGGGGAGCATACACCAAGGGGGAGCATTAAGGTTGATTGGATCAAGGCTTCACTTACGATGATGCAAGCTCGCCTTTTACACTCTTTCTCAAGGGTTCAAGCGTAGTTGAAGTCTCGTCTAAGTGTCCACCGTTTTGCTTCGACAAAAGGGGGAGAAGAAGTGTAAACAAGTAACTTATACATTTTACTATGAGTTATAGTTTACATAGTTTGTCATCATCAAAAAGGGGGAGATTGTTGTCATGAATATTATGATATTTAATCTAAACATTCTCTTCATGTTTTGATGATGACAAAGATGTAAGTTACAACATATAACGTAAAGTGCTTAAGTTACTTGTGATCACAATTCATCTTTGCATTCTTACGTCAACAAGCCTCGACATCTCAACGTCTCGAGTTTGCCTCAACAATCACTTAAGGTATGTACAAACAAATGTCTAATACATTTTATGATCAAAGGGATTTTATTTAAACATTACAAAGTTTATAAAATGATATAAACATGTTATATATTTTTTGAAAAACAATTTTGGTAATTAAAGGAAAATGTTTAATTCATAACAAATATATGAATTCAAAATTTTAACCAAAATCAGTTAGTTTTTCACCAAATAAACTTTCACCAGAAAAGACAAAGATTTCTGGCCGTTTCAGTAGGGCGGCCCCCTTAATTATGGGTGGCCCCCTTAATAATTAAGGGGACCGGCCATACAATTAAGGGGACCGGCACGCTCCTCTGTCAGAAATCTTCTCCTATAAATACCACCTCAAACCTGGTATTTTTCTAACCTTTTGCACAAATATTTTCAGATCCAATTCTCTCTAAACATCCTTCTAAAACCCTTTGATCATAAGATTATTAATCTTTGTTTCAAGTGATCCAATCTCTCATAACTCAAGGTGCAAGAGAAGAATCCTCCCCATCATAAAGCCAAAGATGTAGTTAGTGCTTATGATAAGTTGTGAGCTTTGTATATGTAATAAGTAGATCAAGATGATCTTACTTAGTAGTGAGTTTATGAGTGAGTAAGAAGTTGTGTGAAGAAGTAGTAGTGTGGAGAAGTTATGTAGGTATGAAGTACTAGATGTGTGAGTATGTAGTGGAGTATAGAAGAAGTTGTGAAGTAGTGAAGAAGTCATGAAGTTGTGAAGCCATGAAGAAGTCGTGAAGCCTTGAAGAAATAGGTGTGTTGTGAAGAAGAAGTAGTGAATGTGTGATAAGTAGTCTAGTAGTAGTGTTGTGAAAAAGGTGTGTTGAGGTGTGAGATTGGTTCTAGCTACTATTAGAACTTGACATTTAGCTTAGTGTCGTTAAATGGTGTAAGAAAAAGTTATGTAAGGTTTTCTCCGCCAAAAGGGAGCTTGTTGAGTAGTGAAGAAAACTCTCGAGTAGGTGACTCGGGGAGTGGAGTAGGGCAAGGAAGGTGTCCTTGTAGCCGAACCACTATAAATCATCGTGTCCGGTTTGCATCCTCTTTCTCCTATCTTTTTACTTTCATTCTTGCATTTATCGCGTTATATCTATGCTTGCAAATATGTGTTGATTGTTACTTATATTATCATGATGATTGATTGTGATGTAGTTACAAGTTAATATTATGATAGGATATAAAATTGTATGATATTGTCTAATGGACTTATATATATTATTAACACTTCTCATATCAAGTTTAACTTAATCGAAAATTTGATACAAAACGTTTTAAGATTTCAAAAGGAAAACGTATTCACATAAAGATCGACCAAAGCTTCATTCACAAAACTAAGTTTCGAAAACTAATTCATAAGTGTACATATATAACCGATCATATCGATTATATGTTGTTTTCACACTAAACTCTAATTGAAGGTTTTTGAAACAAACAATTGAATAAATTTGAATCAACATTTTGAAACCAAGTTTTTATAAAATCAAAAATAGGGGAAAACTATTCAACCCCCCCTTCTAGTTTTCCACAGACTCTTTTCTACAGATGGATGAGTTCAAAGAGGAACTACAAAACAGGAACCCGGGAAGTGTTGTTGATATTGATTTTGAGATAATCAATGAAAAAAAGTGCTTTAAACATTTTTTATTTCACTAGCTGCTTGCTCTAGAGGGTTTCTTGCGGGTTGCCGTCCTTACGTTTCTCTGAATGCTTGTCATCTAAAAGGTAAGTTCAATGGTGTACTAGCCGCTGCCACGGGTATCGAGGGTAACAACTCCATTTTTCCAATAGCATACAGTGTCCTTGAATCAGAGAATACAAATTCTTGGACATGGTTTCTTGAGTCATTAAAAAAAAGCAATCGGGACACTGGAGGGTCTTGTTATATCATCGGATATGCAAAAAGGTTTATCATCAGCTATTATGCAAATTTATCCAACTGTTGAGCATAGAGAGTGCATAAGGCATTTGTATAACAACTTTAAGAAAACCTATCGTGGTGACTTCTTCAAATACAACCTTTGGTGTGCTGCAAAAACTTATTGTATTATTCAGCATGAAAGATTTTTAAAGGAGATTGCCAATAAATGTGAAGATGCAATTACATATCTTGCTTTGAACCATAATAAGAAATGGAGCCGAAGTAAGTTTGGCACTATATCCAAATGTGATTACATGACCAACAATATTTCAAAAGCATTTAATTCATGGATAGGAGCATGTCGTTATCAGCCTCTGCTTGATCTTCTTGATGACATTAGAGAAAAGATTTTGAAGTGACTTGATGAGCAAAGAAGGATTTCTATAACATGGAATGGTACATTGGTTCCTATGGCTAAGAAATATCTCATCAGTATCTCTAAGGCAAGTAAATTCCCCTTAACTATTTAATTTGTTCTTATATGTTAGTTACCTATATATGTAACGTATCTTTATTTATGTTTTACATGTAGAACTTGGGTGAATATGAAGTTTGCAGAAGCAACGACAATCACGCGGAAGTGAAATATAAGGGAAAACGGTAGGAGGTAACACTAGATGAGAGAAAATGCTCTTGTCGGGTTTGGCAAGTAAAGGGTCTTCCATGTGTCCACGCGGCTGCTTTCATTACATTCATAAGGGAAAGTTGGGAAAAATATGTTGACCCATATTTCACAATTCAAAAATTCAAAGATGCATATGCTTTTGAGGTCGCTACGATGCCTGGACGGGATCAATGGATGCACCTAGAAACAGTGGAGATAATACGCCCACCTGTTATCAAACGGCCCGTTGGACGACCTAGGAAGAATAGAATTGTACCAGCAGATGAGACCAAAAAAAGAAGCAAGTGTAGGAAATGCGGTGGGCTTGGACATCTTCAAAAGACATGCAAAAATCCACCAGTTGAAAGTTCAAATCTTGGTGAAACATCCACCACCAAAAGGTTTTAAACTTTTAAATTTCTTTTATTTTAACAGGACTTTTTCTCTTAATATTGATTCGAATGATAATGATTGTTTTCTGTTACAGGAGAAGACGGAAGAATACAAAAGCTCAAGAAGGCTCTGCCGAGTTGGGGTCGAGATAGAAAAGCTCAAAAAGACAGCTATTTCTAGAAGTATTTGTGGTTTAGCTGCTAAAACACTTGTTATTTTGATATGTTGGGTTAGTTTAAATGCTAGAATAATTTATTCAGATGTTAGATTTTTGTTCGGTTTATAATAATAAGTTGGATTTATATGAGTGGAATGTCATACTTTGTCAAGTTTTGGTTACTTGAACATCTTTTGCTTGTAATGTTGTAGCCACATTCAGTGTTGTGCTAAGTAACATATAACATATTTGATAGAATCATGTGGATCGTATCCAAGACACAAATATAACATAATGGTTGTAAACTAGTGACTGTAATGGCTACTGTGATGCTGTACAACAACTGCAGTACTTGCAGGAAGAAACCCGAGCCGACCCGAGGCCCATTTGGTTTTGTTTCGGTCTAGCTTTTCCACATATTTAACTTGCATTTTCGCTACTGTGATGCTGCACAACAGCTGCAGTACTTGCAGGAAGAAACCCGAGCCAACCCGAGTCCTATTTGGTTTGTGTTGGGTCACTGAATTCCCCAATCTTCTTCTAACAAGGATTTGAACGTAAAATAACCTAAGTATAAACAAGTCACTGAGTGAACAGTAACTCAGTGAGTCACCTTCAGGATGCTTAGACCGAGCCTAAGAAGAAAGGTTCTCCATTCAGTGAGGCGGAACTCAGTGAAGTGTGATCTAAGCCAAGAAGAAGGTGATGGGTTCAGTGAGGATGAAAATAACTCACTGAACCCCAAGACTCCTCAACAACTTCATGGTACTGAAGACTGATGACTAGAAGACTGAAGTTTTGGCGGGACTGGTCGGGAAAGTTTGATCTGTTTCACTAAAGTGCTTTCACTTTAAGGTCAAACTTTCCTCAAATGGTTAAAACCAGGCTGTCATCAGAAAGTGCCTTTTGGACTTAACCTAAAGAAGTTTCCCTTGCCAGAGAATAAAATCTATCAAGATTTTATTGAGGAACACTTAGGTCCATTGTATAATAGGGTTGTTCACATTTGTGTATAAATAGGTAGCATAAGAGAGGATTAAAAGTCGACAAGTTTGTGCAATTAATGCAAAGCATTCACAAACCACTTTTACTCCTCCAAAGAACAACATAACCCCTGAGATAGCTCAGTGGGTCCTGAAAGTTGTCACTCAACATTGTTTGAGTTTAGTGAGGAGTCAATACCATACTTGTCGTTTTCAATCCCAAGTGTTATTCCGCAAACACTTGGGTACGATTCTTTTTGATTAACTTCTAATAAAGAATTAAACGTTGAAAAATATTGTCTCTTATATCTACGTTACTTTATTGTTAATCATTTTATACATCTTTGTTTAAAGTCGTATAACTTGGTTACTTTAGCTTTGTAGTTATAGTTAACCAAGTAAAAGGGACCAACAAGTGGTATCAGAGCCTCTGATTTGTAAAACTTAAAGCTGTTTTCAAAACTTAAGAGTGCTCAAGTTTTTAAAATCAAGATCCCACTATGACTGACATAGATGTTCCCCAACTTTTCGACAAAAAGGGTGGAAGTTATTCAGCAACTGCCCCTCGACTAGAAGTTGGCAAATTTAATAAGTGGAAAAAGCGAATGCTTTGCTACTTAACTGGGATGGAACCATATTACATTAAGTTGATTAATGATGGTCCATATGTCCCAACAACTGCCCAAGGTTTAATTAAACTTAAAGCTCAGTGGACCCCAGATGAAAGGAGGGTGGTCAATCAAGACCAGCGCCTGAAAAGCATCATTATATCATGCCTTCCTGATGATATAATGGAATCAGTGATCAACTGTCCCACTGCCCAGCAGACATGGACTGACCTGGTTCATAGCTATGAAGGGCCTTCTGATACCAAAAAGAATAGAATCATAGACCTGAAGCTAGAATTCAATACCTTCAGGGCCAAGGATTCTGAAAGTCTCTCTGAGACTTATACTCGGTATAAGACCCTCCTGAATGAGCTGACCAATGATGGTGTTATACTGTCAAAACATGAGATCAATGTTGGTTTTGTCAATAGTCTCCCTGAGAAGTGATTAAACTTCTCTCAGGGATTGAGAAATGCAAACCACATTCAGAACCTTGAGCTCCCTGCCATCTATGGGAAATTTGTTTATGAGGACAATCTTATCACCAGGAGATACCCTGGTAAAGCTCAGGAGACCAAAAAGGCCTTGACAATTTCACCCATATCAACTGCTTTCTATTCAAAAGGTGTTGTGCAGGATCTTCAGGATAGATCTGATGATGAGGTTGACCAAAGAACCAGTGAGGAGTATCTAAATGATCTTCAAATTGAATTTCATGAAAGAGCACTCCTTGCTAATTGATGAGGCGAAAAATGATCCATTTTTAGGGGGTCATTTAAGCCCGAATCCGAATTTATTTGATCAAATATTGCCCTAAATCGTTCCTTTTGTGATTTTAGGTACTTTGGGAGTGAAATCTGGAAAAGGAAGCAATTCGGACGTTTTTGGAGCATAAAAGTGAAGAAAACACTAAAGTCTTAATTTTCCATGCTGGGAACAGTGCATGACGGCGTCAAGAGGAGTTTCCTGACGGCGTCAAGAGTTAAAGTCGTGACGGCCTGGAAATGCAATGTTCTTGACGGCGTCAAATGTAGATCTAGGCAGTCTGAGGATTGTTTTGGCGGCGAGGTGACGGCGTCACCTATTTGGTCTTGACGCCGTCAGACCCCTTTTCCTATATATAGTTTTCTAATTTTTCACATTTAAGGAGAGAAGTTTTGGGGAGAAACCCTAAGTACGATTTTGGTGTAACTTTACAGGTTTTTCAAGGGTTCCAACCCCTTGATACCTTGCATGATTAATCAAGATAAGTGTTCTTCTAATTCAGTCAATATGTCTATGTGTTGGTTGTCTATATCATGTTCTTATCTTAATTCCATCATGCTAGGCTAGATCTATTTTGTGTTTGCTTAGATCTAATGAAACCTAGATGTTAATTATGTGTTGATTACTTGTTTATTCTTGTCTTGGATGAATGATTTATATGTTAGGCTTAAGAAAACTGGCAGATCTCCAATTGGTAACATGCTTGAACGTCTTAAGAAACATGAACCAACGCGCACTAGGTCTTTATTGGTTGTATTTAATGCATGAGCCACTGTTTACAATCCCTATAGTTGTGCTGGGCATGGTGTAGGAGGAGATAAGAGCTCATAGAATTGGGGAGTTATGTGTGCCACCCCATGAATGGTATTAAGGAATACGATCCGTCATCCATGCAATTATAACAAGTAATTAACGTGTAAAAGATATCTAGGGAGTAGTGAAATCTAAGTAAACACATTTTCTCCAATTACTGCTCACAACTTTAGTATAAATTCGTTTATTTTCATTTTTAGTATTTTATTTTGATTGCATCTTAGTATTGGGTTAGTTGAATAGCAACTAATTCCGCCCACTCTTCCAAAACCCGAGATTTTACTTGCTTTCTAAAAAATATAAAAACACAAAAATAATCATCCCTCACCTTTAGAACTAGTATTTAGGCTTTCTAATCCTAGCGACACTATTCCTAAGCTGAACGATCAATCCCCCGGTACTTGTCACTATACTATACTACAACGATCAGGTACACTGCCTGGTGGGGGTTGTAAGCTTCTCGAGATCCCTCGAGAGGTAAAGCCTGTTGCGATTCCTACGCATCACTAATTCAAAAAGATTTTTTAAGAAAAACAAATTCCCTTCTTCAAAAGCAAATGAAAACACTGAATGTTTTAAATGTGGCAAAATGGGCCATTTTGCTAAAGATTGTTTTTCAAAAACAACCTCAGAACCATCCTTCAAATTTTCAGGAAATAACTCTTTTTCAGCCCAAGCAAATTTCAACCAAAAATGCTTCAGTCTAGTCAAAGATTTGAAAAAGTCCCTCAAATTGACTTTAAAGCCAAGTACAGAAAGGCAAAAGCTAAACTTGCCCTTTTTGAATCATCCTCAACAGTCTCTCAGCCTCCTCAGGCTCCAAAGCCATCTCAAGCCAAGAACAAAGGGCTTGTTGCTGAAACATATGACTGGAATGAGGTTGAAGTGTCCTCTGATGATGATGAAGTTCACATCAGTGCCCTGATGGCCCTATCAGATGACAACAAGCTTGCTGTGGGGAAGAGTCATGCAAGAAATGGTGAATTGGTTAACATCACTATGAGGAAGGTAAACCTTTTACTTTCTATGGATGATGATGATGATTGGAAATCTTACTTAGATTATATTAATGTTGATTTTAAGTATGTTGAAGAGCAAAGACTTAACTTGTTTTCAAAATTTAACAAACTGAGTTTTGAATTAAATCATAGTAGAGATGAACTACTTGCTTTAAAACAAGCCAAGCTTGAAAGTGTTACACTTCAAATTCAAAACTCTGAACTAGTAAAACAAAATCAAGCTCTTCAGGAAGAACTTAAGAAAGAAAAGGAAATTATTTGGAAATGGACTCAGAAAAACCCCAAACTTTATGAAACACTGAGTCTCACACCCAGCTCCAAAAAGGCTGGTTTGGGTGGTGATCAACTCACTGAAGTTTCTGGGGAGAGTAGTCATTCAACAACTTTTCTGTCAACTAACATACTCTCTAGCAAAGAACTTGCTCCTAAACCCAGTGATTGGATTGAAAGAAACAATCCTGACAGTAAAATGCCTAATTTTAATACTGGAAGAATCCTGGAGCCAGAAAGTCAGGCTATCAAGGAGCTTCTAGGAGTCACTGATGAACTTTGTCCTACTAAGTCCATCACTGAGTCTAAGTCTGATTCACCACTCCCTCCACTGAAACATCTTCAGGGAGCTGAACCCAATTCTAACCTTGCACCATTAGTCTATCAACCACATTCTCCCAAAGAGAAATCAGGTTTAGGAAAGACTATACTAAAAAGACCTACTACTGCACCCACTGAACACCAAAAACCTTCAGTACCCACTGAAGTGAAGCATGAAAGCACTGATTCAAAGGTTGATCAGCTTACTGAACTTGTCAGGATGCTGAGTGAGAAAATTGAGTCTACTGAAAAAAACTCTGACTCAAAATCTACTAAGCCCTCAGTATCCTCAAGTTCTTCCAAACCAAAAACCACACCAGACCCTCAGGGAGATGTGAAATGTACAATTATCCAAATCACAGCACTGATAAATGCTACAGAGTCCTATTTTGTATGATATGCAAACAAGAGGACCACAGAACTTGTGAGCACATCCCCCACACTGCTTCTTTAAAAGCAAGAGGTCTATACAAAAATCAAGGCTATCAGTATGCCACACCTTCCAAACAACGACTGAAGGCAAAACCTTTCTCGCCATGTCCTCACTGTGGTTTCAATGATCATCTTCCTGATGATTGTATGATGAAATTAGTTTTAGTTTATTTTCATTTCTAGTATTTTATTTTGATTGCATCTTAGTATTGGGTTAGTTGAATAACAACTAATTCTGCCCACTCTTCCAAAACCCGAGATTTTACTTGCTTTCTAAAAAATATAAAAACACAAAAATAATCATCCCTCACCTTTAGAACTAGTATTTAGGCTTTCTAATCCTAGCGACACTATTCCTAAGCTGAACGATCAATCCCCCGGTACTTGTCACTATACTATACTACAACGATCAGGTACACTGCCTGGTGGGGGTTGTAAGCTTCTCGAGATCCCTCGAGAGGTAAAGCCTGTTACGATTCCCACGCATCAAGTTTTTGGCGCCGCAGCCTGTGGAATAGTTATTGTCTAGGTTAGAATTTCTCTTTATTAGGTCTACTTGCTAGATTCCCTTCTAGTAAGATTTTATTTTTCATTTTTAGGTTCTCCTTAGTCTATCTCATTTCTTTGTGTCTTTGTTCGTAAACTGTTTCGATGGATAACAATAACATTGATCGTTTGATTCCTGTTATTCGTGTTTTTCGTCGTAGGATTTTCCAAATGCCCGCCCCACTTCCTTTAGCAGAAAATGAGAACCCACCTAACCTCTCACCCAACCACCACTTTGACAATAATTCTGAGTTAGAAGAGTCTGATCATGATGATGACCGTAGGGCTAGTCCTTTCTACTATTCAGACTCCGATGAGGATCTTGATGATGGTAATGTGATTAATGAGAATAGGATGGAAGAAGAAATAAACCCTCTTAGGTATGTTGACCCTAGAACTAGGATTGAGTGTGATAGCTCATTCAACATGCAATTTCCTTGTAAAATCGGATTTAAGAGCTTTAACGCCTATCTTAACTCATCTCTCCTAATGAACATAATCTCGCGCAATGAATATAATAAAATCATGGTAGATGAGTTAGAATACAAAGGAGAAAACATTATTGCTAGGGCAATACCATTACATGTGTTTGTAGGAAGTTTGGTTTATCTTGTTGAGTTCATGGTTATGGAGAATTTAGGAGAATTTATTGATGATAAATTGACCCAAGTTGTGTTTGGAAGACCTTTCAAACGGTTGACCAACCTCGATGAAAAACTCATAGAAGGGTTAATTACATTCTCGGATGGGGATGAAGATTTTGTTTATCAAATGCCCCGCACACACCCTAGGTTCAAGGACTTCTCCATGGAAAAGTGTAGTAGGTATCCGCCTATAGAAATGTTAAGTGAAAATGATAAGAGAAAAGGACTTAAGTATGCTCATGAAAAGAATAAAAGATAATATCGCGGGTGCTTAGAGTTAGGAGATGATTATAAGAAAGATGAGGCGACTATTAGATGGCTCACACTTGGTTATGTGAGCATAAGCGATACACGTTAACCCATGACCTTGAGTCTAGCTACAAGACTCGTAAATAAAGAAAAGCGCTTCTTGGGAGGCAACCCATGTTTTGTGTGATTTTATTTGTTTGATTGTTATTTGCTTCCGTATGCATGCTTTATTTTTATTGTTGGTAGATCATGTTTCTAAACTAAATAGTGGAAATACTTTACTTTGTTGTTTTGACCTAGTCTTAACTCCACCTAGAAGTATTTTTGCAAAAGATAAGTGTAAGGGGAAACCCCAAATATGTTTTTAAGAAACAAACCGATCATGATTCTCCACAATATTAAATGAGCATGTATATTCGTATTTGTTAGAGTCAAATGCTTGTATTGAGTTATAATGAAGTTTTGCAGGATTTTCCAGGAAGTAGGACCAAGTTTTTCCAGAAATTTTCCGGAAACTTAACATAAGGATTTCTGCAGGTCAATTCTGACGGCGTCAGGAGTTAAAATCTGGAAATTTTACCGGTTTTGTTTTTCTAACGGAGTCTTATGGTTTTTGTGAATTATTAAGTTTTATAATCTCCAGGAGATCTGCAAACTTCATTCCACAAGCATTATATCTTATCTTGTTTTCTAGGATTTAGAAACTTATATAGGATGCCGCCGATTTTACGCGAGGTTGTCTTGTCTATTTTGTCAGGTTTTACAGGTTATGTATGACAAGAAGATGATTTATATTCTGGAAGGGAAGCTTTGATTGTTCATTTTCTTGGAGGAAGATTTAACCTGGCCATCCTATTATCCATACCGAGCGAATCAGGGGAGTATTTGATTTCATTCTCTTTACTTTTTCACTTTTACATTCTTTACTTGAACATTGGGGACAATGTTCATCTTAAGTGTAAGGGGAGGGTAAAAAGATGATACCTTACATATGCACTTTCGCTTGAGTTTGCTTTGTTTGATGGTAGATGTGTAATAAAACTATGAGAAATACTTGTTAGTACAATTTAAGCGCCAAATTTAAAATTTTTTACAACATTTAGGAGTGAAACTTAAGCCATAGCAAGCATCTCATGGATAGGAGATTGTATGACTAGCACATAACCGTATATTCAGAAAAATTTTCCACCCAAATATGTGAGGTTCGCCTTTAGATTTGATAGGAAAAGCATTTATTATTAGTGCTTATGAGTGTACCGGTAGCATTTAGATTCTAGAACTTGCGTTAGTGATGCATCCCGAGACCGCTAGTGAGACTACATTCGTGTGGTAGGATTTACTACATGATAAGAGGCATTAGGATTACCCTTGTGTTAAACCCGTATTATAATTACTTGACCATTTAAGTCATATTACTTGGCTAGTTAAGTCAACTAATTTTTCCCACACCCTTAGCGTTGTACTCATTTTTAGTACACGAAACCCCTAGCACACCCCTCCGAGCCTATATTTTCGTTTCTAACTTTAAGCATTTTACTTAAAGGAAGAATTTGTTACACCCTACTTAAATGTACAACCAAATCGCCTTAGCCTTCCGTGTATGCGCTCATTTTTAGTGCGTTATTGTTATTTGTTAAACCCTAAGTTAACTATCTAATTGATTACATGGTTGCTAAGTCGAGTCATATCCTTGTACATATTGTTTTGGGACGATTGGGACTCATGGGTAAATACTTATTTTATAGAGTAATGGGGAAGAACATCATTTATTACCCCCATATGTACGTTAATCTTAAAAGTGCTCCAAGTGTTTTGATTTTCTTAATTCGAGTCATTAGTTTAGTTTATTGTAAAGTATGTAAAGATTCAAGTGTAAGGGGAATTCTCATCCTCTATGATGTATTATTTTGGATGGTAGGGTAAGAGTGTATGCAAAAAAAAAAAAAAAAAAAAAAAAAAAAAAAAAAAAAAAAAATCGAAAAAAAATCAAGAAAAAGAAAAAAAAAATAGAAAAAAAACATACGAACTACCATCCCTTTTTCATTCTACGTTCATTTTATGTTTTTGTTATTTCTCATTTATTAGCTTAAGTCGAGTCTAGTCTTGGCTTAGCAACGCCATATTGTACATGTAATTAACCAAGATTGTTAACTCGCCACCAGTAAAACTTCCTTTATCCAACAAAACCTTGTATTTCATATCCCTACACCTAACGTTACAACCCTTTAAAAGACCTCTTTGATAGTTTATCCTAGGTGCTTACGCCATGTGGTGGAGGTTTGATCCTTTCCCAAGCCTATGGTTAGGGCTATAAACGAACCGGACGAACACGAACGGAGCCCTGTTCATGTTCGTTCATTTAATTTTAACCGGACAAATAAACGGATACGGACGCTTAAACAGACGAATTTTCTAGTTCATGTTCGTTTATTAAGAAAATGAATTATTCGTGTTCGTTTATGTTCGTTCATTAAGACACTAAACGAGCGCTAAACGAACATAAACGATCAAACATAAATGAAAATAGACAAACAAACATAAACTTTATTGAATTCTTCACAATATATTGTTTTATAATTGTTGCTTTGTTTATACAAATCAATTTTTAAAATTATAAAATTAAAATTTTTGATATATGAACATAAATAGATAAATAAACATGAACGAACTTTAACGAACGCTTAATCGGACGTTCACGAACATAAATGAACGAACGAGACTTTTGTTCATGTTCGGTCATTTAACTAAACGAACGTAAAATATTGTTCATGTTCGTTCATTTAATAAACGAAAGAACATAAACGAACTTTTTACCGAACGGTTCATGAAATGTTCACTGAACGTTCAGTTCGTTTACAGCCCTACCTATGGTAATCTATTTTGCTATGACAGGTAGTGAGAGATATCTTCCATTTCCATATTGTAATTTACACTTTATTACACCCGAGAGATGTGAGTATCTAAACACTATTTGTGAGGTGCTTGTATATGACCACCGTGCTTGTCTATTGGTCTTTAGTAGAACGATTATTTGTTGTAATTACTTTTATATTAGTGTTAAATGACCCCTAACTTGTCTTTTGAGTAGAATAAAAGCGCATTTGCTTGAGGACAAGCAAATCTTAAGTGTAAGGGTATATGATGAGGCGAAAAATGATCCATTTTTAGGGGGCCATTTAAGCCCGAATCCGATTTTATTTGATCAAATATTGCCCTAAATCGTTCCTTTTGTGATTTTAGGTACTTTGGGAGTGAAATCTGGAAAAGGAAGCAATTCGGACGTTTTTGGAGCATAAAAGTGAAGAAAACGCCAAAGTCTTAATTTTCCATGCTGGGAACAGTGCATGACGGCGTCAAGAGGAGTTTCCTGACGGCGTCAAGAGTTAAAGTCGTGACGGCCTGGAAATGCAATGTTCTTGACGGCATCAAATGTAGATCTAGGCAGTCCGAGGATTGTTTTGGCGGCGAGGTGACGGCGTCACCTATTTGGTCTTGACGCCGTCAGACCCCTTTTCCTATATATAGTTTTCTAATTTTTCACATTTAAGGAGAGAAGTTTTGGGGAGAAACCCTAAGTACGATTTTGGTGTAACTTTACAGGTTTTTCAAGGGTTCCAACCCCTTGATACCTTGCATGATTAATCAAGATAAGTGTTCTTCTAATTCAGTCAATATGTCTATGTGTTGGTTGTCTATATCATGTTCTTGTCTTAATTCCATCATGCTAGGCTAGATCTATTTTGTGTTTGCTTAGATCTAATGAAACCTAGATGTTGATTATGTGTTGATTACTTGTTTATTCTTGTCTTGGATGAATGATTTATATGTTAGGCTTAAAAAAACTGGCAGATCTCCAATTGGTAACATGCTTGAACGTCTTAAGAAACATGAACCAACGCGCACTAGGTCTTTATTGGTTGTATTTAATGCATGAGCCACTGTTTACAATCCCTATAGTTGTGCTGGGCATGGTGTAGGAGGAGATAAGAGCTCATAGAATTGGGGAGTTATGTGTGCCACCCCATGAATGGTATTAAGGAATACGATCCTTCATCCATGCAATTATAACAAGTAATTAACGTGTAAAAGATATCTAGGGAGTAGTGAAATCCAAGTAAACACATTTTCTCCAATTACTGCTCACAACTTTAGTATAAATTAGTTTATTTTCATTTCTAGTATTTTATTTTGATTGCATCTTAGTATTGGGTTAGTTGAATAACAACTAATTCCGCCCACTCTTCCAAAACCCGAGATTTTACTTGCTTTCTAAAAAATATAAAAACACAAAAATAATCATCCCTCACCTTTAGAACTAGTATTTAGGCTTTCTAATCCTAGCGACACTATTCCTAAGCTGAACGATCAATCCCCCGGTACTTGTCACTATACTATACTACAACGATCAGGTACACTGCCTGGTGGGGGTTGTAAGCTTCTCGAGATCCCTCGAGAGGTAAAGCCTGTTGCGATTCCCATGCATCAAGTTTTTGGCGCCGCAGCCTGAGGAATAGTTATTGTCTAGGTTAGAATTTCTCTTTATTAGGTCTACTTGCTAGATTCCCTTCTAGTAAGATTTTATTTTTCATTTTTAGGTTCTCCTTAGTCTATCTCATTTCTTTGTGTCTTTGTTCGTAAACTGTTTCGATGGATAACAATAACATTGATTGTTTGATTCCTGTTATTCGTGTTTTTCGTCGTAGGATTTTCCAAATGCCCGCCCCACTTCCTTTAGCAGAAAATGAGAACCCACCTAACCTCTCACCCAACCACCACTTTGACAATAATTCTGAGTTAGAAGAGTCTGATCATGATGATGACCGTAGGGCTAGTCCTTTCTACTATTCAGACTCCGATGAGGATCTTGATGATGGTAATGTGATTAATGAGAATAGGATGGAAGAAGAAATAAACCCTCTTAGGTATGTTGACCCTAGAACTAGGATTGAGTGTGATAGCTCATTCAACATGCAATTTCCTTGTAAAATTGGATTTAAGAGCTTTAACGCCTATCTTAACTCATCTCTCCCAATGAACATAATCTCGCGCAATGAATATAATAAAATCATGGTAGATGAGTTAGAATACAAAGGAGAAAACATTATTGCTAGGGCAATACCATTACATGTGTTTGTAGGAAGTTTGGTTTATCTTGTTGAGTTCATGGTTATGGAGAATTTAGGAGAATTTATTGATGATAAATTGACCCAAGTTGTGTTTGGAAGACCTTTCAAACGGTTGACCAACCTCGATGAAAAACTCATAGAAGGGTTAATTACATTCTCGGATGGGGATGAAGATTTTGTTTATCAAATGCCCCGCACACACCCTAGGTTCAAGGACTTCTCCATGGAAAAGTGTAGTAGGTATCCGCCTATAGAAATGTTAAGTGAAAATGATAAGAGAAAAGGACTTAAGTATGCTCATGAAAAGAATAAAAGATACTATCGCGGGTGCTTAGATTTAGGAGATGATTATAAGAAAGATGAGGCGACTATTAGATGGCTCACACTTGGTTATGTGAGCATAAGCGATACACGTTAACCCATGACCTTGAGTCTAGCTACAAGACTCGTAAATAAAGAAAAGCGCTTCTTGGGAGGCAACCCATGTTTTGTGTGATTTTATTTGTTTGATTGTTATTTGCTTTTGTATGCATGCTTTATTTTTATTGTTGGTAGATCATGTTTCTAAACTAAATAGTGGAAATACTTTACTTTGTTGTTGTGGCCTAGTCTTAACTCCACCTAGAAGTATTTTTGCAAAAGATAAGTGTAAGGGGAAACCCCAAATATGTTTTTAAGAAACAAACCGATCATGATTCTCCACAATATTAAATGAGCATGTATATTTGTATTTGTTAGAGTCAAATACTTGTATTGAGTTATAATGAAGTTTTGCAGTATTTTCCAGGAAGTAGGACCAAGTTTTTCCAGAAATTTTCCGGAAACTTAACATAAGGATTTCTGCAGGTCAATTCTGACAGCGTCAGGGGTTTACTCTTGACGGCGTCAGGAGTTAAAATCTGGAAATTTTACCGGTTTTGTTTTTCTAACGGAGTCTTATGGTTTTTGTGAATTATTAAGTTTTATAATCTCCAGGAGATCTGCAAACTTCATTCCACAAGCATTATATCTTATCTTGTTTTCTAGGATTTAGAAACTTATATAGGATGCCGCCGATTTTATGCGAGGTTGTCTTGTCTATTTTGTCAGGTTTTACAGGTTATGTATGACAAGAAGATGATTTATATTCTGGAAGGGAAGCTTTGATTGTTCATTTTCTTGGAGGAAGATTTAACCTGGCCATCCTATTATCCATACCGAGCGAATCAGGGGAGTATTTGATTTCATTCTCTTTACTTTTTCACTTTTACATTCTTTACTTGAACATTGGGGACAATGTTCATCTTAAGTGTAAGGGGAGGGTAAAAAGATGATACCTTACATATGCACTTTCGCTTGAGTTTGCTTTGTTTGATGGTAGATGTGTAATAAAACTATGAGAAATACTTGTTAGTACAATTTTAGCGCCAAATTTAAATTTTTTTACAACATTTAGGAGTGAAACTTTAGCCATAGCAAGCGTTTCATGGATAGGAGATTGTATGACTAGCACATAACCGTATATTCAGAAAAATTTTCCACCCAAATATGTGAGATTCGCCTTTAGATTTGATAGGAAAAGCATTCATTATTAGTGCTTATGAGTGTACCGGTAGCATTTAGATTCTAGAACTTGCGTTAGTGATGCATCCCGAGACCGCTAGTGAGACTACATTCGTGTGGTAGGATTTACTACATGATAAGAGGCATTAGGATTACCCTTGTGTTAAACCCGTATTATAATTACTTGACTATTTAAGTCATATTACTTGGCTAGTTAAGTCAACTAATTTTTCCCACACCCTTAGCGTTGTACTCATTTTTAGTACACGAAACCCCTAGTACACCCCTCCGAGCCTATCTTTTCGTTTCTAACTTTAAGCATTTTACTTAAAGGAAGAATTTGTTACACCCCACTTAAATGTACAACCAAATCGCCTTAGCCTTCCGTGTATGCTCTCATTTTTAGTGCATTATTGTTATTTGTTAAACCCTAAGTTAACTATCTAATTGATTACATGGTTGCTAAGTCGAGTCATATCCTTGTACATATTGTTTTGGGATGATTGGGACTCATGGGTAAGTACTTATTTTATGAAATAATGGGGAAGAACATCATTTATTACCCCCATATGTACATTAATCTTAAAAGTGCTCCAAGTGTATTGATTTTCTTAATTCGAGTCATTAGTTTAGTTTATTGTAAAGTATGTAAAGATTCAAGTGTAAAGGGAATTCTCATCCCCTATGATGTATTATTTTGTATGGTAGGGTAAGAGTGTATGCAAAAAAAAAAAAAAAAAAAAAAAAAAAAAAAAAAAAAAAAAAATCGAAAAAAAAATCAGGAAAAAAAAAAAAAAAAAAAAAAAAAAAAAAAAAAAAAAAAAAAAAACATACGGACTACCATCCCTTTTTCATTTTAAGTTTTTGTTATTTCTCATTTATTAGCTTAAGTCGAGTCTAGTCTTGGCTTAGCAATGCCATATTGTACATGTAATTAACCAAGATTGTTAACTCGCCACCAGTAAAACTTCCTTTATCCAACAAAACCTTGTATTTCATATCCCTACACCTAACGTTACAACCCTTTAAAAGACCTCTTTGATAGTTTATCCTAGGTGCTTACGCCATGTGGTGGAGGTTTGATCCTTTCCCAAGCCTATGGTTAGGGCTGTAAACGAACCGGACGAACACGAACGGAGCCCTGTTCATGTTCATTCATTTAATTTTAACCGGACACGGACGCTTAAACGGACGAATTTTCTAGTTCATGTTCGTTTATTAAGAAAATGAATTGTTCGTGTTCGTTTATGTTCGTTCATTAAGACACTAAACGAGCGCTAAACGAACATAAACGATTGAACATAAATGAAAATAGACAAACAAACATAAACTTTATTGAATTCTTCACAATATATTGTTTTATAAGTGTTGCTTTGTTTATACAAATCAATTTTTAAAATTATAAAATTAAAATTTATGATATATGAACATAAATAAATAAATAAACATGAACGAACTTTAACGAACGCTTAATCGGACGTTCATGAACATAAATGAACGAACGAGACTTTTGTTCATGTTCGTTCATTTAACTAAACGAACGTAAAATATTGTTCATGTTCGTTCATTTAATAAACGAAAGAACATAAACGAACTTTTTACCGAACGGTTCATGAAATGTTCACTGAACGTTCAGTTCGTTTACAGCCCTACCTATGGTAATCTATTTTGCTATGACAGGTAGTGAAAGATATCTTCCATTTCCATACTGTAATTTACACTTTATTACACCCGAGAGATGTGAGTATCTAAACACTATTTGTGAGGAGCTTGTATATGACCTCCGTGCTTGTCTATTGGTCTTTAGTGGAACGATTATTTGTTGTAATTACTTTTATATTAGTGTTAAATGACCCCTAACTTATCTTTTGAGTAGAATAAAAGCGCATTTGCTTGAGGACAAGCAAATCTCAAGTGTAAGGGTATATGATGTTGCGAAAAATGATCCATTTTTAGGGGGTCATTTAAGCCCGAATCCGAATTTATTTGATCAAATATTGCCCTAAATCATTCCTTTTGTGATTTTAGGTACTTTGGGAGTGAAATCTGGAAAAGGAAGCAATTCGGACGTTTTTGGAGCATAAAAGTGAAGAAAACGCCAAAGTCTTAATTTTCCATGCTGGGAACAGTGTATGACGGCGTCAAGAGGAGTTTCCTGACGGCGTCAAGAGTTAAAGTCGTGACGGCCTGGAAATGCAATGTTCTTGACGGCGTCAAATGTAGATCTAGGCAGTCGTGACGGTCTTTCCTATATATAGTTTTCTAATTTTTCACATTTAAGGAGAGAAGTTTTGGGGAGAAACCCTAAGTACGATTTTGGTGTAACTTTACAGGTTTTTCAAGGGTTCCAACCCCTTGATACCTTGCATGATTAATCAAGATAAGTGTTCTTCTAATTTAATCAATATGTCTATGTGTTGGTTGTCTATATCATGTTCTTGTCTTAATTCCATCATGCTAGGCTAGATCTCTTTTGTGTTTGCTTAGATCTAATGAAACCTAGATGTTAATTATGTGTTGATTACTTGTTTATTCTTGTCTTGGATGAATGATTTATACGTTAGGCTTATAAAACTGGCAGATCTCCAATTGGTAACATGCTTGAATGTCTTAAGAAACATGAACCAACGCGCACTAGGTCTTTATTGGTTGTATTTAATGCATGAGCCACTGCTTACAATCCCTATAGTTGTGCTGGGCATGGTGTAGGAGGAGATAAGAGCTCATAGAATTGGGGAGTTATGTGTGTCACCCCATGAATGGTATTAAGGAATACGATCCGTCATCCATGCAATTATAACAAGTAATTAACGTGTAAAAGATATCTACGGAGTAGTGAAATCTAAGTAAACACATTTTCTCCAATTACTGCTCACAACTTTAGTATAAATTCGTTTATTTTCATTTCTAGTATTTTATTTTGATTGCATCTTAGTATTGGGTTAGTTGAATAGCAACTAATTCCGCCCACTCTTCCAAAACCCGAGATTTTACTTGCTTTCTAAAAATTATAAAAACACAAAAATAATCATCCCTCACCTTTAGAACTAGTATTTAGGCTTTCTAATCCTAGCGACACTATTCCTAAGCTGAACGATCAATCCCCCGGTACTTGTCACTATACTATACTACAACGATCAGGTACACTGCCTGGTGGGGGTTGTAAGCTTCTCGAGATCCCTCGAGAGGTAAATCCTGTTGCGATTCCCACGCATCACTAATTCAAAAATTTTTTTTAAGAAAAACAAAGTCCCTTCTTCAAAAGCAAATGAAAACACTGAATGTTTTAAATGTGGCAAAATGGGCCATTTTGCTAAAGATTGTTTTTCAAAAACAACCTCAGAACCATCCTTCAAATTTTCAGGAAATAACTCTTTTTCAGCCCAAGCAAATTTCAACCAAAAATGCTTCAGTCTAGTCAAAGATTTGAAAAAGTCCCTCAAATTGACTTTAAAGCCAAGTACAGAAAGGCAAAAGCTAAACTTGCCCTTTTTGAATCATCCTCAACAGTCTCTCAGCCTCCTCAGGCTCCAAAGCCATCTCAAGCCAAGAACAAAGGGCTTGTTGCTGAAACATATGACTGGAATGAGGTTGAAGTGTCCTCTGATGATGATGAAGTTCACATCAGTGCCCTGATGGCCCTATCAGATGACAACAAGCTTGCTGTGGGGAAGAGTCATGCAAGAAATGGTGAATGGGTTAACATCACTATGAGGAAGGTAAACCTTTTACTTTCTATGGATGATGATGATGATTGGAAATCTTACTTAGATTATATTAATGTTGATCTTAAGTATGTTGAAGAGCAAAGACTTAACTTGTTTTCAAAATTTAACAAACTGAGTTTTGAATTAAATCATAGTAGAGATGAACTACTTGCTTTAAAACAAGCCAAGCTTGAAAGTGTTACACTTCAAATTCAAAACTCTGAACTAGTAAAACAAAATCAAGCTCTTCAGGAAGAACTTAAGAAAGAATAGGAAATTATTTGGAAATGGACTCAGAAAAACCCCAAACTTTATGAAACACTGAGTCTCACACCCAGCTCCAAAAAGGCTGGTTTGGGTGATGATCAACTCACTGAAGTTTCTGGGGAGAGTAGTCATTCAACAACTTTTCTGTCAACTAACATACTCTCTAGCAAAGAACTTGCTCCTAAACCCAGTGATTGGATTGAAAGAAACAATCCTGACAGTAAAATGCCTAATTTTAATACTGGAAGAATCCTGGAGCCAGAAAGTCAGGCTATCAAGGAGCTTCTAGGAGTCACTGATGAACTTTGTCCTACTAAGTCCATCACTGAGTCTAAGTCTGATTCACCACTCCCTCCACTGAAACATCTTCAGGGAGCTGAACCCAATTCTGACCTTGCACCATTAGTCTATCAACCACATTCTCCCAAAGAGAAATCAGGTTTAGGAAAGACTATACTGAAAAGACCTACTACTGCACCCACTGAACACCAAAAACCTTCAGTACCCACTGAAGTGAAGCATGAAAGCACTGATTCAAAGGTTGATCAGCTTGCTGAACTTGTCAGGATGCTGAGTGAGAAAATTGAGTCTACTGAGAAAAACTCTGACTCAAAATCTACTAAGCCCTCAGTATCCTCAAGTTCTTCCAAACCAAAAACCACACCAGACCCTCAGGGAGATGTGGAATGTACAATTATCCAAATCACAGCACTGATAAATGCTACAGAGTCCTGTTTTGTATGATATGCAAACAAGAGGACCACAGAACTTGTGAGCACATCCCCCACACTGCTTCTTTAAAAGCAAGAGGTCTATACAAAAACCAAGGCTATCAGTATGCCACACCTTCCAAACAACGACTGAAGGCAAAACCTTTCTCGCCATGTCCTCACTGTGGTTTCAATGATCATCTTCCTGATGATTGTATGATGAAAATTTGATGTGACATCTGTGGAGATCCCTCCCATGAAACCAGGGGACATGACAAAGTTATTCAGTCCAGAAGGAAAAACCAGACCAACACTTCTCAGTCACCTGAGGCATCAACCTCCACAAAATGTAAAACATGTGGAAGCTCAGGTCACAAAACTTCAGACCATGATTCATTAACTGAGTTCAAAAAGTCCCTAAGGACTAAGCTCACTAGAAAGTGGGTCAACAAGAAAAACTAACCCAGTTTACTGTTTGTGCAGAAACACATCAAGGATCCTACTTGGCATCTAGACAGTGGATGCTCCAGAAGTATGACTGGTGTGAAAAGTTTTCTGCATAAATATGTGGAAGAACCAGGACCCAAAGTAGTATTTGGTGATAACTCATCAGCTCCCACTGAAGGTTATGGTTCTGTAAACTGCAATGGTATAGTTTTTACAAGAATAGGTTATGTTAATGGTCTCAAGTACAACCTGATAAGTGTTTCCCAACTATGTGATGCCAAATACATAGTTCAGTTTGATGACAAGAGAGGGACCATCTTTAATGCCAATAAGGAAGTTGTGTTGATTGCCCCTAGGAGGGATGATGTATATGTCCTTGACATGTCATCCCAGACTCAGAATGGGACTTGTCTATTCTCAAAGGCAAGTGAGACAATCAACTGGCTATGGCATAGGAGACTCTCTCATCTTAACTTCAAGAGCGTCAACAACCTGGCCAAACAGAACAAAGTTCTGGGCCTTCCATCCCTGGTGTATACCAAAGACAAGCCTTGTTCTGCTTGTGAAAAAGGAAAACACCACATGGCATCATTCAAAACCAAACAAACCTTTTCCATCAAAAGCTGCCTACATCTTCTTCATATGGACCTTTTTGGACCTGTCAGTCCAATGTCCATTCACCATGAGAAGTATACTCTGGTCATAGTGGATGAATACTCAAGATATACTTGGGTTTAATTCCTGACCAAAAAGAGTCAGGCAGCTGAAACCATCATGTCATTTGTCAGAAACATTGAAAATCAAAATGATGTCAAAGTTAAACAGATCAGGACTAACAATGGCACTGAATTCAAAAACCAAGACCTTGAGTGTTTTTGTGATGAGAAAGGAATTTCTCAAAATTTCACTTCACCCTATACTCCTGAACAAAATGGAGTAGCTGAAAGGAGAGATAGAACACTCATTGAGGCAGCAAGAACAATGTTAAATGGCTCGGTCCTCTCAAAACATTTTTGGACTGACGCAGTTAAAACAGCCTGCTACACTCAAAACAGGCCAATCATTGTGAAAAGGCACAATAAGACTCCTTATGAGATATTCAAAGGAAGGATTCCTGACATCAGCTACTTTCATGTATTTGGGTGTCTTGTGTTTATACATAATCACAAGGATTATTTGGGTAAATTTCATGCCAAAGCTGGTGATGGATACTTCCTGGGATATTCCCTGGTTTCTAAAGCCTTCAGGGTGTTCAACACAAGGAGACAACAAACTGAGGAAACTTATCACATTACTGTTGATGAGAGCACTGAATCCATCAGGTTCTCAAATTCCTCAGTAGAAGAAATTGGTATTGATAACTCATCAAGGTATCCTCCTAATGAGTATCATCCTGAGAACAATCCCTCAACCCAATACCAAGCTGATGCTGACGTCTCCTATTACATCATCCCTCACAACCTACCCCAACCACCTATTAGTGAGTTCATTGAAACTCAGCATGTCTCAAATGAGACTGAAACCACTAAACAAATTGTTCAGGAACCCTCAGAGAAAATTGTTCCTACAAATATCACTGAAGCACATAGTGATGAGTCACCTCATGTTCCTGAGTCTGAACCTAATCAGGCTCCTTCAAGCTCAAATTCCTATCCCAAACCTCAGGATAGCTGGGCTAGATCCAAAATCATTGAGCTTGTGAACATCATTGGTGAACCCACTGAAGACATGCTCACAAGAAGCAAGGCTGCTAAACTCAAGGCCGCCACAGCCAATATATGTCTTTATGCTGACTATCTTTCAGAGATTGAGCCTAAAAATGTCTAAGAAGCCTTGACTTATGAAAGTTGGGTTCAGGCCATGAGAGATGAATTGGAACAATTTGACAGAAATAATGTCATGTCCCTTGTTGAATGTCCTCAGGGTGTTTTAATCATTGGTATGAAATGGGTCTTTAAAAACAAGACCGAAGAGAATGGCACAGTCATCAAAAACAAAGCAAGACTGGTTGCCAAAGGATATAATCAACAGGAAGGTATAGACTATGAGGAAACCTTTGCACCTGTTGCTAGAATGGAAGCCATCAGGATTTTCCTTGCCTATGCAACTTACATGAACTTTAAAGTTTACCAAATGGATGTTAAAAGTGCTTTCCTGAATGGTAACATCAAAGAAGATGTTTATGTGCAACAGCCTCCTGGTTTCGAAAGTAGTGAATACCCCAACCATGTCTACAAGCTCAACAAAGCCCTTTATGGACTGAAACAAGCACCCAGGGCATGGTATGAAACTCTTTCAGCCTTCCTGATCCAAAACAAGTTTGTCAGAGGAAAGATTGACAACACACTGTTCATCTACAGAACAAAGAGTGATGTCATTCTTGTCCAAGTATATGTCGATGACATCATCTTGGCTCAACAAGTTACAAACTTTGCAAACAGTTTGAGAAACTGATGACCACAAAGTTTGAAATGAGCATGATGGGTGAACTCACATACTTTCTTGGACTCCAAATTAAACAAACTGAAAAAGGAATATCCATTTGCCAAGAAAAATACCTCAGGAACCTACTGAAGAAGTATGAGCTCACTGACTGCTCCTCAGTAAAGACTCCTATGGTTCCTCCAAACAACCTTGGCCCTGATCTCACTGGAAAATTAGTGAATCAAACCCAATACAGAGGAATGATTGGCTCCCTAATGTACTTACTTGCCTCAAGGCCTGATATCCAATTCTCAGTCTGCCTGTGTGCAAGATACCAGGCTGACCCTAAAGAATCACATCTCACTGTTGTCAAGAGAATCATCAGGTACCTGAAGGGTACTCCAAACCTTGGTTTGTATTACCCAAAATGTTCAGGATTTGATCTCAAAGGGTACACTGACTCTGACTATGCAGGATGTAATATGGATAGGAAAAGTACTTCAGGATCCTGCCAATTTCTTGGTGGTAAACTTGTGTGCTGGAGTACAAAGAAACAACAGTCTGTGGCCATGTCCTCAGCTGAAGCTGAATATATGGCTGCTGCAGGATGTTGTGCAAATGTACTATGGATGAAGAGCCAACTGAGTGACTATGACATTCAGTATAAGATGGTACCTATCTTTTGTGATAATACAAGTGCCATAGCCATCTCAAACAATCCAGTACTTCATCAAAGAACCGAACACATTGACATCAGATACATGGAGAAATTGAACTACATTTCATCCCCACTGAATATCAGCTAGCTGATATATTCACAAAACCTTTGGATGAACCCACTTTCATAAGATTGAAAGCTGAATTGGGCATGTTGGACATAGAATCAGGAAACTGATCAAAAGTGTTTCAACCTGATGTAAATTCTCTAGGTCCCTGATCACACCCTTCCTGAAAACTCATTCTTTTCGGATGAAAATTCATTCAGGAGGCTCAGGATGAAAAATGGCATTGAATACCCTAACTAAATGCTCTAAGTACTTAGTTAGTTAATGTCCCAGGTAGGTAACTGAATCCTATTAAATATAGGAATATATGTCACTTACACAACTGGCATCCACTCCTTGGGTCCCCACATCCCTCTCACCAAACACCACTGAGCATTAAATGCTTCCTCACACACAAAAATTGTGATGATTTTTTCTCTGCAAAAGTGCATTATTTGCAGAGCCTCACAACTGTTCACCCATGATGTGAGAGAAAATAGGGGTAATGGGAATCGTGATATTTAATGCGGATATCAAACCAACATTATTATGCCATTTCGGTTGAATAATTTAAACCTTTGATATCCGCAACATCACTACCCTAATTCCCACCCTATAAATACCCCCACAAAGAAGAACACACACACGCTTTAAAAATCTTAACAAAACTCTTGCAAAATTATTTCAAGAATCCTTTTTGCATTCAAAATCTGTGTGTGCTTCTTCTTTATTCGAAACCAGACCTTTTTATCAAACTAAAATGGCATCTTCAAAGGTCATAAAATATGCACCCAATGTGGAATTTCAAATGGAAAGCGTAGACCTCACCAAAAACAATGTGGTGGGGAACTTTGCCTACCCTGAAGGGTTCCCTGAATACAGGGATGTGGTGAAGTTCCTACAAAACTGTTTTCTCACAACCACATTCACAAAGACCCCCTCAGTCATCTATCATGACTACTTGAGGGAATTTTGGTGCACAACGGTGGTTGAAAACCCTGATGCGCCAAAGGAGGCCAAAATCAAGTTCTCATTGAAGAATGGGACTAAGTCCCTTATTCTTGACTACAAAACCTTTGTCAAAGCCACTGGCCTTGACTACACTGAGACTTTTGTAGCCCTACCCACTGAAGAGGAAGTTAAACAACTCCTCTTAGAACTAGGGCCCTATGATAAACATCATCTTGATGTTACTCCAGGGGCCCTACTGAACAAAGCCCCCATCATCATCAAAACATGGTTCCCTGCTCCTTGGAGGATCCTGATGACATTTGTAATTCAGGTCCTTGGGGGGAATAAATCCTCAACTGAGCAACTAAACACTACTCAATCAATGATAGTGTACTGTCTCATTGAGGGTAAAAAGATTGACCTTGGAGAAATTATCTTCAGGGACCTCAAAGGCAAATTGGGTGGGAAGTCTAGGCAAAAAACACATGTCTTACCCTAGATTCATTTCCTGTGCCCTGAATGACCTACTAGGGTCTGAGTATATCAAGCCTGACAGTGTCGGCTTTGAACCTGATGTCTTACATAAGGCAAACTACTCACGTGACCCTAATTAGGTAACACCTGTCGCCCTGACCACATATATGTTGACTGCTATCTAGGGTGACAACATTGTTTCACCAATTCCCTCTCCCACCAAAAAGGTGAAGAGGAAGAAGGGACAGGGGTCCAGGAAGGTGGCTCAACCCAAGCCACTCGCCACTGAGACCTCTACCCCTAAGCCTGACAATAGGGGGCAACAACAACATACCCTGACTGCTGACACCATCAGGATCATTAGCCAATCTTTGGCCACAAAACAAAGGCCAACGGAGGGCACTCAGACATCACACTCAGTGTCCTCGGGCAAACCCGTTCCCAAAGGCTCATGTGGGCATAAACAAGTCAGTAGGGTCGGAACCAACTAAACCTTCACATCCTGCTAAAGACTCTGGCAAATCACAACCAGAGTATCAGGGAGTAAGGGGTCCTATACCCTCGGTGGGGCAGCACTACTCCACTGAGACGGGGACCCACAAACATTTACATCCTGCCAAAGGCTCGGGTAAATCACAACCCAAGCAACAGGGAGTTCTCGCCCCTAAATCTTTGACAGGCCAGCACAAGCCTATTGGAAAGGGGGGCATAACCACTCAGGTGCCTGATGAGGACATTCGCCAATCAAAGCTTTTGTCTGAGGGCACAAAAACTCATCCCAAAGACTCAGAGGGAAACATACAACCCGCTGATAGGGATACAACATTCACGGCTCCTAGTGATGGTACTGAGAAACACCCATCAGTGCCTGAAGGGGTCATGGGGGACAAAGATTCAGAGGGACACATACCACCCGCTGATATGGAACCCACAACCACCCCCGAAGGTGCGCATAACTCGGGAACTGACCCTGAGGACCAGGTAGATAAAACCCAATCTACCGGATTTGAGGGGTCAGGACCTGGCCAAAACGAAGGCAAGTCTTCTTATGAAGAGGATTCGGATAACCTTACTTTGTAGATTCAGTCCCTAGCTAAAGCTCAGGCAGTTTTGTACTCTGATGATGAATTCAACAGTGATGAGGAAGTTTTTAAGGCCGTAGATGACATGGAGTTTGAGGAGACAGTCCCTGAACCAATTCCTCAGTCTCCTTAATCTTCTAATCATGACGATGCTGACACACATTCCGAGCAAGAGTCCTCAGGAGATGATCAGGCTCCTCTCACTGTGAAAACCTTCACCAAATTCATCAAAAAGATTACTAACATTTTGTACAGGGGGATCACTGATGAGGTCTTTGACATGCATACTGAACAGGCAGTTCACTATCACAATCTCAAAGATGTTGTCGAAGACTTCGATGAAGATGTCAGGGAACAACATGCCTCAGTTAACCACTCCCTGACACAGATGATCACTCGCCTAAATCAGTTTTTGATAACCCTCAACCAGCTGAATGTAGGGGTTCAGTCGGTTCAAGAATCGGACAAGGATGATCCTGAACTCACCAGGAAGCTACTTCAAGCATCTGAGACGTATCAGGTAAACTCAGTGGCCCTTACTGAGTTACTTGACTTGCTAAAGGGTTCTAATCTTCAGGGTCTCACCACTACTGTGGAGTCTCTCAAATCTTCCTTTATCAAAATGGAAGAATCAGTGACAGCTCAGTCCCAAAGGTCTACTTCTCTGGCATGGACCTTGGGATCCAGGATGACAGCTCTTGAGCATGCACAGGCTACACTTGACTCCAGGGTGTCCATCATTCAGCAGGATACTCAGGAGATCAAGTCTATGATGACTGAAAATTTTCAAGCCTTCAAGGGATCATCTACTTCTTCTTTAGTACAGCCAACACTTGCCATCACTGACACTCAGGCAAATGTTGAGGGGAAGAATGCTACTGAAGCCCCTAATACTGTTGAACAAGAAGCTGGACAACCCTCTCACACTGAGGGGGAGCATGTCACTGAAGCCACACCAATCACTGAAGTTCCACCACAGGAGGAACCAGTCTCCTCTACTCTCGGACATGACAGAGGCAAAAGTATTGCTACCACCTCTAGTCCTGAAATTGTGCTCAAGCCAGCCTCAACCTTGGTCAGATTTTACCCTGATGCACCTATCAGAGTCCCGTTTGAAATCAATGGAGTAGTACATCATCTCACTCATGACGAAATTCAAGCTCACATAGAAAGGACTGAGACACTACTAAAAGTGGCTGAAGAAGAGAGAATGAGCAAGCCTGTTCTCATTCAGGCTGTTCATGAGGAAGCTAAAAAGATTGGTTTGAATACTGAGGCACTAGCAACTGAACAAGCTGGTGCAGCCTTTAACAAGGCTCAGGAAGAAGAGCTAAACGCTCTCAAAAGGGAAAGGGAAAACAAGCTCAGGAAGGACGCTCAAATCAGAAAACACAGGGTCAAAAAGTATACTTGGGTGATGAAAGAAAGGTTAAGACCTGAAACCATCACTGACATTCAAATTCACAGGAACACCGATCCTGCAATGGTCACCATCTTCAGGGGACGTGATAAAAGAATACTTGACGTCCATAAGCCTTTCAAGTTTGCTGACTTTGTCATCACTGAGCTTGATGAGCTTCGTTCAATCATTGCCAAAAAGAACAACGTTGTGGTTCCTAAACTTTTCGAATCACTGAAGGAAAGGTACGACAGACTGAGAGCAATGCCTGAAGCTCTTAACATTCCATCAATTTTTCCTGACTCAGCAAAAGAGACTGCTCCATCTAAGGCTTCCAAGAGGAAAAGGAAGCAAATTGAGATGGAGCCTGAGATCAAAGTACCAGGGTTAGAGTGTGACAGGTCGCTTCCTGAAGGGATCACGTTCGTGAACAATGCGGTCCTTGAAGCTCCTGAAAGAGGCTTATGCTTCACTGATGAGTATGGAAGCCTGGCGTTCCAAAGGTGGTCTAATATGGATAAGGCAGGAATCAAAGCTATGCTCATTGTACCTCATGTTGGCGTCCCCCATCAAGAGTGATGAGAACAAAAGATTCTGCCAGGACTTGGAAGCAATGATCAATGAACATCCTGAAAGACACCTACTCAGATCAAAGAAAGCAGAGTTTGAAAACCTTGGATACCACCTGAACATCTGATCTGCAACAACTATCTTTTTACCTTTTCTGTAATTTGTAGGACTTGTAATAACTATGAATAAACTTTGATGTTTTGTTTAAATTATGTGTCCTACTTATAATTACAACAACATTCAGTACGAGATGAAGACCCCTGCCAACTCACACTGAATCAAGAAACACTTAGGCTATTTGTATGTTCAAATAGGGGGAGATTGTTGGGTCACTGAATTCCCCAATCTTCTTCTAACAAGGATTTGAACGTAAAATAACCTAAGTATAAACAAGTCACTGAGTGAACAATAACTCAGTGAGTCACCTTCAGGATGCTTAGACCGAGCCTAAGAAGAAAGGTTCTCAATTCAGTGAGGCGGAACTCAGTGAAGTGTGATCTAAGCCAAGAAGAAGGTGATGGGTTCAGTGAGGATGACAATAACTCACTGAACCCCAAGACTCCTCAACAACTTCATGGTACTGAAGACTGATGACTAGAAGACTGAAGTTTTGGCGGGACTGGGCGGGAAAGTTTGATCTGTTTCACTAAAGTGCTTTATCACTTTAAGGTCAAACTTTCCTCAAATGGTTAAAACCAGGCTGTCATCAGAAAGTGCCTTTTGGACTTAACCCAAAGAAGTTTTCCTTGACAGAGAATAAAATCTATCAAGATTTTATTGAGAAACACTTAGGTCCATTGTATAATAGGGTTGTTCACATTTGTGTATAAATAGGTAGCATAAGAGAGGAGTAAAAGTCGACAAGTTTGTGCAATTAATGAAAAGCATTCACAAACCACTTTTACTCCTCCAAAGAACAACATAACCCCTGAGATAGCTCAGTGGGTCCTAAAAGTTGTCACTCAACATTGTTTGAGTTTAGTGAGGAGTCAATACCATACTTGTCGTTTTCAATCCCAAGTGTTATTCCGCAAACACTTGGGTACGATTCTTTTTGATTAACTTCTAATAAAGAATTAAACGTTGAAAAATATTGTCTCTTATATCTACGTTACTTTATTGTTAATCATTTTATACATCTTTGTTTAAAGTCATATAACTTGGTTACTTTGGCTTTGTACTTATAGTTAACCAAGTAAAAGGGACCAACAGTTTGCTTTCGGTCCAGCTTTTCCACATATTTCAGGTTTTGGTACGGTTCAAGTATGCCCGGTTCGCTTCGAATTTTACCCGATGCTCAACCAAGGTGTTACTTTACAAGTCCAAGATTTATATGGGCTAAAAGTACTGAAGAAAACTAGTTTCACTTTTAATGTTTTTTTATGAAATCGAAAGAAAGATTCCAATCGGATATTTGAGATCCCAGTGTTATAACTTAGTCCTGGGAATGGACAATATGTAGTATTCCAATCGGTACTAGTCATTTTAATCATTTTTTGATCATTGAAATGGACAAAAGGTAGCATTCTTTCTGTATAAAAAGTGTTGGATTAAAGAATCATTTAAGTGTTGTGATTTTCGTTAGTAGTTTATAGTTTCATAAATATATGTTGTTTATTGTATTTAGTATTTGTAGCATGTTTAAATCTTAGGGGTTGTATTTGTAATTATGACAACTAATAAGAAGAAGGGTATAATAGTCATTTTTTATGAAATCGAAAGAAAGATTCCAATCGGATATTTGGGATCCCAGTGTTATAACTTAGTCCTGGGAATGGACAATAGGTAGTATTCCAATCGGTACTGGTCATTTTTAATCATTTTTTGATCATTGGAATGGACAAAAGGTAGCATTCTTTCTGTATAAAATGTGTTGGATTAAAGAATCATTTATGTGTTGTGATTTTCATTATATATGTTGTTTATTGTATTTAGTATTTGTAGCATGTTTAAATCTTAGAGGATGTATGTGTAATTATGACAACTAATAAGAAGAAGGGTATAATAGTCATTTTCAATCTAAAATATAATTATCAAGTATTTTTAGTATTTAAAAATACATAAATTAAGAATCTCGATATATATGACAAATACAATATTTGGGAAGAATATATATGCAATTATGGTTTTGGCTTGGATATATACGCAATTATGTGTTTTCGAAAGGATATATACGCAATTCTCTCTTGGTTGGGGAATGTCATCCTAGGTGACCTATCACAAATTATAATCTACCTAAACGAGAGGTAAAGGATCTTTACCTTAGACATATATCAAAAAGTGGTAATGCTTTGTTAAAAAAAATGCGTTTGCCGGGAGTCGAACCCGGGTCTATTGCTTGGAAGGCAATTATCCTAACCGTTGGACTACAAACGCTGCTGTACTTAAAGGACACTGTTCTCGTATATATTCATTTCTTTCCTAAGCTGGGTATCAACCGCAGGCATCGATACTTTCAGATGTGATGTGTTTTCTCGATACTCATTGCCCTGAGCCCAGATTACAAAACATATAATAAGTCCGACTTTTATATGTTAGCTTCTTTTTATAAAGATATTTTGCCGATGGATTAAGTTTGATTATACGTTTCTTTACCTGCTTAATGTGTCGTTTAACCTTATTATTCATAATGTCTTTTCATTGAACCAACACCCTTGCCTGATTCAATCTATATTGCTGGCAATCAAATAACGAAACAAATAACAAATTCGACAAACGGAGCGGAAGCTTTATTACAAATAATCAAATTAAATACAAAACAAAATTCAGATATACCAAGTTACCAACACAAAATTCCAAGTAAAAAAAAAAAAAGAAAGAAAAAACTAATGTCGGATTAAAAGTGTAGATTGGCAGGGACACCTCAACCCGTGTACCATAATGACTGTGAAATACTTCCACCCAATACCCAACCATGCTGCGGAACGGATTTGAACTCGCGCCCTTTGTTTGATCAAGATATCATATGGCTGCGCCCAAGCTTCTAAGGTAGCTGGTAGGTAACTACGCTAGGCAACTGTTTAAAAAAAAAAAAAAAAAAAAAAAAAAAAAAAAAAAAAAAAAACTAATGTACTTGACCTCTATTTATAGGAAACCAATTACCTAATCGCCATTCATTGACTCAAATTAAGAAACATACCAAAACTAAAAAGCAAATTCACCAAACGCCCGTTGAAGTTAAAGTCACTTTTTCTAACTCACGTATGCCTTAAAAACTCGGTTTTGCTCCTTTGAAATACTATTTATCTTTTTCTATAAACAATTAAACACCAAAAGATATTCTTAAAGAGTTATTGAAGTATTGCATGCAAAATAAACGATTTACATCTATTTTGAAACGGAAGAAGCTAAGTAATATTTTCGGTTTATCTGCCTTGCTTGATTCGATTCCTTCGACACCTTTGCCTCGTGTACCAATTTTCCGACCACCCATGATTCTTCTTTAACATCCTTTCTTGACATTTCCTTATTAACCAAAAAATTGATGACAATGATCAAGCCCACGTAACAACCTCTTTGATCACACCCATCATTTGCATACGGTTTTGTTCCCTTAGGATCGACCAGCCACCAACATGGCTCGGTCATCCACAAAGGAGTCACCAGTGATCGAGATCAAGGTGCATCCTCGTGGTGGTAGCAACCCACCACCACCTTCTCCTTCACATGAATTCAAACCCTTTAAGGATTGGGATTCATGGTTAGTGCCTACCATTGTTTTCATCAATGTCTTTCTTTTCTTAGTTTCTATGTTCCTCAACAATTGTCCTTCCCATTCCAATAAATGCATCGCACCAGGATTTCTAAAGCGATTTGCTTTTGAGAGTCTGAAGATAAACCCTCTTCTTGGTCCTTCGTCAACCACGTATGTTTATCTCCTCCATTTTGATGAATTCTAGCTCATTTTCGTGTGCGCCATTTCTAATGTTTTCTTATGTTAAGTTAACATGAAAATTTAAAATTTTCTATGGGGGTTTTATGTTTTAGTTTTGGGAGTTCATGTTGATAGTGTTGTTCCAACTCATTTCTTTCAACCAGATTAATTAGAACATATGTTGTACTTGTTGTAAAAACCGAGTTGTGTCGCTCACTATAAGATCTATATTGTAGGTTACTATGTATTTTTCTTCTTTGTGAATCAAAGTGTTAGCTTGTGCAGCCTAATTATTCATTAAGTCTCGTACCTTTCTTATAGGTTAGTGAAAATGGGCGCATTAGAATTTAAGAAGGCCTTCGAAGAAAGACAAGAATGGCGTCTAGTTACATGTATGTGGTTACATGCCGGTGTGTTCCACATTTTTGCAAACATGTTAGGTCTCGCTTTCATAGGGTTTCGCCTTGAGAAAGAGTTTGGATATTGTAAGTACCTTCGTACATTATTATAACACTCAAACAACATTCAATTTCAAGGAGACATGTATCAATTAACAACTTCATTTTAGTTATGGGACAATGCTTTTTTCAGTGAGAATCGGGGTGCTTTACGTATTATCTGGAATTGGTGGTAGTGTTTTATCGACTTTGTTTATTAGAAAAACCATCTCCGTTGGTGCTTCTGGAGCTCTATTCGGTCTACTTGGAGCAATGCTCTCCGAACTCCTTACAAATTGGTCAATTTATGCTAATAAGGTTCATTTAATCAAATTGTTTACATACAATATTTCTAACAAGATCAAATACAATTTGAGACTAGTGAGTCGTGACCATTTCTTTATATTCTCAGTTTGCTGCATTATTGACTCTCATCTTGATCATCCTCATTAACATTGTCTTCGGATTTATTCCACACGTAGACAACTATGCACACATTGGAGGATTTTTCACCGGATTTTTTCTAGGATTTGTTATTCTGATCCGTCCACAATTCAAATGGATTAATCAGAAACACGTTCCTCCTGGTTATGTTGCTCCAACCACAAGATCCAAATACAAAAGTTATCAATGCATACTTTTGATTCTGTCCGTAATTGCTCTACTTGTAGGGTAAGCTTGTTCTTCATCTAATGTATATCATTATTTTTTTGGTGCTCAAGCTGTGTATTTATGTTAGTTCACATATTTGCAGATTCATAGTTAGTTTGATTCTTCTATATCGTGGGGTCAATGGAAATGATTA
Organism: Artemisia argyi; assembly: GCA_030686995.1. NCBI lineage: Eukaryota > Viridiplantae > Streptophyta > Magnoliopsida > Asterales > Asteraceae > Artemisia > Artemisia argyi. The sequence continues at coordinate 138,039,166 of CM060677.1, forward strand.
CTGCTCATGGTGCCACTATTTGACTTGTATCCCTACTCCTCTATGGACTTGCAGCTCACATTGTAGTGTAAGGGTTTCAAGATTAATTTTGATTTGATCTTAAAGATTAAAATGATAAAAGTGGAAGCATGTTAAAGTATAACTTGTGTTATTTTCTTTTTCAGTTGTTGCAATTAGACAAGCAAGTGAACATGACATGTCTACCGAATGGAAGATTTAATTCTTATACGCTTGAGGACCCTAATGACACCATTGAGATGCAAAAGTTGTGCTTAGAACTTTGTAGCTAATTCTTTTTCACAAAAAAGTTGGTTTGACGGGCAACTCTAACCTGGCATCCTTTTTGCCTGATGCGACTCTTTCTCAAGGACAGCACCTCAGGTGGTTTTAAGCTTTTCCTGCGAACCAGGACAGCTGTAATTAACCTCATGACAAATTTCACAAAAAGCCCTCCTTTCCCGGCCTCACAAAAACATTTGTGGCAGAGGAACACATGGCCGAAAGCTAATCTCAAAGTTGTTGCCACCAATGGAGTTTAAACATGAGAGACCTCCACCGGAAAATCCCAAGCCGTTACCACTAGACTAGACATGTACATCTTTTGCTTTGTAACTAAGTTTTAAGACAATCAGTTGAAAGGAAATGACAAAAAAACGATATGCATATATTGACATATTGTGTTGAATTGGTTAGAAACTAGTATAGTTTACATTAATTCGTTTTTCTTTTTAGACATTATAAATGTTGTTTAAATAGTGACTTAGCCAAATTGATAAGTTAAGCTCGAACTTGCTTCAATAGCTAGACTATTTTCATGATGCAGGTTCGACGAAGATCGTAGCTCAAATCTATCGAGTATATATGCTTATATACAAAGGGTAAAACACTTGGAAGTTATTGACTATACACATGGTCAGTTAAGAATGGTTAACTCAACCTCACAGCAAGAGCTTGATTTAGTTTGACTTGAATGAGCTGGCCGGAGTCAAGTTTAAATTCGAATAAGTCGAAAGTTTGTCTCGTTGCAACTCCAGTTAAATCATATAGGGACTTGAAAGCTTGATCCGAGGTGTAATGATGACTCTACATAACAAAATCAGGAGGGTGTTAGAATGTAGGGAGAGCGAGAAAAGGATATGCTCAATGCTTTTAATCCACATTGTATGGTGGATCTCCCAAAATATGAAACATCTTCATCCAAGCCAAACGTTAAAGAGTTGAACACTGAAAATAGATAGTGAGTGCCCGATCAAGTTGATTACGATCGAAATGCAGCAAGAGAAAGGAAAATTCATGGACCGAACCCATCATGAGTTTTGGATGTGTATGCAATGAAAAATGCGTATGAAGAAACCTTCTTTTTGAATAATCATTCTCAAAATATAAGCTAATTGAAAGGTCAAGCCAGGTTCAGTTTTAACTCGATACACCAAAAAAGCTTTCTTGCAACTTTACACTTGAAAATATACAACGCTAAAAAGAAACCCAATATTCTATAACCAACCGGCTCAGGCCTAGGCCCTAAAGAAAAAGCTTTCAGCCCAATATTATTAACGAGTGGCCTAACTGAAAATGATCAACAAGGAACTATAATAAAGGAACGTGAAATTTCCTCAAAACATCTAGCAAACACCAATATATCGAGTCAAAGAATTTATAGCAATGCCCATGACATATCTGAACAAATAAATTGTGATTTGAAAAATAAAAAGTCCATTTTTAAAAATATATCTTTAACATCGTAAAAAGAAAAATGACGCGTTGCATTGGGGAGAGCTAAGGGGAGAGGCGCGTTGCTTGGTGAAAACCAACACCCATTAGCATTAGTCTAAAAGAAAATCTTGTTACAAATGTATTTTGATAGCAGACATTTTTGTCACAGTTAAATTGGACTAACAGTCCATTATAAAAAACACATGAAGGAATTAACATTAGATTTTTCAATGTTGCAAAAATCGGTCAAATCGGCCTTGTAATCAGCGATTACAAGGTGCATGGTCTTTCACCTTGTTGATTTTTATAAGGTAATCGGCCTTGTAATCGGCAATTACAAAAAAATCGGCCTTGTAATCGGTTATTAAACACAACAAGGCCTTCAACCGCCTCACTACCGACTCACGATTTTTGCAACATTAAGATTTTCACATCACCAATTCATTAGTATAAACAACGTACCGTATCTATTTTGAAATGACTAAAATACTAGTCGCGCAAAGCATTGGGGGTGGGGGGGGGGGGGGGGGGGGTGAGTAACATATTCATATTTTTGCTTCTTTTTTAAAACGCCGTTGTAAGATGATGGATGTGAAGAAATTTAATGTATCATATTATTATGTGTAAATTTTGAAAAGTTATGATTTCAAACTATAAATAAATAAATAAATAAATAAATTATAGTTGTTGATACAAAAGTTGGGCGTTCTTAGTTTGGGCTCTTGCTCTCGTACCAATTCGCTTCTTAATGCTTGAAACCTGCGCACTAAGAAAGTAAACAACACCGTTAGGCTTATCGTGAGATTGTCTCCCACGATTAGACTCCGGCGTGAGAGTAAGTAACCGGTTTTAGGGTTTTGTTGAAGAGTTACGGATTGTGTGAATCGTACCTTTAATGAGAATGTGTTATTCTATATATAGGGGCGCAGAGACCGTGTAGGTTTCTTGCTCCTTACTCTTCGCACACGTGGTGCTTATCCGGGGTAAGGATATCTATTCCGTAAATAGAAGATCCTTATCCTATGACCGGGTAGTTTGGTTGGGCTTCGGACTTCGTGAGTCCAAGCCATTGGTATTATGGCCCAAGTCATTTGTCGTGATAGCCCACTCGCAGTGGATTTGGGTTTAGTAATGTTTATCATTTGGGCTCGTGGCCCAACTATAAACTATACGTCATAAATAGTAGTTATACTAAATTATTGTAGCATTAGCTATAATGCTAACAAGTGATGTGCAATAAACTTAAAAATATTGTGATTTCTTAAAATAAACATGCTAAATACATTATATAAAGAGAAATGCTACATTTACATAAATAAATTCACAAAATCAGCTACAAAATGATGTGTTAGAGAGGAAGTGGCTAAATAAGAGATAAAAGAGAGAAACAATCACAAAGTACACCAATCAGGAGTGACATATCATTTTGTGAACCATTTTATGAATATTTTTTTTTTTTAGTATAACATTCCTCTTATATAAATTATACCTACATATCTTTATAGATAAAATAAATTCATATTCACTTATCTTAACTCTTTAATGAGATCCAAACTCACATTGTCACAATTGTAATGTTACTAATTAAGAACTAGTTGACGTACTAATAATATTTGAATATTCTTTGATTGGTTGAGGATAGCATATAATTAAATGTCACCCATAACATTACTCATCAATGATCATCCCCAACGCCCATAACCACCATCAACAATCATGTTTCCCCGGCATTTAAGCTTGTTCTTGTGGCCTCATCATATCATCACCATTATAAGTAGTTGACAAATTGATAACTTGAATGATATTCAAAGTCATCAACAAGGAATATTACAACTTGAATATAATATGAATGAAAAGTAGCCGAGCAAGTGCCCATAGAAAGATCAAATTTAGTAAGTAACATGTTATCATAAACAAGTAACACAAGTACACAACATACATGCATTCTACGTTTTATAAGGAACTTATAATTTGGTTAAGTTTTGAAACCAGTTTTACTTTTATCTGCCTTTGGCCCAAGATCAAAGTGTCTCCTTAAATAGCTACTTGCTTATGAGCTTATGAAATACTGCTGATTCAAAACTCATAAGTACTAAATAGTACCATGAGCGGGTGCGGGTATGATCCCGACACCTAGTCGGCCACCATAAGCAACTGCTTTTGTGCCACCATCAAACCCTACCTATCATTAATCTCTTTTCAAAAAAAAAAAAAAAAAAAAAAAAAAAAAAAAAAAAGTGTAATTTTCCACCAAAACATCACATGTGTATTGTCTTTTGTCATAAGTTTCAAATCGTTTGAGGATAACTGACGCGGTTAGCGTCATTCTCTTCGTTTTTCAGTTCTTCACAAAACCCCACTTATATCACCTCCGCCGGACATTTGACGCCCCTCCACGCGCCACCAGAATCTCTCTGGCTTCCACGGATTAAAGTTTTTTCTTTTTGTTTCCGGTTTGCTTTTTCTGCATGTTTTTGCTTTTGATGTTGCTATTTGAAGATTTGATACTGCTTGCTGCCGGAAATCTTCAACAACAAATTTATACTTCTTTAAGGCTTTTGCTACTTATTTATGCTTTTGCTTGAAGATTTGTATCTACTTGGTGTCGAGTGTCTTCATCAACGAATTAGTTATTACTTTAGTGTTTTTAGATTTTAAATCCAATACAACTTTTTGTGATTTCGCTGCTCGAATTGCAGGGAGTATTAGGTGATATATTAGAATGGCTCAAACCCGGTTGTGGGTTTATAGTCCATTATGTGTATATGTAGTCCGTCTAGGGGTGTTCATCGGTTCTGTGGACGTATGGTCCGGACTGGGCCAGGAATGGGTCAGGCCCGGGTAGCCAGCGGCCCACTTTACGCACTTTGTGGACGTATGGTCCGGACTGGGCCAGGAATGGGCCAGGCCCGGGTAGCCAGCGGCCCACTCTACGCGTTAACCCTAATCCGTATCCTATAAATACATGGCTGGGGTTCCATTCATCATCAGAATATAACAGGTTATCCTAAACCTAATAGCTATTATATGCTCCGCGCATCACATACTAACTTGACCGTCGGAGGTGGATCCCGGGGCTACGGCCTACTTAGGGCTTATGAAGACGACTAACGGCCCAAGAAGAGTCGTTGAATAAGTCCGCGCCAGATTATGCATCAACAAGTGGCGCCATCCGTGGGACACGAATAAAACGAACGTCCTACGCATACGGTACACATTACTGTTTGTTTTGGTTCAACTTGGTCAAAAGTATCAAGCTGATGACAAGAATATTACATTCTCTGTTGTTTGTCGTACGTACACATGCAACATAATATTAAATCATTGTTTACTTTGATTTTGTTTACTTTCTCTAAACCAATCAAACGTACCCCTTTTTTGGAATTTGATTTGGAGATTATACGGGAAGGACATCCCGAAATTTCTGTATATATCTTTTAAATTGGTAAATAATGTATCTTTTCGTTAAAAAAAGAAGATATCTTTTCGTTAAATAAGAGATATTATCTTTTAATTATTCAAAAGATTTTACATAAATCTTTAACCTTGATAAACACGATTTTATCTATTGCTACTAGCGTACTACGTCCGCACGATCGGACCTATTTTATCTTTTAGCCGCGAAACAGCGCAGTCGCGATAAATCTACCCGCATCAGGCCATGCGTTCGGAAATCTTCGCAGATTGGCGCCATGCGCGCACTGTCATGTACAGGCACCACGATGCTAGTCAATCGCCATGAGCGCACTGTCACTGTCACGTACGGGCACTGGACGAAAGCCGTGGTCAACTGCGATCATCCAAAAACGTTAGAGTCTATGCGGTCACGATAAATCTATCTGCGTCTGTGCGTGCAACAGAAATTATTAGTCGCGGTCATGGTACATCCATCCGCGCCATTCTTTAAAAAATAAATAAAAAACAAAAAAAATCAATTAATCGCCATGCGCGCATTACTTTTATTTATTAGCTACGCGCTACTTCTTTTATGTAGTTTGTAAAACCTCACGATAGGTGTCATTCGCACTACTATTTCTCTTATATATTAATTATACATGTTATGTGCTATACTTATGCTATGCGCTTATCTTTTACTTCATTAAGTTTTATATGTTGCGATGCGCGACATATACTTTTAATATTTGCATCAAGTGTTTTTCAGGATTTAAATGACTAAGTTTAATGCTCCTACACGAGTAGTACCATCAAACTTGGGGGGCTACCAGGGTATATCCTACCACTGTTGGCGCACGCGCCACGTAGGTATATTTGGAAGCAGATCGTACGTAAGAGGTACTGCAGACCCGGTACAAAGACGGATTTAAATATTCGCACCATCTTGCCGCAGGGGAGACGTTCTCTGTCGGTTGTAAAGACGCGCAAACAGCGCGCACCTCTGCGCACTGCGCACACTTTTGTTGTGCACTGCGCACATCTTTGTTGCGGACAACGCACTTCTGTCGCGGACATCGCGCACTTCTGCCACAGAAGTACGTCTTCTGTCGCACCATGTTGCATCGCTACTGGTACAAAAGGTACGTCCTTACCCAGGATACAGCATAGGGATCCACTTATCCACCTTCACAATTGTGAAACAATCACAATCGCAATCCCAGTGCGCATTGTCGCATATGGACTGCGCAGTATGATCCGTCCCTTACGCACACATGAACCCAGTGCGTACCGTCGCATTTGGTTGATTGTGCCTACGCGGCCATAAACAGAACTTAAGTTTAGCATAACATAGCCATGCGCTATGTCATACTAAACTCGGGGGCTTGTGGACGTATGGGTCAGGCCCGGGTAGCCAGCGGCCCACTTTACGCACTTTGTGGACGTATGGTCCGGACTGGGCCAGGAATGGGTCAGGCCCGGGCAGTCAACGGCCCACTCTACGCGTTAACCCTAATCCGTATCCTATAAATACATGGCTGGGGTTCCATTCATCATCAGAATATAACAGGTTATCCTAAACCTAATAGCTATTATATGCTCCGCGCATCACATACTAACTTGACCGTCGGAGGTGGATCCCGGGGCTACGGCCTCGGGTCCACTCCTAACGGGTTCTCTTTGTTGTACAGGTCTACTTAGGGCTTATGAAGACGACTAACGGCCCAAGGAGAGTCGTTGAATAAGTCCGCGCCAGATTATGCATCAACAGGTTCGGTTATCGGGTTATTCGGTTCGGTTTGTTCGGTTAATTTTTTTTTCTGGATCAAACCGAAAACCGAACCCCTATAACCGAAAACCGAACCGAATAACCCGAATTACATGATTTTAAATATTTTTCATTTAATTATATATATATTAAGAACAAAATTTATTTTCAAGCTTAAATAATGTTATATTTATACTAAAAAAGACTTTTAGTGATTATTTTTATATATAAATACATAAATATATATATATATATATATATATATATATATATATATATATATATATATATATATATATATATACTAGTTTTCGAAGCCCGCCCGATGGGCGGGCATGACTTGTAATTTTACTTTCTAATTTAATCATGTACGAATAAGAGTGATCGTTTATAGTTATTTCTCATGTATTCACCCGACACCAAAGTATTGTACAAACAAATATATTTCTGTTAAAAAATAAGTACTCGACATAACATAACTATACTTTTTAATCAAAATAGTTTTGAATAACATAATCATAACAGATTCATCAATAGAATGAAAACTTTCACCCAAGTGATACAACAATTAATGGTACTGTGTAAACACTATACAATTGATGACGATAAACTTTATTGCCCATTAATCCTATTAAGCCCCAGGTAAATAGCACAATATTCCTTAATAACTAACTTACTCTTAAAAAAAACTCTTTTACAGAAAATTTTGTTTACCTTAGTAGTTTCATACCAAGCATTATAACAAAAAAGTAAAAGATACAAAAGTTAAGTCTTTAGCGACGGATGTGGCGAGGAAAATAGCGATGGATTTTATTCTTGCGTTGGATTTTGCGACGGGTATCTACTTTTCGGTGTTAAAATGTCACAGATTCCGCGTCTCTATAAACTACGTCGCAAAAAAGTAGCATCGTCAATCTCGACAAACCTGCTTGTCGCTAATAGCGACCGCAAATGATGTCGTTAATAGAATTTTTGACGTTTTTTCACTAATCCCTTAGAGTCGGTAGCCGTCGGACATTCCGTCGCAAATGTCCATCTCCATCGATATTTCAGTCGCTAAACCCGTCGCTATTTTCCGAATAGCTGTCGCTTGACGTCGCAAATAACATCATACGTGAGGCGCAAATTTAATCGCAGGATGTCACAAATAGCATTTCATTTGTTCTCCTTTCAGCCAAGCAATTTACATTGATATTAATGTAACACATTTATTTAGGAAACTGACCATTATAAATATCAACTAAAAAAATTCATACTTAAAACAAAACTACTTATTACCAAAAACTACTTATTACCAATAAAAAGTTGTCAATACAACCAAAGTAAGCTACTTATTTAGCAGTTGCTACTTATTACCAAGAAGTTATTTATTCTACTGTGCATTTAGATAATAGGTTGCCGAAATATAGACCAATCGATAACTCTTTTAGTAGCCATTGAATGACAGTAGGTTGTGGGATTCCTTGTAAGCTCAACCTCTTTTTGCAGTCCACATCTTGGTTTTGTGAAGTTTGGCCTATAGAACCAACAATATTTTGAAAAACATATAAAATCGAACCCTAATGGAAGACCATAAAATCTTAGGTTTGGATCATATTTCATGTGACTTTTAGTAAGAAAGATAGCTACATACCTTCTTACCCATAGACCTCTTTGCCCATTTTCCCTGAGATAACGCCTCTTTGAGTTTGTCATAGTAGCTGGACATCCACAATGTTACAGCAGAAGAATCTTAAGTCATTACCTTTATAAATAACTTTGGAAGGTGCAGCTATAACATACTCATAACACATCTTTAACTAACAATTGAAAATAAGAAATTTTCACTCTCATCGCTTTTAAACAGTTCTGGTGCTTATATTCTCACAATAGGATATCCTCGAAGACATGTAGACAACCGTAAGAAACATCATCCAAAAACTATATCAAAGACACAAAGATAGTAGAAAGACATATAGATACACCCGTAAGACATAGAGGCATACCTTTCCATACATGTAAGCTTATTACGGCAAGCTCTGTGGCTTAATATTCTGAAAGACAGTAGACGTACATGTATCATATCTAAGGTTGTTGAGACACCCCTGTGGCGCCAAGTGTTTGACAAGTAATGTTTCTTTGCTTGTGACCCCACTGCTGCCCCCAAAAAGGTGTACGATATAAATTACTTCGCAAAGACCAATAATATAAATTACTAAAAGTTCTCAAACACTTCCCGAGCTAGAGAGATAAAGCCCATTAATAAAAATTACTTCTTGCTCCTAAAAATCCATGTATATACTCGAACTTATCTGACAACGTTATTAACGATCACCAAATAATGAATGACCTGGTTGTCAATAAACTATGCTCACCTTGTCCATGATTATTTTAGTTCTGTCAACATTGACGTTTAAATATTTATGTCTGTTCTCTGCAATGTATAAATTAAAATAAAATTTAAGATCTAGAAAGATAATTACGCAACTCAAGATTAATGCATAAGAAACATACCTAATGGATCTATTCTGCTTGAAGAGTTAACTTCCGGGGATTCTGTCGAGCTACTAACCTTAGACACGTTTCTCTGAGAAAGACTTACTTGAATCCGGGTGTTCCACCTTGATCCGCAACGCTATTAAAGCATTCATCTGGAAAGAAGTATGATATGTATCAACACCAAATATAACCGCTTTGACCCATTCTCATACTAACTAATGGGCCATTTGGGTTACGCTTTGTCTCAAACAGATCGAATGGGTCAATAGATTTAAATATAAATGACTATCTAAAACATACTACGGAGTACCATAATCTTCAGGTACAACTGCATGTATCGCGTTTGAAAAGAAGATATAGCATTCAGGCATAATATTAAACACCAAAAATAAATTCAATGAAAAAAGTTAATTTTAACATGCGTGCAGTGTTGATGAAGCATGATTTTTTATAACACGATCGACAACCTGGTGTATCAGTACATCCTGTTGAACGCGTTGTCTCCTAAATTGCAAGAGGAAGAGACACCTGCATATAATTACCTTAACTAAATGAATACTTCAATAACTCATAAAACCATAATTTGAAATTAACACAATAAAGCGGACTGTAAGTTCTCTTCACCTTGAACGTTAAGGTCAAACAATCTCATGTTATTGGTTTCATCGACAATCGTTGAGCCATGAACATTAGAACAATGGACCCCTCGGTCGCCATGAATACCTCCCCTCACACCTGTACAGAGAAGACCAAAAAAATAAAATAAATAAATAGTAATAATAAATCAAACATAATACGTAGGAAAAAATAAAATTTAAGAAATATAACTTACCTCCTGGAACAACGTTACCACTATGACTGCGTCTACAACTTTCAGATAATATGTTTTTTTCTTGGTTTCTTGGTTTCTAAAGAACACTGTTGTGAGTCTACGCAAAAATCGGGCCGCGGCAACCCGACATTGATACCCAATGTCGATGAACCATTATACAACAAACGGGTTGTTCTATATTGGTGGCCACACATCGTTTGTATCCCACTTTCGGAATCCTTATTTGTTACTTGAAGACCAAATATTGGAGTCAAAGCCAATGAAAACAGTCACAGATAACAATCAATAATTATACATGAAAAAGCAACACTAAATTCGTTTGATGTTTATTACTTATAAGGCATCAAATAAGCAACACTAAATTCATTTATTTCAAATGAAATTGCCGAGTATACCTGGTTATAAGCTACTATCGGTTCCGAAGTTTCAACTGGTAGCAGGCCACATAACCACATTCCCAACATACTTAAAAGCTAGTTGAACAACAACAGGTACCAAAAGCCATAATGGGTTATGCAAATCTAGAGCTTTCTTATCAGGAAAATGTTACATATATATATATATATATATATATATATATATATATATATATATATATATATATATATATATATATAAAGTTTTTATACATGCACAACATGGTGGGTTTTCAATAAATAAAAAATTCCAAACACCGTTTAAATAATCAGGTCCCAACTTGCTTATAAAAAACATTGTTTTACTCCAAAATAAGCATGAAGTAGAAGCAGTTTATTTTGTACAAAGACTCAAATTGTTTATATTCCAAAAAATAAGCAGAAGAAAAATAAATAAATCCTATGCCCTCTTGTAATTATTTGTTTGTCGTGCATGCATGTAATCTTTTACTTATTGTGTATGTTTTTTTATGATGCACATAGACTCGTTTGTCAAATTAAGAGGCAACTTGAACCGTGAGTGCGTTGTCCAGCCAGATGGCAATAGAAGTGATGCAATACCGGAGGATGCAATGGCAAGCATGATCTTCCCCCGAGATCTAAGGTCACAGATGATAGTTTTCCTGACAAAAGTCTTGCGTACCTCTGTGACTGTACACAAATACTAATTCCTATCGGTTACTAAGGACGGCATCTATGACCGTATCAAATACCGCCTGCTGTTCAATGTTTAATTGTGGAACGAAGAGATCTCTTTCTCTTGCTAACCGGTGATGGTTATAGCTTCTCTCCTCCATCACAGTTCTATTTCTTAGAATATGAAGCAAGTGTGGTGGCGGTAATCGTAAACCAAAGTCTGTGACCGATTTCCCATAAAAGCTGAATGCTGCTTCTAATTCATATAGCCTCCCACCTTGCAGATCTCTATTTCTGAGATGAATTATCGGCAGGTGTAATTCCTCATACAATATCCTTGGTATGTCATCACTCATTGTTTCCCAGTGCATTCTCCATAGCAATCCTATGTCTGCGACATCGCAGAAAATCAGGATTTGCTCAGCCGCCGTAGTAGTCAATGCCGCCTCTTTCAATGCAATGCTCCATTCATTGTCATCCCCTAACAATCCTATCACCTAACCTGCTGCTCTAGTGGTGGGATACATGCGCCCATTTACTGAACGAATATCTTCAAAATTCTTACTACCTTTTTGATGACACAATAGCATTCGCTCATAGAACAAATTACCTGCACTTGCCTGTATGTATATTAGCTGTCCAATTGATTCTTTGCCTTTGTGTCGACGCGGAGACCAATGTTTTTCTGAGTTATACCAGACGAATTCCGAAGGGAAATTCAGGTATGTTATCCGGATCATGAGCTCAGCACTCAAAGAGCAATCACAAACGGGCAAAGGGCTTAATTTAGGCTTTGCGTGTGTGATTTTTTGGAATAACCAAACTAATTATACAAATAACTAAACAAATCAAACTAATAGATCTATTGAGAGTACCCAAACTAATAATTCCAAGCAGCATAAAACACCCCAAATAAAGTATACTGCAACATACAATGAATCTATATAGATCCTAGCATCCTAAATATAGTTTAAAATGCATGTCTCGGTAGCTTAGGTTTGAGCATTACTATCTAAAAAAAACAATTACCTGCTCTTCTCATCATGCTATGTCATCCTGAATTTCCACCTAAACATTAATTCCTTTTACACCTTTCAAAACTTCTGCTTCACTGGCGGTCACCACCCTGATCAGATCGAAGTATGGGTTTTCAGCTTCTTTGATCTGATCAATTCAAACACCAACATTATCCACTTCAAGTCATCAACGTGATTTTCAGCTTCCTTCACCTTTTCAGCACTAACAACCACGTAAATCGGTTTCTCTAGCCAACCTTCTTGCTTCGTCTCTTTCACTTTCTCCACAAGCTTAATCTGTGTTCTCCAAGTCGATGTATGATTACGTCTGAAGGACCTGCTTCAATGTTTACGTCAGTAAATGCATTTCGGGTATTTTTCAGAAAATATTTTGCTCATTTTCAACTTTCACCCTTTGTAATAAGATAAAGAATTCTATCTTTTATCATCTTCTAATTTTTATAGTGTCACTTATGTAGTATTGACCATGGCTATAGAAACCATATGTGCAACATGGAAGCTCGTCAACATAGGTGTTGCTTTAATCAGATATCTGCAATGTTCAGAAAGTTGCCGATAATCAAACAAAAGATAAACAATCACACAAACAAAGTGGTATTTCAAAAATTGTTTTTCCAATGGGATTATGTAATACGTAATAACTGTAATCAGATATATACTGATAACTATGTCATAAGAGAGGGAACACTTACCTATTGCACTTTGCCAGACCAATTTAAACAGCAATGCAGTCTAACACAGTAATGTGATAAGAATTTGTTACGAACTCACTAACCTAAATGAAACCAACTTTTGTAAATATGTATCCACAACTCTCAAGAACACAACAATATGTTCTGGTGGTCCTTGATACACAATGTGGCCCTCAGATAACAGAACAATGTCATCAAAGAGATCAAGTGTCTCAGGAGCAGTAGGTTGTAGTAAGGACATGAAGTAAAGAGATTAAAACTTGAAAGAATGTTACTAACTATAAGAGTTTAGTTATTAATCAAACTACTGTCATCTCCTTCGATGGCAGTTGCTTTCATGAAAAGAGCGACTTCAGCTTCATGGATGATTCCGACTTCCTTTCTTACCACCAATATGCAAAATACCCAAAAAAACAAAAAATAAACTGGAGAGATTAGAAAAAGATATTGGCTCACCTATATCCACCCAAATGGGTAGCAAGTTCCTTTATTCAGGCATGCTTCTGAATCATGAATTCCTACTTTAGTTGTCTGCAGAACATTTGGAATCAAGTTCACAGTTAAGTTTAACCATTAAAATCCATGCTCGATATACCTAAAAAGAAAAGTGACAGACATAATACTTCACAAGAGACAGATGCGTAGCTTTTACCTACATCACGATATCAAAATTAGTCACTTTTGTAGCATACGTTTCCTTCTTATCTTGGTTATTCACAGCAATCTGCAAGCACAAAAGTAGAGCTTATGTACAAATTGCAGATTAAGATAGTAAGATGAAGATTAAAACCCAAGGGGCCTACAACTATAGTATAATCAATATTGAAAGCATTGCAAGCATACTGAAAAATCATAATCATAGTTCACCTCCTACAGTGTTTATAGAAGAGTGATGGACGCCATGATGATCTGTATATGTTTGAGCTTATAATCAAATATGTGACGTAGCTACTAATATAGCATAATACAAAGAGCTAAAACTTAATAATCAATACGTTGCAAACGAACCAACATAAAAAACCTCTTGAATAATAAAAGACATAAATAAACCAATCAATTAACCTATCAAAAGACTACCAAGTTGTTCTAGATTTATCTTGATAGAGGCACTAATTCAAGAGTTTTTTTCAGGTCCTGAAGATACACTTCGGCATCATCTTTTCTTCGTGGAACTCTGCAAAATTATGATATATCTTCATTAGATTCAACTAATGACATACCATAAATTAATTATATGAATTAGGGATGAAAGTGGGAACAGAAATATACAATATAATAACGACAAGTTGGGTGATACCGACTATCGATCACTGGGTATTCCGTTCATGTCATGGGAGTTTGCTTTCTTTTTTTTTCCCTTCAAAATTTGACTATATGTGATTAGAATGTGCCACGCACATATCAACTGCTTTTATACTCCGCTTTTTTTTTACCTTACACACATTGATTTGCATGAGAATGCAATGGAGAATCGTCCCTTCTAAAATATTCATTCACGAGCTTTCTTTACTATTTTAAGAGAATGAAAACCAGGGAATGAGAATGGAAACCATGTCACGTATTTCCATTCTATGCATGCAACAAACACGAGAATTAATTCTCTTTACCTTTCTCATCTTTCCTTTCCACCGTACCAAACATCCCCTTAGTGTCTTTCTAGAGGGTTGAGGTTTATATTGGTTAGTTACTCTACCATGGGATTCATTACTTGGTAAAGAAGATATCTGCTCCACTTTAGATTGTGGTGCATCCTTGCTATCAGTCACCATATCAGACTTAGGAGATTCTGGTTTTCCACTTTCAGATGCATCATCAAGTTTATGCTTATTCTTGCTACTCCTGTTATTTTTCTTTCTGGGTTGTGTTGGGTCAGACATGATACTTGGCAAAACTGGCTCTTGCTTCGTTACAGCTTCACTTGATATAGTCAAGTTATTTCAAGAAATTTTTGTAACTGCAATAGGATGAGCTTTCAGAGTTGACTTCTCAACCGAACTCTCTACAACTTGCACACTCTGTTTTTGCTTATGACCAACACGCTTCTGCTTTTGGTCAGCTTTAGTTTCAACATTAGTAACAATAGAAACACTATGTTTAACAACAGGCTCTTGTTGACTGCTCTTTGAACTGTTCTCATTGCTCAGAACAACTACTTGAGTGTTTGCGTTCAAACCTGAACTTGGTCCAGTTGGTTGCTTTGAACTGTTATTGCACAACGAAAAGCCTACCATGTAACTCATTTATAAATAACTCATTTACCAAAAAGATAAAAAAAACATACAGCAATAAAACCTGCTAGGACCGTTTGGATCAGTACTCGAACATGGCCTATTAGCCAATTGGCACATCTAACCATTTGTCACCATCTATTGCCATCATGATTCATGATGCCTACAGTAAATATGTAATTAATAAAAGAGTCCTCTTGGTAGCATTAACTAACTTAAACAATAGCAAAAAAGAACAACATTGCATACCTTGTCAACATGCCGGAGTAGTCGGATAGATACTGGAATTTTGAGTCCTGGCCATACAAATAAAACTTTGTAATATATATGAAACATGATATATAATTGAGAAAGCTTTTAGATACATTATTTGAACAACCTCATGACACAGACTTAATAAAGAATCCAATTAGAACAACAGTTTTCTTTTATCCATATAGTCAAAACTACTCACTACTATATTAAAACCACAATAAACAGGTAAGCAATCCTATAAGTATAACATGTGTTAGAAGCAAGATATTCAAGCTGGATACATCAATTAAGGACATCATAGAGTAAATATATACCTTTATCGAATTCTGTCACATGAAGAAACGCACCAAAAATCTAACAATTAGCTCACCAGAGTTGTTGGTAGCTTTTGAATAAATAAGACAGTGTCCATTAGCAGAAACTTTAAAATCCATTCTTCATCTGCAGTAAGATGCATAAATAACAAAGACTTATGTTATCAACAAAATAAATAAAGTTTAAAATATACAAAGAAACAAATGCAATAAATGGTAGTAGCATGAGGTTATCGTGAAATTACGGACATGGCTGCAGACAAACATCGTCCACCTTTCTTTTTTCCTTCCCAATATTGGATACATGTGAAAAAGATTCCGAAAGCCTGCTACGTGTAACTACGTCATTCATAGCAGGTTCATTTACTGTTAAGGAATGAGAAACCCCAAGCCTGTTACACGTAACAACGTTGGATGTTGTTTGTTTGTTTTCTTTTTCCGTAACATTTAACAAATTAACATCAGCTGCACACATGTCCGCTAAACGACTAACCTCGTTGTGGTTACCAACATAAACCGATGGTTGCTGAAGTTCTATCAGATATTTACAATGCTCAAGATTTAACCATCCATCCATAAATCCAAACCTTTATGAGGATCCATGCAATCGTTTACCAATTAAACATAACAAAGAGGAAGTAATACGTTTTAACCTTAAAAGGATTACCTTTGTATTGTGTCTTATTTCTTTTAGAAAGTAATACATCAATGAATGATCAAACTTAAATTTATGCTCTCTTTAGAATTGAATCTTTCATATATCAAATTATTGATCAAATCCTGCAAGCAATTAATATTACAAAGTATCAATACTTATATAAAAAGAATACATGTTATCGCTAAAACAAAAACCTAAAATAAATCAATGAAACCTGTAATGATGTGAGTATGAATTAATTGTGAAGGAGATTATTATCACCTTTATTAGTCGATGAAGCAGAAGAAATATAAAGTATAAAGAATCATGTATAATATTTGGATACAAAACATGAACAGGTAAAAAAAATGGCTGTGAGGTTATCTTACCATTGTGTATGTTGCATCAGAAAAACAAAAACTTTGATCGACTCATGATGATGAATGAATGATATTAGGATTTTGAGGAAAAAAAAAAGTCATATATGAATGATATTAGGGTTTTGTGTTTTGAATGAATAAAAGGTCGTATATATTCTCATTAAGATGGTTAATTATTAGTTGCATAGCTTTATTGATTAGGATTTGCAAGATATAATCTAAAAAATGTGTTGGTATAGTGGTTATCATGCTTGTTAATGTTTCCAACACCCTACGTTCAATCCTTGCAAGTGGCTATATATTTTTAAACAATTTTCGAAATCTGAATTTTAACATCATAAATACGAATTTTAATAAAAAAAAAAATATGAAAAATTGCTTAGGTGGATACAATGTGATGACATGGCTGATAGTGAATTACTGGGCAATGACTGGGCAATGAGGTGGCATTAATGACGTCATACGCCTCCTGTTATATATAATGTATATATATATATATATATATATATATATATATATATATATATATATATATATATATATTTTCGGTTTTCGGTTCGATTTTCGGTTTTCATTGTGAAACCCATATCCAAACCGATAACCAAATATTTAGTTCAGTTCGGTTCGGTTTTGACCAATTCGGTTCGGTTTCGGTTTTCGGTTATCGTGGATATTACCCGATCCATGAACACCCCTAAGTCCGTCTTATAAATGGATGATTAATATGGCATACGGGGATTTCAACAGAAAAGTTTTATTTTCATCTACAAAGAGTATTATGAAGATCGATAGTTTAAGGCACTTATCAAAACTACAACTTCTATCATACGTTAACGTTCTTAGATATGCAAAGAATATTAACATGTGATTGAGTTATTGAATTTAGTGGTACGGTTTCGACGGGAGTACGGTTTACGGACAGTATTTATGCATGCATGCTTAAGCACGTTCTTTCTTCTAGTCAACCTTCGATAACATGCCAATATAACAACTAGCTAGTACACTATTATCCGTTATTAAACATGGATGTTTAAAAAGGTCAACCTTTCATAACATGCCAACTTGCCAAAACACAAAAGTGTTTTTTTCTTTTGGATAATCTTAAAAAGGAAGTGATTAACAAACTTAAAATTGTGTTTAAATATAGAGATATGGATAACACAAAAAGTAAATGTGTATGCACATATGGTGTTGTGCGTAACTTTATGAGGTGCCTAATAATGGGATCATGATTAAAAAAAAAAAAAAAAAAAAAAAAAAAGGAAACTCGTTATTATTTTTTTTATGAATTGTTAAAAGAAAAAAAAAATATAACATTAAATGATTAAGTTCAACATAAACTAATTTTTCTTTTCACTAGACAAGTATCCGTGCATACCAAAAGAATTTTACAATGGTAAATAATTATACGAGTATCCTAGAAGTGTGTGTTTTATGGAACAGGAGAGTTGAAACCCGTTATTATATGAACATTACATGTTATTTTGACCAAGGGTTGATTAAGCTATGTCATTAGTCTATTAATACTGTATCTTAACCAATAGCAACCATCCTTTTGGCTTAACCCTTCATTAACTCCAAATCTTTTTCGTAATGATATCTTTTGCCCTCGTAATATTTTTTGGAAATGCTATTTTTTACCAAGGCTTGACTAAGCTCCGTCATTAGTCCATTAATACTCCCTCTCAACCAATAGCAAATCTCTTTTTGGCTTAAACCTTCATTAACTCTTAATCATTTTTGTAGTGACATTTTTTGACTCCGTAATATTGTTGAAAAATGTTATATAGTTATAATATAACCATCTTAAATAGTACATGTTTAAATAAAATTTTGTTATGAAACAGTTAACAAAATTATGTATAGACTCATTCAGCTATAAACATTTAGGGTCCGCTTGGTTCAAAGTGGGGAAAGGTAAAGGTAAAGCGAAAGGGAATGCAAAAGATTGAGTGAGGTGGGTAATCAATACCCTACCCCTCAATTTACTCTATAATGTTGATTACCCACTACGGGGTAATCAATACTTTTACACACCCCTAACCAAGCACCTAATTTGAGTGAAATGAGCCCTTTTGAATTCCTTACTTATTCCCCAGCCCCCTTAACCCCCTTACCAAGCACCCCTAAAACTTGGGTGTGGTTATAACTACTCTCAAAAAAGCTATTTGTAACCTTTTGTTTTTATATATATTTTTATTTTTTTTATTATTATAATTTTGTTTATATTAAAAATCTATAAATTTGAAAGTATGAAACATAAAATATAAAGTTTAATAAGTTAAAAGTATTGAAATGACAGAAAATACAAAACATAAGTTAATAAAAAATTACATTATACTGTAAATAGAATGTGCCAAAATAGATGAACGACAAAATAAAATGATTAAAACGAAATGTGAACAAGGTTGTTAAGGGGGTGGCAATGGCAAGGTCATGGACCTTAGGCATTCAATGCCGCTCGGCATCCTCGATTACCACCTGTGCGGCATGGCCAAATAGGCATGGTGGAGGAGTATGTGATACCGAATCGGCAAGGAGTCCCCCAAGGAATTTTCGAACGTTAGCATTGAATGCATAGTACCGTTTGTGGCTTATTTCAAAAAAAAAAAAAAAAAAAAAAAAAAAAAAAAAAAAAAAAATCCCTTTAAATATTACTAATTATTCCACTAATCTCTCACAAATTCAATTAAAAATTACTAATTATTTCACTAATCCTCTCTTCCAACTCTTATTTTCATATAAAAAGAATGGATCCAAATCAATCACAACGTGCTTCAAAATCATCCAAAGGTCGTGGACGGGGTTCACGATCACAACCCGTTCAATCACAACCAATTCGTCCCTCACCTCAACACTACTTTCCCCAACCTCCACCTCAACCCTTCTATCCTCCACCACAACAACGCCAATATTTTCACCATCCACAACCGATGAATCCAAACCTTTATAATATAAGAATGACTAGTGAATTTAACCCTTTCGTCGACTACCGTGAAGGTCCATCAAGACGTGAAGCAAGTGTAGAACGTGAACTACCGCTTTACGATAACGAGGATGACGACATTGATTTTGTTCTAGAAACTCAATTTCCAAATGCAATCGGTACAATTTTTTTTAATAATCGTTATTACTATTATTATATTTTTATATAATAGGTAATTTTTTTTGTTATAATCTATTTTTTTTTAATAATCGATACAATTTACTTGTTGTTATAATCTATTTTTTTTTAATAATCGGTAATTTTTTTTTGTTATAATCTATTTTTATTAATCGCTAATTTTTTTTTTATATATAATCGGTTAATTTTTTTTATATAATATACAATTTTTTTTATATATAATCATTGATTTATTTTCCGTTATAATCTACAATTTTATAGGTGGTCAAGAAAATGATGATGATGTTGAAGTGGTTGAAGAAATAAAAAACACTGGTAAAGCAAAAAAGGAACCTTGGTCGACGGAGGAAGAGGTCGCTTTGGCAAAAGCTTGGTTTCATGTCTCGACATGTCCAAGAGTCGGGAATGAACAAAAGAGTGTAAGCTTTTGGGGTAAAATTCTAGAGCATTTCACGATAACCATGGGAAGTACTAATCGAACACACCATAGTTTGAACACGAAGTGGAAACATATGAATACCGAAGTGAATACTTTTAACGGTCTATGGATCCAATCGGTATATTTTTTAACCATATGCTTTTTTATATTTTGTATTTGATATAGTTGTAGTAATTTATACTTGTTACTTTTATATTTGTAGAACCGTCTTCGTGATAGTGGTTGTGACGATCTTGACGTGATGAAAAATGTCATGGCTGATTATAAGAGTAAATCAAAAGGCAAGAATTTTACTCATACAGAAGCATGAGAGATCGTTAAGAAAGCAGACAAATTGTTAAAACAACCATGTGTGGTTCAAACATCTTCGTCTAATTCCGATAAACGGAGAAAGTCATCGGAATCTAGCAATGAAAATGAAAATGTTGAGACTATTCTTCCGGATTTGAATGACGACACAACTCCAACAAGGAAAAAAATGGGAAAAATACCGTTAGCAAGTCATCGTCAATAAATAGTGTTGCTACGACGTTAGAAAGTCATGCGGCAAAGAAATCACAATTAATGGATGAGGCGGTGGAGAAAAAACGTGCAAAGGGTGAGTTGGCCGAAAAGTTGATTGCCGCACAACTCAAAAGTTTTGAAGAAAAGGTTTTTTTACGAGCGATGCTTTATTACGAGCGATGAAATTCTTTAACACCCCGCACGATCAAATAGCTAATCCGGCTATGCGAGAAATTGCTATTGCCACAAAACATGAGTACGCGGCGAAATATAGATAGCCTTGTAATTTTTAAATATTATTATTATGTTGTTTTTTTTACTAAGCATTGCACTTTTTATTTGAATTATTAATAAAATTTAATGTTTTTCTTTAGTTTGTTTAATATAATTATGAATAAACTAAATAAAATAATATAATTAATTTTTTTTTTCATCATCATTGCCACTAAAAATTGAAAGAAAGTTTTGGTGAATTATAAATTGTGTTATTGTCAGTTGATTAGTTAAACATGTTTTGTTCATTTTTTTTTTCATCACTATTTGCACCCCTAAAGCAATAAATTGGTACATGCAAGGAGAGAGAGAAATGATTTTAGATTTGACCAAAAAGTCAAATGATTATAATTATGCCTAATTTACCGCGACTAAGATCCACGCACTTATCATAACTAGTCATTTCATTTCAAATAATTGATTTAAAACTTCTTACAGATTTTTCTATGTTTATTTATTATTTTTATCTTTTTTTTCTAATATATGCCACGATAGCAGTATTTAAAAGCATTAAATGAACTAAGGCTGTTTACTTCAATTAAGTGTTTACTTCAATTAAGTGTCGTGTCTTCAGGCGGCTTAAGTTGAAGATTTTCCCCCCATCGGATTTCAAATTGGACAAGGATTTCCCTTAAAGAAAGTAACCGTTCAAAAAAAAAAATGAACTAAGGCTGTGCTTGATTCAAATTTGGGAAATGAAAAAGGAAATATAATGATAATATTGGGTAAAGGAAAAGAGAGAAAAAATCATTCCTCCTTATTTATTATGTAATGATCCATTATCCACTATTACGTAATGAGTCATTCTATTATATAGCATCAAACATTATTTTTCATTACCTTTATCATTACCACCCTCAAAAACATCATACCAAGCACCCCTAAATTATTTCCTAAAATAAAATTATTTCTATATAAAATAAAGTTAATCATAGTAACTAGAAGAGATTTAGGAAATTATTAATGTAAACTAACAGTTAAACATAGTATTTTAAGTTTTGAGTTTTGCTAAACAATGCCCACTGGGCAATGTTTAACATGAATATAAAAGGAAATCTGAACTTTGTTAAATAAAAAATGGCATACCTTTAAGTTAATTTTTATGTTTATTTATTATGCATTAAATGTATAATTACTTTAAATAAGGAAAGAACAGATTGCTTAATGTAGCTTAAACATTGCCTAGTGGGCAGTGTTTAGCAAAACTCTTAAGTTTATTAATTGTGTTTAACAAATGTCATGGCGTCACAAGTTAGAAAAAGCTTATTTTTTGAAAAATGATACTTGATTTTTAACTAATTAATTTAAGGAAAATGATAAAAAGGCACAACTAAATAGACTTAAAAGTGAACTTAACGCATTGATGACTTGTACATTTATGCAATGTACAAGTTATTAATTCGTTAGATCCCCTTATACATTTTTTATTTTTTAAGTAATAACTTCAAATAAAAATAATATAGTAAACTCGAACTAAATATTTTATTTATTTTCATAAATGAACAATTAATTTAAAACAATCAAAAGTAAAATATATGACAATAAATATGAAACTAAGAATCATCATTTTAGTAACATTTCACTATTTTATTCAAGCAATAGTCCTTATTGTTACATCATGCATGGCGTATGTCACTACATTTGCCATGTAAATTATTGGATTGTTTTTTAAATGACCCGAGTATCTCAAAAGTCCTCGTATAAAATTAGAAACCTAAGGCATGTTTGGTAGGGTGAAATTCAGAGAAATGAAATGAAGCGCAGAAATTAAATTCACAAAAATGAATTCCACAGAAATTCAGTAAAAATTCTTGTGTTTAGTAAAACCAGATAATTGACTTAAGAAATCAGTAAAAATTATTATTATTATTATTATTATTATTATATTTATCATTATTTTATTAATTATTATTATTATTATTTTATTATTAATTATTTATTATTAATTATTATTATTATTATTATTATTATTATTATTATTATTATTATTATTATTATTATTATTATTATCCTCTAAAAAAATTGTTTTCCAATGCAAAGAATTGGTTTCCACTTTTAAAATAAAGGAATTCAATTCCTTGAATTTACATATAAACTAAACGCCCTAAGATTTGCAAATCTCCACTTTTTTATTTCACTAGCTACCAAACAAGGGAAATGAATTCATTTCCATTTCTTTGAGCTCATTTCCTCCAACCAAACATGCCCCTATAGTAAATTGTGCTTTTCTTTCTTTGATTAAACTGCATGGCATATAGATACAGTTTGTCAATTTTTGTTTTATTATTCTTTTTAATAACTATTTTTCCGGTATTAAATTTTGAACACGTTACGTTAGTAGAGACTAACATTATGTTCTCAAGTTATTTTTAGAGAAGAAAGTGAAAGAAGGTGAAAGAATTTTTTTTATTTTTATTTTATTTTATTTTATTTATTTATTTATTTTGTCTTAAGAATTTTTAAAAGAGTAAAAAGGAAAGAGAAGAAAGTAAAGTGAAGGGTTTTATAGTGAACCACTTTCATCCTAAATTTGTGATGAAAGTGACTAAAAAGGTTACTCTGTATTTGTGTATGCATATTGACTAAATTAACCCTACAAATTTATATAATATTTTATTTTTTTGTTAGGGTATAATTGTCATCTGTTTTGATCTTTTCACAACTTCCCTTCTTTTATTTCACAACTAAAAAACACACATAAAATTGTAAAAATTTTATTTTCTTTCCTCATCGCTTACCATTAGGGCTGAGCAAACGACCCGAACGGACCGGACCGATCACATTCGGTCCGGTTCTCGGTCTCGGCTTTTGGGCTAATTCGGTCTCGGTCTTGATCGGTCCGGACCAGACCACAAACTTACTATTTTGCCTTGTTGGACCGGACCGACCGAAACTGTACCGGACCGGACCGATTACCTTCGGTCTCGGCTTTTGGGCTAATTCGGTCTCGGTCTTGGTCGGTCCGGTCCAGTCCAAGACCGACGCTTAGCCTTACTTAACATCCTCTCCTTCACCACCACTTTCTTTCCTGTTCAAACTTAAGAACACACTGTAAAGAATAAAGAAGAATAAAGAGGTGTTTACGAGTGCTTTTATCAAGAAAGATGTTTGCCTCTATCTCTGAATCGGTTATGGAGAAACAATTATTTTATTAGTTTCAAATTAATAGTCTACATTTTCTTTATTTTAGGTCTCAATTTAAGTATTCATTACTAAAATATGTAGATACTGAAGTACCGAGTTTACTATATCATCCTTGGTTGAAATTATTATTACAAACTTACAAAAACTATATATATTAATTAATTGGTAAGGGTAAATTGTCATTTTGCAAAAAGTAAGAGAGAAATCAGTAATAATTATGTTTTACTTAAACTGTTGTTTTTTGTCGGTAGACAATTATTTTGGGTTGGAGGGAGCATAGTTGTTAAGATCTGGATCCTAACCTTAGGATTTTACGATACTACAAAGCAATAACGATACGAATCCTACGTATGCTCTTAGCAAGCTTAACATCTTATAAGATCACGATCTTAGACTATCGGATTTAAAATCTAATCTGATCCGATCTTATTTTTCTCAAAGTGCAAGCTAAGAAACTACAAAGTTATGAATTATGATTTACAGAATTTAAAAAATAACATATTAATTTTTTTAAACATTTCATATTCATAGTTTAGGACAAAATTTTCATAAAACATTCACATAATTTTTTTTTTTATAATATGTAATAATTTAAAAATTTTAATAATTTTACAGAGACTATTAAGAAAATGACATTATAGTAGGATTTTAGGATCCTATTCCAATCTTACGATTTTAATCTTGCAAAAACGAAAACGATATTGAGCATAATCTTGATCTTGAAAACCTTGGGAGGGAGTACATATTTATTCTAGTCGTGTAACTTTTTTTTGATGACGATTATATTTCTTACGATATATACATCACAAATTTATTTAATATGTTTTGGTCTTGAAAACACGAGATATGATTAGCACACAAACTCTATGATCTTAATGTGATGCGTTTGACTTTTACTATAGAATATATGATGATTACCGGAATTTTTTTTTATGCGGAAGTTTAATTTGATACTACCTCCGTCTCAAAATTATTGTCCTTTTTTGACTTTTTTGTTATTTCTATCTCAACTTTGACTATAAATATTTTTGTTTGTGTCATACAATTTTTGATAAAAATTATATCAAATGAAAATATATTTAAAACTCAATCTGTTCATATATTTTGTATCAAGTATTATGTAATATAAACAAAAATACTTAATGTTAAAGTTGAAAAATAAAGATCGAAAAAGTCAAAAGGGGACAATAATTTTAAGACGGAGGGAGTAATTGACAAACCACGTAGACGTGTTTGAAAACTTTTTTGTTTTGTTTGTGTTAGTGCTTAACACTTAACACCTTAACCACTAGATACGATTATAAATTTAATACCATAAAACATCAACTATGATTAGTGAAAAGTGAAACCAATAATTTAAAAGAGTTGCTTTTGTTTGAATATTTACCTTGTTATCATTGCAAAAGTTACCTTGTTTACCCTTGCTGCATGCTTGTGGGGATCGCTTTAATATGAAGCATTGCCCAAGTGCACATGGTGAGTGTATTGTAGAACAACTTAAAGCAATGTTACACATTGATGTGACAACATAACCGCAGAATCTCTTTTTACCCTTTTCTGGTGTGGGAAGGGGAAGCAGTGTCTTCATTATTGCATGATCAAATTTCATCATAAATGGGTTAAAAGTGGAATTTAGCATCTATGCCCTCGGCACTGCACCTGGTGCTGTTAAGGTTTTTGTAACAGTAGTAAGAGGTCCATTAATTGATGAGAAATGTTAGAACTATTCACAAAATTCAAATAATAATAAAATAATAATAATAATAATAATAATAATAATAATAATAATAATAATAATAATTGAATAACGTATCAGTGATGATTGATTTAATAAAAAAAATAAGAGAGAAACTGATAAAAAATGCACCAATCACCCGCTGACACGTTAGTGAGTAAATCTTTTTATGAATTTTGTGAGTGAGACTAACATTGCTTCTTAATTAGTAATACTTTGTAACCTTATAGTGTATTTGATTGGAGACAATCTTTAAATAATGTGAGAAAATATAAGAAATTCTGTATTTTTTTTTTTTTTTTTTTTTTTTTTGAACTGCAACATTTGTATTACCACAAAGAACAAACTTACAAAATAGAAGATCCCTCTACAAGATATAGAAGGGACCATCAAGAGACCCAACAAAAAGAGAGAGATAAACCAGGACTTAGCCTACATAAACCACACAACCACAACTATAAAAGAATAAACCCACCAGCCAAATCAGCTTGATGGAAGGTGTGATATGCTGCTCGAAACAATCAACCCACTGATCCAATCCTCCCATTTCAAATTACCTTTTTTCATCCTAGCCGCTATCCACTCAAACACCCTTCCTTGAACAAATTTGGAATTTGCGACCCATTCCTACTAAAAACCACTTGATTTCTACTCGACCATATGAAGTACAACACAGACCAAACTACCCCTTTCCATATATCTCTTTTTAGCCCTATAAAAGTAGAAGCTTTAATGAGATTAAACACATCTTCAAGCGAGAAAAGGTTTTGCATATCTACACCCCACCACTCAGACACCCTATCCCAAATCAGCCTAACTTTCGGGCATAGAACAAAACAATGATCCAACGATTCAATTGACTCGTCACAACACGGACATAATACCGAATGTAAGTCGATACCCATGTTGTCAAGAACTACTCGAACTGGGATTCTCCTATGATACAATCGCCAAACAAAGATGCACACCTTTTTAGGAGTAAGCTTGCACCAAGAGGTCTCAACAGTACTCCCTGATGTATCAAGAATCTTCGAGTCCACCATGTCACGGAGACCCTTAACCGTAAAAGTCCCACCTTCATCGAGCCGCCACTTGCACTTGTCTTTAGTATCTTTTTCAGCTGGATATCCTGCACAAGATGAGACAAGTTATGCATATCAGTGACTGCCCTACCTCTAAGTTCAGACCTCCAACCCCAATTCCACACCCACTCGTCCTCGCGCCAAAACCCCTTATTGCCTAAAACTGCTTCATTAACCCCATCTAAATGGTATAACCTCGGAAACAACTCACGTAGTCTACCCACACCAGTCCAATTGTCTTCCCAAAACATAATTGCATCGCCACTTCCCACTCAAACGATGAGGACAAGTGGATCCCAATATTATCTAAATCTTTACCAACTTTTATAATATTACTCCACACACTAAAACCGCTACCATTTAAACTTTGCCCCACTGTTCCACACCCACACCCACACCCCCCCCCCCCCCCCGTATAAACTCTTAATAACTTTGACCCAAAATGCATCTCTCTCTACGCGAAATCTCCACCACCATTTCGCCAGGAGTGCCCAATTCATAGCCTTGAGACTACCAATATTTAGACCCCCCGTCCCGTAACTAGATATGACCTTTTCCCATTTCACCCAAGCCACATTTTTTGATTCCCCATTCCCCCGCCCCAGAAGAAATCTCTCCTCACACTCTCTAACAAATGTAACACACTCATCGGAGCACGAAACAACGAGAAAAAGTACAACGATAAGCTACCAAATGTATAATAAATAACACTCATAAGAAATTCTGTCTTCCTATAAGAAATTCTGTCTTGCTATAATAAATAACACACTCTCTAACAAATGTAACACACTCATAAGAAATTCTGTCTTGCTATAATAAATAACAAAAATTTCTACTGGCCTACTGGAAACTGGAAAGTATATAGCTATTGACCAAAGTCACCAAACGAATACGCAAAACAAATTCTCGCTTAACTCCAAAGGATATATTTAACTATTTATTGACATATATTTTATTATATTTTTTCTATAGCTTTATTTATTCTCCATGTCATTTAAATTTTGTTCGGCCCTTTTAAATATGCCTTTCTCGAAAGTTGAGTAATTATTTTGTGGTTGAAGCCATCTCATATGCCACAAGCCCACAAGCCTTCAATCAAGGCCGGTTATCACGCATTGACTTTTCTATTTTGACTTTAATTCTCCTCTTTTTATTTTGACTAAAAACATACGAAACCTAATAAACTTGTACTATATTTAATACGTCAAGTGTACGTACATCCTTGCAAGTGGCTTAATTGGAAATTACTAAACAAGCATTACAATGATATTTAGTCAAAAGTTAAGATTAAATCGTAACTTATTTTCTCATAGCTCTTTTTAACGGGTCAACTTCATATTTGCTTCAAACTACATAAAATTTTGACTTTTTGTTATCAAACATATGATTATATAATATGTTAGCGAAAAGTAAAGCGTAACTTTAGAGATATCAGTCAACAAAATAAAGCAATTAGTCTTCTTTCGTACTTTGGATCCCTATTGATAATCAACTAGTAATGCAATATTTGAATATTTACACTATGATTGACAAAGATTAACATAATGCGTCAATCATATTTCTTTTTTAGAACCGCATTGTTATAGGACAAAAGAACAAATGCTTAACGTTAAATGGCATGTAGGGATTAATATGTTATTCTAGATATACCGTTTTCCAAACCATCTCACCCAAATTATTTCTAGCAATCAACACAAAACCTACACATAGAATTTATCATAGTCTTTAAATATAGACAAACACACTTTGTTGTATGCGTATTAAATACACACAAAATTTGGAACGTGGATAAACATGGAAACAAATGTACAACCACAAGAATTTAAGAGGTAACCCTTAAAAAAAGTAAAAGTGTACATTTCTCCTAACTCAACACCCCTAATAAATGACCCTGTAGTTTTGAACCGACAACCATATTTTGTACATTTTGTTGGGTAAATTTAGGGCCATTGTTTCTGATTGATCATTTTACTTTCTATATATAAACAAGCACTATATTTTGTATGCCCAAAAAATGGATTAATTTAATTCTAGTTTCACATTTAAAATTTTCATTTTTTTTTTCATACTTCAAAACATTTAGCACTAACTAACATCGATGTAAAATTCTTAGTTGGGTGTACTCAGATAGAGTAGTTGCCATTATACTTACCAAAAAACAGTTAAGGAATGTCATATATATTTAGATGCAGCTAAAGGGGTTGGTAGTGGGTGCGGGGAGGCACGGCACGGGGGGCTTCCCTTGCGGGAACACCGTCGCCGGTGTCCTCCTACTGCACGGCAAGGAAGATATGCAGGGAAGTTTACCGCACGGAGAGGGAAGAAAAAAGGAACGTTGGAAAGCTGAAAATTGGACCATTGGAGCCTAAATGGGTGAGTGAAAGGTGAGGGGTGTGATGACAACAAAAAATGGGTGAGTAAAGGAAAAAGTGAGAGAATAATGTGGCATAAGGGGATTGGTTGTAAGTGAGTGAAGGGATTTGGGGTGAGGGGTGTGTTGCCAATCCCCTAAGTGGCGGACCCAACCCAAACTTTAAAGTAGTTCCTCGACTTGTGAAGGTATAATAAAAAAAAGTAAAAGAGAAAAAAAATTAGGGATAATTACTAAAATGACCCGTTATCCTGTGGTCTAGGCATTTTTAGCATGATTTTATAATATTTCCGATTTAGCTCGGGTTGCTTTTGGGCAACTAGCGTATAGCCAACTACAGGATTACACGTGTCTGACCAACCACTGTTGGTACGAGGTACATGAAACATATTGTATTTTTTGTAACTTTTGTTTTTTAGGCAACCAATACATGAGCAACTGGGTATTTTGGTCATTTAATATGGATTAAAATAATGAACCTTATATTGATCTATGTACGACTACAAGGTTACATGTTACATACGATTCACTGAAGAAAAACACACATCACGATTAAATATTTACTTTTAACATCCACATGTAACAAAAAAAATTCTCCATCAGATGGATGTATATAATATTTCATTCCAAATTTAAATCACAATTTTAGATCAAGTCATTACAATGAACCACTCATAGATACAAAAATGTTTGAATCACAATTTTAACACAATATATATATATATATATATATATATATATATATATATATATATATATATATATATATATATATATATATATATATATATATATATATTGTGTTAAAATTGTGATTCAAACATTTTTGTATCTATATATATATATATATATATATATATATATATATATATATATATATTTGTTTTTTTATTGCACATTTTAATTATTTTTACATTTTTTATAGGTTCTTATGCATGGCGGTTATCCATCTTTCACTCGACGAATGGAAGTAAAAACATGACTTCTAGTTGATAAGCAAAATAACAATATTTTTTCACCAAACACTCAGTTTTGACCCGCTTCCACTTCATTTTTATCCGTTTGAAGACTGAACCAAACACCCCATTTGACTTTTGACCCGCTTAAAGAGCAACAATATATTGTAGCAGCCAAAACAGAGTGTAAGTAGCAGTATTATTATATAATTGACCTATTTCAGCAGTTGAATATATGGCAGTAACCAAATTGCAATTGCCAAAATTGAGTTTTAACCAGCTTCAAATTTTACCCATTTAAACGTCAATCATTAAATAATTGACCCATTTTAGCAAGTTGAATGTAAGTAGCAGTATCATTATTTTTGCAAATTTGAGATGAAACTAAGAAATGCAATCGCAATTGCAAAGAGATGAAACTGGAATACAAGTTAGCGCTAAGCGTGTCAATGTACAATATTTTTTCACCAAAAAAGAAAACTAAACATTCGATAACTAGATAAGCATCATTCCTTTTCTTGCATGCTAAGAACCTTCTTTTTCTTACACCCACTGATGCTGTGACCTGGTTCATGACAGAAAGAACATGTTACTGTCCTTGTTTGCTTCACCTCATAAGGAGGTTTGGCTCTTGTTGCGTTTCTTGGACGTCCTTTAGTGCAAGATTGGTTGTCGTCACTTGTAACACCCAACTAAACTGGTTGCAATATCAGCATCAAAAAGTGATTCACTTCCAACTGCTTTCTCTCTCTTGCATAAAATGGATATAACATTCTCAAGACCATTTCCAACAAACTGAACATGAAAGTTTGATCCCAAAAAACGATAGAAACGGTACTGCATTCACTTAAGAAAAATGTCATATAGATAAAATAGGACATTAATCGCAATTCGTTATTCCAAGTGATACATGTTTTATATGATAGACTAGAGGTCTTAGTTCAAATATTACATTTAGGTGTTATTTACCAAAGACCAAGGGGCTAACGCACAAGCAGCAAAATATAGCCCCTGAACAGGTTGTCCTGCTACTTCCTAGTTTACATGTTAAAAGTTTCATTTCATTAACTGATGCCACTAATGGTGTACTGATATGATGATTACATGCTAAGTACCATATAAAACCATTAAAGTAGACAAAAGACAATTATTTAGAAAAAGATTGCATCTTTAGAAAAAGACAATTATTTCTCTTAGAGATGAGAAAGGTGTGAGAAAACAGTGATTGATACAAAAATGGAAATAAAGAAGCTATATAAGTGAGTATATAACCTTGAGTTGATCCAGGGTAATAGACATGATAACAGAGCCATCATGGTGGAGTACACCTCTGTAATCTACCTCTTCACCCTACCATGCATTAACTTACAAATTGTTATTTGAAAACAAGAAACTATAATATGATTACAATATTAGAATTTTGTGAAGATTTACAAGCTAACCTCCTTCTGCACAGGCAAATATATTTCATCAAGCATCTTGTATTCAATTAGATTCAAATATATTTGAAACTCAACAATAAAATGCCTAAATCAAACTCAACATAATGAATAACATATACTGGTATCAAATTGCTAGAAAATCGAATAGTAACAACCATTTACCTGGATAGTAAATAAAATCGAGGCTATACCTCCTAATTAGTAATTATGGTGGCGAGACAGTGGTGGTGATGCGCGACGTCGCCGCGGTGGTGGGGCGAGACGGCGGAGGCAGTGGTGGTGTGTGGTTGTGGAGATGATACATAGTTTGAAGTGGTTGAGTTGGACATTAGGTTGTGTGCCGGAACTGTTTATAGAGCCCTTTTTTAAAATAAACATGGCTTTATTAGGGGGCTCTATTCTAAAATGTATAGTAGTGGTGGAGGGTTACGGCGGTGGTGGAGGGTTACGACGATGGATGGGATTCAGTGGTGATGGGGTTTCGGCTATGGAGGGATTCTGGTGGGGAGGGAGTTGTAGTGGTGGTGTCAGATTGAATTGGTGATGGTAGTGCTAGATAGATCCGTATTTGTGTTATAAAGAGATAGAGAGATAGATAAATAGTATATAATATGTAAAATGACCAAAAAAACCAGTTGCCCTATATACGGTTGCCCAACTACTAATAGTTGCGCAAAATACAATACGTGACACGTGTCACCCTCTGATGGAAGCTGCCCAATTTTAAAAGTTTCCCCGGGCTAAATCGAGAATATTGCAAAATCATGCTAAATATGCCTAGACCCAGGGCAACCGGGCCATTTAACTATTTATCCCAAAAAATTAAGTTGATAGGTTAACTAATCGGGTCGGATCTTATCTAACATGAGTATTATTGCATTAAGAACAAATTTTTGCATTCGTTATTTGTCGTCTTTGTTCTATCTTTTATGGGTTAGGATGTTTCATTTTCTTCAATATGTTGCCATTTGGAAAGGGAAAAAAATAGATTAAATTCCTATGACTAACATATGACAATCGAAACATAACACCACTAGACTTCCATGACGCCATCCCATCTTCAAATTACTATAAAAGGTTCGCCACGTAACCAATATTTACCCTCCATTAATACCCCACGAAACAACTTCAAGCCCAACACAAAGGCTATGTTTGGAAAAGTAGCTGTGAGCAGTAGCAGTGAGCAGTAGTTGTGAGCTGTGAGCAGTAGCCACAGTTCACTGCTCACCGCTCACAGCTTCATAAAGAAGCATTGGAAATATGAGCTTTCCTAAAAAATAGGAAAGCTCACAGCTCTCATGCCAAACGAACACTAAAACTCAAAAAGCTCATTGCTAACCGCTCATTGCCCCAAAAAGCTTCAAAAAGCTTTGCGCCAAACATAGCCAAAAACAGTGGAATTCGGTAAAACCTACGAGCCATCTTTTCCCGTTTGGAGTAGGTTACACGGATAGTCTTTGTGATTTGTTTAAAATTGCATCTACCATCCTTGAAACATTTTTGTTGCACAAATGATCCTTAGAATGGAAAAGAATAACACTAATAATCCCGCGTATTAACGAACGTTAAATGTAGCCGTTAAAGACCCTCATGCGGCTTGCACATGAGAGTAAAAATGTCATTTCGTGTTATAATTATATTATTACCCATTTACCCAACCCCACACACAAACAAATATCTTCTTTTCTCTCTGGGAATTAATTTGCTCACATTACTAATTGATTGACACACTCCAACTTGTAGAAACGTAGAGGGTGGGGGTGAATACGTTCCTCTTTAAAACTTCAATTGTTTCGTATCAAATTTCCAATCAAGCGTGGCTAAATATGAATAGTGGTTAAGTCACTCATAACAAGCAATCACATAAGCATGATACAAGGTTTAAACGTTTCTAGTCTCATTCAGATTACACTGGGACGGTCCTGTAAATAGGTGGATGGTCCTTTATCATTTGAGGGACCGTCGGTCTATAAAGGACCGCCACCAGTAGGTTTGTCAGTTTTATTTCGTGTGATTAATTTTTCTTGTATTTTGCGTTTCTAAGATAACTAGTTGATTACAAGCATATACACATCAAGCCACACAAACATAAATGTAATGCAAGTATAGAAAGTTAAGAGCAAGGAAGAGAAAACGCAAACCGGACATGATGATTTATAGTGGTTCGGCACGAAGCACCTCTTCGTCCTACTCCACTCCCCGAGTCTCACACTCGAGAGTTACTTCACTAATCAACACGCTCCTTTATGGTGGAACAAATCGTACACAAGCTTACACCAAGTTTAACGACACTAAGTGGAATGTCGAGTCCTAATCCTAGCTAGAACCAATCTATACCAAAGCCCACGTGGCCACACGAACAAGCACTCTTGTCCTACTTAGATCGACACATGATCTAAGCCTTCACACGAACGAGCACTCCCGTTCACTTGAATCTTCACACTAAGACACACTTGGATCTTCACCCAATCCAAGCCTTTGTACGAGACTCACTTAGATCATCACCCGATCCAAGCCTTCACACACCGACTCAACTAATTCCTAGCTTACATACTAGGACACCACACAGCATACAACAATTACATGACCTATTCTAGTTACAAGATTTCTTGGATCTACATCACCATCCAAGTTCACATAAATATAATTCTTGGATCTACATCACCATCCAAGTTCATACAAATATCCCCATCCTCGACTCACACACAAGTCGGAAAACAATGACAATTACATGACCTATTCTAGTTACAATATTTCTTGGATCTACATCACCATCCAAGTTCACATAAATATAATTCTTGAGTCTACATGACCATCCAAGTTCACACAAATATCCTCATCCGCGACTCACACACAAGTCGGAAAACAATGACATTATTTACAGAACCTATCACCGTAATACTTTTTACGTTTGTGTGTGGTCACCTATAACATCTCGAGCCTTCATGTATGTCGAGAGTTCTTCTCTTACCCATGAGGTAGAGGAAAAAGAAAATCATAACACTAGTTACGTTGGTGTGTGGACTCAATAACACTTCGATTCTTGACGACTTCGAGTGTTCTTCTCTTGCACATGATGTAGTGGATGACGGGATCACTTATAAACACATACCAAAGAGTTATAGTGATCAAAGAATGAAAAGGAAAGACCAGGGAATTTTTGTACAAAGAGGATCAGTTTTTCTGATGAAAATGGGTCAGTATTTATAGCCTGCACGAGGAGCGTCAGACGGTTCCTTAAACCTTGGACGGTCCTTTATCAATAAGGGACCGTCACATAATTAAAGGAACTCCGCGACAGTTTTTGTCCTTTTATGGTGAAATGTTGCCTGGTGAAACTTTATCTGATTTGGGCGGGAAATGAAACCGTTTGGGCATTTTGAAATTCAAATTTCAAATATAATTGTCTTATTAAAACATTTCTTTATAAATACAAAAATAATTTTTCTAGTTATTTTTGTAAAAATGTTTTGTGACATTTATATAATGTAGAGATTAAGGACAAACGGTTTTTCTTTGATCACTTAACAAAGTTGGTAAAGTGTTTGTACATACCTGAAGTGATGTTGAGAGACGTTGATGTGTGAACGAGTAACTTGTGCACTTTACGTTATGTATTACAAGTTACGTGTTTGTCATCATTAAAACACAGACATTGTATAGATTAAACGTTGTAACGTTTGCACTAACACAACTCATGCATGCCATACTTGTATTGTATTAATATTTTGCTTTAACTACTTGTATAGTTGAGTGTGCAAATAAAAAGTTGGAGTGTGCGAATCATCTCCCTTTCTCTTTATACTATCATTTACTCATGCATAGTTCTTTTTCACTCAAATCTCTCTCCATTATACCTCTCCCTCTCATTATATAACCTACTTCGGTAACTACCATCACCACAGCCATCAACACCGATAATATTCTCGGTTGTCATCCATTTTGGCCACATTGTGACAAGGCACCATCGGAGCAGCGAAACCTTCGCATCTACACAAACCGTTTAATATATTGGCACCTTCCCTTTTCTATTTCACCTAACAACGATGCTGACAACAAACAGCAGAACCAATGATGCTACTGACATCTCTGTATTTTGTGTGTGGTTGGATCTAGATTTGATTTGAGTTCATATTTTCGGATCTAACATAGATTTGGGATTTTCATTCTTATTTATGTATTTATTTTATATCCGTTTGGTTTAACATAAAGATTTGAGTTGAGAGTTACGACCAGGGTTCTAAAAAGGCGCCACTAAGGCGAGAGGCGTGACCTTCACGTTACATAATAGACCAAGATGTCGGCTCTAGGCGGGGCGTGAGATGAGGCGTAAAAAGGCGCGCTAAGGCATGAGGCGTGATGCTTTTTTTGAATTTAACTTTGATGAAAAATGTTTTTTTTTTAAAGAAATGAAAAAGATTAAAGGCAAGGATAGTCTATTGAATTAATTCCTTATGTATAACACTTATTATAAACTCGATATATATGGAATATGATATAGTAACATATAAATCTATAAATATTTTTATATTTGTGCCCGCTTTAACTCACGCCTTAGAAAACGCTATAGCTTTTCCATAGCTCCTAAGGAGTGAGACTTGGCCATGCCACCACGCCTCGCCTAACGCTATTTATAACCTTGGTTATGCCGTAATGAAAATGGCTGTAAATGGGTACAATTAATTTCTTGGGAATACCATTTTCTTTTTTTTTCTTATAAATAATGTTCTTCGTGACCTCATGTTTTATGAAGTATTTGTTTGGTGGCAGGGTTTCTTGTTTATGGAGTCTCCTCAGCCTGATTTGGTTGCACAAAGTATAATAACAAATAAATATGTTGTTGATGACTAATTTGCAAATTAGCATAAACTGTGAACTGTAACACAGTGCCTAACGTTGAACTATTTTTTTTTTTTTTTTTTTATATATTTGTTATATTATAACTAAAGTATAAAGAGCGTCCTTCTTATGAACAGTACTATTTACAATGAACAGTGTTCCCACCTTCACTGTAGCCCTTTTGGGCCAAATGGGTTATCCCTAATCCATACCACACAAATTGGGTGGGTTTTTTTTGTGCCATATCCATGAGTTTAGATATATGTAGCTTCTTCTGGATTGTTCATAATCCAGAAAACACAGATACACACACACACACGATGTGTGTTTTCTCTCTGAATCTATGAATTCCTGGTAGGCGTCCAAAAAAGGTTTGATTAGTGTTCCCACCTTCACTGTAGCCCTTTTGGGCCAAATGGGTTATCCCTAACCCATACCCACACAAATTGGGTGGGTTTTTTTGTGCCACATCCATGAGTTTAGATATATGTAGCTTCTTCTGGATTGTTCATAATCCATAAAACACAGATACACACACACACACGATGTGTGTGTTCTCTCTGAATCTATGAATTCCCGGTAGGCGTCCAAAAAAGGTTTGATTTTTATTTATGGTGATTAATTTTAGTTTAATCTTATGGTTTTAAAATTTAGGGTTTTTAATTTTTATGTTTTTTATTATTATTTTTTTTTTAACAAATTAGGGTTTCGTTGATTTGGGGGATTGGTTGATTTCTTTTGTAGGATGCGTTGCTGATGATGTTTGCAACAAAGCCTTTTGAGGTAATTGGATTTTATGTTTGATTCACTTCTTATATGTTTAATTACATGTTTGCGTTATGTGATAGTTGATTTATTGTGTTAGGATTTTGGCATAATATTTTTTTATTAGGGTTTTCATATCCGGAAAATCATATACGTTGTATAAAGATTATGACATTTCCATATTGTGAATATAAGGTATTTGATTCGCCTCAAACGGTCAGATAATTATTGGTCAACCACTTGTGAATGGTCAGTTATAATAGTCAAACAGCTGAGGCAAATGCTTCCGTGAAATACAGTGTTTTCCCGGGTCGTAATGTCCCAACGAGGTTGTGATGGTATTAAAAACGAATATGTGATTAGTGAATGTGAACAGGAAAGGTTATAAGTGTGTGTGTGTGTGTTTAAACTAGGGTTTTACAACTTAAAATAACTTAATTAAACTATTGAAATGATTACGTGAAAGCTAGGTATCTAAAACGTAAAAAACGTTCACCAATTTAAAATCAGACGCGACTGCGTACTGAGAAAAATGTGAGTTTTAAGAAAAATAAACTACAAGGGTTAAAAATGAAAATTCTATAAACTTAAACTTAAAATAAAATTTAATTAAAAAGAAAACTATTTTTTAGATTATTATATTATTTATTATTAATTATTTAATTAAAAACTTATTTAACTATTTAATTAAAACTAACTTAAATAAAAACTAAAAATGATTAATACTACAAATTAAACTAAAAACTTATAAAAATAATTTCTAAACTTAAAAATGAACTTGAAGAAAGTATAAAAAATAAAAATAAATCTTTTTGTCTTTTTGTAAGCTTTTTATTAATTAAAAACTATTTATATTAATTAAACTAATTAAACTATTTTAAATTACAAATAATACTAAAATGACTTGGAAAATTAAGAAAATTTTTATAAATCTAATTAACCATCATAGGAATCCTAAAAAATTATAAAAACTTTATTTTATATATTTATAAACTAGTTTACTAATTATTATTCTATTTATTATTTAATTACCAATTACACTAATTAAATTATAAAAACTATTAAATGAACAGTAAAAATTCTATAAAAATTACTAAAATTATATTATGACTTATGAAAGCTATAAAAAATATAAAATCTAGGTGTTGCTATATAAAAAGTAATTATGCTATTTAAAACTTATTTATTGATTAATTATTAATAAAACTATTTTTAATTCTAATTAATACTAAAATACAAAATTAAATTCTGAGAAAATTATTATAATTACTTTAACATATAAGGAAATTAATAAAAATATAAAAACACAACTTACTTAATAAAAATGTAAAAATGAAAATTAAAATTAAATTATATTAAATAGAAACTATCACTTATTTTTATGTTGTATTTTCTGGATTTTTATTTTACAAAACTATATTATATATAAAAACAAGTAACTTTTGTAAAAACAATAAATTTATAGCTTATTAATAAGCACTGTGGAAGCTTATTACTTCCACAGTTGACTTTTGTTGACTGAAAAGGTAAATAAGCTCAAATGAGCTTATGTGGGACCCACTAAGGATAAATCTGGTTCTAATAAGTTTATAGGACTTGTCAAAGCTAAATTTGGTCAAGTAAGCTTAGTAGATAAGCTGATAAGCTAAAATAAGCTAATCCAAAACTCAATGTGAACTCAGAATGGGGACAAAGTTAAAGGGCAAAACTAAGTGGGGTCCACTGGGATTCAGGTCAAACTTTAGGTCAATATAGGTTCCCTGGTAGGAGGGGGGTTCAATGGAACAAGTTTTATGGTCTGGGGCCCACTGAGGTGGTCACAAATCACCACCAAAGTGGTGGTGATGGGACTGTGTATCTGGTGCAGGGGAGATGTTCTCCCTGCAAGCAAGTTTGGGCTTGTGTGGGGCCCAGTACAAAAATGCTAAAAATATAAGCTGTATGGGAAATTAAAGATAAGCTGGTAGAGTGCTACTACAACAAATCTCAGACTCTAAAACCTATTCCTAAATTCTAAACAAATCTGGGAGTTTT
This sequence comes from Artemisia argyi, assembly GCA_030686995.1. Taxonomy (NCBI): domain Eukaryota; kingdom Viridiplantae; phylum Streptophyta; class Magnoliopsida; order Asterales; family Asteraceae; genus Artemisia; species Artemisia argyi. The sequence continues at coordinate 138,078,653 of CM060677.1, forward strand.
GGGAAAAATCTTAGATGGATAATTTGACTTTTTATAAAAATGAGCTAGGTTGACTTATATGAGATTCTAACTTAATTTAGCTACTGATTAAGATGTAATAAGCTATTATAGACCTAAAATAAGCTAAAGCTACAACCTATGAGCTAAAGTGATGGTTTGTGGATCACAAATCCTTGACAGTTAACTGTCAAGGAGTTTGGTTTTGGATTTTTGACTTTTTCTTAATGAGACCCTAATATTATGGCTGTTTAAACTTATTTAGACATGAACTAACATTATTCAATAGAAAACAACAACAATAATAGCCACGAACTTGGCTAACACAGTTAATCCAAACACTCCTTAAACAAGATGTATTGATGATTTTCAAAGTAACACTAGGTTTTAATCTATAAAACTGATTCCAAAGACTGTAATATACCTAATTAAGATCAACTGAACATGAAACAATCACCACACAAGCTTATAACTCAGATTTGTCACATATGAGTTTTCCACTGTGAGATTTTTGGATTTTAAGTACAATTGATATTTGACTAATAAGCTATCTATATTAAGCTTTATATTAACTTAACAACAACACATAAGCATGTAAACACAGAAACCTAAGCAAATTAAGTATCTAAATAGTAATATGAATAATTGAAATAAAAACTTACAAAAATGGAATATGAAGAGAACAATGGACCCATGAACCAAATATCCAACCTATCACCTCCCACAAGGTTCTAAACCAGAAATAATCCAAATTTCACCATTTACCTTTCTTCTTCCTTCTTCTTCTTCTGATTTTTTATTTTTTACTATTTTATTTGACTTTTTTAGAATTTTTTCTTTTCTATTTTAAACTGATGATTAAGGAATTCTAAGACTTAATAAAGCTTTGTCAGAACTTTATATGAGCTTATGAATCAAATATAACAACAAATAACAACATACAATCCTTATGAGATTTTTGAGATTTAAGAAACTTGCATAAACTGAGACAGTAAAGGAAACTTGAAATTAACTTTAATTAAAGATTAAGGTACATGAAATTGACTGAGTACAAACTATTTTATTTGAAATTACAATTGAATAAAGAGTTTACACTACATACGACCTAATTAAACTAAACCTAAACTACTTATTCTTCATCCTTGTTTCTCTTTTGCTTTATAGCCACTTTCTGAGTTTTGTGGGACCCACTTGACATTTCCCACCACTTTAGAGCCGTTGATAAAGTCTGATTGATCATAGCCGTTTAAAAATGCTTTTTGGCGCGAAAATCTCCACACGTTAACGTAGGCAGCTATGGGTTGCGTGTGAGGGATTTATGGGTTTGGAGGGATGTGTGAGGTGGAGGAGATGGGTTAGGACAGGTGGGGGGATGAGCTGGTATGGTGGTATGGAGCAGAGGTGAGTCTGTGTGGTGGTTTTGGTTTTGGGAGGGAAAAGGGTAAAAGGGGTGGTATTGGTTTGTGTTGACCGGTTTGACCAAGGGGGGTGGATTGGGCTTTTTGGAGTGGGATGGGAAGTGGGTTAGGATAGTGGGTGGGTTGGATTGTTCGTTTGGATTAGTTTTATTTTTATTTTTAGTCCGGTTTGGTTTATTAGGTGTAAAATCACAAGGACCAAAATTGTAATTAGGGAAAAGTTGAGGGTCTGAAATTTGTGACTTTCCCATAGTTTAAATAAGGACTAATCTTGCCACCAATGAATAGTACACGTGTATTTTTGATAAATTTCACTTTTGAAATTCCCGGGGACTATTTTTGCCAATTCACCAAACTTCAGGGACTGATTATGTAATTTCACCAAACTTATCACCCAAGGACCATTCCTGCAAAAGATTAATATTACAAGGACCAAAATTGGTTTTCTCAAAGTTTTTACATCCCAGGGACCATTTCTGTCAATTTCCAAAGTATAGGGACTAAACTTGTAATTTTGTGAAACTTTGTACCAAAGGACTAAATATGTAACTTTATGATTAAAAAGGACCTTTGATGACTTTTTCATGTTTTTAGAATAACCAGGGACTAGTTTTGCCAATTTATGAAACTTGAGGGACTGAAACTGCCAATTATGCAAACTTTGTACGTTTTTCATCTGTTTTTGCATATTTTGCATTTGAAACATATAAAACACAACTTTAAGATATTTTAAGTATTTTGATACATACTTGAGTATTTTTGTATGTTTTGGCAGTTCAGATTAGTATAAAATGATGAGTATTTAGACACTCATCAATCCCCCACACTAAACTATTGCTTGTCCCTAGCAATCTTTTGAGAAAAACTTAATGGATTTGAAAAAACTCTTTACCAAAAGCCATCACTTCTGGAGTAGCCAGGTGTAAGAACTGTGGCACACCTGATAACCGTGTGATTTTGAGCAAACCACCAGCTGTCAACGGATTTGATTAGTCTTTACCAAAAGCCGTTTGCTTCTGGACTAGCCAACTCTTGATGGAATAGTCAACATCTTGGTGAATTGATTACCAATTATGGTTTTTTCCACGGCCTTTACCACAAGCCATAATCTTGCGGGCTAGCCAACTCATTCGCTTTATGGGATATGGGGAGTTGAGGAACCATACAATTTTTGGCAAATTGCAAGCCATAAACGGGTTTGAGTTATCTTTACCAAGAACCGTTTGCTCCTGGATTAGCCAATCCTTATGTGGGTTAGACATGGTGGACTGAACACCATTTGTTGTATTTAGTGCAAAACACTAATACCAAATGAAAAAAATTTAAATTTTGGCCATTTTTGGGAAAAAGGGCATAAGTGATCAAATTCGCCAGAATTTCCCCCCCACACTTAGAAATGAATATTGTCCTCAATATTCAAAATCCCGGCTATTATGCCGAATCCTTGAACGTAAAAAGATAACATTTAAAACTAAGTGGGGTAAAACAACAATTATTTTATTTTTCTGTATTTACAATTTTCAAAGTTTTTCAGATCTATATACGAAATGTGGGGCACACCCCCACACTTAGGTGTTAGAAAGGGTAAGAAATAGGAGTGGGGTTCACTCACAGAATTATGAAAAATTTATCAGTCTAAGGATCCTTTTTGAGCGTAGGAAACTTAGAAAATGATACGAAGATTCTTTTTAGATTTTATATTTAATAATTTTTATTATATATATATATATATATATATATATATATATATATATATATATATATATATATATATATATATATATATATATATTTAAGGCTTATATATATATATATACAAAGAAACGGTTAAAAATGAAACCTAAATGGGATTTTCATTACATAAAACTGTAATAACCTAATCTATCTCTTTTCAGGGATTCATATCGAATCCTTTTTAGTGTAGACCAGTGATTAAACCAATCTAGACCTAGGAATATTAAGATTAGGAAAATTGACAGTCAAAAGTATTTTCAATCCACAAATAGATTTCAACATTAAAATCTTTTTGTATTTTATATTTTATAATGTTTTTGTATTTTTATCTTTTTTATATATATACAGAGAAAAGAAAAATCCTAACAACCGCCCCTCGAAAGGGAATCTGGGCTTGACAAAGCTCAGCAACTGGAATCCGACAACTGAACGATCAAACGTTCTCAATAGAGGAGTTAACAAACTGCGCGTTTCCGCCCCTTAAAAGGGAATCTAGGTTTGTAACGTCTACCTAATTGTTTTCAAAACAGCCAACAACCAAATGTTGTAACTGATGGGTCTATCAAACTGGGCAAGTTGTAAGCTATGAAAAGGGAAATATTTTTGGTTTTTTTTTTTTTTTTTTTTTTTTTTTTTTTTTTTTTTTTTTGTTCGTTGAAAACTAATTTTAAAATGTTTTCGGGAACTGTTTTTGTTTTTATTTAATAATATGAATTTATCAAAGATAAACAACATTTAAACCAATATGCAAGATTCTAGGGTCTAACAACATCACAGTGCTCATGCTAGATGATCAAAGTGTCAATTTTGACTTTCTGCAAGCTACACCACTTAATTGAAGCTATCACTGAGTCAAAATAATCATATATGGCATATATCAAACAAGAATAACACCCTACACAACCTCTAACACAGTTAAACCATTAGATCCAAACAACCTTTAAATGAAACCTAATTAAGTTACAAGAACATGAAACTAACAAATAATAACAACAATTGAACATTTATGCAAGGTTTATTAGATCACACAATCTCACAGTACTCATAATGAGATCATCAGTGTGTCAAATTGACTTTCTACCATGCTATACCCTTTGATTAACATTTCACTGAGTTATTTAGATCACATATTGTTAGGAATACAAATATTCCTGTAAAAGTCTCGGTCACCTAATGATTGTAATAGCATTAAGTTAGCTCGTAGTTAGTTTGTTTATTAGTTAATTAGTATTAGATTAAGTAACACCGTGGAAGAAGGAACGGGTCTTTACCCACTGTATGCCTGATCCACAGCCCGGGAGTGGGCGTAATATTGTAACTATAAATACCCCTCTCCACATGTGGAGAGGGTTGGACCTTCATTCATTTTCAATCTAATATTTTCTTTTTCTTTCAAGGCTCCTCTCTTTCTCTTCTTTCCTCCCTCCTCCTCATTTCTACGCCTCTCTCATCACCACTTGATCATGTTTCCAACATAGTTAGTATTTCTACGCCTCTCTGATAGACCTCGCACTTACAATGAGTTGTCTGAAGAAGAAAAGAAACGATATGATGCAGACATCAGAGCATCTAATATCATCATTCAAGGCCTTCCCAAAGATGTCTACAAACTGATCAACTTCAACACTGAAGCAAAGGCGGTCTGGGATAATGTCAAAGTGATGAATTTAGCGAACATGATTCCTCCAAACCCAAAGCAAGATTCCTTAGAATAGGTCTAGGTGCACAACCTGCATTATATGATGCAAAAACTATGCTTGAACCTAACCATGCCCCTCCTGATACACGATCCTATGACCACATCAATGAGACAGAGGATAGAACTAGGGCAAAACTTGTTGAACGTTTGAAGGATCCTAAATGCATTGCTAATAACCTCGTGTTTCACTATGATTATGCAAATGACAATCATACTGCAATTTTTGTTCCTCATAAGAGAATTTTTCCTGAAAAAGTGTTTTGGAATATTGACATTGAGAGAATGCAAGCTGAAAAAGTTGTAGGTAACACACGCACTATGTTTAGAATTGCTCACCCAACTGCCTATCCCCTAAACACACCTAGGCACCTTGTACCTTTCACTCTTCCCACACAATGCAATACTCTAATTGGGCTGTATGTGCTAGGTCAATTGTTCAATGACTTTGAGAAAACCTGTAAAATAAGAATTACACCTACAGGGATTACAGAAGGGGAAAGGGGTTTTGAGCAAACAAAACAGTGTTACTTAACTGAAGTTATGCCATTCTTTAAACTTCTAAAAGAACATTTTGAGGGACTTAAAAACACCATTAATGATGATGTGACTCAAATGAAAAAAGTTTTTGATGAAGTGAAAGGTGAGGGTAACCAACTTGCTATTGATCTCAAACACAGTGAAATTAACAGAAAAAACATTCTCATCATGAATGAAAACTTGATTGCTAACTGCATTGCTAAAGATGTGTTTTATACTGTTACCGACTCTGCGCTATCTGCTCGACAATTTCATGAAATGTCGGTTACTTTGAATGTCTTCCAAAATCGTGTGATTGAGCTTGAGGGGGAGAATTACAAACTTACTGAAAAAATTCAAAACGATGATCATGATAACATGGTCAGGAATTTCTCAAAACTAGAAGTTGATAATCTGAACCTACAATTAAAATATCAACATCTAGAAGAAAGTATAAAAATATCAAATGCCAAGATATCTTCGGATGTTCCTGAATTTGATACATGTTTTGAATTAGCCAAAAAGGATGAAGTAATTCAAGCTCACTCAAACACGATTCGGAAGTTGAAGGTCCAAATTGCACAATTAAAATCGAATAGAAGCGATGTGACCAATACCAATTACCAGAAGTCTATGGATTCTCAAAATTTTCAAAAACAGGACACTATCAATGACTTACAACATGAAAATGAGTGGCTTCGTGCTGAAATGTTCAACGCTAAACAACGTTATAAAGAATTGTTTGAGTCTATCAAAACAACACGTGACCAAAACAATGAGAAAGTCACCTCTTTGTTAAATGAAATTGAGAATCTAAAGACCATGGTGAAGGGTAAAATGCCTGTTGCTTCATGTGATCATGCAATTTCCAATGTACATGTTTGTAATAAATATGAGTGCGATGCTGTGAATGTTTCTCTCCCCCTTAGGAACAATAAGTTAGTTCATAATAACTATCTTAGAAATCTTAAGGATTGTCTGGCCATACTTAGAGAAACCGTTGAAGATACGAGGATCTCTAAACCACTTGATGATGTTATTATTGGTGCGTGCTTCCTCACTAATAGGGCCCAGGAATTATTAGAATATGCCATAGGATCATGTCCCAAGAATGATACCAAGTCGGATAGGACAACTGCATTGCACCCTCTCAGTGGCAACAAGCATGTCACAGTTGACTTTCCCCAAACCATGTCACAATCCCCCATCTTGATAACCAGTAAACAAGTAGCAACTAATCAGACTAATGTTCCCATCATTGCTTCTACAGGAGTAAAAGGTGTATCTTATGCTAGCAAGTCAGAGCCTAAGTGCAATACAAAGAATGATAGGACTTTGCCGGCTAAGAGCTCACTTATGAAGGAAGTAGAAGAATCATCTAGGAACAATAAAGTGTTGCTTAGTGAAAGGAATCGTGTTGATTCAGACATTTGTGTGAAAAATGATGTAATTAATTCGAATTCTGATGCTATTTGTAAGACGTGTAACAAATGCTTATTTGATGGTAATCATGATGCATGTGTTGTGTCCGTTCTTAAACCCACTATGCAATCACCAGTTATGAATGTTTCTCGTATTAAACGGGCAAAACAAGTATGGAACAAAACAGGAAAAGTTTTCACTAATGTTGGTTATCAATGGAGACCTACTGGAAGGAAACTCACTCTGAGGGAAAAGTGCCCAGTGACTAGGATTACTAACTCTAGGGTCATGCCTATTAGGAAGTGGAGACCTACTGGTAGACTATTTCCAATAGAAGCAATAAATACCACTCCTAGGTCTAGTGCATCAAAATGTGAACACTCCAGTGAGATACCTGTTACCTATGATAATCCAATATTTGTGTGTTCTAACCAAACGGACCCCAACTGTGTGTGGGGCTCCAGCTTTTTCAGTTATCCACGATTGTCTGATTTCAAATGCAGGTCGTACAAATCGTCCTTTGGTATTTGGACTCAGGCTGCTCAAAACATATGACTGGTGATCGCTCAAGGCTCAAGAATTTCGTGGAAAAGTTTATTGGTACGGTTAGGTTTGGGAATGACCATTTCGGTTCCATAATGGGTTATGGTGATTAGGTCTTTGGAGACAGTGTTATTTCCAGAGTCTACTACGTGGAAGGACTTGGGCACAATCTATTCTCTGTTGGTCAATTCTGTGACTCAGATCTCGAAGTCGCCTTCAGAAAGCACACCTGTTTTGTTAGAGAATTAGATGGTGTTGATCTTCTCAAGGGGAGTCGGGGCACTAATCTTTACACTATCTCCATCGAAGATATGCTACGGTCCTCTCCAATTTTCTACTCTCTAAAGCATCCAAGAACAAGTCATGGTTGTGGCATCGTCGTTTAAACCATTTGAACTTCGGTACCATCAATGAACTTACACGTAAGGATCTTGTTCGAGGCTTGCCCAAACTTAAGTATGAAAAGGACCATCTGTGTTCCGCCTGTCAAATGGGCAAGAGCAAAAAGCATACCCATAAACCCAAAACTGTCAATTCAATCATGGAAGTTCTTCATACTCTTCACATGGATCTTTGTGGACCAATGAGGATTCAAAGTATCAATGGAAAGAAATATGTGCTGGTGATTGTTGATGACTACTCTCGATTCACATGGGTGAAATTTCTACGATCTAAAGATGAAACTCCAGAAACCATCATCAAGCTCATCAAGATGTTGCAAGTCCGCCTCAACAAAACAGTTAGAGTCATTCGTACTGATAATGGAACAGAATTTGTGAACAGACAACTTACTCTATTTTATGAAGGTGTCGGGATTAGTCATCAAAAGAGCATTCCACGAACTCCTCAACAAAATGGAGTCGTTGAAAGACGCAATCGCACCTTAGTTGAAGCTGCTAGGACCATGCTCATCTTCTCCAAAGCTCCTCTATTTCTTTGGGCTGAGGCAATTGCCACCGCATGTTACACACAGAACCGATCCTTGATACATCCTCTCCACTGCAAGACTCCCTATGAACTGGTTCATGGCAGAAAACCCGATCTTTCGTTTCTTCTAGTTTTTGGTGCACTTTGCTATCCAACTAATGACAGTGAAGACCTTGGGAAACTCAAGGCCAAGGCCGACATTGGTTTCTTCGTTGGCTATGCTCCAGAGCGAAAGGGGTACCGAATCTACAACAAACGTACCAGAGATATAATGGAAACAATCCACGTTACTTTCGATGAGCTGACTGAGCAACCGGTTCCTAGACAATCAAGTTCTGGACCCGTACTTAACCTTTTGTCCCCTGGACCAATTAGTTCCAGGCTTGTACAGAATCCCATCCCTGCTGCTCCTTTTGTACCTCCTACAAGTGAAGATTGGAAGAAACTGTTTGACCCAATGTTTGATGAATACTTTGAACCTCAACAGATGAATGCTCCTGAAGCTGCAATGGTTCAACCACCAGATGGGGTGGTGAATGATCAAGATGACAATAACGATCCATCCACTTCATTGTCATGGGATTCTGAAGCTCCCGCCATCAGTCAATCGGTTAGCATGTCTAATGTCCAACCTTCACTTGCACATAGAGCGGCAAATGTAGATAATACATCTAAAATAAATCCTTTTGCTCCACCTGATAATGAGCCATTTGTTAACATCTTTGCCCCTGAACTATCAAATGATGTAACATCCTCTGACGAATCTAACACGGCTACCTCAGTTCCACATTCTCAACCCCATGAATACCTTCAAAAATGGACCAATGATCATCCTATTGACAACATTATTGGGAACCCTTCACGTCCAGTATCAACCCGCAAGCAACTTGCAACCGACGCATTGTGGTGCTTCTTCAATTCTGTTCTTTCTAAAGCTGAACCAAAATGCGTCAAGGATGCAATGTCTAAACACTCATGGTTCACTGCAATGGTGGACGAAATTCATGAATTTGACCGACTGGATGTCTGGGAACTAGTACCACCTCCTGAGTGTGCTATGATCATTGCTCTCAAATGGATATTCAAGGTTAAACTTGATGAGCATGGAGATGTTTTGGAAAACAAAGCTAGGCTTGTGGCTAAAGGATATCGACAAGAAGAAGGTATTGACTTTGAAGAATCCTTCGCCCCAGTTGCTAGAATAGAAGCCATAAGGATCTTTCTCGCTAATGCTGCAAGTCAAAACATGGTGGTTTATCAAATGGATGTCAAGACCGCATTCTTAAATGGGGATCTGAAAGAGGTGGTGTACGTATCTCAACCCGAAGGTTTTGTGGATCCAGAACGCCCTAATCACGTGTACCGATTAAAGAAGGCTCTATATGGGCTTAAACAAGCACCCAGGGCGTGGTACGACACCCTGTCTAAATTTCTTCTGGCCAACAAATTCTCCAAAGGCGTTGTTGATCCTACCCTCTTTACCAGAAAAATAGGCAAAAACCTTCTACATGTACAAATCTATGTCGATGACATCATCTTTGCCTCATCTGATCCCTCAGAATGTGATCGTTTCTCTCAAGAGATGAGCTCCGAATTCCAAATGTCTATGATGGGTCAAATGTCATTCTTTCTAGGACTGCAAATTTCTCAAAACCCCAATGGCATATTCATCAATCAATCCAAATACGCCAATGAAATTTTGAAGAAATTTGGATTCGACTCCAGTGATTCAGTTGATACTCCTATGATTGAACGATCAAAGCTTGACGAAGATGATGTGGGAATTCCGGTTGACCAAACCATGTATCGAAGCATGATTGGCTCTTTAATGTACCTTACTGCAAGCAGACCCGACCTTCTATTTGCAGTTTGCATTTGTGCCCGGTATCAATCCAAACCCACCAAGAAACATTTGGAAGCTGTCAAGAGAGTCTTTCGATACCTTAAAGGAACAATCCACTTGGGCCTTTGGTACCCTAAAGAAACTTCTATGGCTCTCACAGCATATTCGGATGCTGATCATGCTGGATGTCAAGACACTCGTCGCAGTACATCTGGGGGTGCACAGTTTTTAGGAAATAAGCTGGTCAGTTGGTCTTCAAAGAAACAAATGAGTACATCTATCTCCTCCACTGAAGCTGAATACATTGCTATGTCATCATGCTGTGCTCAGATCCTCTGGATGCGATCTCAACTTTCTGACTATGGCTTCATCTGCAATAAGATTCCTATGTACTGTGACAACAAAAGTGCAATTGCCCTCTGTTGCAACAATGTCCAGCATTCAAGAACTAAACACATTGACATTCGACATCACTTCATCAGGGAGCAAGTTGAGAAAGGAATTGTGGAACTTTACTTTGTGAGGACTGAGTTTCAACTAGCCGATATCTTCACCAAAGCACTTTCTAGGGAACGGTTTCACTTCATCCTCCCACGCCTTGGTATGAAGAGTCTCACACCTGAGGATCTCAGATGTCTTCAGGAAGATCAAGAGGAGTAAAGGGGTTGCTTCACATATCCTTGTATAGTATCAAATCAAAAAGAAAATAGAAATATATATATATATATATATATATATATATATAAAAAAAAAAAAAAAAAAAAAAAAAAAAAAAACTCAAAAATATTCTTCTCTCGACATGTCTCTTGTATAATCGATATTATGTACGTTTCTAGAAATGTCATTCAATAATGACACAGAATCATACATATGCTTGAGCAAGAGTTTTTTCGGTTTCAAATAAAGTTCTTTTCAAAAACATGTCGTATCTCAAAACGTTCTTAAAATATGGCTTGCTATTACTTTAGATAGCAACCCGGTTTTCAAAATTAAGGAAAACACGTCGCCAAAAAGACGGTTGTTCCTAACAAAGGGTGCCGTTCATCCGAGCGTGAATTACTTTATATTCATGCACCCTCGATCTAATGTATGTTTCAGTGCATTATTTCTTGATAAAGAAGAGAAGTCTTCTTTTTATCGCCAAATACTTTCTCTTCTATGATTTTTCCGGAAAGTGTTTGTGCAAAACTTGGTGGTACCATGAAATTTTGAATGAAAATCAAATTGAACTCAAAAGTTTGATAAAATTTTCACTCAATCAATGACGTTAATAGTTTATGAAAATATTTATGCTTTAACATCCGTCATTGATTGAGGGGGAGAGTGATTTCTCAAAATTTTATGTATCAACAAAACTCCCAACACTTTGTACAAAACAAAAGAAACAATCCGATTTGTGATGGTTATGTGTCAGAATGCATAAATTTTCAAAGAATTTTCGTTAAAACTTCGAATCTGTTGCAAATTCTTCAAATCTGACACATAACAACCTCCCTCATTGTTTGAGGGGGAGCAAGAAAAAGTTCCTTTTTATCAGAAAATACTAAAATTGACCGCATTTCTCTCCCAAAAGCTTTCTAACTTATTTAAATCAATTGAGATCAAAAATCTCGAAAGATTTGAAATTTTTGATCGGGGGAGAGAATGTGATTTAAATATGAAATCTGATATCAAATGTGATCTTTTGGACTCAATAATAGGCTCCCACATATGTGCTAAACTCTTTCGTATACCGATGCACATATTGAGGGGGAGCAAAGGCGTTTGTGGAAGTAATACCAAAGACCGACCATTTATCTTTATGTATGGAGTTATAAGGTTGGTTAAGGTTAGGTATGAATTCCCATGATCCACCAGAACCGGAAGGATCTTCCCAGGGATAATCCATAGATAGATTAGAAGTCCTTAGGAATGATTATGAAAAAAGGAGTAAAGTGAGAAAGGGAAGAGTGCGGACTGAGAAAGAGCTAGGACTGGAACAAACCCAACAAGGCTCTAGTGATGAAGTCTCGGTAAGCACTGAAGGGGTTGAAGAATGAAAAAGAAATGAAATGAGAAAGGGTGAAAAGAAATAGCCCTCCAAATATTCAACCTTAGGGCAGAAACCGGGTTCAATTCATAATCTACTGGCGGTTACTAAGGTAACACCGGTATTGAAGACAAGACGTCATGGACCCAGTGACGCACTGCACCAAACTTCCCAACCACTCAAGTTCTCTTAAAAGAGCTTGTTTCATTCTCACGGGGAACCCTGTGCAATGTATTGACCGCTCATTGTGAGCTATGTTGATACCTAAAACAGGAGACGCCTCCCCAGTCTCCAGGAGCGGATCAAAACGCACTATTGAGTCTAGAGCCATGAGATCATCCATAAATCTCGATAGGACACATTCCAAATATGCTTATTGTTTCACATAATGTGGAAAATAAGATAAAATATTTAGAGTCCTACGCATTATCCTTGTGGTATTGCCAGAACATCCGAGTGATATGAAAATATTCACAATGAAGATGGAAATCCTTCTAGAGCGAACATCACTCAAGCTCTTGGTAGGTGACATGTGAGATCCATCTTGGATCAATGATCAAGTGACAACTGGAAAGCAACAATGGTGCGATTCAAATTTGAATCAAACTTGTTCCAGGATATGGATTGACGGATACTTTTGCCAAAACCTCTCAATGTGCTCACCAACTTATCTTTCGAGCACATTGATTGTGTAATATCTTTCAAACAAAAGTATTTTTGATGGAAATGTGATTCAAAGTATAAAACTCTCGTCGTGTCTCACAAATGTTTATCATATGACATGCGAGTGATTTCTATAAATCAATTTCTCATCAATCCGTGAATATCTATTCACCGATTCACTCTATCGTGCTGTCTGCTTTGAGACGTTCCGGTATGAGAACATGCTAAGTATGAAGATTCCGAAGTGGATTCTTTGGAAAACTCATTACTACAAGCTGGAAATTCCTGTCAAGGAGAGTCTTCTTTAAAAGAGACTCTACCTGATCACAGGTCGGTTTTCACAAAACCGGAGGGTAGTCTGACCTCGCAGAACGAATGACAAAGCCATATTCGTTCTCTATCTTTATTGCTAACTGTTTTATTTCAGGGACACATATAAAGATGGCGTAGATGGCTCCAGTTTCCAGCTGAATCGGGTCAATCCATACCTCATGCTCACACATCCTCCACACTATCAATGAAGATGAGAGACTTGCTACAACAAATGTTGAGAGACTACTAACAACGTTTCCGCAACTCTGATGAAAAAGTCTCCTGATCTACAACTTTAATACAACGTCTCCAGATATAGAAGGGTGTGAGCATGATGGTCCTTAGTCACTACATCACATGAAGGCAATACAACTATGGATGAGCTTGGAGATTTACTTTGGCTGATGATCTCAAAGGAAGCTCAAAGATCACATGTCTCAAAGGAATTCATATCACAAGTTCGCTTGCTTGAAGTACAAAGTGTGAAGAAAAGTGAAGAATCAGACCCTACGAGCTACAAAGACTAAAGAATGCTTAAAGACCAAAGAGCTTAATTTCAAAGGTGACCTCGCTTAGGGGGAGATTGTTAGGAATACAAATATTCCTGTAAAAGTCTCGGTCACCTAATGATTGTAATAGCATTAAGTTAGCTCGTAGTTAGTTTGTTTATTAGTTAATTAGTATTAGATTAAGTAACACCGTGAAAGAAGGAACGGGTCTTTACCCACTGTATGCCTGATCCACAGCCCGGGAGTGGGCGTAATATTGTAACTATAAATACCCCTCTCCACATGTGGAGAGGGTTGGACCTTCATTCATTTTCAATCTAATATTTTCTTTTTCTTTCAAGGTTCCTCTCTTTCTCTTCTTTCCTCCCTCCTCCTCATTTCTACGCCTCTCTCATCACCACTTGATCATGTTTCCAACATAGTTAGTATTCTACACATATGCAGTACATCAAACAAGAACAACTACAAAAACAACCCTTAACTCAGTGTAACTATCCAATCTAAACAACCCTTTAATGAAATGAAAACGAGCTTTTCAAAGCATAGAACTGTATAAACCAATTTCTTCCAATCCAGAGATCATAATTTGTCAAGATTCAAATCTTTTTAAGCATAAACATGTTGTCAAGCAGCTTAAGCCTAGGATTATCAAAAATTATGTATATAGACAGTTAAAATACCATTTCAAACCATAGTCAGATTCCAAAACATAAACGCCTAAAATTATGTTAATTTAAGAAACAACAAATAAATAGGAAAGGTAAAAGATGGTAAATATACAATGGGTGTATATCCATAATCACTAATACGCAAAATCGTTTAAAATAAGCGCACAACCTCCCCGGCAGCGGCGCCAAATTTTTATTCGCCTAAAACGGTCAGATAATTATTGGTCAACCACTTGTGAATGGTCAGTTATAATAGTCAAACAGCTGAGGCAAATGCTTCCGTGAAATACAGTGTTTTCCCGGGTCGTAATGTCCCAACGAGGTTGTGATGGTATTAAAAACGAATATGTGATTAGTGAATGTGAACAGGAAAGGTTATAAGTGTGTGTGTGTGTTTAAACTAGGGTTTTACAACTTAAAATAACTTAATTAAACTATTGAAATGATTACGTGAAAGCTAGGTATCTAAAACGTAAAAAACGTTCACCAATTTAAAATCAGACGCGACTGCGTACTGAGAAAAAGGTGAGTTTTAAGAAAAATAAACTACAAGGGTTAAAAATGAAAATTCTATAAACTTAAACTTAAAATAAAATTTAATTAAAAAGAAAACTATTTTTTAGATTATTATATTATTTATTATTAATTATTTAATTAAAAACTTATTTAACTATTTAATTAAAACTAACTTAAATAAAAACTAAAAATGATTAATACTACAAATTAAACTAAAAACTTATAAAAATAATTTCTAAACTTAAAAATGAACTTGAAGAAAGTATAAAAAATAAAAATAAATCTTTTTGTCTTTTTGTAAGCTTTTTATTAATTAAAAACTATTTATATTAATTAAACTAATTAAACTATTTTAAATTACAAATAATACTAAAATGACTTGGAAAATTAAGAAAATTTTTATAAATCTAATTAACCATCATAGGAATCCTAAAAAATTATAAAAAATTTATTTTATATATTTATAAACTAGTTTACTAATTATTATTCTATTTATTATTTAATTACCAATTACACTAATTAAATTATAAAAACTATTAAATGAACAGTAAAAATTCTATAAAAATTACTAAAATTATATTATGACTTATAAAAGCTATAAAAAATATAAAATCTAGGTGTTGCTATATAAAAAGTAATTATGCTATTTAAAACTTATTTATTGATTAATTATTAATAAAACTATTTTTAATTCTAATTAATACTAAAAGACAAAATTAAATTCTGAGAAAATTATTATAGTTACTTTAACATATAAGGAAATTAATAAAAATATAAAAACACAACTTACTTAATAAAAATGTAAAAATGAAAATTAAAATTAAATTATATTAAATAGAAACTATCACTTATTTTTATGTTGTATTTTCTGGATTTTTATTTTACAAAACTATATTATATATAAAAACAAGTAACTTTTGTAAAAACAATAAATTTATAGCTTATTAATAAGCACTGTGGAAGCTTATTACTTCCACAGTTGACTTTTGTTGACTGAAAAGGTAAATAAGCTCAAATGAGCTTATGTGGGACCCACTAAGGATAAATCTGGTTCTAATAAGTTTATAGGACTTGTCAAAGCTAAATTTGGTCAAGTAAGCTCAGTAGATAAGCTGATAAGCTAAAATAAGCTAATCCAAAACTCAATGTGAACTCAGAATGGGGACAAAGTTAAAGGGCAAAACTAAGTGGGGTCCACTGGGATTCAGGTCAAACTTTAGGTCAATATAGGTTCCCTGGTAGGAGGGGGGTTCAATGGAACAAGTTTTATGGTCTGGGGCCCACTGAGGTGGTCACAAATCACCACCAAAGTGGTGGTGATGGGACTGTGTATCTGGTGCAGGGGAGATGTTCTCCCTGCAAGCAAGTTTGGGCTTGTGTAGGGCCCAGTACAAAAATGCTAAAAATATAAGCTGTATGGGAAATTAAAGATAAGCTGGTAGAGTGCTACTACAACAAATCTCAGACTCTAAAACCTATTCCTAAATTCTAAACAAATCTGGGAGTTTTGGGAAAAATCTGAGATGGATAATTTGACTTTTTATAAAAATGAGCTAGGTTGACTTATATGAGATTCTAACTTAATTTAGCTACTGATTAAGATGTAATAAGCTATTATAGACCTAAAATAAGCTAAAGCTACAACCTATGAGCTAAAGTGATGGTTTGTGGATCACAAATCCTTGACAGTTAACTGTCAAGGAGTTTGGTTTTGGATTTTTGACTTTTTCTTAATGAGACCCTAATATTATGGCTGTTTAAACTTATTTAGACATGAACTAACATTATTCAATAGAAAACAACAACAATAATAGCCATGAACTTGGCTAACACAGTTAATCCAAACACTCCTTAAACAAGATGTATTGATGATTTTCAAAGTAACACTAGGTTTTAATCTATAAAACTGATTCCAAAGACTGTAATATACCTAATTAAGATCAACTGAACATGAAAAAATCACCACACAAGCTTATAACTCAGATTTGTCACATATGAGTTTTCCACTGTGAGATTTTTGGATTTTAAGTACAATTGATATCTGACTAATAAGCTATCTATATTAAGCTTTATATTAACTTAACAACAACACATAAGCATGTAAACACAGAAACCTAAGCAAATTAAGTATCTAAATAGTAATATGAATAGTTGAAATAAAAACTTACAAAAATGGAATATGAAGAGAACAATGGACCCATGAACCAAATATCCAACCTATCACCTCCCACAAGGTTCTAAACCAGAAATAATCCAAATTTCACCATTTACCTTTGTTCTTCCTTCTTCTTCTTCTGATTTTTTATTTTTTACTATTTTATTTGATTTTTTTAGGATTTTTGCTTTTCTATTTTAAACTGATGATTAAGGAATTCTAAGACTTAATAACGCTTTGTCAGAGCTTTATATGAGCTTATGAATCAAATATAACAACAAATAACAACATACAATCCTTATGAGATTTTTGAGATTTAAGAAACTTGCATAAACTGAGACAGCAAAGGAAACTTGAAATTAACTTTAATTAAAGATTAAGGTACATGAAATTGACTGAGTACAAACTATTTTATTTGAAATTACAACTGAATAAAGAGTTTACACTACATACGACCTAATTAAACTAAACCTAAACTACTTATTCTTCATCCTTGTTTCTCTTTTGCTTTATAGCCACTTTCTGAGTTTTGTGGGACCCACTTGACATTTCCCACCACTTTAGAGCCGTTGATAAAGTCTGATTGATCATAGCCGTTTAAAAATGCTTTTTGGCGCGAAAGTCTCCACACGTTAACGTGGGCAGCTATGGGTTGCGTGTGAGGGATTTATGGGTTTGGAGGGATGTGTGAGGTGGAGGAGAGGGGTTAGGACAGGTGGGGGGATGAGCTGGTATGGTGGTATGGAGCAGAGGTGAGTCTGTGTGGTGGTTTTGGTTTTGGGAGGGAAAAGGGTAAAAGGGGTGGTATTGGTTTGTGTTGACCGGTTTGACCAAGGGGGGTGGATTGGGCTTTTTGGAGTGGGCTGGGAAGTGGGTTAGGATAGTGGGTGGGTTGGATTGTTTGTTTGGATTAGTTTTATTTTTATTTTTAGTCCGGTTTGGTTTATTAGGTGTAAAATCACAAGGACCAAAATTGTAATTAGGGAAAAGTTGAGGGTCTGAAATTTGTGACTTTCCCATAGTTTAAATAAGGACTAATCTTGCCACCAATGAATAGTACACGGGTATTTTTGATAAATTTCACTTTTGAAATTCTCGGGGACTATTTTTGCCAATTCACCAAACTTCTGGGACTGATTATATAATTTCACCAAACTTATCACCCAAGGACCATTCCTGCAAAAGATTAATATTACAAGGACCAAAATTGGTTTTCTCAAAGTTTTTACATCCCAGGGACCATTTCTGTCAATTTCCAAAGTATAAGGACTAAACTTGTAATTTTGTGAAACTTTGTACCAAAGGACTAAATATGTAACTTTATGATTAAAAAGGACCTTTGATGACTTTTTCATGTTTTTAGAATAACCAGGGACTAGTTTTGCCAATTTATGAAACTTGAGGGACTGAAACTGCCAATTATGCAAACTTTGTACGTTTTTCATCTGTTTTTGCATATTTTGCATTTGAAACATATAAAACACAACTTTAAGATATTTTAAGTATTTTGATACATATTTGAGTGTTTTTGTATGTTTTGGCAGTTCAGATTAGTATAAAATGATGAGTATTTAGACACTCATCAGTATTTTGGTGTAAATTGTTCATGGTGTGAATTTTTAAAGTCCTTGAAATGAGGATGTTTGGATTGAATAAATTTTTTTTCTAAAGCTGCCAAGGTCAATTCTTATGGGTAAATGATTAAGGAGTATTTGAGTTGATTAAATAAAGCTGCTCTCTTCAGTTGTTTATGTGGTTTTAAATTTTTATTCAATTTTTGGTGAATTATAATCACCTTTCGATTATTGTTACTGCTTATTTTTTTATATTTATTTTATTATTTTTTTATATAAATTTGGAAATTGTGTTAATAATTACACCAAAGTTGCTGTTTTTTTTATATGAATTGGATATGTGTTTTCATGATATGATAAGGTTACTGAACTTGATCCTTTGAATGCAGGAAAGAAGGTGTTTCCCACCAGTTTTGATTTATTGTTTTCGTAAGGGTTGTTTGCCAAAACCTGTATCTTGGCATGTCAGCCATGTGGCTGCAGCCATGGCGGGTTTTGGGTACCGCTTTGACACTTGCTGACATGATCTTCTTTATGTGGATCTTAACGTAGTCGGCACGATTTAAGGTACAAACTGAGTAAGCAATATCGGGTTACAAAGAGGGTGAATTGTAGACCATGTTGGATTAGGGATACACGAGGCAATGATGAGTCTAGGGGTGGGGAGGACTAAAGATGAGGTCGTTTGCATCTTGGCGCGGCAAATTACTAAAGTTGCAGCCATGGCAGATGTTCTATGTCATCGTTCCGCTCCGCTGTTGATGTTATGTATAATGAGAATAGTGGCAGTACTGATTAAAGTTGTGATTGTTTGCACGTTGGCGGGGCAGATCAGTAGATTTGCAGCCATCACGGATGTTTACGCTTTTTTCGATTCCCACCCTGTCTAAGCCTCATAAACAAGAGTCATGAAGTTATTTCTTTCATTATTCATTTACTCTAAAGGTTGTGAATGTGCAAAAAAAAAAAAAAAAAAAAAAAAAAAAAATAGCTACAGTGTCAACCATATCTCAGTTTCCTGCATTCATGTCGTTTGCTCAACCATTTGCATTTGTTATCACAGCTGCAGCAAATGTACTTATCTGGGGTCATGCCTTTCTTTTTTAGTTTCATCTATTATTTCTTGATCACATGATGAATTACTAAACTTATGGGTTCCTATGCAGGTGTATATTTTCATCATCCGGTAATTTCACATGAGTTTGTCGAAGGCGCCAGAAGGTAAGCAAAACTTAAATACACTGACAGTAGTATGTTCTTTCTACTTTTCTGATAAAATGTTACGACAACACTTGGATTCTATAAATTAGATGAATTTTAACCAATTTCAACCCAAAATACCCATTTGACCTGTTGCCGTTTTAGCTAACCATTTGTTGGGTTATGGGTGCTTTTGTGGATCCATTAATTGTGTCCGTGGGTGTACGTAAGTATTAATACGTGGAACGCCATGATTGGTACAAGAGTTATTCTGATATTTTTTATGCCTCATTAAAAATGCAACGCATATTCCGATTACAAAAAATTTGCTTTTATTGTTATTAGTATAAAATTCTAGAGCAGTTTAGGTATCATCTTATGCTTTGCGTTTTTAATCGGGTTCGCGGTGCTGTTGTAACAAGTATTTTTTTTATTAATCAGATCCGTGGTGCTGTTGGTAACAATCTTAGTGGTTGCTTGGTACAATGCAACTGGTCAAGAATAACAACCGGAGTTGCTGTCGTCGGTGCTGTTGGTAAGTCAACTAAACCATCTTTTATTTTATTTTTTTATTGAAATATATAAGTAGTTGCAACATTGTGGTTCATGGGATTCATGTTTTTGTAATTGACTGATCATTGAACCTGCATTTATCATTCTATGTTATTTGTTGATTTTGACTGTGTGAATGGTGAAATATTTGTTTAGTCGGATTCGATTTGATTTGATTGACGGTTGTTAGTATGTCATGCGTTGTTAACCTTTTTTATGACCTAAAAATATTAGTTGAAAGTTGAAACCGACAGATGTTATTTTGAGCAAAATAGTATTATAACAGTATAATATGGTTTAATGAATATGTTATGATACCATTCAATTAATTCCATCAGTTGGCTATATGTAAATTGGTCAATTGGTAAAACTGATTCTGGTGGAGAATGGTGATTACTTTCATCAAAACATACTATATGGCTGCTATGATAATCAGAGAATACAATGACTTTCAGAACATTTTTTTAACAGCATACTTATTTGTAGGTTAATGGTAGCAGAGGTCATGGAAGAAACGTTTGTGGCAAAATTGGGAGCAGCCATTTCAACTCTGCCACCAGAAGGGATCTTTTTGGAAGTAATACAAAAGAAACACCAGAACCTGAGACGATGAAGCATAAAACCAAATGACCAGGGCGCGAAATAAACTGTAACGAGGTTTAATATTCAAAAAGGGCGAAAGGCTGAAGTAGGAAGGCTGATGAAAACTGTTCAAGATAATTCGTTATTTACATGCTGGGGTTCATCTTTTCCTATGGTTTTAATATATATTGTCTTTAATGTGTGTTTGTTTTAACAATATGTGCAACAAGTTCTCATGGACCAGTGGTGTTGGACTTTGTAACGGGGACCATTGATCGGGGACTGACTGATGCACCGACATGAGAACTTAGGGGGTGTTTGGATTTACCTTCATTCTACATGTGTCTCTGTCATTTCTTTACCTTCAGGTAGCTGCACTTTTTTTTAATGATACATCCAATGATTCATCTGCTTTTTGAAACTAAATTTCACAAAGGCAATTTAACTATGTACATTTGGTTGCGGGTAACATGAATATATTAGCAGCAGAGTCACTGTTTACATGAAACACAAATCAGGTTAGCAATATATAAACAATCTCCATTTATTGATTCGACATCATATTAAAGTTGTCGTACATGTTATTGTTCAACTTTTAAGTGTGGCAACATGGACAGTTAGGACGGATATCTTTGATATGGTCGAAACGGGTAAATATCAGATTTGGGTTACCTGCGGTTAGTGTCTATAATATTTTGATAAGATTTGGGTTACCTGGTGTTAGTGCCAATTATCTGATAACCTTATTTTTTTAACTGTTTGGGATAATGCGTAACATGACCCATTCATAAGGTTATAGGCCGAATTTTTGGTTATGATATTGGTGTTTGGATTAGCGTTTTTATAGGCGTATCAGTTTTAAAGATATCTGAAGAAGTCGATAAGTTCATAAAATGGAAAACTTAGTTATAGTAGCATTACTATTTATAATAAAGCATTGCCACTCATTTGTAGTTTCATTCATCTTTTTACATTCAGATATGCAAATGTGTAAAACAAATATAATGAATATGTGCTAATCACGTAAGAACATGACTCATTTACATATCTTTGTTTCTTTAACAGGCCGTCGACCAACACTGAAGAAACCACATCTACAGAGGAGCCAGTAGCAAATAGGCAAACACTTCAGTAAACATTTTTAAACTGAACATATGTATGAGAATTATTTGTATAAAAACACCTCGCGGCAACGCGCGGGTTATAAACCTCATTCTTATTATTATTTGTGTAACTAATACAGCAGGAGGTAACTTATGAGTATTAGAGTATTAGACTATCACGTATCCGTTATTCATTATTTATTTTTATTTTTTTTTGGTTATACAACCTAAAATACAATAAAAAAAACTAGAAAGGTTATATCAATTATTTGGTTATCGGGTTGAACCCAAACCCAATAACATTTGAAAAATAAACCCTAACCCGGCCTACTTATACATTTGAAAAATAACATTTGAACCCAAACCCAAACATGAAGGCTAACATCGCAGAGTATGTTAGTAAATGTTTGACGTGTTCAAGAGTAAAGGCAGAACATCAGAAACCTTCAGGACTACTTATACAACCAGAACTTCCTATGTGGAAATGGGAACGAATCACTATGGACTTCATCACCAAACTTCCAAGAACCTCATCCGGATAAGACACAATATGGGTTATTGTGGATCGTCTCACCAAATCCGCTCATTTTCTACCCATTAAAGAAACCGATGAGATGAATACACTAGCTCAGCTGTATGCAAAGGAAATTGTCACTCGACATGGAGTACCAATTTCAATCATCTCGGATCGAGATAGTCGTTTCACCTCTCACTTTTGGAAATCGTTACAGAAAGCCTTAGGAACTAAACTAGATATGAGTACAGCTTACCACCCTCAAACTGATGGTCAAAGTGAAAGAACTATCCAAACCTTGGAAGATATGCTCCGAGCATGTGTTATTGATTTTGGAAAAGGTTGGGATAAGCACTTACCATTAGCAGAGTTTTCATACAACAATAGTTACCATGCCAGCATAAAAGTAGCACCATTCGAAGCACTGTACGGTAGAAAGTGCAGATCGCACATTTGTTGGGCAGAAGTTGGAGAAAGACAACTTATAGGACCGGACCTTGTTTGGGAAACCACTGAGAAAATCGTCAAGATTAAACAACGCTTACAAGCAGCCCGAGACTGATAGAAAAGCTACGCCGACATAAGAAGGAAACCCATGGAATTTCAAATATGAGATAGAGTCTTATTGAAAGTATCTCGCTGGAAGGGAATGGTACGATTTGGAAAACATGGAAAGTTGAACCCCAGATACATCGGTCCATTCAAAATCTTGGAAAGGATAGGACCCGTGGCTTATAAACTAGAACTACCCGAAGAACTTAGTCAGATTTACGACACCTTTCATGTGTCAAACCTTAAGAAGTGTTTGTCCGATGAATCTCTCGTTATTCCATTGAAAGAAATTCGACTAGATGATAACCTTGTCTTTACCGAGGAACCCATTGAAATCATAGATAGAGAAGTCAAACAACTCAAGCAAAACCGTATACCTATTGTCAAAGTTCGTTGGGACTCCAAGCAAGGACCGGAGTATACTTGGGAGCGCGAGGATCAGATTCGCTCCAAGTACCCACATCTCTTCACCTAAGACACCCTTGACAACTATCTTAGACTAGAATTCCGGGACGGAATTCCCTGTAAGAGGTAGGTAATGTAACCTCTCGTAAATTTCCCTTACGATTAGTAAATGCACACGAATAAATAAAACGTTGTTACGATAACTTAACACCATTTTACTGGTAACAAATTTTTGTTTTATGATATGGCTTGATATTGAACCACTACGATAACTGTGATTGACCGTTTACCCAGGAACGATGCTTACACGCGACCTAGATAACCTATGATTATTGCGAATGATAAATATATATAAAACGATTATATTTATAACAATACGTTTCGTCTAAATACCGTATACTATTTATATATTTCCCGAACCTACGAAACTTCCCAAGAACGCTCACTAATATTTTTGAACTTCGACACGATACTCGATACACGCCATGTGGGCCCCCAACACTCATTGGGCCACGGATACATATATATAAATCAAACGGACTCTTTTCTTTTCTTTCTTTTCTTTGGGCCGAAACCAAACCCTGGGCCCAGTTACAAGCCCAAACGCACCCTATTGTTATTTCTATTTTTCTTTGTTCCCTGTCGCGACCAAGCTCCAAAACCACCCTTCTATCTTACGATTTCTACACATGACATGTACATATTTTTACTTAACTCGTTTCCCCTAGTGCCCAAGAACCACGAATAATAAAACTTGCAATCTCCTTTGATCGTTTACTACCCTAGAAAACACCTAAGTGAACGAACCAAACTCAATATGAAAAGATAAGCTTGAAACGTATAGCAACATTCCCTAGCACCACCCATGCTCCCCAATGACAAGTAAACTAACAATGTGCATCCAAGAATTGTCAGGAATGAATAGGGAAGATCTCACAAGATCCTAGCCATGTATAAATTTGATTGGGCAATGGTTGAGGCGTTACTATTCGCCCTCACATGCACCCTCCACCTTGTGAGCTTATCTTGTCTCTACACACTCAAAAACTACCTATATAAACCTCCCATGCAAACTTAAAATGTTACATGCACTTAAAACACACCACATTTCATAAAAATATTAACGAGAGGAAGTTGTGGAGGACAAACAAATCGCCAAGAGTACCACGCCTCAAAACGAACCTAGGAAGCCAAGCTTGGAACCTCTTGAACCCTTGGTGGAACGTGAAGTGAACCACGAAGCTATTGTACCATTACACGATCCCTACAATTGTTTTTATGCCACCTTTTATAGGTGAGGTGAGGACTTGAAACTTTCTTTCTATTTATATATATACGTATTTTTATATTGTGCACAATCACTGGAGGCTAATAAATCGTAAAACATAAAAACAATATATACGTTTTATGTATCATACTATTACTTAGTTATGTCATTAACGAGTACATATAATAACCTTAAGCTTATATTAACGTATACATGAAAATAATCACACGTTCCTAAGTCACATTGGACCCATATGATTTCACTAAAAACACTTAGTTTATTTTTCAACATTTATAAGTTATACGTGTTGAGTTTTTGGCTTACACTTTGACCTCGCCATTTCAATATTCGACACATGACCCTCTAATATTTTTATAAGAACTATTTGTCTACCTAGTATACAAACGAGAATGGTAAATAATTCGACCTAACAACTTGGTTTGATCACTTAAACGAGCCTAAAGCTAAACGAGTTTTCATAAGATTTTTCAGAAATTAAAAACCTTACGTGGGCCGATAAGCCCAATAAGCTAGTTTTAGCTTATTCTAATAAGCTGGGTGAAAAAGCTCTTTTGAAATTTAATTAGGACTTAAAATGATGGATTTTGAAAAACTCAATGCTCCCCCAAACCCCTTGGATCAAAAATTGTTAACGGGCCCTTAAATGGACTCGTTAAAGCCCATTTTGTGAAAAATAGTAAAAATAAGCTAATAAGCTGTTGAGATAAGCTATTCTACATATTCTGAGCTTATTGAAATAATAAAAATGTTAAGTTTTGAATTTGGTAATTTTTGGACTAAATTTGTAAATTTTCGAGGACTAGGGACTAAAAGTGTCAAATTTGTAAACTTTGGGTAAAAAGTGTTAAAACAGTTTTCTAAAGGTATAAACTGTTAATATTGAAACTTGGAATTGAAAAATGTACATATTGAAATAATTGGACTTAAAACGTAAATATATATATATATTTGGACTAACGACATAAATAATTTTCGTTAAAGGTGAAAAGTGTAAAATTGAGAAACTTAAAGGCTCAAATAGTAATATTGAGTTTTAAATAATAAATATATATATATATATATATATATATATATATATATATATATATATATATATATATATATATATATATATAATAAAATTTATATAACGACAATTAAATTTAGACGATAAAACAATACATAACAATTATCTATTTTATATACGACGTAACACATCGCCTATGCACTTTATGGATTATTCGTAATTAATAATAAACGTTCGCAATAAAACGAGACTTAAAAACTAAAACTTGTCATATCTTATAGGTTGTGTGTTTGCATCGTTGAGATTACGCTTGTTCTACTGTACTACTAAGGTGAGTTCATAGCCCACATTTAACTTTTTTTTTTTTTTTTTTTTTTTTTTTTGGGGGGGGGGGGGGGGGGGGAATACATGCTCAAAAACCGAACACAAGTCTTTTCCTGATATTATTATTGCTTAAGTAGCTATTGCCGAAAGTCCCTCGATCATGAACCTTAATCACCTGAAAGGTGAACGTAAATAATTGTGAATAGATCTATTAGGGATTGACAATCACCATTTGGTTGCTAGAGGAAAGTCATCAAATGCACTTTATTTAATATCATAGGTTACTGGCAAATACCTATCTTGTGGGCAATTTATTTTACATCTTATTACGGATAATTTTGATGTCTGTTGAATCGTTGAGTGTCATGAGCTTAAGGCAATAATGAATGTGATTTCTAACTTGTTTATTCGTATTTATATACAATAAGAACCTATCTCTTGTGTTCAAACTCTTAATTATAAACCTATGAATTTCACTCAACTTTTGTTGACTTTTAGCATGTTTATCTCAGGTAACTAAATGGAATGGATGGCAAAGGCACGGAGTGGGCAAATAAAGAAACGTTTATTTCTCGTTGAATAAAAACTTGTTGTTGAATAATGAAACCTTTTGGAATTATGAATATTTGGTATTTTAAATAAAACTAAAAACGATCATTTGAGTCGTTTTCTATAATTGTGACAAAGATCCACGATATAATATCCCAAAAGTCTTCCGCTGACATTATAAGTCTTCCATTGTATTGATCGATTTTGGGGGTGTTATAGATTGGCATCAGAGTTGCGGTTATAGTGAACCAAGTGTTTTTGGAACATTGGACTATAACTACACTTTAAAACGGGACAAATTTTTTATAAAATACCCTCCTACGCCCTTCGTGCCTGAGCATTCCAGAAATTGGTAAAAAGTATTATTTACTTTATAGCATCTTAACTTAGTTATAATTATGCTTACATTTACTAATCGGGAAATTTATTACAGTGTCATGTCTTCGAACACCCACCCTATCAGCGTGTCCTCAAACTCAGGAACTGAAGATGTTACTTCAGCCTATGCTACCTCACCTATGCCTATGTCTCCTGCTACCGACAGATACATGCAAAGCCAGCAATTTCTGCCAGCATCTGACACAGAGGCTTCTCCTCTGGCATCATCTGGTCCGATTCGCCGATCTATGCAAATTAGACAACTTCAGCCGTATGAAGCAAGTACTGCTGTACCAGCACCAGCTCTTGTCATACCACCTGAATCAGTTGTGCCACCACCACCTGCACCACCTGTGATACCACCACCACCTACTATCTTCTACAGCCAAACTACTACTGTGCCACTAACACCATCACCCATAGTATCTCCTCCACTAGCATCACCACCTGCACCTTACCGAAGTGTCCCAATATCACCTCACCGAAGGACTTACCAAATCCGCCCAACCACCTCAGAATCTTGTGTTCACTGCAGCCGCTGAAGGACCCACAAGCAAGTAGATGCTCGTAAATGGTCGTTCTTGTTGCCCATCATGCGATATTGGAGATCTCAAGAAGGAACACCAACAACAAGGGAACTTGGGGAAAGTTCTTACTCCACCTCCCGAATTCTGCCAGTCACTGGGGAACCCATACATCACACCATACCATTGTTAGCTGCAAGAATGGTTCGCCACGAAGATCGACTTGATTCCATCGCTAGTATACTCAACAAGATTCCACATGAGCTTCTAGAAACTTTTGAAGATGATATGAACAGTCTCATAATTGGTCATCTTGCAATAGAAGATAAGGTTGAAAAGTTGGATTCTCTATTTTGGGAATCAATGGAATTCATAGGAGCACTATGTGGGGCTAACACTTCAACAGAAATAACGATGGGAACTTTAGACCGAGAACTTGAAAAGATCAACACTGAGAACCTACGCCTTAGACAAGCCCTGCTAGAATCTCGAGAAAGGGAAAGGACTCGAGATCAAACCATAGAAACCATGTCCACTGCCATTCAAGAACTCCAAAACCGCCTAGACAAAGCCTTAGGAAAACCATGAGACCATCACCTTGTTAGTGAAATCAATGTCCTACAAATAAGAGTATCTTGTCGTGTTTTGTAAACATTTGCACAAGTATCAATAAGTGTTGTAACACCTTGACGTTGATTTATGGAAGTTTATTTTATCTTTATTTACGTTGCAAACTTTATACATTATATCGTAATATATTAGTTCATGCAGGTCAAACTTATTCGTAATTCCTATGTGTGTCATTCCAACATACGATAATTACGACTTAAGCCTTTTCAATGATCGAATCATTGTAACTACGACCTATATTTACTATTTATTACTCGATATGTATATTTCAACGTGATAGGATTATTATAAATGTTCTAATGATATACCTTCTTTTATAATAGCAACATGGCTAGAACTAGGAGAACAACCACGGCCGCCGCACCAACGAACCCTGAAGTTATGACCCCGGCAGCGATCCAACAAGAAATTGCTGATGGTGTCAATGCCGTTTTAGCTGGACAAGCCCGTAATAGAGATGGAAATGCACCTGCATCTCGCTACTGCACGTACAAGGACTTTATAGCGTGCCAACCAACGTATTTCAAAGGAACTGAAGGAGTGTCGGAATTAGCTCAATGGTTTGAAAGAAGTGAAACTGTTTTCCAAAGAAGTGGATGCTCGGAAAACAACAGGGTAAGCTTTGCAACAGGAACACTGATGCAAGACGCTCTATCCTGGTGGAATTCTACCGTTCAAACACTAGGAGCAGAGGCAGCACATCAACTTACTTGGATTGAATTCAAGGCTAATATACTAAAGAAGTATTGTCCCCGTTCCGAACTACGAAAACTCGAGGATGAGTTCCATGCCTTAATGGTGAAAGGAGTTGATTTGAGAAGTTACAACAGGAGATTTCAAGAACTCAAAGTACTATGCCCTACCATGGTACCCGATCATGAGAAGACATTAGAGAAATATGTCGAAGGACTCCCTAGGAGTATCGAAGGAAATGTCACCTTAGCAAATCCGCCAACCTTGGAAGCAGCAATGGAACTTGCTCAGAAACTTCTAGACCGAGAAGTGAAATATAATGAACTTAAAAGGAAATTGGACGATAAGAGAACCACCCACCATCACAACAACCACCAACAAAGCAACAACAGTCATCACCGCAACAATAATCGGAACCACCAACAATGTCACAACAATCGGAGCACTCAACAACAGAATCAAAGACAAGAAAAACCCCGAGTCTACGCCGCTACGGAAGGTGTAGGGTACAACGGACAGAAACCCCAATGTCAACGATGCATACTTCATCACGAGGGTCGTTGTACCGTCCGATGTGACAAATGTCGTAAGATCGGTCATAAAACCAGAAACTGTAGGATTCCAGCTACAGGAAGCAACACACAGGTTATATCACCCACTTGTTACGGATGCGGAGATGTAGGACACATCCGGAGGAACTGCCCAAGAGGAAACGAACCAGCCAACGCCCAAGCTAGGGTATACCTACTCGGAGATGGAAACGGACCCGATGTAGTCACCGGTACGTTTCTATTAAACCATCATAACGCTAGAGTATTTTTTGATTCGGGCGCTGATAAGAGTTTTATATCAGATACGTTTGCCCCTTTACTTAATGTTACCCCCTCTAAGCTAAACACCACCTACGAAGTCGAAATGGCTGACAGGAATTTTATAGATACCAATACTATCATGAAAGATTGCACCCTAACCTTATCCGAAAAACCTTTTGCCATTGATCTTATGCCGGTTCAACTTGGTAGTTTTGATGCTATCGTCGGCATGGATTGGCTATCCCACCATCGTGCTAGGATTCATTGTGACGAAAAGGCCGTCTATATACCACTCAAGGATGAAACACTCATTGTCCAGGGCGACAAAAGCAAACCTCGATATGGAATTATCTCATGTATGCGAGTAATAAAATACATGAAGGAAGGATGTCAGGTATTTATGGCTCAAGTTACAAAAAATAAGTCATCCGAGAAGCAGCTTGATGACGTTCCTATCGTTAGGGATTTTCCTAAAGTATTCCCTGAGGAATTACCTGGTATTCCACCCGCACGTCAAGTAGAATTTCAGATTGAACTAGTGCCTGGAGCGGCACCAGTGGCTAAAGCACCTTATAGGCTAGCGCCATCTGAAATGGAAGAATTGTCAGAACAACTAAAGGAATTGTCGGAAAAAGGATTTATTCGGCCAAGCTCATCACCTTGGGGAGCTCCAATTTTGTTTGTTAAGAAGAAGGATGGATCCTTTCGAATGTGCATCGATTACCGGGAGTTAAATAAACTTACGGTAAAGAATCGATACCCATTGCCTTGAATTGATGATCTGTTTGATCAATTGCAAGGATCGAGTGTGTACTCAAAAATTGATCTGAGATCGGGATATCATCAGCTAAGAGTTCGAGAAGAGGATATTCCGAAAACTGCATTCAGAACGCGCTATGGTCACTACGAATTTCAAGTAATGCCGTTCGGTCTGACCAATGCACCAGCAGTTTTCATGGATTTAATGAATCAAGTGTGCAAACCTTACTTGGATAAGTTTGTAATAATATTCATTGACGTTATTTTGATCTACTCTCACAACGAAGAGGAACACGCGGAACATTTACGAATCATTCTAGAACTGCTTAAGAAAGAAGAACTGTACGCTAAATTCTCCAAATGCTACTTTTGGATTCGCACCGTACAATTTTTAGGACACATCATCGATAGTCAAGGAATTCACGTAGACCCTGCAAAGATTGAGGCTGTAAAAGGTTGGTCGTCTCCTACAAACCCCACGGAGATACGTCAATTTTTAGGTCTCGCAGGTTACTACCGAATATTTATTGAAGGATTCTCCAAGATTGCAAAACCTTTGACTAAGCTAACCCAAAAGAACGAGAAGTACATCTGGGAAGAAAAGGAAGAAGCAGCCTTCCAGTTGTTAAAACAAAAGCTTTGTGAAGCTCCAATATTAGCCCTCCCAGAAGGAAATGAGGACTTTATAGTATATTGCGACGCATCTTATCATGGACTAGGAGCAGTTTTGATGCAAAGAAGCAAAGTGATAGCTTATGCATCCCGACAACTGAAGAAACATGAGGAAAACTACACGACTCATGACTTGGAGTTAGGAGATGTAGTGTTTGCGCTCAAGTTATGGAGGCACTACTTATATGGCACCAAATGTACCGTGTACACAGACCACAAGAGTCTTCAGCATATTTTGGATCAAAAGGATTTGAATATGAGGCAACGTCGCTGGCTAGAGCTGCTCAGCGATTATGATTGTGAGATACGTTACCACCCAGGAAAGGCTAATGTAGTAGCAGATGCGTTCAGCCTAAAAGAACGATTGAAACCCCTTCGAGCTAGATCGCTAGGAATGATTATTCACTCACCCCTTCCATCCCAAATCCTTACCGCACAGAGTGAAGCACTTAAAGAAGAAAACCGACCCAAGGAAAAGATTTACGGTATGCCCGAGAATAAGAATGGTTTCGTAAAGAAATCCGATGGAACACTATGTTTCAAGGACAGAAGTTGGATCCCTATGGTTGGAGGTATTCGTGAGCTCATCATGAATGAGTCTCACAAGTCAAAATACTCCATTCACCCAGGTTCCGACAAGATGTATCAGGATTTAAAGAAACTATATTGGTGGCCAAACATGAAGGATAGCATCGCAGAGTATGTTAGTAAATGTTTGACGTGTTCAAGAGTAAAGGCAGAACATCAGAAACCTTCAGGACTACTTATACAACCAGAATTTCCTATGTGGAAATGGGAATGAATCACTATGGACTTCATCACCAAACTTCCAAGAACCTCATCCGGATACGACACATTATGGGTTATTGTGGATCGTCTCACCAAATCCGCTCATTTTCTACCTATTAAAGAAACCGATGAGATGAATACACTAGCTCAGCTGTATGTAAAGGAAATTGTCACTCGACATGGAGTACCAATTTCAATCATCTCGGATCGAGATAGTTGTTTCACCTCTCACTTTTGGAAATCGTTACAGAAAGCCTTAGGAACTAAACTAGATATGAGTACCGCTTACCACCCTCAAACTGATGGTCAAAGTGAAAGAACTATCCAAACCTTGGAAGATATGCTCCGAGCATGTGTTATTGATTTTGGAAAAGGTTGGGATAAGCACTTACCATTAGCAGAGTTTTCATACAACAATAGTTACCACGCCAGCATAAAAGCAGCACCATTCGAAGCACTGTACGGTAGAAAGTGCAGATCGTCCATTTGTTGGGCAGAAGTTGGAGAAAGACAACTTATAGGACCGGACCTTGTTCGGGAAACCACTGAGAAAATCGTCAAGATTAAACAACGCTTACAAGCAGCCCGAGACCGATAGAAAAGCTACGCCAACATAAGAAGGAAACCCATGGAATTTCAAATAGGAGATAGAGTCTTATTGAAAGTATCTCCCTGGAAGGGAATGGTACGATTTGGAAAATATGGAAAGTTGAACCCCAGATACATCGGTCCATTCAAAATCCTGGAAAGGATAGGACCCGTGGCTTATAAACTAGAACTACCCAAAGAACTTAGTCGGATTCACGACACCTTTTATGTGTCAAATCTTAAGAAGTGTTTGTCCAATGAATCTCTCGTTATTCCATTGAAAGAAATTCGACTAGATGATAACCTTGTCTTTACCGAGGAACCCATTGAAATCATGGATAGAGAAGTCAAACAACTCAAGCAAAACCATATCCCTATTGTCAAAGTTCGTTAGGACTCCAAGCGAGGACCGGAGTATACTTGGGAGCGCGAGGATCAAATTCGCTCCAAGTACCCACATCTCTTCACCTAAGACACCCTTGGAAACTATCTTAGACTAGAATTCCAGGACGGAATACCCTGTAAGAGGTAGGTAATGTAACCTCTCGTAAATTTCCCTTACGATTAGTAAATGCACTCGAATAAATAAAACGTTGTTACGATAACTTAACACCATTTTACGGGTAACAAATTTTTTTTTATGGTATGGCTTGATATTGAACCACTACGATAACTGTGATTGACCGTTTACCCAGGAACGATGCTCACACACGACCTAGATAACCTATGATTATTGCGAATGATAAATATATATAAAATGATTATATTTATAACAATACGTTTCGTCTAAATACCGTATACTATTTATATTTTTCCCGAACATACGAAACTTCCCGAGAACGCTCACTAATATTTTTGAACTTCGACACGATACTCGATACACGCCATGTGGGCCCCCAACAGTCACTGGGCCACATATACATATATAAACACCAAACGGGCTGTTTTCTTTTCTTTGGGCCGAAACCAAACCCTGAGCCCAGTTACAAGCCCAAACGCACCCTATTGTTATTTCTTTTTTTCTTTGTTCCCTGTCGCGACCAAGCTCCAAAACCACCCTTCTATCTTACGATTTCTACACATAACATGTACATATTTTTACTTAACTCATTTCCCCTAGTGCCCAAGAACTACGAAGAATAAAACTTGCAATCTCCTTTGCTCGTTTACTACCCTAGAAAACACCTAAGGGAACGAACCAAACTCAATATGCAAAGATAAGCTTGAAACGTGTTGCAACATTCTCTAGCACCACCCATGCTCCCCAATGACAAGTAAACTAAAAATGTGCATCCAAGAATTGTCAGGAATGAATAGGGAAGATCTCACAAGATCCTAGCCATGTATAAATTCGATTGGGCAATGGTTGAGGCGTTACTATTCGCCCTCACATGCACCCTCCACCTTGTGAGCTTATCTTGTCTCTACACACTCAAAAACTACCTATATAAACCTCCCATGCAAACTTAAAACGTTACATGCACTTAAAACACACCACATTTCATAAAAATAGTAACGAGAGGAAGTTGTGGAGGACAAACAAATCGCCAAGAGTACCACGCCTCAAAACGAACCTAGGAAGCCAAGCTTGGAACCTCTTGAACCCTTGGTGGAACGTGAAGTGAACCACGGAGCTATTGTACCATTACACGATCCCTACAATTGTTTTTACGCCACCTTTTATAGGTGAGGTGAGGACTTGAAACTTTCTTTCTATTTATATATATACGTATGTTTATATTGTGCACAATCACTTGAGGCTAATAAATCGTAAAACATAAAAACAACATATACGTTTTATGTATCATACTATTACTTAGTTATGTCATTAACGAGTACATATAATAACCTTAAGCTTATATTAACGTATACATGAAAATAATCACACGTTCCTAAGTCACATTGGACCCATACGATTTCACTAAAAACACTTAGTTTATTTTTCAACATTTATAAGTTATACGTGTTGAGTTTTTGGCTTACACTTTGACCTCGCCATTTCAATATTCGACACATGACCCTCTAATATTTTTATACGAACTATTTGTCTACCTAGATACAAACGAGAATGGTAAATAATTCGACCTAACAACTTGGTTTGATCACTTAAACGAGCCTAAAGCTAAACGAGTTTTCATAAGATTTTTCAGAAATTAAAAACCTTACGTGGGCCGATAAGCCCAATAAGCTAGTTTTAGCTTATTCTAATAAGCGGGGTGAAAAAGCTCTTTTGAAATGTAATTAGGACTTAAAATGATGGAATTTGAAAAACTCAATGTTCCCCCAAACCCCTTGGATCAAAAATTGTTAACGGGCGCTTAAATGGACTCGTTAAAGCCCATTTTGTGAAAAATAGTAAAAATAAGCTAATAAGCTGTTGAGATAAGCTATTCTACATATTCTGAGCTTATTGAAATAATAAAAATGTTAAGTTTTGAATTTGGTAATTTTTGGACTAAATTTGTAAATTTTCGAGGACTAGGGACTAAAAGTGTCAAATTTGTAAACTTTGGGTAAAAAGTGTTAAAACAGTTTTCTAAAGGTATAAACTGTTAATATTGAAACTTGGAATTTAAAAATGTAAATATTGAAATAATTGGACTTAAAACGTAAATATATATATATTTGGACTAACGACGTAAATAATTTTCGTTAAAGGTGAAAAGTGTAAAATTGAGAAACTTAAAGGCTCAAATAGTAATATTGATTTTTAAATAATAAATTATATATATATATATATATATATATATATATATATATATATATATATATATATATATATATATATATATATATATATATATATATATATATAACGATAATTAAATTTAGACGATAAAACAATACGTAACCATTATCTATTTTATATACGACGTAACACATCGCCTATGCACTTTATGGATTATTCGTAATTAATAATAAACGTTCACAATAAAACGAGACTTAAAAACTAAAACTTGCCATATATTATAGGTTGTGTGAAGCCGTTGCCTTGCATCGTTGAGATTACGTTTGTTCTACTGTACTACTAAGGTGAGTTCATAGCCCACATTTAACTTATTTTTGTGGGGGGGATACATGCTCAAAAACCGAACACAAGTCTTTTCCTGATATTATTATTGCTTAAGTAGCTATTGTGGAAAGTCTCTCGATCATGAACCTTAATCACCTGAAAGGTGAACGTAAATAATTGTGAATAGATCTATTAGGGATTGACAATCCCCATTTGGTTGCTAGAGGAAAGTCACCAAATGCACTTTATTTAATATCATAGGTTACTGGCAAATACCTATCTTGGGGGCAATTTATTTTACATCATTATTACGGATAATTTTGATGTCTGTTGAATCGTTGAGTGTCATGAGCTTAAGGCAATAATGAATGTGATTTCTAACTTGTTTATTCGTATTTATATACAATAAGCACCTATCTCTTGTGTTCAAACTCTTAATTATAAACCTATGAATTTCATTCAAGTTTTGTTGACTTTTAGCATGTTTATCTCAGGTAACTAAATGGAATGGATGGCAAAGGCACGGAGTGGGCAAGTAAAGAAACGTTTATTTCTCATTGAATAAAAACTTCTTGTTAAATAATGAAACCTTTTGGAATTATGAATATTTGGTATTTTAAATAAAACTTAAAACGATCATTTGAGTCGTTTTCTATAATTGTGACAAAGATCCACGATATAATACCCCAAAAGTCTTCCGCTGACATTATAAGTCTTCCGCTGTATTGATCGATTTTTGGGGTGTTATACATTTGACACCCCAATGTCGGTGGTGAAAGGTTATGCTTGAAAATCTTAATTTGGGACTGATGTGCTTGGGTGAGGTCGTCAGAAGAAAAGTAGTGAGGAAAAGACAACTTTACTATCATTTGCAATGCACATGAGAGAATTAACGGAATAAGTTAACGGAAATTATATTTAAGGACCATTGGTGTTATTCTTTGCAAACTAAAGGACCTTGAATGTAATTTGAAACTCTTAAGGATGATAGATACAACTTTTGACAAATTACAAGGACGATCCATGTAATTTACTCTGCCATTTAATCTTGAAAACTAAAAGAAAGAAAAAGTATTTGTCATGAAAAGTGATACTACAACAAAAAGCAAAGTAGTAAAAGGCAAAACCTAAGTATTTGTCTTTAACATTTTCTCTTCAAAAAAGTTCATCTTCTACATTACAACCATGACATACTCTAAATTACAGTCATGACTCATGACATTACTTTCTACAAATATGTTCATGTCTTCACCTTACACAAAAGGTGGTTCCTAACCGAAAACTAAGGTATGTCCCAAAAAAAACTTAACATATAGGCTCTAAAGGCTTTTTAACTGTTGTCTGAGAATCATCTTACTACAAGGTAAGTCCGCTCCTGAATTGGAGCTCAGCAAATTTTACGCGTATTAATGGAGATAATGAAGCTCAAGCTCATGACTGCAACCACGAAGCCAACCAAGAAGTCAACAACAAGGCTCCAATCAAGAAGGCATTCTCAATCATATCATCAAACTATGCAAACCATCTCAAATGCTTAGTTAACTGTGATTCCATGTAAATAAGTAGCTTGTTAATTGTAATGTAATTATAGAAGCTAGTTAGTTTAGTTTTAGAAAGTCAACGCGGGTCAACTCTTTCATATGTTAGTTAGAGTTTTTCCTGCCAAGTTCTTTGTATATAAATTCAGTTGTAATCTTCTCATTTCAATCAATCAATGAAATAATCATTTCACTCAATCTCTCTGTTTTCTCATTATGGTATCAGAGCCAATGAGCTCTAACAAACTC
This sequence comes from Artemisia argyi, assembly GCA_030686995.1. Lineage (NCBI taxonomy): Eukaryota > Viridiplantae > Streptophyta > Magnoliopsida > Asterales > Asteraceae > Artemisia > Artemisia argyi. The sequence goes on from CM060677.1 coordinate 138,115,898, forward strand.
CCCAACTAACTTCCACCCAACTTCTAACAAACTCCGATCAATCCAACAGATTCCGATTAACTTTTCGGCAACACCAGCAATTTCCGGTTAACCACATAATCAATTTGTTGCAATTCTGATCAACTACTATCACAAATCATCATTATCACCATGAGTAACACAGAAAACATCAACAGAACCACTACAAACACCACCAGAAATACCATTGATGACATCACATCACCTAATCATCCTCTCTTTCTACATCAACATGATCACCCTGGTCTAATTATCATTTCTAAGAAGTTAACTGGTTTAGATAACTATGGTTCATGGAAAAGATCGATGATGATTGCCCTCAATGCTAAAAACAAACTCAAAATTGTGACTGGTGAATATGAAGAACCATTGATCAATTCAGAAATCAGGCCAATTTGGGAAAGAACCAATGACATGATCATTTCATGGATCTTGAATACACTGGATGAAAAAATAGGTAATTCTCTAAACTATGTGAACTTTGCTAGTGATCTTTGGAAAGAATTACAAGAGCATTACTCTCAACTTGATGGTCATAGAATCTATCAGCTTACTCATGATTTGGTTCCGTTAAAACAAAACAATGTTTCTATTGAAATTTATTATCACAAACTCAAGGGGCTTTGGGATGAGTATGATTCATTAGAGGCACCTTATCTGTGTGTTTGCCCCTGTAATTGTAAGAATGGATGGGTTAATGGAGAAAGAGATCAGAGGAAAAGGTTGATTCAATTTTTGGTGGGATTGGATGAATGTTATGCTAACATTAGAGGTCAAATTCTGTTAATGAGTCCTATGCCAACTGTTGCTAAAGCATACAGCATGATCAGGCAAGAGGAGAAGTAAAGAGAGGGCAACACAATCGAGATTCCACCATCCACAGCATTTTCTGCACAATCCAACAACTCAAGAAATAATTACAATGGAAATCTAAGGTCTGGTAGAAATTACAATTCTAATCAGCAAAGAGGTAATGGTCAAAGAGAACCAAGGAGAAGCAGTTTCAAGAAAGGGGTGATTTGTGGAAATTGCAACAAAGAAGGTCATTACAAAGAAGAGTGCTACCAATTGGTTAGATATCCAGTGGGTCATCCACTACATGAAAAGCTTAAACCTCCAAACCATACACCCAAAACTGGATTTCAAAAGTACTCAGGGAATAGAACAGTGAATATGACAGTTGCCCAGGGTATGAATACAGAGGTGGCCAATACTTTAGGTTTAGTTGATGCAATGAGTGCAAGGATGGATCAGCTTCAAAACCAATTGATCATGTTTGCATATCATTAAACCTCCAAACCAATTGATCAGCTTCAAAACCAATTGCTCATGATGCAGGGTAACAAAGAGTCTTCTGATATGCCATACATGCCACCTGAAGGTATACCTAGATTTCTTGCCAGCTTCACTACCAAAACGTACAGATTGATTGCCTCACACATCAATGCTAATACTTATAAATTCATTGCATCTATCCTAATTAAGAAAAGGTACTTATGGGTAGTAGATAGTGGTGCCACTGATCATGCTTGCATATCATTAACATTAATGCATAATATTCAAATCTGCAATAAACCAATACTTGTCACTTTACCCAATGGACAAAATACCATAGTCACACAAGTTGGATTAGTGTACATTAACTCAGCCATTACTCTGCACAATGTTCTTTACATACCATCATCTGCCTACAATCTACTTTCTGTGAGCAAACTAGGCACACATATACCCTTATCAGTCCTTTTCACACCTTTTGCTTGCTATTTTCAGGACCACCACAAGAGGATTGCACATGGCAACCTCTACAATGGTCTCTACATCATATAACAAGAACCAAAAGCCACACCTTCTACCATTCTCACTGTGAATACCACCAATTTGGATCTCTGGCATTCAAGGCTTGGACACCCTTCATTTTTAGTTTTACATCAAATAAAGTCCATTTCCATTTCAAAAGATTGTACTGTACATACATGTAATGTCTGTCCTCTTGCAAAGCAACATGCTATACCTTTCTCTCAAAGTGTATCAAATGCAAAATCACTGTGTGAGCTGATTCATTGATGTTTGGGGTCCTTATAAACATTCATCTGTCAACAAATGTCACTACTTTCTAACTATTGTAGATGATTATTCAAGAGCCACTTGGACTTATCTGTTACCTACAAAACATCACACAATATCCACCATAAAGATGTTTCATGCTTTCATTCTAAATCACTTCAAAACAACTCTCAAAACAGTGAGAAGTGACAATGGCACATAATTTCTTAATCACTCACTTTCTGAATTTTTCAAAGCAAATGGTATAATTCATCAAACCTCATGTCCACATACTCCTTAGCAGAATGCTAGGGTGGAGAGAAAACATAAACATCTGCTGGAAGTTGCAAGAGCTATTAGATTTCAAGCTAATTTTCCTATCCATTTTTTGGGCTATTGTTTACTTGCAGCCACTTACCTCATAAACAGATTACCCTGCAAACCTTTGAACCACAAAAGTCCATATGAAATGCTTTATCAAACACCTCATTTACTTGATCATCTGAGAATTCTAGGTTGTCAGGCCTATGCTCATCAACACACAACAAATAAATTTGAGTCAAGGTCCATACCCTGTATTCACATTGGCTATCCAACCACACAAAAGGGGTATCTTTTATATGATCCATAGACACATAAAACCTTTGTTAGCAGGCATGTTAGATTTCATGAACACATCCTACGTTTTGCTCACAAACCTGCAAACACTTCACCATCAACCACATCTGTCTCTCTTGAACCTCAGAACATACGAACATTCACATCTTCATCCACACCTATACCATCCACTCCACCAACACCAACACAACCAGAGTTAGACACTGATCCAGCTATCAACAACTCCACCAAATCATCTCCTTCTTCTCACAATGATGCAAATTCATCTAACACTTCTTCTTCACATACATCTGAACCATTAACCTCACTTCCACCCAATACATCACCATCACCACCTTCACATACATCTGAACCATCACCATCAGTTACATCTAATAACTCATCATCACCACCACCACTAAGGAAATCAACCAGAACAACCAAAATGCCTAGTAAATTAAAAGATTTTCATGTCGTTGTTTCAAAATCCAAACACACAACTAACTCAGTCACAAAATTTCATCATTCCAAATACATTAATTATCATAACATTCATTCACCAAAACACAGACATCTCATAAATATCATTAACAAAACAGTGGAACCATGTTAGGAATACAAATATTCCTGTAAAAGTCTCGGTCACCTAATTATTGTAATAGCATTAAGTTAGCTCGTAGTTAGTTTATATATTAGTTAGTTAGTATTAGTTTAAGTAACACCGTGGAAGAAGGACGGGTCTTTACCCACTATATACCTGATCCACAGCCCGGGTGTGGGCGATTGTAGGAAACTATATATACCCCTCTCCACATGTGGAGAGGGTTGGTGCTTTCCATATTCTCAATCTAATCTTACACTTTTCTCTCATCTCTCTCTCTCTAGGAACACCCAACTTCTCATTCTCTCTAAACTCTTCTACCATTATTCTTATTCTATAATTCTACATCTAAACACAAAACCATGTATGCTATAATTATTGATATTCTACAATTGGTATCAAGAGCCAAGGTTTCATCTTAGGACTTGGTTTTTCTCGGATTTGAACTTGGTTTTGTGGTTTACTTTTTGATTCGAATTGTTCTTCTCAAAATCATCTTTGTTTGATCTCGTTTAGTGTTTTATTGTTTGATATTGGTGTATTTCCATGTGTAGGAGTGTAAGATTAACTTAGTTTGGCACTTGAATAGGTGGTTTCACATGGCTAGTGAATGATTGGGTGAAATTCGTGGGTGTTTTTGTTGACAATTTCTTACTTGCGATTAGTACATGCTCTTAGTAGCGATTATTTCTTGGTGGAAATTGTTTTCGCGTTTTTCTCTAAGAGAGTGTAAAGACAAAAATATTTGATAGTGACAGTTTTGGACTTTCACAGTTGCGACTATTTTTTTTTTTTTTTTTTTTTTTTTTTTTTTTTTTTTTTTTTTTGCGTTTAGTCCATGTCCGATTTGTTGCGATTACCTCTCTTTTGTATTAGCGGCTACCTTTTCTTCCTTGCGTATAACTTTCACGTTCTCTAATTGCGGTTAAGTTTTTTTGCGGTTAATTTGTTTGCGGTTACCTTGTTTAGACTTGGGCAGCGATTAAAAACAACAATCAACAAATTAATACATCATCAGCCTACTTACAAGAAACATACTAGAAAAAAAAACGATTCGATCTCAGCTCATCTCATTTCACAATCAATGATTCATTCACATGAACTCAACCACAAGAAGATTTTCGTCATTGATCCGTGACTTGATAATATCCGAATCTCTCAAAGAAAGAACAAAACAAAATGGTTTCATTCTTCTTTTCATTCGACTTAATTGAAAAAAAAAAAAAAAAAAAAAAACTACAACGATCTCAGGCCATCTCGTTGTGTTAACTAAGAGTCGTTCAAAGATCAACACCACAAGAGATACTCATCATAGATAGATTTCGAAGCATAACTTCTCTTTGATATTCGGATCCCATTAAGAAATACCAAAAACCAATCGGCTCAAAGCATTTCTTACATCCGGATTAAAACAAAATTAAACAACAAAAGTACATCAACCTACCTGAGATTTTTTTTTATTCAAGAACTTGTGGCCAAAACGTGTGAGTCTTTCCTGGTAACATGCTTCAAACAGTTGCGTATTTGAAGTGAAGTGGTTGATTCTTCGTGTGTAGTTTTTTTTGTTGTGCTTGTATTATCCGGTTGGGACAAGAAAAGAAGGGACGATTTTTTTTGTGTTTTGTGTTGTTGGTGGCTGCGTAATGGGTGCTAGCAGATGAGGTTAGGGTTACAAAAAGATTATGGTGTGTTTAACTGATAAAGAGAGGCGCAAGGTTAGGTTCCAGATTATTAACGCGTGAAGGATTAGGATTTTTTTTTTTTGGATTGGACTTTGCTCTTGATTATTTGAGCTCGTGGGCTGCATACTGGATCTCAAATTCTAATCTTGGGCTGCCTTTTTGTCGAACTTGGGCTTCGGTTGGGCTTTCACAGCAGGCATGTGTATTGGATTGATTGGTGAAACAAGTCTATAACTTTGTACTTGGGATTTTCATCGGCTGAAATTTCGGGGTATAATTTTGGACTACAGTTTTGAGTGATCTTTAAAGTACGCGATTGAGTTTTGAGTAGTGATATTTTCGGGCTTATTGGAGATGAATTCGGGTTTTCGAGCTTATTGGATATAATTTCGGGGTTTATACGGATTGTGATCATATAACCATCACGTTAATCTAACTATCATCCCATCATTTACCGTTCCAACGGTTTCTCATTGGCTCACGGTTTTGTCTTGATTTTGTAAAATCCCGCAAAAGATTTTATTTTTCGGTTTAAATCATAGACTTGTAAAATCCCATGCATGGTTACATCATGTCTACTACTTCAGACTCTGTTAGATCTGAGAATGTACTTCACCAGTCACTTAAATTGCTCGATAATGCAAAAGATTGTTGCATAGAATGTTTTCAACAACTTCATTCACACCTATCGGTACTTTTAGAGGGAACTGGATTCAAGATGGGATTCGAACGTGCATTTGTAACACTCTTTGGTCAAGATGTTCAGACTTTCACATGCATAATGATTCTTAACTTAGATCAACTACAACAACAACTTGACCAAGGAGAATTTTCCAAAATGGGATCCATGACTGCCCTTTGTATGATCAACAAACAACTCCAAGTGTTCTTTGATTCAGAATTCACTCTGGAGTATGACCATTATAGTGAGATGACGAAAAAGTGCTTTGCTGATCACACGGGAATTGAGGTTGACACGTTCAGAGACACACTTGTCCAGCTTATGGATAAAGTGAAAAAATTCATTAACGAAAAGGCACAACATATACCTGCGTATGATGACAAGGTGAAGGTATGTGGGGTACAATCATGTGATGGTGTTAGTGACTCGGGTATAGCATCGGATGTTGGGTCAGGTGTCACGATATGCAAAGAATCAGAGACTGATAAGCTTGACACACCCTGCGACTCAGTGACTAGAGATACTCCATACATGGGCACTGAATTGAAACCAGTAAAAGAGCAAGTGTCATGTGCTGAGGTACCCCTAAATGAACATCATAATGTGCTTTCTGATGAACGACTGTATACTGATCAAGTTATGCCCAGTTATGAAACATATTTGTTGAAAAAGACTGATAGCAATACTGTTTCTGATTTAACAAATATGAATCATAAAGGGGGAGAAAGTGATCAGGATGCTGAACGTGATGATGAGTCAAGTTCTTTGTTTACAGCTGAGTCTTTTAAATCAAATGATATGGTTAATAAAGAAACGTTTAATGAACTTTCAAAGAGATTCTTACAACTTGAAAAACATTGTATTTCACTTGAAATCGCAATGCAACAAAAGGAAGAAAGTTTTCAAAATAAACAACCATGTAAAGATCTGGAACTTCCTGATTTCCGCGAATTCTTTTTGATTAATGATTTGAAAGCTCAGCTAGAAACAAAGAACTTGACAATCAACAACCTGAAAAAACGTATTACTGAGTTATGTGATATGTGTAATGAAGTTAAAGCTAAACATGACTGCAATGTTATTGAATTGGAACATAATGTGGCTAAATTACGTGATGATAATGAGTCTTTGAAAATTCATTGCAAAGAACTGTGTGATTCAATCAAAGAAACGAATACTAAAACTGTTGAGCAAACAACGTCTTTAATTGCAAAAATTGATGAACTCAAAGCTCAAGTTCAGGAAAAGGGTTTCACAATAACAGCATTAAAGAACGAGCTAAGAAAAGCAACAGGGAATAGTGTGAACACTAAGTTTGCAAAACCATCAATCTTGGGGAAACCAGTTTCTCAATCAAATAGAAACCATTCCGTTGTTAGGCAACCGACTGCGTTTAGATTTGAACGACCAAAGTTTTCAAAAACACAGTTTGCCTCCCAAGTTGATGCGGAACAAGTTTTGACAAAACCAGTCACTTCACATTATTTGCCTAAATTAACCATTTCTAGTTCTGTTAAACCTCAACAAGTAGCTACTCCAACTCCCAGCACCTCTAGGATTAGTTCGAAAACTGTGTCTAAACCAAGCATTAAGATTCAAAATTCTTATGAAACAAATGATTTGCACAAGAACTATGACCTAGTAAAGGCTAGGAAAAGGGCATTACTTCATAAGGATGGTATCTTAGGCTCACAACCTCGCCTGATGCCTCCTAGTTTATTGAGGAATACTGCTAAGGTTCAACCGGTGAAATCTAGGACTTACACTAAGTCATCCACAATGCATAGGAAACAACACAAACCTAAAACTTCTCCTAGGTGGATACAAATTGTTAAATCTTTGTAGACTAGGAATATCGATAAGCCATTCGCTATGCATAAGAAGCTTAGTAATCCTAGACCTTGCCATAAGTGGATTCCAACTGGTAGAACTCTTAAGTATGTTGGACTTAAGTGGATACCTACCGGAAAGGTGCTTACTGATGGCAATGCCATGGTTGACCATGAAACCCCCAAGGGTTTGGTTACTAATGTCACTAACCCATGTATATGCAATCAAGTTTGTAATGTTAGTGCATGTAGTCCTTACTCAGTTGCAGCCTTGCAGGTACATCAATCATTCACCACACGAGAAGACTCAAAGTCTGGAGGCCTAAAGTAAGCATATCTCCTACCTCAGGAGGTTTAGAAGGTCAATGTTGATGTATGTTCACTATGACGTCTGTTCACTTCAGTTCAGGCCTCGTTCTTCAACGACTATGACGTTTGAACACATCAGTTCAAGCCTCGGTCTTCAACATCATCATTATGGTGTCTGCTGACAACACTTCAGGCCCCGTTCATTAAAGAAAAGAAAGGTGTACGATTCAGTGCGCCTTATCTTTGGAAGAAGAGAAATCTTCTTAGTTTTGACCATTCTCAACAATACGGTTCATGCTTCTTCCATGTTCATTCAGTCATCAAGTTGATCTACTCATCTTTGCTCGAATTCATATTCACTTGTTCATTCAAAAATGGCAAACTTCGTATGCAATTTTTGAGGGGGAGAAGAGTGAATAAACTACATGATTGAGTGTATTCTTATTCACATGCTCAATCAAAAATGGCAACCTCGTATGCAATTTTTGAGGGGGAGAAGTGTGAATAAAATACATGATTGATTGCATTTTTATTCACTTGCTCAATCAAAAAGTGCAAACATCGCTTGCAACTTTTGAGGGGGAGAAGTGTGAATATACCACATGGTGATTGATGCTTGAAGAATGGTCATATGACTCTCCTCCAACACCTAATGATCTACTTACTAAGGATAGCTGGGATTTATGTTTGATGTATACTTCCAAGCTTCAACGAATGTTGATCATCTAGTTCCTGAAGCTCTTGCTCCGGTTCCTGCTGACTCAACTGGTTCACCTTCCTCAATCTCCATTGATCAAGATGCACCATTTAGAAGTATTACTCAGATTACTCAAGTAACCCAATCTCCAGTTACTCCTCAAGGTGTTGATGTTGACTATCATGATTGTGAAGATGCACACATGAATAATGATCCGTCGCTTTGTTATATTTCATCACGGATTGTTGTTCCTCCAAATGTGCACTTTGTAAATCAACCACAAGAACATAATGGAAAATGTCGATCATAACGTCAAAATGGCTAAGAATTTGGACATGGAATGTCAAGTAATCACGGAGTTTGTTCGGTATCCCTTATTTGAGATTGAAGTTGACTTTCACAAAGGAGTGATCTTATTTTATCTTGAAGTCGGGGTTGGTTGGATGAAGACTCTTCGAGATCCTTGCTTGAGCTTTTACCTTTACAATGACGAAGACTTGGATATCTAGTTATTTTGGTGATTCTTCATTTTATTACCATAAAATAACTATCACTTTAAGGAGTGTCACAACTCACACGAAGTTGTCGGTAGTCAATAGGCGATGTACGTCTTATACTCGATGGTTGGTTGGTTGAAGAGTATAGAGTACTTAGGGATTCGATGTTGTACGAACTCTCTACACCGTTCTTTGTTACACATTAGTGCAAGCTTAAGTCACAAGAACGGGGAATTCTTCTTCAGTTTCAAGTTTGGTTTATTGGATTTGCTTCATCAGTGGTTACTTCAAACAGTCTACACAAGGGTTGATAATGATAGTCAGAGAGTTTCTGTAGCAGTTGATTCTCACAAGATTTATTTGAGCCAATTTTGTTCTCCTCTCATGATTTCAAGTAGATGTGCCTATAAGTTGTTGCTGATTCTGATGTATCAAAACCAGCAAGGGGGAAGGAGACATACATCTGAATGCATAACGAGGACACGTGATGAACATAATACTTCTTCTTAATTGAAGTTATCCCGGGAAGACATATGTCGTAACTGTAGAGAAACTCAGTGTATTAACTCGTAGCATTTGGTGTATTATTCCAACTACGTGGGGGAAGTGGTCTCTTGATACTTGTGGTGTGAATTACTTCAGCTTTCAGTGGGATGAAATATGAGAAGGATATGTGGAACGTGAGATGATATTGCTTATTGACATCTTCATATGAGCTGATAAGAGTTATGGTAAAAGTGCTTCTGGTTAATGTTTCATGTACACATTGTTATGCTGATTCCGATAAGATCGCAACCATCATGGGGAGAGATATGTGTACATCAAGGACACACAACAGGTTCACGTGATCGGGCTTAATCATATATTCCATCCGCAAAGATGATCAGTGCTTCAACCTGTTACTTTGGTGTTATCATTTCTTCGTGTGTTGGATACATGCGTACAATATGGATTGAGTTGATATGTGTAAGTTAACTGGAAAGCATTTAGTGAAATGAAGATGTTGATATCTGATTCCCCCTAATAGACAACTGCTCCAAACCTTAAAGTAATGTGTACATTGGGGATGTACAACAGGGTCATGTGATCGGGCTTCATCATACATTCCGGGATTGATAACCGCAGAGATGATCCATGGTTCACCCTGTTACTTCGGTGTTATCGTTCTCTTTGGGTTCTCGAGCTTCATACAGTGAGACTTTTTGCATCACTTCAACTACTTGGGGGAAGTGTCTCATGAAGATGATTGTCGGTTTGGGGGGAAGCTACCAAAGCTTCACATAGAGGAGGCCAAAACTCAGCAATTTGGTGGTGCCTAGCGATTGACTCAGTTGCGAGATTCTAGTGATTTGTTATCAATCTGTGTTTGGTGAATTGTTGTGACTTAAGTCGTTTCGATTAATCTGATTGTAATTTGATGTTGTGACTTAATCATTACAACTTGACTTATTACGATCGGATCTATTGTAACTTGACTTGTCGCAACTTGACACTTAATGCTAGTTGTCACTTATCCAAGATCTCTCTCAAAGTCTAACTCGCACATTACATCTTTCGGTTTCTTTTGTTGACTTTAGTAAAATCCCGGGAAAGACTCATCTCTCGGTTTAAGTCACAAGAGTTGTAAAATCCCGTTTAAGATTATATCATGGCAACTACCGCTTCAGACGATTATTCAGGAGCCTCGAATGCTTTGGTGGTGAAAGTTTAAGAGATGTTGACTACTGATTTCTACAACGAGCTGAACGATACTATCATTCTGGTACTCATGTCAACATCTTCTTAAATTGATTAGTATCCTTTGTACATATATTATACTAAATTGTAAATATAGAAGTATTAAACAACAAAAAACCCATAAAAATATGAAAAACTACAAAAAATCCAAAAATATTCCTCTCACGACATGTCTCTTGTGTAATCAATATTATGTACGTTTCTAGAAATGTCATTCAACAATGACACGGAATCATACATATGCTTGAGCAAGAGTTTTTCGGTTTCAAATAAAGTTTTTTTTTTTTTTTTTTTTTTTTTTTTTTTTTTTTTTTTTTTTTCTAAAACATGTCGTTTCTCAAAACATTCTTAAAAATTATGGCTTGCAGTCATTTCAGGCTGTAACCCGGTCTTAAAATTATGGCTTACAGTTACTTCAGACTGTAACCCGGACTTCAAAAATATGGCTTGCTATTACTTCAGATAGCAACCCGGTTTTCGAAATGAGAAAAACACGTCGCCAAAAAGACGGTTATTCCTAGCAAAGGGTGCCGTTCATCCGAGCATGAATTACTTTATATTCATGCACCCTCGATCTAATGTACGTTTCAGTGCATTATTTCTTGATAAAGAAGAGAAGTCTTCTTTTTATCACCAAATACTTTCCCTTCTATGATTTTTCCGGGAAGTATTTGTGCAAAACTTGGTGGTACCATGAGATTTTGATTAAAAAATCAAATTGAACTTAAATGTTTGATAAAATTTTCTCTCAATCAATGACATTCATATTTTATGAAAATATTTCAGTTTTAACATCCGTCATTGATTGAGGGGGAGAATGAATGATTTCTCAAAATTTTATGTATCATCAAAACTCTCCACTTTGTACAAAAGCAACCAAAACGATTGGTGATGGTTATGTGTCAGAATGAGTACATTTTTAAAGAGTTTTTCGTTAAAACTTCGCATCTTTTGTAAACTCTTCAAGTCTGACACATAACAACCTCCCTCACAGATTGAGGGGGAGCAAGAAAAAGTTCCTTTTTATCAGAAAATATTAAAACTGACCGCATTTCTCTCCTAAACGTTTTCTAAATTATTTAAATCAATTGAGATCAAAAATCTCGAAAGATTTGAAATTTTTTATCGGGGGAGAGAATGTGATTTAAATATGAAATCTGATAATCAAAAGTGATCTTTTGGACTCAATAATAGGCTCCCACATATGTGCTAAAATCTTTCGTATATCGATGCACATATTGAGGGGGAGCAAAGTCGTTTGTGGAAGTAATACCAAAGACCGACCATTTATCTTTATGCATGGAGTTATAAGGATGGTTAAGGTTAGGTATGAGTTCCCATGATCCACCAGAACCGGAAGGATCTTCCCAGGGACAATCCAGAGATAGATTAGAAGTCCCTAGGAATGAATGAAAAAAGGAGTAAAGTGAGAAAGGGAAGAGTGCGGACTGAGATAGAGCTAGGACTGGAACAAACCCAACAAGGTTCTAGTGGTGAAGTCTCGGTAAGCACTGAAGGGGTTGAAGAATGAAAAAGAAATAAAATGAGAAAGGGTGAAAAGAAATAGCCCTCCAAATATTCAACCTTAGGGTAGAAACCAGGTTCAATTCATAATCTACTAGCGGTTACTAAGGTAACACTAGTATTGAAGACAAGACGTCATGGACCCAGTGACGCACTGCACTAAACTTCCTAACCACTCAAGTTCTCTTAAAAGAACTTGTTTCATTCTCACGGGGAACCCTGTGTAATGTATCGACCGCTCTTTGCGAGCTATGTTGATACCTAAAATAGGAGACGCCTCCCCAGTCTCCAGGAGCGGATCGAAACGCACTATTGAGTCTAGAGCCAAAGATATCATCCATAAATCTCGATAGGACACACTTCCAAATATGCTTATTGTTTCACACAATATGGAAAATAAGATAAAATATTTAGAGTCCTACGCATTATCCTTGTGGTATTGCCAGAACATCCGAGTGATATGAAAATATTCACAATGAAGATGGAAATCCTTCTAGAGCGAACATCTCTCAAGCTCTTGGTAGGTGACATGTGAGATCCATCTTGGATCAATGATCAAGTGACAACTGGAAAGCAACAATGGTGCGATTCAATATTGAATCAAACTTGTTCCAGGATATGGATTGACGGATACTTTTGCAAAAACCTTTCAGTGTGCTCACATACTAATTTTCGAGCACATTGATTGTGTACAATATTTCAAACAAAAGTATCTTTGATGGAAATGTGATTCTAAGCTAAAACCTCTCGTCGTGTCTCAAAAATGTTTATCATATGACACGCGAGTGATTTCTATAAATCAATTTCTCATCAATCCGTGAATGTCAATTCATCGATTCACTCTATCGTGATGTCTGCTTTGAGACGTTCCGATATGAGAACATGCTAAGTATGAAGATTCCAAAGTAGATTCTTTGGAAAATTCATGACTACAAGCTGGAAATTCCTGTCAAGGAGAGTCCTCTTTAAAAGAGACTCTACTTGATCACAGGTCGGTTTTCACAAAACCGGAGGGAAGTCTGTCCTCGCAGAACGAATGACAAATCCATGTTCGTTCTCTATCTTTATTGCTAACTGTTTTATTTCAGGGACACATATAAAGATGGCGTTGATGGCTCCAGTTTCCGGTAGAATTGGGTCAATCCATACCTCATGCTCACACATCCTCCATACTATCAATGAAGATGAGAGACTTGCCACTACAAATGTTGAGAGACTACCAACAACGTTTCCACAACTCTGATGAAAAAGTCTCCTGTTTTACAAACTCCAATGCAACGTCTCCAGATACAGAAGGGTGTGAGCATGATGGTCCTTTGTCACTACATCACATGAAGGCAATACAACAATGGATGAGCTTGGAGATTTACTTTGGCTAATGATCTCAAAGAAGCTCAAAGATCACACATCACAAAGGAATTCTAATCACAAGTTCGCTTACTTGAAGTACAAAGTGTGACGAAAAGTGAAGAATCAGATCCTACGAGCTACATAGGCGAAAGAATGCTTAAAGACCAAAGAGCTTAATTTCCAAGGTGACCTCGCTTAGGGGGAGATTGTTAGGAATACAAATATTCCTTTAAAAGTCTCGGTCACCTAATTATTGTAATAGCATTAAGTTAGCTCGTAGTTAGTTTATATATTAGTTAGTTAGTATTAGTTTAAGTAACACCGTGGAAGAAGGACGGGTCTTTACCCACTGTATACCTGATCCACAACCCGGGTGTGGGCGATTGTAGGAAACTATATATACCCCTCTCCACATGTGGAGAGGTTTGGTGCTTTCCATATTCTCAATCTAATCTTACACTTTTCTCTCATCTCTCTCTCTCTAGGAACACCCAACTTCTCATTCTCTCTCTAAACTCTTCTACCATTATTCTTCTTCTATAATTCTATGTCTAAACACAAAACCATGTATGCTATAATTATTGATATTCTACAAACCACATTCTTATACTCAAGCTGCCAAACACTTAAGGTGGGTTGATGCTATGAATAAAGAGTTGCATGCATTAGAAACCAACAACACGTGGGTTGTAGTCACCCTTCCAGCAGGAAAGACAACCATTGGTAGCAAGTGGGTATTTAGGATAAAATATAATTTAGATGGCACAATAGAAAGGTTCAAAGCTAGGCTGGTAGCTAAAGGATATACATAAAAGGAAGGAAATAGACTACACAGAAACCTTTGCTCCTGTAGCCAAGATGGTCACTGTAAGAACTCTTCTAGTTGTAGCTACTTATTATAACCGGCACATAGCTCAATTAGACATCAACAATGCCTTTCTCCATGGAGACTTGAATGAGGATGTCTACATGACTCTTCCCCAAGGCTACAAGAACACCTCTAACATCCCAAACCCTGTATGCAAGCTCAAGAAGTCTTTATATGGTCTCAAACAGGCAAATAGGCAATGGTTCAACAAACTCACCACCTTTTTAATTCAAAAAGGGTTTATTCAGAGCTTTGTAGACACATCTCTGCTCACCTACAAGAATGGCAAGGATTTTCTAGCTTTAGTAATATATGTTGATGATCTTCTCCTCACAGGCAACAATCCACAACTTATATCACACATCAAACATCAACTAGACTTGGAGTTTAGTATAAAAGACCTAGGCGGTCTCAACTACTACTTAGGAATTGAATTTCTAAGAAACTCCATAGGCATCACAATGTCCCAAAGGAAGTATGCACTTGAACTCATCCATAGTGTAGGGGTGTTAGATCTAAAACCTTCACACATTCCCATTGATTCTATTGTGAAGATGAATGAAACAGATGGTGAACTACTGACTGATCCTTCAAAGTACAGAGCTCTAGTTGGCAAACTTCTCTATCTTACTCTTACAAGACCAGATCTATCTTATGCTGCTCATGCCTTAAGTCAGTTCAGTCACAATCCTAGAACACCTCACTGGAAAGCTTTGATTAAAGTTCTCAGATACATCAAATTAAGCCCAGGTCAAGGACTCTTCTTCCCTGCTAATAATTCATTTCAACTAAAGGCCTTTTGTGACAGTGATTGGGCAAATTGTCAAACTACAAGAAGACCAGTTACTGGATTTTGTATTTTTCTTGGCTCATGCCTCATTTCCTGGCAATCAAAGAAGCAATCAGTTGTCTCCAGGTCATCAACTGAAGCAGAGTACAGGGCTCTTGCAGATTGCACATGTGAAATCACTTGGTTACTTAGTCTATTCAAGGATCTGCAAATTCCACTCACTACACCTGTTCCTATTCTTTGTGATAATCAATCATCTATTGCTTTGGCATCTAATCCTGTTCAACATTCCAGAACTAAGCACATAGAGATTGATTGCCATTTTGTTAGAGAAAAGATCAAGATGGGAATTATTCTTCCTACTTTTATTCCATCTCATGGACAAGCAACAGATGCACTTACAAAAGGTTTAAGTAGATCTCCATTTCATAACTGTGTTTCCAGGTATGGCATGTGTGATCCATACACACTGCCAACTTGCAGGGGGTAATGGAGATAATGAAGCTCAAGCTCAAGACTGCAACCATGAAGTCAACCAAGAAGTCAACAACAAGGCTGCAATCAAGAAGGCATTCTCAATCATATCATCAAACTATGCACACCATCTCAAATGCTTAGTTAACTGTGATTCCATGTAAATAAGTAGCTTGTTAATTGTAATGTAATTGTAGAAGCTAGTTAGTTTAGTTTTAGAAAGTCAATGCGGGTCAACTCTTTCATATGTTAGTTAGAGTTTTTCCCGCCAAGTTCTTTGTGTATAAATTCAGTTGTAATCTTCTCATTTCAATCAATCAATGAAATAATCATTTCACTCAATCTCTCTGTTTTCTCATTACGTATATATAAAAAGATAAGACTCACCTCCAGTTTCAGTTACATCTCAAGATTGAGCTCAATCACATTTTGTCGAACACAGCTTAAGAATAAAATAACTAGCAACCTACATTTGAGAAAATATTTATAGTAAAACTACATACTGTGATTAAAATTCAGAGTGGTACTATACCTATAGCATCGAATAGACCTGAATGCAAATAATAAACAATAAATGTATTTGATGCTGCAGATTTAATAACAATCGGATCCTGTTATTTTTTACATCGTTCGGGTCCATATAAAATCCAACGAGTCACAACCACCAATATAAACAAGCAACTTTTTTCATGGCCCCACACAATCTCATCATTTTAATTTTCTTAAACTTTACTTTACAAGACTAATAATTAAATTATCCGCGCAAATTGTGATATTTAAAAATGATTGAATTACATAAATACCCCCAACATGTCAATGAGCCACCTTTATAAGTACCCTGAGCCTTCATTCCATCCTCTTCATCCACCAAAATCCATTGTTACACACTCTTCAGAAAATAAAAGCTAAGAAAAATGAGAATTGCTTGCGGCATTGTCGTATTGATCGTCATTGCGTTTTCGGTGGCTGAAGCTCGAATTCCTGGAAACTATGCAGGCGGGCCCTGGCAAGGTGCTCATGCTACGTTTTATGGCGGAAGTGATGCTTCCGGTACAATGGGTATGTTACTGGTCCGTCCGTCTCAAAATTATTGTCCACGGTCACTTTTCAGCATGTCCTAAACTAATTGTTCTTTCTAAAAACAAAATGAAGATATCAGAACTTATTTAAAACGGTTTATTTTAAAAGAAGCACCTTTTGGTTTCTTATTAACAAATTACTTATGTCAATAAAGTAGCGAGCTGTAAACTGTCTAAGCACTTTATAACATAATACTCCGTATTGTGTTTTGATGAAGCAATAAGCTTACCCAATAAACCCTTACATATTTTGTCCATGCTTCAAATAAAAGTATACTTTTTGGTCATTCGTACACATTTTTTAAACAAGAGTGTAGAGTTTTGATGATGTGTTTATGACAGGAGGTTTTTTTTTTTTTTTTTTTTTGTCCATGCTTAACGTGGTAATTTTTTTTTACAGGAGGTGCTTGTGGTTATGGTAACTTATACGGCCAAGGGTACGGAGTTAACACCGCAGCGCTAAGCACAGCGCTGTTTAACAGCGGGCTTATTTGCGGTGCTTGCTTCGAAATCAAGTGTGTCAATGACCCTGGATGGTGTCATCCTGGAAGCCCATCTATCTTCATTACTGCCACCAACTTTTGTCCACCAAATTACGCGTTACCAAATGACAATGGTGGTTGGTGTAACCCTCCTCGTTCTCATTTCGATCTAGCAATGCCGATGTTTCTTAAAATCGCTGAGTATCGTGCCGGCATTGTTCCTGTCTCGTACCGCAGGTATACTTTCACTTGGATATTGTCAATTTCTATTCATAGTAACAACATATATTCAGTTTTTGTAGTATCTACTCTGTTTTGCCATAGTAAATATTTGGTAAATAACATGGCCCGAGAATAACGCATGTTCTGCTTATGTGCCCTTGGAATATATTATTCTGATTCGTGAGCATGTTACGTGTTGGATATTACTCCGTATTATTACTCAATGTACCGTACCCTATAGAGGACTTTATGGTTCTTAAAACACAATTTGTTAGGAGAGATGATACATTTGCAAAAAATTTATAAATAATTTTTGAACAAAAAAAATGTTACATGCATTCATAGTAAAATAAGAATTTTTCAAAATAATAATAATAATAATAATAATAACAAAAAGTTTTTTTTTTTTTTTTTTTTTTTTTTTTTTTTTTTTTTTTTAAGGTCATTTGCAAACATTTTGTCGATGTAATATTCTCATTTGTGTTGATTCATAATTTTACTAATTTTTCAAAAAATGTGCTTTGAATTTTGTTTACTACTAGTGATTTAGACTATCACCGTTACTCCTTCCATATCAAAAAATTGTCATCCGACAAAAACACACAATTTAAAGAAAAAACATAATTATTCTCTCGTTAAGTAATTAATTAAATCTTGTTTGAAGTTTTTAATAATAACTTCATGAAAAAGTAATATGATAAACTTGATCAAACTTTATCTATTTTTATTAATGAACAATTAAATTGAGATATTTCAGAAAAAAGAAAACTTGAACTATTAAGTATGAACGGATGAATAAAAATATAATATATGCAAAGTATCAAAACTACG
This sequence comes from Artemisia argyi, assembly GCA_030686995.1. Taxonomy (NCBI): domain Eukaryota; kingdom Viridiplantae; phylum Streptophyta; class Magnoliopsida; order Asterales; family Asteraceae; genus Artemisia; species Artemisia argyi. Next base: position 138,134,210 of record CM060677.1, read on the forward strand.
CGCCTTGAGCCAATGTTAAATGGTTTATATTGCATGTTTACAGCTTTACAATTAAAAGTAACAGACACACGGCCAATAAAAAATTATAAAGTTATCTAGGATGCTTTTTCACTTTTTAAAAGGCCCTTTGTTTACTATTCGACCATGTGTAAAAGTTATCCAACAAAAAGCTATCCAGAAAGATGATTTGATGTGTTTTTTTTTTAGTAATTGTTAAAGTAAAAGTAAAATTAAAATTTCGGTCCCAATAATAATCACAAGTTCACAACTGGTACGACCAACGTCATGTGATTGGAGTAATGTCTAATGGTCCTACAACATTTTTTATCGACTGATGTAGTCAAAGCCAATGTTTCGGAAGAGAGTTATATTTCTAGGCAAATAATGGTTCAAATACTGTTTAAAACAACGTGAATTGTTTGTGTTGTAAATATTGTGAGATAGATATGTTTAACGCAAACTGACCTTTGTGTTTATGATTTATTACTACAGAGTCCCTTGTAGGAAGGCTGGTGGCATTAGGTTCACAATTAACGGATTCCGTTACTTCAACTTGGTTTTGATAACCAATGTCGCGGGTGCTGGTGATATTCAAAAGGCGTGGGTGAAAGGCACCAAGACTAATTGGATGAGCATGAGTCGTAACTGGGGTCAAAATTGGCAATCTAACGCTGTTCTCACTGGTCAAGCACTCTCCTTTAGGGTAACGGGGAGTGATCGACGCACCTCAACCTCGTGGAACATTGTACCTGCAAATTGGCAGTTTGGTCAAACTTTCACGGGGAAAAACTTCCGGGTCTGATGAACCAACACAATATATTTTCGATTAGAATTGTTTTCCACTAGCGATTAACTTTTCAAACTATCGCATTTGGTCTTTTTACTGCAAAAAAATCATCGTCTCTTGTAAAATACAAAACTTTGCACAAGTTGTTAATCTCAGACAACAAAAGCGCAAAGTATGATGATTTATAAGTATATTATAAGATTAATTTGTTCTAATTAAATCAACTTTACAAACTATATCGTTGTTTTACAAAAAGACGATGGTTAGTACATTAAGATAGTTAAACGGTTCAATTTCTTATTCCTTTAAGTATTCGGTTGTTGGCTTACTAATTGTGGTTGTGAATGTAATATCCTTAATAGATTAAGGTTTGTGCAAGTGTTAGGCTGAGCTTTGCTACTAGAAGATGCAAAGCCTTCAGCTATCTAAATGAGTAAATTCCATAAAGTGATATATAGTTTGTATGTACTCTGATTGTATTATAGCATATAAAACAAGTGTGCATTTGTATTTCAAATATTAACATCTTGTGATTTCAGTCTTAAACTTTTCTGATGCAGGAAAATGTTATTCCATTTACCAAACACACATAAAATGAGTTCGTAGCCAAAATGGGTGTCTAAATGTTAAGTACCTAATGAGCTTGTAGCATTTATTAAGAATCATACCATTAACCATTTTAGATACACTGTCTCCTGTTCCAAATTTTCTTTTGGGATTACTATCTAGATGGTTAACAAACTTAGCAAATTTTATCAAGTGAATATACTTGATCAATTCAACTGGGGCAACCATTTAAGTACCAGAATTTTAGAAGCAGCATTGTCCATATTTACTTGTCGATTCTTGGTTCATTTGGGGTATTATTGACTTATGCTCTACCCGAAGTTAGCTACCCATTCCCCTCATATCACAAAGATTAAAAGGAATGATATTTTGGTTTTATTCGAATATCAATAAATGTTTTCAGCAAGCCACTCGAGTAGAGATTGTACCAATTTCAATTAGAGATATGGGTAGTCTGCAAATGAGTGCATACACATGATCCAGTAGAGACAGCAAAAAACTAAGTTATATCACGACAGCCAAAACAAACTACATTACATGCACATTTTTTTTAAAATATACCCTTATGATCATCGATATCACGTCAACTGCATTTACTGACAGTGAAACTAACCAACAAAAGGGAGATACAGCAGATGTTTAGCAATTTAATCACTTACGATGATATATAGGATATAATACTTGAATCAGAATATTAGCAGATTGAGGTTAAACCTACATAACTGATTTGAGTACAAGAGCTCAAGTACATATGATAATATATCCATAACAACAACAGAGGGATGTCAAACTTAAGCAACAAAGTATCAATAAACGCATCATCTAAGCCTTACTAATCGTATTCCCAAAAGTATGATAATATGTTAACTCACCTTAAGAATAAACTCGTTTCTTTTGTTTCTGCACTTTCCACTTCTTGAGAAGAAACTCAACTCCCTCTTTCAGTGATGCCTTTCTATTTTCTTTCTGGTTCCAAAGTTCTGAGATTGGATATCTGCCACTCGGGTTGTAGACATTCAGTTCATTCAGAGCTGTGACAACGGTGTTATACACATCTTCATCAAACCCATCCTTCAGACTTCTGATCTTCTCATCTTCTTCATCAATTATCTCCTACAGATCATGTTTCACACACCAATATAATAAGATAAACTGTAAATTTGAAAGAAAAAAAAAAGGTGCTTATCTTTGTAGTGGTATAACAATATCTTTTATGCCATATTAGGCAGGACTCATGGAATAAAGTTATTAATTGATAGCAATGAATAGGATTGCAAACTTACTACGTCTGTGATCTGTCCATACAGATTGCAGGATTAGCAACAATTAGTGGAACATTTATGTTTTAGAAAAAGTTCTAGTCAGATTGAGTTAGTTAGCATACAAATCACTGAGAACGCAAACATGATGCATTGCAGCCACAAACATACCTTAGTAACTATCAAACAGACAAAGGGGTCTTATATTAGATGAATACGAGTATACTCAAATTGATCATCTAAGATATGGAGACGAATATTGATAAGCTAGTAATAAAGAGATAAGGACTAACAAATAAAGATCTAACATAGAAACAGCAGATCAAACTACAAATGACCGATTAAAATTCACATTTTCAATTTTAATCATTTTATGCAATTTTAACCAAAAAAAAGCTGACAGATATAGTCAATTTTAGGACAATTACAGGGGCAGCAAAACAAATTTATGCTGACACACAAATCATCTAAACAGTTATTAATGATAAAAATGGATTATGTTGACTATATTTTACTACATATTAAAGAGAGTAATACTTTTCAACTGCATACTCTTTTTATCAAGCACGTATTCTCAGAAACAACAATCATATCAAAGGACATTGTATGTTATACATCTTTACTCCACTAACAGTCTAAGCTAAATGGGTCACTTAAGTAATTAAGTAAAGAACGATATCTAATGTAGTTCTTATAAAGCAGAAAAAGAATAATATGCACAAATGGGAAGTCTCAGCAACAGTTAGAAGGGTAAATAATACCTTGATTTGTCCATCAACTGTGACGACTTTGAAGGGATGCCAGCTTGGGTCCCCCAGCTGTTTTTGCCACAAAGATGCCAACTTTATTGCATTCTCCACATCCTCTCTACTAGAACCTTTTCTCTTAGCAGCAGCTATGAAAGGTTTTTCATCAAGCTCCCCCATTCTTTTCACGCCAATATGTGCCCGACCAGAATATTCACTTAAACCCTATAAACAAAGATAAAAAGGTTCCTTTAATAACTAATAAAATCATGCTTTTCTATACATGCATCCATATAGATAAAGATTTATTACAACAACTGATACATTTATCAAGATCACTTCATTCTAGCAGGCGTTGATTGATTAAGAAACATATACATAAACGAATATACTAACTCACATAAATGAGCTCTTTACGAGCATCCACGAGTTCATCATTGCTCTTTCGCTCTTTAACTACTAAGGCTTGATTAAGTGCTTCCAAGTCCTCGAGTTCCTCTTCTTTTTCCTTGAGATCTGCTTGAACCAAATCCCATTTCTTCTTTGCTTCAAGATCTTCATCAGGCATGTGTTTCATTACTTCTAAGGATCCCTTCATCTGTTTGATCTGCAGCTCCAATCGTTGCTTATCATCAAGCTTCCTCTGAAGGTCAATGATTCGCTGGTGAAGTTTCTCCTTTTCTTTCTGTCATGTTTTGTTAACTTTATATAAAATAGAACCCAGAAACACATATTATTTGAGGAAAAAGATTGTAACAGACCTTTTGATCGTCAGCTAACTTCGACATTCTTTCATCTGCCTTATTCTGCTCCATAATCGCCAATTGATTCTGCAAAAAACAGACACATCTATCACCATTTGCAAGATAAATATATTTAAACAGCTGAAAAGTAAAGTAGATTGACAAAATCTCCTTTGTAACACATCTTAGTACCATATTTCTCTCAATGTCAAGCTTCCTTTGTTCAGTATCATTCATAGCTTCACGTTCTCTTAGTTCCTTTTCATGATCTTCCAGCTGCTTTTTGAGCTGTTCATGCTCAAATGAAATCTTCCTAAGCTGCTCCTTTTCTCTTTCCTTCATCTGTTCCCTAACTAAACAACGACGAAGTACGATTAATCATTAATTCTTTGATTATAGTTGTAAAGCCCATGAAAAACTCAAGATTTTAATACCTTGATTGCACTTCTCAATCATTGACTCTTTCTCTTTCACAACAATTTCAATCTCAGTATCTTTCCTGCTAATAAAACTCTCGATTTCTTCCGTTTTTTTGCTCTTTTCATCAATCATAGTTTCCAACCCCATAATAAGTTTAGTAGTTTTTACTTCATCTTCTTTTAAAATAGCAGCAACAGTCTTCAAATCCCCGTTCTTCCTGAGATACTCACCAACAAGACTATCGGAGTTATAATCTTCATCCCTAGCAAGCCACGCATACAGCTTATCATCTTTACTCCCATCCCTATCATAATAATCTTTCCTCCCATGTCTGTTTACTTCGAAAGCCTTCACAAACATCGTAGCATAACTAAATCCATCCCATTTTTTCCCGAATTCAACCACCGCAACTCCTGAATGACCCCTCCAACTCCACAGAGGATGAACTTTGCATGGGTAGTACCCTTGTTTTATCCATTCATCTTTTAGCTTCTTACCGCTCTCACCAAAGTATTTACCATTTTTGCATTGGACAGGTATGTTTGCAACCACAGCCACCCAAGGCCAAACGACTAGCTCTTCATCAATGTTTTGCTTGATTTTAGATGAATCAAGAGACTCTATTTTGTCAATAAGGTCCCTCTCTAAGTACTCTATTAAGCCCAAGTGCCTGGCCTTATCTTTAAAACAAGCGCTTTTTGATTCTGTAGCAATTCGACTTGCGTGCCTGAGGAGGTCACTCTGACTGTAGTCTCTGCTACCGGGACAGTAGGGACACACTAAAATCTTCTCTGAATGCCAAACTTTGAACCGTCCGTCCCTTAATTCCCGGTAATACTTGTCTTTGTAATCCTCAAGTTCAGGATCAATGATCCTTGTCTCTTTTCCAAGTTCAGGATCAATGATCCTTGTCTCTTTTCCTAACTCACTCATCGTACACCTATATTTCAATATTTGGAACACGACAGAAAAGCTAAGTAACAATATTTCAAATTCACAAGAATTCGATCCCAACAAATATTTAAACTCATCTGACCAGCATTACAGAGAGATTAACACTAACTACGACCACAACAAGCAAGCATATACTTAACAAGCAGGCGATTTTCATCAAAAAAAAAAGGAATTACAAATAGATGCTATGCAGATACCTTAAGTTCTCATAGCATTAACATATTCATGTACTTTAGGATCTCAGTATAAGAAAATAATCAAATTCGAGTTGCAATCTCACATCTAACAAGCTATATGTGTGGCATTTAAGTCAGTGGAGAGAAGATAAGAACTGAAACAAATAACAACTTACTGCACTTAACAACATTGCTCATTGACGAAATAATGACATTAAACTACATTCTCTTTTTGAACATGAGGTACATTATTTGAAACACACCATTTGACTCACATTACAAATGCATGACCAGCAGCAAAAGACTACTTATGATATAACAAAATCAGCAAAGATTAACCCACGTAAACACAAAGAAGGTCTAAATCTAGCTCATCTGCAAGAATGCATTATCCTAAACTAACCAACAGTATTTTTAGCCATGAAATTACCATATACTACATGACTCAAAATAAGCATACCATGAAAAGTACATTACTGAAACACACCATTTAACTCGCGTAATCGCGTTACAGAAATATCAGCAGCAGGAATCAGATTACAAATATGCACAGATTAACAGCAGAAACAACAACAACAACAACAACCACTTAGCCCACCAACGAGATTACGAATTAAAATAATTAAATAGATCACCAGTAGGTGTTGAACGCTGTCAAGTGAAGAAAATACATAACCACATCTATGCAGATACGCTAGGTTCTTCAAACATTCATATATTCGTGAACATCTAAGATTTCATATACAAAGTTGACCAAATTGAAGTTCCAGTTTCATATTAATCAATACTCGTATATGTTAATAGCTAACAAATTCACTCTTTGTTCTTATACACAAACTCAAATAATTTTTCAGTCAAAAGACTGTAACTACCATTCGTGCCTCGCACTTGACTTCTGCTAACAACAGCTCACGTGCTCTGCTCGTGTATCAATAAACTATAATATGACATAGAACACTCACCTTCAAGAATGATGGCAGTAGCCTACATTATCTCAAAAATAAACCACTCGTTTTTAGCAGAAAAATAGTTCAAATTTGCCCTGTTTTACCATTTAACTACATGTCAGAAAACCATAAACTATTTATCAGTTAAAATCACAGATAGATTCTTAGTAGGCTCTAATGTACTTAAAACGAAAACAACACAATTAAAACCAAATGTATTACCTATATTTCACCTCCAAAAAGACATGTCATCTAAGTATCTAGCTAAACACTCTTTTGCAGCTATTTAAACAAATATTAAATGAACTACAAACATCACTTAATGACTGATCACATTTTACTTTGCACTACACAACCATAAACTCTCTTAAGCAAATAATTTAGGGGAATTCAGCCATACAATTACCAATTCTTGCCACAGAACAAACATCAACCTCATGACGAAAATTAATCAGTTATACTGTTATAGTAACATAAAACAATCTACATCACTCAAAAACAAAAATAACAAAATCAAAATCATTCATACTAACTAACATCAAACCATTTACTAATATTTCCCCTAAAAAGATATACTATCATCCAACAAAACACTATTAAACTTTGCTCCTATCAGTAACCTTAAACAAACAATAATCAACTATACTTGCCAATCTGAAGAAATACGGCGATATGCTACATTATCTGAAACAAACCACTTGACGTGCATTACAGAGACTAACACCAGCTACACGAACAACAAAAAGTATTTGTCCCTAGTATATGGTCTGCTAAATGAACCAATTACAAATCAACACAAACAAACGTAAATAATACCGCCAAAATCATTTATTGTGTACACAACGTAAACCAATTGTATCTGACCTCCAAATAGACATACTACCTATTATCTAACAGAACACTTTTTTGCAGGTATTGAGACAAAAAGTTAAACAAACTATAAACATCACAATAAGACTGATCACATTTTACTACGCACTACACAATCATAAACCCTTTTGAACTAACAATTTAGCGGAAATTAGCCATAAAATTACCAAATCTTAACGCAAGATACGCATTAATTACATGACCGAAAATCAACTACTGTTTTTTAATCTAAATCAACTACTGTTTTTTAATCTAAATCAACTAACATTTAACAAGCAACTATACTTCAAATCAACTTTATTAACTACAAAATGTAAAATCGTCTACTCTGTGTTCTTTTACACAAAAATAAACATACTCTAACGTAACACTGTCATTTTCGCTACTAATAATAACAACCTTCAACAAAAACTAAAAATATACTAATCATCGTCTATACTTTTTATGAAAATAACGGAATCAAAATCAACTTATAATCATCGATTAATTTTAACCTTCAAATTAACATCTTCCAACCAAATACTGTTCAACTATACTGCTATTTATAGCCTTCAACAAAACTCAAACATACCATAATCCTCTATACTTAACAAAAACGTAAATAACACCATCGAAATTAAACACAGAACATAGTTATCTATTTTTATATCACCAAAAACAATCATCATCGGCTAACGTAATCTGTTTATTTTTGCTTCTAGTAGTAAACTTCAACGCAATCTAATCATCATCTATTATTTCACCTAAAAGAAACATCATCTAACATAACATGACTCTCTTTAATTTTACCGGTATTACTAACAACCTTTTAACACATATTAAACATAAAATTATCATCTAAACTTAAAAAAATAATACGCTCGAAATTAAACAAATAATATCATCTTTATTTTCCCTAAAAGATAAACGTCATTTAAACATAACACTCTATTAGTGAAAACCTTCAACAAAAACTAATATAACTTAAACTCTGTTTATTCACCTAAAATAACCTTCAATAAAACAGAGTTAAACTAAACATAAAATAAGCACCTTCACTTAAAAAAAAAAAAAAAAAAAAACACATAGGGGTTGTTTGTTTCGGCTTAAATAGCCAGCTTATGGCTTATTTGGTTTTGGGCTTATGTTTCATAAGCTCATTTTTTTGTGGCTTATTTTGAAACTTTTCGGCTTATATACATTTATTATATTATAATAAACTTATACTCCCTCCGTCCCATAAAAACTGTCCAGTTTAACTTTTCAGATTCAAACTGGTTTAACTTTGACCTTAAATATTTTTTATGTGTTATATAATACTTGATAAAAAATTATACCAATGAAAAACACACTTAAAACTCAATCCATTCATATATTTTTCATCAAGTATTATAATAATATTCACAAAAATAGATAAGGTCAAAGTTGAACCAGTTTGACTTTGAAAAGTCAAACTGGACAGTTTTTATTGGACGGAGGTAGTATTATCAAAAAATATTGTAAAATAAATCACAAAAATTAAGCTTATAAAACATAAGCCCGAAACCAGATAAGCCATAAGCCGGCTATATAAGCCGAAACAAACACCCACATAATATCATCCATTGTCTCACCTCAAAATTAAAAAAAAAAAAAAAAAAAAAAAAAAAAAAAAAAAAAAAAAAAAAAAAAAAAACCTCTGTTTTACATCTATTAAGTACTCCAATATTTTTATAAAACTAAAAACACAAAGTAAGTGGTCACATTTTATTCAACATTCATTAACATAATCATCCAAAAAATGTAAATAAAGAGAAGATTATACCGATGAAGTTGGAGAAAGAAGAAGGTGAAACAGAGTAGTGTTGTTTTGAAACCCTAGAAAGTGGAAGGGGAAGGAAATGAAAATATGTTTTCCGAAAATATGAGAGTGAAGGTGGTGATAGTGGTCTGTATATGTACGTAGTCTGGTTGCTGCTCCATAACAGAATGCTAGTATTTCATTGGCTCATTTTCTGCTCACGTGGCGGAGATGTTATTTGTTGTCTTGTGTGCTAAGCCGTTATTTTGGGGGGATAATACGACAAATTTTGTTCTCACTTGCTTACTACATTTGGTCGAGGCAATTATTAGAGCACAAGGTATCTATAGGAATGGACAAAAATATTGTCATCTTAACATTTTTTTTACAACACCAAAGCTATAACTTAACACAAGACACTCTTTTTCTATTTATGGTGTTATTAGACACTCGTGACCCATAACTCAATAAAACATAAGTATAATACAAAGAAAAAGGAAAATACTCACGGCATGGGCTGGTGGGTACGGCGCCAGACCCTATGGCAAGAGGTCTGGTGTCGTGATGGTGTTATAATTTGGGCACGTGGTTTGGCGCCATGGGTACCTATCCTCTTATGATTAAAGGTGTTTTATTTTCTTTTTTGAGTAAACTTCAAAATACATCCCTATGGTTTACTCAATTTCGCACCATACATCTTTCTCGAAAAAGCTGCAACAAACACATCTCTTCGCTAGTAAAAGTGAACCAATATACATCTCTCAGTTAAAATAAGGACTAACAGTGCAAATTTTTTCTCCGTTATCTCATAACGAGATAGAACACATTTGCACCGTTAGTCCTCTGGGTTAACGGTATTTACACCGTTAGTCATTTTTTACGTTTTCTTCCGTTTTTTTTCGTTTTCGTCCATTTTTTACGTTTCTTCCGTTTTTTTCGTTTTCGTTCATTTTTTTACGTTTACGCCCAATTTTTTACGTTTTCGCCTGCTTTTTTTTTACATTTTCGCGTGTTTTTTTCACGTTTTCGTCAATTTTTTTACGTTTTCGTCCATTTTTTTTACGTTTATGCTTTTTTTTACGTTTTCACCCTGTTTTTTACGTCATCTTCCGTTTTTTTTACGTTTTCAACTGTTTTTTTACGTTTACGCCTGTTTTTTTTACGTTTTCACCTGGTTTTTACGTTTTCTTCTGTTTTTTACGTTTTCACACGGTTTTTTACGTTTTCGTCCGTTTTTTTACGTTTACGCCTATTTTTTTTACGTTTTCACCCAGTTTTTTTTACGTATTCTTCCGTTTTTTACGTTTTCGCATGTTTTTTTACGTTTGCGTCGTTTTTTTATGTTTTCGCGTGTTATTTACGTTTTTGCCTATTTTCTTTATGTTTTCGTCCGTTTTCTATGTTTTTGCTATTTTTTTTACGTTTTCGTCCGTTTTTTTATGTTTACGCCCATTTTTTTACGTTTTGACCCGGTTTCTACGTTTGCTTCAGTTTTTTTTTACGTTTTCGTCCATTTTTTTACGTTTACGCCCGGTTTTTTTACGTTTTCGTCCATTTTTTTTACGTTTACGCCCGTTTTTTTTTTTGTTTTCACCCGGTTTTTTATATTTTCTTCCGTGTTTTTACGTTTTCGTCCATTTTTTACATTTACGCCCGTTTTATTACGTTAAATAACAGATGTAAAAATAACGGACGAAAACGGATGTATTTTGAAGTTCACTCTTCTTTTTTTCTTTCTTTTCCTGATAGGGATCCAGGGAGGTGATATCTCATTTTTAGTATGTTATACAATGCTACATTGCACAAATGATGCATAAAAAATGATAAAGATATCATCTCGATTTTCTGTTTTCTAGTTGAGCTATACGGAGTTACTGGTTTTGATACAACCATGTATTTTTCCAATACAACCTTTCAAGAATGTTCCTGATTAAACCGGCCACCTCAACAACACGTCTCAAGCATTCGTACTTTACTCCTTCGAGTCAAAATTATTGTCCAACTTTCGATTTGGTATTTCCTAAAGGGTGAAAGCTGAAAACACGTAACATACTTATTCAAAACACACGATGTACGCAAGGAACTTTCAAAATTATAATTGTACGCAAGTTATTTTCAAATTTTGTACAATATACGCAATATGACCTGGAACCAGCAGGTTACCAGGTTTCAAACCTAGAAAATTGACAGGGTTGGTCCCTGTGCGTTGACTTTCACCGATCACCCATTAACTTTTTATCACTTAGTTAGAAAATTACACGTTTAGACCTTGAATATTTATAAGGATTTCATGCACAGTCCATCAAAAAAAATATTTTCAAAAACAATTATAGAAATTAAAAAAAAAATAGAAATTAAAAAAATTATATAAAAATTAAAAAAATAGAAAATAAAAAAAATTGAAATTTTTTATTAAAAAAAAATCAAAATTTAAAAAAAAATTAAAAAAATATTAGATAATAAAAAAAGAATAAAAATTTTAAAAACAAATTTAAATTTAAAAAAATATAGAAAATAAAACATTTCGAAAAAATTAAAAAAAAATAAAAAATTCAAAAAAAATTCGAAAATAATTTTTTGAAAAACATAAAATTAAAAAAAAAAATTGGAAAAAATATTTTCAAAAAAAAATTTTGAAAAATAATTATTTAAAAAAAATTATCGTAAAAAAATTTTTGGAAAATTTTTTCAAATTTAGAAAAAATTATTTTTTTTGTAGATTATTATTTTTAAAATATTTTTTTCTTAATTTGAAAATTTTTTCCAAATTTTTTTTACGATAATTATTTTAAAAAAAATTATTTTTCAATTTTTTTTGAAATTTTTTTTTTGGAATTTTTGATTTCTAATTTTTGGTTTTTCAAAAAAAAAAATCGGATTTATTTTAATTTTTTTTTTAATTTTTTTAAATTATTTTATTTTCTAATATTCTTTAAAACATTTAAAAAAAAATTCAATTTTTTTTAAAATAAATGATTTTTTTATTTTCTATATTTTTTTAATATTTATATAGTTTTTTATTTTCAAATTTTAAAAATTTTTTTTCTATGTTTTTTTTCGAAAATATTAAAATAATTATTTTTCAAAAAAATAAATTTGAAAAATTTTTTTCAAAATTTTTTTATTTTCTAATTTTTGTTTTTCAAAAAAAAATATTCGAAAAAAAAATTTCAAAATTTTTTTTTTAGTTTTTTCGAAATTTTTTATTTTCTATATTTTTTTAAATTTTAAAAGATTATTTTTTTTTAAATTTTTTATTCTTTTTTTATTTTCTAATATTTTTCTAATTTTTTTTTAAAAAAATGTGATTTTTTTTGTCAATAAAAAATTTCGATTTTTTTTATTTTCTATTTTTTTTAATTTTTATATAATTTTTTTAATTTCTATATATATATATATATATATATATATATATTTTAAATTTCTATACTTTTTTTGAAAATATTTTTTTGGAATTTTTTTTGGTGATGGACTGTGCATAAAATGCCTATAAGTATTCAAAGACCAGACGTGTAATTTTCTAACTAATTTATAAAAAGTCAATGGATGACCGGTGAAAGTCAATGCAAATCAGAGGGACCGACCCTGTTAATTTTCAATGTTTGAAACCTTTTAACCTGCTGGTTCCAGGTCATATTGCGTACATTGTACGAAATTTGAAAATAACTTGCGTACAATGATAATTTTGAAAGTTCTTTGCGTAAATCGTGTGTTTTGAATAAGTATGTTACGTGTTTTCAGCTTTCACCCTTTCCTAAAATAATTGTCTATTGTAAATTCTACTAATTAAACTTTCTTAAATGGCAAAAATAAGATTTTATTGGTGATAGATTGTAATGATTGCATTTTTCTTAACATGTGGGCATGTTTGGTTGGGGAAATAAGCTTAAAGAAATGGAAATGAATTCATTTCCCTTGTTTGGTAGTCGGTGAAATAAAAAATTGAAGATTTGCAATTCCTAAAGTATTTAGTTTATGTTTCCTTTACTTCATGAGTGAAAATCAATTCTCTACATTGAAAAACAATTTTTAACTGAATAATAATGAATAATAAATAATAAAATAATAATAATAATAATAATAATAATAAAATAATAAATAATAATAATAAATAATAATAATAATAATACTAATAATTTTTACTGATTTCTTAAGTCAATTTCTGATGTTATCAAACACAAGAATTTTTACTGAATTTCTGTGAATTTGATTTCTGCGCTTCATTTTATTTCTCTGAATTTCACCCTACCAAACATGATTGTTATATGGGTAAATGATTTTGAGACGAAGTGGATACTATATTTACTTTATTTAAAGAGGGCTGCTTATAGCAATGTCGTGTCAATGTTTTTCGAGCAATAGTGAAGTTATCACAACGGCTTTGGCATTATTCTTGAAGTTTTTTTTTTTGCTCAAGTTAATGGAACTACGTTGTGATTTGTGTGCATCTTTATGTTTATGTTACATGAGTAAAATAGATTTATTGTTATTTTGAGTGTTATGTCGATCGATGTGATAAAAACTTTTTAATGATTTTGGTGTTACCATGCCGCATTAATCTTATTAATTGGTATAAATGATTGGGAGACCTAAAATATGTGACTAATTATGTGCCTAATTGATGTGGCACTAAATTATTGGTTTGTGAAGAAGTGGGTCCTCCTGGTGTCCACAATAGAATGCTGACACATATGTTTAGCCATATTATTAGGCATTCGAGTTAAGCATCTCAATCAATACTCTTAGAAAATTCATATTCATGATGGTTTAATTGGCGGTGTTTGATCGGATGTATTGCGGAAGTGGTTATTGGATTTGACGTGAAAACTATAATTTTTAAAGTTTTGACATTGATTCAAGGTTTTTTTATTTTATTTTATTTTTTATTTTTATTTTTTTTTGGTAATGTTTTGGTTCACAAAACTAGATTTACAAATAAAAAGACTAAAGGCCAGTTTGGTTTGTAGATGGGTTTAGATTAGGATTTGAATTTTAATGTAAAGTTGTAAATTTGAATTTGAATTTGATGTAGAAGAGAGAAAATAATATTTAATAGTACTATTAATTATTTTATATAATATTTTTGTAATAAAATATATTATTATTAAAAATAAATATAGAGATAAATAAGAGTAGAGTTGTAAGTGAGACTCACAAAAAACATAAATATTTATCAAATATCACATCTCCCCTTACTTTTAAAAAATGTGGGATTATTAGAGTTGAGTCCCAATTTTAAACCCTATAAACACAACCAAATATTTGATTTGCATTTATTAAATCCAAAATCAAGTAAATCTCACGTACCAAACGAGCCCTAAATAACATGTGTTGTTCACAAATTTTATGAAATTAAAAAAAGTACTTGAATTGACATAATCCAAGAAAACCCACCAATAGGGGTGGGGTTGGAAAATCTACCATCAAACCTATGTGTCAGATTAAATTATAAGTACCAAACGGCTGAATTAGGAAATGAATGAACCCGAACCACCTAAAACCAGGATACCAAACGGGCCCTAAGGTCATGCTTGTTTTTATCTTTTATTTCATTTTCGTCTAAATACAATGTGTAGATATATTTTTTTATGTTTGTACATAAACAATTGTTATATGTACTGAATAAGTGTCTGAATAGTATACCTATATAAATATTAGTAACTTAACCGGTAAAACATCACCTTTTTGAATTTTTGTATTTATTCATGTTGCTATAATAAGTCAGTAACAAACAAATTCACACCAAATTAATAGAATAAGAAATTTTATGAATTAAGACAATTAAATCAAAATCAAAAGACACCTAACCGCCCTAATGAAACAACTGATAACCACTTAGCATAAGTGAGCGAAAATTTAATAAGAGGATAATATACTATCGACTCCTTTTCATCTTAGATTAGAGTTACGCAAGTTTCTAGCCTCTGGCTAGTGTTTTCTTTTCTAACTGAAGTTAGCCGTTTAAATATAAATAAATAAATAAATAAAAACGAGTTGCGAAAGGTCAAAAAGGTTCACCAAAGATGTCAAATACATATATATATATATATATATATATATATATATATATATATATATATATATATATATATAGTGTAGCATTCAATGCAGAATCATTTTTTTTGTACAGAACCTACAGAACCAGACTTTTTACTCCTAATAATGCATGATGTACATCATATCAATGCAAGATGGTATTTTTATAAATATTTACTACTTATTTTTAAAAAAGAAAATAGATTAAAGGGTAGTATGAGTATTCCATATTGTCCCTAAAAAATGCAATTACCATATGTAATCCTCCACAAACTAACAAACCGCTCCCCATCTTTCCTCTATTCACTTTAACCTAGAAAACTGTCCCTCAAAAATCTCTATGCCGCCGATCTCTCTAGATCCGTCGTTCGGCGAAAATAAAAATGAACATCACAAATCTCTTTAGATCGAGCATACATGTCACAAGATCCAACGATTACCATAGCTATCCGGGTATGTTCATAAATTATTTTTGCATCCCCAAATCGTGTAAGAGCATAGTGCTCTAGAATTTTGTGATCTGCTCCGGCGCTACATGTCATGGTGCTACCTGTCATGATTAAGGTTGGTACCCAATTATGTAGCCTTTAGTTATTGGTGATCTACTATGTTTCCTTTATCTTTTTTGATATTTTTTTCATTATTTATCGATGCCCTTAAAAAAGTCAGTACTTATTATAATTAATGTTCAAAACACTGAAGCCAATGATGTAAACATGCTCTTTTTTGAAAGAAACTAAAAGGATCAGTTGTTTTTTTTCTTGATTTATATCGATGCCCTTAAAAAAGCCAATGATGTAAATATGCTCTTTTTTAGATGCATCAGGTGCAAAGTCATTGTATAAAGTTTGCAACTGGTCCTTGTTTTGAAGATTAATTATAAATAAGTAATGACTTTTTTTAAGACAATCTGTTTTTGGATTTTGGCATTAGTTGCAAAGTCATATTGTGAATATATGGTGATTTTATGTTTGCTCGATGGGTCGATTAACACATCTTATGCTTAATTCGATTTTGATATATTTGAGCAGACATTAAAGACATTGAAGCCTTGCATAATGTGAGTATACCATCTATAATGTGAAGCATGCATATATGTTTTTGGAAGGCTGCACATATGTTTTTAGAAGGCGTGCACATATATTCTAATTAATTTGACGAGAAAAGACAACGTGCACATATGTTCTGGAAGGGTACTCAAATGTTCTAACGAATTTGATGAGAAAGTGAAGCGTGCACGTATGTTGTTGGAAGAGTGCACACATGATTTTGATGACGTGCATATATGTTTTTAGAAGACGTGCATATATGTTGTAATGCTAAAAAGTTAGAGATTACATGTGTGTGTTTATATTTTTTATTATAAATTTCGAAGATTAAAGAATATACATTTAAAACATATGTGCAATTACCATTTTAAACAAGAAAATGTTACTAGAAACATATGAAGTTTAAAATATTAAAAAAAATGAAAAAAAACACATATGCACTTGATTAAAAAAAAGTATGCTGAAAAACAAAATAAATAAATAAATATATATATATATATATATATATATATATATATATATATATATATATATATATATATATATATATATATATATATTTTAATTCCGAAAATTAAGGGATTAAAAAAAATGTTTTTAACTAAGAAAAATTAAAAAAGAAGGTGCAAATGTGTTTTTACCATTATGCCCTTTTGAATTAAATAAAAATATTTAATAATACTACATTTTCATTTGGTCCTAAGTGGTTTTGTAAAGTTTTGTATGTGTATATATATATATATATATATATATATATATATATATATTGAAACAGCTTAATAAATAAAAGAGTTAGCGAGAAGCTAAAAAACAAATTACAATATATTAATTGGGTTTTTAAGCCAATCAATCCAATTACCTACAAGTTTCTTACTACGATTAGACACCCAAAGAAACGAAAACTCCTTAATAGAGTCGACAATTCTATCCTTTCTAAACTTATTTGTACCAAAAATCATTGCATTTCTGAAACGCCATAAAGCCCAAATTGTGGTGAGGATCACTGCTTCAATACGCTTCTTCCATTTTGCTATCATGTTAGATGATTCAAGCCAAGCAAAAATGTCCATAATGGAATGCATACCAAGATGTGGAATTTGTAGCCAAACTTCAATCGCATTCCATGTTCGGGCAGCCACTTCACAAGAGGAGAAAATATGGTTTATATTTTCCGTTTCCAACGAACAGACTGGACACAAGGTACATGGGATGTCCATACCTCTATTCAGCAAGTTTAACCTCGTAGGGATTCGATCTAACAGATTCCGCCATACCAGAATATTTACTTTCCTTGGGACAAGTTTATTCCAACGAGTTGGAGTCGGAGATGATGGAAGGACAGCTTTATCGATCCAACATCTAGTTGATTTAACCGAAAACAACCCTTGGGGATCAAGGCTCCGCCACCAATGATCTCTATCTTCCAAGCAAGAAAAGTTCACAAGTAAATATGTCAATTCCGATAATTGTGACTGCTCGATACCACCTCTCACTATTCTTCGCCAGCTCCAAAACCAACCCGTAGCAGACCATCAATAAGAAATGTTTGCATCTTTGCAAGTTTCTAACGCATAAAGGCGAGAAAACCGAGTCACTAAAGGCTGATTTTCAATCTAAACATCATCCCAAAAACGGGTATTTGAGCCATTACCCACTCATTTTTGAAGGAATGTAGATGGAATTACCTGTTTTGAGATTAAACGAGAGACAACAGCTAAGATTCTGGACCATGGACTTGTACCTGAAACACGAAAATTTGCATTCCCGAATCCACCATTCATCCCATATTTATGCTTGATGAACCGAACCCAAATTGTATCTTCTTCGTGAGCAGAACACCATCTACATTTAAGAAGAAAAGAAAGATTAAATCCAACCAGGCTACCAATATCTAGACCTCCTTGAGAATAAGATGCCATAACAACATCCCAATTAATCCAAGCCATTTTCCTTTTATCTGAGTTACCGCCCCAAAAAATTTTGAACGAAGGAACTCTAATTTCTTAGCAATTCCCATCGGTATAACATATAAAGATAATAAATAAATTCCCAACGAACCAAGCACTGTTTTTAAAAGCATTGATCGACCTCCGATAGATAAGGTATTAACTTTCCATTTAGATAGTTTTGATTGAAACCGATTTATTAGGGTATCCCAGGCTTTGACCTTAGCCATATTATCACCAACTGGAAGGCAAAGATAAATGAATGGAACTCTCCCGGGTCTACAACCCATAGAATCCGCCATGTTAATTACCTCCTGGTTGCTTACCCCGACACCATAGAGATTCGATTTTGCTAAGTTTATTTTGAGGCCCTACGCCAAAAAGAAGAAATGTAGAATTATGACCAGGTTTTCAATGTTTGATGTTGACCAATTGCCAAGAAAAAGCACATCATCCGCATAAAACAGATGAGATTTCCAAATTCGATGTCTCGATTGGAATACCACCAGCATCTTCCATAGCAACATGTAAACCTTCCATAGCAATGATAAAAAGAAAAGGTGAGAGCGGATCACCTTGATGAAGGCCGCGATGTAACGAAAATTCTTGAGTCGGGCTGCCATTAATAAGAATCGATGATCTAGCAGAAGTAAGACAAGCCCGAATCCAGTTACTCCAACATGATGGAAAATGCATGAAATACATCATCCTATCAAGAAAATCCCAACTTATAGAGTCGAAATCCTTTTCAAAATCTATTTTTAGAATCATCATCTCTTTCTTTTTCTTTTTGTACCAATCAATAATTTCATTGACTAACAAGGGACCGTCAAGGATTTGGCGACCTTTAATGAATGTCGTTTGCTCCATACTAACGACAGAATCCACCACTTGAGCCAATCTTAGAGCCAACATCTTAGCAAGGATCTTGTATTGAATTCCTATGAGGCTTATAGGACGATAGTCGTTAACCCCCATAGGGCTACAAACTTTCGGGATAAGAGTGATGAAAGACGAGTTACATTCGGGAGGAATGATGGAAGTTACTAAGAATTCATTTACAAGAGCAAAAATATCATTCTTGAAAACATCCCAATGACGTTTCAATAGAGCAAAAGTGAATCTGTCTAGGCCCGGGGATTTATCATTTCCACAAGACCAAACCGCTTCTTTCAACTCCTCCATAGTGACGTCTTTTGAGAGAAAAGACACTTGAGCCTCAGATAAAGTTTTGAATCGTGAGATGCAGTTTTGATGAATTGAATCCACAGGTTCAAACTTTCGCCTGAATGATTAAAGAAAACCTACTTTACTTGATCAGCATCAGTAATCCATTCACATTCTGATTTAACACCTTTAATAGCGAGAGAAAAGCACTTTCGATTCAAAATACCACGGTAGTATTTAGAATTCTCATCGCCTTCTATACTCCATTTTATTTTAGCCTTTTAGGCCATATCCAAGACTTCCTTCTTTTAGATAACATAAAGCTTTGATTTTTCCAGATTGTTTTCTTCGATATCAGTGGTTGAAGCAATGCCAAGGTCGAGCAGATTACCCACAACCTTTAGCTTATCTTTTAAGGTAGTCTTTTCAATATTTCCGTTCTTTAAAGTAGTCGACCACCAAACTTTGATATCACCCTTCAATGTTTTCAACTTATTTTTGAAACGAATCGCCTCCTTTACATTTCCGTTATGAATGTGATTATTCCACGAAAGGAGCAGCACATTATGAAAATCAGGTTCCTCGAGCCAAGAATTAAGAAACCGAAATGGACGAGGAACATAATCAAGAACTTCTTGCTTTAATAAAATTGGACGATGATCTGATATTACCTTGTCAAGAGCGGTCGCAGAAATATCAGGAAAGATATGGCCAATCTCTTCGGAAATAAGAAAACGGTCAAGTTTGCTCATCTTTTGACCATTTGGACTTAAACGGGTAAAAGCAAAACCTCCCATTGGAATTTCTTGAAGATAATTATTGGAAATGAAAGTATTGAAATCATCGGCCTCTCTCTGGATGAAATTGCATCCCCATCTCTCTGATGAATCTCGAACCGCATTAAAATCACCAAAAATAATAAATTCCCCATCATTATGACGCATGAACATTGATAAAGTATGCCAGAGCTCACTCTTTTTGGAGCTATCTTGCGGAGCATATATATTGACGATATAGCAATTGAGATTATGAAACACCCAATTCCCTTGAACAATCAACATGTTATTAAAGCATGTAATTTTATTCCGTATAAAGATGCCCGGGGTCCTAAATAGAGATAATGCCCCCCAACATACCACGAGCATTACTTACAGCAAAATCAAAGGAGAAATTCCCCCATAAACTCTTTAACACGAATAAGTCTACTGATGTGGTCCGAGATTCTTGAATACCTAATAATGATACATTATACTTCGAACAAATGTTCAAAATACTTCGCCTCTTAATGACATCACCTATACCACAAGCATTCATAGAAAGGATATTCATTAATGAACATCTTTTCCACCCATACTATCAAACACTGAATCAATGACTTTTTCACATCCTTGACTATCAAATCCCAATTTTGAACCAACCTCACAATATTTAGCATATAACGTATTATTAGAGTTACCTTCAGGTTGATCTCTTATGAGTTTATTACTGAATCCACAGAGTTGCAAAAAGATGCTCTTGGAATTTGATCATTGTTTGGCTCTAAATGATCCCTCTGCTGCGTTTGAAGGCGTTCGAATCCCGGTGGCTTTGACGGAGATGACTCCAATGAATGATCCTTTTGGTCCTGGATATCAACGGTACCATCCAAGTTTGGGATAGCATGTGTATCATCCACAGAGTTGCAAAAAGATGTTCTTGGAATTTGATCATTGTTTGGCTCCATGTGATCCCTCTGCTCAGTTTGACAATATTTGAATTCTGGTGGCTTAGATGGTGATGACTCCACTGGATTATCCTTTTGATCCTGGTTATCAACGGTACCATCCAGATTTTTAGCATGTATATCTTCCGGGACCTCCACCTTTGAAATGTGAGTATGAACCCCTTTGGAATTACTTCCCGTTAACGACATATTTTTATTGGATGATGATGAGGTCTCATCATGAAGAGCTTGATTGTGTTTTTCCTCAGAATCAATATGTATGATTGGGGTGGATTGTTGACAATTTGGCTCCTGCCTTTGTATCTCCTCTTCATCACTTAAACTCGCCTCACTAGAATACCCATCCAACATTCTCTCATCAGAGGAGGAATATGAGCAATCTGAATTTTTAGTGGATGATTCCTTACAAAAATTTGGCTTCCAATCACCCAATTCATGAACCCAAACTTTGTATTCTATCCCTTCAACTGTTACTGTGACTTGACCATCTAATTTCCTACCCAAAGAGGTTTTGATGCAGATTCTTCCTTTACATAGAGCCTGGTCAGGATCATTGTTAACATACAGAACTTCTCCCCATTTTGCAGCAACCTTTTTAAAAGCAGTTAATGACCAAGCACAAAGCGGCAAGCCTAGTATCTCAACCCATAGGACTCTTTCATCCACCGTAAAGTGCTTTGAAACCGGGATTAAAGAATGAAAATAAGTAGCTATGGTCGAATGTTGCTTGAATCGAATGCATGCCTTTCTGTTGTTAAACTCAATCCATACCCAAAAGCCTCCAATGTATTTAATTTCTACATTAGCAAAACCTTCTTTGTGACATACATGGCGAAGGTTTACAATAAGATTAAGATCGCAGACTTTCCCCAACACAATTGTTCCTGCGTCAGTGATTGAGACCATGTCACTCTTTTCAATCAAAACACCCTGAACTGTCTCATGTACATTTGATTTCTCCTCGGGATCCTTTTTAAGAAGGGATGCATATGATCTAGAAGATGTCGTTTTATTGTCTTTGAGATCCGCCTTACCATTTGTATTAGAAACCTTAGGATGTTTCTCCACATATTGGCCCATGCTTTTGCGTTGGAAACGGGCCATAGATGCGAACAAATGGTAATTACCAAACCAATTAGCACATAGATCAGTAATCAATTTATTTGAATCATGCACCCGAATGAACCTAACAAAAGCAAATCTTCGACCAATTTTTGACCAATTTTTTATGTCAAATATAATGATGTTAGATTTTCATACATGTCACTATTGTCCTAAGAGCACACGGTACGGTGGTCTTTAACTCGCCAAATGCACCCTTGAATAACTGATGGCGCGCCAAACATGATACCAGGCAACATGTCATTCTTGTGCCAAAGGGGATTCAGGCATTTGAATGGCTCACACCAATCGTGTATCTTCTTTTTCTTTTTGATTTTGATTTTGTTTCTGAGTTTGTTTTTTATTATTTTTTATTTTTTTATTTTTTTAGGTTGCGATAAAGAATGATAGAAGGAATAAGATGAATAGTTGTATATATATATATATTTTTACTTTTTTATTTTACACCTTATTGTTTTGTATTTTTACATTTTAAGTCCATTTGACATTTTTTTTACACCGTTAGTCCTTAATATGTTTGCAATTTTAGTCTTTAAGTTATTTTCTTATATTTTTAATCTTTTAAATATATAAAATTTGGTTTAAATGTCTAAAATGATATGTGTTTGTTTTAAAATAGACTGAAAAAAAATAAATGTGTTTGTTTTTAAATAAAATAAAATGAAAAAAAGTGAGACCCAATAACATGTTATTGGTGTGTTATAAAGGAGGGGTGTTTTAGTTATTGATGTATTATTGGGAGAGGATGATGTGGCGCTAAGATGGCACACCTTTGGCTAGCCACGATACCCTGTGCTCTAAGAGGAATGTGTATCATCATTCGTGCCTGGGCCATTCCGATGTGGCAGCATGGTGGCGCCATTTCTGTGTCCACGCCCCAACGATGCCATTTCTTGTGTGTCTAAACTGGCGCTCACCATTTGCTAACTTTTGTTTTTTGGTTTATTTGTGTTGTATTTGTATTTGTGTGTGTTTTTGTAAAATGTGTATGCGTGTGTTTGCAGAAGAAGATGATGATGAAAGTTTTTGTGTGTGTGGTCAAGGAAGATGATAAGAAATATATAGATATATCATTTTTTTGTCATCAAGTGCAATAAATCATGCCATGTTGTCGAAACTAGTAATCCCTCGTC
The DNA here is from genome assembly GCA_030686995.1 of Artemisia argyi. Lineage (NCBI taxonomy): Eukaryota > Viridiplantae > Streptophyta > Magnoliopsida > Asterales > Asteraceae > Artemisia > Artemisia argyi. Next base: position 138,157,614 of record CM060677.1, read on the forward strand.
TCAAAATATAAGTCAATTTTTAATTTTTCAAAGTCTTTTCTTTTTCAATTTGACCTTATTTATTTATTTATTATTATTATTATTATTATTATTATTATTATTATTATTATTATTATTATTATTATTATTATTATGTGTTATATAATACTTGAAAAAAATATACCAATGAAAATGCATTTAAAATACAAGTCCATTTATATATTTTGTATCACGTACTATATAACACGAAATTAAATAATTAGGGTCAAAATTGAAATAAAAAGACTTTGAAAAAGTCAAAATGAACTTATATTTCGGGACGAAGGGAGTATAATTGTTTTGGTTTAAAATAAGTGTTTTTTGTATTTGCTCATTTGTTAGAAGTTTTCAATCTGAAAGAATGTTTAAGCAACCTGAAATAACTAGCTTATGAGAAGGTTTATTTATTTATTTATTTATTTTTCAATGAAAAAAATAAATAGTGAGGCCCAAACTGTGAAACGACACGCAAAAAACATGTGATATGGTAGATGAGGTATTTTTGGTATGTGAATGTGAAATATGAAATACTAAGGTGGCGTTGATTTGATACAAACGGCACCACAACGACATATTATGATACCCCTTTCCTATAAGTACTTTAATTTCGTGTTTTATACACTCACTTGATTTATTTTCATATTTATAAACTTGTTTGATTGACTTAGAATGTATACGTTTATTACTTTTAGCTTGTTTTTCTGTTTATAAGCATGCTTTTTATCTTATAAGTCACAATAAGCCAAAAATTAACTAATAAAAATGTCTAAGCTGAGACAAATAAGCTCACACAAGCTTCATCAAACACCTCTCAAGATAAACATAACACATTAATCACCTCTCACTACAATAAGATACTCTTTCCATTTCTTAATAAGTAAGATCTTATACATCTTACTGCTTCTTACTGAACAGAAAAAACAAGCAGTTTAACCTCTTACCGTCTCTTACTGAATCAGATGTAAGAGACATTAAGAGTAATTTTTTAATAAACAAAACAATCTTAGCTTACAGTTATCGCTAATGATGAAATATCGAAGAACAATGAGGATCATAAACCCTTGCATTTGCTCTTTAGTTTTGTTTTTGTTTTTAAAGGTTTAAGGGGTGTTTGTCTTTTGGACTTATAATTTTATGACGCATGAATAATAATAGTTACGGTGTCCCGGATTGCTTCTACGTTGAATTATGTACTATAATATTGTTTTGTTATTTTATAGAAGTACTACCAATTTCTATTATATCTCTTATAAATGTGTCAAACAAGACTTATAAGAGTGAGGGGTCTGGTGGTGCCATTGGTGGCACTATCACCACCAACCCAATTTTAGCCATGACGCACCACATCGGAAGTGGCGCCGTCACCACTCACGCTGTCACCACCAGCCCACACCGTGAGTTTTTTTTTTTTTTTTTTTTTTTTGGACACTTTTTTCTTTGAGAAATCTCCACACTTCTTATATTTGTCATCTGTATTTGATTTTCTTTTGCGTGATTATTATTATTATTATTATTATTTATTTATTTATTTTTTGGTTGCAGGTTTGTCCATAAATGGAGGAAGCAATTTTGGGAGATGGAGGAAGAGAATATATTTAGGGTTGTAATGGTTTTGGGCTTATACAAAATGTTTGTATTGAGTATAAATTTGGGGCCCATTTGTTAATCTTTGGAATAAATTTTGGGCTTATGCAACTATTGTATATGTTTTAATTTATTCTTTTATAATAAGAGTTCACATTTTTATGAAGTATAAAAATATCAAGAATTTTGTACCAAAGTTTTTTACGACCACAAGACATCATCTGCATTCGACATGTGCAATATGACCCAGTTTTGTGTGATTGTGCGACCAGATGACCGGGAAGCTTTACAAGTTGATGGTTACACAATCGAGTGAAGATTTTTCTAGTTACAAATTTGTGCAAAAATTCCACAATTTTTTTTGCGTTTAAGCGACCGAATGATCTTTCGTACGATTGGTCCCATGATCATTTGGTCTCATGTTTATACCTTTATAATAACTTCTAAGTTCTAACTTTTTGCACAATACTTTTTTAAAATGTGACCTTTTAGTAACGAAAAAGGACATTGAAATACCTTTATAATAACTTCTAACTTTTTGTTTTCTTCATAAAATGATTGAAAAATCCATTTTCACTAAAACACCAACTTCTCGGAGAGGATATTTGGGCAAAAAATGAAGAAAACAGGATTTGGCCCAAATGGTGAAGGGTCAACACCAGATTCAGCATTCTTTGTTGATAAACCTTGAAAACAGTTTAATTAGGATCTCAGTATAAGAAAATAATCAAATTGAAGTTGCAATCTCACATCTAACAAGCTATATGTGTGGCATTTAAGTCAGTGGACAGAAGATAAGAACTGAAACAAATAACAACTTGCTGCACTTAACAACATTGCTCATTGACGAAATAATGACATTAAACTACATTCTCATTTTGAACATGAGGTACATTATTTGAAACACACCATTTGACTTACATTACAGATGCATGACCAGCAGCAAAAGACTACTTATGATATAACAAAATCAGCAAAGATTAACCCACGCAAACACAAAGAAGGTCTAAATCTAGGTCATAAAATTGCTCATCTGCAAGAATGTCATTAAGCTACATTATCCTAAACTAACCAACAGATTTTTTAGCCATGAAATTGCCATATACTACATGACTGAAAATGAAACACAACATTTAACTGGCTTAATCACATTACAGAAATATTATCAGTAGGAATCAGATTATAAATAAGCACAGATTAACAGCAGAAACAACAACAACCACTTGGCCCTTCCAACGAGATTACGAATTAACATAATTAAATAGATCACCAGTAGGTGTTGAACACTGTCAAGTAAAGAAAATACATAACCACATCTATGCAGATACGCTAGGTTCTTTAAACATTCATATATTCGTGAACATCTAAGAAAAAGTTGACCAAATTGAAGTTCCAGTTTCATATTAATCAATACTCGTATATGTTAATAGCTAACAAACTCACTCTTTGTTCTTATACAGAGACTCAACTAATTTTTCAGTCAAAAGACTGTAACTACCATTCGTGCCTCGCACTTGACTTCTGCTAACAACAGCTCACGTGCTCTGCTTGTGTATCAATAAACTATAATATGACATAGAACACTTACCTTCAAGAATGATGGCAGTATCCTACATTATCTCAAAAACAAACCACTCGTTTTTAGCAGAAAAATAGTTCAAATTTGCCCTGTTTTACCATTAACTACATGTCCGAAAACCATAAACTATTTCTCAGTTAAAATCACAGATAGATTCTTAGTAGGCTCTAATGTACTTAAAACGAAAACAACACAATTAAAACCAAATGTATTACCTATATTTCACCTCCAAAAAGACATGTCATCTAAGTATCTAGCTAAACACTCTTTTGCAGCTATTTAAACAAATATTAAACGAACTACAAACATCACTTAACGACTGATCACATTTTACTTTGCACTACACAACCATAAACTCTCTTAAGCAAATAATTGAGGGGAATTCAGCCATACAATTACCAAATCTTGCCACAGAACAAACATCAACCTCATGACGAAAATTAATCAGTTATAGTAACATAATACAATCCACATCACTCAAAAACAAAAATAACAAAATCAAAATCATTCATACTAACTAACATCAAACCATTTACTATTATTTCCCCTAAAAAGGTATATCATCCAACAAAACACTATTAAACTTTGCTCCTATCAGCAACCTTAAACAAACAATAATCAACTATACTTGCCAATCTGAAGAAATACGACGATATGCTACATTATCTGAAACAAACCACTTGACGTGCATTACAGAGACTAACACCAGCTACACGAACGACAAAAAGTATTTGGCCCTAGTATATGGTCTGCTAAATGAACCAATGATATTACAAATCAACGCAAACAAACGTAATAATACCGCCAAAATCATTTATTGAGTACACACCGTAAACCAACCAATTGTATCTGACCTCCAAAATCCAAATAGACATATTATCTAACAGAACACTTTTTTGCAAGTATTGAGACAAAAAGTTAAACAAACTATAAACATCACAAGAAGGCTGATCACATTTTACTACGCACTACACAATCATAAACCCTTTTGAACTAACAATTTAGCGGAAATTAGCCATAAATTACCAATCTTAACACAAGATACGCATTGATTACATGACCGAAAATCATCTGCTGTTTTTTTTAATCTAAATCAACAAATAGATTGATAGTAGGAGTAACATTTAACAAGCAACTATACTTCAAATCAGCTTTATCAACTACAACATGTAAAATCGTCTACTTCGTGTTCTTTTACACAAAAATAAACATACTCTAACGTAACACTGTCATTTTCGCTACTAATAATAACAACCTTCAAGAAAAACTAAAAATATACTAATCATCATCTATACTTTCTACGAAAATAACGGAATCACAATCAACTTATAATCATCGATTAGTTTTAACCTTCAAATAAACATCCTCCAACCAAAGACTGTTCAACTATACTGCTATTTATAACCTTCAACAAAACTTAAACATATCATAATCCTCTATACTTAACAAAAACGTAAATAATACCATCGAAATTAAACACAGAACATAATTACTTTAAACGTAGGGCCTAGATGTCAAACTACTGTATAAAGTAGAAGGGTTAAATATGAAATTTACCATTAAAAAAAAGAAAAAAAAAAGAAAAGAAAAAAAGAGATTTCATTATCATCTAAACGTCTTACATCGATCCAAAGTTTACACTAACATCAAGACTAACATCAAGATCTAGAATTGGGAGGAGGCCCCCCAAAAATGAATCTTCTGTGCCATGGTATATAGCCAAATCCGAGACTGTGTGTGCTTGATGGTGGTGTGAAGGATGATGGTGGAGGTGGTGGATGGTGTGGGCTTCTTGGTGGACTTTTCTCATGAGGAGGTGGTGGATAGTGGGACCTTGGAGGAATGGGTGAGCAATCATGAGAAGGTGGTGAATGTTGGTGAGGCTGGTGGCCTTGAGACGGTGGGGGTTGTTTATGGCCTTGAGACGGTGGTGGTGGTTTATGGGTTTGAGACGGTGGCGGTGGTTTATGGGTTTGAGACGGCGGCGGTGGTTGAGGGGTTTGAGATGGTGACGGTGGTTGAGGGGTTTGAGATGGTGGCGGTAGTTGAGGGGTTTGAGATGGTGGTGGATAGCCATGTGTCCGTGCTCTGGAAACCAGGGGAGGGGCAGAAATTGATATGGCTATGAATCCTATGATGATGAAGAGGAAGAGTTTTTGAACCTCCATCATTTAGGACCTTTGTGCATGGAATCTTTGAAGGACTAAAGATATGGAAAGAGACTCATATGGAAATATATGCACGTGATATGCACATGCACGATTTGGTATATTATATATTATATAAAACTAACAATAAGCAGGCTTCGGAGCCCAAGTGGGCTATCTCGGGTGTTTTCAAGCCCAATTTGTGAAATTTTGTGTTGGTACCCGACCCGCCCGTTTATTGCTGTCCTATTGATGAATTACTAGCTCATAAACCTGTGTTCAACACCGGCAATATAAGGAAATAACTTAAGATAAATTTAAATTGCCTAAAAGAAGTTTCACTTCATTCCAATATTTAGACAAATGAATCGAAAAAAGGCACTCATATTTGAAACAAAAGTTCATATATGATTTAAACGATTAAAAATATTAAAACTTACACTACAATTGTATAAACCAAGCTCAAACATATTAGCGTGTATTACAAAACCCGACACCAAAATATGAGTCAGCACCTTCAATTACATATAAGACATCTTAACCAATAAGCTTGAACAAATAGTAACCAACTTGATACAAACTTACAATGTCTCTCCTCATAATACAAAATGATGATGACTTTCAAAATAAATTCAACACATTTGAAGAGACTTGGGGAACGATGATAAAAGCATAAGGAGCTCAAACACAACTAATGGTTTCTTCTCATAAATCAAGCAAAGACAAGGTTGGCCCAATGAAACTGCACAATTAAAACATCTTAATCAACATTGGATATAAATACACAAATTAGTGGGAATCATAAGCATTGAATGCTGTAACATGAGACATACTTTTTGTGAAACCATATGTATAACCTTCAATGGCCTGCTATAACAAATTACAAATGTTCCAAACTAATGATACTTTTCAAGCATAATAACCATAAGTGAGCACAAAACAAGGTTCTATGCAATAAGATCATTCCGATATTCAAACTTAAAAATGGCCTGATAGATGAAACTGAGCCACAAGTGTCATTAAAAATATAAATAAACTGAAAAATTAATAATTTAAACAAATCATCATATAAAAATTAAACAGCCGACGATTTAAAATGGAGAAAGTAAAAAATATGTTCTTCCTTTTTTAGTTAGCAGCTAAAAGTATAGTTAGCATAGGGGGTGTTTGGTAAGCTTAACCTTAATAGCTTATACATTGTCAAGACTTATTAGCTTAATTTTCCCCCAAAAATATAAAATCTTGTAGAATTAAGCTTATCCGAACACCTTCAAAGAGCTTAAATGCTTTTGGAAAACACAAAAAACTATTAAGCCCCTTCATATAAGCTTACCAAACACCCCCTAGTGAGCTAGTCGACATAAAAAGACAATAAAATAAAATATTAAAATTCAAGCAAATTAGAATGAACAAAAGCAATATACCTCTTGAGTACGTATGATTTCCTGAAAGAGCTTGGCCTTTATCAAAGAAAACTGAGATGGCTGAATATGCCAGCAGCTCTAAGTTTCAATTAAGAAGATGATAAATATCCATTCACTATGTCGTGTTCATTGTCAATGAGCATCATAACCTATTTTTTACCAAAGAAAAAAAAAAGAGCACTTCATATTCTTTTTTATTACATAAAAGAAGACTTTGTAATAACGCTAAATGTTTATTAGAAAAAGGCAAAGAACGAACAATTCACACATGTATACAGCTACAGAGTACTCGCACTGAAATGCATGAAATAGTTTCAAATCAAATGCACTATGAAAGTATGAAACATAAATGATCAATTATAAGCTTAAAGAACATCGAAAAAGAAATTATAAAATACCTGGGTTAGAAGCCTCGCAATGAGTCTTTCAGATTCTCTTATTTAGCATTAGTCTTTTAATCAGTTTATGGTGTGCCACCCACATAAACTACCAAATAATACAAATGTTGGAACATCTATTACTCCAGTCGGTACATAAAATGATAGTTATACAAAAACTTAAGCAACCACGTGAGCTTCAAATCAATTATCAACAAATTGTAATGTCAAACTCAAGGCAGATATAACTAAGAACTTTTCTTATGTCAAAGTTGCAACATCTCCAGTTAAAGCTCATTTTTTGATGGTTTTCATCCATATTGACACAAGCTAATTAATGGTTACCATTTGAAGAATATCAATTACTAAATGCTAATGGTTCATAAAACTGAATAAAGAAGCTGAAGTACGAAGTTACAAACTGGAATTTGGTTACGAACACAAATACTTCAATAAAAGTTGTCCGGCCCAAGAACTTACTTACAAGGCAACTCAAAGAAACAAAAAGCAAAAATACAATCTGACTACCAAATATTAAGATATTAATTAATAACTATCTACATGAAGATACTCACTTTTTTGATACAAAACATAGGTTTACCATGATCCTCAGTTTTTAAAAAGGAAAATCAAGATACAAAGTGAAAGAGACGCTTTAAAAATGGTTTTTCCTGAAGAACATGTAATTTATCCAATTAAAAAGGATAGCTTCATGAGAGCACCAATGCCAAAGCTCATGACAGGTAAGAATTATTAATGATACATCAGAGTTTTTTGTAAATGGTTAAATAGAAATAACTAATCAAATATCAGTAAAAAAAAAAAAAAAAAAAAAAAAAACTCAGTTATTTGTAAGTAAAAAATAAAGAAAGATGCAATCTCACCAGCGACACTACTTCGTCAAATTGATTGAGATCCAAATGTTTTAACATGTGCCATGTATTCATCTCCTTGAACGACCAACTATAGGCTCCATTTTACATCACTTAGGAATACCATAAACGAACTCAGCATTCCTAAAAACTAAAACTGTCAAGTGATAACTTTGTACCTCTTGGATTGGTATATTCTGACCAGGAGCAAGGCCGGAAATCAAAGCTTGGTAGGCTCGGCATAACCTGAAAAAACAAATTCAGCTTTTCTCAGAATTCTTCACACAAGCTTCTCATTTGGTGTAACATCAATATCCTAAGTTTAACAACAAAACATTAACATTGGCATTTTGACAAACACATGGAGCGCATTGAAGATTATTTAAACCTGTTACACATACCTGTAAATCTGTAAGTGTAACCCTAAAAAATAACCCTAATCTACTCGCATATACAAAACGATAATAATAAGAACAATTGCATCAATCAAAGGCCTAAATGTAAGCTGAGACACTTACCAGAAACATAAAAAACAACAACATTTCAGACCTAGGATCAATTGTTAAAGGCAGTTTCTTGACACAACAAAGCTGCTTCACCTCTTTTGATCCAACAATCTATGCATACTATTAAAAAGAAGTTTTTGCTGAGGTCATTAAAGTTGAAACTTTCCTACATGTCACTCAATCAGGGCATCAATTGTGTTTTGATTTGGAATTTATGATGTCATAATTCAATTATATTTTCTTTAAAATTATATATTACCAGATACACATACATTCAGCACATTGGGAACTACATTTTTGCAGGCCCTTTCTCTTTTACTGACTTCTCTCCATTCAAATTCAAAATTATGTTTCTTGATATCTGATCTTCTTCATATACTCCTACCACTAATTTGAAATTGAGCTCATGTCTCAAAAGTCATATAATCAAAAGGGAGATTTATTACTTTTCTTGTCACATTGATCTCTTTAAACCAAGGTTTTCAAGATCGGGATCCTACCTAGGATCGTTTTCGTCTTTGCAAGATCGTGATCGTAAGATCGGATCGGGATCGTAAGATCCTACTATAATGTTATTTTCTTAATAGTTTTTGTAATATTATACAAATTTACAAATTATTATATATTATATAAACAAAATTATATGAATGTTGCATCAAAATGTTGTCATAAATTATGATTATGAAATGTTTAATAATATTAACATGTTGTTTTTTAAATTCTATAAAAAATAATCTAGAAATGTGCAGTTTTTTAGTTTGTTATCCGAGAAAAGTAGGATCGGATCGGATCAGATCTTAAGATCCTATGGTTAAGATCGGGATCCTATAAGATCTTAAGCTTTCAAAGATCCTATGTAAGATCCGAATCGATTTTGCTTTGCAGTATCGTAAAATCGTAAAATCTTAAGATCAGGATCGGGATCCTGACAACCATGCTTTAAACACCTTTCTTTTCTTTTTCCGTTTCATATTTTTTGTTGTAAATTATGGTTGCAGAAATTTGCTAACGAATTGGATATACAATGAGTGAATGAGTTTGCTACTGTTTGTTGTACTTCTTAAGCTTAGCCCATAGAACAGGGTCGGGTCAAATCTCCAAACAAAAGATTTGGGTCAAATAATTGAACTTATTTGTCATGTTATGGTGAGGGGGTTCAACTCGGATTTCAATTTGTGGTTCACTTTGTTTAATGCCTACTGAATTTGGGCTGTTGAACTTGAACCCCGTGATTTTCATTTGATGAACCACTTTGCGGTCCAATTTGTTTGTGAAATTATAGGATATTATTATTCAATTCTATGCCCCGTAAGCACTCATTTTTCGTATGTGATTGGTTATGTTGTTGTCGACTTGTCGTTATTGTTTATCTATATGTACCGTTTAAACGAGACTAATTTTAGTGTTATTGGTTTGGTAAATTCCAAAACGGTCTATTATGTGCATTGTTTGAGTAAAATCTTGTTGTCCTTCGGAGGTCCTCCGAATGGTGGTCTGGCACGTCGTGAACCTGAGAATCACAACAAACACGTTAGCCTCGTCCCAGGTGTAATCCCATGATCAAGCTCCGGCGTGAGAGTAAGTATTTGGTTGATGGTAATAAATATGTGTGTGTAATAATGCAGTTAATGCTAAAATTATGTGAGTAAATGAGAAGTATTTATACTACTTCAGAACTATACATGTTTACTGTTTGACACTGTTCATGTCAGGAGTAGGTGACTGTTCCTGACATATAGGGATATAGGGGGTGGCGCAGCAGGCTATCCCTAAACTAGGGTGTCAGTCATGGGGGCACGTGACAGGCACAAGCACGTGGTAGTCCCTCCAGTATAGATCGTCCGGATTACTATTTAACCGGACGGATGCGTCTATGACCGTCCGGTCATATACGCAATCATGTCCCCCCCCCCCCCCCCCCCCCCCGAGTATCATGTTACTTTGTAAGATGATATTCAGTGCTTCCGGCAGAGTGAGGGTCTTCGTCTGGTCTGTGGTGGGCATCATCCCTTCGCCTCCCGGTCTCCGGTTCGGGTTTTTGTTTTTGTTGCTTTTGGGCTCTCCCAAGTTGGGTTTTGGGCCTTGGTGTAACCACGGGCCCAAGATTCATTGTCCTGGATAAAGCCCCCTATTTTTCCGTGATGCATAGGATTTGGCCACGTGTCCATGGTGTGTTTATGGAGGGTTTAGATTGGCCCGCGGGTACGTTTCGCTGTTCCTCCAATCCCCCTATATAAGGTTTTCCCTTCATTTTCACAGTTTTACTTTTACTTTCTCTCTCGTCTTCAGCGTTGGTTTCTCCGTCTACATATCAGGTGCGTTATCCAACTTTCCTTCCTTTCTTCGTTTAGAGTTGCCTTCCCCTCCGTCCGTAAGCCATGTCTTCCAACGTACAAGAGAATATTGCCTCCGGCTCGGGTACCGCTGATATTACACCCAAGTTTGACATGCATGTATATACGTCCGTCATGTCAAAGCAAGATATGAGGGATGTTGTTCGTCTGTATGGGATTCCTTCGGATTTGCATCCCCGATTGCCTCCCCCGGTATGACTATGGATCGTCTGCCGAGGGACGCAATTGGTATGTACGAAGCATACTTAGAGTTTTCTGGGATTAGGGTTCCGTTCTCTACTTTTCTTCTTCAGGTTCTCAATCACTTCCAAGTGCATATATCTCAGCTCGTTCCGATTGGTTTGACGAAGGTTATTCTTTTTGAGATCTACTGCAGAAGCTTGAACTTTGCCCCCTATCTTACCTTGTTCCGTCTCTTCTATTCCCTTCAGAAACAAGGGCATTGGTTCTCTTTTGCCTGCCGGACCGGTAAAAATGGCCAGGCGAAGATTTTTTATGAGACGTGTTCGAGTCTGAAACATTGGAAAGATAGGTTCTTTTTGATTAACCGTCGTGCCATTCCGGACGCTTTGCCGTGGCGTCATTCGGATTCCAGTGTCTCGGAGTTACCTCCTTTTGGTGGTTATCAGCCGGAGCATGTGGCTTCTTTGACTGAGGTGGTGGTTGATATCCAGGCGGTTCATCCGGCCCTTCTTTTTTAGGCAGGTTTGATGAGGATTTGGAAGTACCCTGATCTCCGGCCGATTTTTAAGGATGGGGAGGAGAGTGGTAACTCTCTGTTGTTTATGTTCTTCCTTGGTTTCTTTTGTTTTATCATATATTTTCGTTATTTTTTATGTGTGCTTATGTTTCTTTGTCCTTTTTGCAGTTATAACTATGTCTCGTTTTCTCCAGATCCCGAACACTTCTCTCTCCTGTGTTGGCAAAGGGCCTTCTTTAGCCAATGGAGGTGCCGTCGAGTAGCACGTCACGGAGCCTATTGGTCCTAAGAGTCCTCTTCCTAAGAAGACGGGTTTGCAGAAGGTCGTTGAAAGAGCGGACCAAAGGGTGTTGGATGTCCGAGAGGCCAAGGAGAAGAAGAAGACGACCGCTCCTTCTCGTGTCTCTAAGAAGCTTCCAGCTGGGGATCCTTCCCGTTGTCCTGCCAAAAGTTCGAGTGCGTCTAGTGTGGTGATATTGGAGGATGACCTTTCCTCAGATGATGACGATCGCACTCGGTCTCCGTCTCCTATTAACATTAGTCAACCCATTTCTGAGAATGTGGAGAGTGCGGGTGTCGAGAGGAACTTGGAGATTCCCGTTCAGCAGGATGTTGGGGGATCTCATGAGCTGGATGTTGAGGAGAACGTTGTGGATGAGAATGAGGGCCATGATGACGACGGGGATGGTCTCAGTCTCGATATTCTGATGACTGAGCAACATGAAGATTCTAGCCGTCCGAATGTTGCCAATCTTGCACATGGAGGTACTGATGCGTGGGAATCGCACCTTGCTTTACCTCTCGAGGGATCTCGATAAGCTTACAACCCCCACCAGGCAGTGTACCTGATCGTTGTAGTATAGTATAGTGACAAGTACCGGGGGATTGATCGTTCAGCTTAGGAATAGTGTCGCTAGGATTAGAAAACCTAATTAATAGTTCTAGAGGTGAGGGATGATTATTTTTATATTTTTATATTTTTATGAAAGCAAGTAAAATCTCGGGTTTTGAAGGAGTGGGCAGAATTAGTTGCTATTCAACTAACCCAAAGCTATTAAAATAATGAAAATGATATTAAACTAAATTATACTAAGGTTGTGAGCAGTGGTTGGAGAAATTGTGTTTACTTAGACTTCATTACTCCCTAGATATCTTTTACATGTTAATTACTTGTTACACTTGTATGAATGACGGATTGTATTCCTTAATACCATTCGTGGGGTGGCATACATAACTCCCCAACTCTATGAGCTCTTATCTCCTCCTACACCATGACCCAGCACAACTATAGGGATTGTAAACAGTGGCTCATGCATTAAATACAACCAATAAAGACCTAGTACGCCTCGGTTCATGTTTCTTAAGACGTTCAAGCATGTTACCATTTGGAGATCTGCCAGTTTTCTTAAGCCTAACATATAAATCATTCATTCAAAACAAGAATAGACAAGTAATCAACACATAATCAACATCTAGGTTTCATTAGATCTAAGCAAACACAAAAGAGATCTAGCCTAGCATAATGGAATTGAGACAAGAACAAGATATACAACCAACACATAGACATATTGATTGAATTGAAAGTACACTTATCTCAATTACAATGCAAGGTCTCAAGGGTTTGGAACCCTTGAAAAACCTGTAAAAGAGGCACCAAAATCGTCTTTAGGGTTTCACCAAAACTTCTTCTCTCTTTATGAAAAAACTAGAAAACTATATATAGGAAAAACAGGCTGACGGCGTCAAGAGTTACTTGTGACGCCATCACCTCGCCGCCATATACTTCCTCGGACGGCCTTGATCCACTTATGACGGCCTATGTGACGCCGTCACCACCCACGGTATATTATTTTTGCCACTTTGACGCCGTCACGAATCCTTCTGACGCCGTCACCACCTTCGGTGTTTAATTCTTCATGTCTGACGCCGTCAAGATGGTGGTCTTGACGCCGTCACCTTGTATTTTCAGCATGGAAATTTGGTACTTAGCCGTTTTCTTCACTTTTATGCTCCAAAAACGTCCAAAATAGCTTCTTTTCCAGAATTCACTCTCCAAACACCTAAAATCACAAAAGGAACGATTTAGGGCAATATTTGATCAAATAAAGTCGGATTCGGGCTTAAATGACCCCCTAAAAATGGATCATTTTTTGCCTCATCATATACCCTTACACTTGAGATTTGCTTGTCCTCAAGCAAATGAGCTTTTATTCTACTCAAAAGACAAGTTAGGGGTCATTTAACACTAATATAAAAGTAATTACAACAAATAATCGTTCCACTAAAGACCAATAGACAAGCACAGAGGTCATACACAAGCACCTCACAAATAGTGTTTAGATACTCACATCTTTCGGGTGTAATAAAGTAATATAACATTATGGAAATGGAAGATATCTCTCACTACCTGTCATAGCAAAATAGATTACCATAGGCTTGGGAAAGGATCAAACCTCCACCACATGGCGTAAGCACCTAGGATAAACTATCAAAGAGGTCTTTTAGAGGGTTATAACGTTAGGTGTAGGGATATGAATTACACGGTTTTGTTGGATAAAGGAAGTTTTACTGGTGGCGAGTTAACAATCTCGGTTAATTACATGTACAAGATGGCGTTGCTAAGCCAAGACTAGACTCGACTTAAGCTAATAAAAAAAAAATAACAAAAACATAAAATAAACATAGAATGAAACGGGATGGTAGTCCGTATGTTTTTTCTCTTTTTCTTTTCTATTTTTTTTTTTTTTTTTTTTTTTTTGTATACAGTCTTACCCTACCATCCAAAATAATACATCATAGGGGTTTGAGCATTCCCCTTACACTTGAATCTTTACATACTTTACAATTAACTAATCTAATGACTCGAATTAAGAAAATCAAAACACTTGGAGCACTTTTAAGATTAACGTACATATGGGGGTAATAAGTGATGTTCTTCCCCATTACTCCATAAATTAAGTACTTACCCATGAGTCCCAATCGTCCCAAAACAATATGTACAAGGATATGACTCGACTTAGCAACCATGTAATCAATTAGAAAGTTAACTTAGGGTTTAACAAATAACAATAATGCACTAAAAATGAGCGCATACACGGAAGGCTAAGGCGATTTGGTTGTACATTTAAGTGGGGTGTAACAAATTCTTCCTTTTAGTAAAATGCTTAAAGTTAGAAACGAAAAGATAGGCTCGGAGGGGTGTACTAGGGGTTTCGTGTACTAAAAATGAGTACAACGCTAAGGGTGTGGGAAAAATTAGTTGACTTAACTAGCCAAGTAATATGACTTAAATGGTCAAGTAATTATAATACGGGTTTAACACAAGGGTGATCCTAATGCCTCTTATCATGTAGTAAATCCTACCACACGAATGTAGTCTCACTAGCGGTCTTGGGATGTATCACTAACGCAAGTTCTAGAATCTAAATGCTACCGGTACACTCATAAGCACCAATAATAAATGCTTTTCCTATCAAATATAAAGGCGAACCTCACATTTTTTGGTGGAAAATTTTTCTGAATATACGGTTATGTGCTAGTCATACAACCTCCTATCCATGAGACGCTTGCTATGGCTAAAGTTTCACTCCTAAATGTTGTAAAAAATTTTAAATTTGGCGCTAAAATTACACTAACAAGTATTTCTCGTAGTTTTATTACTCATCTACTATCAAACAAAACAAACTCAAGCGAAAGTGCATATGTAAGGTATCATCTTTTTACCCTCCCCTTACACTTAAGATGAACATTGTCCCCAATGTTCAAGTAAAGAATGTAAAAGTTAAAAAGTAAAGAGAATGAAATCAAATACTCCCCTGATTCGCTCGGTATGGATTTTAGGTTGGCCAGGTTAAATCTTCCTCCAAGAAAATGAACAATCAAAGCTTCCCTTCCAGAATATAAATCATCTTCTTGTCATAAATAACCTGTAAATCCTGACAAAAGTAGACAAGGCAACCTCGCGTAAAATCGGCGGCATCCTATATAAGTTACTAAATCCTAGAAAACAAAGTATGATATAATGCTTGTGGAATGAAGTTTGCAGATTTCCTGGAGATTATAAAACTTAATAATTCACAAAAAACCATAAGACTCCGTTAGAAAAACAAAACCGGTAAAATTTCCAGATTTTACATCCTGACGCCGTCAAGAGCAATACCCTAACGCCGTCAGAATGGACCTGCAGAAATTCTTATGTTAAGTTTCCGGAAAATTTCTGGAAAAACTTGGTCCTACTTCCTGGAAAATCCTGCAAAACTTCATTATGACTCAATACAAGCATTTGACTCTAACAAATACGAATATACATGTTCATTAAATATTGTGGAGAATCATGATCGGTTTGTTTCTTAAAAACATATTTGGGGTTTTCCCTTACACTTATCTTTTGCAAAAATACCTTTAGGTTGAAGTTAAGAATAGGCTAAACAACATAATAAAGTATTTCCACATTTTAGTAGAGAGACATGATCAACCAACAATAAAAACAAAGCATGCATACGGAAGCAAATAACAATCAAACAAATAAAAATAACACAAAACATGGGTTGCCTCCCAAGAAGCGCTTTTCTTTATTTACGAGTCTTGTAGCTAGACTCAAAGTCGTGGGTTACTACGTGATCTCATCATTTGAAATGATGTACCCCATATAATTGCGATCATTACTGTTATGGTGGTAGTGCCTCAATCTATCAATACTTGCAATCACCTTCCCACCTAATTTGCTTCTCAAGTTAGCTACCCCATCTTGGCTCAATCCTTCGATTGTGAATGGCCCATACCACCAAGGACTTGGTTTATCGGGTGGTATTGTTGTTTCTAAGTGTCTCAAGAGTACTAAGTTCCCTTCCTCAAACGGTGTATGATTGCTTTCGTGTTGAGTATGTTTGAGTTCAATCGGAACCTTATTGCTTCTTCTTCTTTCATCCTTAGCTTTCTTATAGCTTTTGATTCTTGCCTCCCATGCAAGAATTTTATTCTGAACACGAACGGGTGTCGCGCCAATGTTGTTTTTAATCATTCTCCAACTCAAATTCTCATGTCCACTTCGCGGAGTCATGTGGAAGCTAATCTTTCTCTTCCCAGATTTAAGCTCAATCTTCCTATCTTCATACTTAATGACAGCCCTAGCGGTGGTGAGGAATGGTGCCCCAAGGATTATTGGCATGCATCCATCCCCTTTATCATCAATGATCATAAAATCAACGGGGTACATGAATCCTGCCACATTAACTAATACATCTTCTGCGATTCCTAGGGGGTATACGTACGAGTGTCCAACAAGAGATAGCCTAACACGAGTAGGTGCTGGCATTTTCGACGTCAGTTGGATGTAAATAGTTAGGGGCATAAGATTTACTTCCGATCCTTGGTCGGCGAAAGCACTAAGATGTTTCAAGTCCCCGATGCTCGTTGGTATTTCAAAATTCCCACATGCTACCTGCTTGGTGGCCACTTTCTGTACCAGTAACCTCTCGACCACTGATCCTCCAATAAGCGTATCGTACTCATCTTCCTCTTCTTTCTCTTTCTCGGGAACCTGTTCGGAGGATTGGTTACGCCTATCATCCTTAATCCAATTTGTTATGGTGTTTTTGTTTATGTCGTGTTTCAGGTAGTAGCTCAAAGGTTGGGACTCAGGCGGTTTTCTAAGGTCTGTTTAGCAGGAGTTTTTACCTTCTCATTATCTGTATGGAAAATGGTGATGGAGTTAACAAATTGGGTGGTGGGAGTGGCGCTTTCTTTCCTTAGCAGTATTCGTTCGGGGGTTTTCTGATTGGCATACTCCTCCAATAGACTCAACATCTCATTCATTTTCTCCTGCATCTCCTCTTTTTGCTTATAAACTGCTTCTTCGAATCTAGCAAGCCGATCAGAGTGAGTCGCCATATATTCTCTCATCCTAGCCTCAAATTCCGAGCTAAGTTCCTTGGGAGGGGAGCAAGGTGGGGTGTATCTCTGAAAAGTTTCGACATGTTCTCTAGAAGGCGATTCAGATAATGGTGCCGAAGTTGATCTTGAGACAGAATTGGCAGTGGCTTGTCTAAGACTTAAGGGTCTCCTTTGCCTTTCCTCAAAATAGTCAACTTTTGCCTCAAGTTTGCATAAGAGTTCATCGGGGATTTCGGTGGTTCCTCCAGATGTCGAGACTGCATTGATGGCCGCTTCTATCGTATGTTTGAATTCCCAAATCTCATTATTATCGACAGTGAGCTCTTCTATAATTGCCCAAGACTCCTCAGCATTCTTATCACGCAATTTGCCTCCCGCGGCCCTGTCGATGGTGCGCTTAGTGTGATAGTCAACATGGTCGTAGAAAATCTGAACTAATAACCAAAGGTTAATGCCATGATGAGGGATCTTGTGGAGGAGATCCTTAAAACGGGCCCAAGCCTCGTAGAAAGGTTCACCCCGCTGTTGCTCAAACATCAAAATGTCCCTTCTAAGCATTGCAGTTTTTTCTGGCGGAAAGAATTGGGTAAGGAAGCGGTTGGCGAGATTGTCCTATGTGGTGATGGATCCCGCGGGTAAACGTTCAAGCCATTGACTAGCTTGATCTCGTAGAGAGAATGGGAATAGGCATAATCGGGTTGTCTCTCTGGTCTCAACACCTGGGTCTATGGAATCTACGGTTTTGAGGATGTCCTTAAGGTGTTGGTTTGGATCTTCGGAACGAAGTCCATGGAATGCACAATCGCTTTGCACCAACCGGATGGTGTCGGATCGCAAGGGGGTCACATTGGCTCCGGTGAGCTCAATGGTGTTTCGGTAGCCTTGGTGGCTAGGTCGGGAATACTCTCCTAAGGTTCGGGGCCTAAGGGGTTCTAATGGTGGGTTCTGTTGTGGTGGGATGATGGGTTCAAAGATGTTACCACCTTCCATGATGTCGGATGGTAAAGAGTTACGAACAAAGGCACGAAGAAATAAGATAGACTAAAGAAGACCTAAAAATAAAAATAAAAATCTTACTAGAAAGGAATCTAGCAAGTAGACCTAATAAAAAGAAATCCTAACCTAGACAATAACTATTTCCCGGCAGCGGCGCCAAAAACTTGATGCGTGGGAATCGCACCTTGCTTTACCTCTCGAGGGATCTCGATAAGCTTACAACCCCCACCAGGCAGTGTACCTGATCGTTGTAGTATAGTATAGTGACAAGTACCTGGGGATTGATCGTTCAGCTTAGGAATAGTGTCGCTAGGATTAGAAAACCTAATTAATAGTTCTAGAGGTGAGGGATGATTATTTTTATATTTTTATATTTTTATGAAAGCAAGTAAAATCTCGGGTTTTGAAGGAGTGGGCGGAATTAGTTGCTATTCAACTAACCCAAAGCTATTAAAATAATGAAAATGATATTAAACTTAATTATACTAAGGTTGTGAGCAGTGGTTGGAGAAATTGTGTTTACTTAGACTTCATTACTCCCTAGATATCTTTTACATGTTAATTACTTGTTACACTTGTATGAATGACGGATTGTATTCCTTAATACCATTCGTGGGGTGGCATACATAACTCCCCAACTCTATGAGCTCTTATCTCCTCCTACACCATGACCCAGCACAACTATAGGGATTGTAAACAGTGGCTCATGCATTAAATACAACCAATAAAGACCTAGTACGCCTCGGTTCATGTTTCTTAAGACGTTCAAGCATGTTACCATTTGGAGATCTACCAGTTTTCTTAAGCCTAACATATAAATCATTCATTCAAAACAAGAATAGACAAGTAATCAACACATAATCAACATCTAGGTTTCATTAGATCTAAGCAAACACAAAAGAGATCTAGCCTAGTATAATGGAATTGAGACAAGAACAAGATATAAACAACCAACACATAGACATATTGATTGAATTGAAAGTACACTTATCTCAATTACAATGCAAGGTCTCAAGGGTTTGGAACTGTAGAACACTAATTAAGTTGGAAACATGATTAAGTGGTGGTGAGTTAGGCGTAGAAATGGAAGAAGGGAGGAGAGGAGAGAAAGAGTGGAACCTTGAAAGAAAAAGGAAAAGATTAGATTGAAAATGTATGAAAGGTCCAACCCTCTCCACATGTGGAGAGGGGTATTTATAGTTACAATATAACGCCCACTCCCGGGCTGTGGATCAGGCATACAGTGGGTAAAGACCCGTTCCTTCTTCCACGGTGTTACTTAATCTAATACTAATTAACTAATAAACTAACTAACTACGAGCTACCTTAATGCTATTACAATCATTAGGTGACCGAGACTTTTACAGGAATATTTGTATTCCTAACAATCTCCCCCTAAGCGAGGTCACCTTTGAAGTTAAGATCTTTGGTCTTTAAGCATTCTTTAGTCTTTGTAGCTCGTAGGATCTGATTCTTCTCATTTCAGCACACTTCGTACTTCAAGCAAGCGAACTTGTGATTAGAGTTCCTTTGTGATGTGTGATCTTTGAGCTTCTTTGAGATCATCAGCCAAAGTAAATCTCCCAGCTCATCCATAGTAGCATCGCCTTCATGTGATGTAGTGACTAAGGACCATCATGCTCACACCCTTCTAGATCAGGAGACTTGACTTTAGAGTTGTGGATCAGGAGACTTTTTTCCATCAGAGTTGCGGAAACGTTGTTGGTAGTCTCTCAACATTTGCTGTAGCAAGTCTCTCATCTTCATTGATAGTGTGGAGGATGTGTGAGCATGAGGTATGGATTGACCCGATTCAGCTGGAAACTGGAGCCATCAAAGCCATCTTTATATGTGTCCCTGAAATAAAACAGTTAGCAATAAAGATAGAGAACGAATATGGCTTTGTCATTCATTCTGCGAGGACAGACTACCCTCCGGTTTTGTGAAAACCGACCTGTGATCAGGTAGAGTCTCTTTTAAAGAAGACTCTCCTTGACAGGAATTTCCAGCTTGTAGTAATGAATTTTCCAAAGAATCCACTTTGGAATCTTCATACTTAGCATGTTCTCATACCGGAACGTCTCAAAGCAGACAGCACGATAGAGTGAATCGGTGAATAGATATTCACGGATTGATGAGAAATTGATTTATAGAAATCACTCGCGTGTCATATGATAAACATTTTTGAGACACGACGAGAGTTTTATACTTTGAATCACATTTCCATCAAAAATACTTTTGTTTGAAAGATATTACACAATCAATGTGCTCGAAAGATAAGTTGGTGAGCACATTGAGAGGTTTTGGCAAAAGTATCCGTCAATCCATATCCTGGAACAAGTTTGATTCAAATTTGAATCGCACCATCGTTGCTTTCCAGTTGTCACTTGATCATTGATCCAAGATGGATCTCACATGTCACCTACCAAGAGCTTGAGTGATGTTCGCTCTAGAAGGATTTCCATCGTCATTGTGAATATTTTCATATCACTCGGATGTTCTGGCAATACCACAAGGATAATGCGTAGGACTCTAAATATTTTGTCTTATTTTCCACATTGTGTGAAACAATAAGCATATTAGGAAGTGTGTCCTATCGAGATTTATGGATGATCTCATGGCTCTAGACTCAATAGTGCGTTTTGATCCGCTCCTGGAGACTGGGGAGGCGTCTCCTGTTTTAGGTATCAACATAGCTCGCAATGAGCGGTCGATACATTGCACAGGGTTCCCCGTGAGAATGAAACAAGCTCTTTTAAGAGAACTTGAGTGGTTGGGAAGTTTTGGTGCAGTACGTCACTGGGTCCATGACGTCTTGTCTTCAATACCGGCGTTACCTTAGTAACCGCCAGTAGCATATGTATTGAACCCGGTTTCTGCCCTAAGGTTGAATAATTGGAGGGCTATTTCTTTTCACCCTTTCTCATTATATTTCTTTTTCATTCTTCAACCCCTTCAGTGCTTACCGAGATTTCATCACTAGAACCTTGTTGGGTTTGTTCCAGTCCTAGCTCTATCTCAGTCCGCACTCTTCCCTTTCTCACTTTACTCCTTTTTTCATAATCATTCCTAAGGACTTCTAATCTATCTATGGATTGTCCCTGGGAAGATCCTTCCGGTTCTGGTGGATCATGGGAACTTATACCTAACCTTAACCAACCTTATAACTCCATGCATAAAGATAAATGGTCGGTCTTTGGTATAACTTCCACAAACGCCTTTTGCTCCCCCTCAATATGTGCATCGATATTCGAAAGTGTTTAGCACATATGTGGGAGTCTATTATTGAGTACAAAAGATCACTTTTGATTATCAGATTTCATATTTAAATCACATTCTCTCCCCCGATCAAAAATTTCAAATCTTTCGAGATTTTTGATCTCAATTGATTTAAATAATTTAGAAAGCGTTTTTGGGAGAGAAATGCGGTCAAGTTTAATATTTTCTGATAAAAGGAACTTTTTCATGCTCCCCCTCAAACTGTGAGGGAGGTTGTTATGTGTCAGATTTGAAGAGTTTGCAAAAGATTCGAAGTTTTAATGAAAGCTCTTTCAAAAATTTACTCATTCTGACACATAACCATCACAAATCGGATTGTTGTTTTTGTTTTGTACAAAGTGTGGGGAGTTTTGTTGATACATAAAATTTTGAGAAATCACTCTCCCCCTCAATCAATGACGGATGTGAAAGCATAAATATTTTCATAAACTATTAACGTCATTGATTGAGTGAAATTTTATCAAACTTTTGAGTTCAATTTGATTTTCATTCAAAATTTCATGGTACCACCAAGTTTTGCACAAACACTTTCCGGAAAAATCATAGAAGGGAAAGTATTCGGCGATAAAAAGAAGACTTCTCTTCTTTATCAAGAAATAATGCACTGAAACGTACATTAGATCGAGGGTGCATGAATATAAAGTAATTCACGCTCGGATGAACGGCACCCTTTGTTAGGAACAACCGTCTTTTTGGCGACGTGTTTTCCTGAATTTTGAAAACCGGGTTGCTATCTGAAGTAAAAGCAAACCATATTGAAAGAATGTTTTGAGTAACGACATGTTTTTGAAAAGAACTTTATTTGAAACCGAAAAAACTCTTGCTCAAGCATATGTATGATTCCGTGTCATTATTGAATGACATTTCTAGAAACGTACATAATATTGATTACACAAGAGACATGTCGTGAGAAGAATATTTTTGAAATTTTTGTAAAAATATATATATATATATATATATATATATTTTTTTAGATCGCTATTTATATATATATATATATATATATATATATATATATATATATATATATATATATATATATATATATATATATATATATATATATATATATATATATAGAAGTATGTACATAATTAGAGATAGGATGCAGAAGGCAAGAGAAATGTTTATATGGATACACAAGGAGAGCCATAAACAAATAACAGTACAACAGAAACATTCCAGTCAACACACATAATTGAGACACTGCACCCCATTACTGATCTTATTACTCAGTACGTTGAAGAAGACGGTAGTCCCCTTCACGAACTCTGCCACCACCGTAGCACTCCAGGCTTCGAAAGATTCTTCGTGTCTTTAATCTCTTGCGGATGCCAGCCAAAAACTTCTTGTTGCGGGTTGACTCATTTGCAGTCCAGTTATTGGTATATCGTCTAGTTCCCTGGGCATAAACGTGGTATTCTTTCACTCTGAAGTCCAGTGCCTCTTCGACCATACGCAAGGTACCATCACTGAACTTATGTATTTCATTGAAGCGCAAAACTATGGGCACATTGTACTTGTCTCGAAATACAGTTGCTAGAGGAGATTCAATGACAGTAAAATCTGCAACCCGTTCTAGACTGCTAACATTCCATAGGGGTCTTGTGAGGTTGAGCTGGGATTGGTAGCTTTCGATACCAAGCTGAAAGTCTTCGACCCGTTTCCTGATGACGATGCCCCGGATCCAGTGAAGTACAGCAAACACAAGAGACTTCATTTCACGTGATGGTAGATGATGCAGCTTCCCTTGAAGATGGAGGAGGTACAAGTCTTCGAAATCATTAGGGCGTAGGTGTTTGAAATCCCCTTCAGATATGGTGTAGTCCTTGAAGTCTGCTCGTTTGAGTGTAATGCTCTTGAGATAGTCATATCCATAGATGGGATGTATTAGAACCTTAACCACACTAATGATTTGAAGGGGTGAGCGAACTGACTTTCGGTCCCCTGGAGCTTGAAACCGATCAATGTAGAACTGTTGTTTCTTCAACCACCAGTGTGAAATGCCCAGAGATGCAGAGATATTATAGTCGCATTCTTGAATACTCCACATACTGTCGGGGACCAACTGTTCCAACCCGATGTCAGAATACTGGGCAGCTTTCATCTTAGTGATGGACAAGGCTGACTTGCATTGTCTACTCCCAAGCTTAAGATATTCAAGGTCTTTGTTGAAGAAGAATTCTGCTTGGATAGTGACGTTTCCTGGAGGCCCACCCAAGGGAAGTGGAGAGTTGTAATTATATTTCTTCATTCCTTCATCCACAATGTCATTGAACATCTTGTGGCATTCTTCCATCTGGTATTGTAGATGATTAACATCCTGATGAAAAGCTTTGACAATGTTGAATGCTGGGCCTTCCAGGTCCTTCTGAGTGAGCTTAGAGAGACCCTGTTTCTTGCAGAACCATGCGATGAATGTTCCCATATCACCAGTTTGGGAAAGTAGGGAATCTTCAGAGGGTGGAACAAAACTGGTGGTGATTGCATTGATCCAGTTGCTATCATTGGTTGGTAAATCAGAGGAAGGAATCGTCCAGTCGGGCTCAGGTGATTGTGGTTTGCTGTCATCTGGTTTCCACCATGTTTCTTTGTCATCTTTGGTTAAGGGAACTTGAGGTGGATCATTGGTGTCAGTTCTGGTGAATGATTTCCACCACTGTCTTCCAGGAATATGAGTTGTAGAAGCATCATCATCTTCGTCATCGGATGACTCATCGTGTTGTGGCGTGACTGAATCTTCATTAAAGACATGATCTTCAGTGGCATGAGATGCAATGGAGGTCGCACCAGCATCAAACGTAGTCCAGGCTGCATACTTAACATGTTTTGCTTGTTTAGACGGAGTGGACTTGGTTGACTTGTCAGTCTGATGTTTTTGAGATGATGAGGTGGGTTGCGATGATCTGCCAGGAGCTTGTGACCCACCAGGCAATGACGAAGTGCCTGATGGACCAGATGCCCCAGCAGGTGGTGGAGGTGGAGGTGGTTGTGGAGGTGAGCCAGATGGTGGTTTGGGGTGACCCTGACGCCACTGTTTTCTTTTACGTTCAATCTCCATATCCCGGGCGTGTTCCTCAGCATCATCTTGTAGAATTGATGCCTCCAGTGCCTTATACAGCTGTACGTGAGCATCGTGTCCTGTGTGTTGACCCTGCTGATACATACTGTGCTGCAGAATAACCTTCATGTCATAGATGGGAAGGTCTTTGAACCTGGACCTGAGAGGGGCTTCGAGAGCAATATTGACAGCTTCAGCAACTTGTTCGTTGATTGCCCTAGATACTTGTTGTTCAAGATCGAGATGCTCCAACCTGTATAATCTGCTGCTATGATTGGTGATTGTTTGTGGGAGTTTGAGGTTTACAAGGGTTTGAAGCATAGTGGCATGCTTGTCCAACTTCTCACGAATCTCAAGATTTTCTTGAACCGCATCAGCCGTCAAAGCAGCTAAAGTGTCCAGATCTAACTTCTTCTCAGAGTCAGCAGGAGCGGCAGATGCAGACGGTTTCTCTTGTGCGGCATCAGCTTGTGGGATGTCATCGTTGTTGGGACCCGCAGTAGACGTTGGTGCAGACTTGGTAGGAATGGTGGAGTTGTCTTGCACAATAGGCACATCTACCATTGATACAACTTCTGCATGCTCATCACCGGACTTATCACCTTCAGCATCATCTGGCTTATCCATGAGGAATTGATCGCCATAAGTGTCCAGATTCTTGTATGATGATAGTGTACCGGTGGGGCTGTCAGGTATCACCTCGAGCTTAGGATCATCTGTTTTCATTTTGAGGTTACCTTGGATATCCGGATATGCAGTGGAAACGAACTCATCATCGAGTGGATCAACAAGGGGAGCAGAATCAGCCGGTTTATCCTGTACAGGTCGTTGGCTGGTAACATCTTGTGTCGAGAGGTGTGGTTTATCACCTTTGGGAGCAGAACTGGTGTCAGTCTCAGAACTGCTGGATTTATCGGGTTGCCCGAGACTTGGTGAGGAAACATTCTCAGAAGAAATCTTAGCCGATGAGGATGTGGGTGAGCGTCTTTTGAGAATAAACTTGGTACTGGTTGATTTGGAGGCAGGAGATGATATTTTCAAGAGGGTTTGTGCTGCTTGTTCTTCTGTGGCAACATCCTTACCTTTACCGGACACTTGCAGGATCTGAGAAGATTTATCAGATTGAGGTTCTCTAATGATGACCCCACCGACTGGTGGAACCGGTGGCATATAAGTTTCCTTCAAGCTTTCAGCAGTTGCCATTTGTACCATTTCTTCCTCAGTCATAGGCAATTGAGTGGAGCACAGTGCATGATTGGGGTCTTCAGCACTTGGAGATTTAGTTTTTGAGCTGGTTCTTTTACCTCCAGTGGTCTTCTTAACCCTTTTGGAGCCTTCAGAGGAAGCAGCCGAGGTATTACCACCTTTGCGTTTCTTAGACGCAGATCTTGCGGACTTAGTGGAAACAGCTGGCTCATTAGGGGGTGCTTCCCGACTTTTCTTTAGATGTTTAAGATATTCCTCATAATATTGAGCAGACAGGATATCACGGGTTAGAAGAGCAGTGGGAATATCCATTCCGAATATGATCTCTCGAGTGCTCTTAGAATCATATTTGAGGAACCCAAGTGGATGTTCGTCAGTAGGTTGATGAAGAGGGGATTCTTATCTTGGATGAAATTTAAGAGATCGCTGAAGGCTCAGTATGATCAGCTTAGTAAACCTAACGCTTGGGATCGAGAGCTTGGCTGATCTTTTCTTGTCGTCTTTGTGTGCTTCAAGGTTAGCCTTGTCTACCAAGAAAGAGTGGATGGACTGACTGAATTCCTCCCAGATTCGTTCAGCAAAATTGATGTTCTCACTGTTGACAACCCCCCAGAGAATTTGTAGAGAAGGAGCTCTAAGTCTCTCATATCCTGATGTTTTACCAGTCAGACACAGGTTGATTAGGCTTGCAACTGCTCTTCATGGTTGATAGAGGTCATGTGTGATGACAGCAGAAAGTGTGGAGACTTGAGTGGGGTATCCAAGTTCATTGACGAAGTCAATAAGAGTAGCTGGAGTAGGTGGGGGAGTATATTCAACATTATCACCCGTTGGTAGTATTTGCAGAGCGCTACCCAGTGTTTCCATGGTGATGTTCACCCATTGCTCATCTAGTTGGCACTTGTACAGGTTGGTTGTTCTGTCAAAGCATATAGTGTTCCAGAATTGTTGTATGTAGATGGAGGGGATTGAGGAGGATGCGGTAAAGGCATTGAAGAAGGTGGTATTTTTCAGTATGTCAAGGGCAACTCTGAATATGGGATGATTCTGAGGTCTATCCGTCTTAACATAGCAGTTACTTTTCCCAATAGGAATCCACTTGTTGAATGGCAAAATGTCATCGTCAGTACGGACAGGTGGAGCCAAAGGCACTTCGACATTAGGTTCTGCCATAGGAGCTGCATTTGACAAACATCAACACAGAAGAAAACCATATGTGAAGGTGAGTGTTAGCAGTAGGAGAAACCCCAGAATTACATGTTAAGTCAGTAGAAACAAGGCCGAGGGTTTCGTATTGCAAGTAATGAGTACTCAAGAGAATTATACAACACGTAGAGAGGTAGTTAGGACACTTAAACATTAGTGTCAAACACACCAACCCATGCATAAAACCTTAGATGTCTACACATAATCACACATTCAGACCACAACCAAGGTATATGACAAAGTATGCCAAGAGAGTTTCCAGTTTGACATAAACGCAGATCACTTGAGCGCAGACAAGAAACCTATTTAACCGCAATGTTGAAATCCCAACCCAAGTTAACCGCAACAGGTAGTGATAACCGCAACCAAATGAACCGCAACTCGAGGTCAACGCACATCAAGTTATCCGCAAGTATAGGTAACCGCAGTCAATAAAATTAATCTAACCGCAACAAGCACAAGATCTAACCGCAATCAAAAATCTAGATCTAACTGCAATTAAAAACTAGATTTAACCGCAATCAAAAACTAGATCTAACCGCAATCAAGATCCAGAATTAACCGCAATCAAGATCCAGAACTAACCGCAATCAAGAAATAAATCTAAACGCAGTCAAGAAATAGATCTAACCGCAATCAAGAAATAGATCTAGCCGCAATCAAGCACAAGATCTAACCGCAATCAAAATCTAGATCTAACCGCAATCAAAAACTAGATCTAACCGCAATCAAAAACTAGATTTAACCGCAATCAAGAGCAGAATCTAACCGCAATCAAGCACAAGATCTAAACGCAATCAAAAACTAGATCTAACCGCAATCAAAAACTAGATCTAACCGCAATCAAAAACTAGATCTAACCGCAATCAAGAGCCAGAACTAACCGCAATCAAGAAATTGATCAAAACACAGTTAAGAACACACTCCGCAATACATAACCTCTAATAGAACCAAGATTTGACACTTAAACTAGAACAGAGATCAAATAACCTAAGTACCAACATCATTATTATCCCACCTATCATCAACAACACTACCCTTGGAGTAATAGACCTAACCGCAAGCCTATCAAATCCACGATCTACAATTCGCGACTAAGAATCTCACATACATGCAATGAACGAACAATAACATGAATAATAAAACAGCATGATCTAACCTATTAGACACCAATTCGTTAGTACGAAATATTGATCACCGCGGATATCCACCTAAAAATGATGCAACGAATGAGAAATTTGAAAACAAGGAACATAATAGCAAACGTAAAGATAGAATCACTTGACCTACCAAGAATCGAGCACACTGGAATCACAATTAAGACTTAATCGCAGCACTTAAATAGCAAATGAGTGAATAGTGATATGAGTTGTGATTAGAATTATTCTAAACGCAAGAAATAAAGTTCCTTAAGTATGGGATGAAATGTAAATTGCAAAATGACACATCTAGTCCCTGAACTCTACTTATCACTTAAAAACTACTAAAGCGAGTGTCCACGATTAGTCCCTGCAGTTATGAACTATGCCCAGGCAAAGAGGAAGTCAACAAGACTAACATAAAGTATCATGATGCACAATAAGAGATGCAGCAGACAACATAAAGCAAGCACATAGGCACAATGTGAAGTAACAGACTGTACACATAAAGTTAACCTGAACAAATTAATAAATGAAAAACAAACACACAGAATGTACACACATCTATTGACATAGGATATAAACAGTGAATGGGTTAGTGGGTGAACAGTGAAGCCCGAGTCCTGAAACTAAGTAATCAGGAGTCCATATGATGTCGACTCACGTGTGGGCAGACATGTCTCTAGTAGCCGGATGTATCAGTGTCTTTGGGCGCCACACGCTGGTTATAGTGGACATGTTGTGTAATCCCTTGGTAACACCTGTGTTAGTGGTACACACACATGACCATTTGTGACCATTCATCACGAATGTTCTACCAGTTGGTATCCATAACCCAGAAGATCTAAACTTGTGACGAGTTTCATGCATGGTTACATTCTTGTGATGAGTGGTACTATGATCATATTTCCTTGGTCTATGTCTCAAAGGTTTAACTGATTTAAGACCATTTAATATCTGTGATGTGGGTTTTGGCCTTACAGGGTTAGTCAAACAAGGTTTTTTGTCCACCTGAGAAACACATCGTTTATTCGAGAATTTAGATCTTTCAAAACAAAAAATCTTTGGTTGTCGAGTGGTAGTTTGATAACAAACATTTTCCAAAACAGGTTTTCCCAAGATAGACGGTTTTGAAAGACTGAGTCTCTTTTGACCAAAAACAGTTGGTTGCCTAATGTTGGTTTGATAATCAACTTTTTTTAGGACAGGTTTTCCCAAGATGGATGGTTTTGAAAGATTGAGACTCATTTGACACTTTGAAACAACACTTGGCACTGTGTGCATACTAGGAGTATTAGTACATGTGGTCAGACTTAGAGTGGAGAAATCATCGAAGTTAGCAAGATGTGAAACAGTCTGATTGATGTTCTCAGTATTAGTATGTTTAAGTGACTCGTGTAGTTTATTACATTTCTCCTTGAGATTCTCATTATCAACACGTAATTTAGTAATTTTGCAATTAGTTTCATACGCATTGAATTTCCATTTGGCGGCATTTTGTTGCTCATACATCTTGATTTGATTCTTAAGACAGTTGATAGTTGAGTCCTTGTCATGCAGTTGAGTTTTCAGATTGTTGATTAGAAAATATTCTTTAAGATCAGGCAATTCGGGATTAAAATACGGTTTGCTGTTTTGAAAGCATTCTTCTTTACATTGTATTTCAAGTTCAAGATCAATGCAGTGTTTTTGTAATTGTGAAAACCTTTTTTGTAATTTTGAAAAACTTTTTTGAAGTTGATTAAATGCCTCTTTATCAACCATGGTCTGGTCCAGTGTCTTAGAAAACTCAACTTTCAGACAAGGGTTTTCATCAAACAAGTCATTTTTGAATATATCATACAGATCATTTTCTCCCCCTTTATAACACATATTTGTTGAATTAGTTAAGAGTAGTGCACTGTCAACCTGTCGTAACAGATTTGTGTTATAACTAAGATTGATTTGATCTGTATGATGACTTAGGTTTGATGGTGTGTTGTATTGATCAATTGATGATACCTCTTTGATTGAGTTTGGTGTGGGAAAGTTCACCATAGCCTGGGTCACTGATTCAGCAGAAGTGACTCTGTTATCATTTTCAGCATTCATGAGTTCATTTTTGACCAACTTTGCATTCACTGTTAAACCCAACCTCAAACTATCACATGCTTGATCATCATGAGACTCGGCCTTGTCGTCATTTCCAAGTTCAAGTATTGGCTGTCTCTCAACGTACTCTTTTACCTTGTCCAGGTATTGACGTAGCATATCTCTAAATTGATCAACATCTATCTTTGTGTGTTCAGTGAAGCACTTCATAGTCATCTGACTGTCGTAATCATAGATCACGGAGTATTTGGAGTCAAAAAAATTATTCAGTTGTTTACTGAGCACTCCTAGGGCTGCAGAGGATCCCTCGTTAGATGTTTCTTTTCTGACCAATCGTTGTCGTAGTTGATCCAAATTCAAGATCATGATTTCCGTGAATGACTGGACATCTTGACCGAAAAGTGTCATGAATGCACGTTCAAAACCCATTACGAATCCATTGCCCTCAAGCAGCCTAGAAAGATGTGACTGAAGTGTATGGAAGCATTCAATGTGACATTCACTTGCCAGTTCAAGTAGTTTGTATGACTGAGAAGGCTCATTCCCTTGAAAGTCCGAGCATGATTGTCCACCAGAGTCAACATACGATACTGGTCCTTTCATTTGAAGATTTGCAAGGATAAAATCACATGTGAAGGGATAACCGCAAGATATGCTAACCACAGGACCTAACCGCAAAAACTAATCGCAGTGTACTTGACCGCAAGATACTTAACCACAATGAGTTAACCGCAACACACTTAACCGCAATGAGTCTAACCGCAACACACTTAACCGCAATGAGTCTAACCGCAACACACTTAACCAAACGCAGAATATTTAAGCGCAGAACCTAGACGCAACACGCAAGCTGAGGGAGACTTAACCGCAGAATCTACTCGCAGAGACAAGCGTCCAAAAATGTCACTTTCATTGCGTTTTGTTTGTATTCTCGAAATAGTAACCGCAGCAATCCAAACGCAGATTACAGGACTTAATCGCAACCAGGCAATGGAACAGTGGACTTAACCGCAACCTAGAAATTCGCCTAAAAACAATTCCAAACTTCAATAGCTTGATGATATTGTAACACACTCTACACTACAATGTTCCACAAACACTAATGAACATAAAAGGACATCACAAACATGTATAACAACACTAGATGGATGAAACCAATATGTATTCCAAGAAAGTGGCACTAAACTCACAAAACCACTCAAAACATCATCAAATTCGATTCTACAAGGCCCTAAGATGAAACCTTGGCTCTGATACCAATTGTAGAACACTAATTAAGTTGGAAACATGATTAAGTGGTGGTGAGTTAGGCGTAGAAATGGAAGAAGGGAGGAGAGGAGAGAAAGAGTGGAACCTTGAAAGAAAAAGGAAAAGATTAGATTGAAAATGTATGAAAGGTCCAACCCTCTCCACATGTGGAGAGGGGTATTTATAGTTACAATATAACGCCCACTCCCGGGCTGTGGATCAGGCATACAGTGGGTAAAGACCCGTTCCTTCTTCCACGGTGTTACTTAATCTAATACTAATTAACTAATAAACTAACTAACTACGAGCTACCTTAATGCTATTACAATCATTAGGTGACTGAGACTTTTACAGGAATATTTGTATTCCTAACAGGAACCCTTGAAAAACCTGTAAAAGAGGCACCAAAATCGTCTTTAGGGTTTCACCAAAACTTCTTCTCTCTTTATGAAAAAAACTAGAAAACTATATATAGGAAAAACAGGCTGACGGCGTCAAGAATTACTTGTGACGCCGTCACCTCGCCGCCATATACTTCCTCGGACGGCCTTGATCCACTTATGACGGCCTATGTGACGCCGTCACCACCCACGGTATATTATTTTTGCCACTTTGACGCCGTCACAAATCCTTCTGACGCTGTCACCACCTTCGGTGTTTAATTCTTCATGTCTGACGCCGTCACCTTGTATTTTCAGCATGGAAATTTGGTACTTAGCCGTTTTCTTCACTTTTATGCTCCAAAAACGTCCAAAATAGCTTCTTTTCCAGAATTCACTCTCCAAACACCTAAAATCACAAAAGGAACAATTTAGGGCAATATTTGATCAAATAAAGTCGGATTCGGGCTTAAATGACCCTCTAAAAACGGATCATTTTTCGCCTCATCAGGTACTACGCGCTTTGTTTTTGTCTTACGTCCGGTATCTGGCTTCTTGCTTGTGTGATCTACCTTTCTTGTATCGACAGGTTTTCAGGGCTCGCCCTCCGGTGGATCCCGTCGTCAGACGTTTAACCTCAGAGGATCCGGAGGTATGATTATTATATATATATATATATATATATATATATATATATATATATATATATATATATATATATATATATATATATATATATATATATATATATTTAGCAGGTTTCCTTTACTGACTTTGTGCTTTTCAGAACGTGGTGATTCTTCCGAGCCTTTTGTTCCCGGCTGGAAGCTGACTGCTGGGGAAAGTTTGAAAAATGCGGAAGTGTGTCGCGATTTGATGGTGCACCTTGCCCCCCGGCTGTTCGGATAGAGCAGTCAAGTTTGACAGATTATCAGGCCACTCAGCGCGCTTGGTTTGAGCTGACCAGGAGTTCTCTGGCCCAGGCCGATGCGATTAAGCGGTTTGAGAATCTGAGTTATCATTACGGTCAACTGTATCAGACTCATCAAGCTTGTGAGGATTCTGCCGCTAAGTTGAAGGACGTTGAGGTTCGCCTGGGTGAGCAGAGTCAAACAGTGGAGGAGTTGACTTAGTATAACAGAGAGCTCCACCAGCAGCATCAAGGTTGTGCTAACCGTGAGGCGGACTTATCCGGTCAGTTGGTTTTGGTCCAGCGAGAAAGGGTTGAACTGCAGGGTAAGACTTTGGAACAAACTAATCGGATAAAACAGCTTGAAGATCTTTTGGCAAGCAAGGATGCGGCTCTGGAAGAGTCAGAGAGGAAGGCCGCTGGGCTGGCTGGAGAGGTTGAGAAGTTAACTGTGGCGGGGAGCCAAGCGGAAATTCTAAGGCACAATTATGTGCGACAACTCATTCCAACGGTTGTGAAGAGGTTCCAAGAAAGCGAGGAGTATCAGATGGCCTGGGGTGAAGTGTTTAACGCTGCCTTGGACGCCGGCTGGCTGGAGGGTATAGAGTGTGATCATACGGAGGAACAAGTAAGGGCGTATATTGCCTCTAGGGAAGGTTTTGACGCTGCTGCCGTTCAAACTTTTCGTGCTTCGTATGATGAGACGTTCCTTCGTCCTTTTCCTTATCTTGAGAGAGTGGCCTCCTCATTCCATCTTCCCCTCACTGATATTATGAACATCCTCCCTGCTGGTGAGGGGAATACCGTTGGGGCTGGTGCGTCCGGTCAGGATTCCTCCATTCAACCTTCTCAGGCTTCTTAGTTGTTTTGTGAGGTTATGTACTTGTGAAGATGTTTGGTCCATTAGACAATTTGAACATGTAACCTTTTATATTCTTGATACTTTGATTTGTACAGTATATATCCTTTTAGGGCTGCGGCCAATATTATGCTTTAGTTTTGCTTACTTTGTGTTGTGGCCAAGCGTGTTTATTTAATGCACCATTCTGAACGTTTATCCGTAGGGTTTTTTGCCTCGCGTGCCGTTGTTGTGGGCACTGGGCGGAATTTACATGTTCTTCACCTTGCGTGCCGTCGTTGTGGGCACCGAGCGGAATATACACGTTCTTCGCCTCGCGTGCCATCGTTGTGGGCACCGAGCGGAATATACATGTTCCTCGCCTCGCGTGCCGTCCTTGTGGGCACCCAGCAAAATATACACGTTCCTCGCCTCGCGTGCCGTTGTTGTGGGCACCGAGCGGAATTTATGTTGCATGTCGTCGTTGTGGGCATCAACATTTTTTATCTCGTAGTTAATTCTTCATCGGTACCCGGATGGAGGTAGCTAATCCCCATCCGTGTTTCCGTTTGGTTTTCTATATCAAAATGATGGAAAACTTTCCCTCCTTTTCGCCTGAGGAGGGATGATTTATATTTGCATTAATTAACACATGTTTTTAGGAGCCATCGTCCTTACATTCGGAATTCTAAACAGAATAAAAGTTATAAGTAACACTTCCTGAGGTTTATGGCGTGCCACTTTCGAGGCACCTCCTGATCGTCCATCGTATACAACTTATAAGATCTATTATGATATGCTTCCGTCACGTGGTATGGACCCTCCCACTTCGGGCCTAACTTTCCTTGATCTTCCACATGACTTGCTTCATTCCTTCGGTAGACAAACTCTCTGGGTTTAAATGATACCGGCCGAACTTTCCGGTTGTAGTATTTTTCCACTTTTGTTTTGTATTTGGCCTCCCGGATGGCTGCTTCTTCCTTCCGCTCTTGTAGTAAGTCTAGGTTTAAGCGTAACTTCTCCTCATTCATTTCATCTCTTATCATCATGGTCCAATGGGTTGGCATACCTATCTCTGCCGGAATGACCGCTTCACTTCCGTAGGTTAAGCTGAACGGAGTCTCTCCGTTACTCATCTTTAGTGTTGTACGATGTGCCCATAAGACATTTGGTAGTTCGTCTACCCATCCGGCCTTCTCTCTTCCCAGCCTGGTCTTTATGCTATTCATCAAACTTTTGTTTGCGGCCTCTACCAGCCCATTGGCTTGTGGGTGAGCCGCCGCTGTGTTGATTTGTTGGATGTCCAGCTGCTCGCACCATCTTTTGAATGGATCATTTTTGAATTGTGTCCCGTTGTCGGTGACAATGATTCTTGGGAGGCCGAACCTACAAACAATGTTGTCCCAGGTGAACCTCTTAACTTCCTTTCCGGTTATCCGTGTTAACGGCTTGGCTTTGATCCACTTGGTGAAATAATCTATGGCCACTATCACGTACTTGGCCTTTCCGGCCGACTGAGGTAACGGGCCCAAAATATCCATCCCCCACTGGTAGAACGGCCATGGTGCCATGATTGACGTCATCGGTGTTTTTGGAAGCTTTGGCACCTTTGCATGGAAAGGTGCCAATAATACCGATGCATCATAGGCCAGTAATACCCCTGCCTCATGGCCTTAGCTACAACCATCCGCGGTTCCGAATGCATTCCGCAAGCACCCATGTAGATTTCCCAGATGACATAATTGGCTTGTAGGGGCCCCACGCATCTTAGCATTCATACCAAGTAAGACCTTTTAAATAGCACCCCTTCTTCCATGACATACTGATTTATTTTCATCCTTAGTGCCCGTGCTTCGTTCTTGTCCTTCGGCCATATCCCTTCTTCCAGACATTTGATTATGGGTGTCATCCAGTTGTCCCCTTCTTCTTCTACTACGGTGTTTACTTCCTGCTTTTCTATTGATCTCTCCGTCAATACTTCTACCAGAACCTCCTTCGCCAAGTGGTCGAACGCCACTGTGGCTAGCTTGCTCAATACATCTGCCTTTTGGTTCCGAGTTCGAGGGATATTGCTAATGGAGAATTGTTCGAATCCGGCTATCAGTCCCTTCGTCTTGGCCAGGTATTTAATCATGTTTGTGTTGGTGGTTACGTAATCACCGTTTATCTGGTTAGCAACTAGCTTTGAGTCAACATAGACCTTGATCTTCCGTACTCCCATGTCCATGGCAATTCTTAGACCGGCCAACAATGCTTCATACTCAGCTTCATTGTTCGTCGTCTTTTCAAAGTTGAGACGAAGGGCATATGTATATTCCGTTTGAGATGGACTGATGAGAACTAAACTTGCTCCGGCACCTTTTTGATTGGACACTCCGTCCGTGTACAATGTCCAACGTCCGACCTCGTCTTTATTCGGTTTGCAGGCAAGCTGCTGGAAGTAGTTGGACGAGTGATTTCCGATGGGCGTTTCTGAGAGAAAATCCGCTAAGACATGTCCCTTAATCGCATTTCTCTGAATGTACTCTATGTTGTAAGCCCCCAACTCTACGGAGTATTTTGCGATTCCCGGATGCCTGAGCCTTGTTAAGAATCTGCTTGATAGGCTGATCAGTGATAACCTTGATCGGGTGTGCCTCAAAATATCGTCGTAACCTTCTTGATGCGTGCAACAGGGACAATACCAGCTTTTCCATAGGGGCATAATTTTTTTCGGCGTCATTCAGTGTTCTGCTGACATAACGGACTGGGCATTTTCTTGCCCTTCTTTCCGCCACCAATACAGTGCTAACGGCCTCGTCCGCCGCCGCTAGGTATACATATAAGGTTTCCTTGGCGACCGGAGTAGTCAGAGATGGAAGGTCCTCAATGAGTTGCTTCATGTCTTGGAAGGCCATTTCCGCTGCCTCCGTCCACCGGTACTCATTCTTGTTTTCTTTGGTGATGTTTTTCAGGGTTTCAAAGAAAGGTAACGATCGTTCGGCCGACCTAGAGAGAAAATTGTTCAACGCAGCTAATTTACCGCTGAGGCTCTGCATCTCTCTTAATGTCCGGGGCGACTTCATGTCTACTATTGCCTTAGTTTTCTTTGGATTGGATCGTATTCCTTCCGAGGTAACTAAATATCCCAAGAATTTGCCTTCCTCCATTCCGAACGAACATTTCTTGGGGTTGAGTTTCATGTTGATCCTCCTCAAATTATCGAACATCTCGGAAATATCTTCTATCATTCCCCTCTCCTCCCGGCTCTTAATCACCATATCGTCTACATAGGCCTCCAAGTTTCTTCCCAGATGTGTTCGGAAGGCTGTGTCCACTAGCCGCTGGTATGTTGCCCCAGCGTTCTTAAGACCGAATAGCATCTTGGTGTAGCTAGATTCAAGGAAGAGAATGATGAGGTTGCTTACCAAATGCCTTACAAGATTGAGCAATACCGCCTTCTCTCTAATTTCGAAAAGGAACACAAGCAAGCGGCTTATTATAGGAATGATGAGGATAGACGTAGAGGAGTAGAGTATGTGAAGAATAGAATGCTTGGTTTCTACAAAGAATGCTTGCAACTAGGTCCGGAAAACAAAACTGGTTTAGAAGACGACCTAGAGAGTGAAACCAATGATGAGATCACGTAGTAACCCATGACCTTGAGTCTAGCTACAAGACTCGTAAATAAAGAAAAGCGCTTCTTGGGAGGCAACCCATGCTTTGTGTGATTTTATTTTGTTTGTTTGTTATTTGCTTCCGTATGCATGCTTTATTTTTATTGTTGGTAGATCATGTTTCTCAATTAAAAAGTGGAAATACTTTATTTTGTTGTTTTGGCCTAGTCTTAACTCCACCTAAAGGTATTTTTGCAAAAGATAAATGTAAGGGGAAACCCCAAATATGTTTTTAAGAAACAAACCGATCATGATTCTCCACAATATTAAATGAACATGTGTATTCGTATTTGTTAGAGTCAAATGCTTGTATTGAGTCATAATGAAGTTTTGCAGGATTTTCCAGGAAGTAGGACCAAGTTTTTCCAGAAATTTTCCGGAAACTTAACATAAGAATTTCTGCAGGTCAATCCTGACGGCGTCACGAGTTAACTCTTGACGGCGTCACGGGCATAAAAATCTGGAAATTTTACCGGTTTTGTTTTTCTAACAGAGTCTTATGGTTTTTGCGAATTATTAAGTGTTAACCTCGCCTTTTTATAAAGATAACGTCACACATGTGAATTGGACTAGATTAGTAACATGTAGTACCCGCAGGGACTACTATCGTACATTAGGCAAAGTAATGTTGTAATAAGCCTATAAATACCCCTCATGACTCTCCATGAGGGGTGTGGGAAATTGTGTATCTTTACTTTCATCTTAATATTATCCATTTTCTCCACCCTCTCTCTACTTGCTCTCTCTAAAAAACATGTATTCTTTCATCATGTTTGATCAACCTAGACCTCCCGAATCACATAAATCATCTATATTTTCGGTCCTACAATTGGCATCAGAGCAATGGTGGTATTGATTTGTGTGGTTCGTATATGTTTTTAAGCTGTTTTTACCCATACTTTTCGGATCTGAAAATTTTTTTCTTATCTTTTGGGTAACAGTTTTTCTAAAACAGTTTTTTGTATCTAAATGGTCAAAACAAAAGTCACAAGTTCACAACTTTTTGCATCTTAATATGTTTGTGACTGGTTTTCATCATTTCCGTGAATCTGTGGTCTCAAAACTAGTCAATAAGTGGACTGTTTTATGGTCTGGAAAAACATGTCGGAATCTTTGGACGGAAAGTCATCGGAAAACTCATCGGAATCTGCAGAGACTCGCTGGAATCTGGTCGGAATTTCTTGTATAAGAAATTTTCGAAGTGTACTAGTTATCGAGAATACGTTTTCGAAAAGTACTATTTATCGAGAATACGTTTTCGAAAAGTACTATTTATCGAGAATACGTTTTCGAAAAGCTTGTCAGATTCACGTTCTCGATAAATGTGTATTCTCGATAAGTGTCAAAGTTTCGAAATTTTAAAGATATGTAATGTTTTGAAAACGTAAGATGGGGATGAAGAAAGACCAAGACCACAAACCAAATACCAAGACTCAAAGTTGAACCACAACTTATACATCAACAGTCCAAGATGCAAAAAGAACTCAAAAAGATAAGAAGACGAAATGAATAAGACTATCTCAGCCTTGACCAACATTATACCATAACCAAATCACAGATCCACATGCTCACAAGTCACTCCCCAACTCTCATTCACCATTCTAATCAGATATGTACCAACAAACAAAAGATCTCAGCAATATTTCAACTTTTTATCTAATCTTTAAAAGATTTTTTTTAGTTGAAATAATATCTTCACAGATCTTAACACGAAAAATTGAAAGCATCTATTGATCTCAGTTTTGTTCTTTTTTGTGGGCTGCCCTCATAAATCAAGCAAGAAAAGAAACAAAACATCATCGATCCATGTGGAGAAAAACTCTCTTTCAATATCCGAACAAACAAAGATAGAACATAAACAACTGGTGTTTAACTCAATCTCATTGTTCAATTTGAAAATCAAAACGAAAACACAACAAGAACCTACCCGTGACCCCTTTTTTGAAAGGATTGTGAAGCCATCCGTGTGGCATGTACTCAAACAAGAAGCAAGCAACATGAATGTCCTTGATTGTGTTTGTGAGAATCGATCAGACAGTTATATTATGGTCTATTGGATTTGTTGTATGATCGGTGAAGATGGCTTCGATTGAGACTGGTGACACGAAGAAGTATATGGTGAGAGGATATGAGATGAGAGGAGGGGGCGGAATAAAATAGCAAGTGTGTTTAGGGTTAGGATAAAGTGATGTGCGTTTAGGTTAAATGTGTGTTTGTGCAAGTTATAAACGGACATCATACTTGGAGTGGGTTTGTTGGTTATGGGCTGAATCAATACATATGGACTGAGGTGATTGATTATTGAATTGGATCGAGTAATGATTTAATTATGGGCTTTTTAATCCGACAATTGGACTTTATCAAATGGTGATGGATTAAACTAGCTTATTGAATTTGCAAATAAAAAATTGTTATCTAAAATTTTTTTTACAAAAATATTGGATACAATTTTTTATTTTGGTAAATGAGTGGTATTTTGGTATTACAAAATTCACGGGGATACATCATTCACGGCTAGAATTGTTATGGTTTGAAAAGAAAATGACTACGGAGTTTTTGTACGATATTATTGATTTGATTTTGAAGTGGCATTTCAAAAAGTGTACTTATTTATCTCAAAGTCTAGGGATGGTTGGATGCACGACTGTTGATGATAACTTGTCTGCGCAAAGTAAAAAATTCAGTCTTGACAATCTAGTTATTACTGATGTAAGGAGTTACGTTGTAGTGCTCACAGTATAGCTATCACTTAAAGGAGTTACGTTGTAGTACTCAGTGTCACACGAAGTAGTGGATTGTTCAAGTGGCGAATATTTCGTGCAACCTCATACTTATAGGAGTTACATTGTAGTGCTCAGTATAGGTATTAAGTCACATCTATCGTACAAGCATTAAGTCACAAGATGGGATGATTACTTCTTTTTCAAGCTGGTCATATCGGGCAGTCTCCATATGTGGTCATTACTAGTAGCCGGTGAATTACAAGGAGGTTCGTTTAAAGGTTGTTTTGAGAGAATAGTATTGAGAGTATATTTTTGCGACATATACTCACAAATTATGCTTACACGGTCTATCTATATTGCATCAGAAGTGTAAAGTACGGGTAATTTTGGCATGTACACTCAATAGTATGATGATTTCGATACATCGCAACCATCAGGAGGGAGAAGAACATGCCAAAAGAAGTAGTGTTTCATCTCTAGTACGTTGGTTGATCGAGGGAATTGTGCTTACACTGGAACCGAAGAAGTACTAATGATGTGTACATCGGAGCGTATTACCAACCTTCTGTGCAATGTTATGTGAGTTATATTGTCGTGATGCTCCCTGAACGACAACCATGTGCCTACACTTTTGAATCTACTTTATCTGCTGCGTGATGAAAAGAGAGTTGTCGGTTCAGGAGGGAGCAGGAAAAAGAAATAAAGGCTCACTAGTTAGGAGGGAGTAATAACCTAACTAGACCATTACAGTTGAAGTTCAGAGCTACAAATACCTTTGCCGTCAGTGTCAAAGATCATACGCTGAGATCGTCGGAAAAGAGAACTTCAAGTCTGCCTCAGTATCTAGACTACAGAGACTCTGCGCTTCAACAACGTCAACATAGTTTACTATTGTTGTAATTTTACATTGTTAATGTATTTATAGGTCTCATTGTAACCATTCACGTGTGACGATATCTTGGAGGGAGATTGTTAGCCTCGCTTTTTTATAAAGATAACGTCACACATGTGAATTGGACTAGATTACTAACATGTAGTACCCGCAGGGACTACTATCGTACATTAGGCAAAGTAATGTTGTAATAAGACTATAAATACCCCTCATGACTCTCCATGAGGGGTGTGGGAAATTGTGTATCTTTACTTTCATCTTAATATTATCCATTTTCTCCACCCTCTCTCTACTTTCTCTCTCTAAAAAACATGTATTCTTTCATCATGTTTGATCAACCTAGATCTCCTGAATCACATAAATCATCTATATTTTCGGTCCTACATTAAGTTTTATAATCTCCAAGAAATCTGCAAACTTCATTCCACAAGCATTATATCTTACTTTGTTTTCTAGGATTTAGTAACTTATATAGGATGCCGCCGATTTTATGCGAGGTTGTCTTGTCTATTTCTCAGGATTTACAGGTTATGTACGACAAGAAGATGATTTATATTCTGGAAGGGAAGCTTTGATTGTTCATTTTCTTGGAGGAAGATTTAACCTGGCCACCTAATTATCCATACCGAGCGAATCAAGGGAGTATTTGATTTCATTTGTTTTACTTATTTCACTTTTACATTCTTTACTTGAACATTGGGGACAATGTTCATCTTAAGTGTAAGGGGAGGGTAAAATGATGATACCTTACAAATACACTTTCGCTTGAGTTTGCTTTGTTTAATGGTAGGTGTGTAATAAAACTATGAGAAACACTTGTTAGTGCAATTTTAGCGCCAAATTTAAAATTTTTTACAACATTTAGGAGTGAAACTTGAGCCATAGCAAGCGTCTCATGGATAGGAGATTGTATGACTAGCACATAACCGTATATTCAGAAAAATTTTCCACCCAAATATGTGAGGTTCGCCTTTAGATTTGATAGGAAAAGCATTTACTATTAGTGCTTATGAGTGTACCGGTAGCATTTAGATTCTAGAGCTTGCGTTAGTGATGCATCCCGAGACCGCTAGTGAGACTACATTCGTGTGGTAGGATTTACTACATGATAAGAGGCATTAGGATCACCCTTGTGTTAAACATGTGTTATAATTACTTGACCATTTAAGTCATATTACTTGACTACTTAAGTCAATTGATTTTTCCGACACCATTAGCGTTGTACTCATTTTTAGTACACGAAACCCCTAGTACACCCCTCCGAGCCTATCTTTTCGTTTCTAACTTTAAGCATCTTACTTAAAGGAAGAATTTGTTACACCCCACTTAAATGTACACCCAAATCGCCTTAGCCTTCCGTGTGTGCACTCATCTTTAGTGCGTTATTGTTATTTGTTAAACCCTAAGTTAACTATCTAATTGATTACATGGTTGCTAAGTCGAGTCATATCCTTGTACATATTGTTTTGGGACGATTGGGATTCATGGGTAAAGTACTTATTTTATGGAGTAATGGGGAAGAACATCATATATTACCCCCCCCCCCCCCCCCCATATGTACGTTAATCTTAAAAGTGCTCCAAGTGTTTTGATTTTCTTGATTCGAGTCATTAGATTAGTTTATTGTAAAGTATGTAAAAATTCAAGTGTAAGGGGAATGTTCATCCCCTATGATGTATTATTTCGGATGGTAGGGTAAGAGTGCAAGCAAAAAAAAAAAAAAAAAAAAAAAAAAAAAAAAAAAATAGAAAAAGGAAAAAAGAAAAAAAAACATACGGACTACCATCCCTTTTTATTCTATGTTCATTTTATGTTTTTGTTATTTTCCATTTATTAGCTTAAGTCGAGGCTAGTCTTGGCTTAGCAACGCCATATTGTACATGTAATTAACCAAGATTGTTAACTCGCCACCAGTAAAGACTGCCTTTATCCAACAAAACCGTGTATTTCATATCCCTACACCTAACGTTACAACCCTTTAAAAGACCTCTTTGATAGTTTATCCTATGTGCTTACGCCATATGGTGGAGGTTTGATCCTTTCCCAAGCCTATGGTAATCTATTTTGCTATGACAGGTAGTGAGAGATATCTTCCGTTTCCATATTGTAATCTATACTTTATTACACCCGAGAGATGTGAGTATCTAAACACTATTTGTGAGGTGCTTGTGTATGATCTCCGTGCTTGTCTATTGG
Organism: Artemisia argyi; assembly: GCA_030686995.1. NCBI lineage: Eukaryota > Viridiplantae > Streptophyta > Magnoliopsida > Asterales > Asteraceae > Artemisia > Artemisia argyi. Next base: position 138,200,888 of record CM060677.1, read on the forward strand.
TCTTTAGTGGAACGATTATTTGTTGTAATTACTTTTATATTAGTGTTAAATGACCCCTAACTTGTATTTTGACTAGAATAAAAGCGCATTTGCTTGAGGACAAGCAAATCTCAAGTGTAAGGGTATATGATGAGGCGAAAAATAAACCACTTTTAGGGGGTCATTTAAGCCCGGAATTGAATTTATTTGATCAAATATTGCCCTAAATCGTTCCTTTTATGATTTTAGGTACTTTGGGAGTGAATTCTGGAAAAGAAGACATTTTGGACGTTTTTTGAGCATAAAAGTGAAGAAAACGGCAAAGTCTTAATTTTCCAAGCTGGGAACAGTAGGTGACGGCGTCAAGAAGAAAATCTTGACGGCGTCAAGAGTAATTTCCATGACTTTCCATGACGACCCAGTACAGAATTGACGGCGTCACAAGGTAGGGCGTCAAGAGTAAAATGCATGACGGCCTGGAAACACATAACACTTGACGGCATCAGAAGTAGATCAAGGCAGTCCGAGAAGTATTTTGGCGGCGAGGTGACGGCGTCACAAATTTGTTCTTGACGCCGTCAGACCCTATTTCCTATATATAGTTTTCTAATTTTTACACATTAGGAGAGGAAGTTTTGGAGAAACCCTAAGGCCGAACCTAATACGATTTTCACAGGTTTTTCAAGGGTTTTCAGCCCTTGAAACCTTACAAGTGTAATTGAGATAAGTATTCTTTTAATTCAACCAATATGTCTATGTGTTGGTTGTCTATATCCTGTTCTTGTCTTGATTCCACCATGCTAGGCTAGATCTATCTTGTGTTTGCTTAGATCTAATGAAACCTAGATGTTAATTATGTGTTGATTACTTGTTTATGGTTGTATTGGATGAATGATTTCGATGTTAGGCTTAAGAAAACTGGCAGATCTCCAAATGGTAACATGCTTGAACGTCTTAGGAAAAACATGAACCGATGTGCACTAGGTTTTATTGGTTGTATTTACTGCATGAGTAATTTCTAATGATCCCATGTTAGGAGTTTTTAACGGCTCGAAATTGGAGTGAAGTAGGCACTCATAGGATTGGGGAAGTAAGTGCGCCACCCCATGAATGGTATTAAGGAATAAAATCCGTCATCCACGCAACTATAACAAGTAATTAACGTGTAAAAGATGTCTAGGGAGTAGCGAAATCTAAGTAAACACATTTTCTCCACATATTGCTCACAACCTTAGTTAATTTAGTTTTATTTTCATTTCTAGTATTTTATTTTGATTGCATCTTAGTATTGGGTTAGTTGACTAGCAACTAATTCCGCCCATATCCTTCAAACCCGAGCTTTTAATTTGCTTTCTAAAAAATATAAAAATACAAAAAGAATCATCTGTCATCTTTAGCACTAGTAATTAGGTTTTCTAATCCTAGCGACACTATTCCTAGCTGAACGATCAATCCCCCGGTACTTGTCACTATACTATACTACAACGATCAGGTACACTGCCTGGTGGGGGTTGTAAGCTTATCAAGATCCCTTGAGAGGTAAAGCCTGGTGCGATTCCCACGTATCACCAACCCAAATCCAACTTGAGCTCCAAGTTACATATACTATATAAACAAGGTTAAGATTCATTATTTGTTCACCTCTTGTACACATATTAAATCTTAATCTTATTTTCTCTCTTTATGGTTGTCGACATATAAGAAACAGATATACATCAATACATGCATGTGCATGGTTATAATTATAAATTGATTCTTTTTTGGTTTCTGGTTTTCGACAACAACAATAATCACAAAAGGGTTTTTGGTGTTTTATATTGTTTAGTCTTTTAGTTTTGTTTTATTAAAACAAAATTGTTTTGTGTAATATTTAAAACTAGCATTTACTTTAATTCGTTAATAGTACGTGAGTACAAGATCGTGAATCAAACACATTATTGTTTGAATCTTGGATTGAATTACAAAAGAGGTAAGGGGTAATTCTTATAATCCACATAAACCCTAATTAGGGTTCTTGATTAAAGATTGCAATTGATTCTTGTTCGGGCTAGAATCACAAAGGTATGTTTACTATTTAAATATTGATTAATTAATTACATGTTATTTGATCTTGTTATAATTGCTTCCGCTATGCTCACTTGATGTGTTTGGTTTATTTTATATGATTGTCGTGATATCATAATTCCAACAGTGGCATCTAGAGCCGTTATAATGTGTAATTAATTATCGAAACGCATAAAAATTGGATTTTGATTCGTTTATTTACATGTTTTTAGGGTTTATTTGTTAGATTCCTAACCCTAAAATTTTTATGGGTCGATTGACCTTATTAGGGTTTTAGGGTTTATGGTTTTTAATTTTTTTAATATGATTAGAAACCCTAGGATGCCATGTAATTGTTATGCGTTTTAGTAAACGATCTTGGTGCAATATGTTAATTGTTAAGCTAAATCCATGAAAAAGTGCATATTTGCATGGATTTTTATATTGTGTGATAATTTAAATGGTTTAAATTGTTTATATTAATTAATGGTTAAGTTATATCGAAACATGTAAATTTATTAATAGATGTCGAATTGGGGAAGACTCCAATATTAAGTAATCAATTATGTGTTATGTGGTATTTATTTAGTTTTGGCTTACGCAATCAATTTATCGATGTATGTGGCTCTTTTTCCTAGAAGAAGAAAGCCTTAATTGAATTAATACGTTGTACACCTAGATTTGATTATTAATAAGACTATTGAATAAGATTTGCATGTGGCTACATGTTTTATACATATTTAATTGTTATGATTATGTATATATGTTTATTTAGTTGTTTTATTTTTTATTGTACATTACTTGTTTTTGTTTATTAATTGTGTTGGACATGTTTATAAACGAAAAGGGTAATTTTGAATAGAAAAATAATCCGGACTAAATAACGGCGAAATTGTTTTGGTTTTTAAAAATAAATCTCAAAGGATTGGTTGATTGATGTTTTTGTACGTAATGGTTAAATAGGCTCGACCGAAGTTTACACACTATAAGATGGGTATAAGGATGGCTTCGCATTAAATTGTGGCCTTAGAGAGACAACATTCAGTCTTAACGCTCGTTTGTGTGTAAATTAGACTTACCAAACAACCATTACATGTACACTGTCATCTTAAGGGTGAATTAACCACAATTCCACAATGATTATCCGAAACACTAAGCTTTCGGGCTTATGCAAAAGTACGATATAGTGGACGATAATTGATGGTAATTCTTTAATTGGTGAACCCGATACCTCAATCAAAACTTTGTTGTTTTACTCTTAGCAAATTGGTAATAAAAATGTTTTGTAAAACCAATGTTATGAAGTTGTATGCATGCTTCTTCATACATTATTTTGATCACATCAAAATTTAATACCCTTATAAAATTAAGTCGAATGCCATCTAATTAAGAACACTTGAAGTTGTAATTTACGTCATGTGAGAACTTGGCGAGATTGCAATGGAGAGGTATATTTCATAAATTCATTGCTAGCAGATCAACTGATGTGATGGATTTGTGAGTTTGCAGTTTTTAAGTTAGACGACTTAAATTGAGTAGTAAGTGAGACCTTGGACTCAAGGCATTAAGATGGGGATCAAACATGCTTACATTACAAAAGTTTTGTGATTGTAAATCCCATAAATCTAGGAATTGCAATATGATATTGGCAATTATTGTACGACAATTACCTTGTTGAATACTATCATTACTAGCAGATCAACTGATGTAATGGTACTATGTCAATTAGGATCCTAGCTTTAAGAAAATACTATGGTTTATATGAATATTTACCAATGGGTATTTTATTTTCTTACAGATCTAATTATCGAAAATACTGAAATTGAATTTTGTAATTCGTTTTAATGTATTAATGCAACGTTTAAACCGTAAACGCACTTTGGACTTTGGTAAATTGATCTAGTTCTGTTTTCAAACAAATGTTTGATTAAGAAATATTTACTTGAAAGACAAAAGAAGTCTCCTTTCTATGAAAGAAGAGTGAGACACAATCCTATTCCTTTTCATGAATGAGAAAGGATATTAGATATGTATAAATTCTAATATAACTCATAGCAAATTTTTAATGGTTAAGAAAATTGCATACATTTTTCATAGGGATTTTATCATCCTCATTCGGTGATCAAATTTTTAGTAACAAATATGATATTTGGTTAATAGAAAATTATATATGACATTTTATGCGTTATTATAATTAGAAGCTAGACTAATTACTGTAAAATATTTAAAGACAAACTAGTTGTTTTGACTATTTTAAAGATGCTACATACATTGTAGGATGGTAGACCTGTTAAGGAAGAAATTGCATGCCCAATTTTCAAGTTAATAGCATTTGATGGATAGTCCATCATTTACGTAGTAGAATACACTCTTTAGTGCATAAGTAATTGTTACGCATGGACATTTAAAGGTGTAGGAAAGTTAAAGACACAATATTTGTTTTCACTGGATATGAAACATTTACAATGTTGTTAAATTCAGTGGGAGTATTGTGTACTTATCGCTGAATAAGGAATTATTGTAATGATCTTTAATTCAATGGGAGTTACAAGCTTTGACATCTTGGTAGCTAAAGATAATTACTTTCCAAGTGTAGACACTCATACTTTTAAGGATAAGTATTGTACGTTTCCTTACTAGACATTGTTGTTCTACATCTACTTGTTATGCTAAAATCTATGACACAATCATATTGAACACATAAACAAATGCATGGCATGTTGTTTATCAACCATATGAGGTTGTTTCATGCACAAGTGGGAGAAATGTTATCTTTAATGTGTGCAAGAAACAACTCATAAAGATATGATTTAATGGATTCTCTTGACTACAAGGTAAGAGAATAAGGTTCTAATATTAATTCTATAAACACTTGGTGTTACAATTTATGTTATGTGAGAGCTTAACTAGATTGCAACAACAATGTGAATTTCATATTTTCATTACTAGCAGATCAACTGATGTAATTGAACTATGAGAAATTTGCAGTTTCTAAATTAGATACCTATTAGAACATGTTTCAATATGATATCAAGACTACTTTAATTTATAGATTTATGAATTCATGGAATGACATAAATTAATAAAGTAATCTAATGCTGCTTCAATCTAAATATTTATGTGTTCTTGAAATGACATAAATAAATGAATAAATAATGTTGTTTACATTATTGTGAAGTAATAAATTAACTTGAAATTATTATTGAAACCAAAAAATGGTGTTCATAATTACTTTAGTTAAACATGTTTATGTTTCATAGTAAAGATATAAACATAAACTCTTTTAATTGTTACAAGATTATAATAAAGTAAGACGTTATCTTGTTGTGGTTTTTAATTAAGACATATACATGTAGTCATTAAATTGTTAAATGACTTATAACGTATAGTGGGATTATAACAGTTTATGTTTTTTTTGTAAAGACATGGACATGAAGTAACTTTGTAAAAAGTACTTGTGTTATATAGCATGTAATAGGCTTGAAAATTATTATACCATTAAAATAAATTAGTTGGTAAATAGACAAGTCAAAACGAATATAGTTATCTTAAATATTGTTAGATTGTCTTGCAATATTGATACTAATGAAATACCAAATGTTTATGGTATGTTCAATTAGGATAATCAAACTCTTATTAAATTGTTTGATTAAAGATGACTATGATTTCTTTTCTTCCAAAAGTTATCAAGGTTAAAATATTGAATATGGCTTGGACATATTTAATAAAACTCCAACATAGAAGATTAATAAGACATTATCATATGATGGAATGTGATGAATGTGATGAATCACATTAAGTCTTAAATTGAAGTTCCAAATTTGTTTAACTGCTTATGAAGAGGTTATTAACAAAGTAAAGTTAGGAACTGTCAATATGTATTTGTAATATCCCAAAAGAGAATATTGTATTATTGCTTAATTTGCTAAGTATTTAAAGATAGTCTTTAAATTGCTAAAAGCAAGTGGGAGTTTTGATCTTAAAAAAAAAAAAAAAAAAAAAAAAAAAAAAAAAAAAAAAAAAAAAAAATTACAAGATACATAATCTTCTAAAATACACTAGTAAATATCATGATGAAGTTTGACATTTGAATGTTAAATCTCAACATGATAATAATAAAGTTTGACATTTAAATGTTAAATGTTAAATCTCAAGATGATGGAATTATCATTCATAGAATAGTAATATATCTCAGATATTTGATTAATATGCTGAGGGCTATGATTTACAGGATTATTGTAAACCTGATAATCATTACAATACATTACCAAATATGAAATTGGGTAAAGTATACATGATATGAATGATTAAGATGCTGTCCATAAAGATAATCAATTTTAGAAACTTGGTTTATCTTAATAGTTAGACTAGAAAATGAGGATGAGTTTCTTCAAAGATAAGGTAACCATTGTGGTTTAAATCTTTGAATAGAAATCATATGGACAAAATTGTGCACATATTTAATGTATGTTTTATGACAAGATTATTAATCACACTTAAACAATTAATTGTGATTGAATATTCTATTCTAAACACATTAGATATATAAAGATTATGATTGTCATTGACAATGGAATATCAAAACTCTTTTTTGAGTGATTACTTGAGCGAGGACGATAAGTAATCAAAAGGAGTTTATGAATTCAAATAAATCTTTGAAAGTGTACAAAGTGCAATAATCCATGGATGGATAAATGCATGCATCTAGAAGATTATTTTATGTTTAATTATTAAATTCATATTTTGATTTATAATTGAAATAAGATAGTGGGAGTATTATGTTTAATTTCTTAAATCATATATGTTGTAGAACATATAAAAAGTAACATTCCATATAAGTTAAAAGTTAAGTCTTAGTTTGGAATGAAACTTTACTTGTAAGATTTAGGAAATAAGACATACAACCTTGGAATGAATTTTTATTGTTGAAACATGTGCGGTAAATAAATCTAATATAACATGATATATTATTTAGAAAGTCTAAATAGATATGTATGACATGAATAAAATCTAAGTATGACTCATAGATTTTTCATGTATATCATGTTTTGTTGTATCATGCTTGATTACAATATGATTTGGCAATATTAATATCTAATTAAAAGTTATTAGATAACTTGTGCAATATTCTAAAAGAATATGTTTGATTATAGAATTACATCCTAAATCTGGAACAACTTCCAAATTCTATAGATAAACAATTTTTCAATTGTTGTGAAAATTGTCATAGCCAACAAACTTGAAAGTTTGAAGGGCATCAAACATTACACAATAGATATTAATGTTTACGGGAAGTTTTAATAGCATATTGTTGTATGTATACAATGATGCTAAATGAAATTGTTTACGGTAAAGGATTTCATCCTTGGCTATTACTAGTTATGCTTACTTAATAAAACATAGTTGCATTATACATTAAGAGAATAAGAATACCTTAAACTTTAAAATGTTTGGAAGTTTGATTATCATAAATTGGTGGTTAAGGATGTCACACATTTATGAAACATTATAAGGCATTATCAAAATAGTTGAGTATGCACATACAAGAACTTCAATAGTTGAATTCTTGAAATAAGTATTCTTAAAATTCCAATAGATCAAAGTTGGATGATTTATGTCTTGTCAACAAGTATGAATGTCATTACTTGAGACATAATTCATCAACAATAGTTATCATGCATTGATCTATTTAGTATTTGGATAAGGGATGTTAAACAATTATTATAATAAATTTAAATACATGGTATGTTTAATTTATAATATATTGTATCCTGTTTTGCATGTTTAAATCCATGAATAAAGGTTATTCGAAATTGTCCGTTGTCAGTTAATAATATGGGAATATTATTAAATCAAGACAAATCTGAAGGTTGGTATAATATACTTAAAGTAAATTGATGCGTAGTCATGCCATTTCAGATGATATTCAATGATACCGAATATAGGACTTATCCCAACTACATGATGTTACTTTATGGATTTAGTTATTAAGTAAATCATGAGAAGTTATCCTCAGACTTGATATGCAAGATAAGTGTCATGAATGTAGTACATTTTTGTGGAACAACTTAACGCTATACGTAACTGGTAGTCATAAGGGTTGTTTTCGGAAATGTTACAAAGTTTGTGGGTTTTGCTTGTATTCAAAATAGAATTTGTTTCTTCAATTTTATTTTTGGAGTTTAATACTGCTGGGCCCCTCGTAGGGTTGGTAAGATGTATGTGTGGCCACACCCAAGATCTCCCCTGAATATGTTCAGAAGATTTGGTAATCTTGATCAATCACTAACAACGAGAAACAGAATGGTTAATTAAGGAATGACTTTAATCCATATCCTTATTAACATGGTATTAGAAACAAAAGGATAATAATAATTAGAAATCATTAAAAGGTTTTTCCAGGAGCCTTACTTGAGATCGTACTAGAGGCATCGAAGTGTTGCTAGACGCTAACCGATGTGATTACACTATTAAAATATGTCCAAGTGGGAGCTGTTAGATTATGGACATTATTTTAGTAGTCGTATGTTAGGATCGAACTCGAGATCATGGGATTGCACACTTTACGTATGAGAGTTAAAGTTTAATAATTAAATATAAAAGTTTATATTTAATTATTTATTACACAAATATATATAATGATTATTTAGTATTTAAGATAAATGACTAATGATCATTAGACGAATATAAGGAAAGAATTATATGTAACTAATTGGTAAGTCAAGAAGCTTCTGGATCCCTTTGAGGGATTATGGCAAATCGATGGGGAAGGGGTAAACCCAACCCAAATCCAACTTGAGCTTCAAGTTACATATACTATATAAACAAGGTTAAGATTCATTATTTATTCACCTCTTGTACACATATTAAATCTTAATCTTATTTTCTCACTTTATGGTTGTCGACATATAAGAAACAGATATACATCAATACATGCATGTGCATGGTTATAATTATAAATTGATTCTTTTTTGGTTTCTAGTTTTCGACAACAACAATAATCACAAAAGGGTTTTTGGTGTTTTATATTGTTTAGTCTTTTAGTTTTGTTTTATTAAAACAAAATTGTTTTGTGTAATATTTAAAACTAGCATTTACTTTAATTCGTTAATAGTACGTGTGTACAAGATCGTGAATCAAACACATTATTGTTTGAATCTTGGATTGAATTACAAAAGAGGTGAGGGGTAATTCTTATAATCCACATGAACCCTAATTAGGGTTCTTGATTAAAGATTTCAATTGATTCTTATTCGGGCTAGAATCACAAAGGTATGTTTACTATTTAAATATTGATTAATTAATTACATGTTATTTGATCTTGTTATAATTGCTTCCGCTATGCTCACTTGATGTGTTTGGTTTATTTTATATGATTGTCATGATATCATAATTCCAACACTTATCACTCATTAAATATGCTAAGATGGGTTATATTAATAAGTTCTAACATATTTATTAGTTTCATATTTTTAGGATACCCGATTTTAAGTTTCATGACTTAACGACTTACCGTTAGCGATTACCGGGACCAAAACTCACTTCGTAAGCTAGATAATACCAAGTTTATGCATCTAGTCACCCTTATCTCATTATGGCCGACTTAGAGGGGGGGGGGGGGGGAGTCACCTAGCATGTGTCTTGATCTTATACTTGAAGTCTTGGATTCATTACAAGTTTATAAACTTCCAAAGTAAGCCTCCTAAATATCCTAAACTTGCACCTCCTTAAGGAACCTTCCTAACCTCCTCATCTTCCTATAAATAGCAAGCTCATCCTCTTCCTTTTTCATCACCAAAACCTAACACCCTATAATCCCTAGCACCATGATCCTTTGATCTTCAAACTACAAGTTACACTACAAAGTTAAAGGCCTAGTTATTCTCTACATGAAACTAGTGTTTATTTGGTGATTCCATGGTTGAATTAGGAGCTACACAAGGGTACTAGGGCTGAGCTAAGAAGGTTTTCAAAAGGGTTATAGCAAGGGTTTTCAAGAGTTGTGGTGAAGGGTTTGCAAACATAGGTTTAGTGTCCTAGTTTCATACTTGACTTACTTTCTTTAGAAAGCCAAAAGTTGTAAGAAACCCTATTACACTTTCTTGCTCAATATCATTTTCATACTTATTATGTTTCTTTCATGCTATATATGGTCTTTGTATTATGTTCATGATGTATAAAAACTAGTAAAAGAAGTTATGGTATATATATGTTAACTTATGTTATTTAAACAAGTAAACTAGTGACTTTTATGGAGAACCACGACCAAAATAGTATAACTATGATATTTGACACTTATCTACTGTTAAAGAGGACTTAACAAGGAAAAAATAGCAATTTTAATCACCTAAAACGAGTACACGAGTCAATAGTTATGGTTATTAGAAGTTACTAAAATCTTTACGGCAAAACTGTCTCAAACTTTCTGTGACAGAACCTTAAACACGCAAAAATAGGCCCTTCTGGTCCGTTTCATCAAAAGGTTAAAGCACGAAAGTTGTCCGGAATCATGTTTTCTTTAAAAACTCAGGAGCACGTTTCCAGAAAACCAATAACGAATGAGAGTTTCTTCAGTTTCTTAACAGCTATTTTATATACCAAAGTTACTATATAATAGTTATGGTTTAATAAGACCAAGAGGTCTAATGACCTAAAGCCAAGACCACAACCATGGCTAAAGCCAAGATTGAGTCTCAAGACCATGGTAACAATGACCAAGGTCACGGCAAAGCCACGGCTAAAGACCATATAACTTTTAAAGATCAAAAACTTATATATATGTTATCAAATACTACAATAGTAGGGAGACTCGTGTGAGGAGTTCATTAAGTAAGCCGTCGAGATGAGTTGTGGATTTACGAATTAAAGTGTCCTGGCTCCTCGAACGTTTACTCCATGAGTTCTGAATTTTGTCGGCCCAAACAGTAGTAAGAGATATACAACCTATACATGTTTCATAAACCATTTATATTCAAAGACTTACACTATATACTAAGTACTACATCATGAACATTATGCAAGACATATATAGGCAATTCTTCGTATTCTTAGACGTTACTCCAAACCTAAGTCGCAACGTTCTATTATAGGCTGCTCTTAGAGACTTTCGTGATTCGACTACCACTTTCATTTCTCATTACATAAGCTTAAGGTGAGTCATAGCCCCTACTCTTTTCATACTTGTTTTAACTCTTTGGGGGAGATACATGCACAACTACTTGCTTACTTGTACATATACTCAAAATGTTTATACTTGACTGTCTTATACTTGATTGCATACATACATGACTGTGTTATACTTAATTACGTTATTCTATTTAGTGCTACTAGTTGTCTTTGGGAATTGGCTCCCAGTTGTCTTTGGGAATTGACTCCCAGTTGTCTTTGGGAATTGGCTCCCAAGTGAGGTCTTCGGAGATGAAGTAGAGACTCACTACTAATTGCTTAATTGTTTTGATGAACTTATACATGTCTTATTCATACTATATATTTAGCAGTGGGTTGTGAACACACAAGTTACAAGTCTCTTATGGCGGGACTTGCAACTGAGTGGATTCACGATGCTTTTGCTGTGTGATCATTTTTATAGGCTTTATTTGTTAGACAAACTCTACGAACTCACCAACCATTGTGTTGACACTTTAGCATGTTTATCTCAGGTTAGTAAGGCGATAGCTAGTGCATGGAACTTAGAGTCAAACTGCATATTCTGAAGACTTGCGCTTTTTATCATTTACCATTCAAAACATTTTGTATACATTTATGTATCATACTTTGGGATCACATGTTTGTAACTTTGAATTCATTAATCGAATGGTAACTTTTCAAAATGTCTCATTTAGAGGTCGTTTTCTATACCTTGTACTTTGTATTATGAAGTAGCACCCCAGTGACACAGTCTTCCGCTGCGGTATTTTGGGGGTGTTACAGATTGGTACCAGAGCCTTGGTTATAGAGAACTAGGTTGCATTTAGTGCCTAGACTATAACTGCTATATACGTTAAGACTCTCCTCTTTATTTGCCTTACACACACTACATACGCATATGTTTTTTGTTAGTTATTGGTTTAGTTCCACGCAGTTAGATGATGTGACTTTAGTATTATAAGGAACCCCAAAAATTTAGTCGAGTCATTAGAAATATGGAGCTCAGTAATAACTAATTATTTAACTTGATCTTGTGACAGTTCTTGTTTGATGAGACACAAGATTTGAGTTAAATAATATTATTGCTTAGCTTTAGGGATTTGATGACTTGATTATCTTACTATCTGCCTCAGAAAGCGAGTTTTTGTGTCGGAAATTCTTAAGTAGGATGATTTAGAATCTCCTTATTTAAATGGATTGGGACGCCTCTTTATTTAAATAAAGAAACTGTAAATCACCGAACCATGAGTTTATGATCCCTTGCTTACATAAATTTGGACGCTTCTTTATGTAAGTAATGAGTTATAAATAAGTGGGCTTATTTTCATCCGATACGACTCCTTAACCACAACCTTAGACGAATCAAAGTGAACACCACTATTTTTAGAGATCCTGAAACCCCGAATTCTCTTAGACACACCGTAAGTAGTTAACATCAACAGAACTTCATGACGAAGTTCTCCTTAAGGGGTAGAGACTGTAACAACTCGCATTGTCGGATTACTATTCATTTTTACTATTCACAATTACTATTCATTTTCACTATTCACTCCCGAAATTTTATATCATATTCTCATAAGTTAAACTATTTTAATGATAATCCGAGAGTTTGACACTCGTCGGATCATTTCTGCAAAAATCACGAAACCGTGTCCGAGATTTACTTTTAGGTTTAAACGTCATTCCAGCATCCCAATAGGTCCATAAAACAATATAAACAATAGAAATATGATTTTCTCTCATTTTACGACAATTCCAAAAGTTTTGGAATTTTACGTTTTCCAGTTCAGCGTTTTACGCGAATTACGCGTTTTAGACCCGCGTTTCCAGTTTTAGCAGCGTTTAAGCAACCCAATAGAACTTATCACTCATTAAATATGCTACTATAGGTTATATTAATAAGTTCTAACATATTTATTATTTTCATATTTTTAGGATACCCGATTTTAAGTTTCATGACTTAACGACTTACCGTTAGCGATTACCGGGACCAAAACTCACTCCGTAAGCTAGATAATACCAAGTTTATGCATCTAGTCACCCTTATCTCATTATGGCCGACTTAGAGGGGGGGGGGAGTCACCTATCATGTGTCTTGATCTTATACTTGAAGTCTTGGATTCATTACAAGTGTCTAAACTTCCTAAGTAAACCTCCTAAATATCCTAAACTTGCACCTCCTTAAGGCACCTTCCTAACCTCCTCATCTTCCTATAAATAGCAAGCTCATCCTCTTCCTTTTTCATCACCAAAACCGAACACCCTATAATCCCTAGCACCATGATCCTTTGATCTTCAAACTACAAGTTACACTACAAAGTTAAAGGCCTAGTTATTCTCTACATGAAACTAGTGTTTATTTGGTGATTCCATGGTTGAATTAGGAGCTACACAAGGGTACTAGGGCTGAGCTAAGAAGGTTTTCAAAAGGGTTATAGCAAGGGTTTTCAAGAGTTGTGGTGAAGGGTTTGCAAGCATAGGTTTAGTGTCCTAGTTTCATACTTGACTTACTTTCTTTAGAAAGCCAAAAGTTGTAAGAAACCCTATTACACTTTCTTGCTCAATATCATTTTCATGCTTATTATGTTTCTTTCATGCTATATATGGTCTTTGTATTATGTTCATGATGTATAAAAACTAGTAAAAGAAGTTATGGTATATATATGTTAACTTATGTTATTTAAACAAGTAAACTAGTGACTTTTATGGAGAACCACGACCAAAATAGTATACCTATGATATTTGACACTTACCTACTGTTAAAGAGGACTTAACAAGGAAAACATAGCAATTTGAATCACCTAAAACGAGTACACGAGTCAATAGTTATGGTTATTAGAAGTTACTAAAATCTTTACGGCAAAACTGTCTCAAACTTTCTGTGACAGAACCTTAAACACGCAAAAATAGGCCCTTCTGGTCCGTTTCATCAAAAAGTTAAATCACAAAAGTTGTCCGGAATCATGTTTTCTTCAAAAACTCAGGTGCACGTTTCCAGAAAACCAATAGCGAATGAGATTTTCTTCAGTTTCTTAACAGCTATTTTATATACCAAAGTTACTATATAATAGTTATGGTTTAATAAGACCAAGAGGTCTAATGACCTAAAGCCAAGACCACAACCATGGCTAAAGCCAAGATTGAGTCTCAAGACCATGGTAACAATGACCAAGGTCACGGCAAAGCCACGGCTAAAGACCATATAACTTTTAAAGATCAAAAACTTATATATATGTTATCAAATACTACAATAGTAGGGAGCCTCATGTGAGGAGATCATTAAGTAAGCCGTCGAGATGAGTTGTAGATTTACGAATTAAAGTGTCCTGGCTCCTCGAACGTTTACTCTATGACTTCTGAATTATGTTGGCCCGAACGGTAGTAAGAGATATACAACCTATACATGTTTCATAAACCATTTATATTCAAAGACTTACACTATATACTAAGTACTACATCATGAACATTATGCAAGACATATATAGGCAATTCTTCGTATTCTTAGACGTTACTCCAAACCTAAGTCGCAACGTTCTATTATAGGCTGCTCTTAGAGACTTTCGCGATTCGACTACCACTTTCATTTCTCATTACATAAGCTTAAGGTGAGTCATAGCCCCTACTCTTTTCATACTTGTTTTAACTCTTTGGGGGAGATACATGCACAACTACTTGCTTACTTGTACATATACTCAAAATGTTTATACTTGACTGTGTTATACTTGATTGCATACATACATGATTGTGTTATACTTAATTGCGTTATTCTATTTAGTGGCTACTAGTTGTCTTTGGGAATTGGCTCCCAGTTGTCTTTGGGAATTGGCTCCCAAGTGAGGTCTTCGGAGATGAAGTAGAGACTCACTACTAATTGCTTAATTGTTTTGATGAACTTATACATGTCTTATTCATACTATATATTTAGCAGTGGGTTGTGAACACACAGGTTACAAGTCTCTTATGGCGGGACTTGCAACTGAGTGGATTCACGATGCTTTGCTATGTGATCATTTTTTATAGGCTTTATTTGTTAGACATACTCTATGAACTCACCAACCATTGTGTTGACACTTTAGCATGTTTATCTCAGGTTAGTAAGGCGATAGCTAGTGCATGGAACTTAGAGTCAAGCTGCATATTCTGAAGACTTACGCTTTTTATCATTTACCATTCAAAACATTTTGTATACATTTATGTATCATACTTTGGGATCACATGTTTGTAACTTTGAATTCGTTAATCGAATGGTAACTTTTCAAAATGTCTCATTTAGAGGTCGTTTTCTATAACTTGTACTTTGTATTATGAAGTAGCACCCCAGGGACACAGTCTTCCGCTGCGGTATTTTGGGGGTGTTACAGCGTCCATGAAGGACGAGATTCTCATGACTTCCGGCACCCCCTGTATGAACCCCGTTTCTGTGGTCCATCTCTCCTTAAATTCAAGGAGAGATTCATTTGCGTTTCTCACCACCTTAGTTATCTCCGTAGGGTCCCGGAAGCATTTCTTTCTTGAGGAGAAGCGAGTGACGAACTGGTGTCGTAGGTCTGCCCATTCATCGATGTTTCCGGGAGGGAGCTTATCGTACCATCCCCTAGCACTCCCATCTAACGCCTGCTGAAACATACGACACCAGACAGGCATGGGCCACGACCCTTGCATGGCCGCCCCGGAGAACCTAGTGAGATGATCCTCCGGATCAGTAGAACCATCGTAGAGCTTAATGCGGGATGGCATCTTATGCTCTGGTGCAGAGAACTCTAAGAGTCGGCGGGTCAATGGTGAATGAGATAATTCCTTGAAAGGTTTCCCCAAATCCTCGTCGGACACCTTCTCTCCTGTCACGATTTCGCTCCGTCGTAGGTTTGGGTCACCCTCATCAAAGTTAAAACGAATAGGGGAGACATTTCTCCCTCGATTATACGTCGCCACTAATGACCGGAGAGTGGATAGATGTCCTTCGATCTGTTCTTTTGTTAAAGGAGTGTTCTCCGTCCCTCCTCCAGAGGGACTGGTGTCTGTCATCCTATAGCTCGGGTAGATTGAATACGTGTCCCACGGATGGCGCCAATTTGTTTGAGTAAAATCTTGTTGTCCTTCGGAGGTCCTCCGAATGGTGGTCTGGCACATCGTGAACCTGAGAATCACAACAAACGCATTAGCCTCGCCCCGGGTGTAATCCCAGGACCAAGCTCCGGCATGAGAGTAAGTGGGTTGATGGTAATAAATATGTGTGTGTGATAATGCAATTAATGCTAAAATTATGTGAGTAAATGAGAAGTATTTATGCTACTTCAGAACTATACTTGTTTTACTGTTTGACACTGTTCATGTCAGGAGTAGGTGACTGTTCCTGACATATAGGGATATAGGGGGTGGCGCAGCAGGCTATCCCTAAACTAGGGTGTCAGTCATAGGGGGCACGTGACAGGCACAAGCACGTGGTAGTCCCTTCGGTATAGATCGTCCGGATTACTATGTAACCGGATGGATGCGTCTATGACCGTCCGGTCATATACGCAATCATGTATCATTCAAAATATATTTTTCTCGTACATGTGCAAGATTTTAGTCGACTTTCTACCAGTGATTTTAGTGTCATCAAGCAATTTTATGTAATCAAGATTACCTGAGATAAAAAGGATTCCAAGTTAAGTTAAAATACAAGTTAGGAGGTGCGGAGTGCACGCTTGTATAAATAAATAAACTTGATTTTAGATATAATGAATGGCAAAAGTTTATGACAAAAAATTCGTCAGTAAAGTGTTGCAACCATTCAATAGATGTGATTTATGGCAATTGCAACAATTTAAATGCAAGGGAATGTGTATCTACAAGAGTGTGTGTGACTTTCTTTGGTAATTTTTTGTAGGTAGGACTGTAGTTATTATGTTTCTTCGCTATAAAAGACCTCACGTTACAACCCTTTAAAAAACCTCTTTGATAGTTTATCCTAGGTGCTTACGCCAAAGTGGTGGTGGTTTGATCCTTTCCCAAGCCTATAATAATCTATGTGCTATGACAGGTAGTGAAAGATATTTTTCATTTTCATTTTTGGTATATACTTTTATTACACCCGAGAGATGTGAGTATCCAAACACTATTTGTGAGGTGCTAGTGTATAATTTCCGTGCTTGTTTTGGTTAAAGTGGAACGATCATTTGTTGTAATTACTTTTATCTTAGTGTTAAATGACCCCTAGCTTGTATTTTGATTAGAATAAAAGCGCATTTGCTTGAGGACAAGCAAATATCAAGTGTAAGGGTATTTAATGAGGCGAAAAGTGTTACGCTTTTAGGGGGTCATTTAAGCCCTAAGTCGTGATTATTTGATCAAATATTGCCTCAAATCGTTCCTTTTGTCATTTTAGGTACTTTGGAAAAGGAAGCATTTTGGACATTTTTTGAGCGAAAAGTGAAGAAAACGACAAAGTCTCCAAAATCAAGCTGAAAACAATACCTGGCGGCGTCACGTTCTATAGGTGACGGCGTCACGTGTTGGCAAAGAGGTGGATATGAAGTTTACATGAGACGCACCAGAAGGTTTTTTTGGATTTAAAAAGTGACGGCATCACCCTTTGTGACGCCTAGGCCGTCACGTACAATTTATAAGGTGACGGCCAGTGAAGAATATAAAGGGACAGCGTCAGATCTGGATCTAGGCAATCCGAGGAAAGCATTGGCAGCGAGTTGACGGCGTCACATGTATAACGTGACGCCGTCAAAATGTAATTTCTATATGTAGTCTTCTAATTTTCATTAATTAGAGAGAGAACTTTTGGAGGAACTTCACCATAAAACCTAGGACGAATTTTAGCCTTTTTGTATGGGTTTCAAACCCTTCTTTCATCCATAATTAATTAAAGATAAGTCTTCCAATAATCATTCAATATGTCTGATGAGTGCTCAAACACTCATCATTTTTGGTCAAATCTGAACTGCAAAACATACAAAAATACTCAGTAATGCATCAAAATACTGAAAATATTTCAAAATTGTGTTTTATATATTTTAGATGCAAAATGAGTAAAAACAAATGAAAAACGTACAAAGTTTGCAAAATTGGCAGTTTCAGTCCCCCAATTTTCATAAAATATCAGATTTAGTCCCTGGTCATTCAAAATATGGAAAAATATCACCAAAGGTCCTTTTGAAATCATAATTTTTCATATTTAGTCCTTTGGTGAAAATTCTCAAAAGTTTTGGAAAATTGCAATTTAGTCCCTAGAGTTTCAAACTTTGGCAGATTTGGTCCCTGGTGGGATATTTTTGGATGAAAAATCATTTTTAGTCCTTGAAAATTCAAAAATGTTCAATATTGGTCCTTGGATAAAAGTTTTTCACAGATTGGCAAAAATGACCCCTAAACTTTGAAAATTGACAATTTTGGTCCCCGGGTGTTTTGTTTTGGAAAATTGCAACTTTGGTCTTGGTGTTATTCACATGTGGCAATTTTGGTCCTCATAATATATTTTGGAAAGTTTCATTTGCAGCCCTTGCAAATTTCTGTTATTACAATATTGGTCCTTGCGATTATATACTACATCAAACGGACCCTTGGTTTTAATTACCCAAAACACAACCCCAATACCCAATCCACCCCTGATCCATTAAAAAAACCACCCCAAGCCCAAACAAATCCGGCCCAAACCTAAACTAATATAAACCTGGTCATTTGACCAGGTCAAACCTTCTCCCTCGCTCCACTATTTACCAACACACCCCCACCATCTCCCCCGTTTTCCAGGTTCCATGTCTTACCTCCCCCCTCCTCTTTTCCACCAAATACTCACCAACCACTCACCAAACCAACCCCTCTCATTAATTCCCCCAACTGCCTCACCTAAACCACTCAATCCTGCCCAATATAAATTTCCCGCCAAAAATTGCTTCAAAGGCCAAGATCAAATCTAGGCATCCAACGGCTGGAATTACAAGTGGGAAAGTGAAAGGAACTCCTCAGGGCATATATAAGTCAAAGAGATGAGCAGAAGAAGAGTAGTTAGTTAATTTTATTAGTTATAGTTTAGTATTAGTTATTAGATAATGCAATTTTATTCCCAGTGTTGAATTAAGCTTTCAGTTGTACTCTTAAAAGTTTTTTTTAATGTAATAACTGTGGAAAACTAGAAGGGGGGTTGAATAGTTTTACGTCATTTTTAAATTGTTATAAAAGTTTGTTTAAAAGTTTTCTTTGTTTTATAAAATATAGATTCGATGCTATATGAAATCAAGTCGTGCACAATATGAACAACACTAAGTATGTACGATAAAGCAATAATAACGTAAGTAAAGAAATAGATAAGGGTTGGAAAGATCTAACCGAGAGACAATAGATTTATAGTGGTTCGGCTACAAGGTCACCTTCCTTGCCCTACTCCACTCCCCGAGCACCTAACTCGAGAGTTTTCTTCACTATATCAACAAGCTCCCTTATGGCGGAGAAAACCTTACACACCAAATTTACACACCACAATAACTTCACGACTTAATCACAACTTCTATACAACTAGTTCACACCTATTCACAACTTAATCACACCACTTCTTCACACCAATCTTCTTCACACCTATTCTTCTACACACCAATCTTCTTCCTAACTTATCTTCTTCACAACTATTCTTCTAACCAATCACACTATATATCAAACTACACTATCTTCTAACAAATATTCACAACTAATCACACAATGAAATAATAACAATGATGATTCACTAACAACTTAGATGTGGAGATCACAACAAGTTGTAATACTTCTTGTCTTGAGGGATAGAAGTATTCTTCTCTTGCACTTGATGGGATGATGTTTGGATCACTTTGAAACAAAGATTTAAGAATGTATGATCAAAGGATTTATGGATTGGAAATGGAGATCTAGAACAGAAAGTTCTGTAGTGCAAAAGGTGAGAAAAAAATCCAGGTTTAAGGTGGTATTTATAGGCAACAGATTCTGACAGATGAGCATGGCCGGTCCCCTTAATTTTAAGGGGACCGCCCTTTATAATTAAGGGGGCCGCCCAGCTGAAACGGCCAGAAACTTTGTCTTTTAGTGGGGAAAGTTTATTTGGTGAAAAACTAACTGATTTTGGTTAAAAATTTGAATTCATATATTTAGTATGAATAAAACATTTTTCTTTATTACCAAAAGTGTTTTTCAAAAATATATAATATGTTTATATAATTAAATAAACTTTGCATTAGTTAATTAAATACCCCTTTGATCATAAATTGTACTAAACACTTTGTTTATTCATACCTTAAGTGATTTGGATGTAAAGAGAAATATTAAACACTAAATACTTGTTTATGTCACAAGTTTTAGTTCTATGAGTTTATATTTTGTGATAATTAAAACATAGAGATATTGATAACATGTTAACAATGTTTTTAGGCATTATTTATGTCAACAATCTCCCCTTTTTTGATTATTACAAAACCTTAAACTCAATATATCTAAAACTTGTTTTTAGACAAGTATTATAGAGTTTACATTTCTCTCTTCTCCCCCTTTTTGTAAAATTAAAAAGGTTAAGCCGAGTAAGCTTCGCGCAGGAAGTTTAAATGGGTAGAATGCTCCCCCTTGATGTATGCTCCCCCTCATTTGAGAGCACCAAGGGAACGAGCTATGGGGATCTTTGCTACAAAAATATTTGAAGAGAACAAGATACACATATATGCAAGGCAACAATTATGCAACTAAACATAGATTCATTCAAGCATTATAGAAATGATAAGCATTACAACATTCAATATGCTTGAAGCATATTGATAAAAATAACACAAAAGAAAAGACATAGTCCTATATTGCCTAGAAAGAGCACTTGGACTTGCTTGCAACTCATGGTTGATTGTTTTATTTGCTTGAAGGATAGCATAAGCATAAAGCTTAGTTGGTAGATGGAGAGGGATATGGAGTAAGGTATGGAGCGGAAGAGGTGGCCCTTACAGTATTGTATCGTGTTAGGGGTGGAATGGGATGAGGTCGAGTGAGAAGATATTCAATCCAAGAAATATCTTCACTCAAGTAAAGGATTTGTTTTTGGAGAAAGATGCAACAAGGGCAATAGTGAGTGTGGTTTGTAACTTGATCCAAGTTGAGAGAGTGAGGAAGTCAATTGTTATAGGGTGATGATGGAGGTTGCCCTTTGTTGCGTTGTGCAAGATGCATGGCATTGAGATCACTAAGATCATGGATTTGTGATATTTCATCACGGAACTTTTGCTTTTCTGTGGTAATGTGGAGAAAGTCATTATGTTTATATGGATGAATTGGGTTTGTGTAGTTGGAGTTGTAGTGGGATGGTTGATCAACCTTGTATGGATCATTACAAGGGATTTGAGGATGAGGTGAGTGATTTGGCATGAAGGAAGATGTTTGGCCAATGTTGTATGGTTTGTAAGTAGGATCAAATGAATGTCCTTGTGAGTGTGGTGGAAAGTTTGGGAAGTAAGTGGTTGGTGGTGTTGAATGACTTCCAACTTCACTTGTTATGATGGATTTGTTTCGAGGGCTTTTTCTTTACCAAACGGATTTTTCCGTCATTCTTGCAAGCCTTGAGGCTTTTGGTTTGGGTTTGTTTGGAGAAGCCATGAAGGGATGAGTAAAGAGTTTTGAGGATTGGGGTTATTTATAGTGTAAGATTTGTGTGTTTATGGATGGATAAAGTTTGTTTGGGAGATTAGGACAAATTGTGTTGGTGAGGATTGGGAAATGTAGGTTGAAATGGGCTAAAAAGCAGAAAAGATTCTGTAAACCCGACCATCAGATGACCGGTCCCCTTAATTAGGGGGCGGTCCCCTTAAAATTAAGGGGTCCGCCTTACATAATTAAGGGGGTCGCCCATCTGGTGATTTTCAGATTGCCAGAATTGGGCTTTTGGCAGAAAATTTGCAGAAAGGTTGTGTTTTTGGATTAGAATTCAAGCAAGTTCAATTCTCTTAGGCAATATAGAGTCTAATCTAATCAAGATATAGCATGCATGCAAAAACACATAGGCAAAAGAGCAAATAATCAACACATAATAAGCAATAGGAGGTAAGTAAAGGCAAGCACACTTAAGCATCCTAAGGCACCTATCTTAGATTAAAGGCAAAGGCAATTAGTGAGTGAAAAACTAGTGATGGATCAAGATGACACCATTATTAGTGAATTTGTCCTAGTGAGTGTCTATATGCAACAAATGTGGAGTTGTGATTGTTTCGACTCCTAGAAGCAAAAAGAAATAGCGATCATAAGAAACAATCCAAATGATCTCCTTAATTCAATTTTTGCTCGATCATGAATGTCAAAGACATATATTAGATTATATACCTTGACAATTTATGTGAGAGTTTATGCATGATTTTGAAATATAATGTTTTTAGAATTAGTCAACAATGCAAGGAAAATGATCTTCATGTGATTCCTAGATTGTGAGAATGATTTTTAGAGAAAATTGATTGAGTTTTACACAAAAAAAAAATTATGCAAAAAAAATAAATCTTCTCAATCTTTAGTTTTGTGCGAAATAAATTCCTAGACTTAGAAAAGGTGGAATGGAAGAAAAATAAATTTCATGCAATAATAAATTTGAATTAATTCAATGTAATTTAGTCAACTTGTTCCATCATTCCTAATCCTAAACGCAAGTGGTTGAATAATTCACGCTTAAGGGGTTTTGTGAATATATCCGCAATATTGTCTTCCGATGCAACCTTTTCTATAGATATATTTCCTTTTTGTACATTATCCCTAAGTAAATGGTGACGTATTTCTATGTGTTTAGTCCTAGAGTGTTGTACCGGATTTTTACTTAAATCTATCGCACCTTTGTTATCGCACATAATGGGGACATTTTCTAACCTAATGCCATAGTCTACGAGAGCTTGTTTCATCCATAGTGCTTGTTGACATACCTTTCCGGCGCTTACATATTCGGCTTCGGTGGTAGAAATAGCAAGAGAGGTTTGCTTTTTCGAAAACCAAGACGTTAGACAACATCCCATAAACGTGCAAATACCGCTAGTACTCTTTCTATCTACGTAGTCTCCCGCATGATCCGAATCCGAATAGACAATGGTTTCTATGCCGGATTCCTTAGGATACCATAATCCTAAGTGTATAGTGCCTTTAACGTATCGGAAGATACGCTTAACCGCTTCTAGGTGAGAGGTTTTGGATCCTCTTGAAAACGGACACAAAGGCAGACACTAAACATGATATCGGGTCTACTTGCCGTCAAGTATAGTAAACTACCTATCATTCCTCTATACTTGGTGTTATCTACGGACTCACCTTCATTGTCCTTTGTGAGCTTTACCTCCGTAGACATGGGTGTTTTCATGGGTTTTGAGTCTTCTAGGCCAAATTTCTTAAGCATTTCCTTAATGTACTTAGATTGGTTAAAGAATATTCCATCTTCTAATTGTTTTATTTGTAATCCTCGGAAGAAGTTAAGTTCACCCATCATACTCATCTCAAACTCATCATGCATGATTTTGGCAAATTCATCACACATGTCTTGACAAGTCGATCCAAATATAATGTCGTCAACATATATTTGGACAATGATGAGATTTGGGTCTTTCCTTTTAGTGAAAAGAGTGTTATCTACCATTCCCATGGAATAATCATGTTTAATAAGAAAATCTTTTAATCGATCATACCAAGCTTTGGGAGCTTGCTTGAGTCCATACAAAGCTTTCTTTAACTTATAAACATAATCAGGTTTTGCGAAGTCAATGAATCCTGGAGGTTGTGCCACATATACCTCCTCATTGATAAAACCGTTAAGGAATGCACTTTTCACATCCATTAGGAATAACTTAAAATCTAGGGCGCAAGCATAGGCAAGTAATATCCTAATCGATTCTAGTCTAGCTACGGGGGCATAAGTTTCGTCATAATCAATTCCTTCTTGTTGATTATAACCTTGGGCAACTAACCTAGCTTTATTCCTAGTAACTATTCCATTCTCGTCTAACTTATTCCTATATACCCATTTGGTTCCTATGATGGTCATATCCTTTGGATTTGGGACTAATTCCCAAACATCATTCGCCTTAAATTGATTTAATTCTTCTTGCATAGCTATAACCTAACTTTCATCCTTTAAAGCCTCGCTAATATTCTTAGGTTCTATTGCTGAGAGGAAACAAAAGAAATTGTTTTTATCTTGGGCTTGTGACCTAAGGGTTCTTTGGTTAAGATGTCCTATTATATTATCTAATGGATGTGATCTAGATTCTTTAATATTAACAGTTTCGTTATTTTCTAAGTGAATGTCTTCATTATCATTTCCTATGGGTTTTGTTTTACTAACCTCAATAGCTTCATCTTCGACTAAATCATCCTCTTCTAAAGGTAATGTTTTAGGAGGTGGTGGTGTTTCATCAAATGTTACATTTAGTGATTCTTCTACTTTCATGGAGTGTTTGTTAAGTATTATATATGCTTTGCTATTTTGTGAGTATCCTAAAAATATTCCTTCATATGATTTTGGATCAAACTTAGTGAGATAGTCCTTAGTGTTTAAAATATAGTATTTACTTCCAAATACCTTAAAGTAGCTTAAGTTTGGTTTTCTACCTCTTAATAACTCATAAGGAGTTTTTCCTAGAATTCTTCTAATTGATACCCTATTTAAAATATAAGTTGATGTATCTACGGCATGACACCAAAATTTTTGTGGGATGGATTGTTCATTTAACATAGTTCTACTCATTTCTTGTAGTGACCTATTTTTTCTTTCTACTACGCCATTTGATTGAGGAGTACGAGGAACGGAGAAATTGTGAGATATTCCATTTAACTCGCAATATTTTCTGAATTGTACTTCGTTATCAAATTCCCTACCATGGTCCGTCCTAATGGCAACTATTGAGCATCCTAATTTATTTTGAATCATTTTACTAAATATTTCGAATTTTTCAAAGGCTTGGGTTTTGTCACTTAAAAACCTAGTCCACGTGTATCGTGAGTAGTCATCTACTATTACTAAGGTATATTTGTTTCCTCCATAGCTCCGCACAGCGGATGGACCAAAAAGATCCATATGTAATAATTCTAGGCACCTATTAGTGGATACTATATTCTTGGCTTTGTGACTAGCATGAGCTTGTTTTCCAATTTTACATGCATCACAAAAATGCTTGTCATATTTTAGATTAGGCAAATTTCTAACTAATTCCTTAGAGGCCAAATATTGTATTTGTTGCATGTTAGCATGTCCTAATCTCCTATGCCATAGTGTAGAGTTTTCATCTAGGGTCGTTAGGCATATCCTATCCTCAGGTTTGTTTCCTAGTTTCATAACATATATGCCACCTTTTCTAATCCCTCTACCTATAATTTTTCCATTCTTAACTATTTCGCTATCATCTTCGGTAAATGTGACTCTACATTTATTATCACATATTTGTCCTACACTAAGCAAGTTGTATGTTAATTTATCTACATGCTCTACATTTTCAATAGTAAGTGAGTCTTGAGAGATCGTACCTTTGCCAATGATTTTTCCACGTAAGTCACTACGGAAAATAACGTTACCTCCATTGTATGCCTTGTATGTAGAGAATAGATTGCGATTCCCCGTCATGTGCCTCGAACATCCGCTATCTTTGATCCATTCGTCAGGTTCCAATTCAATTCCTAAACATATTTCGTCGGTTTCTTTTGCCATAAAACACTTTTCGTCTCTTGGCTTTTCAACTTCTTCTTTGTCACTATCACTCCATGTTCCACTAACAAAAGCACCTTGACTTTCATAACCCGGTGGCTTTAGACATTCGCCAATGAGATGATTTGGACTTCCACATCTAAAGCACTTTCTTTTCCCGTAGTTGTCACTTCTATTCCTTTGGAATGCTTTTCTTTCGTCTCGTGATGATCTAGTGAATCTTCCTCGTTTCTTGAAGAACTTCTTGAATTCTCTTACGGCCATTGCATATTCTTCATCTTCACTTTCGTCACTTGAATCATCATCATCACTAGGTTCCTTTTTGGCTTTTAGAGCAATGGATTTGGTTTGTTCTTTCTTGACTTTGATCGTTTCCGAATCTCTTCTTATGATTTCTTCATGAACCTTCAAGTTGCCAGTTAGTTCATCTAGTGATAACGTCATCAAGTTCTTTGATTCTTCGATTGCCGTGACCTTTGCTCGCCATTTTGGATGCAATGCCCTAAGAAATTTCCTAACACAATTTTTACTAGAAAATGTCTCAACAAGTGCTTTTAAACTTGTGATGATAGTGTTAAACTTAGCAAAAGCATTATCAATTGATTCCTCTTCCGGAATCGTAAATTGTTCATATTGTTGTACAAGAAGATCTATTTTATTATCTTTGACTTGGCTATTACCTTGGTGAGTAATTAGTAAAGAATCCCAAATTTCTTTGGCAGTTTTACACATAAAAATTCTTTCATATTCTTTGCGTGGTAACGCATTATAAATTACCATTTTAGCCTCATTATTTTTTGCTAATTTCTTTTTCAAATCATCATTTTGTTCTTCAAAAGATACAATTTCATTCATTTTAGTTTCAACATTATATTGAATAGGAGGAAAATCACCAAAGGTAATAATATGCCAAAGATCAAGATCTTTTGATTTCACACACGTTTCGAATCTATTTTTCCAATATAAAAATCCATCACTTTCAAATAGTGGTGGTCTTTGCATAGATTGCCCTTCTAAATATTTTTCAGATTTCATAGATCGTTACAAGTTTTAAAATACAATATATTTTAAGAATCTTGCTAGACGTGGCTCTTGATACCAATTGTGGAAAACTAGAAGGGGGGTTGAATAGTTTTACGTCGTTTTTAAATTGTTATAAAAGTTTGTTTAAAAGTTTTCTTTGTTTTATAAAATATAGATTCGATGCTATATGAAATCAAGTCGTGCACAATATGAACAACACTAAGTATGTACGATAAAGCAATAATAACATAAGTAAAGAAATAGATAAGGGTTGGAAAGATCTAACCGAGAGACAATAGATTTATAGTGGTTCGGCTACAAGGTCACCTTCCTTGCCCTACTCCACTCCCCGAGCACCTAACTCGAGAGTTTTCTTCACTATATCAACAAGCTCCCTTATGGCGGAGAAAACCTTACACACCAAATTTGTGGAAAACTAGAAGGGGGGTTGAATAGTTTTATGTCTTTTTAATTTTATTTTGAAAACTTAGTTTAGTTTTAAAACCTTGTTTGCTTTTAAAACTTTGATTCAATCTTATGTGAACTCAAATCTTGAACAATATGAACAAGTATATCTAAGTATAAACAATAATAATAATGTATGCTAAGTATGTGAAATCAACACATGCATAATATAAACAATTGTAGCTATATACGAGAGATAAGTACGTAATCGTTTATTTTATAATCCTTAGTTATATTTTGTATGAAAACTATACTTGATCGAAATGATCAATTATATGTATGTAACCTTTTTAGTTTGATTGTAAAAACTTTGTTTTGTGAATAAAACTTTCGTTTGATCTTTAAGTAAAATCAATACTAGCACTATATGAGCAACTATATATATACGTCTACGTCTACAAAAGTAATAACAATATAAGCAAGATAATAAGTAAGATATGGAAAGATCTAACCGCGAGACAAAGGATTTATAGTGGTTCGGCTACAAGGACACCTTCCTTGCCCTACTCCACTCCTCGAGTCACCTACTCGAGAGTTTTCTTCACTATATCAACAAGCTCCCTTATGGCGGAGAAAACCTTACACACCAAAGCTTCGTCACAACGAAATCACACCTTCTTCACAACTACTTCACACCAATCTACTACACACCTATCTTCACAACAACTTCACACCAATCTACTACACACCTATCTTCACAACTACTTCACACCAACTATCTTTACTACAATCTAGTTCACACCTATCTTCTACACACCAATTATCTTCACTACAATCTACTAGCCAATCACACTATCTATATTCCTAACACAACTATCTACAATCAAATATTCACAACACACTACACAAAGATATATGTAAATATTCTTGATGATGCAACAACAACTTGGATGTGGAGGTCACAACAAGTTGTAATACTTCTTGTCTTGGAGGATAGAAGTATTCTTCTCTTGCACTTGAGAGGATGATGTAAGAATCACTTTGAAACAAAGGATTATGTATTTATGATCAAAGGATTTGGAGAATAGAAATGGGGATCTAGAACAGAAAGTTTAGGAGTGCAAAAGGTAAGAAAATTCTGTGGGATGAACCAGTATTTATAGGGAAAAAAAATATTGTTCTGGAGCGTGGCCGGTCCCCTTAATTAGGGGCCGGTCCCCTTAATAATTAAGGGGGCTGCCTAGGGAATTAAGGGGGCCGCCCCTCCAGAACGTTGGGTTTATTTGTCTTTTTGTGAGGAAGGTTTTTCTGGATTAGATTTGCCATTTTTGGTTGGAAATTTGAATTCATATATTTATTATGAATTAAACATATTCCTTTAATTCCAAAAATATTTTGTAAAAGATATAAAATGTTTTGTGACATTTTATAAAAAGTCTAGTGTTTAAGAAAATTGTTCCTTTGATCATAGAATGCAATAAACACTTTGTTTATTCATACCTTAAGTGATTTGGATGTAAAGACAAATGTTAAGCACTAAAAACTTGTTTACGTCATAAGTTTTAGATTAATGAGTTTATGCTTTTTAATTATCAAAACATAGAGACATTGTTAATATGTTAACAATGTTTTTAGACATTATTAATTTATGTCAACAATTTCCCCCTTTTTGATGATTACAAAACCTTAAACTCTTTAAACCTAAAAATTAATTTTTAGACACGTATTAGAGTTTAACATTCACTTCTCCCCCTTTTTGTAAAATCAAAAAGGTTATGCCGACTAGCTTCGTAAATGAAGTTAGACGGGATAAAAGCTCCCCCTTGATGTGTGCTCCCCCTTGTTCGATGGCACCAAGGGATCGAGATATGGAATGCTCGCAAGAAAAATATTAGAAGCACAAGCATATATAGAAGAATATGCAATATACAAATAACAAGCATAGTAAACAAATATTAAGGATACATAACAATTAATTCAAAGTGATTATGTTAAAAGATCCTAATTTGCCAAAGAGAGCCATCGGACTTGCTTGTAACAAAAGGTTGGTTGATTCGTATTTGAAAGTGAAAATCATAAGCATATGGTATGCTTAGATGGTTGATGATGGAGTGTTTGGAATGAGGATGGTTGAGTTAGGATAAGGTTGTTGGATTAATGGAGGTTGTTGGATTAATGGAGGTATATGTTCGGGTCATGAATGTTGGATAGTTTGGTGGTGGAGAGTTTGTAGCGGAAGAGGTTGATTGAGGTTTTGGATGTTGTTCAAGTGAGGGTATTGGATGTGATCTAGTGAGAAGATATTCAATCCAAGTGTTCATTGAATGCAATGGTTTTTAGGAGAAAGATGCAACAAGGTCAATTGTTGACATGCTTCTCAAGTTGATTTATGTTGTGTGGTGATGAGGGTGATCTAGATGAAGGTGGATCCAAATTGCGTTGAGCAAGATGTAAGGCTAAAAGAGCACTAAGCTCATGGGCTTCTTTTAGTGCCTCAACGAACTTCAAGTGTTCGGAGGAAGGTGATGGTGGTGGAGCATGATAGTTGTCTTGGGTGATGGTTTGAACATGCAACATAGGAATGGCATGTGAAGTTGTAGGATGTGGTGGTGATACTCTTGGTGGTGGAGACATGTTTGAGCTTGGGTAATCATGAAAACATGATATGGGTGGAAGAGATCCTTCATGAGTGGATGGTGTTTTTGTTGAATGAGCAACATGTAAAGTGTTGGTAATGAGGTTGGGATTATTGTTTTGGGATTGTACATGCTCATCATAAGAAGGAGCATTAGTCGAAGCACGAATGGATGATTTGTTGTTAAATGGATCATTTGTGTGAGAGTGAGGTTTAGGTGTTGGTTGATTATGAACAACATCGCTTGAGTTGTGAAAAGATTATGAGGTTTGAGTGTAATGTAGAAGGATATGGGTGAGTAAAGGTTTTTGATATGTAATGTTGGTGAGAAGGAAAGTGAGGTGTTAGGTAAGTAATGTTTGAAAACATAGGAGGAATTTGGTGTTGGATGTTTGACAACGTCATTTGATTTGACGGAATTTTAAAGGAAGTTAGGCTTTCTTCTCCAAACAAGTTTCTTGGTGGTTTTGGTTTAATGGGAGAGGAAATGATGAGATGAGTGGAGATTGAGAGGAATGAGAGTGTTTATAATGTAGGATTGGTGGGATCAAGGATGGATAAACATTGATGGAAGGTTTAGGATAAAATAGGTTTGTGAATTTTGGGAAGTGTAGGATGAAATTGGCTAAAAAATAGAAAAGGGAAACAACACCTTCGACCATCAGATGGCCGGTCCCCTTAATAATTAAGGGGGCCGCCTTATGATTTAAGGGGGCCGCCCATCTGGTGATTCCCAGATTGCCAGAAAAGGGTTTTTGGTAGTGAATTGCAGAAAGGTTGTGTTTCTGGTTTCAAACAAGTCCAACTCTTTGAGGCAATTAAGCATATACTAATTATGTAGGCAATTATGTAGCCAAAGCATGTTAACCAAAGAGATTAAGTAAACAAGCAATTTCATCTAGCATGCAAACATACTCATCAAGCAAGTAAAATATAAGTGCTAGGAAACAATAAGCAACATCAAGTATTTCATAACTACATAACAATGAGGATTAATCCTAATGTGTATCAATGTGCAATAAGTGGGTAGTTATGATAGCATGTATTTCTAGACTTGTTATAAACAAAGTCTTAATGAACAAACCATGGTCCTCTTGATTTGATTTAGTTCACTTATAAGTGTCATTTATATAAATATAGATGACAAATATGAGATCACCATGCATGATTTTAAAAGATACGTTTTTAGCATTATTCAACAATGTTTGAAAGTAAGTTTTCACTTGGATGTGAGAGTTATTTGAATAAAATAGATTGGGTTTTTACTTCAAAATGTGTGAATGAACGGTAAAGAATATTTTCCCAATCTTTAGTTTTGATCAAAACAGAATTGTGGATATTGATAGTGAAAACATGTTATTTAAAAGTGGGATAGTTATTTGAAAGACTATTTTCCAAAATGTGAGGTTTTTGCATATTTTTAGAGATATTAGATTTTTGACAACAAATATCATAAATCAAATATTTTAAAAAATGTTTATTAAAGATCTCATGCTCAAGAGGATTGGTTAAGCCTATTATTATCTCATGCTATCGTTTCTACATATCCTATGATCCTAAAGGAAATGAAGACGATAATTTATATGTTAGATGCGAGAGTGTTGAATGGGGTATAACCTAACATCTATAGTTCCTTTGTTTTCGCACGCTTATCTGACTTGATGCCATAGTCTACGAGAGCTTGTTTCATCCATAGTTTTCTTACGCGAGGGATCTAATCCTACTTCTATATTAACGATTGATCCACTTAACTCATTTCACTTCATCACCATGAGTTTCCTAATAGTGGATATAGAAGATTTCCATTTTCTATTTTGTTCGGCAATGAACAATTATATCTTATTCCTAGGAAAGTCAACCAATGATGTTTATAGGTTATAAGAATATAAGCAATTATGTACTAAGCATTAATCTAACTAATCATTTATCTAAGCATGCAAATTATAGTGATGAACTTAAAAGAAACGTGTACCTTTTAGTCTTCAATGGAATATCTTCAAGCACTTCAAGTGACCATGTTGACTTACAGAAGTCATTTGTAGATGATATTCCAACTTCTTCCAAGATTGACAATTTAGCCACTTGGTCCCCATTGTCTCATTGGTCCAAACATATTTAACATTTGGCAAGGATGCATGTATGGTGGTAATATTTCCCAAGGATTGTAACTTGGTTGATAATTCCATATTTGATTTCTAGTGTTATTGTAATATTGTCTATTTAGATTTCTTCTAGGTTGAGATGTTTTAGATCTTGGATGATGATTTTTAGGTTTTCTTGGTGGTGGAGTTTTAGATCTAAATTTAGGTTTAGAGGATCCTACTTCGGTCTTTAAGGATGGTTTATAAAAAGTTTTTACTTTTTCATCATTCGCAATGGGTATTTTTCTATCTTTTGTAAGTATATACTTAGGATTTGATTCTAATGATTTTTGTTTACTAGATTCACATTCAAACTTTATACTTTTATTTTCACTAGTTGAAACATTAATTGAAGTTAATCCTAGACCGGTTTTATCTCCCGAAGTTTCTTGAGCACTTAGTATTTTCTTAAGTGGGTTATTACTATTTTTAAACCTGTCAAGTTTGAAAATTTCATCTTTAAGTTTTTCGTTTTCATTTTTAACCTCTAAGCAAGTTTTACATTTTACAAAAACTTCTTTTCCTTTTTTCAAATGTTGTAGTTTAATTTTTAATTCGAGTACTTCATTTTCTAATTGATTATTAATATGTTTTAGTGACTTATTTTTAGCTATAACCTTTTGACCTAATTTGCATAACCTATTATATTCACTATCTAGGTCTTTTTCATCTAATGATAAATTTTCGTCACTAAAGTATTCGGTTTCAGAACGTACCTCGCTTGATGTCTTAGCCATAAGACACTTTTCTTCATTTGTGGTTTCTTTCTTGTCCTCATCGCTATCACTCCAAGCACCTCCAATAAACGCCTTTTGATTTTGATCTCTTGACATCATTGGACACTTTTCGATGAGATGATTTGGATTGCCACATTTAAAACACTTCCTTTCATTATATGGTTGCCTAATGTATCTTCCTCGTCTTTTGAAGAATTTCTTGAAGTCTTGTACTGCCATAGCATACTCTTCATCGTCACTTTTGGAGGTTGAGCATTCTTCGTCACTAGAGTCCTTTTTCGCTTTCGACGCAATTGATTTGCTTTGCTCCCTTTTTCCTTTAACCATCTCGGAGTTTTTCTTTATTATTTCTTCGTAGACCTTTAAGTTACCGATCAATTCGTCAAGTTGTAGAGTTGACAAATTCTTTGATTCTTCAATAGCCGTGACTTTAGCTCGCCATTTTGGATGAAGAGCCCTAAGAAATTTCCTGACAAAATTCTTACTAGAAATATTCTCATCAAGTGCTTTTAGACTTGTGATAATAGTGTTAAACCTAGCAAAAACATTATCAATTGATTCCTCTTCCGGAATCATAAATTGCTCATATTGTTGCATAAGTAGATCTATTTTGTTATCCTTGACTTGACTATTACCTTGGTGAGTAATTAGTAAAGAATCCCAAATTTCTTTGGCGGTTTTACACATAAAAATTCTTTCATATTCTTTGTGTGGTAACGCATTATAAATTACCATTTTAGCCTCATTATTTTTTGCTAATTTCTTTTTCAAATCATCATTTTGTTCTTCAAAAGATACAATTTCATTCATTTTAGTTTCAACATTATATTGAATAGGAGGAAAATCACCAAAGGTAATAATATGCCAAAGATCAAGATCTTTTGATTTCACATACGTTTCGAATCTATTTTTCCAATATAAAAATCCATCACTTTCAAATAGTGGTGGTCTTTGCATAGATTGCCCTTCTAAATAGTTTTTAGATTCCATAGATCGTTACAAGTTTTAAAATACAATATATTTTAAGAATCTTGCTAGACGTGGCTCTTGATACCAATTGTGGAAAACTAGAAGCGGGGTTGAATAGTTTTACGTCGTTTTTAAATTGTTATAAAAGTTTGTTTAAAAGTTTTCTTTGTTTTATAAAATATAGATTCGATGCTATATGAAATCAAGTCGTGCACAATATGAACAACACTAAGTATGTACGATAAAGCAATAATAACGTAAGTAAAGAAATAGATAAGGGTTGGAAAGATCTAACCGAGAGACAATAGATTTATAGTGGTTCGGCTACAAGGTCACCTTCCTTGCCCTACTCCACTCCCCGAGCACCTAACTCGAGAGTTTTCTTCACTATATCAACAAGCTCCCTTATGGCGGAGAAAACCTTACACACCAAATTTGTGGAAAACTAGAAGGGGGGTTGAATAGTTTTACGTCTTTTTAATTTTATTTTGAAAACTTAGTTTAGTTTTAAAACCTTGTTTGCTTTTAAAACTTTGATTCAATCTTATGTGAACTCAAATCTTGAGCAATATGAACAAGTATATCTAAGTATAAACAATAATAATAATGTATGCTAAGTATGTGAAATCAACACATGCATAATATAAACAATTGTAGCTATATACGAGAGATAAGTACGTAATCGTTTATTTTATAATCCTTAGTTATATTTTGTATGAAAACTATATTTGATCGAAATGATCAATTATATGTATGTAACCTTTTTAGTTTGATTGTAAAAACTTTGTTTTGTGAATAAAACTTTCGTTTGATCATTAAGTAAAATCAATACTAGCACTATATGAGCAACTATATATATACGTCTACGTCTACAAAAGTAATAACGATATAAGCAATATAATAAGTAAGATATGGAAAGATCTAACCGCGAGACAAAGGATTTATAGTGGTTCGGCTACAAGAACACCTTCCTTGCCCTACTCCACTCCTCGAGTCACCTACTCGAGAGTTTTCTTCACTATATCAACAAGCTCCCTTATGGCGGAGAAAACCTTACACACCAATTACACACCAAAGCTTCGTCACAACGAAATCACACCTTCTTCATAACTACAACCAATCTACTACACACCTATCTTCACAACAACTTCACACCAATCTACTACACACCTATCTTCACAACTACTTCACACCAACTATCTTTACTACAATCTAGTTCACACCTATCTTCTACACACCAATTATCT
This sequence comes from Artemisia argyi, assembly GCA_030686995.1. NCBI lineage: Eukaryota > Viridiplantae > Streptophyta > Magnoliopsida > Asterales > Asteraceae > Artemisia > Artemisia argyi. Next base: position 138,235,870 of record CM060677.1, read on the forward strand.
TCACTACAATCTACTAGCCAATCACACTATCTATATTCCTAACACAACTATCTACAATCAAATATTCACAACACACTACACAAAGATATATGTAAATATTCTTGATGATGCACCAACAACTTTGATGTGGAGGTCACAACAAGTTGTAATACTTCTTGTCTTGGAGGATAAAAGTATTCTTCTCTTGCACTTGAGAGGATGATGTAAGAATCACTTTGAAACAAAGGATTATGTATTTATGATCAAAGGATTTGGAGAATAGAAATGGGGATCTAGAACAGAAAGTTTAGGAGTGCAAAAGGTAAGAAAATTATGTGGGATGAACCAGTATTTATAGGGAAAACAAATACTGTTCTGGAGCGTGGCCGGTCCCCTTAATTAGGGGCCGGTCCCCTTAATAATTAAGGGGGCTGCCTAGGGAATTAAGGGGGCCGCCAGAACGTTGGGTTTATTTGTCTTTTTGTGGGGAAGGTTTTTCTGGATTAGATTTGCCATTTTTGGTTGGAAATTTGAATTCATATATTTATAATGAATTAAACATATTCCTTTAATTCCAAAAATGTTTTGTAAAAGATATAAAATGTTTTGTGACATTTTATAAAAAGTCTAGTGTTTAAGAAAATTGTTCCTTTGATCATAGAATGCAATAAACACTTTGTTTATTCATACCTTAAGTGATTTGGATGTAAAGACAAATGTTAAGCACTAAAAACTTGTTTACGTCATAAGTTTTAGATTAATGAGTTTATGCTTTGTAATTATCAAAACATAGAGACATTGTTAATATGTTAACAATGTTTTTAGACATTATTAATTTATGTCAACAAAATTTACACACCACAATAACTTCACGACTTAATCACAACTTCTACACAACTAGTTCACACCTATTCACAACTTAATCACACCACTTCTTCACACCAATCTTCTACACACCAATCTTCTTCACACCTATTCTTCTACACACCAATCTTCTTCCTAACTTATCTTCTTCACAACTATTCTTCTAACCAATCACACTATATATCAAACTACACTATCTTCTAACAAATATTCACAACTAATCACACAATGAAATAATAACAATGATGATTCACTAACAACTTAGATGTGGAGATCACAACAAGTTGTAATACTTCTTGTCTTGAGGGATAGAAGTATTCTTCTCTTGCACTTGATGGGATGATGTTTGGATCACTTTGAAACAAAGATTTAAGAATGTATGATCAAAGGATTTATGGATTGGAAATGGAGATCTGGAACAGAAAGTTCTGTAGTGCAAAAGGTGAGGAAAAAATCCAGGTTTAAGGTGGTATTTATAGGCAACAGATTCTGACAGAGGAGCGTGGCCGGTCCCCTTAAATCATGGCCGGTCCCCTTAATTTTAAGGGGACCACCCTTTATAATTAAGGGGGCCGCCCAGCTGAAACGGCCAGAAACTTTGTCTTTTAGTGGGAAAAGTTTATTTGGTGAAAAACTAACTGATTTTGGTTAAAAATTTGAATTCATATATTTAGTATGAATAAAACATTTTTCTTTATTACCAAAAGTGTTTTTCAAAAATATATAATATGTTTATATAATTAAATAAACTTTGCATTAGTTAATTAAATACCCCTTTGATCATAAATTGCACTAAACACTTTGTTTATTCATACCTTAAGTGATTTGGATGTAAAGAGAAATATTAAACACTAAATACTTGTTTATGTCACAAGTTTTAGTTCTATGAGTTTATATTTTGTGATAATTAAAACATAGAGATATTGATTTACACAGTTGCACTGTTCATTTGAAAAATCTCATGTTCATCTGTAATATTATATAAGTTGTTGTTTGAATGGTTATTTTGCTTCACATAAGCTATTTATAAGCTTTCATAAGCTCAGCAAAGTTTGAAATAGGTTTAAGCTTCAAAATTACAATTGGTCAACAAATAATCATTTTCCTGGTTCATGCACTATTTTAAACTACTTGTTTATGCTTATGTTTGTTGCGGTGTTCATTTTCTGTCTTAAATACCTTGTAATTATTCCATTTGGTTTATTTCCTTAGGTGACATTACTAGGATAGCTTTTAGTTACCATTATCACCTCAAAATGCATAACAATCAAAAATCAAGATGTGTTTGGTTTTGTTTGTTTGGATGTGTGGGTGGGGTGTTCATTGACCCAAACTTGTATCAACATTTTACTTAGTGCCAAAACAGATAAGGTAAATCAATTTTAGGTGGTAGTAAGCTTCAAATAGTCAAATCTCTTTTTAAATCCCATTTCTTGCTTACTGTTAGGATTTAGATCCCCTAGTCTCATCATATCATTGCATATCTTGTTAAATTAGCTTAATTTAGTCCCATTGTAGTTTATAAACATGTTTTTAATCAGTAGTGATCATTGAAAGTTCATAAAAGTCAAATAACCAAGTTTTCATTAAAAAGTCAAATTGCATTAGCAGAAAATCTCAAAAGTTCTAGTAATTGTTTTGAATTTTATGTTTGTTTTCATGGATTGAAACTTGTTTTTATTTGTTGTCTACCAGCTCAAATTTGAGGTTTCACCTCTCTTTGATTTTTGTGAATTTTTCCCTGGGCCCCACAAGCTAGGAAAGACACTTGCAAGGCAAGCTTCTGCCCTGCTGCATCAGATCACCTCCCAACACCACCACTTGGTGGTGGTTTTCTGGCCACCACAGTGGTCCACAGCCCCACCTCTTAGGTTCTTTCAATCCCCCCTCCTACCATACTTCAACCCTTGACCATTGGTTTGACCTTGGACTCAGTGGACCCCACTTGGAATTGCCCATGAACCTTGTCCCATTTTTCTGAATTGAGCTAAGTGCCAAGTGCTTATTTGAGAGCTTTTTGACTTATTCAGGGGTATAGTTTGTTGTTTCTTGCTTAAAAATGTTCCCTCAACTTGTTTAAACCAGATTCAACCATAGTGGGTTCCATTTAAGCCCATTTTAACTTATTTCTTGTCTTGGTCAAACAAAGTCAACTGTCACACCTTTTTAGCTTATTCTGGCTTATTTTTGATTTCCTAAAAATTTGTTTTTACAAAAGTTAGTTGTTTTTAAGTATAAAATAGGTTTGTAAAAGAAAAATCAAGAAAAACCAATTTAATTTTAAGTGATAGTTTCTATTTAATGTAATTTAAATTTTATTTTTCATTTTTAGATTTATATTAAGTACTTAGCTTTTTTATATTTTTCTTAAATTCCTCTTATATTAAAGTAATTTTAGTAAATTTTTCAGATTTTTATTTTGTCATTTAGTATTTATTAGAATTAATATTAGTTTTATTAATTATTAATTAATAATTAAGTTTTAAATAGCATAATTAGTTTTTATTAAGTAAGACCTAGTTTTTATATTTTTCCTAGCTTTTATATAATATAAAATAATTTTAGGAATTTTTTCATAATTTTTACTGTTCATTTTCTATTTTTTATAATTTAAATTAGTTTATTTAGGTAATTAAAATATAATTAGTAATTAATTAATATAAAATTCACAAAAAGACAAAAATACATATTTTTATTTTTAAAACTTGTTTTTAGTTATTTTATAATTTTAGAAATTTTATTTTCATTCTTCTAGTGTTAAATTAATATTATATTGTATTTAAGTTATTTAAGTATTAATAATTAGTATTAAATAGTATTTAATTAATAATAAATAATTAATTAATGTAAAATTTTATTTTCTTTTTCTAAAATTTTTCTTTTACCCTTAAGTTTGTAAAAAAGTCATTTTCACCCCCTGGGGGTTTTCAGATTTCAGTTTTCACTTTTTATTTCGTACGTTTACGTTATTTAAAACGTGAACGTACGCGTTTTAAGTTTTAAACGTTTCTGGTTTTTCTACTTTTCCAGTCTTATTCATATAACTTATTTAAGCTATTTCCTTGTAGATTCCTTAGTTCAAATCATTCACAATCCCTTTCCCGTCCAGATTCACCCGATCACAAGCCCGTTTTATAACCATCACACCTCGTCGGGACATAACGACCCGGGGAAACACTATACTTCCGCGGAGCATTGACTCTAGGCTATTTGACCTTGTTGACCATATCCTTGGTCAATTTAGGTTGACCGTTTGGAGTCAATCAAATTTTGGCGCCGCTGCCGGGGAGGTGTGCGCGCTATTCTAAACGGTTTTGCGTATTAGTGAACCTGGATATACATCTATTGTATATTTACCCACCCTTGTTTATATTATCTTTTTATTTTCATATAATAACAAAACCATTCATGAAAACATTTTTAAATCAGTTTTCAACGAACACAAAAACCCAAAAACATTTTCTTTCTTATTTGTACAAAATGTTCATTCAAAAAACCAAAAATAATCACCCTTACCCTCTCACATCTTTGATTCTTCATTTCTTACCCTATGTAAACCTTTGATTCTTTTATATGTCGTATCCACACCATTGCGGTTGCCAATGGTGTGGTGGTCCTCATAATGGTGGGAATTGTCTCGGCTGTAGCATGGTAGAGTCAGGAGATGGGTCTGTCTATAACCAAGCTCTCTATCCTTACCATGACACATCTGATTCATCCTACCAGCCACCACATCATGAGATACTGACATATCTATGTGAGTTTTGTGGTGGTCCTCACCAAGGATTTGAGTGTCAAGCCGGAAACACGTTTGTCTATGAACAATTTTCCGGTGATGCTCAGAACTTTGGTTATGACCAATACCCATATGATTCACCAGTCCAGACTCAATAGTTTTACTGTTGTGATTACCGTGGAGGTCCACACTTCAGTTCAGATTGTCAAATGGGGAATCCATATCCTTGTGACAATTTTGACGCACCTTATTACGACCAACCTCCACAGTACGATATGAATCAAGCACTTCTTCCAGAAATGCAAGATATGATGAAAATCGTTGATGAGCTTAAGGGTTTAGTTAAAGACTTTGCCCAAAGACATACTCATCAAAAATCCATGGAAGAATTGCTAGCTGAAGAGCAGGCTGCTAGAATAAATTCCCAAGATGCCTATGAAAAATCTGTTAGGGAATCAATTGCAAAAGAAAAAGCAGCCAGATCTAACTCTCAGTTCCGTTTTATTCCTGATGACAGTGATGATGAAGATACACTTGATATTCTTCAATTTTATAAAACTTCATCAAGTTCATCAGTTGATATCCCAGCAGTTGAGATTCCATCTCAAACAACTGCTATCACACCCGAGGTTCCCACTCACTCTTTGAGCATGGGGGACGAGCATCTTGACACGGTTCCTGAAAGGGAATCGGACGAATTCATAAAGTCTAGTGTTGAGAACCTTGTCCCAACCCCAAGAGAGTCACAGGGAACTCTTGATCATATGTGTGATATTCCTTCCCCTCTTGAGTGTTCAAACGATCATTTTGAGACTTTCTCAGATTTTAATGATGATTGTACATCTCATGGAGACATTGAGTATATCGAGGCATCACTCCCACAGTCTGATGCTGATCCTCTTCTTGAGGAGTTCGCCGATGAACTTACTCACATCAATCCACTTTCATTGGAAAGTGATGATGGTCTCCTCGATTTCTAAGCCGATCTGGGAGAAATTGAAAGTCTCTTTATCATGATCTGTCACTCACTTCTGTTCCTAACAGTCCAATTGAGAATAATAATCACTTTGTTCCTGAAGCATTCAATACTACTCTCACCAATCCTCTTTTTGAATTTGAATCTGAATTCACTTTGATTTCTGATAATCCAATATTTGGTATTCAGAATGAGGATTGTGATGAGTCCACATCGAAACATGAATTCACATATTCAAATCTTGTGAATAATTCTCTTCATGAGGAGTTCTCCGGTGAACTCACTCACCATATCATAACTCCTCTAGAGTTTGATAGCCCGGGGGGAGATGCACTCAATCTTGAGAATTTGCAAATTTCCACCCACCCTCCCGGGATGTTTTTGAGCTTAACCTTTGAAATCCAAACTCAGGCTAGTGAGCCTCCTCTCGAGGAAGAAGATCAACTCATGATTTTCATCATGATTTTCTTCCTTTTATTCACCTATAAGGTGACTTCTTCTCTTCTTCACTCCTTCAGGAATGAAGATACCATCTTTGATCCCGGCATTTTCATGTATCATTATCTTGAGCCGGATACTTATCTCATCGGTGTGGAACTTTCACGTGCTTCAAATGTTTGTCCAAACATCTTGAATGAAAGTCCGATTGAGATTGTTTCTTCCACATCATGCTTCCCCAAGGACAATTGAATTCGGGGTCGAGTCAAGCTAGCGACTCGGTAAACAAAAACAGTAGCATGTTATTGGGTTTTCGCCCTAAGTGTGGGGGAGTTACCCCTACAGTGGTTACTTATGAAGTGAAAATACAAAATGGTGTTTTCCACGCTTAACTTGTAATGTTGCCCTTTTACGTTCAAAGAGTCGGCATAATAACCGGGACTTTGAATATTGAGGACAATATTCATTTTAAGTGTGTGTGTGGGGGGGGGGGGGTATTCTAGCGAATTTTATCACATTTTACTATCTAGTACCCCCGTTTTTAGCCAAAATCTCAAAAATTTTAAAAAATTTTCACTTGTGCTTCAAAATTTTTGTGGTAATCAGTCTGCCAGGTCTAACCGACAAAGGGATTGGCTAATCCAGGAGCAAACGGCTCTTGGTAAAGATATATCAAATCCGTTGATGTCTTGCAATTTGCCCAAAATTGTATGGTACCTCAACTCGCCATATCCTAAAAAGCGAATGAGTTGGCTAGCCCGCAAGATTATGGCTTGTGGTAAAGGCAGTGGGAAATCCATAATTGGTAATCAACTCACCAAGATGTGACTTTGTCCATCAAGAGTTGGCTAGTCCAGAAGCAAACGGCTTTTGGTAAAGACTAATCAAATCCGTTGACAGCTGGTGGTTTGCTCAAAATCACATGGTTATCAGGTGGACCATAGTTCTTACTTGAATCGATACATCTGGCTACTCCAGAAGTGATGGCTTTTGGTAAAGAGTTTAAAATCCATCAAGTTTTCAAAACAGTTATTGCTAGGGACTAGCAATATTTTAGTGTAGGGGATTGATGAGTGCTCAAACACTCATCATTTTTGATCAAATCTGAACTGCAAAACAAACAAAAACACTCAGTAACGCATCAAAATACTGAAAATATTTCAAAATTGTGTTTTATATGTTTTAGATGCAAAATTAGTAAAAACAAATTAAAAACGTACAAAGTTTGCAAAATTGGCAGTTTTAGTCCCTCAATTTTCATAAAATATCAGATTTAGTCCCTGGTCATTCAAAATATGGAAAAATATCACCAAAGGTCCTTTTGAAATCATAAGTTTTCATATTGAGTCCTTTGGTGAAAATTCTCAAAAGTTTTAGAAAATTGCAATTTAGTCCCTGGAGTTTCAAACTTTGGCAGATTTGGTCCCTGGTGGGATATTTTTGGATGAAAAATCATTTTTAGTCCTTGAAAATTCAAAAATGTTCAATATTGGTCCTTGGATAAAAGTTTTTCACAGATTGGCAAAAATGACCCCTAAACTTTGAAAATTGACAATTTTGGTCCCCGGGTGTTTTGTTTTGGAAAATTGCAACTTTGGTCTTGGTGTTATTCACATGTGGCAATTTTGGTCCTCATAATATATTTTGGAAAGTTTCATTTGCAGCCCTTGCAAATTTCTGTTATTACAATATTGGTCCTTGTGATTATATACTACATCAAACGGACCCTTGGTTTTAATTACCCAAAACACAACCCCAATACCCAATCCACCCCTGATCCATTAAAATAACCACCCCAAGCCCAAACAAATTTGGCCCAAACCTAAACTAATATAAACCTGGTCATTTGACCAGGTCAAACCTTCTCCCTCGCTCCACTGTTCACCAACACACCCCCACCATCTCCCCCGTTTTCCAGGTTCCATGTCTCACCTCCCCCCTCCTCTTTTCCACCAAATACTCACCAACCACTCACCAAACCAACCCCTCTCATTAATTCCCCCAACTGCCTCACCTAAACCACTCAATCCTGCCCAATATAAATTTCCCACCAAAAATTGCTTCAAAGGCCAAGATCAAATCTAGGCATCCAACGGCTGGAATTACAAGTGGGAAAGTGAAAGGAACTCCTCAGGGCATATATAAGTCAAAGAGATAAGCAGAAGAAGAGTAGTTAGTTAATTTTATTAGTTATAGTTTAGTATTAGTTATTAGATAATGCAATTTTATTCCCAGTGTTGAATTAAGCTTTCAGTTGTACTCTTAAAAGTTTTTTTTTAATATAATAACAATCTATTTCAAAGTAAATTAGTTCAAGCTTTTGTAATTTACACAGTTGCACTGTTCATTTGAAAAATCTCATTTTCATCTGTAACATTATATAAGTTGTTGTTTGAATGGTTATTTTGCTTCACATAAGCTATTTATAAGTTTTCATAAGCTCAGCAAAGTTTGAAATAGGTTTAAGCTTCAAAATTACAATTGGTCAACAAAAGTCAAATAGATGATCAAAGGTTGTGGTGAGGTGATTTAGCAGGGTATTTTTTGTTACTTTCTGACTCATTTAGCTTGGTGGCAAGCTTTTATGAGACTGAAGCTTCTGAGTTGAGGTTTGGATCCTTAAACTCAATCAATAATCATTTTCCTGGTTCATGCACTATTTTAAACTACTTGTTTATGCTTATGTTTGTTGTGGTGTTCATTTTCTGTCTTAAATACCTTGTAATTATTCCATTTGGTTTATTTCCTTAGGTGACATTACTAGGATAGCTTTTAGTTACCATTATCACCTCAAAATGCATAACAGTCAAAAATTAAGAGGTGTTTGGTTTTGTCTGTTTGGATGTGTGGGTGGGGTGTTCATTGACCCAAACTTGTATCAACATTTTACTTAGTGCCAAAACAGATAAGGTGAACCAATTTTAGGTGGTAGTAAGCTTCAAATAGTCAAATCTCTTTTTAAATCCCATTTCTTGCTTACTGTTAGGATTTAGATCCCCTAGTCTCATCATATCATTGCATATCTTGTTAAATTAGCTTAATTTAGTCCCATTGTAGTTTATAAACATGTTTTTAATCAGTAGTGATCATTGAAAGTTCATAAAAGTCAAATAACTAAGTTTTCATTAAAAAGTAAAATTGCATTAGCAGAAAATCTCAAAAGTTCTAGTAATTGTTTTGAATTTTATGTTTGTTTTCATGGATTGAAACTTGTTTTTACTTGTTGTCTACCAGCTCAAATTTGAGGTTTCACCTCTCTTTGATTTTTGTGAATTTTTCCCTGGGCCCCACAAGCTAGGAAAGACACTTGCAGGGCAAGCTTCTGCCCTGCTGCATCAGATCACCTCCCAACACCACCACTTGGTGGTGGTTTTCTGGCCACCACAGTGGTCCACAACCCCACCTCTTAGGTTCTTTCAACCCCCCTCCTACCATACTTCAACCCTTGACCATTGGTTTGACCTTGGACTCAGTGGACCCCACTTGGAATTGCCCATGAACCTTGTCCCATTTTTTTGAATTGAGTTAAGTGCCAAGTGCTTATTTGAGTGCTTTTTGGCTTATTCAGGGGTATAGTTTGTTGTTTCTTGCTTAAAAATGTTCCCTCAACTTGTTTAAACCAGATTCAACCATAGTGGGTCCCACTTAAGCCCATTTTAACTTATTTCTTGTCTTGGTCAAACAGAGTCAATTGTCACACCTTTTTAGCTTATTCTGGCTTATTTTTGATTTCCTAAAAATTTGTTTTTACAAAAGTTAGTTGTTTTTAAGGATAAAATAGGTTTGTAAAAGAAAAATCAAGAAAATCCAATTTAATTTTAAGTGATAGTTTCTATTTAATGTAATTTAAATTTTATTTTTCATTTTTAGATTTTTATTAAGTACTTAGCTTTTTTATATTTTTCTTAAATTCCTTTTATATTAAAGTAATTTTAGTAAATTTTTCAGATTTTTATTTTGTCATTTAGTATTTATTAGAATTAATATTAGTTTTATTAATTATTAATTAATAATTAAGTTTTAAATAGCATAATTAGTTTTTATTAAGTAAGACCTAGTTTTTATATTTTTCCTAGCTTTTATATAATATAATATAATTTTAGGAATTTTTTCAAAATTTTTACTGTTCATTTTCTATTTTTTATAATTTAAATTAGTTTATTTAGGTAATTAAAATATAATTAGTAATTAATTAATATAAAATTCACAAAAAGACAAAAATACATATTTTTATTTTTAAAACTTGTTTTTAGTTATTTTATAATTTTAGAAATTTTATTTTCATTTTTCTAGTGTTAAATTAATATTATATTGTATTTAAGTTATTTAAGTATTAATAATTAGTATTAAATAGTATTTAATTAATAATAAATAATTAATTAATGTAAAAATTTATTTTCTTTTTCTAAAAATTTTCTTTTACCCTTAAGTTTATAAAAAAGTCATTTTCACCCCTGGGGGTTTTCAGATTTCAGTTTTCACTTTTTATTTCGTACGTTTACGTTATTTAAAACGTGAACGTACGCGTTTTAAGTTTTAAACGTTTCTGGTTTTTCTACTTTTCCAATCTTATTCATATAGCTTATTTAAGCTATTTTCTTGTAGATTCCTTAGTTCAAATCATTTACAATCCCTTTCCCGTCCAGATTCACCCGATCACAAGCCCGTTTTATAACCATCACACCTCGTCGGGACATAACGACCCGGGGAAACACTATACTTCCGCGGAGCAGTGACTCTAGGCTGTTTGACCTTGTTGACCATATCCTTGGTCAATTTAGGTTGACCGTTTGGAGTCAATCAATGTCTATGTATTTTTTTGATTCTATCTTATGCTTGTCTTTACATGCTAGGCTAGGTTTATTTGTGTTTGCTTAGATGTAATGAAACCTAGCTATTGATTATTGATTGATTGTTTGTTATTAATTGTTGTTGGATGAATGATTTCGATGTTAGGCTTAAGAAAACTGGCTAATTTCCAATTGGTAACATGCTTGAGCGTCTTAAGAAACATGAATCGGATGTGTACTACGATTTTAATGGTTATATTTAATGCATAAGTGACTACTAAGGAGGCCATGTTAGGAGCTAGTTGTCGGCTCGACATAGGAAGAGGTAGAAGCTTATAGAGTTGGAGAAGATCGTACATGGCCCTACGAATGGTATTAAGGAATATAACCCGTCATTCACGCAATTGTAACAAACTAATCAATCAATGAAAGATAGCTAGGGAGTAATGAAATCTACGTAAACACGTTTCTCTCCATATAAGGTATTTCTCACATTTATTTATTTGTTATTTTATTTTTATTGCATTTGTAGTTATTTTGGTTAGTTGACTAGCAACTAATTCCGCTCACTTTTTCAATACCTGAGATTTTTACTTGCTTTCCATAAACCATAAAAATACAAAAAGAATCATCCCTCACCTCTATATCTAGTTAGATTAAGTTTCAATCCTAACGAACACTATTCCCTAAGTAGAACGATCAATCCTCTGGTACTTGCTACTACACTATACTACATTGGTCAGGTACACTGCCTGGTGGAGATTGCAAGCTTCTCGAGATCCCTCAAGAGGTAAAACCTTTTGCAAGGTTGCAAAATCACGCATCAAGCACTAAATTTTTTTAGTATAATGTAAGTGATTTTTAAATTTTGCTATGATGTTATTATTTAATGATAACTTGTGAATACGGGTCATTGTCAACTACTTTAACATTATACCTTTGCATAAAATTATTTAAAATTAAAATTCTCGTCATCCGTATGTCTATTGTATAGTAAGAAATAAAACTAAAAGAAATTTTCGTTGAATACTATTATTGCATGGTATCCGCCGCTGCAACGCGTGGGTACCCTGTTAGTGTATTAACGGGTGTACTAAATGGAAACAAAAGGCTTTACTTTGGAACAGTGTTAGCTTTAATAACATTATGTATTACATGCTTCAGGTCCAAGAGTAGATTCATTCATTGCGAGTTTATTGGTGTTAAGTTTTTTTTTTTTTTTTTTTTTTTTTTAAAAAAAAAAAAAAGTTTATTGGTGTTGCTTTCACTATTTGTTTCACACCACTTTATAGCTTAGAGCACTCGGTATCTTCGCCAAAATCACGCCAAACGTAGCAAAAAAGACGAATAACGCGCCAAATGTGGTACCGAGCAACACGCCATCTGCACGCTAACAAGGGTTTGAGTTGGTAGACTGGCACACGCCAAACCAAAACATGTCTTTATAATAAAGCATTTTTAATTTTCATTTTGCTGTTTTGTTTTAGATTTTATTTTCTCAATTTAGTATGTACTGTATAACTAGAAAGAATCAATTACAAATATAAAAAACACATTGTCAACAAAAATATGTTGTAATTTCTTTTTTATGTTGTATTGTAATTTTAATTTGTGTTTAATAAAATGTGTTTGTTTTTAAATAAAATGAAAACAATAAAAGTGGGACCAATAACGTGTTAGTGCTGTGTTATGAAGGAGGGGTGTTCGAGTGATTGATGTGTTATTGGGAGTAGATGATGTGGTGCTTATGTGGCATACCAATAACGTGCTAAAAGTGCTTACCTTACCCAGTGCTCTTATGCCACCATAAATTGTTTCTATATTGACATTGCTATATATGCAATTTTTTTTACCACAAACACATACGGAGTATCTTAACATCATACGAGTATCCTTTACAAAGATTTGAAATCCAAAATTATTTTGACATAGCTATAAGTAGTTTGCAATCCCAAGTCCCAACTAAAAACACTCCATGACATAAACTATTATAATAAGTTGACAGCATGGAATGGACATCTTATTCTAGTTCACATGTAAAGGGGAGGGTATTACCTTAGTTATAAGCACCAATTGATGGACATAGTCTTTACCCGGAAACAAAGGCTCCTTTAAAGCAATCTCCATTAAAATGCAACCAATGACCCATATATCAATGGCTGTAGTATACTCTGAGTAGTTAAACAACAACTCACGGGGTATATACCACCTGGCCACACATATTCAGTCGTGAAATCTTTCTCATCTGTTGTTCCTGCAAGCACAAATGCACAAACCTTTTGGTCACAATTTGCATTCAGAAGCAAGTTGCTTGGTTTTAGATCTTCGTGCAATACATTTGCAGAGTTCACGTACTTTAGTCCACATAGTATTTGATAGAGAAAGTATTGCCATGTGTAATGCAATTATGAAAACACGTTAACAATTCATTTTAAGATGAACAAATAGGAAATTGAATATAAAAAATTCATTAGAAATTTACTTGTGCATGCCATTTTGCGTTGCTATTTTCTTTGCCTCTCCAGCACTGCCCTCTTCGATAACACCACCATCAACAGTGGCAAGTCTAATCCAAATTTAGAATGTATTTCCCTCCCCAAAATTAGGATATAATAGGTCACGCTCACATGCAAACTTGATAAGCTGAATCTAGCAAAACTGTCTAAAAGCATGTTGAATAGTATATTCTTCCTAGTATCTATTGCTTTTGATTAGTAATAAAAAATATATCGGTGAGAAGTTGAGGGCGAAATATTTAGGTCAAGAGAGTGGAAAACGGGTCAAAGGGAGTGATTTTACTCTGGATTGGCTTGTATTGACCCATCACACTTTTTCTCCAACTTGGGTAAATATCTAAAACTTAAAAAAACAGAGACTTGAGCTTGTTTCAACATTCTAAACACTATGCTATGGGTTTAGGTGAATTTTAGTTGCATTAGAGTGGTAACCATTTATATAGCTTAGAAGTAGCAAAAAAAAGACCTAATATAGAACATATATAAATTGTTAAACAATGTATTCAAATTTCAGAATTGTTTCAATCAAAGCATGCCTAATTTTAAAACTACTCACATGGATGTATTTTAGTATTTGTGAAGAATAAGAAAAAGAAAGACAACCTCAACTATTTATCGTTTTAAAGTTAGATATCTTTAATAAAGCACATAAAAAATGAAAGAAGTAACATTTGTTTTCTTATTAAATGCTCCGAAAATAAGAATAGTACATAGGGCTATAACTGATGCGTAAAGTTTGAAACTGGAACTATCTAATGAAAAAATCATACATAAACTTACGACATGAGGCAGTCATAAGGTTTGGTAGTCCACCTGAAGTGCATAAAGGAGAGAAGGTTAGCAAATGAATATTACTTAATAAAAGACATCGTGGTTTATATCAGGTCATGTCATAACGACAAAGGTTTGTCTTAACTTGTTTAAAATGTTGTCATATAATTGCTTTTTCAAACATGAGTCGAGCCATTCACAAGTTAGTGGGTCAAAATTGTAACCTTCATTAAAAATGGAAACCAAATTTTATAAAGTAAATACAGCCATGTATGAACATATTACTTACTCTTGAAGTGCCAATGGGCGTGGAAATAGCAACATGTAAATTCTACCTCTACTCGGTCACTTATAAATACTGAAGTGTCTGCTGTAAAACAACAATATATTTGTGTGCTGTTAAACAACAAAATGACATGATACGTAGAAGTAATATAAAGACGTATTACTAATCATTATAACTTTACCATATCATTTCTTTAATATATAGATGTATTACACCAAAGAGCTGCCATGTTCAAGCACTCAATGAACTGCCCGTTACTTCCCTTGTGTACGTGCTCACGAATGTTGCACTAATGGCAACTGGAATACCTTCTCTGATAAAAGCAAACCCACCAAGAATATTATGTTAAGGAGAGAACATATGCATAGATCCATCTTGACCATGGCAACATCTTGTTTTCTTCCTAAAAAGCTCGGCCATGACAGCATGAGCAGATGCACCTTTGCTTAGAGCGTGAACGTCATCACAATAAGTGCTCACGACACTATCCTCCTTCTTCAAGAGCTTGATGAACCCTGAAAAAAAATCTTATTGACCATTAAAACCAAACATTTTTCCTCTGTAATACATTTGAGCACACATGTCCTCAAAAGCTCTACCCAAGTACATATCCTCATATACAAGTAAACTTTATTCTTTTGTATGAAGTTGCACATTTACACGCACAACAAAAGCCACAAATCAATATAACAATAATCTAATCATGCAATGTTAGTATGTCTTTCATATTCTGATCCGTGCTTTATCATTTAGCAATAACATGTAGTTAGAGTATTAAACCTTAGTCGATTCCATTTTTAAAAATATATAATATTAAGATCATCATATACTGCACAATTGGCAAAAACCACGAATTGATTTTATGATAATAATCTAATTTGACATGCATGTTCCTAGCTTCATATTTATCGCATATACTGATCCATGCTTGAGATTCCAATGTACGCCTGCTTTTTAGTCAATTGACTCATTTGTATACATGTTAACCTACAAAGATTTAAATTAAATACCTTTCTCTAGGAATTAAATACATGTCTAGGTGATGCTTTGTATGGATGTCAATCTCTGAATCGATCGAATAATTGCATGACTCAAATCTAAACGGATGTTGAAAGTGTAATTTTGATAAATACATGGAGCAAATAAAAATATACCCTAATGATTATGCAACCTCCAAGATCTGGTTTCCGAGTGTAAGCGCCAGGCTGCACCCTGTCCATGGAGCAAATAAAAACAAACCGACATGTCACATAAGAGCATCTAACTTTTACTGTGTACATGAAGAGCAACTTATGTAAAGAGGAAAACAACGTTAAGTTTTTTGAATTATAGTACCGTGTTTATCTAAAAAAACCATCATCTTAAAATCAACGTGCACCTCTTTTCTTTTTTCGAACTTCAATTTCATATATGCCATTTCGCATAACACCCTAAGCACAAACAAAGAAAGTTATAAATTAACAAAAGCGTTTCATCAAACACTTGGCGTGTGCTTAAAATCTTTCTCAGTTGATTATCATATACATAGCAATTAGATGGATTGTTGGGAATTGATTATCATATAAATAGCATAAAAACACACATAGAACATAAACTACAAATAATCATTTTCATCAATCCATATCATCTACTAACACTTAAATTGAAGAATGGAAAGAGATAAAACTTGTCAAACCTTGTTAATCTTCCCTAATCAAATAATACCTACAAAAATAAATTATAACATAATAAATAGAAATATATCAAGATGCTTTCCACCAAAAAAAATGTAGGGTTCTGATCAAATACAAATATTAAAATTAATTCATCAAGTAATTAATCTCAGAAATAATTGTAATTTGTAACATTTAAATCAAAACCATAAAATTAAAATTAAATTGATACTTATCAGATAGTGATGCATTATTTCTTTAAAAACACACTTAATTCAACCTGTTAATCGTGAAGTGTTGGAGAAGATGGTGTTATGGTATGAATCAACATCAATTCGTAGGTTATTTTTGGTTGTTTTTTTGAACGCTTGATTGTATTGATTGCTTAGGTTTTGAATTGAAGTTTGACATTCGGTTACATTCATAAGAGTTATTGCATACCAAAAGTAAGATCATTGATTTGATTTTTTTGAATCTGTAATTGAATGAGTTTGTTGTGCGTTTTTTATGAGAAGGTGTGAATAATGAGCTGCATATAGAGGTTGTACGCATTAAATCATCCACCAATCACAGCGAAGACACGTCAGAATATTAATTGCATTGGCTGCTTAGAGAGCTTGTAAAGTTTTCTGGTTTATTATATTAGATAGATTGATCTCAATGTCACAAGAATAAAATATTAATTGTATTCTGTTAACAATAAATAGCTAGAGTTCATGTATTATAATTAAACGTACAAATATGTATGCAAAACACATACCGGAAGCTAATTAATATTCATATAAAGGATCATACCGTAACGTATGACAATATGAAATCAATATAGTTTCGTTTAAGATTTACCTCATTGCGATTCGTAAAGGCATACCATAAAGGTGTAAACCAAACAAGTTTCTGCCTTCCCTAATCATCAACATTCTTCTTTTTATCTTTTGAAGACTTCGCATTCTTTAAAAGCCGAAAAATATTTGTAGAGCGTGTTGATAACGTGTTATGAATACAAGATTGAGAGAATGAAAGTGTTCTTCAATTAATCTATATTGTCATACATGAGGTATATATAAGATAATATTAGGGTAAAAACCTATTAGCTAAATGGGTCATGGGCCTCTTATTAGTTATATGGACATCTACAATATAATGATCCATAACCAGTGGCGGATCTAGGATTCGGAATGAGGGTATGCACTATTTTAATAGCGCAACTAATAGTTCGGTTCTCGGGTCGGGTTTTTTTTCAATGATTCGGGATCTTTTTACTGTTTTACATATGCGAGTCATATAAAATTGCTTTAGCTTATATATTCCGGTTATTTGATTAAAATGTTGGTGTGGTTTAGGTGTGAATCACTGAATTGAATAAGATCAATCAAAACAATAAGGCGTAATGTTAAATTAACAAAACCATCAAATCCAAAATCAAAGCTGAATTTCTTAAAAGAAATCGGAATAACAGAAAACTTATATCCAAAACAAATAAAAACCCAAAATGTTGGATGCATAAACTTTTGCTTGTTATATAAATAGAAACTATTAAAAACTTCTTAAGGGTGGTGGCAACCATCCTTTTGAAAATCACCCAAACCTCCCAACCAACCATTAATATCACTCCACCTCAGTCATACCTTTTTCATACTTCCCAATCTTTTTTAGTGGCAATCATACCTTTTTCATACCTCCCAAACTACCAACTTTTCATACCTCCCAATCAATGCCCCAACGTTCCATTTTGACCCAAACCTCCGAAGTGAAATTGCCCGCTCAACCAAACCTCCCAACCAAAACGCTGGGGTGGCGGCGGTGTTCCCCAGCGGTTTGGGCAATCCGTTGGTCATACCGGTGTGGTTGCCACCACCCTAAACAAAACATAACACACTCTACAAAACTAGACGAGTACCCGTGCATAGCAACGAGATTTTATAGCGACAGATAGTTTATTGATAAAAAAAAAATTTATAAGTTATAAATGAAAAATAATAAAAGTTTGAAGATATGGGAATTAAACATAATGTTATGAAACCCGGTTCGACCAGGGTGGTTCAACCGGTTGAACCGTTCCAGTCGAAAAATTGGTCGATTTAAACCGGGTCAACTTGCTAGGTTGGGTCGAAAATGGGTCAAATTAAACCGGTTCAACCCGTCGGGTTTGAAGCGTCCCGGATCAACCCGGTTTGTGATTTGTATTAATTGTTTTAATTGGTTATAAAGGAAAAATAATAAAAGTTTGAAGATTTGGGAATTAAACATAATGTTTTGAAACCCGGTTCGACCCGGGTGGTTCAACCGGTTGAACCATTCCGGTCGAAAATTTGGTCTATTTAAACCGGGTCAGCTTGCTAGGTTAGGTCGAAAACAGGTCAAATTAAACCGGTTCAACCCGTCGGGTTTGAAGCGTCCCGGGTCAACTCGGTTTGTGATTTGTATTAATTGTTTTAATTGGTTGTACAATATGTATAAATCATTGTACTTTTAAGTAATTGAGTGTTTTAATAAGAGTATTAATTACATTTTATAACTTCCTTTAATAAAAATTTTCAACATTTTACATTTCTTGACTTTTTCACTTTTTTACTTTTTTACTTTGATCATTTTTCTTTTATAGGTAGTATAGATAAAATAAAAAAGGTTCAAGAGAACTAAAGTAATTATTCAATACAGTAAAAAGTAGTATTAAAGTGGGTTGGCCTCACATGTAAAGTGGGCCTGTTTAAGTATTTATATACATGAATATATTAATTTTAACTTTATCTATTTGATCATTTGCATCAATGAAAAATGGTAAGTCCGATTAGGGTATGCATCTCATTTTTTATGGGTATGCACTCTTTGTAATTCGATTAACAAAATTATAAAACTCAGGGTCTGCTTGGTTCAAAGTGGAAAAAAGGAAAGAGAAAGGAATGCAAAGAAATAAGTGATGTGGGTAATCAATACCTTACCCCCAATTTACTATATAATGATTGATTACTCACTACGAGATAATCAATACCTTACCCCTCCCTAACCAAGCACCATTATATTATTTGAAAGATGTGAGCACTTTTCAATTCCTTACCCATTTCACACCCCTTTTACCCCCACCAAGCACCCCAGTTTTTTCTTACACTACAGGGTATGCAAGCGCATACCTGTGTTGGCTGTAGATCCAAATTCAAAGAACCTTTTAATCCTTTTATGGCCCACCCACCACATCCATAAATGACAAATAAATTAATTGGCTAAAGGACAAAACATTATTTTAGTGTGTCATTTTCTTCCACCTTCCCCTTCTTCATCCTTTTTCTTTCTTTTTAACAACAAAACCATAAACTTTTTACAAACAGTCAGAAAACAAAAAAATTCACCAGAAAAAATACACTTAATCGCCTAAAACCGTGCCACACGTGGCTTACACATAGCTCCGTCCCTGCCCTGTTCGCCCGACACTTAAGTTTGGCGCGTTGACTCAAGTCAAACCATGTAAAGCCATCCCTTTTTAGGAGGCCTGTTTTAACCCTTTTACCACCTCTGTTGAATGTATGTAGACATATCATTTCCATGTGTGTTGATTTGACTTTAAGATTCAATTCAAATATGGTTTTGTTTTAATTATTGATTCGTGATCTTTTCTACTTTTTGCACAAACTTAAATCAGTAGGCGAGGCGTTGATTAACTAGTTGAAAACATCGGATATGCACTGTTTGCTATAGCCTACATATTTCAGACTTCAGACTGTTGTTAGCATCAAACTTTAAACTGTGCTTCTTTTTTTAACAGTTTTTATAAGTTGCTGTTATGTCTGGGTTAGAGAAACTAAAAGGGAACCAGGTTAAGCAATATTGTAAGAGAACTGCAAATGAGAGATCAGATTTCTGACTTTGGGTATGAGTTGGAGACTGAGAGGGCTTTCGGTAATAAATCTGAAACGAAAAGCATTAGTAAAACAAAATCTATAAAGAAGAAACCGTATGATGTGGAAGCAAAATAAGATGAGTAATAATGATTCCAATGATGCAGAAGTGAGTACTACAAAGAGGAGGAAAGAAAAGAAGAGGAAACATGAAGAATCATTATATGAGGACAGAGAAATCATCGCATGAGGAGGAGAGAAAAATAGGAAAATGAAAAGCCATAGACACTCAGATGACTCGGATTTTGAAGATACTTGTAGAAGACTAGAAGGCTTAAGAGAACGAGCAGGAGAGAAGCTTCACCTTTGGATTCTGAGACCAACGACTATATATATTTTTTTACGTGAAATGCAAAAAATGGCAAGGGATTGTACTTTTTTATTCTAGCAAACTAGCGTAACCGTGTGTGTGCTTATGCAAAGAAAAGATCATACCGCAACTTTTGTTGTTTTCACAGTTAAAATTAATCCTCCATTGAAAGCTTTTAAATGAAAGTAGCTTTTGTTTGGTTTATTCTCGAGGAGTTTTTACTATGTTTTGGTAAATCTACTATGCTTCAATCCGAATTATGATTTCTAACTAGTAACAACTAGATGTGTCAATCACTGGGTCAATACAGACGAGCTGCAGATAACCATCAACATTTTACAATAACTTATTGAGTTCAATCTGACTTAATCAAAGCTGCTTACAAACCGTTAGTTTAGTTTCAAGGACTTTCCCCGGGATCCAAAACTTTGATGGTGTACTCCATACTACTTGCGACTTAGAATCAAACTCCAAATTTATACAGGTCAGATGGTTACTTAACTGCTTAAGATTTGAAAAAAAAAAAAAAAAATGGGTCAGCAGCAAAACTGAGAATCTAGGCAGCGTCAATACTCAATCAGATCAAATTGAGATCAAAGCTGAAAAACACAAACAAAACGGCCCAAAAACGCAAATAGTAAAATCATACAACAATCAATGAACCAAACATAAAGAATCAAAGAATTGATGATCTCTTGAGTTTGAACCATTTACCATGCGTATGTGTCTACAGTGATGTTCAAGGTTCGCTCGCAAATCTACATAAAGCAATCGTCAACTATAATTTGTAGTTCTAAGGTGATTCTGATTAAAGGTTCTTTAGAGAATACATTTCAAATGCGCATTCATAAACAGTCACTAACAAAGCTTAGTTAGGGGTTATATTTTCGTAAGTTGTATCATCATGTAGTTTACAGATACCTGCCATTAACAATATTACAATACTAAAATTGTTCCAGAAATCACTAGTTAAAAACTTACAATCGTAAGATGATTTTGATCAAAAGACTGTTGATGTTGCTAAATATAACCCTACCAAAAGATGAATGACATTTACATTTCTAAATGCACCTTCAACGTTTTTTCAGTTTATGTGTTTTCCATTGCTTGAGAATATATTCAACACCCTCTTTCAAGGTTGCCTTTTTGTTCTCTTTGTTGTTCCAAAGCTCTGGGATTGGATATCTGCCACTCGGGTTGTATTCATTCAATTCATTCAGAGCTGTGATGACAGCATCGTATACATCTTTGTCAGACTCAGTCTTAAGACTTCTGATCTTCTCATCTTCTTCATTGATTACCTCCTACAGATTCATGTTTCACACACCAAGATGATTATAAGGTATAGTGCGTATTTGAAATAAGCAATTAAATGACCATAACGGAATGGATTTACCAAATTAGCACATCAACTCATACAAATGGTAGGATCGGTAACAACAATTTAAACTTTCATGTCATGGATATTTTCCAGTTAAACCTATATATGAATTATCGATAAATCATGTACCAAGTTAATGTGACTCATTTCATATTTCAGTCCACAAGAAGTAACCTTACTTTATACGTCGAAAAGTATTCATTTAAAAGCCAACAAACAATATTCTCAACCACGAGTAACTAACATAATAACAGTAATGGTCGATTTTGAAACAAGGACACGAGCAAAAACAAAATTGACGGAGACACTTTAATAATCACAACAAGTGATGGAATGGTAACTTCATTTTTATACTTTAATAGCATACTCTTTATTGCAAATCACAATCATATCAAAGGACATTGTTTTGATGCAATTTGTAACAGTCTAACATGAATCGGTCAACTAATTAAAGCCCTATATGCAATTTAGCAGTAAAGCAGTAAACAAATCGGGCAGAAATGGAAGTCTCAGCAACAGTTAGAAAGGGTAATGAGTACCTGGCTTTTTCCATTAACTGTGATGACCTTAAAGGGATGCCAGCTTGGATCCCTAAGATGTTTTTCCCACAAAGATGCCAAATTCATTGCTTTCTCTGCATCCTTTTTACCGCAACCATTTATTTTTGCAGCAGCTATGAAAGGTTTTTTATCAAGCTCACCCATTCTTTTAACACCAATAAGCGCCCGAGCAGGCTTTTCCGTTAAACCCTGTTAAGAACATAGATAAAAAAGATAACTTCAATAACTAACAAAGTCCCGCTTCTCTCTATAAATGACAATTGGAAGGAAACAAACTCACGGCAATTAGCTCTTTACGAGCATCCACCAATTCATCATTGGACAATCGTTGTTTGATTATTAAGCTTTGACTAAGTGCTTCCATCCCCTCAAGTTCCTCTTCTTTATCCTTCAGATCTTTTTTAATCAGATCCATTTTCTTCTTTGCTTCAACATCTTCTTCATCAGTCATGTGTTTCATTACCTCAACAGCTCCCTTCATCTGCTCAATCTCTAGCTCCAGCCGTTGCTTTTCATCAAGCTTCTTCTGGAGCTCAATGATTCGGTGGTGAAGTTTTTCTTTTTCTCTCTGTCATGCATTGTTAAGTTTAATTTAAAAAGATTTCAGAAAGACTATCAAAATATATGTGTATCCTAATAACAAATATGATTGAAGGAAAAAGATCGTAGCAAACCATCTGCTCCTCAGCTAACTTCCACATTCTTTCATCTGCCTTTTTCTGCTCCAATATTTTCAATTCTTCCAGCTGTTTTTTTCTTCGTTCATGCTCAAAGGAAATCTGTTGAAGCCGCTCATGCTTCTCTGTCTCCATCATTTCCAAACCTAAAGTAGAATGTAGTAGGATTAGTCATCATTTCTTTGAGTATAATTGCAAAGTTAATAAAAAAAAAAAACTCAAGAACTAATACCTCTTTTGAAGTTTTCAGTCATTATTTCCTTTTGTTTCCTCACATTTACCAACTCAGAATCTGTCTTGCTTATTTCACTCTTGATTTCTTCGGTTTTTTTGCTCTTTTCGTCTATCAGAGTTTCCAACCCCAGAATAAGTTTTTTATTTTTTGCTTCTATTTCTTTTTGAACAGCAGAAAGAGTCTTCAAATCACCATTCTTTTTGAGATAGTCAGAAACAAGCCCGGTGGAGTTATAATCTTCATCCGTAGCCATCCATGCATACATCTTGTCATCTTTACACCTTCCCTGATCACGATAATCATTCCTTCCACATTTGTTAACCTCAAAATCTTTCACAAACTTCAGCGTGTTACTAAATTTATCCAATTCACTGCCAAATTCAACCACAGCGAGTCCTGAATGACCTTGATGACTCCACGGAGTATGAACTTTGAGTGGGTGGTACCCTTGTTTTTCCCACTTCTCTTTTAGATTCTTACCACTGTCACCAGAATATTTACCATTATATCTTAACACCACGGGTATGTTTACGACGACAGCCTTCCAAGGCCAAACAAAACGCTCTTCATTAGCGTTGTGCTTTGGAGTAATGATTTCGTTAGCTGATTTCAGTCCCTTGTTTTTGGCATTAAGGTTTCTCTCCAAGTACTCAACTAATCCTAAATGCCTGGCCTTATCTTTAAACGTAGCGCTTCTTGATTCTTTTACAATACGGTTTGCGTGCCTGAGCAGGTCACTGTGACTGTAGTCTCTACTCTCAGGACAGTAAGGACACTTTAAAATCTCATCTGTATGCCAAACTTTGAACCGCCCATCCATTAGATCCTGGTAATACTTGTCTTTGTATTCCTCGAGTT
This sequence comes from Artemisia argyi, assembly GCA_030686995.1. Taxonomy (NCBI): domain Eukaryota; kingdom Viridiplantae; phylum Streptophyta; class Magnoliopsida; order Asterales; family Asteraceae; genus Artemisia; species Artemisia argyi. The sequence goes on from CM060677.1 coordinate 138,259,789, forward strand.
CAGGATCAATGATATTTGTCGCCTTTCTTGACTGACTCATTGTACACCTATATTGCAATATATTGGGTATGCAAATTAGCTACATGTGTAATATGGGCACAAGTGTGTGTGGATAGGAAGCTAGTTGGCTTGGCATGCGATAGTTAGTTAAGGCACTTGAGTATTGTATGTATGTAGTTAGTGTGAGTGTAAGCAGTATATATGCTCAAGTTATATTCCTTTGCATATATTAATAAACAAAATCCAATTAATACTTTCAATATCCTGTTCTATCGATGCAATTTTACTAATCTAATACTGTTTGAGGTGTTGTAGAGGCTCAAAATGAAAAAGATATCGAAGAATACAAGAATGAAATAAGTATGAGTTGGCTCTGAAATTGGTAGAGGCATTAGTAGGCGTATCAGAAAATGGAGATCACAAGGAACCTCAGTAGTAATGCACCAAATATGCTGTGGGACACGCTTGCGAAGATAACATCTAAGATTAATGGTTTCAATCCATGCATATCTTTTCAAATGACTTGGTTAAGAATACAAGTATACACCCTCTATTGTTGGCGATGGCCAGATGTCAAAAGAGAGGCTGCTGACATCCTAAACTTCAACTATAAGAACAGTGAAAATCTGATGAAGGTTACATTGCAAACTATGTGTTGAACGTGTTCCAAAGACAGCCATGGAACAACATATTTGGACTTCTTTTGAGTAAATGGTAATGTTGGCGAGGTTGCTTTGATCAAAAACAAGAAAACATGGAACATAATGTGATTGTCTGCCGATTATCCTAAACCACATAGAGACAGGGGAACAAATGATTCGGTTTTAATGACCTTTTTGACTAGATAGATTTTAGTATTTACGGTCCATACTTTTAAGCACAGCTACTCAAGTTTGTCTCAAACTACAACCTATTGTTGAAACAAGCATAATTTACTATCGAGAGATTTTAGTATTTACGGCCCATACTTTTAGCAAAAAGTTTGGGGGATTACGCTACATTATCATAAGTAAACCAATTGTTTATATCAAAAAGATTTCAGGGAAATTAGTCAAAAAAATTACCAAAATTTACCATCAATTTAGAGTAAATTAGAAGCATCAATTATATCATTCCTTTTTTTTTTTTTTTTTTTTTTTTTTTTTTTTTTTTTTTTTTTTTTAACACCACCCCTAGTTCAAATCTCCCTAGATACACATTTGGAGGTGGCCATGAAAAGGTCGAAAATAGTTACGAGATACCTCCGTCAAGCAGCGTACATCTAAGTCAAAGGCTCACCCTCACCCAAACAGAGAAAAACCTCTTTTGTTTACCCGGTTAACAATGTGTATTTTATTTTTTATTTATTTTTTATTTATTATTATTTTTTTTTAATAGAGCAAAACTAAAGACATTTTATTCTACACTAGTCAAATCATAAACAAAGTAGACTTATTTTGAGACAAACTAAAATAGCGTAAACACTTATTTTGTCACGATTATAAAATATTAACGAAAACAACAACCATAAAAAATAAAAAAGAGAAAGCAAAGGTTTATACCTTACATAAGAAGGCAGATGGTTGGAAAAGTTAGGGTTTTGTGGCCGGAATGACGTCAGCAATGAACGATGAAACAGAAAACAAACTATAATCGGAACAAATAATAATACTAGTATTGTGAAAATGTAAAAGGATTTAGAAAGAAATGTGTGATTTTGACTTCTCAAAAAAGAAGCAGAGTGTTGGAATGAAAATTTTGAAAGTAGTCTATGTAGTTACAGAGTAAGGTGGTGTCTTGTGTGTTTGTTGTGTTTTTGCCATAAGAGGAAACAAACTACCTTATTGGCTCTTTTGCTGACATGCCACAGTTTTTTTATTTGCAGACACGCAAAGTTGTTACTCATATTCATTTAAAATTAATTTCATTTAGTACAATGGCAGTCATGCTTCTGAAATCGTTCATACCTCTCAAATCTATCAATAATATCATTCCACCTCATTTTACCTAATTCATACTTTTTTCATACCTCCCAACCCCTTTTTAGTGGAAACCATGCCTTTTTCATACCTCTAAACTTTTTTTTTAATAAATTAAATTAAACAATTTAATTAAAACATAAATATTTCATTAATAATTAAAATAACATTACATAATACTTGGAAAAAAAATACATAATTAAATCTAAAAATCCGTAGGCTATCCATATGTCTCCGCGTACCCACGTTTTTTTGGCAATAATGAAATCTCGCATAACTAAAATAACATTACACAAGTATATAAATTAACAGAAGCATATAAATTAACACAAGTATATAGTTTAAAAATTACTTGTTGGATGTAAAGCCCGTTAAAGACACCCATTGCGTAATTCAAATGTTTCCACTTTGTGTTCAACGAATGATGAGTTCGATTACTATCTTTAATTGTGGCATTGAAATGCTCCAAAATTCTTTCCCAAAACTTATCTCTACCTTGTTCATTCCCGACTTTTTTACATGTCGAGATATGAATCCATGCTTTAGCCAAAGCAACCTCTTCGATCGACGTCCAAGTCCTTTTATCCGTTTTAGTTTTCCCTTTACCCACTTGAACATCTTCATCTAAAAAAAATAACATATAAAAACTAACGTAAAAAAATTACATATAAAAAATATAACGTATAAAAAATAACGTAAAAAAAATAACATATAAAAAAAAGAACGTATATAAAAAAACGTGTATAAAAAAATATATATATATATATACCAATTTGAGTTTGTTGTTGCGTTTCGGGAACAAACTCAACATCATCATCATCGTCTTCACCATATATAGGTAGTTCGCGTTCCACACTTGGTTCACGACGCGAAGGACCTTCACGGTAGTCACCAAACGGGTTGAAGTCACTCGTCATTGATATGTTATATTGGCTTGGATTCATTGGTGGTGGAGCTTGGGGATAGTTAAAAGATTGAGGGTATTGTTGATGCATCGGTGGTGGAGGTTGGGGATAATAGCCCGATTGAGGGTATTGTGGATACATCGGTGGTGGAGCTTGCGGACGAACACGAGGACGGTAGCCACGTCCACGACCTTTTTGTGTTGAACCACCTCTTGATTTGCCACTATCCATGCTTCACAATGTATATGTGTAAAAACAGTTTGTGTTTATGTTTGTGTTTGGAAATGAAATGTAATGTGGAACTATGGAAATGAAATGTAAATGTGTAATATATATATAGGATTTTTTTTTTTTTTTTTTTTTTTTGGCCCCATACGCTCCTCCAACGGTACAAAATTAATGACAAACGGTCACATTTTTGCTTTGAAACAAGGATACCTCCGAGGCAATATATGCCATTCACACCTTGCTGTTGGCCTTGCCGGCTAGGTGGCGGCGGTGTTCACCGCTGGCATGCCCTTGCCGATGGTGATACCGTTGGCCACTGCCACCCTTCTTAAAACTTAATTTCATTTACGGTTCCGTAACCGAACTTTTTTTCGTTGTCTCATTTATGTGAATTTTAAAAAAGTTTTGTAAATATAACGAACTTTTATAAAATATTCTTATCTCGACATTTTAGTAACGTGTCATATTATAAATGGTGTCACATATCCAACTTTTAGATATGAACGTCATCAACAGATTTAAACACTTTATGAAAGTTCTTTACACAACTTTTTCAAATTTTACTTGCCAAATGATAGAAATGAAAATGGTGAAAAATGATAAAATGATGATGATATCAAGTAAATATATAAAAAAAAAAAAAAAAAAATCACACTGACAAATGTAAAAAAAAGGGAGAAAATTACTGACATACCCCTGCACGGAGGGGTATGTCACAAAATAACCCAAATCTCAGCCGTTTTCAAAAATACCCCATGATTCCCCTTAAATCCATACGCGACACTAGGGGAGGACACATGTCAAGATTCTAGCTCGGGCAAAAAAAAAAAAAAAAAAAAAAAAAAAAAAACATTTAAAGCATGTCGCGTATGGATGTACGCGACACACACAAAACCATACACGACACAAACAAAACCCACTGCCACTTTTCTTTTGGTCAAAATATGCGGCTACTTTTTTTTTTTTTTTTTTTTTTTTTTTTTTTTTTGTAATAAATGTTATAAAAGTATTTTGTTAAAAATAATAAAAGTTGAAATTTTTTTGTAAAAAAAATAAAAGTTGTAAATTTTTAATATAATTTTGTAATTTTTTTTTGTAACAGCCAAGTGCCCGGCTCCATGATCTTTTAAATGATTTGAATAAAAGTTGAAATTTTTTTGTAAAAAAAATAAAAGTTGTAAATTTTTAATATAATTTTGTAATTTAAAAAAAAAAAAAAGTTGTAATTTTTTTTTTTTTTTTTTTTTTTTTTTTTTTTTTTTTTTTTTGTAATAAATGTTATAAAAGTATTTTGTTAAAAATAATAAAAGTTGAAATTTTTTTATAAAAAAAATAAAAGTTGTAAATTTTTAATATAATTTTGTAATTTTTTTTGTAACAGCCAAGTGCCCGGCTCCATGATCTTTTAAATGATTTGAATAATCTTCATATGTCGTAGATGTTGTTGTTTTTTAAATAATGTGTTAACGTTGTTTTTTAAATAATGTTATTATTCAATTAAACAACAACGTTAACACATTATTTAAAAAACAACAACATCTACGACATATGAAGATTATTCAAATCATTTAAAAGATCATGGAGCCGGGCACTTGGCTGTTACAAAAAAAATTACAAAATTTACAACTTTTATTTTTTTTATAAAAAAATTTCAACTTTTATTATTTTTAACAAAAATACTTTTTTTTTTAAACTTTTATAACATTTATTACAAAAAAAAAAAAAAAAAAAAAAAAAAAAAAAAAAAAAAAATTACAACTTTTTTTTTTAATTACAAAATTATATTAAAAATTTACAACTTTTAATTTTTTTACAAAAAAATTTCAACTTTTATTCAAATCATTTAAAAGATCATGGAGCCGGGGACTTGGCTGTTACAAAAAAAATTACAAAATTATATTAAAATTTTACAACTTTTATTTTTTTTACAAAAAAATTTCAACTTTTATTATTTTTAACAAAATATTTTTATAACATTTATTACACAAAAAAAAAATAAAATAAATAAATAAATAAAATAATAAGCCAAAAAAAGTAGCCGCATATTTTGACCAAAAGAAAAGTGGCAGTGTATTTTGTTTGTGTCGCGTATGGTTTTGTGTGTGTCGCGTACATCCATACGCGACATGCTTTAAATGTTTTTTTTTTTTTTTTTTTTTTTTTTTTTTGCCCGAGCTAGAATCTTGACATGTGTCCTCCTCTAGTGTTGCGTATGAATTTAAGGGGAATCATGGGGTATTTTTGAAAACGGCTGAGATTTGGGGTATTTTGTGACATACCCCTCCGTGCAGGGGTATGTCAGTAATTTTCTCAAAAAAAAGTGTTGCAGTGATGTATGGATACTAAATAAGTGGTGTGTAAAGACACAAACCCTTTCTTTTCTATACATGACAACAGTAGTTTCACTACAGCATAAATTTTGATTCCACACATCTTGAATAAAAGAAATTATAATTTATTTGTACTTTTAAACGTATACAAATTTATTACATTTATAAGTTTTAACATTTTGCTTAGCAAGAGTTTCACTATAATCCATTTTTTCTTCTAAAGCTTTGTATATTATATTTCCTAGGTCCTATAAGTATAAACTTTACTATTTTGTTATGTTCTAAAATAACTGATAATCTTCAATTTTTAACCAATTAGAAAAATTCTAAAAATTAACGAAAACATGTTATTGGTTGGGAATAATGTTTTTTAATACTATGTGCCACATACATGATTGACGCCTGTTATAAAATGGATGGAGGGAGTACTACCAAGTTGTAGGGGTGTTCATCGGTTTAGTTATCGGGTTATTCGGTTTGGTTTAAAAAAAATTGGTTAAACCGAAAACCGAAACGAACCGAATTCAATTTGATTCAACCGAATCGAATAACTAAAAACCGAACCCCTATAATCGAAAATCAAACTGAATAACCCGAATTACATAATTTTAATTATTTTTTCTTTTAATTATATAATGTTTTTAGCAAAAAAAAAAAAATTCAAACTTAAATAATGATATATTTTTACTAAAAAAGAGTTTTAGTAACTTTTTTTCATAACAGAAAAATGTTATATTTATACTAAAAAACAGTTTAATATTTTTTCATATAAATACATAGAAAAAATATATATTTATAAGAATTCGATTTTCAGTTCGGTTCTCGGTTTCATTGCCAAAACCGATGACTGAATATTTAATTCGGTTCGGTTACAAATTTCATTAAGTTTTTTTCGGTTCGGTTCGGTTTCAATTTTCAGTTACTATGGATATTACCCGATCCGTGAACACCCCTACCAATTTGTAAAGGTACTTTTATAGTTGGAGAAAAAAAATTCCAAACAAAAAAATTGTACACAATAGTTGATTTTTGTCCAAATAACTCTCTACAAAACTCAAAGGGGAAAAAACGAAATGATGAACACTGAACTTTTAATTTTTAATTTTTAATTTTTTTCTTTTTAAGAGAGATTTCAGAAAATACTTACTTGAAACACGTAATCTATTTTCTGCGATTTGTTAAAAATTTTCTTGAAAAACCTCTTATTTCTATCTAAATTTATCAAAGTTTAACCTAAACCTTAACCATCCCTTCTTTAAAATAGAAAATACTGAACCAAATTGAAGTGTTTTTTTTAATTTTGACTCTTTTGTGAAGATAAAAAATCTCTTCTTCTAAAAAGTTATAGATAGAAATTAAGAAACCTTTTCTCCAACTAAATGTACCCGAGTTGAAGTTTTTAGCAATGACGTAAATTTCATATGGTGTAGGGCATTTTGGTCTTTTTCACGCTTTAATACTTTTATCCTTGGACGGTTAAAATTTTATTGTTAGTTATTTTTAAATGGTGTTTAAAACGATGGAAAAAAGTATTTAATATGAGCAAGACTAACAAAAATGGCGTGTTTTTGCTAGGAATTTGTGAACTTAAATCTTGAAATACGATATGAATTTGTATAAGAATATTAAAATACAATAAATCACACCATTTTTTTGCAAAAGAAAAATGATTGCAGCTGGCATCTTAATGAATGTTAAAACCAGAGTTGAGACTGCAAAAATGTACTTAAAGAACATACATGAAAATGATATAGCAGAACAACCAAATGAGGGAGGCACACCAGGTTTCAACATTGTAAATGCTAACGATGATTTATATGATAAGATAACTTGATAAAGATGAGGTTACGCTACATAACTGATTTGATTACTGAGCGCATAAGCATACATGATGATATCTAAGTTCATATCAGCAGCTAAGAATGTCAAACTTAAGCCACAAAAGATCAATAACTAACCCATTGTTTAAGTCTTCCCGATCAACTCAAAGCAATCATCGACTACAATTTGTAGTTCTGAGGGAATTCAAATGAAAAGTTTTTTAGACAATACATTTCAAATGCGCATTCATAAACAATCAGTTACAAAACTTAGTTAGGGATTATATTTTCATCTTGGATCATCATGTAGTTTACAGATACTAAAGTTCTTCCAGAAATCACTGGTGAAAATAGTAAGATGATTTTGATCAAAAGACTTTTGATGTTGCTAAAAATAACCCAATCAAAAGATGAATGGCACATTTACCCTCCTAAATGTATCTTCAACGTTTTTTCAGTTTATGTGCTTTCCATTGCTTGAGAATAAATTCAACACCCTCTTTCAAGGTTGCCCTTTTCTTCTCTTTGTTGTTCCAAAGTTCTGAGATTGGATATCTGCCACTCGGGTTGTAGTCGTTCAGTTCGTTCAGAGCTGTGATAACAGCATTATATACATCGTTGTCGCACTCGGCCTTCAGACTTGTGATCTTTTCATCTTCTTCATCGATTATCTCCTAGAGAATCATTTTTGACACACCGATAAACAGGATAATGTATTAGATAGATTTTATTATCTTTGCAGTATTACTACATTCTTTTACGTTGCCATCCAAAATTTTATCATCTATGAAGTGGTTTATCAGCTTACCAAATCTACCCATACAGATTGCAGGATGAGCAAAATTAATTAACAGTGATATTTTACAAAAAATTCTAGTTAAATTCAAATATGGATCATCGATAAATCTTAAACAAAGTAAATGCGATAATTTCAGTCCACAAGATGTACGTTATTGTGTTTGTTGTGAATTTAGATAAAATTCCAACAACCTAAAGCTTGTGAGTCAGATGTTGCAATTATAACAGGACAAAAAGATATTTTTGATAGATATACAGAAATATTCTGAACTGTTAAAATTTAAGATACGATGATGGATAATCACAATCTATGTATAAAAGGTAAACGTCTTAAACACAAGCACTTGATAAAACGATCATTATACTTTCACACTTTCGTCAACAAAAGTTATCAATCACAGTATTTGTTAATTAATAAAGACAATAAACAGCAAACTTTCCGTTCACCTTTATTGTGCATATATCAACTAACTTAGCTAACATCGGTGGTCACGTTTTTGGAATAAGTACGCGGGCAAAAAAGCAATTTGATTGAGACACGTTTAATAATCTCAACATAGTGAAGATTTATATTCGGTAACTGATATATTAGTGACTTCACTTGCTCACTCATTTAATCAAGTACATGTTATCACTTATCACAATCATATCAAACACATTGTAGTCACGCATCCTTTACTCCACTAACACTTCTAGCATAAATGGGCACATTCAGCAATTAAGTAAAGCGGTATAAGTAATTAGAAGTAAAGCAGAAAAAGACTCATGCAGAAATGGAAGTCTCAGCAACAGTTAGAAACAGTTATACCTTGATTGTTCCATCCACTGTGATAACCTTAAAGGGATGCCAGTTTGGATCCCTGAGATGATTTTCCCACAAGGAAGCCAACTTTATCGTTTCCTTTTTACTAGAACCATTTCTCTTAGCAGCAGCTATGAATGGTTTGCTATCAAGCTCTCCCATTCTTTTCACACTGATATGTGACCGAGCAGAATTTTCCATTAGACCCTGTTAAACACAGATAAAAAGATAATTTCGATGATTAATGAAGTCCCGCTTCTCTCAAAATTGATCCATGTTTTGGTAGATAAAAAGGTAATGGCAATTGGAAGGAAACAACTCACAGAGATTAGCTCTTTACGAGCATCCACGAGTTCATCATTGCTCCTTCGCTCTTTGATTACTAAGGCTTGATTAGTTGCTTCCAAATACTCGCGTTCCTCTTCTTTATTCTTAAGATCTTCTTCAATCAGATCCTTTTTCTTCTTTGCTTCGAAATCTTCATCAGCCATGTGTTTCATAACTTCTAAGGCTCCCTTCATCTGGTTAATCTGTAGCTCCAACCGTTGCTTGTCATCAAGCTTCTTCTGAAGCTCAATGATTTGGTCATGAAGTTTTTCTTTTTGTCTCTGTCATGATTTGTTAAATTACATATATAAGATTCCAGAAACATTATCTGAAGATATGACTCAAGGAAAAAGACTGTAACAGACCTTCTGATCCTCGGCTAACTTCAACATTCTTTCATCTGCCTTCTTCTGCTCCATAATCATCAATTGATTCTGCGAAAAGCCATAAACGAAACATTAAACGCCACTAACGATAGAAAGAAACTCATTTTTCCCATATAATAAATTAGATTAACATAGGTATCATTTATAACACAACATTGTAGTACCATTTTCTTCTCACTGTCAAGCTTCCTTTTCTCTATATCATTCACAGCTTCACGTGCTCTTAGTTCCTTTTCACGATCTTCCAGCCGCCTTTTGCTCTGTTCATGCTCAGTGAAAATATTTTCAAGCTGCATAGTGGTCTTTTCTTGCATCAGTTCCATACCTGATCAAGAATGAAGTAGGATTACGATACAAATGACTGTGCGAATAATTGTAAAATTCCTAAAATGCTCAAGAAGCTAACACCTTTGTTGAAGTTATCAATCATCACTTCTTTCTGTTTCATAACAATCTCCATCTTGGAATCTGCCCTGGTTATTCTACTCTTAATTTTTTCACCTATTTTTGCCTTTTCATCTATCTGAGTTTTCAACCCCATAATAAGTTTAGTAGTTTTTACTTTATCTTCTTTTTCGATAGCAGCAACGGTCTTCAAATCCCCATTTTTCCTAAGATAATCACCAACAAGACCAGTGGAGTTATAATCTTCATCTCTAGCAAGCCACGCATACAGCTTATCATCTTTACTCCTATCCCTATCATAAAAATCTTTCCTCCCATGTTTGTTCAACTCAAAAGCCTTCACAAACGTCATCGCATAATCAAATCCATCCCATGTTTTCCCAAATTCAACCACAGTGAGCCCTGAATGACCCCGCCTGCTCCAAAGAGGATGGACTTTGACTGGGTTGTATCCTTGTTTTATCCACTCTTCTTTTAGCTTATTACCACCTTCACCTATAAACTTACCATTTTTATATTCAACAGGTACGTTTGCGACCACAGCCATCCAAGGCCAAACGAATAGCTCTTCGTTAACGTTTTGCTTTGGAGTGGTGATTTTAGTTGATTCGACTTCGTTAACGTTTTGCTTTGGAGTGGTGATTTTAGTTGATTCAACACACTTAATTTTGTCACTAAGATGCCTCTCTAAGTACTTTATCAATCCCAAATGTTTGGCTTTTTCTTTAAACGTGGCACTTTTTGATTCTCTCACAATTCGATCTGCATGCCTGAGGAGGTCACTGTGACTGTACTCTCGGCTATCAGGACAGTAAGGACACTTTAGAATCTTATCTGAATACCAAATTTTATGCCTGTCGTTCCTTAGTTCCTGGTAATACTTGTCTTTATATTCCTGAAGTTCAGTATCAAACTCACTTGTCTCTTTTCTTTTCCGACTCATCATACACCTGAATTGCAATAAATCAAACACAATAAATGAGCTGCATAAATTTTACTTCTAACAGGAAAACATATGCCAATAGCTTGATCTCAACAGATGTTTAAACTCGTTTTGTCTCGCATCAAAGAAAGATCAACACCAACAATGACCACAACAAGCAAGTACGCCAGGATTAGCTGAGGTTACTATATGAGCTAAGGAGACTACAAATCATGATAGGACATGCAGGTGCATCGTGTAGGGTGAAAAAGAGTATAAAACATGTATGCAGACACAGTAATTTCTCCTATAATTCACATATTCATGTACCTACAGGCTCCCGATATAAGAAGCTAATTAATTTAGAGTTGGAATTTCCTATTTAGAGGCTTGTGTGAAAGATGATAGTCAGCAGTTCAGCACAAATAAGATAAGAACCGAAACAGATAACAACTAATCCTGCTTAATAACATTGCTTTGCTATATAAATAACGGCATTAAGCTACAATATCTTAAACAAATCATTTTAACTCACACTACAGAGATATCAAAATCAGCCATAAGATAACAAATTCAGCAAGAAAATTGAAAAACAATGACCACAACAGCAAATGAAGCGTAAACTAACTGAGATTGTCTAATTAAACAACGCGAGTACAACGCATAAAATTATTACTTCGGGTGAACTCTGTAAAGTAAAGGAAGTATGACAATACGTATGCAGATACAATAAGTCGTTCATACATTCACAAATTGATGGTACTACTAGGATAACAATATATGAAGATAATCATATTGGAGTTCTAAACAAGTGGTAAGAGATATTCAAGTCATAAACAAGACAAGAACCAACAAGAACAAAAGCTAAACCCGCTTTAAAAGCATCGCTCACTCGCAGAATAAAGGCATTCAGCTACATTTTACAAACAAGTGGATTTTAGCAAATATTTTGAGGGAAAAAAAAAGTCATGATTATGAAATCACCATAACTAGATACCAATATGAAGGCAAAGACAAGCATTGAACTGCAGAACACAGTGCTTACGATACAAAATCAAATACAATGAACAGACAGTAAAATGAAACAAATACACCCCAATCAAAATCCAATGTTCTAACACAAAACAGAAAAATCATCACCTCAAAATTAACATGACTTATAGAACATTATTTAAGTGACCACACCAACTTCCCCAAAAATGGGAGGGCTTAATCAGGTTTGAATGAGTCCTTGTGGCGGTGGGGGGCCGCTCGAACCCCTTAGATTAGTCAGCTGCCCAAAAAAGCCTCTAGTTTCTACCAAACCACCCTAGATGACTACAACGACACTAAATGATAATTCCGACCCTTAAAACTACCGCAGTCCTAATTGATATTCCAACCAAAACGACCCTACAGCTACAAAAACCCTATAAAAACACGCAAAACCACTTAAGGGCAATCACATTGTCTTATATTGCTAATATTAACTAATCACAGCTTCAACAAAAATAAATACTACCTATAAACTTAGATATAACATCAATCGAAAATAATTATTAAAAAAACAAAGATGATACCGGAAAACAAGCAAGATTTGTTAAGGAATAAAGATACTAGTGAGGTTTTGAAGCAGAAAGAGTGTGTGTGTGTGTGTGTGTGTGTGTGACGTTTGTGTTCTTCCCGCGTTTCTTCTATTTTTTACACGCCAAGGGAAGTTATAAAAAGGGTAAATGTGGTCCTTTGTTTCTATTTTTGTGTAAGTAGTAAAGTGTGGGGTTTTTGTTTTTTATCTATGTTTATACACATACTTATGGCATTGACAGTGATGAAAGGACTAAACATGATGGTGTCACCGCGTTTCTATTTTTTTTTTTTTTTTTTTTTTTTTTTTTTATAATTTTGTTTGTATTAAAAAAAATATAAACTTAAAATACGGAACACAAAATATAAATTTAATAACTTAAAAGTTTAAAACTGATAAAAAATACGGAACAAAACCTGATAAAAAATTATGTTGTAGTGTAAACTAAGAATAAAATGAATCTTTTGTACCTTTACCCTTTTTTGGTGGGCAGAAGGGATACGTATAACATATGCCAAGGACTAAACATGATCGTGTCATCATAGGTTTATGGTCTTTTAGAAGGTTTGATTTGCACACTTTTTACATTGATTATCACAATCTAATTTAGAGTGTTGGTGAAAATGAGTAAAAGTAATGGAAAGTATAAATGTTAATACACTCTAAATTAAAATGTGTCAATCATTTAAGAAAGTGCAAATCACTTTCTTTTTCTTATATAGTACTCCCTCCGTCTCATATTAAGTGTCCATAATAGAATCTTTGAATGTCTCAAATTAAGTGTCCACTTGTACCTTTCAACCAATAAGATGAGAGTTTAGCGGATAAAAATAATATTTGATTGGTAAAAAGTTTAGTTAGTGGAATCTCTTAAAAGTTTGTGCATTATTAAAGTGGACACTTAATATAGGACGGATGTAGTATCTATTTTGATTTATCTTGGGATATGTTTTGAAATGGATTAATCACCTACTCTCAAATTAAATGTTTACTTTTATATTTTACAAAGTTTTAGAAATACCGGTTCATTATAATATTAACCAACTAATATTTCATTCTTACCCATTTATAAGTAAGGAAAGCATCGGGTTAAGACCAGACCGAGACCAATTTAGCCCCAGACTGAGGACCGGACCGAATGTGTTCGGTCCAGTCTGATTCTTCGGTCGGTCCTGTCCAAGAAGGCATAATTGTTGATTTGCACGTAATACCGAATCGGACCGAACCAAGACTGAAATAAGAAAAAAGTTGAAACCAAGACTGGACCGTGGTCTTTCGGTTCGGTCGGGTTTATGTCGATCCGATCGGTTTTGAGGTCTGCGATGCTCAGCCTTACTTATAAGCATTTTAATTTGTTAAAGCTTTTTAATTAGTTAATGAGAATCAAGAAAAGTCGATCGCACATGAATTTTATTTGCTAATTTCGCTTTTGTTAAAGCAAATAGCCTAGGATTTTGCTAATGACAATAGTTAGAGGCATGGTTTTATTACATAAAGGCTAATGAATGAAAATTGTGAGATGACATTTTTAAAATAAGTTGATAGTGTCTTAAAAAAAATTGGATGCAAAATGGTAAAATGACTTGTAACTATCACTCTAAAATATGTGAGGTCTTATGTTCAATTTCTACTAGGTTCAAACAACTTTAAGTGACCATGGCAACCTTCTGAAAAGGGAGAGATTTAACTGGTTTGAGTCTGTGTGTCGGTGGGTTCAAACCCTGTTGATTAGGTTTACATATCAAATCTTATGTTAACCCTTACCATTAGATCAAAATAGATTGATTGTAAGTATTTGTACTTTAGTAAGCACCAAAATAATGGTATCCAAAATAATGTACCTAATATATCAAACACAAGATTTGATTAATTTGTTTCTTACAACAACTTTAGTAACAAATAAACTATGAGTTTGTCTATTAAGGGTGCGTTTGGTTTATAAGTGGGGTTAGAATTGGATTTGGATTTGGAAAATGTTTGAAAAGAAAATATAAAATTATATATTAATATATATAAATTGTAAGTTGGTATAAATAAAATAGGGATAATTGGTAAAATAACCCAGTTGCCCTAAGTCTAGGCATATTTAGCCTTTTTTTGAAAAATTCTCGTTTTAGCCAGGTTGCCCTGGGCAACTAGTGCATAGCCAACTACAGAGTGTCACGTCGGGGCAACTTTTTGTATTTTGAGCAACTTTTTTGTATTTTGGGCAACTTGAGGACACTTGTCATCTTTCGGTTGGCTGTACGAAAGTTGCCCAGAGCAACCTGGGCTAAAACGGGAATTTTTCAAAAAATAGCTAAATATGCCTAGACCGCAGGGCAACGTGCCATTTTGGTAATTTTCCCAATAAAATAATATTATTTGTAAAATTTAAAAAAAAAAAAAAAAAAAAAAAAAAAAAAAAAAAAAAAAAAGGAGGAAAAAGCATATTTAAAGATAGTTTGTGGTTCACATGGGGAATGAATTTTTTATTCAATTTCATTCCATTACCTCAAAATTATTGTACCAATCAAATCTTTTAAATTAGCAATCCAATCCAACAGTTCAAATCCCTTGTACCAAATAGCACCTAAGTTACCGGAAAAGAATGGTTAAACTAAAACTTTTCTTTTACATTAAACATCTCATTTAATACATATTAGTTAAACTTATAAATTATCTTTGAGTCTTGGCACTACAAGAAAAACTGGTATTTAGGAGGGTGGAAAACTGTGCTAAATACTTGAAAAGCCGTGCCAAATACTTATAAATTATCTTTGAGTCTTGGCCTGGTGAATCCGTGCGTTGCACGAATTTTATCTTATTATTGACTAGGTATTGTTTTAGTACTTAGTTGAGTTGTTAACATGATGGCGAGTCTAAAATCTACAATAATGTGAAACTTATAAATTCAAAAGCAATCCACTTTGAGTAAATAACGTGTTTCATGAATTGAAAGAAACAAATAGCTAGATGAAGTATAATTCCAAAATTTACAGCATATCATAAAACATAAATTTACAAAATTTACAGCACATCCTTCACATGGTGCACCACTATAGTTCTTCCCTAATTTCATGCAATTTTTGCTTCCACTACTTCTCTCTTTCATGCTTTCCAATTTCCTCATGCTACTTATCTTTTCTTGAATTATTTCCGGCTTTTGTGACAAATATCGTGGTAAACTCGAGCTTCCTTTCATAACCTGCATAGGTAATTATTTTAGTCATGGTCAATCATATGTTATGATTTCTATGAGACATGTAGATTGGCACTACCATAAAATGCACAATAAAAAGTTTGTGTCACGTATTTTATTAAAGGTACATACCTATTTTGTCAACATGAATATTAGCAACACTCAACAATAGAAGAAAGTAATGGAAGATGATATGTACCTTGGTAGTTTGTTGAGGAGAAGACACTTCAGAAGAATTAAACGATGCTTGCCTAATCAACATGGTGTGGGCAAAAAGTTTGTATCACGTATTTTATTAAAGATACACACATATTTTGTCAACATGAATATTAGCAACACTCAACAATAGAAGAAAATAATTGAAGATGATATGTACCTTGGTAGTTAGTTGAGGAGAAGACACTTGACAAGAATTAAACGATGCTTGCCTAATCAACATGGTGTGGGCTTTTGGCTAACTAATTACAAATTCCTACACAACTCTTTATATAATAGTATGGTTTGCTTGTAAGTTGTAACTCATGGGAGGCAAAAAAATTGAGGGTTTATCATCTTTTGGTTTTCTTCTAATAATAGTTACATTAGAATAAAGTTTTATAAGCTTTTGGTTATAATCTTTTGGTTTTCTTCTATTAATAGTTACATTAAAAGATAGTTTTATAAGCTTTTGGTTTTCTTATTTTCACTTCTTTATGACTCGAGCTTTATTGAACATTAAATTTAGAGATTGCCTAAAATATGTTGTACCGTACATCATTTTGTGCATAATTCCTTTTGCACATTAAATTTACAAAGTAAATATTTAAGTATATAAGATGATTGAATATCTATACTACATATAAGGCTAATGCTAGTGGTGACCGTAAGTATTGTGGTCACCCTTGTCACATCAACGCCACGTTAGTTTTTTTTCTCCAAGATTACACCCAACCACAATTTGCTAATAGTAACCACAATGGCAACCGTATTTTCTTTAATTAAATTTTCTTTCATAATTAAAAAACATTACAATAACAATGCAACTAAAACAAAAAGCATTATGAAAACAATTCAATTAAAAAACATTACGATAAAAACTAAAACAAACTTAAACTAACGGTCTAAATTGTAGTGCTCTTTTATTTTTTGCTTCAAGGCTAAGCACCTCTCTAGTGCTTTCCTGGTTAAATGCTCATGGGATGTAGTATAGTTTATGATGTTTTTCTCTATTTTTTCTTGTTTTTTGCCGTTCCATCTATTCACGTTAAATTGAAGTTGTTGTTTCTCGAGTTCAAGCCTCTCTACTTCAATTTCCCGATGTTGAACAAGCCTTAGTTTCTCCAATTTCAATTCCAATTCCTACTATTATATTTGCAAAAATTAAGCATTTGCTTCATGCCTTTTGGGTAAATAATGGGCCGCGACATCTGTCCATTTAGTGAGCAACGTCTCATAAAGAGCAGGGTCAACAGTAGTTGTGTCCGATCCTTGTGAATGAGAAGCGGAGGCTGCTGCTTTCTTTTCTTCTTCTTTTTTTTTGCCTTGTCTCGTCCAATAGGTCGAACCTCCTGAACATTGACATCCTTGAATCACCTGATTCATTCAGATCCAAACCAAAATGTGCTGACAAGCCTACTTCTTGTGAGGTGTTTTCTGATGTCCTCAAATTTTTGGAACCAATTGATTTGTTTTTTAAAAAACGTGGCGTTTCAACCTGTTTCAGTTGGGGTGGTCCAGTTGGGGTGGTCCTTCACAACCTTCGAGCACTCAAACATTGTGAAAGGCGCATCGTAAGTAACACGATATTATTTATATAGTTCTCTTCATTTGCGCCACTATATATATATATATATATATATATATATATATATATATATATATATAGTGTATCTTTATTTTCAGAACCCTGTTAAGTGCGGGAACTGCGAGAACTCCAATTTTGCATTAGAAAACATGCATGTTTATATAAAACATGTATGTTTTCTTACATACACCTTAATACACATAACTGCGTAACATACATGTTCATATAAAACCTTGTTAAGTGCAGCATATCAATGCAAAATGGTTTTATATGAACATGTATGTTACGCATGTATTTGTATTAAGGTGTATGTAAGAAAACATACATGTTTTATATGAACATACATGTTTTATAATGCAAAATTAGAGTTCTCGCAGTTCCCGCACTTAATAGGGTTCTGAAATTAAAGTCCCTATATATATATATATATATATATATATATATATATATATATATATATATATATATATATATATATATATTTTAATTTTTTTTAATGTAGTTTCTAAATAAAAGAAATTATTGTATGTCATCCTAATAATAATAATTTTAAATATTCATCTACAAACTCTATTAAATAAGATATTATATTGCAACTTCTTTTTTATTATTTTGTTAGTTGATGAAAATGAATAATCATACAACTATAAAAGTTTGCCGCTATAAAATCATGTTACTATTCACAGTTATTCGGCTAGTATGATTTATTTGCTAACGTTGATCATTACCTCAAGATACCCATTAAAGAAACCATTAAACTGTTAACAATAATAGTCTTTAAAACTGTCATTACCAAGACTCAATTATGATTGTTTGGAAAAGAAAGGATAAAAGTGATTTCATGCGTTTTTCTCGAAGGTCTAAAACGTAGTTTTCTGATAGTCCTTTTGCCGATTTTGCAAATCAATAATCCATACCCAAATTACGTGATATTCCTTTTCATTTCTTTTCTTCCCAATAATCAAATGTACTTAAATTACGTGATATTCCTTTTCATTTCTTTTCTTCCCAAGAATCAAATGTACTTTTTATTTAGTCCATTGTTTGATTTATTTATTTTATTTTCTTTTGATTGTTTCACTTTTTACTTATTTACAATCCCTAATTTCATTTTACTAATTTTTATTCTAAGATGACGGATCCCTTGCAAAGTACCCAAATATTGCAAAGCCTAAAAAGAAATCTGGTGCTGCCACGTGTCCCCCCTTTATTTTATTTAAAAAATCTGGATAGGGGCAAAATAGTAAAATTACTTGTTTTTTTTTTTCACCTCAAATTTCAAACGCACAAATCTCTTAAACAACAAACTTTTAGAAAAAACCGATTTCACCATAATTTTTAAAATTTAATCCTCTTTAATTTGGTATAAATTTTGTTAAAAATTTTGAAACTTTTTTTTTTTACATACGAAATGGGTGTTAATTTTCTTGATTTTTTGGGCATTTTCGACCTTATTTTGTACCATCATAAATGCCGAATCGTGAAAAATTTAAAACACGAAAGTTGTAGCTTCTTGGCCATTCTTTACCCAGAAATTTGAATCACTCAAATCCAATATGATATGAGTGAGATATCGTATGTTAAAGATGACGTTTTACTCATATTTTTTGCACACAACGTGTTTGATGAAATATTTAGCTTAGATTTTTAGTCTTAAAATCGAGTTAAATGCACTAATTTTTGTACAACAATGCACCTTTACTTATTTTATTAATGTAAGATTCAAAAAGTTTTGTTTTTTTTAACTGATGAACATTATTAACTGGTGAACCTTATTAACAGATTTAATAAGTTCATCAGTTAATAAGGTTCATCAGTTAATAAGTTCATCAGTTAATATAGTTCAACCAGTTAATAAGGCTGATGAACCTTATTAACTGATGAACCTTATTAACTGATTTAATAAGTTCATCAGTTAATAAGGCTCTTTAACTGATGAACCTTATTAACTGATTTAATAAATTCATCAGTTAATAAAGTTCATCGGTTAATAAGTTCATCAGTTAATATAGTTCAACCAGTTAATAAGGCTGATGAACCTTATTAACTGATTTAATAAGTTCATCAGTTAATAAGGTTCATCAGTTAATAAGGCTCTTTAACGCGTGATATGTCTTTTTTAAAAATCAGTTAATAAGGTTCATCAGTTAATAAGGTTCATCAGTTAATAAGTTCATCAGTTAATATAGTTCAACCAAAGTAACTGATGAACAAAATGTCTTTTTTAAAAATCAGTTAATAAGGTTCATCGGTTAAAAAAAAACAAGAAAAAACAAAACTTTTTGAATCTTACATTAATAAAATAACTAAAGGTGCATTGTTGTACAAAAATTAGTGCATTTAACTCGATTTTAAGACTAAAAATCTAAGCTAAACATTTCATCAAACACGTTGTGTGCAACAATATGAGTAAAACGTCATCTTTAACATACGATATCTCACTCATATCATATTGGATTTGAGTGATTCAAATTTCTGGGTAAAGAATGGCCAAGAAGCTAAAACTTTCGTGTTTTAAGTTTTGCAAAATTCGGCCTTTAAACTAGACAAAATTAGAGCCGAAAATACTAAAAATTTCAAGAAAATCATGACCCATTTCGTATGTCAAGAAAAAAGTTTTGAAAAAATTAAAAAAAAAATATATATATACCAAATTAAAGAGGATTAAATTTTAAAAATTATAGTAAAATCGGTTTTTTCTAAAAGTTTGTCGTTTGAAAGTTATTTGCCTTTGAAATTTAAGGTGGAATTAAAAAAATTGGTCAAATGACCAAAATGCCCTCTAACCGAAAATATTAAAAAAAAGGGAGAGAGTGGGTGGGGGACACATGGCACTAGCTTAGTGGCTAGAAACCTTTTTAGACTTTTTAAATTTAATCCTCTTTTTACTAATTTTTATTTTAATATATATAATGCATATGCGGAGTATGAAACATATTTCGGGAAAAAACATTAAAAAGTATCTATTATGTTGATAAACTTATTAAAAATTATAAAACTGATAAATTTTCATTTAGGATCATAAAATACTTGTAAAGTTTTAGAAATTATTTTAACTTTATTATACTCCTTAAATTTATTATATTCGCTGAAAAATAACTATATTATATTCGCCAATTAAAATGACCGATTTCACTTTTATTGGTCATATATGTAATTTAAGACCCGTTTGGTTTGTAGATGAGTTTAGATTAGAATGTAGATTTAAATGTAAAGTTGTAGATTAGAATTTGGATTAAGAGAGAGAGAAAATATATTTATTTAATAAATCATATAATAAAATTATTATTAAAAGTATTTTTTTTAATATAAAACATTATTATATATAATAAAAAGAAAGAAAAAGAGATAAAAAGTGGTGGGACCTCTACTTTTCATAAAACCTACTACCCTCCTCTCATCTCTCAAAACCCTAATATTTAGCATTTAAAACCTGAATCCGAATACTCAAAAATCAACCAAACAAAGGTTTTCTAAGGGTGCGTTTATTTTGAGGAAATGGATTTGGTTTGATATTGATTTTAACATTAATTGGATGTTTGATTCACTCTTTTCATTAGGAGAATGATTGTTTGGAATCAAAATTGATAGATAGGTATTTTGAGAGGTTTTGCATGAGTTTTTAATTTTGTAGGCCATTATTTTTTTACTCACTATATACGTGGGACCTCCACTTTTTTATTCTTTTACTATCAAATAATATTATTATGTTTAAAATGTATTATAAAATATATTTAATTAAATATAATTTTTCTATCTTAAACCTTCATTAAATCCAAATCTTATACTAAATCCGAATCCTACTCCAAACCCACTTATAAACCAAACGGACCCTAATTTTAAATCCTAATCCCACTCACAAACCATAAACCAAACTGCACCTTAGTTTTCTCACTTGACGGAATAGAGTTTTTCTCTTATTCTTTGATTTTTCACTAAAATTCTTTTTAGTTTTTGAAATGATAGCAAATTAGTGTGTTTTATATAAGGATATGGACAAACTAGAGGCCAGAGGGTGTCATCTGTTATGGTATTTTAGTTTTCGATTTTTCAATTCCTTTATCTTTAATATTGTTACATTCAATTATTGTAATCACTAGTGTCCATACGATAATTACATATTAATAAAATTTATTTAAAATTTGTAGTTTAATATACAAACATATTTATGCATGAGGTTTTACATGAACTTTTTTATTATTTATTAATATTGATAAATATTTTGTTTACTAGCAATTTATTGTTAGATGAAGGATCTTATTCTTAATACTGTCTTTCACGAGTTATAGAGATGCTGCTTCAGGTTCTGTCAAACGTAGAAATGGACCTTCGGCCTTGCAAAGGGTGATGATCAAACCCTTGATCTCTTGTCTCCAGAAACAAAGGTGTTAACCACTTGATCCATCCTCGCTCTTTTTGTTCAACTGGCATGGTATTAAGCTTTAATGTTGTTTAAATTTAACAATTTCAACTCTATTATTGGTTAATAAATAAATGGATGGCTTACCACAAATATTTTTCTCTTATTTTATAAAAGATTTAGGTGATTTCTGGGAACGGAGATGAGGATTTGGATATGTTTAAGACTAGTTATCACTTTTTTTTTTTTTTTTTTTTTTTTTTTTTTTTTTTTTTTTTTTTTTTTAACTAAGTGCTCACGTTTTCTTTTCATGTTGTCTCCAATTAATTGTATTTCCAGTTCTATGTTTTTCACTCTTTTCAGTTACCTTTTAATTGTTGTTATTATTGGAAAATATCTTTTATGTCAAACTTATTAAACTTGAGGGTCTAATATGAAAGGTTTTTTTAGCTTTATTTACTAATACTTAACTTTGGTGTTAGTTTTGTTAGTTTTGTATGTGCAGGGGTTTATGTGTAACTTTGGGCTATATAAGGATTGAGATGGAACTAGGGTTTCATATCTTTTGCTCATTTGTTTCTCTGATCTCTCACGCAGTCTTACTCTCTCAAATATTGGTTGTCATCTGGGTTTAGTAGTAGTTTGGTTTAGTAGTTGTACATCAAGATCTTCTTGATTGTAGGTTTATGTTTCTGGTATAGTTTGGTTTACTGGGTTTGGATTAGTGTGAGTATTGTAAGTAGCACCTGCTAGAGGGACTACTAGTTTTCAGTTGTATTGTACTTGGCTTGAATCCGTGTTGGGGACAAGTCTACTGTGTATATTGTTATAATAAAGATAAGTCACCAAGGGGTGGTTGGTTGGGTGATTACACCTTGTGTTTAGTAGTTTTGATACCATTTTTACATGGTATCAGAGCCCTAGGTTCTGATCAGTTAGTTACATTGCTTTCTTGGTGTTCTTGATCGATTCTTGGTTTGGTAGTGGTTGATTCAACGAATTGGTGGTTGAATCTTATTCAGTTAAGGTTTTAGTGGAGTTTTAGGGTTTGATCTGGAATTAGAGTTTTTTCTTGAAACCCTAATTTTTGGGGTTTTTTGTTCCTGATTCAATTAAGAGCTATTGGTGGTGGATTCTTGAAGAATTAACAATTTTTTGTTGATTCTTGGGTTGATTCTTAGAAAGCCCTAATTTGACTGTTTGGGGTTTTTTGTGGAATCTTGTGGATCTGTGATTTTGGGCTGAATCTTGATTCATTTACTCTAGACTAAGTGAATCTAGAGTAGCTGTTGTGATTTTTCCGCTGCATTTGGTATAAAGCACTGTAAGTCTTTCTTTTCTCTTAAGAAACCATTATCTTAGTAAGAGTGGGTGCAAAAGGGCAGATTAACATCTTGACCTGCCAACTCTGATTGGTACGGAAACCTGCTCTGATCTGTCCTAGTCTGCTCTGCTGGATTCTTGGTTTTCTTGGGTGTGAGTTTATATATGTTTAATTGGTTTAGGTGCTTGTTGTTGTTCTTGTTGGTTTATTTGTTTCTTGGTTGGTTTCTGGTTGTTTCTTGCTGTTTTTTCTATGGCTATCATGATTAGTAGTTTAGATCAGAGTAATTCTCTGCATCTTCATCCTAATGATTCTAATTGTGCTTCTATAGTGACTGTTAAATTGACTGGGGTTGAGAATTATAGGATTTGGGCTAGTGCTATTAATTTGGCCATACAAATTAAGAATAAAATGGGGCTTCTTGATGGTACTTGTCTTAGATATGCTTATGTTGCTAGTCCTTTGCTAGAAGCTCAATGGGATAGATGTAATGCTGTTGTGTTAAGTTGGATATTAACTTCTTTGTCTCAAGATGTGTATCTTGGTCATGTATTTTCTGATAATGCCTCTGTTGTGTGGGAAGATTTAAAAGATACTTATGATAGAATTGATGGCTCTGTAGTGTTTAATTTGCTTCAAAAGATTAACAACTTTAAAAAGGTGGTTTACCTGTTTCTGAGTATTATCACAAATAAAATTCTATATGGAGAGAATTTGATATTCTCACCAAGTTACTTGATTGTGTTTGTGAGGCTAGAGTTGAATTAATTGATCATGCTAAACTGTTAAAACTTATGCAATTTCTTATGGGCCTTGATGACATTTATCAACCTATAAGGAGCAGTCTTTTAACTAGGGAAGTCCTTCCTGAAGTTAAAGATGCTTTTGTCATAATTTCTAGGGAAGAATCTCATAGAGGGATTCCTAGTACCTCTATGAAATCTGAGAAGGCTCAGGTTTCTGCATTTGTGTCTAGACCAAATGGGAATAATAAGAAAAATTTTAATAACAATTGGCCTAGTAACAATGTGAATGGTAATAGAGGGAATTATGATAATTTGATTTGTAAGCATTGTGGTTTAAAAGGTCACACTATTGATAGATGTTTTGAACTAATAGATTATCCACCTGGGTTCAAAAGGAACCCTAACTTGAAACCTTTTAATGGGTTTAATAAAAGCAATAATGTTGATGTTAATAGTGATGGTAAAAATGTTAGTACTCTGTCTTTCACTAATGAACAAGTGTTAAAGTTGATGAGTCTTTTGAATGACAAAACCCACATGCCAATATGGCAGGTAGTGCTTCTTGTTCCTTTTTTAATTGCAATGTGTTTTTTAATCAAAATTTCTATAGGTTCTTTTGTGCCAATTTAAAGGTTAATGGCGTGAGTTATCACTTGGGTTGGATTATTGATTCAGGTGCTAACCAGCATATGACTAATAATATTGATAAAATGTTTAGGGTTGTTGATATATCTGATTTAAAAATGATTGTTGGACACCCTAATGGTACTTTGGCCAAAATTACCCATGTGGGAAATTTGAGATTAAATAATAATGTAGTGTTGTTTGATGTTTTGGTTGTTCCTGAATATTCTGTTAGTCTTCTATATGTTCATAAAATGATTAAAGATAGTAAGCTGTGTGTTGGTTTTGATGAAACTAAATGTTACATTCAGGATTTTAAAAAGGAGAAAGTTCTGGGGACTGGTAGTGAATTTGATGGTCTTTACATGTTTGACAATGAATGTGTTAGTTCTGCTGTTTTGAATAAGAGTGAGTTCTTTATATGCTATGTGTCTAAGAAAGTTTGGCATAATAGACTTGGGCATCCTACTAATCAGGTTTTGAAACTATTAAAATCTTCTTTAAACTTGACTAATGTGAATCATGAAGGTCCTTGTGAGGTTTGCCATAAGGCAAAACAGAGCAGGGATCCTTTTCCTTTAAGTGAAACTAAGTCTATTGTTTTTGGACAACTAATACATCTTGATGTATGGGGTCCTTACAAAGTGATTAGCAGGGAGGGTTTTAAGTATTTCCTTACTATAGTTGATAACTATAGCAGGTCTGTTGGGTGTATATGCTTAAAACTAAAGATGAGGTGTTTGGAATATTTGTTAATTTTTATAACCTGGTTTTAACACAGTTTGATAAGAAAATCAAAATGATCAGATCTGATAATGGAACAGAGTTTATAAATCATAAAATGACTGATTTTGTTAATACTATGGGTATTATTCATCAAACTTCTTGTGCATACACACCACAACAGAATGGTATAGCTGAAAGGAAACATAGACATCTATTAAATGTTGCTAGAAGTCTTATGTTTCAGGGAGGGATTCCTCTTGTTTTTTGGCCTGAGTGTATTCTAACTGCTACCTATTTGATTAACAGGCTTCCTTCCTCTATTCTAAATGGCAAATCTCCTTTCTATATGGTTTATAAAAGAGAACCTAATCTGTCCCATCTTAGAAGTTTTGGGTGTTTGTGTTTTGTTACCATTTTAAAAACTTCTGATAAGTTTTCTTCAAGGTTTGAAAAATGTGTTTTAATTGGATATGCTAGTGGTAAAAAGGCATATAAACTTTTGAGTCTTGAAAACAGAAATGTTTTATATTATAGGGATGTTAAGTTTTATGAGACTGTGTTTTCTTATAAAGTAAGTAAAAATATTGTTTCTGAGTGTGAATCTGAGATTTCAAGTTTAAACTTTTTTGATAAAGTTGAGTCTGAAACTACACCTAAAACTTCTACTCCTGATCCTCCCAATGATGATATAAATAGAGAAGGAAATACATCTGTTGGTAGAGAAGGTGGGGATCATCAACCAGAAGAGACTGTGATTACTCAGTTACCTGGAATGGTTGAACAGATACATTTTCTAGGTTCTGGGAGTGACTCACATTCATCTGGATATGATGAGACACACCCTGCAACTCCCTTAGGTGATAATATAAGATCTGAGGGAAATGTTGGTTCTGAAAATATTTTTGAAAATAATGAGGAAGTTAGCCAAAGAAGGTATAAAAGGACTTCAAATTTGCCTGCTAAATTGAATGATTATGTGCTTGATACTAAGATTAGATATGGTTTAAATAAGTATGCTAATCATACTTTATTGAGTTATGAAAATTGTTGTTTTGTGTCTAATCTGAATAAATCTGTTGAACCAAGTAGTTATAATGAGGCTAGCAAAAATCCTAGGTGGATTAATGCTATGAATGAGGAAGTTCATGCTTTACTTGAAAATGATACTTGGGAAGAAACAGAGTTACCAGCTGGTAGAAAGCCAATTGGTAGCAAGTGGGTTTGGAAAATCAAGTTAAAATCTAATGGTGAAATTGAAAGGTATAAAGCTAGAGTGGTAGCTAAAGGTTTTGGGCAAAGAGAAGGAATAGATTATGAGGAAACCTTCAGTCATGTGGTTAAAATGGGAACAGTTAGATGTTTGATTAGTTTAGCTGTTCAAAAGTCCTGGAAACTTTTTCAAATGGATGTGAATAATGCTTTTTTATATGGTGACCTAAAAGAGGAAGTATATATGCTTCCTCCACCAGGATATTTTAAAGAAGAAAGTAACAAGGTTCTTAGGTTGAAAAAGTCTTTATATGGGCTTAAACAAGCTCCTAGACAATGGAACCATAAGTTGTCTGAAGCTTTGTTTGAAGCTGGGTTTGTACAGTCTAAGAATGATCATTCCTTGTTTATTAAGAGGAATGACAAGACTGTTGTTTTCTTGCTTGTTTATGTTGATGATTTGGTTATTACTGGTGATTGTGATATTGAAATTGAAAATGTTAAACAGTTTTTAAAAACCAAGTTCAAAATTAAAGATTTGGGAGAGCTTAAATATTTTCTTGGAATTGAAGTTTTAAGAACTAAAACTGGATTGTGCTTAAATCAAAGAAAATACTGTCTTGAATTGTTGAATGAGTTTGGATTGTTAGCTTGCAGACCTGTTTTGACTCCTTTACCTGAAAACATTGTTTTAAAACATAAAGAGTCTAGTGATGATAAGTTTTTAAAAAATATTACTAATTATCAAAAGCTGGTAGGAAAACTTATTTATCTCACTTTAACCAGACCTGATATATCTTATGTTGTTCACTGTTTGAGTCAACATATGCATGCTCCTTTACAGTCTCATCTTAATCTTGGTTTAAGAGTTCTTAAATACTTGAAACTTGCTCCTGGAAGTGGAATTGGTTTTGATAAATGTAGTTATGGGTTCAAAGTTGTTGCTTATTCTGATTCAGATTGGGCTAAGTGTCCTATAACAAGGAAATCTGGTTCAGGATATTGTGTGTTTGTTAATGATAACTTGGTTTCTTGGAAAAGCAAGAAGCAAGCCACACTCTCTAAATCTTCTGCTGAAGCAGAATATAGAAGTATGGCTTCTGTTACTTGTGAGGTTATGTGGGTTTTGAAGATTTTAGAAGATCTGGGTGTAACTGAGTTACTTCCAGTTGAGTTGTTGTGTGATAATAAATCTGCTATTCAAATTGCTGCTAATCACGTGATGCATGAAAAAACTAAACATTTTGATATTGATGTTCACTTGGTTAGAGAAAAGGTTGCTTCTGGTCTTATTAAAAATGTGCATGTTGACTCTAAAAGTCAAATTGCTGACATTTTTACTAAGGCTCTTGGTTCTGCACAACATTCTTTTTTGGTTAAAAAGCTTGGCATGTTAAACTTATTTGTTTAATAAGTTTGAGGGAGGTATTGGAAAATATCTTTTATGTCAAACTTATTAAACTTGAGGGTCTAATATGAAAGGTTTTTTAGCTTTATTTACTAATACTTAACTTTGGTGTTAGTTTTGTTAGTTTTGTATGTGCAGGGGTTTATGTGTAACTTTGGGCTATATAAGGATTGAGATGGAACTAGGGTTTCATATCTTTTGCTCATTTGTTTCTCTGATCTCTCACACAGTCTTACTCTCTCAAATATTGGTTGTCATCTGGGTTTAGTAGTAGTTTGGTTTAGTAGTTGTACATCAAGATCTTCTTGATTGTAGGTTTATGTTTCTGTATAGTTTGGTTTACTGGGTTTGGATTAGTGTGTGAGTATTGTAAGTAGCACCTGCTAGAGGGACTACTAGTTTTCAGTTGTATTGTACTTGGCTTGAATCCGTGTTGGGGACAAGTCTACTGTGTATATTGTTATAATAAATATAAGTCACCAAGGGGTGGTTGGTTGGGTGATTACACCTTGTGTTTAGTAGTTTTGATACCATTTTTACAGTTATAATAGATTACATTACATAATTTGTTGTAGTTTTTGTCAAACCTAAGGATATGATCTTAGGAAAATTGTGAATCTGAGAATCTTGAATGTGAAATATTGTGGAGTATGGAATTTGCAAATTACGGACGCCTGTCAATAGGCATTGAAGAATTCTGAATGATTCGCGATTCAGAGGCCCAAAACCGGAAACTAGTGTCAAAGGGTTAGAGATGTAAAAGATTGGAACGTCTATATAATCAAGACTGTATTTTTTCCCTTTTTTGTGCCTTCAATTTTTGTCTAAGAAAAAAATCCAGACAGAACGTTCTCATTCCCGACTTCTATGACCAGCAGGAAATAACAGGCGCGAGTGGTGCAGCATTGCAACAAGAAATATATTTCCAATTATTTCATATATTCCTTCCATTGATAGGTTAAGAACCATGACACAAATTGACCACATGGATACATGGATATAAGTCATCATACTATATTATAATGGAGGAAGGAATACTATTAATAGAAATACTTAAAATTAAGTAATACAACTTTTAAAGCAACAACCAATGCTACTTATAGAAATTCTCCTCATATTTAATTCTAACATACAATTAATAATAACATTAATACAATAAATAAATCATTATATACATTAAATACAATTAATTAACTAGTCAATAAATAAAATTAATGCACTTATTAAAACACCCCTTACATAAGAAATACGAATTATCAAGCATATTGTACAACCAACTTAAACACAATTTCCTGCATTAAATGTCACTAATACAAATAATAAAGCATATTATACAAATATTCAAGCCCGAACGGGCAATGGGCCAAATGGGCTCGAGCCCGAACGGGCACGGGTCAAACAGGCTCGAGCCCGAACGGACACGAGCCAACGAGCTCGAGCCCGAACGAACACGAGCTAAACGAAATTTTTGATATCTGTAAATTTATTATCAAAAAGAACATAATAAACTAAAATATGTTCACATATTGTACAAACCAACCAAACTACTAAACAAAAAAAATAAAATAAAGAATAAATAAAATAATAAAAACTAAGCAAAATTTCATCTAACTTTTGCTTTAAAAACTAATCGGTAAAACTATTGCCAAAAAAACGTATAAATAAAATAAATTATTAGCCGCAAAAATTAAATTACATGATGTGCGCAGTTGAATCGCGCGAAAACCCTGCTAGTATAACATAAACTTGTAAGACCGGATACACAAATATTTTGAACCGGCTGCATTTACGAAAAATCGAGGTATGATGACATGAATTTAAAGTACACTACAAAAGTTCATGGGTGTCCTATGACTTCGAGGACCCACCCTAGTTCCGTCCATGGTTACACATAGTGTATTCACTTCTACTGAATCGACCCTTTATGCTGTATGCAATGACCGTCAAAAATGCAAATACATTAAATTATATGAAGGGGTCCTTGTTTAGAAACCAAGTCAGTTGTACTATGCATCTATTGACAAAGTCAGAGCTCATACAACTTGCATCATACTCAGTATGAAATTCCTGGATAACAAATGGTGTAAAGCCTCAACAATGTGGATCTTTTATGATTCATAATGGTTAATATCATGCTTCGTAACCAATAAATATATAGCTTAGTTTTGTTTGTCTATAGTTTCTGCTTCTTGGCTGAGTTCTGCAAATTTTAATTTTGCTTCATGGCTGAGTTCTTCAAATTTAAATCTGTTACGCATTGAATGTCTTATGAACTTGTTTGCACATCTCTCAACGCATGTCTCCTCCGTCTTGTTTATGTTTTTACGATAAAAACTGTCTACACATTCTTTAAAGCATTTATCCGCAAGCCAAATATACGTTCTTGTACTGAAGTAGTCAAAAAATAAATAAGATCATCAGAAAACTATACCCCCAATGTTACACGCAAACACTGCAACTATTTTGAACAAGTTTTTTCACAAATCACAACTTATATAAATGACCTCTATCAAGAGTAAAATTTCGTTCCCTTAACGTCCAACTACAATACCATAATTGCATTGGTCTTCAGGAGAACATCAATATAGCTTCACACAATATGCATAAGTTAGATCACATAACATGCAACCAACAATAGCATATGAAGCCTTAAACATCAGAGCTAAAGAAAAACTTTTGCAAATTAGATTTTTTTGAAATCTAGTCATGTCACACTAAAATACAACGAAAGATTACTATATTATACAATGGGACAATCTCATTCTTATAAAAGCAAAACACTTGAAGAAAGATTACTATATTATACAGAGAACAAAACCAAAAGCATTTATAGTATGTATCAAACAAAAATTAACATCAGCAGTCCTAAAGCGAATTCTCTAGTTTTTTTGAGCAAGAATTCTCTAGTTGATGCCTAAAAATTATGACACCACAGAAAGTACAGCGTTTTCCATGTGACAAAAGTAAGTTGTTTTTGACTTTTATTGATATAGATTCCTTTTGTGAAGCTTTTATAGTCAATTTCTTCAACTTAGGTGCTATTTATTTTTCAAGATGTTTTATTTGCAAATATCATTTAAGTTTTATGTTTACAATTTTTCTTAAAAAGTAAACACCAGTCTAAAACTATTTTTCTTCTATGTTACAATTTTCTATCATTTAATTTTGTATATACAAGTTCCGGACTCAAGACCAAAAATGACGAGGTTTTTAAGAAAAGTACATAAAAATCATAACCCAAAAATTAAAGACCAAGTGCATTAAAAAATGTATATTTTACATAATTTTACACTACACAAGAAAATATCATGGGTGGCGGTCCACCAATGTATATAAATTTAGGACTTATAATATTTATGGCCTAGCCCTATTTAAAGACACATTGTTAGTGAGAAAAGAGAACCTGGAACGTATATCAAGTAGATCGATCTTGGCAGCCATTCGAGCTTCATCTTCAGCTGTAAATAAACTCGGATCTACAAACTTAATCTTGTCCATCTTCAACCGATTATTGTTTCTTGGACAATAAGTTGGTGTAATAATAATATCAGGGTTTATGTTTGCATCTTCGTATGGGTTTTATATATACTTTTGAGGGTTTATAGAATGGATCATGGGCTGGTTAACAGGCCCTAGGGCCACCTTGTGCGAACCATTTACATATTGTCTCATTTAACACCGTGGCTTTTTACTGTATATCTTACAAATGTATATCTTACAATGTTTTTAGCAATGTTGCAAAAAACGGCCTACAAGGCTTTGTAATCGCCGATTCCAAGCTACAAGGCCCTGGAACTTGGAGACATTTACAAGGAAGTCGGCCGATTAATCGGCGATACAAGGTTTTGGGCCGATTAATCGGCTAAAAAACGCAACTCGGCCCTCGACCGCCTCAGGACCGATTCACGATTTTTGCAACATTGGTTTTTAGTGAGAACCAGGGTGTTTCTTTTTATTGTTAACAAGTATGGCGGCATGCCGGCCGCGTTGCGGCCGGGCGGGGTTTTTTTTTCGTTGTATTTGGTTTATAATTACATTCCATAAAGTAATTGTTTGTGAAGAAAAAAAAGAAAAAAAAATTACTTATGATGTATGCTTTCCCTTTGTGTCCTCAATGGATATAATGAATCCTTGTTTGGTCATATACTTGAAACACCAATAACCTTTAAATGGATAATGCTCATAATAAACATACACATCATATGTAACATAAACACATTTTCATTTAAAAGGGTTTCCTCACAATACAAAATCACAATATATACCATAAGTAGGTTATATCATTCTATGCACACACTATTTTAAATGTTTTTTAGACTATCTAACTGATATGAATGTACATTGTTTTAAACTTATCTACCTGATATAGGTTCTCTTATTACATTTCACTGTATCTTGTACCCTAAGTTCTTTTCCGCATACGGAAATCGTTAACTGATGCTACGGTCATGACTAATCCTTCAATACCAATATGAAATGGGTGTAAAACCTTGTAACCACCGGTGTATTTGTTGCGGTTGCAGTTGCAGCAAAGCAGCAACCTTTGCTTTCCTGTCTGCTTCAGCAAGTGCATTTGTTGCAACTGCAGCAGTCTCAATTTTTTCTTCTCTTTGTCTGAGTCGTTATAATTCTTACCAGTAGCAATGGCTTCTTACCACATTTATGGCAGTAACGATAACCTGCTAAAAGCAAAAAAGAAAAGAGATTAAGCACTTCTTAATAAGCAATTCATCTAGACTGTTAAAAAGCATGCGTGAAAATGTTTGACTCGTTTACTAATAATTTACTAAAAGTATTACATCGTTTAACCCACTTGACACAAACCCGTTAACCCAAATAATTTATTTGACCCTCACGCATTGGAGATAGAACACAGCCCAAATCAAAAAATTTGTAAGTAATGGGGTGCTCTAACATAATTCAAGGAAAAAAATGCACCTGTTTCAAAAGTAATTTCTTTCGCGATGAGCAAATTTCTGAAGATGTCTGTTCATGCTCCTGTAATTTAAACTCGTCAACTAAAAGTTCTAATTTCGGTTTAATTATAAATGAGCAAATGTGCATAGTTGACAACGTTGGTGATAACATAAAAAGGGTCTGATCCAGTGGCCAAAAAAACCAAATGACCCCTTTTGAAATCACATTTATGGCAGTAACGATAACCTGTTAAAAGCAAAAAAGAAAAGAGATTAAGCACTTCTTAATAAGCAATTCATCTAGATGTTAAAAAGCATGCGTGAAAATGTTTGACTCATTTACTAATAATTTACTAAAAGTATTACATCATTTAACCCACTTGACACAAACCCGTTAACCCAAATAATTTATTTGACCCTCACGCATTGGAGATAGAACACAACCCAAATCAGAAATTTTGTAAGTAAAGGGGTGCTCTAACATAATTCAAGGAAAAAATGCACCTGTTTCAAAAGTAATTTCTTTCGCGATGAGCAAATTTCTGAAGATGTCTGTTCATGCTCCTGTAATTTAAACTCGTCAACTAAAAGTTCTAATTTCGGTTTAATTATAAATGAGCAAATGTGCATAGTTGACAACGTTGGTGATAGCATCAAAAGGGTCTGATCCAGTGGCCACAAAAACCAAATGACCCCTTTTGAAATCTTTCGCATCAGGATATCTTGGAAATTACCATAAATTCAGCCTATTTATGAACCTATTTAAGTGCTTATAAGCTTATCTACTTACTTCCAAGTTGCAAATCACACACTCAGTTTTAACATTATTTCTCAACATAAAATAGGACTGTAAACATTGTTCGATAAATTGCTTTAAAAAATTGGTAACATACCTGCACAAGCTCGCATTAATGAAGACATCATTCCCGAATACGTTATTAATTATGCTAGTAAATCCACATCTTGGAAGACGCATAGTATCCTGTACCAAACACTAACTTGTAACCATGAGATAACAATTTAAAGCTAAAGTGACATTCATTTTTTATATGAAAGTATAAATCAGCTGTAATTTAGAATAAAACAGAATGCATGTAATTTAGGATAAAACAGAATGCAGAACGCAGGCTACTGGAGACGTTAAGAAGCAATCACTATCAAACAGTAACAAATAAGGCTCAGGTATGTGAATACTTCAGTGGTACCAGATTCCCACCATAACCGCAACCACAAACTGTATGTGGCTGCCTTGTCAAACGTAGGACTCGGGAAACCATGGACAGTATCACGCCCTCTGAACCACACCCTTCGAGCAACACCTCTGAGCCCACCCTCTAAACCACACCCATGAACTACACCCTCTAAACCACACCTATGAACGACAGCCTGTAAAGCACCCCTTTAACCACACCCTTGAAAGTAAACACTCAATGGCAACAAATGTATGTATTAATAGTGGATGCATAATACAGTTGTAATCTATCATTCAACTGCTGCCTCAAATTGCTAATCAACTGCTAACTTTTCATGCCATTAAGTCAGTTAGACCTATTAATCATCCATTTGTCGCTTGGGGTGTTTGGGCGAGTTTAATTAAGCAGGTTATTGGCTTATTACAATTCAAAACACAATATGAATACCTATATCAGTTTATGGTTTGCCAATCAAGGTATTCATAGAGAACATCCAGGTAAACCGGGTAGTGATTGATACGTGGGAATCGCACCAGGCTTTACCTCTAAAGGGATCTTGAGAAGCTTACAACCCCCACCAGGCAGTGTACCTGATCGTTGTAGTATAGTATAGTGACAAGTACCGAGGGATTGATCATTCAGCTAGGAATAGTGTCGCTAGGATTAGAAAACCTAAATACTAGTTCTAAAGATGAGGGGTGATTATTTTTGTATTTTTATATTTTTTTTAGAAAGCAAGTAAAAATCTCGGGTTTGAAGGATTTGGGCGGAATTAGTTGCTAGTCAACTAACCCAATACTAAAGATGCAATCAAAATAAAATACTAGAAATGAAAATAAACTAAATTAAACTAAGGTTGTGAGCAATAAGTGGAGAAAATGTGTTTACTTAGATTTCACTACTCCCTAGATATCTTTTACACGTTAATTACTTGTTATAGTTGCGTGGATGACGGATTGTGTTCCTTAATACCATTCATGGGGTGGCGCACTTAATTCCCCAATCCTATGAGTGCCTACTTCACTCCTATGTCGAGCCGGCTAAGAAGCTCCTAACATGGGATCATTAGAATTTACTCATGCATTAAATACAACCAATAAAACCTAGTGCACGTCAGTTCATGTTTCCTAAGACGTTCAAGCATGTTACCATTTGGAGATCTGCCAGTTTTCTTAACCTAACATCGAAATCATTCATCCAATACAACCATAAACAAGTAATCAACACATAATTAACATCTAGGTTTCATTAGATCCAAGCAAACACAAGATAGATCTAGCCTAGCATGATGGAATTAAGACAAGAACAAGACATAGACAACCAACACATAGACATATTGATTGAATTAAAAGAATACTTATCTCAATTACACATGAAAGGGATCAAGGGCTGAGAACCCTTGAAAAACCTGTAAAATTCGTACCAAGTTCGTACTTAGGGTTTCTCCAAAACTTCTCTCTTTTTAATGTGAAAATTAGAAAACTATATATAGGAAATAGGGTCTGACGGCGTCAAGAACAAATTTGTGATGCCGTCATCTCGCCGCCAAAATACTTCTCGGACTGCCTTGATCTACTTTTGACGCCGTTTTGTGTTATGTGTTTCCAGGCCGTCATGCATTTTACTCTTGACGCCCTACCTTGTGACGCCGTCAATTCTGTACTGGGTCGTCATGGAAATTACTCTTGACGCCGTCAGAAATTCCTTCTTGACGCCATCACCTACTGTTCCCAGCAAGGAAAATTAAGACTTTGGCGTTTTCTTCACTTTTATGCTCTAAAAACGTCCGAATTGATTCATTTTCCAGATTTCTCTCCCAAAGTACCTAAAATCACAAAAGGAACGATTTAGGGCAATATTTGATCAAATAAATTCGAATTCGGGCTTAAATGAACCCCTAATAGTGATTCATTTTTCGCCTCATCATATACCCTTACACTTGAGATTTGCTTGTCCTCAAGCAAATGCGCTTTTATTCTACTCAAAATACAAGTTAGGGGTCATTTAACACTAATATAAAAGTAATTACAACAAATAATCGTTCCACTAAAGACCAATAGACAAGCACGGAGGTCATACACAAGCACCTCACAAATAGTGTTTAGATACTCACATCTCTCGTATGGCGTTTGGTATGAAACCCTCCTAATTCCATCAGCGAAGGTCATGATTCCGTTCCGGTCATCAATTATCAGATTAGTGATCTCGCAAAAGGGCGCCCAAAAATGACTTGTGATAATCTAGGGTCGACATAGTCTTCGATATTGTCCACAATCGTAAATTCCATAGTGAATACCATATTTCCTACAAACACCTGGATTTCATGATCCCTACCAACCACTTTCTCTCCCTTGTAAACCATTCCCCATCTGCAGATATTGTTATAAAGGAATAGAGACATAAAATTCTTCGACAGGAATACGTTAATGTAGATGTTATCGAAGTACTTATGACCGATCATGCAGGGAATCTTGAGATTATTCGGATCACGCCGTCTTATCTTCCCCGACTCTCCATCCTTTGATCCGTATAGATTCCCCTCAAAGGAAGGACGATACTCGTACACCTCCTCATTACCCCTACGAAAAATTACCTTCTTAACACCATTGGTGAATAATGCACTACCATCCTTCTCATCAAGGATCACTCCTGATTCATTGATAAATGGTTTCCCAAGAACAAGGTTGGTTAACGTTTGATTGGTGAGAGGGTCCACATCATCGACCATGGTGAGGTTAATATTGTAAACAAGTTCTCCAATCATAATTGATAAGTTTTTCATTACCCTTGCATTATAAACTCTCTCGCACACAATGCGTTCTGGGAAGGCTTCGAGGTATAAGGAAAGGGGGATTATGTTGACTGGGAAGCTAGGATCTATATGACTATCGGTTAAGAGCTTTTCCTTAATGGTGCAGGAGATCTTGAAAACTTTAGGGTTGCTTTCCTCAGTCCTATCGCTACTCCCACTAGTAACATTCTCCATTTTTCACTCGGGTTCCTCTATAATAGATTTACCCAAAATGGCTGGATTTCTCTCATGCTCTTCCGATCTCTCTTTCCCATCATCCGATTTGCCAGATTCTTGCGCGGTGCACTGCTCGGATGAGTTGGTAGGCCTTCTGGCCAAATCGTGGTCTACCCTTAAGGTCTCATCTTTAGCTGTATGACCAATTTGCTAGTTTGTTGTTGGGTTGGGTTAGGTGTAAAAGCAGATATCGTGGTGATGGTGTTTACGAAATGGATTGGTCCTAGGGGGTTAACAGGTTCTTTTCCTTTTGGTGATAGATGTTTGAATAACTTACTAGGACTTTTTATTTTCACAGGGGAGGTTGGTGGATTCATGACGGTAACAGACTTAACCTCATCAACGTGAATAGGTTTATTAACAACATGCTCTTTGATAGCAGTTAACAGATTACAAATCTTGTTATTCATATCAGCCTACTGTTGTCTAAATTTAGCCTCGAGCGTAGAGAGCTGTAATTCTTGAGATAGAATGAATTTTTTTAGAGTATCTTCACAGCTTTGCTTAGAAATGCCTTGTGATAGAAAATGCTCGGACCAAGTGAGTGGTGAGGAGTCATTGAAGGATACGCTCCGCGTTTGGTACCCTCTAAAATTAGGTTTATCCTTCCATGCCTTATAGGCCTCGCCAGAAGTTCGAGGACCTCGACCCACGTGTGACGACGTGAATTCGTTATAAGCACGTTTTGGAAGCTCCATGCAGTTATGAGTCTCGTGAGGGCCATTACATAATTTGCATGTAGAAGCGATTCTGCTTACTTGGCTTGAAGGTTTTTGAGCTTCGTAAGATTTCATGAGAGACTTGACTCGACCTTCAAGTTCCATGATCCTACGGTTGGGAGTGCTAGAATTGTTCGAAGGCAAGGATATTGCCTTGACCGTTTTGTTCAAATCACGGGGATCATTCCAACTTTCGTTGTCATAGAGAGCAAGATCTTCTATGAGTTCCCATGATTGTTCCGCACTTAGATCACGTAGCTTACCACCGGCCGATTGGTCAATGGCTCGCCTAGTGGAGAGATCGATATGGTCATAAAAGATTTGGACTTGGAGCCAAAGATCTATGCCATGATGAGGGACTTTTTGGAGTAAGTCCTTGAAACGAGTCCATGCTTCATAAAGAGATTCATTTTGACGTTGTTGGAACATCAAGATGTCATTTCTAAGCTTAGTAGTTCTCCCCGGTGGGAAAAATTGAGCAAGGAAACGAGTGGTGAGATCATCCCATGTGGTGATGGATCCCGCGGGTAAACACTCAAGCCATTGACTAGCTTGATCCCGTAGAGAGAATTGGAATAGGCGTAATCAGGCTGTCTCTCTAGTTTCAACATCTAGGTCTATGGAATCTACGATTTTGAGGAAGTCCTTAAGATGTTGGTTTGGATCTTCGGAACGAAGTCCATGGAATGCACATCCGCTTTGCACCAACCGGATGGTGTCGGATTGCAAGGGGGTCACATTGGCTCCGGTGAGCTCAATGGTGTTTCGGTAGCCTTGGTGGCTAGGTCGGGAATACTCTCCTAAGGTTCGGGGCCTAAGAGGTTCTAGTGGTGGGTTTTGTTGTGGTGGGATGACGGGTTCAAGGATGTTCCCATCGTCCATGATGTCGGGTGGTGAAGAGTTACGAACAAAAACACAAAGAAATAAGATAGACTAAAGAAAACCTAAAAATAAAAATAAAATCTTACTAGAAAGGAATCTAGCAAGTAGACCTAATAAAAAGAGATTCTAACCTAGACAATAACTATTCCCCGGCAGCGGCGCCAAAAACTTGATACGTGGGAATCGCACCAGGCTTTATCTCTCAAGGGATCTTGAGAAGCTTACAACCCCCACCAGGCAGTGTACCTGATCGTTGTAGTATAGTATAGTGACAAGTACCGGGGGATTGATCGTTCAGCTAGGAATAGTGTCGCTAGGATTAGAAAACCTAAATACTAGTTCTAAAGATGAGGGATGATTATTTTTGTATTTTTATATTTTTTTTAGAAAGCAAGTAAAAATCTCGGGTTTGAAGGATTTGGGCGGAATTAGTTGCTAGTCAACTAACCCAATACTAAAGATGCAATCAAAATAAAATACTAGAAATGAAAATAAACTAAATTAAACTAAGGTTGTGAGCAATAAGTGGAGAAAATGTGTTTACTTAGATTTCACCACTCCATAGATATCTTTTACACGTTAATTACTTGTTATAGTTGTGTGGATGACGGATTGTGTTCCTTAATACCATTCATGGGGTGGCGCACTTAATTCCCCAATCCTATGAGTGCCTACTTCACTCCTATGTCGAGCCGGCTAAGAAGCTCCTAACATGGGATCATTAGAATTTACTCATGCATTAAATACAACCAATAAAACCTAGTGCACGTCAGTTCATGTTTCCTAAGACGTTCAAGCATGTTACCATTTGGAGATCTGCCAGTTTTCTTAAGCCTAACATCGAAATCATTCATCCAATACAACCATAAACAAGTAATCAACACATAATTAACATCTAGGTTTCATTAGATCCAAGCAAACACAAGATAGATCTAGCCTAGCATGATGGAATTAAGACAAGAACAAGATATAGACAACCAACACATAGACATATTGATTGAATTAAAAGAATA
Source organism: Artemisia argyi (assembly GCA_030686995.1). Classification (NCBI taxonomy): domain Eukaryota; kingdom Viridiplantae; phylum Streptophyta; class Magnoliopsida; order Asterales; family Asteraceae; genus Artemisia; species Artemisia argyi. The sequence continues at coordinate 138,299,346 of CM060677.1, forward strand.
CTTATCTCAATTACACATGAAAGGGATCAATGGCTGAGAACCCTTGAAAAACCTGTAAAATTCGTACCAAGTTCGTACTTAGGGTTTCTCCAATTCTCTCTTTTTAATGTGAAAATTAGAAAACTATATATAGGAAATAGGGTCTGACGGCGTCAAGAACAAATTTGTGACGCCGTCATCTCGCCGCCAAAATACTTCTCGGACTGCCTTGATCTACTTTGACGCCGTCATGTGTTATGTGTTTCCAGGCCGTTATGCATTTTACTCTTGACGCCCTACCTTGTGACGCCGTCAATTCTGTACTGGGTCGTCATGGAAATTACTCTTGACGCCATCAAAAATTCCTTCTTGACGCCGTCACCTACTGTTCCCAGCAAGGAAAATTAAGACTTTGGCGTTTTCTTCACTTTTATGCTCTAAAAACGTCCGAATTGCTTCCTTTTCCATATTTCTCTCCCAAAGTACCTAAAATCACAAAAGGAACGATTTAGGGCAATATTTGATCAAATAAATTCGAATTCGGGCTTAAATGACCCCCTAAAAGTGGTTCATTTTTCGCCTCATCAGTGATCAATCCACTTTTATGCTAAACAACATACAAAGATAGCAAAAAGAGTGACAGTTAGACAGAGAGAGTGATAGTTGTAAGGTCAGTAGCAGTTTAAAGATATATACAAATGCATAACTTATCTTTTATATTACAACTAGCTTCATGACCCGCCCGATGGGCGGGTACGCTTCATGAAATTGTTTGTCGATTTTTTTACACGTAAAATAAATACTGAATAACGGCAAATATGTTAAAAAAATAATTGTAACAAAAATATAGTGTTCATGTATTATATGTAAAAATAACAATCATAAGAATGAGAACAAATAAATACATGATGCTTATTATTATTTACTGAATTTAAAAGCAATAAACAGTTTTATTAAACAATTCCAAACACTATTTATTTGTTCAGCCCAAACCAAGTGTTAACTGACCAAAAATTATGTGATCTAAACAATCTATGAAGTTTGTTCTTAGGATCCATGAGGCTTGAAACAAAAATTCGCAGCATTGTTGTTCTTGGTCGGAAAGAGTAATGGTCATCATTATCAGCCCTGCACCAGCAGAACACTATAATATTCAGTGGATGTGCAAGTGAAAATACTAAAAAATGAAGCATGGATTGTCTAATCACTATATAGTTTTGGCATTCTGTTATTGGGGGTTGTTTGGTTTAGCCTATTATGTGGGCTAGCATAAGTATGTGGGATATGGAGGTTGTTTGGTTTAGCCTATCATCTGGGTTATGGGGACTGTTTGGACTAGGTTAAATATTATCTGGTCTACGGGGTGGTTTGATTTCATTAATCAACACAAAGATCTTACACATGGTTCTCCAATTATATTGAGAATCTGAAACATTGCGGCATAATACACAACCTATTTGAGACAGATATCATAAGCAAAAAATGGTTAGCAGGTGTGATCATATACATATAAACATGAGTATTTTACAAATCATCTAAATGTATATATCACTCGATACACCAATAGAGGTATATGTATCTACAGTATTGCCTAAAATAAAGCTACCACTACAAAAGTCATTCTTTCTAAAATGTTCAGTATGAAAATTTAGCTTGCATGAGCGTTTAACATATCATCTAAATGTAAATATCAGCCAATACATCAAAAGAGGTAACGTGTATGCAATATTGTTTAAAATTAGAACTACAACTACAAAATTTCATTCTTTTTAAAATATTCACTAAGGACATTTAGCTTACCATAACTCAGATAAAGATAAAACTACCACTATATGCAATGTGCATAACTATAGAAAAAGAACATGGTCATCTCTACATGATACATCATACATGTGACGCACCCTAGATAATTAAATGTAAAGATGAATGAACTCTATAACCGATACACTTACATGGAATCCCGTTCTATGAAGGTTGTTGAAGTAGATGAGAATCATTGTAAATTTCCTGAAATGACCAGAACAAAACAAAATTACAAATATCAAATTTAATTCAAAAGACTATATGAAAGATGCAAGATAAAAGATTTTGACTGTGCAAATAACCTACCGGAATTGATGGCATGATGGTATGCAACATGTAGCCGTATGTCAAATACTCTAGAAAAGGCAATTCATGTTCTAATATTTGTAGTGTTTTCGGTGCCTTCACCTTCTTAAATAACTTTATTGGTTGTAGATGAGAGTCGCTCTTTGCATTTAAAGCATATTCGTTGTCTTACATTGGGTGTACCTGCGTCATAATTTGAATGGCTCGGAAGAACAGTAGATACCATAACTCATAAATAAATTAATAAACATCGCTATAAATTGTAAGAAAAAACAATTGTCAACTCATACCTTGATCAAGAGCATCCGTGATCATCGTTCTTGAAGTAGGATAAGTTATTTTGTGGGACGAAAATTAAAGGATTTCTGAATTTAATATGTTTGAAAATGAATAGTGGTGACTGTGTGGTGTATGTGAATATTTCATTTGTGAAACAATGATTGTGGTATAAAGTAAATTAAGTATATGCACAATAAACGTTTTAAAAGTGAATCAACTTTCATTAACTCATGATCATCTTTGTTAATACAAATATCGCCTAAAAACGTTATTTATATTTTACGATCTTTGCTAAGTTTTGTTAATAACAAAGTATGAACTTTAGCTAAAAGTAAATTATCACTTTGAGTGTTTAAGTCTTGTTTAACTAATGTTTACATTTCCTTTTAAACTAAACATTGGTTTTATTTCTTAAATTAGAAATAGTCACATCACATTTATGGCAAGTTTTGTCATTATGTATTTATGGCAAGTTATGTGTTTGACTTGCTTTCATGTTGCTTGCAAGTATCATGTTTGACTTACTTTAAGTGATGTGACATTGTTTGGTTGCTAGAAGTTATGAGACAAGACATTGTTTGGTTTGGGAAGTTATTGCAAAAACCTACTGCAGACCCGGCGGTACCCTGGGGGTACACGGGCGGAACCCATCTCAGGGTTCCGCCTGATCCGCCAGACTTGCAGAATAGTGTGCTATAAATACCAAACCATTTGTTTGTTTTGTGTAACCCTTTAGGACATATTTTCACATATTCTTTAAACTAACTCAGTAACCCTTGACTTGTGTGATTCTCTTATGTAGCAAGGAATTCCACAAGATCATTCAAGAAGTTGCAAGCTTCAACTCTAAAGTTGCAAGTCTTGGTAGCTTGGTCATGTATAAGCTTTGGTAGTTTATACTTCATTTGTGTCATGTATGTAGAAGTTGTTGGTTAGTATTTTAGGCCTCAAAATACGTAGTGTGTTGGGAGTTGTTGTACCCTAGTAAAAGAACTAACGGGAGTGGTTGTACCCTTGGTAAAGAACTCGACATCTAGCTTTGTGTCGGTAAAAGTGTAAGCGACGAATGGGAGTGGTTGTACCCTTGTAAAAGAACTCGACATCTAGCTTTGTGTCGGTAAAAGTATAAGCGACGTGTAAGGTTTTCTCCGCCGGTGAAAGGAGCTTGTTGATTAGTGTTTATAACTCTCGAGTTGGAAACTCGAGGCGTGGATGTAGGGCAAGGAAAAAGAGTCCTTGTAGCCGAACCACGATAAACAATCGTGTTGTGGTTTGATCGTTTCTTTCTCTATCTTTGCTTATTGCATGTTATTGTTTAGTTAGAATCGTTAACCACATATATAGCTTTTCAAAGAAGTAAAACAATTAAAGTTATCTTTATGTTTTCAAACAAGTGTAAAAGCTTTTCAAAGAACTAAACAAGCAAAGTTAGGATCATCACAAGTAAAGCTTTTCAAAGTAAGAAACAAGTATAATTAGAATTGATACTTACACTAAAAGCTTTTGAAAGAAACAAACATATAATGGTGTGTTTATATTATTGAGCAAACATAAAGTTATTAAAGGATTTTTATGTTGAAAAGGATTTTAAAAAGAGGTAAACTATTCAACCCCCCTTCTAGTTTTCCACAATCTTTATTTAAATGGCTTCAAAATGCAGTCATTATTAATTCATATCTAAATATCACTATGTCTCAATATGACCCATCAAGAACTGATCCGATATCAACATACCATATTATTCAGTTGAAAGGTATCAAGGGCGTTTTACTATATTGCATCAGATTTTGTGGTATCCAATATTCCACAAATAGCCTCTTGATCCTCTTGTGGAGTACCTCTAAACAAATATCAACCAACAAAATATTATTAGTAAAGAATGTTTTTAGAATATTTATTATGACATATTATTGTAACTAATAGTTCTTAAGTGACCCCTACATGTTCATTCTTATGAACCAAATCCCATTACTTGATTTAGATAGTTGGCCTAACCATGATCGATAAGTGATGACAGAACATGACACTTAAGAAAACAAACAAATCATTTTTAAAGCGAGGAATGTTGGTACGGATGATCTTAGTACAATACTTGGTTCATTGCTAATTAACCAAGCACGAACGCTGCTAAATCTCATTCCACAATAAATAAGTCATTGCTACAGTTTTGTGAACCAAAATTACAATAATAGTACAATGAGAGTACGTAATTATTCCCTCATTTTAGCTTACTTGAAAATGTTCTAGCTCATATTTATTACTGATATTCACATTAAGTATCGCAACTATATGTGACTGTTACGGCAATGAAATAATAGCAAGATGATAGGTATTCACATTTAACATGGCCTGCAAAGTATACCGGTTCAAGTCAACTACTTAACATAATATGAACATTTACTACATAATTTGAAGAGGTATAAACTCAATTTTGACGCGTATGCAATAGCAATAACATTCAACATTATTCTTAAGCAATGATAATATAACCTTTGAAATCTAGTCATTTTCATTACTTTTTTATGATTCTGCATGTCAAACTATAATAGGGATAATTTTTCATGTTCATTGATGTTGTTAAAAATGTATGTAATCATAAAAATTATGGCCATTCCTTATACTTTTATCATGTTAAGTTACTCTGAGCCAAGATTTGTCATAAATAGTTGAGGAATTTAAAAGCACATCATGACTTTGAGGTTGTTCCTTATTCACCAATTCTAGTTTATCTTGTAGTTCCTAAAACGTTTAATAGAACACCCAAATACCATCAGATGGTCCAATAGATGGGAAAAATGTTTAAATTGGTGAAATGTATATATGTACCTCGAGTCTTCCTTCTTGGCAAAGGGCCGGAGTTGTTAACTATGTCGAGTATCTACAACAACAAAACATTTTCAGAATCTCCACATGATGAGAGCATAGCACACACAAATAAAAAAATAATCTTACTCACAGTGTCTTGGTTCGTCACTATCAACAACTTCAACATTTGATCCACATCTTAATCTAACCTGTTAGATATAGATAAAAAAATAATAAATAAAAAATAAATAAATAAATAAAATAACCATCATAAACTTTTGTTCTCAAGCATCTCTTTATAATAGATTAGATACACAAATCTTATATTTCATGACAAAACTTTTGATTGAATTTATGATGAACTTGGATATGACTTGGGCATTGGACTCTATATATTTGCAACATCAAATGTGATATAACAAAGTAGAGTTGGATACCGTTAAGCTTATAAAGGCTCATTCCATCATTTGTCGCAATTCGTAAAAAGCATGATGTATCATCAAAAACTTCAAAACTTTTTTTTAACAATTTATCAAACACTTATAATGCCGTTCATCAAAAAATACTTTTTACTTACTACAATTAACAAATATAAAAATTACTTATATAAAAAGATAAGAAAAGTAAAGATATTAACTTATGGTTGATGTAACTACATCCATGGATAAAATCTCTTTATGAAATTGTTCATACACCTAGAATCATAGTAAAAGTTAACATCTATGTTAAGCTTTAGAAGTGCCTAATACATTTCTTTAACAATAAAGACATAAACTGAATAAACAATTCCGCAAACAAATGCTAAATATTATTTCAAAACATGGATTGAATTCCGAATAAGCATTCTTCTAATTTATTTGCAAACTCAAATCTTATAAATTGAATTAGCCAAATACAAAGAGTAAGGGAATAAAAAAAATTGTGTAATCCATTACCTTCATGATGATTGTATGATCTTAACCGAAAACAAATCATCAGCGATTCAATTATATGATTTAATTATTGAGCGTGTAGTTACAGTTTTGTTTTGTTTTGATTTTCATGTGTGTGGTTTTGCTTGTTTTGAAGATTTTAGTGCGTGTGGTTTTGCTGTAGTTTTGATTCATGATTCAATTAATATGATCTCCGATTGTGTTGGTCTATTTTGTTGTTTTGATTTTGTGATTTTCAAATGGATACGCTCCTCTCATTAAATGAAAATTAATGCTCCATAATTTTAGCTAATTAAATATTCGGTCAAAGTAAATCACATTTGAAATGAATAAAGATGATTTATATCTCTATTTATTAGTGAGTGTTTTGGATGTTTATTTTAAGCATCTATTTTTTTTTTGAATGTTTCAACACAAATACTCAAGTGCTCTAGTGGTTGAGTGTTTGTTGGTTGTTCAAGAGGTCATGGGTTCGAGTCTCATTGGTTGCAACTTTTTTAACAATGATAATTTCATGCATGAAATGTGTGTGCCTAGTAGGCAATGACATGGCATGTTGTTGAATATGTGGCAATGAGGTGGCAAATGTTAGAGGTTGATGATGTGTCATGGTTAGCCTATTATATAGTGTAGGATTTCATTGCAACATGACTCATTTTGAACTCAAAAGAGAATAGCTTGAAAAATGGACATAAACCTGTGAACATGGCGCTTGTAAGGTGTACTTCTTGCCCGTTGCCTTTTTCTCAGCGTCTAAACCCTCGCCTGCATTCACCTTCATTGCTTCGTACCCATTTTTCGCCTTCTGTTGTTATATATATGAACCTGTAATCAATATAATTCACAATAGTACTATTATTAACACATTAATAAAAACTTGCAACAAAACAGATAATATAAAAATATTCAGGAAAGATAATATGCAATATCTCATACATTAACTACATAAACAGATACCAATTTGTTACTGCAGTATTCCTTACGAAATCAAAGTATTCGGGAAGAAATGTGAACAACGAAAAAAAAAATACAAATTCCAGCTTGTTATTGCACTTAAAACATATTCCCTCATTATCCCAAGCAACAAACCGCCTAGTACGAACGACTTTTTTCGACCAAACAACTCAGCGTTCCATTATGTAACAATATATTTTAAAAACCCTAAATTGCACAACCCGCAAACTTAAACACAGTTAACCCAAACCCATTAAAGGTTAGGGACAGTCATGAAGGGCTGATAAAACAGTGCAATATGGCTCTGCTTTTGCCCAAAATAAAAATTATACCTCCTCCATGTAACCTCCATTATGAAAAGCAATATTTAAAGTGTGCGATAACAATGAAATCTAAAATAATGTTACTTTATCTATATACACCGACCTACCAACGCAACAAATAAGCTTTCATAAAACAGAAAAAAGTATACCTTTGTTCAAACCGCGTAATAATACCTTTTTTTGGTAACCATGGTTCCGATTTTCCGATTGAGCCTGAATTGCTTTAAGCATTCCGGTTGTATGCATATTTATGTAATGAAAAGGGGTTGTTCGGATAAAAACTGTGATGTTATCAGGCAATAAAAGAGAACTCCAACCAATGAGTAGCCAGTACCTTGTGCAACCGGTTTCCCTATATCCACAAAGTAATTCAGTCATCAGTCAAACAATTGAAAATAACATGACGTAAAAAATTTGGTAACCAAACACAACTGGGTCGAACATTATCATGTATTAAAAAGATCACTACTTTATAATTCAATATACCATAAACAGTAAAAGGTTATCAGCAAGTTATCATATGAACAAAAAAAAAAAAAAAAATCATCTAACCACGTTTATTACCACACTGACTACGCCAAATAAATCATAATCAAACTTCCACATCTGAGAAGCGACAACGGAGGTTAAACATTAGGGTTTTCAACGATATATTTACAGAATAGCAATTCTCACCAGGATAATCAACAATCAGTAGCCAATCGTCCAATAAACCCAACAATCAGGGCTGCTTATATAGGACCTTTATTCTTTTTACATAAGTGAATTAATAAAACTCGCCCGCCGAATTAAAAAGCATATATCATGTGCGATCTTTGGACATGTATAAAGGCAACAGTTCCTGTTCTTGGTGGCATGCTATTGTAAAAATGCATATATCGCTTAACTATCAAACAATTTACTCCAAAATATTGGAGTTCAATCACAACAAAACTAACCCAATAATGTACAATGTGAAGACCCTTATAGGTCTCTATGAGCATAAAACTCATACTACACTTCTACCAATGTGACCTCCTATATAACTCAAACCGACCCAATCATGGAGGACTAAAAGTGGAGTGACAAAATAATGAGAAAAGAACAACATTTCAATGTCGAGAAGAGTAACCAAATTTACAAATGATGCAGTCCTCTAAGAATACAAGTTCATGTGCAATCGTTGATTAAAAGATTGAGCTATACATTAAGGGGGTGTTTGGAATTGAATTTTTTTTTCTGATAAGTACTTAGAAAGGATTTACTCTAATATGAATCATTTTAGGGGTGTTTGGGATTGCATTTTTTCCCTGCTTTTTCTAATTACTTTCGAGCCTAATCAGTTTACAGTTTTGTATTATCTACCAAGTTTTAACATAAGTGTCTACCAAATTCAAGTTTAATATCTGACTATTTCACATTTTCATATTCAAGCCAAATAAGTTTATAAGCGCAAGAAGTTTAGCTATATCCAAATAGTCAAAAGTGCCCATCACCTTATAATCTATAGCCAACGCAGATTTCGACTCACGCCTATCAACTTATAGTTATACAGGTCAACATAATATTTATACAGGTGAATGAATAATTTGTTATAAAACTGACCTTGGCAGCCTGAATTGGGAAATGGGTTGCCTCCATAACCTTTGTTGTATCCACACCGAAACCCACCACTATGCAGACCAACACTCTGTCACAATGTCAAAACATTTGGTTAAGATTTGCAACTGCGTAACTGATGTAAACAATAATAATCTAATTAAAAATAACACAACTGGTTAATACGTTTGAACGTACACCAAATGATGAAGACTGTTAGCATGATACACGCAACACACCTTGATCTTGCATACTCAATATATGTATCACACAATTACAGAGCTCCATCTTCATCTTGTTCAGTTTCGCCATCATCCAAACAAATCAGGAAGTGGTTAAGTCTCATGATCTCGCAAATCCTTACGAATCGCCAACTTTTAAAATATTATCAACAATTTCAAATACTCACCTCCTCATTGTTATGAATCTCAACAATTCGCTTGAAGGAGTGAAGTTGCAATAGCCACCGCGGTTTCAAGTATTCTCCTGCGTAGAAAAGCATAACAAATTGTTAAATTTAGGCAAAATTATTATTGTTACGTACATCGAAGAAAAGACCATACATGCGTAGTATCTTCCAGTAAGAATCTTCAACGCTTTTGCTGCATATTCTTCCTCCCTAAACTGAACATACGCATTTCCCAGGTGAAAATGGCAGCAAAGTCATCGTTAGATTATGTCTATAGAAGATATAATATAAGGCAAGTTCAGCAATTTAGCAAGCGGTCAGCTAGATTATCTTCCTAATAGTCAATCATAGACACATAATTTTAACTCATGTTAAATTGAATATGCCAGAAAAAAGATGACAAAATAAAAGCAAACCTACCTGAATAACTCTGAAATCGGAGGTCCAATGTTTTTCCAGAAAGCATATCTACGCCTACAAATAAGATCAAGGAATAAATTATATGCTTTCACATCATAAGCCATGGTCACCAAATTTGACATTTTTATTAGAATGTTAAAATCTGACCACCATCAAGCATTCCAAATCCGCATTTCGACCCGTTACCCAAGGCGCTCATTGGATTCAGAGATTATTGCTAACTATTCAAGGAGGTAGAAAACCTCTTCCTTTGGCATGGAATTTGTGTTGCTTTGCTGAAAACAACTAACTGAATTACCTTGGCCTATTGAATGCTTGCATCTCATTTTCATGTACACTACATGACAGGCTGCTGCTACCCGTTCGTTTGTACCTAAAACAACACTAACCATTATTATGATTTATGTCAGTATAAACTAAGCCGCGGCTGATACTTTTTTCAAAACAAAAGAAACTGATGGGTATTTATGTTGTTTGATTGGAAAGAAGATGTTTAATATTCACAAAGCTACAACCTAATTGTACGTGTATCTATTGGTTAAGGTACCTGTAGCTAATGATTGTACCCTCCTGTTGATTTGACATTCATTCAAAATTATAACATTGAGAAAATACCAAAAGCCACAGCTGCAAAGAAAATTAGCAAAGAAAACCGAAATTAACAAAACCCCCAAATTATAACGGAATCCTAATTAAAAGATTCACAAAAGAAAAAAAACATATCCCAACATGAAAACCCCGACGTTCTTGTGCCTCTTGACGTGTTCTAAAAGATAGTCAAAAATACCCTCGTGTTGATTTGACATTCATTCAAAATTATAACATTGAGAAAATACCAAAAGCCACAACTACAAAGAAAATTAGCAAAGAAAACCGAAATTAACAAAACCCCCAAATTATAACGAAACCCTAATTAAAAGATTCAGCAAAGAAAAAAAACATGCCCCAACATGAAAACCCTGACGTTCTTGTGCCTCTTGACGCGTTCTAAAAGATAGTCAAAAATCATACCCAAAAATACCAACTTCGTTTTTGATAACAACACACCATCGTCACACACCCAACACCGTCGTCGCACGCCGCGAATGACAGCAACAAAGGTACCGTTGAAGTTGGTAAATCGATTGGATCATTTTAGATAGATTGAAGATGGTGTGCCGGTGGTTACGTGGGTGTGTGGAAAACTCTGGAAGAACGTATGAGGCGGTAGATTATTATGGAGAGTTTTTGGACCTGATGTGCAGCGAACCTGGGCTAGAGAAGGGCGGGCTTGGGCTGCAGGAGGCCTGGTGGTTTTGGCGGGAAATCTGCTGAGCAAAACGACGTCGTGGACTTTGTGAATTAATATATATTGTAATGTATCTTAATGAGGAGATGGTGGTGGAGCCACACATATAATATGTTTTTTTTTTTTTTTTGTTAAATGGTCTATTTGGATAGAAGAAGCAAAGAGTGATCTTCCCCATTAATACTCATTAAAAGAAAATGACCCACCCACTTAATACATAACAAAAAAGAAACAAGCCCTTACTCATTGTCTCATTTAACACCTTGTGCTAAATATATACTTATAGCGCGACAATGTTTTTCATACTTACACCATCTATTTTACTGTATATCTTACAAATATTTTTAATGAGACTTGAACCAATAATCAGTTAATTCGTAAGAATACTCGCATATCACTAGGTCAGGTCGAATGTTATACGTATATCTATATATTATATATAAAGTTTTAACCAGCTGCCTTAGGGCAGTTGGCTACCAACTACCACAAAAGCGTGCAGTTGACCAAGTCAAAGCTTAAAGGCGGGGGTTCGAATCCGGACTCCAACTTGGTCAGCCAGTGTTGCCTAGGTAATTTACCGGGATATGCCTTCCTTGTTGGGTGGGGGGCTCGGTACCAAAAAGGTACACGGACTTGAGATGGTTCTGCCAAATATATTTTTTTTTCTTTTTCTTTTTTTTTTAAATATATAAAGGAAAATCTCATGTTTTTGAAAGTAAAAATTAAGAAAATCATATACAAAAACTATAAACTTTTATTATTTTTCGTTTGTAACCTATAAACTTTTTTTAATTACTACAGCTAAGTGCAATTATAAAATCTCATTATTATATATGAGTATTCGTATATTATGTATAAAAAATCAAAATATGCAGAAGTAGTTGGATGGAGATACTTATAAGCGTGGTTCATTATTAAGAGACGACAAATTAATATTTTTTTTATTTTTATAATAAAATAAAATTCAAGTGAGGACTTTCGTATTTCAAAATAAAAAAGATTATTTCTTTATTAGGTAATATTTTAATTATTATTTTTTAATTTATAAATTTATAAATTCGTTTTGTTTATATACTACACAAGTAGAAGATAAATAAAAAAAATATAGATAAGATGTAATTAACAATACGATTAAACCTTTTAAATGCTTATTTTTAGTAATAAAAAAAAACTATAATTAAAAATCATAAATAAAATAAAGCAAAGATTAAATTATTTATTTTTAAATAAATAAAAATATATTATTAAAAAATTTAAAAAAAAAACTCGTGTGTAAGCGAGAATTATAAATAGTGTTTTAATATATGGACTTTTGTTAGGGATAGGAGATTCGATATTTCGATGGGTGGGCCCAGTTATGGGCCAGGGTTTAATGTTTATTCTTTAAAAATCATCTTTGAGAATGTATATACATACCCCAAAACCCAAATCTTTGTTATATGTCAATTGCTTTTATCGAGCTATACTCTACGAAACATCGATAACAGGTACACCATACACTTTTATCTTCCACATCAGGCATGCTACTTAAATAATTAACGCAAATCTTAGTTATTTAACTTGTTAATATTTTGTTTACACTTCTTTATTCTTCTTCTTTTGGGTTTAATATAGCGAATATCGTACTTGTAAGTTGTTATTTTTCCCTAAGTTCTTACAATCTTATTAATTAATCCGAGCTTGTGTATTCTCATTGTCATTCCAGTAGAGTGTTTATATTAGGATTTATCAACTAATTACAATAATCAAAGGTACTCTAGATTTCCCCCATGCCTAGGGTAACTTCATGACAAGAGGCTTTTGGTTTTTTTTTGGGTAAAGTGGTAAAATAACCAGAGGCTTTTGGTTGTGATTAAGTCGACTTACTTAATCCGCATATTAAACAGTTTAACTCACAATCCCGTTTTAGTTAGAATCACTACACACATGTTTAGGTTAACTCACAATTCCCGTTTAAGTTAGAATCACTACACACATGTTTATATATAATCATGAGGGGATTGTATGGTACTGAGTCATGCAAATTTGGAATTAGCTTTTATGGCATGATGATTGATATATAATAAGATGAAACTTAACTTCTAGTTGTGTGTTGTTTCTTTACTTTATAATTTGAATTGAATCTTGATCAACTGTCATACTTTTCAAACTATTAGCCTCAAGCTTTAAACTCATTTACTATAATTGTTTACCATTTGAAGAATAAAAGGTTTTGATTATGTGATACTTAGTTACTTACTGTAAAAGATATTTATCTTATGCATAGCTCTACGCCGTTACACCGTACAATTCTGAGACTCTTCAAATGAATGGGGACAAGAAAGGTAGTTCAAAAAAGAGAAGCGCCAATAGAAGGAGGAAAAGCCATCAGCAATCAAGTGACTCGTATTCAGATGACAGTTTTAGTAGGCATAATACTACAAATGTGAGAGAAACCTCACCATTAGATTATGACACCAACGACTCTAATGATTCTTCGTTCAGTAGGGAGAAAAGTAAATTTAAAAAGAGAAGGAGAAGCCATCAGATATCAGATGATTCGGATTCCAATGATACCTCTAAAACATATCCTTCGCCTTCACCTTCACCTTCACCTTCACCTTTGGATAATAGTAGAAGTAGAAGTCATCAACAATCAGATGACTCAGATTCCAATGATACCTCTAAAAGATGTCTTTCACCCACACCTTCGGATAATAGTATAAGGAGAAACCGTTGGAAACCAGATGACTTGAATCCTAGTGATACCTTCAAAAGTTATCCTCCATCTCCAGGTATGGATGATAGTGGAAGGAGAAGCCGTCGGAAATTAGATGACTCGGATTCTAGTGATACCTCAAAAAGTTATCCTCCATCTCCACGCATGGATAATAGTAGAAGGAGAAGTTGCCATGAGTCAGATTCTAGTGATACCTCAAAAAGTTATCCTCCATCTCCACGCATGGATAATAGTAGAAGGAGAAGCCCTAGGAAAATAGATGGCTGGGATTCCAGTGATACCTCTAAAAGTAATTCTCCATCTCCACGTATGGATAATAGTAGAAGGAGAAGCCGTCGTGACTCAGATTCTAGTGATACCTCAAAAAGTTATCCTCCATCTCCACGCATGGATAATAGAAGAAGGAGAAGCCCTAGGGAAATAGATGGTTGGGATTCTAGTGACACCTCTAAAAGTAATCCTCCATCTCCACGTATGGATAATAGTAGAAGGAGAAGCCGTCGTGACTCAGATTCTAGTCATGATACCTCAAAAAGTCATCCTCCGTCTCCACGCATGGATAATAATAGAAGGAGAAGCCCTCGGAAAATAGTTGGCTGGGATTCTAGTGATACCTCTAAAAGTAATCCTCCATCTCCACATATGGATAATAGTAGAAGGAGAAGCCGTCGTGACTCAGATTCTAGTGAGACCTCAAAAAGTTATCCTCCATCTCCACGCATGGATAATAGTAGAAGGAGAAGCCCTCGGAAAATAGTTGGCTGGGATTCTAGTGATACCTCTAAAAGCAATCCTCCATCTCCACGTATGGATAATAGTAGAAGGAGAAGCCGTCGTGACTCAGATTCTAGTGATACCTCAAAAAGTTATCCTCCATCTCCACGCATGGATAATAGTAGAAGGAGAAGCCCTCGGAAAATAGATGGCTGGGATTCTAGTGATACCTCTAAAAGTAATCCTCCATCTCCACGTATGGATAATAGTAGAAGGAGAAGCCGTCGTGACTCATATTCTAGTGATACCTCTAAAAGTAATCCTCCATCTCCACTTATGGATAATAGTAGAAGGAGAAGCCGTCGTGACTCGGATTCTAGTGATACCTCTAAAAGTGATCCTCCATCTCCACGTATGGATAATAGTAGAAGGAGAAGCCGTCTGAAATCAAATGACTCAGATTCTAGTGATACCTCAAAAAGTCATCCTCCATCTCCACGTATGAGATCACATGACTCAGATTCTAGTGATACCTCTAAAAGTCATCCATCACCACGTATGGATAATAGTAGCAGGAGAAGCCATCATAATTCAGATGACTCTGATCATGAGGATACTTCTACTAGACATAATTCACCTTCGGATTATGAGCCCAACAACTCTGATAGCATGGACAGAAGGAGAAGGAGGTCTGACAGTAGAAGGAGAAGCCATCAGCATTCACTTGACTCGAATCTCAATCATACTTCTGCAAGACATAATAGGACGAGTAGAAGAGCAACTTCACCTTTGGATTATGAGCCTAACATCTCTCATAGCAGGGAAAATAGGAGGTCCAACAGTAGGAGAAGGAATGGGCATTCAGATGACTCGGACTCCGAAAATAATGTTGGAAAGTATAATAAGCCGAAAGAGATCAGGGTTACCTTCACCTTCCGCTACTGAGACCAACAACTCCAATCATTCATGGGGTGTACGTCTTCTTCTTCTGATTTCATTATTATTAACTCTCTGATGGTTCACAAGTCCAAAGTGTCATCAAAGACGTATGAGAAGGCCAACAGGAAATTTCGTTTTCGATAACTATTTACATGCTTTTGTTAGACTTTTCTTGTTTTTTTTGGTGATATACACTTTTCCTTTGTGAAACAATAATTACTTTTTTATATCGAGTTTGAATGTTTGGACTACTAGAAAGTGTTCATCTGATAATCTCTATATCATTAATTGTGATGCACATTTAGTGCATCCTTATTTCTGGACATGTGATATATATATGTGAAGTGATGTTCATTTAGTCATCTAGAAGCCAAGTTTGTTGTACCAAACAGTCTATTGACTGACTAAGTACAAACAAATACATTATTGACATGCATGTCTTTCTTTCTTAAAAAAACTTGTGAGATTTTTGCTATTAATCCCAGAAAACTGTGTAGCTGTGAGTGAAGGTGTACCTAAAAAGAGAAAGAATAAGGTCATCGATCCCATACCATTTTTGTTTGCACTGTTAAAAATATCCTCTTGGAACTGGCAAGCTTTGAATGACCTTTTTTGGTTATAATCTTTAATAAGTTTTTGTAAAATAAGTTCAAAACTAATATGTTATCGACTTATCGTATTTTAAAGTTCTTAACTGTTATGCTTCGCTCAAAAATTCATTCTGATTTACAGTTGGTTAATTGCCCTTGACAATCATCTTTGCTAGATGTATAGAAGCGAGTTACTTGAATCATAATCAAATGTATCGATGTCAAAATGGGGCGAACGGGGTGATTAATTATTTTAGACGACCTTTTCAGAATGCACCTTTTCTGTGAAGATACTACATTTTAGACGACTTTTATCTCATTTTATAGATACTTTTGTGTGTGTGTGAAGATTATACAACTTGTATATATTTTTCTTTATATAAATCAGAGGTGGTGAAGTGTAAGTGGGGCGGCTGCACGGATCGACCTTTCTTTTGGTTGATTCGAACCAATCAAGCGACTTGCCTTTTAGTAGATAGTAAGAAAAAATATGATGTATCATTCATATCAAAAATAATACTGAACTAGAAAAGAAAGTTTGATAGGCGGTCATCAATGAGGGCCTTCATACTACTACATAATCAGTCACTTTTTTCTCTTAATTCTCAATTGTCAGATTATGCCCTTGCGACTGTAAATAAACTAATCCATTGAGAAACCCAAAATCATAATAAGAGAGACGCTCATAAAAAAATATTGAGACATTCTGGATTGAGAATCAAATTATTCCCAACATAAAAAGGAATGAGTGAGGTTGACTAAATCCAATCCATAAACCCGGAAACGAAACTAAGTTCATTCCCTTTCGTCAAGTAGGTAAAGTAGGTATACGAACCGCTTTAGCTTTGCCTTAGACTCTATTGGAACAAAGCAAAGAAGGAGGATGCCTCCCTTTTATATTATCAAGTTGCATATCATGATTAGTTAAGTTTATTATGGAACACTCTTATGTGATCACAACATAAATACAAGATTAAAAAAAACATCAACTAACGATTGCATGTTTGATAATGAAAAAGTCGACCATTCTTTGTTTTCTACATTAGAATTTGTCAAACATAGACTCCTCTTTATCGTTATAGCACAGGGCTTTGAAATCCATTTTGACATAAATGACTTTCAAGTTACCACTTAGTATGTTTGGCATATAAAATTATTGAGAGATTATGCTTATTTTTTCAGAAAATACTTAAAAGCTAATATTTGTTTGATAGACACAACCTATAAGAGATTATAAAAAAAATAGTCTTCCATAATATCTGAAAACCAAAGGTTATTTCGGGTACGTTTGGCAAAAGTAACTGTTGCCTGGAGATGGTGCTGATGCTGGAGATATATAAAGAAATTATTTTTATAAGCCACATGAAGTAACCTTTGGTTTTAAGAGATTATGAAAGATTATTTTTTTTTTTATAATATCTTATAAGTTATGTCTGCCAAACAAAGATTAATTTTTAACTAGCTTATTTTTTGAAAAAATAAGCATAATCTTTCAACAATATTGTATGCCAAAAATAGCATGTAGCTTATAAAAATAATCTCTTTTTATATTCTTCATCTTCAAACCATCTTTAGTTTCCAGCAACAATTACTTTTGCCAAATACCCTTAATAACATTACATTATTGATCTTAATACGAACGTTTTGAAAACCGGGTTTTTAATCGACCTGGTCGAGTCACCGGGTTACTGGCTCAACCGGTTAGATCACCGAGTCAACCCGGCTTTCTATAAAATAAAATAAAATAAAATAAAAAAAGAAAAAAAAAAACCGGTCGGGTTTCGAGAACTGGGGTGACCCGGGATACTTAAAACCCGATAGGCCTAACCGGGTTTCTAGAATTAACTTGTTTTATTTACAAAAAAAACATGAAAAAACCCATACCCGATCGGGTTTCGAGAACCGGATTGACCCAGGTCACTTAAAACCCAGCAAGTCTAACTAGTTTAACCTTTTTTTATGACTCGGTTTAATATGGTCAGAAACGGTTCAATCAGTTAACCCAGCCGGTCAAACCGGTTTCAAAACATTGCTTAATACCGATTTCTCTTCAACAAACCTATAATTTTTGTTTGATTTAATTTTACGAGCAATGCTACACTCACATAAAAATTTCCACAAAAACAATCCACTCGCTGAGGTGTCAGCGGGTGATTGGTTTTTATGGGATGTGGATCCCACAAAAAACCAATCACCCGCTGACACCTCAGCGAGTGGATTGTTTTTGTGAAAACTTTTATGTGAGTGTAGCAAAATTCTAATTTTACTGCTTACCTGTGCATATGCATTCACCGCCCAATTGATGCTTTTGAGTAAAAGTTACTATTATGTCGACTGTCGACATTACAATATCCTTTTTTAGATAAAATCACAAGTTTTAGAGCCAATAAAGTATGGTTTGTGTGGCACACAATGCAAATCACGTGGGTACATGACAAATGTAATCAATCAATGAAGTATATACCTATCTTTGGATACTTGAAAAAACAGTTAAAGGTGTGTACTGTTGATCTGTGTACTTGATATATAACTAGAACCAACATAACTGAAGATGCCTAGGAAAACATTCATGGCTTCAGTATCTTCTCCTAAAGTTGACGTTGTCGTCGATATGGGATCACCTTTGCTGAACCTTACCGTTGATGGTTTCTTGAAGATTGGAACTGTTAGTGTTCATTTTTATTTTATTTTTTTGTTAAATGGTTTTTTTTTTTTTTTTTTTTTTTTTTTTTTTTTTTTTTTTTTTTTTTTTTTTGTATGGTATGTGGATTGTGATCAGTTATATTTCAGGTTGCTGCTGCGAAAGTAATTGTTGAGGAGACTTACCAAGTTGTCAGAAGAGGTTTGTCTGATTTGGTTTAAAATGAGTTAATTATGTGTTAGCTTAGTGTACAGTTTACTTATTGGTTATTGTGGATTTGATATCAAGCTTAGGCTGTGTTTGGGAGGGGCATATAGATAGCTTATGGGGCTTAAACTTTTAAAATAATCCGGTTTATAAAATAAGTCTTGTTTGTCAGGCTTATATAAGCCATAAGCCTTCATAAGCCCAGCCCATTGAAAGGGCTTACGAGTGCTTATAGCTAGTTGAATTACTTAAGAGTGATGATTTGCACACTCAAGAAATTTATTTGCACACTCTAATTAATTATGTCTTGACAATTATACCCTTACAAGGATGACAATGAGTAAAAGTAATGTAAGGGTATAAATGTCAAAACATCGTAAATTGGAGTGTGCAAATAAATTTGTAGAGTGTGCAAATCGATCACTCATTGCTTAAACACCTTTCAAAATATAATAGATTAACACGCAAAAGCCAGAAATATATCTGAATTTAATTTGATGTATTTTTATGCGATTTTACATTAATAAGCTTTAGTTGCAACTAATTCGCCTAACAGCTTTATAAAAATATAAGCTCCAGCTTTCGGCTTATAATATAAGCCCCGGCCCTAGGCTATTGCGCCAAACATACCCTTTACTACTTCCTTTTGAATGCGTATAGTAGCCACATTGGTTCCTCACTCCATGTTAGTTTTGAAGATGATGCTTATACTGAGTTTCACATCAAAATTAAGTCGAAGTATATTTATAAATTTAATGGACAAGCACTAGAATTTGGTTTCCTAGTAACTGTTTGAGTATACTAAAAATGACCCATTTTGATCTAAAATCACGAGGGTTATTCATCCTTCCCAAACGCGTTATACAAAGTCACAGATTCCTTAATTAGAAGTTCATTTCATTCTTGTCTCCTTGGACCTGTGACCTGATACCATAACTAGTTCTTGGCTTATTTTGATGTAATTAGATTTGGCTATTTTAATATAGTGTTGATATGGGTACGTATAAACTGTTGTTTGAGGTGATTGCCTACACCAAAATTAAGCATAGCTCCACTTGGCCCATCCTACATTTTTAGCGAGAAAGTTCATTTTAGTTAACATCTTATTTCCATCTATTGTGGTGATCATTTTCTGAAGTTGTCACTTGCTCCCATAAATATACCTTAGATGTTTTATGTCGGATACATTTTTAGTCTTTAATTGGCTTGTGTTTCTTGATCTTCTTTTTTTCAGGGAGTGTCTCAAAACATAACCTTGAGAACTCGGTAAGAGACTCAGATCTCTGTAGTATCAAGTCATTTATGGCTTCCCAAATGTTTGATTTGATTATATAAACATAAATTTGGTGCAAACATAGATTATTCTAACAGCCATTGTTATTGCAGCTAAAGAGGATGTGTAAAGAAGGCGCATACTGGGGTAAGTTCATAATTTCATAAATAACCACTCTAATAGTTTTGTTTTTCAACCGAAATTAAAAAACAGTTTTATGTTACATTAACAGGAACTGTAGCTGGAGTATATGTTGGAATGGAGTATGGCATGGAGAGAGTGCGTGGCAGCAGAGATTGGGTAATTTCTAAGAGATTTACATGAAACTAGTTTTTTTTTTTGGACGGCAAACTTTATACGACCTACACCACCTATCCTACAAATTCTATCTCACATGTCTTCAACGAGACTTGAACCCACAATGTCTTATAATGCCTTACCACATAGTATGTTTCCATAGTATAGATCACATAACTGGGACCTAAACTGCTATTTCTAATGTCACAGAAGAATGCAATGCTCGCTGGTGCACTGACTGGAGCAGTCGTATCAGCAGCCACCAGCAGCAAAGGAGACAAAATCATAACGGATGCCATCACAGGTGGTGCGATTGCAACTGCTGCTGAGTTCCTCAATTATCTTAACTAAGCTCATATATTATTGGCATAATTTGTCTTTTAAGTGATGATAACACTATTTAAGATACATTCTAATATTGTGGAATGATGTTTAGTGTGTCACGTTATTAAGACGGGCCATGTATTATGATTTCATTCAGTTATAAACTGGTGTGCATTTTGTCCAGCCATATGGGGATACATATTCCCTGCTAGCAAAAACCCGAAAGTCCAACAGTTAATCATTGATAGTGATAATAAAGACTTTAGCGGTATAATTTTACCATCAATAATAGGCTAAGAGGCACCGGTTGTTGCTAGAGATGGTTTGGATTCACGAGCGTGTAGCTGAGAAAGAGCACCGTTAGTCTCACCGTGAGAGGGGATCCCTCGATCAACCTTGGACGTGAGAGTTAGCGTATATCCTTGAGGAATACAGAGTTTGACAGAGTATAGTGCTAGTGTATGTGTAAAAAACCTGAGTTCAAATGGTCCAATGCTTGATATTTATAGGCTAAGGTTTTTGTCGTTTTCCCCGGATCACGGGTGGCAGATCCCGCTAAACCTTGAGATCCGCTATTTTGTTTATACGTGTGATTTCCAGCCGCCTTTGGGAGTCGTGCCGTCACCGGATCTGATCTTTTTATCTATATATGGAAAGATTTGGTCTGCACTCCTTTACTAGTAATATATTTCTTTCTTCTTCGGGTAGGTCACGTGATTCCTGACTTGGAGCTTACTTATCTTATGGGAATGTGGCAAAGGAGTGTTTAATTAAGGCTTACACATTTATCCCATCCGCAACCCTTGCTCTCCGGTTTCCAGTTCGTGTTGTTCCTCGTCCGATCCTGTTTACTTCACCCGCTCCGTTCTGGCTAGGGCTCGTGCTTTATGGTCGGCCGAGGTGCTATTTGTTCCGAGAGGGCAGATTCCGGCCTATACGTTATCAAATAGGGTACTAGTCGGGTACAGATGGATATCCTAGTTAAGATCCTATATAGTAATATCTTCCCCAAACATGTCCGTTGTCATTACAAGCTATAAACGGCCCATTTCAACCTGTTTGACTTTGTTTTCAGAAATAGCACCCTTTAATTTGAATTGCCTCAAAGAAAACTCGTTTTTTTTTTTTTTTTTTTTTTTTTTTTTTTTTTTTTTGAGATGGCACAAACCAGCGGTCTGGCTTTTTACCCTTTCCCAAACTAGCGGTTCACGAAACCAAATTGCCATTTTTACCATTCTGACCCTGCACAAAATCATTTTCCGGAAATCATAAGGTCGGAAATCACGGTTACCAAAAAGGAAAAAAAAAAACATTTTCCGGAGATCCGACTTACACGACTCGATAATTCACAAACATTGCAGACATACTTTAACAGTCATATATAATTATGCACAACTTTGACATCAAATACAAACAGAAGCTATTTTTACCAAATTAAGGGTGTTGTTTCAAACACTCCTTTCATACTCCATTTAATATAACTTTGTGCATAACGAGTTTACATTCAACAACTGAATACTTTGACTCTAAAACACGTTTGAATAACTAAAAGACATCTTTACATAAACACGACGGTTTAACTTGTTTCCGTAGCATGGTTGTCTAACACTTCTTGTTATACACCAAAGCAAGAAACTTGCATTCAACCCTTTACTTCATAAGGTCATTAGCTCATGACCTTATTTGCCACATAAACCTACAAAAATATCAACATCTAAAACGTTAGCTTTACGCTTAGTAAGTAATCCACCATCTGCTTACAATCATTAGTACCTAATCTCTTTAAGGTATTTCACTGGAAGACTTCCAACCTTGAATGGCAAAATGTCTAAAATTCTCTGTCTTTGTCACACTTCCAAAGAATATGACACTTTAGCCCATGTTTGGGATTAGGCCACAAGTAGAGCTAAATTCCATTAAAGCCTCCTTAAATACACTTTTTTCTTTTTGAAAATTGACTTTCATTTGAGAAATCCAAGTCCAATTTGAAAGCCGATGGGGGAAAAACCTTCAACTTAAGCCGCCCGAAGGCACGACACTTAAATTGAAGTAAACCCTGCCTTCTCCAGATTCGAACCCTTGTGGGTTGAAACCTTCATTGAAGGACTTTGAAATCGTACCGACAGGGCAGTGGTCCACAAGAGAGGACTTCCTGGTTTGGTCACCCAAACCGGTACTACTCTCCACTAGGCACGCTTAACTGAATAAGACATGCCCAATGGACCACAAGCCCATTGGTCCTTAAATACACTTGACTTAACAACAAGCAAGTCATCAACAGATGATAAGTGGGTCAACTTTATCTCTTTGCACCCTTTATGAAATTTAAAATCCCTACTTTGTTGGACTTTCCTGACCATCATTAAAGAATAAATATCCATCACCAGAGTGAAGAGATAAGGTGATATGTGATCACCTTGTCTTAAATATCCCTACTTTATTGGACTTTCTTGAGACAACAATAAATTGTACTGAATTAACCTTGGAGGCACAAAAGCACTCTAATTGGAATTAACGAGCCTGTGGACACTAGGCTTAGGTCTGTTTTTTTAGATCTCGCTAATGCACTTATATAGCATTCCGATAATTTATCAAGTAAAAGGTTTGAACTTTTAAGGTTTTTAGTCGTAAATAAGTAAAAGAAGATGCCAATTTTCAACAAATTTGTTGGTTGCCTTCTCCCACTAAAATGAGATCAATCATTAACTAGATGGAAAAACAAAAAAGCAAGCAAGGTTAAAAGTCTCCCATGTTTTGTACTGTATAAATTTTTGGAAAGCAAGATAAAACACGTCACAAAGGATAGTAGGCATCTCGGATATAGTTCCCAAATAAACTACATATAGATATTTTCATTAAACAATTCGATAAAGTCGTATCAACTACAGTACATTTTACATAAAATTTGATAAAGTCGTATCATGTACAGTACATTTTAGTTAATAAAGTAGTCACTTAAATATTCCCCACAGAGGAAACACTTTTAAGTTTTATGACCTAAAAATATCTTAGAACCCGATTATTGGTATCATTAGACCAAAAGTCAAGTTGTATAAATAAGCTCTCTTTCTTTTCGTATAAACTTTGTGATTTTTTTTTATATTTTAGAGAGCAAACTGCCAAATTTATCGGTTTGTCAATTTTCACAAAATACGTTTTTTTTTTTTTTTTTTTTTTTTTTTTTTTTTTTTTTTTTTTTTTAATCTTTTTTTTTCAATCACCATCACACGTTAGTAAAAGTTAAACACATTACATCACTAAAGACTAACGATATAAATTATTTTCGGTTATCTCTACTATCTACTAAAAGTCAAACACACTTCTTAATAAAATTACTTTCAAACACTCCAGTCAAGTCACCAGAGATGTGATCACCATGTCATTTGGTGGAGGTGGCGTATGACAGTGGTAGTGGAGGTGGAGGTGGTGATAAGAAGAAGATGACGAGTTTAGATATTTTGTTGTTAATATAAGTGGTTTAATTTTATGGGGTGACATGTTTATGTATTTTGTGATGGGTATTGCTATTTTGTGTTGCAGGAAGTGAATTTTATTAATGGGTTTACGTATTTGGTGGTGGTAACGAATAACAAGTGTTTGGGGGTAATTTTATCAAAAAAGGCATTTGATAGAAGATAAATATAACGTAGAAAAATTTATATCGTTAGTCCTTAAAAATGTATTATGTTTAATATTACTATCTTATAAAGAATTAAGACCTACTTTAAATAGAAACTCTTAAAATTCAACAATACAAAGTTTTAAGCTAAAAGTACAACTAATTAAAACATATTTTTTTAATATTAAATACAATTACAAGATCTTAAGCTAAAAGTACAACTAATTAAAACACATTTTTTAACATTAAATACATCTTTAAATGAAAATAATTAAAATTCAGCATTACAAGTTTCTTAAACTAAAATACAACTAATTAAATTACATTCACTAACATTAAATACGATAAATAAATCATTATATTCAAATACAAAAACTCTTTAATTCAATACATATAATTAATACTTATATTAAAACACCAATGGGCTTGTGGTCCACTGGGCATGTCTTATTCAGTTAAGCGTGCCTAGTGGAGAGTAGTACCGGTTTGGGTGACTAAATCGGGAAGTCCTCCCTTGTGGACCACTGTCATGTCGGTACGATTTCAAAGTCCTTCAATGAAAGTTTCAACTCACCAGGGTTCAAATCTGGAGAAGGCAGGGTTTACTTCAATTTAAGTGTCGTGCCTTCGGGCGGCTTAAGTTGAAGATTTTCACCCCATCGGGTTTCAAATTGGACACGGATTTCCTTTGAAAGAAAGTAACCGTTCAAAAAAAAAAAATACTTATATTAAAACACCCATCAATCAAAATGTACATTATATTTGGTACAAACAAATACTACACACATACACATTCTCTCCATTAAATGCACACAAATAATCTTAATATTATGACATACAACAAATAAAACTTTTGGTACAAACCAAATACTACACATAGCGAGGTTAGACCCATGACTATATCACCGTACCTCATTGAACCGAGACTTACTAAAAAAAATTTATACCTTGCTTTTTGACCCATCAATAGCGAGGTTAGACCTCAGTTTGTAACATCACCGGTCCAAAAAACTCAAACAAAACAAAAAGAAAAGAGAAAATGAATAACAAAAAAAAAAATCATATCAAACAACCCCATATCAAACCACAACTACGTCTAATCATATAAGCCTATAACCCATCACCATCTTACGACACCAACAACGACTAAGAAAAATCCCATCTCCATCAACCACGGATCTCAGGTTTTTGTTTCAACAACGGATCTTTACAAACATCATCGATCTATATAATAAGTGACCCTTTCTTTAAATATCCGAACTGTTATCATTTTCTTTCTTTCGGTAAACAAGAAGCAAAATATCAACAAGATAATACCTACCCGAGACCTTCCTTAAAAGATCTTGAAGTCAACATTTTCATTAGAAAGAGTTTTTTTTTTTTTTTTAGGAAAGAAAACAATAAAAGTTTTCCTTGGTGTTCGAGTTATCAAAGAGAAGAAAAGGATTTTATTGACTCGTGAGAAAAATGAGGAGTATGGCTGCGTTTCTGCAAAGGTAGTGCAATTAGGATTAGTGGTGATTAGGTTTAGTTTATTAACGGTTGTGGGCCAGGTGTAAAAGGTTCGTAGTGGAAATAGGATTTTTTAGTGGCCCGATTAACAATTTTAACATAGTACGAAACAAATTTTGTGTTGCACTTTTGTTTATAAATTTTGGTACGATAAACGTTGGGCTAAATTTTTGGAATAAAATTTTGGACAACGGTTGATGATTGAGCTTCAATAATCCGAGCTTGAGTATTATAGCTGCCATGGTCAATCAAAAGTCTTAAAATTAAGACATATAATATATAAAGCTTTTGCTACAAATCAATTAAATACACATCTCAAAATCTTAAAATTAAGAATACAACATTAACAAACTAATTAATGTTATTTTTAAAACATTTCTATAATGAAAAATGTATGTTATTATACACATCGTACAAACAAATAAAACACACAAAACTTTATACAATTTATATGCTAACAGATAGTACATATGATCCTGAAAACCGCACCGGACCAACGGGGTCAACCAGAATCCGGCGTCGTCATCGGTTTGGCTAGCCAATAAAAGCCGTTCAAAAATGAAACGCATAAGACCAGTTGGAACCGGTAAAAACGGGTGAATCGGGTGAGACAGGGGTCCTTTTTTTTTTTTTTTTTTTTTTTTTTTTTTTCTCGCTAATCAGTTCATAAGTGTTATTTTGTTAGCGACTAAATTTTAGTTACAGGTACCCACCGCGCAGGTACCCTGCTAGTTTTTACCAATGATAGGATGATATTTCTAAAAATTTATGATAACCATGTTTAGTTGTAACAAACACCAGATATATTTTCCAGTTTACTCTATTTTAACAGAAAATTCTTGTAACGAACAATTTTGTAATCGCTTGTGTTATATTAGGCGACCTTTCATAAAAAGTAAGTATCAAATTTCACTTACCTATTATTGATTTGATTCAATGAATAATTTTACTTGTTTAATGTAATTAAAACGACTTTAAGAAGATAAATAAAGATCATGATCCTATTTAATAAAAGATAGCAAAAGACAAGAACCATAATTGAATTAAGGAGATCATATGCATTCAATATCATGTCGAATGTCAATTTTTTTTCCAACATATCATGTTGCATGTCAATTAAACATCATTTTTTTAAACACTCCAATACTCATACCTTTTCTCTAACATGTACTACCAAACCACCATTTATAGTAGCTATGAAACAAACATAAACCTAAGCCCATTCTCTCTAACCCCAAACAAGGGTTAGGCAGGCAAGCAAGGTTCTTTTATTATTCAACTTGAACAAACACTAGACATAAACATGGAGACATAACCACACAACTAAATAAAACATGGATACAGTTATTTATGATCATTTTCAGATGATCATGCATATATCCACTTAACTAACTGAACTTAACAATTACAAGGATCACACTTGCAGTTGGCTCCACACTTGCATGCATGTCCACCCTCAGCTACAAAGCTTGCCTCACTTCCATCATCATACCTACAATATAAATCAGATATTGTCGTAACTTTTATAAAAACCAACAAAATAAATCTATATAGTAATTTATGTACTACTAATATATACTTACATCTTCTTTGGTGCAACACCATCAACGATCATGGTGGTAGTGGTAGATGCCTCGATGTCAGGATACATCCCACATCTACAAACAAATATTCACTTTTAAGAAACATAAACGTACTACAAGTTTGCTTTTAAGAAGTTTTCAGTCTAAATATTTGATTGTCGCAATGAAAATGGGTGAAAAGAATGAATCTGAATATTTGTAGCCGTGTAGGTACATACAAAAAAGTTAAGCAAACACATGTTCTAATACAAGATGTAAACTACTTTACCCCTTGCAAGAGCTGCCACAAGAGCAGCTTGATCCACAACCACACTTTCCATTGCAGCAAGACATGATTAAAGTTAAGGTTGGTTTAGAAAGATTTAAGATTATGTTTTGATTACAGTAAGCTTGTTGGTGACTTTGATGGTATGATCACGGGCTCAATTTATAGAGGAAAAAGGATGTTGTCCACCGTACACGTGTATGGATGTCTTTCACATGTCACTGTCGGGTCTTAATTTTGATTGCATGAAATTATGTGATCTATCATATCAAACTTCATACACTTGCAATTTGTAAGAAATTATGTGATCTATCATATCAAACTTCTACACTTGCAATTTTTAAGAAAATCAAAGCGTGATCCTAAACGGAAAATTCGTGTTGATTATCCTAGAGCCATAATGGTGGATAGATCAAGCTAGAAGTTACGAACACTAATCATATACTATATTATCAACATTGAAAAATATATGTGATCAAATAGTCAAAAACTAAAAGGTTCATACTACACTCGTTGCAACAAAGACATGCATCGTCACTACAAATGTTTGATTACCTTTTCATTTCATCATCAAACATTTGTAGTAATGATTATCAAATCAACCACCAAATCTAACAATTTTTTTTTAACAAAAATTAAATTCGTTAAATTTTTTAACTAAATTATAATAATTTCATTTTATTATAAAAAAATTTACTATCAGACATTGTGTTTTCGACAAAGTATGCGGCCAATAGATGATTATTAGCACTTAAACAATGTTTTTGTGTTTCTAGATACCACGCTTCTTCTATTTCGCGAACTTTCACTTTGTTTATTTACAAGCATCAGTGCCGATTTTCTAAACCACTCTTGATTGATGCCATTAACTTCTTTTTCTCTCGAAGGGGATGTTAATATGAAAGCATCAAAATCCATTTGATGTGAGAAATGAGAAATGTCTATTTGGATAAGACAACCGCGACTAATTCTAATGTGGATGCCCCCTCAACTTATGCTTCTAAAATCAGCCGTTCGTCTTCTAATAAAGCTAATTTTTTATCTATTGATGAGACGGTACCTAAGGATGTTGATTATGATGCGGGTTTACCCATTGGTTTGGTTCAGGAGGTTAATGAGCGGATGAAAAATTCGCTTTAAGGGTATTTTATTGGGAAAATACTAGCTTTTCCTATGGTTGAATAATTTGTGCGTAATAATTGAGGTAAATATGGTCTTTGGAAAGTTACAATGAATGCGAACGGTTTCTATTTCTTCTTTTAAGTTCTCGTCTCTATAGGACGCTGGGGCTATTCTTAGGGACGGACCTTGGATGATTCATGGAATTCCCATCTTTCTTAATAAGTTGTTTCCATCGGTAAGTTTTTTTTAAGGAAGATTTGTCATGTGTTCTGGTATGGGTGAAGTTTCACGATGTCCCTATGGTTGCATATATTCCAGATGGGTTGAGGTTGATTGCTTCTAAAATTGGTATTCCTATGATGCTTGATTCTTATACTAATACCATGTGCTTGGAGTCATGGGGACATAGTAGTTATGCGAGAGCTTTGATTGAAATCAATGTTTCCAAGGATTTCTGTGAAAATTTAGTTTTGGCTGTTCCTAAGCTCGTAGGGGAAGGGTATACTAAGTAAACTATTCACGTTGAATACGAGTGGGAACCATCTCGGTGTGGTACATGTTTGCTTTATGGTCATTTGGATGATGATTGTCCTAAAGCCGCTCCTAAACATGTGGTTAATGGGATGTGTAATAAAGGCAAAGGTCTTTCGGGATCTACTATGGAGGTGTTGAATGATGGGTTTTACTAATTTCAAGCGAAATGGTCCCACTTATAAGCAGGTTTTTGGGGTTTATAAGACCAAGAAAAGTGGAGTATCGTCCGGTTGCTCCTAAGTGGTTAAAACATCTAATGTCTTTGATGCTCTTGGTAATTTGGATGAGGATCCTATTATTAGTATAGATTCGGATTTTGATAATGGATTTGGGAACATGGATAAACAGGCAAGTGCTACTATTGATTCATTTGGCAGTCCAGGTACTACTCCTATTGTTAAAAAGATTAATAAGCTTGAAAGTCAATTAATTGAGGGGAAACTTGTACTTCTAGGTGATGATGAGAAGCCGCTTCCTATGCAAAAGACTAATGTGGAAACTATGCAAGCATCCCAAGTTCGTCCAATGCGTCTCCTCCTTGTATTTCGTAGAGCACTCCAAACATGGTTAAAGAAGGAAAAAATGTAGGCAATCCATTTTCTAATGTTGGTGATATAGTTATCTCGGATAGTGATGATGATAAAGTCCTTGATGACTTCAATGAAACTTCTAATTTTATGGCATTTGACGGTTCAAAAGATGATAGTGGAGTGGGCACGAGAAGCTTATTGGAACAATGGAAGAAAGATACCCATGACTAAAATCCTTATGATGATGATGAGTTTGATAATTGTGATCTGACCGATGCTCAATTGAAGTTTACTAATGCGTATGACATTAGTCTCTGTGGTCAGATTATATAGGTGTTTTTATTTTGATTTGCATAAGTAAGCCATGTCATTTCTTATGTTTGGTTAGGTCTTAAGCACTGTAGGCACTTGTGGTTTCCCTTTTTTAGGCTGAGGTGTGGGATTCACACTCATCTTTTGTACTTTTCTTTTTCCTTTTTTTTTGAATAATAATATTTTATCGGGTGTAACCCTTAAAAAAAATTATTCTTAAAATGTGATAAAAATAACAAGTATTTTGGTATTTATAAGTAAATCTATTATTTTCGTATTTTTTTAGTTAAAACATGCAATGGTAATGTTTGGGTTGGTTTTTTTTTTCACCACAACTCGGTGGCACCACCACCAACTCACACAAAATTAGACCACCTCGCACGTTGGTGATGCAAGTATAATAATGCTCGAACGCGTGGTGATAACGCACAAAACCCACTTGGTAAGTCCACTCTTATTCAAAAAGAGACATGTACATAATTAAAGGAATCCGTTGTCATGTCCGTATTGTGACTTTCCATTATGTGACAAAAAGAAAAGGATGGTGATGAAGAAGGTATCCACACTTTACTTTATAAAAAGGTGTCTTCTTTTTTCATCAAATTAACAACACTTTATCCTGTTTTTCAAATTAGTCTTTAAAGATTATGATATCATTGAATTTTCATCAACATAACCTGCTCCATGTTTGTCACTTGGTTTTATTTGATTGTCTTTTGCAGCTATAGTTTCAATTATGTTGAAAGTGCATACATCCTTGCAATATTAACGTTAAAACATACATATCAATAACATGGATGAAGACACCTTGTTCAAAGTTAGCATCTTTAGATAGTAAATGAACGTCTGAGCAAACACCATTTTCATCATTAAAGTCTTCCAGGTTACCGTGTTTAGAAGCTACTAGTTATAATACCCGTGCACGCACGGAGTTTTGACATAAAAATTTTATCATGTATTTAATACCTAATATATTGTCTTAAAATGTTTTGAACTTTACATCTATTAATTTAATATAAGTCAAATTTATTTTGCAATAACAATGTCTATTAAAAATAGTAGCAACACCCCTGTATTTGGCTATTATTAAAGTTCCAAACACCCCTAAAATTAGCAATTGAAATAATCTCAAACACCCTTGAATTCAGCTATCAAGGCAGTTTCATGCACCCATCAATTCAGTTATTAAAAACAGTCTCAAACACCTTGAATTCTGCAATTAAAGCAGTTATAAAAACTCTTTAATAACTATTAAGACAGCCATTAAAACAATCATAATCACCACGAATCTAACTATTAAGACTGCCCCAAAACCCTTTAAAAACTTACTATAATTAGTAGAAAATAACAGTCACAAACTTCAATAAGTTAAGCAAGTCCTACTTTAGTAAACCGGCTCATTCTTTTCGCAGCAGATTTTCAAGTGAATAAGACATATTTGTCACACCCCAAAAATACCTGAATGGCAGCGGAATTGAATGCCTGAGGGTGTAACGGTCATAGCATCACAACAAGGATATATTGAACGACCTAAAGTGTCGTTTAGAAAAATACATCGTTTGATTCATTCAAAATATTCAGAGTTATAAAACATAGGTCCCAAAAGTTGGAAAAGGTTTAAGAAAATAATTTAGTACAATCAAACGATAGTTCATAAGTGCATGAAATCCAAAAGAGACGCGTCATCCTTGATACACAAAGTGACTCCATGCATGCCATGAGAATATGCCTTAGTTACCTGAGAAATACATTGCGAAAACGGTCAACATAAAGTTGGTGAATAATCATAGGTTTATAAGTAATTCGTAAGTACATAAGCCACAAGTATAAAGTAAAGTGACAAATTGTCAAAAAACTACATTGTCTCTTAAGCTCATGACACCGAAGCTAGACGTACTAAAATTTGCCCCAAAGGAGTGTTTACCAGACACTCGTACTAAATTAGACATGAAATGCATTCGTTTTCCTTATGGAGCAACCCAAACACGAATGGAGGCGTCACCCTCGATAGATCTATCCACTCACTCTCGCTTGGCAATATAATTAACGGTCCATGATAATAAAGGGGACTTGAAGTGGTAGTACTAGCGACTTAAGCAATGTACGGAATTTAATACTTGGGCATGTACAAAAATAATAGTGCAATGTATTCTCCCCCGTGGGATTTAAAATCAAATAAGTACTAAAAACGGGGCTATGAGAACTCACCTCGAAATGATGGTATAAAGATGGTGCAATGAGGTCAAAGTAGTCGGGACAATGAGGCGCGAACACTAGCCGCAACCTAAATGAATAATCGTGATCTAATTTAGATCAAGCCGTAATGTAATGAATGCACATGCACATGATACCTATACCACTCGTAATTTGGAAGTACTAATTATCGTCTTAGTAAAATAGTTTCCATACTTAGGAAAAATAAGTCCATATATAGAAGTATATAACTTGTCGTACTATCTTGTATGAAAATGTTAGGGTTGAATTCCTTGTATCGAAAACCTTAAAATAACGTCGTTAAGTCGTATAAATATTCTCTTAGGTCATACGTATTCATTTGTTAAGAATATAGTCCTTACTAATATTTCTAGAAAATATACCATTTAGTGCGTAAGTTATTATTTTTATTTGTGACCAAAAATATATATATATAGTTTGACGATGTTAAAACGGGTATAACTCGGTCGTTTTAAGCTCATTTTCCTCG
The DNA here is from genome assembly GCA_030686995.1 of Artemisia argyi. Classification (NCBI taxonomy): domain Eukaryota; kingdom Viridiplantae; phylum Streptophyta; class Magnoliopsida; order Asterales; family Asteraceae; genus Artemisia; species Artemisia argyi. The sequence goes on from CM060677.1 coordinate 138,332,307, forward strand.
TTCTTTATATCCACGGATTCGTTTTAGTAAGTACTAATATATTTTTGATAACTCGGCACTTCTAGGTTACGTTTAACGCCTCTATTTACCCGTCGAAATCTGCCGAACAGCATGCAGTTTTTGATAAATTAGTTTTCGTCGTTAAATTTGCAAAAATCATATCTCCTTCGTTATAAGCTCTTTTTAATCCGTTCTTTCGCCTAAAGTTTCGTTTTTGAAAGTATTTTCTAAATCTTTGGTAAAAAATTAACCATCAACCACTGATTTTCCCACGAAATAAAAATAGGGACAGTAGGTATTTCTATTGTTTCAAAAATCGTTTCTAGGGTTCTAATCTAGTTCCATCTTCAATCAAACCACTTTCAAACACCACAAAACTAGTCTAATCCTACCATACACCTTCTTAGGGTGTCATGGGTTCCTAAACATCAAAACCAAGTAGATCTAACAAGGATCTAACCAAAAATCATTTCTAGGGCTTGAAAGTTAAATATATACAAAATGGAGTGGTATAAGCCAATATATGCATGAGTTCTTGTAAGAAAAATATATAAACATAGTAGTAACTTGTAAAAATTATGAAATGAGTTTTGTAAACTTACTTGGAAGATTAATGAAGTTTGGATGGTGAAAACCTAACAATCCTTGAGTTTTTATCTCAAAACTCTAACAAGGACAACTATAAGAACAAGATTATACTTAGATCTTTGAAAAATAATATTTTCTTGCTTCTTGATTACCCTAGGCCGAGCACCCTTGAGAGAAAAAGAGAGAAAAAGATTTCCTTGGCTAGTTGTAAATGAGATGAAAAAGATCTAGTATAGTTTTATGTATTATTAGTATTATTATTATTTTATACAAAGTTAGTATAGGCATTAATGAAACTTGAGTGTGTAAGTAAACAATGTAAGTGATTGGAGAAGGGGGGGGGGGGGGGGGGGCGGCAAGTCAGGGGGGGGGGGGACTTGGTGTATGACTTTTGTAGACTTTGTGTATTACTGTGTTTAGTTGTAGTTTTAAAGTGTACCGGGTACCGGGTTAACTAAAAATAAATTTTAACGGAGTTAACCGGGATAAAATAAAGTTATAAAAATTATAAAAATAGGTTGGGTAAAATTATTGGGTGTTTAGATAATTATAGTTTAATTTCTATGAAAACCGTCGAAATTAAATTAGACGTACGATACGAAATAAATAAATTTCTAAAATACCGGGTAAATTAATATTATAATTTTTATATTATAAAAATGAGTATAAAAATATATTGGGATCATAGTTGGGAGTGTTGGACGTGTTAGTCACATTTATAGTTCGCGTATTAGTGTTTATTTAAAATAAACATACGTAAATCGTCAATTATATTAAAAATATAATTTGAATACCCTACGAGTGGAATAGTATGCAAGTGCCCTAATGATGATATGCAGACTATTTCTAGTCCGTATGAAATGTCCCTGGTAAAAATGCATGAATTCGCTCCTGAACCAATGCGGTTACGCGAATTAGAATACTCGTAAACTAAATTTACGATGACATGAGTAATGCACGTGAATAGTGGTTTTCTCTCAGAAATGAATAGTGTCAAGTGAATAGTAAAATTTTTGAATGTGTCTCGGAATGTCAAATTGACCTCAAAAACGATGAATAGTAAAACGATGAATAGTGATTGATGAATAGTAATTTGTGAATAGTAGAATGTCGAAGTTTGGAAAAATGACCTGAAATTGTGGGTTGTGACAGTCGCCTATCCAAAAAGGAATTCAGTCCCTGAATTCAGTTAGTGTTGGTCTCGGAAATTGGCTTGGTGAAAAGTTGTGGATACTTGCGTCGCATTTGGTCTTCTCGTTCCCAAGTAAACTCGGGTCCCCTTCGAGAATTCCAGCGAACCTTCACGATCGGAATTCGACTTTGTTTCAACTGTTTGATCTCGCGGTCCATTATTTCAACTGGTTCTTCCACAAAGTTAAGCTTGTCATCGAGTTGTATTTCTTCTAATGGTATAACGGCAGACTCGTCCGAAAGACATTTCTTGAGGTTCGAAACATGAAACGTGTTGTGTACGTTGCTAAGTTCTGACGGAAGTTCAAGCTTGTAAGCTACTGGACCAATCCTTTCCAGTATCTTAAACGGACCAATGTATCTCGGGTTCAATTTCCCGCGTTTTCCAAATCGTATCACGCCCTTCCAAGGCGAGACTTTCAACATGACTTTGTCTCCGACCTGAAATTCCAATGGTTTGCGTCGAACATCTGCGTAGCTTTTCTGTCGACTTCTAGCAGTTTCGAGTCTCTCTCGAATCTGAATTATCTTTTCTGTTGTTTCTTGTACCATTTCTGGGCCAGTACATTGTACTTCACCGACTTCGGCCCAACAAACTGGAGATCGACACTTACGACCATATAGTGCCTCGAATGGTGCAGCCTTTATGCTCGAATGGTAACTGTTGTTATAGGAAAACTCGATCAACGGCAAATGGTTAGCCCAACCATTTCCAAAATCAATCACACATGCTCTAAGCATGTCTTCAAGTGTCTGAATAGTTCTCTCGCTCTGACCATCGGTCTGAGGATGGTAAGCAGTGCTCATGTCTAACTTGGATCCAAAAGAATCTTGTAATGACCGCCAAAAGTTTGAAGTAAAACGACTATCTCTGTCGGAAATGATGGAAACTGGTGCTCCGTGTCTTGAGACGATTTCCTTGACATAAAGTCTAGCAAGTTGTTCCATGGAATAAGTCTCTCTAATGGGTATGAAATGAGCTGATTTGGTAAGACGATCAACAATTACCCAAATAGCATCGAAACCTCCTGACGTCTTAGGAAGTTTAGTGACAAAGTCCATTGTAATACGTTCCCACTTCCATTGTGGAATCTCTGGTTGTTGAAGTAGTCCTGACGGTTTTTGGTACTCGGCTTTCACTTTAGCACAAGTAAGGCATTTGCTGACGTAAGTAGCTATTTCCGCTTTCATGTTCGGCCACCAATAAAGATTTTTGAGATCCTGATACATCTTATCAGAACCTGGATGAATAGAGTACTTTGACTTGTGTGATTCATGCATAATCAATTCTCGTACTCCACCATAGAGTGGTATCCAACTTCGGTCCTTGAAGCATAACACTCCATCTGATCTCTTTACAAAGCCATTTTCGCTTTCTGGCATACCATAAAGTTTCTTATGTGGTCGATTTTCTTCTTTGAGAGCCTCAATCTGAGCTTCCAGAATTTTTGATGGTAATGGCGAAATGATGGTCATTCCCAATGACCTAACTCTCAAAGGTTTGAGTCGTTCTTTTCGGCTAAGTGCATCTGCTACAACATTTGCTTTTCCTGGGTGATATCGGATTTCACAATCGTAATCACTCAACAATTCTAGCCAACGACGTTGTCTCATATTAAGTTCCTTCTGATCGAGTATATGCTGTAAGCTCTTGTGGTCGGTAAAAATTACACACTTGGTACCATAAAGGTAGTGTCTCCAAATCTTGAGTGCAAAAACTACCGCACCCAACTCCAAGTCGTGCGTAGTGTAATTCTTCTCGTGTGTCTTAAGCTGTCTAGATGCATAAGCTATCACCTTCTCGTTTTGCATTAGCACAGCTCCAAGTCCTTGATGCGAAGCATCACAATATACCACAAAGTTCTCAATACCTTCAGGTAGTGACAAAATCGGTGCGCTACAAAGCTTTTGTTTCAATAAATGAAATGCGGACTCTTGTTTCTCTCCCCACTCGTACTTCTCATTCTTTTGTGTCAGCTTTGTCAACGACTTCGCTATCTTAGAAAACCCTTCGATAAACCTTCTGTAATATCCGGCAAGTCCTAGGAATTGACGAATTTCTGTAGGAGACTTGGGCGTAGCCCAATCCTTAACTGCCTCGATCTTTGCTGGGTCGACTTGTAAACCTTGGCTATCAATAACATGGCCAAGAAATTGAACTCTTCGTATCCAAAAATCACACTTAGAAAATTTGGCATACAATTGCTCCTTCCTGAGTAGTTCCAGGATTGTTCTGAGGTGTTCTTCGTGATCTTCCTTACTCTTGGAATAAATCAAGATATCGTCAATGAATACGATCACAAACTTATCAATATACGGTTTGCACACCCTATTCATGAGATCCATAAATACCGCAGGTGCGTTGGTTAATCCGAAAGGCATCACTTGAAACTCATAATGACCATAGCGTGTTCTAAATGCCGTCTTCGGGATATCCTCTTCCCGAACTCTAAGTTGATGATAACCGGATCTTAAATCAATCTTGGAATAAAAACTAGAACCTTGTAACTGGTCGAACAAGTCGTCAATTCTGGGGAGTGGATAACGGTTCTTAACCGTTAACTTGTTCAGCTCACGATAGTCAATGCACATTCTGAAAGTTCCATCCTTCTTCTTCACAAACAAAACCGGCGCTCCCCAAAGCGAGGAACTCGGTCTAATGAATCCTTTGTCCAAAAGTTCTTGTAGTTGATTCGACAATTCTTACATCTCCGAAGGTGCAAGTCTATACGGTGCTCGCGCAATTGGTGCAGCTCCTGGCACTAATTCGATTTGAAACTCGACTTGGCGTGTAGGCGGAAGTCCTGGCAATTCTTCCGGAAAAACTTCTGGAAATTCCTTAACAATTGGCACATCTTCAAGTCGTTTCTCATCCGACTTCTTCTCCGTGATGTGAGCCAAGAATGCATAACAACCCTTCTTTATGTACTTCTCGGTTTTAATGCACGATATAATACTGAGTCTAGTTCCACTTCGCTCTCCACGAACAACCAAAGTTTCACCGTTATAAGGAAGGTGAACAACTTTCTCATCACAAATAATTCTCGCTCGATGCCGAGATAACCAATCCATACCGATAACAACGTCGAAACTTCCAAGTTCTACTGGCATAAGGTGTAACACCCCAACCCGATAAGGGTAGAAGTATTACATTACAGTGACATATCAGAACAAACACAAGCATATGATTCATACATACAAAGAAATTCAGGGTTACAAATGAAAATCTGAAACTACAAGGTTACAAAACAATAAATACTATGTCTAATAAATTGAAACTTCATCTAATCGTCTCTAGTCCAAAGCATAGTCTTCTAAGTCCAGTCACACTCTCTTCCCATAACCCAGCTTCCTACTAAAACCTGCCGCAGGAAAAGGAAATGCGGCTGAGCTTAAAAAGCCCAGTGAACAGATACATATACAAAGCAATGATAATGAAACATAACTAAAATATAGTGCATTGGGGAAATAGAATAAGGAATAGATAAAAGAGTAATAGAATAGAAAAAAAAAGAAAGGATAGTCATCTACCACGAGCCCAGAAACATATCTATCATATAAGCCGTCAATACCATAATTCTTCATAATCATATAGAGGGGAGTCCTCTCAGATAATCAGATAACATGAGGGGTGTCCTCATTCTTCAAATGGGTGGAGTAGCGAACTCCCAGAAATTGTGAAAGGCATGTATAGCACACAATACCAGTCACCAGACATATATCATAATCATAATCATAGTTAAATCCACTAAACAGAACAGATCTAGGATGCATCCATACGCCCCCGCAGAAATCATAGTGGCCATAACAAATCATATCATAAAGCGCGCATATCATATAACAGAAAGGGGACGGTGTAGCCAAATCACTAGGGCCACACACTAGTCATGCCAGTGGTGCATCACAGACACGTCTATGGTACCTCCATAGGTAGGGAAAAACAGAAATGGCTCGGGTATCAAACTAAGAGTCAGGTCTCATATCATACAAAAGGTCATATAGCAAAGGTGTATCTCAGAATCATATCAAAGGTTCATAATAGCAGTTCATAACAAAGGGTTCATATCAGAAATAGTATTCAAGGTCCAATCAGAGTTTATCAGGTCAAGATTCATATTCAAAAATCAATTTATGGTTCAGTTCAAAAGTCCGTTTCAAAAGTTTCTATTAAAAGTCCAATTTAAATAATCTTTTAAAACAATTTTCATAAAAATGGTCTTTCAAAATATAGGGTTCATGAAAGTTAAATAACCTTTCTTTTAAAAAGAAATTTAGCATCATTTATAAACATCTTTCAAATCGGTTCTTCTCAAAACATTTCCATGGCATAATTAAAAGGTTTTCATAGCATGGTTTCATAACGGAGGTCATATCAAGTGGGATCAACAGAGAAGGTTCAAGTAAAGGGGATCATAGCAATGGCATCAATTCGGGAACTAACGAATCAGAATATAAAAGAGGTCATGAGAAACCTTTTGAGAAAGGTCAGAATATCTGTACCTTAGACCGCAAGTGCAAAAACAACAGAAAACACAAAGATCGAAAGCAACTCCTTCTTCAGCGAATCTACACGAATTCATAATCGTCTTATTATTAATAACTTGTTTTAAATCAGATTACTCATTTTAGTCGGCTTTCTATTTTTAGTAACTTTCCTTATATAGCAGCTTTCCAAAAATAGTAACCTTCCAAAAAAAATAGTAAGTTCCCTCTTAAGTAGTTTAACCATTTTAAGTAACTTTCTATTTTAGGCAGGTTTCTCGAATTAGCAATTTTCCATATTTAGTAAGTTCCCACAATTGTAATTTAATACTTAAAGGTTATAATTGACAATTAATAATATTTAAGGTTAAAATAACCAATATAATATTTTAGAATTTAAAATGTCAATATTATGAGTTTAGGGTCTAAAATGTAAATCATCAAAATTAAATATTAAAAGTCAAATAAAATTATTTTAAACTTTATTTTAATAAATTAATATTAAGATAATAATTTTGGACCCGTCATTATAATTTTATGAAATTTATTAACGTACCAACGATATTAATATTTATTCCGCGACAACCCGAGGTTTTTATTATTTCGAAAATAACCAAGTCCATGACACCTTGTTAAAAATATGCCGAAACAACCACTTCTCTTGTTGTTTAAATAAGCCGCGACACACACCCTTTGTGATAAAAAAAATCAGTCCCTAACCCTTTTTCTATCTTATTAATTCGAATTGAAATAACCGAACACCTTTTATCTTTTCATACGTATCAAAATCACATGCATGCATTTCCTTTTATCCATATTAGAACCGACATAAAAGAATATGAAATCAGCATCAAACTTGCATGAAATCCTTTAGCTCAACTTAAACTAATTCCTAACAGGTTTAGGTAGTATATTAAATATCCATTATCACGAATAATACTGATTTCGAAAACAATATATTATAGGTCGACACAAAAAAAAAAAGAAAAAGAAATATGCATTACAAATCTTGTATTTTTAAATAGGTAGTCATATGTAGTCTTCATTTCATAGACCATTCATGTGGTTTCTTTACATGCATATTAATGTAGTATATTATAACGAGAGTTCTTAACATAATATTTACATGTATATATATATGTATTGCAGCGTATATATGCATAAAGTTCTTAGTTTTTCAATGATCAAAGTGTTTTAAAGAAAACCCATAGTTTATCAATTCGTTATTAACGATGGGTTCCGGATACCATATAACAAGTTTACTTAACACAACAATGGTGTGTAGCGGATGATTTTATAACAAGATGATAGTTAAAAGAAATACCTCTAGGCTAAACAAGAATAGATCAAAACCGAAAGCACGAACGTGAACGTTCACGAGTACGAACACGAACAGGGACACCAACGATTTGACGAGACACAACCGAACCCAATCCGACGTACAACAGCCACACGTACCGTAACCGACAGACGAACAGAACTTTACACGCGAACATGAACTGATCGATTCGAACCCGATCTTTTGCAATATCAAACCACCTTTTAAACCTCATTCGTACTTAATTTCTTGGAGACAAAGAGGGCCGTCACTTATGATGTTTTTAGGGTTTTTGTATGAGATAGGAAATGTGATATACGGTTTGTATAGATATGACCGAATGGTTGAGGTAAAATGGAAAGTGTAGCTGTCAAATTGCCGAGATATGAGTACAGGGAAAATATTTCTTTCAAAAATTTCAAATATATAATCATATCTTCAAAGGTGATTGTTGTGTACAAATTAAAATATGAATCGGACCCATAGGAGACTTATTAGTCGTGTGATGTTTTTTTTTTTTTTTTTTTTTTTTTTTTTTTTTTTTTTTTTTTTTTTTTTTTAACAGTTATTTATAGAGCTAGGTATATCTTTATTAATCGTATCATTATTTATAACGTATGGTTTAGTTTTGTAATTAACTGCGATCATGACTTACGAAAAAATTCAAAAGTAGACGTAAAATTTGGAATTCGGAATTTAGGGTTTTACATAAGGTCTATATTGAATGGATGGTTTGGGAAATTTATAGTGCAACCACGAACAATGGTGTTGGTGTTAACTAAAGACCCATCGGCTAATTCAACGATATAGGAAATGTCTAATGGGGTTGGTTCTATGTTAAGTAAAGGTGCAAATGCAATAGAAACAAAACTTCTATCCGCTCCTGAATCAAATAAAATGGATGCATAACGATTATTAACGAGGAACGTACCCGCAACAACATTCGGGTCTTCTTTGACATCTTCTCCTCCCATAACATAAGCTCTTCCTCGAGCCCTTCCATCTTGATTTCCAGTTCCTTGATTCTTCTTCTGTGGGCACTCACCCCTAAAGTGTCCAATTTCTCCACAGCCAAAACATGTTACTGGTGGCTTCTGATTGTCACCCAAGGTTGGAAATTTGCAATCTTTGGTGTGGTGACCAATCTTCTTGCAGTTACCACATGTATTTGGGCAACGTCCTGGGTTATGATGTTTCTGACAACTTTCGCACTTGGGTAATTTACCCTCATATCCTTTCCTTTCAGTCGGTCCTGCAGCATAGGCCCTTGCCACTTCTTGCCTCTTAGGTGGTGGCTGAACAGCATTTCCACCTTGGTTGTAGTCAAACCTTCTCTTGTTGTTGTTTCGAGTGTTGTTGTAGTTGGTGTTGTTTGAACGGTTATTGTTGTTGACAACAGCTTTTCCTTTTACCACTTGGACCATGAGTTTCTGAGTTATACGAATAGCCTCTTCCATTGATTGAGGATCAAAAGAAATCACATCCCCTCGAACACTTTCAGGTAATCCACCAACAAAGTTTTCCATCTTTTTCTCATCGTCAGGAACCATAGTTGGACATAGTGCAGCCAACTCCTGAAACCTTCTGAAGTAGGTCTCGATGTCATCACCTTTAGTTACAAGCCCATAGAATTCTGCTTCCAATTTCTGTATCTCAGTATGAGGGCAAAACTTCTTAGACATCAGTTTCTTGAATTCCTCCCAAGTGAGCTTGTAAGCATTCTCCATACCAATCGGCTGAGCATACGAATTCCACCAAGACATAGCTTCATCAAGAAGCATACCTGTAGCAAATTTTACCTTGCTGACGTCCGGGCATCCGCACATGAGGAATACATTCTCAGTCTTTTCAAACCAGCGGATCAAAGCAACCGCTCCTTCAGTGCCCTTAAACTTGATAGGATCACTAATCTTGAAATCTTTCCATGTACATTCACGCCTAATAGCGGTTGGTTCAACTGCCCCTGTATTAGAAGCAGTCTCAGCAGCCCTAGCAGCAACCTCAGCTCTCTCAATCTCTAGAGCTTCTGCAATACTATCCCTGACCAACTTGCGGATAGCAGCTTGAGTCATAGCAGGTGTTTCTGGTGCAGTCTTACTCTTTCTTGGTGCCATACTTCTGATAAATCACAATGGAAATAACCATGAGAAAAATCATAATAGAAATAGTCATAGTACCAAAGGTATACACCCACAACATGTATATATATATACAACCACAACGAGTAATAACACAACCAAGACATGTACGGGTACAACCACAATCTATATAAATACGACCACGACAGGTACGAATACAACCACAATCTGTTTAGATACCTCCACGACAAGTATATATACAACCACAACCTGTATCAATACAACCACGACATGTATATATACAACCACATCCTGTATCAATATGACAACAATAAAAAGCAACCACGAAACATCATAAATATAATCACAACACATGAATATAATACATGAAAATTTCGGCCTACATGGACCGATATAATATATAGCACAACATTTTCAACATAGTAGAGTCGCACTTGATATATTTGTTTGTACAACAACCAAAAGACTACAAGTTCTTGAACTATGTCCCACACCTCGGGACTAGGAAAATAATAAAAGCTAATATAATACCAGTCTATGTCTAAGCTCCTCTCGGTGCTCTAGATGGTCCAGGCTCTCCCCTCAAGCGGCGAATCTCACGATCCATCGCAACCACGATCTCCTCAAGATGCTGAACTCGTAACTGAAAAGAAGCATCTCTGCGCTCCAATACAACTAACCTCTCTCGAATCAATGCCAACTGGTCTACCTGCTCCCACTGAGTCTCCTGTGTCGCCTGAGCTCTATCGCGAATCTCAGGTAACTCACCCCTAAGTAGATCAATCTGCTCCTGGTGCCTCAACTGTCGTGCCTCGAGTCCATGGCACGACACATCAATACCAACTCTGCCCTGAATCAAATCCTCAACCTGCTCCTCGACAGCCTCAAGTCGAGAAGTGATAATCTCATCAACTCTATAACCCAGCCTATCAACTTGCTCCTGCTGAGCACCTAACTGATCCTCTAGTGTAGCAGCTGTAGGATCCCTAGCTGCAGCCGCTCTCGAACTCTCACCTATGTAGTATACTGGTGGTGGTGGAAGGTCAGCAGTCTCGGTAGTAGGTGAATCTGGGGTGGCAAACCTTGCACGCTTCCTGAGCGGCAAGAGTGAGGTAGATATAGTAGTAGTAGTGGGTATGGCTGGTGGTGGTGGTGTAGGCACAGTAGGACTAGGGAGAGTCCTAAAAGTAGATGTAGCATAACGAACACTCTTCCTAGCAACCTGGATAGTCTTACTCCTAGGAAACATAAGTCTCGGTTCTGAATGAATAGTAGTAGTAGGAGATGGTATGTCAGTGGGTACACGGGTGACATCAAGTGGTACAGTAGGATGGACATGAGGAGTAAGAGCCATCTCCTCCTCCTCGAAAGGCTCGGTGTCATCATCTGATGCCAAAAGTGGCAACTCAGGTGCAGGAGAAACAAATGGTGAAACAGCAGTAGAGGACATAGAGCCCTCATCATCAGAGTTTGATATAGAGTAAAGTATGACAGTGTTTGGATTCGAAGACATGACTCTGTGATAATCAAGGTGAAATAAAAATAAATAACTCGTACAATGGCATCACCTAAAAATAAGTAAATATGCACTTATGATGAAATGATGATATGCTATGATGGTGTGGTTATAGTCTAGGGTCCATGATGCATCCTAGTTCGCTATAACCTTAGCTCTGGTACCAATCTGTCACACCCCCAAAATACCTGAGTGGCAGCGGAATTGAATGCCTGAGGGTGTAACGGTCATAGCATCACAACAAGGATATATTGAACGACCTAAAGTGTCGTTTAGAAAAATACATCGTTTGATTCATTCAAAATATTCAGAGTTATAAAACATAGGTCCCAAAAGTTGGAAAAGGTTTAAGGAAATAATTTAGTACCATCAAATGATAGTTCATAAGTGCATGAAATCCAAAAGAGACGCGTCATCCTTGATACACAAAGTGACTCCATGCATGCCATGAGAATATGCCTTAGTTACCTGAGAAATACATTGCGAAAACGGTCAACATAAAGTTGGTGAATAATCATAGGTTTATAAGTAATTCGTAAGTACATAAGCCACAAGTATAAAGTAAAGTGACAAATTGTCAAAAAACTACATTGTCTCTTAAGCTCATGACACCGAAGCTAGACGTTCTAAAATTTGCCCCAAAGGAATGTTTACCAGACACTCGTACTAAATTAGACATGAAATGCATTCGTTTTCCTTATGGAGCAACCCAAACACGAATGGAGGCGTCACCCTCGATAGATCTATCCACTCACTCTCGCTTGGCAATATAATTAACGGTCCATGATAATAAAGGGGACTTGAAGTGGTAGTACTAGCGACTTAAGCAATGTACGGAATTTAATACTTGGGCATGTACAAAAATAATAGTGCAATGTATTCTCCCCCGTGGGATTTAAAATCAAATAAGTACTAAAAACGGGGCTATGAGAACTCACCTCGAAATGATGGTATAAAGATGGTGCAATGAGGTCAAAGTAGTCGGGACAATGAGGCGCGAACACTAGCCGCAACCTAAATGAATAATCGTGATCTAATTTAGATCAAGCCGTAATGTAATGAATGCACATGCACATGATACCTATACCACTCGTAATTTGGAAGTACTAATTATCGTCTTAGTAAAATAGTTTCCATACTTAGGAAAAATAAGTCCATATATAGAAGTATATAACTTGTCGTACTATCTTGTATGAAAATGTTAGGGTTGAATTCCTTGTATCGAAAACCTTAAAATAACGTCGTTAAGTCGTATAAATATTCTCTTAGGTCATACGTATTCATTTGTTAAGAATATAGTCCTTACTAATATTTCTAGAAAATATACCATTTAGTGCGTAAGTTATTATTTTTATTTGTGACCAAAAATATATATATATAGTTTGACGATGTTAAAACGGGTATAACTCGGTCGTTTTAAGCTCATTTTCCTCGTTCTTTATATCCACGGATTCGTTTTAGTAAGTACTAATATATTTTTGATAACTCGGCACTTCTAGGTTACGTTTAACGCCTCTATTTACCCGTCGAAATCTGCCGAACAGCATGCAGTTTTTGATAAATTAGTTTTCGTCGTTAAATTTGCAAAAATCATATCTCCTTCGTTATAAGCTCTTTTTAATCCGTTCTTTCGCCTAAAGTTTCGTTTTTGAAAGTATTTTCTAAATCTTTGGTAAAAAATTAACCATCAACCACTGATTTTCCCACGAAATAAAAATAGGGACAGTAGGTATTTCTATTGTTTCAAAAATCGTTTCTAGGGTTCTAATCTAGTTCCATCTTCAATCAAACCACTTTCAAACACCACAAAACTAGTCTAATCCTACCATACACCTTCTTAGGGTGTCATGGGTTCCTAAACATCAAAACCAAGTAGATCTAACAAGGATCTAACCAAAAATCATTTCTAGGGCTTGAAAGTTAAATATATACAAAATGGAGTGGTATAAGCCAATATATGCATGAGTTCTTGTAAGAAAAATATATAAACATAGTAGTAACTTGTAAAAATTATGAAATGAGTTTTGTAAACTTACTTGGAAGATTAATGAAGTTTGGATGGTGAAAACCTAACAATCCTTGAGTTTTTATCTCAAAACTCTAACAAGGACAACTATAAGAACAAGATTATACTTAGATCTTTGAAAAATAATGTTTTCTTGCTTCTTGATTACCCTAGGCCGAGCACCCTTGAGAGAAAAAGAGAGAAAAAGATTTCCTTGGCTAGTTGTAAATGAGATGAAAAAGATCTAGTATAGTTTTATGTATTATTAGTATTATTATTATTTTATACAAAGTTAGTATAGGCATTAATGAAACTTGAGTGTGTAAGTAAACATTGTAAGTGATTGGAGAGGGGGGGGGGGGGGCGGCAAGTCAAGGGGGGGGGGGGGACTTGGTGTATGACTTTTGTAGACTTTGTGTATTATTGTGTTTAGTTGTAGTTTTAAAGTGTACCGGGTACCGGGTTAACTAAAAATAAATTTTAACGGAGTTAACCGGGATAAAATAAAGTTATAAAAATTATAAAAATAGGTTGGGTAAAATTATTGGGTGTTTAGATAATTATAGTTTAATTTCTATGAAAACCGTCGAAATTAAATTAGACGTACGATACGAAATAAATAAATTTCTAAAATACCGGGTAAATTAATATTATAATTTTTATATTATAAAAATGAGTATAAAAATATATTGGGATCATAGTTGGGAGTGTTGGACGTGTTAGTCACATTTATAGTTCGCGTATTAGTGTTTATTTAAAATAAACATACGTAAATCGTCAATTATATTAAAAATATAATTTGAATACCCTACGAGTGGAATAGTATGCAAGTGCCCTAATGATGATATGCAGACTATTTCTAGTCCGTATGAAATGTCCCTGGTAAAAATGCATGAATTCGCTCCTGAACCAATGCGGTTACGCGAATTAGAATACTCGTAAACTAAATTTACGATGACATGAGTAATGCACGTGAATAGTGGTTTTATCTCGGAAATGAATAGTGTCAAGTGAATAGTAAAATTTCTGAATGTGTCTCGGAATGTCAAATTGACCTAAAAAACGATGAATAGTAAAACGATGAATAGTGATCGATGAATAGTAATTTGTGAATAGTAGAATGTCGAAGTTTGGAAAAATGACCTGAAATTGTGGGTTGTGACAATATTATTTACATCTCTTTCTAGATCATGATTATTCTATATTACAACAAATTCAAAAGCAATTAACTCATCAAATACTTGTGACATTTGTTTTTTTGTTGCAACTTTGAAATAAGGTTAATCCCACAAGAGCCGTATTTGAGGGTGTGCGAGGTGTGCTATCGCACAGGGCCTCAAATTTTTAGGGGCCTCAAATTATGTACTTCTTTATATAATTGCGGCTCAAAATTTATTTTCAACCTTAAAATGTTGACGATATATGGATTTTTCTTCTAAATATTTGTTAAACTTTACTTCAAGCGGGTGACAGTGATGAAAAACTCATAAAAATTAAAGCTAATTGCTACAATATATTTCTAATTGTCATGTTTAGTTATCATATAAGCGTTTTGCACAGGGCCTCCGTTGGCCTAGCTATGACACTGTGCAACACATATCAGTGCCCGAGACAAAGACATTTATATAACGTTAACTTGGGAATATGTGAGTTAGCAGTTTAAGTATATGAAAATTCAAGAGACAACTTGATTTTAAAATTCAATAAACACATATACCATATAAGCAAATTATTATATCAAATATATGTTCTAAGTAACCTTCAAAGTAAATTCGCAATTGATGCATCAGGTGTAGTTTCGAGGTTTTTATGGTTCCTACTTTAGCATACTTGGTGATGAACTTGTATTCCCAGTCTCTTAATGTGTCAAGTTTGAATAAACAACACATAAAGACCAACTGGTATATAAAACATCCTGAAAGAAACATCAATCAGCTAATACTCAAACTATTGGCACAAAACGTACACTTTTTTTTTTTTTTTTTTTTTTTTTTTTTTTTTTTTTTTTCTTTTGGACTTAACAACGCGTACAATACACTTTCTGCTAAAGTAATAAAAATAGAAGGTGCAACCTAATAGAGCATATCACTTGTAAAAATGAGTAAATTAGCTTTGTATAACCTTTTTAATTGATAAACATGTTGAGGTTGATGTTGATGTCATTGTTTAACTTTAACTATTGATATCATTTTTACAAAATGTGCGAGTTTAGTAGCACATAATGAGCGTTAATGAAGTTAAAATATGCTCCGTAAAGTTTTTAAAATGTTTTTATGGATATTCATATATAAATTTTAAATAACAATTTCATGGGTCGTTGTTATAAGTAGAATCGCGTATATTTATTTTCATATCACGGTAACTCGTGCTTACCATTTGATATTTATATTCCCGTTATTAATAATTTAGCCATATTTAATATTCAAACCCGTGTACGCATAAATTAAACTTTTAAATAAAATAACATAAGTCCTTATTTAAAAAAATATTCTAATTGATGTAAGTCTAAAACTAACAATATTAAAACTAATTCACATATTTACCAAATTTGTAATTTTAATGGATGAAAGTCTAAAAACTAATAATAATACTCATGTAATTTAAACAAAGTTAATATTATAACGTATAAGGGGTATAAAGTGTAAAGGGTTATTTGTGTTTTTTTTAAATTTATTAAAAAACATAGAAACTTGTAATTTTACACTTAGCTCTATATAATTTATTTAAAATTCAATCACTAAAATTTTATTAATTACTTCCTCTTTTTTTAAGTTTTTGTTTTTATAAATTTGACACCTATATTTTTATGCATTTTTTTTCTTAACCAAATTTCTCCACCAAATTTATTAGGTTTGACCAAAATTAATTTAATTTTGACTTTCTATTAACCAATCATATTGCTCGATTTCGCCTACGTGGCAAAATCGAGCTCTCCTATTTGTTTAATTTTTTTTTCAATGAGAAGGGTTTTATAAAAACACTCCGAAATGATGTAATTCTTTTATTATATAAAAGATTGGTCAATCGTACATTAAGCATACCCCACGACATCGATTTTTTTGCAGTTAAAAAAAATTGAAGTATTTTTTTTTTCAAAACCGCCCATGAACTATGTTAAAAGTTACAAAAATTATAAGATACTTTTAATTATTTTCAAAAGAGTTAGCTTTACAATTAAAAAAAAGGCTAACGACACAGCTTGTTGCTCGTTTGCTTTCAATCATTATGTAAATTCTATTTTGTTACATTTAATAGGTGAATCAGATTAAAATAAATTATTTTTGATTTTTTATTATAACAAATTTTATTTGTCAAATATCTATTAAATATTTAGCAATTTCCTTATATATCAATGCAAAGATATTTGAATCGCAAAATGAACCAAAGCTTTAAGCTTAATATATGTTTTATCAAAACAAAATAAAATTCAAACACAAACTTCAACTATCTAATAATTCATAAAAACTACCCTAAATTTTATTTCTTTACATTTACAAAATAATATATATAAACTTAATAAAAAAAAATACAAAACACACCTCTAAACTATGTAACAAGTTACAAAAACTATATTAACCATTTACTTTTTTATTTAACAAATTTATTTATCAAATATCAAATAAATATTTAGCAGATGTCTTCTAACAATATATCGATAAAAAGGTCTTTAAATTTGAATAAATATGTCTTTAAATTTCTCATTTTCCAGTAATATGTCATGATTACAAATATTTAAATGATATAAGCGGTAGACTTATTACAATAATCAAATATTAGTTTAAGGAAAAGTTTTTACTTTTTATATATGTCTTACTTTTATAATGTAAACCATTGAATTAAAAGTAATTAAATGTATACTAATTGCATACTTTTATAATTATGTTTGATTCATAAATAAAGAATATAAATTGTATAATACGATTTAATTATATGAATCGCATGAAATCAAATTATATAAGACATATGTAATATTTTTTGTGCAAAAAGATAAAAATTAAAATAAAATACTTAAACGATTTAATTGATCAAACAATACACTGTTGAAACGCGCAAGCTTTATTTCTGATTTATGACACAGAGAATAGCACCTTTTATCATTAATAAAATTCCATGCTATGCTTTGCTAAAATCAAATGATGGTCTCAACAAACTCATGCAAAACAAGATGTTTATTTTGTTTTTCAATATTATGGTACATTATCAGAAATCTTCTCAATTGATCATGACCCTATTTTAATATGCATCAATATTTCATGGAAACTTGCGTGTGTATATATATATATATATATATATATATATATATATATATATATATATATATATATATATATATATATATATATATATATATTTAATGCTGAAACAAGATAAAATAAACTCAATCATTGTCAAATAATGTTTGGCAAGGGGCCAGTGCAATGATTCAAGATAAGTACAATGAAGAAGACAAAACCCAATATCATCTCAGTTGTTACATCTTCACATGGACATTGAAACCCATAATAGAGACTTCCCCTTCATTTTGTCAGAATGCTGACTAGATGTCTAGATCACATTGCCATATGATTTTATGAATGAGTAGTTTTCCAGAATTGCCATCAGGTCCTTTGATAATTGTACAAGAAATCATAGGCTTAATCGGTGAACAAGACTTTTTGCAATCAACTAGTGATTAACGATAAGTAAAGTTGCAAAGATAAACTTACAGTGCTCTTAGCAGCATTTATATCATGAAACGGCAGCATCATCTTTAACAACAGCGTATTCATTATCAAATACCAGCTGAAACAAAACTGATTGTTTGGCATTAACAGTGCTTTCATTTGGCACCATATCCATGCGCTAATTTGGTATTACTAAGCAAAAAGATTATCCTAATCAAAATCAATGTCATCCAATGTTAGGCTATTCGAGTCCTCGCCACTCACAAGCATCCTAAGACCGTCTTTTAGCTCTGGCACACCTTCTTCCAAAACTGCGCAAACTGGGAATATGTTTACACCGCGCACCCTGCTTCTTAATTCATCATATACTTCTTCAGCCCCTGCCTCGTCAATTTTATTAGCCACAACTAATGCTGGCCTGCCCGACAAACCCTCATCATAAAACTCGAGTTCTAAAATCAAGTCTCTAAGTTGTTCCCATGGTGGGACGCCCTTTCTACCATCTAATGCTGCAGCTAAGTCTAGAACATAAGCAAGAACTCTAGTCCGTTCTATGTGGCGAAGAAAAGCATGGCCAAGTCCACGGTTTTCGTGGGCCCCTTTTATAAGTCCTGGAATATCGGCAACTGTGACTGACAAGTCATCATAAGTTAGCTTTCCTAAATTAGGCCTTAAAGTAGTGAAGGCGTAATGGCCTATTCTTGGTTGTGCTTTAGATAAAGCTCCTAAGAGTGTACTTTTACCGGCATTCGGCATCCCCACAAGACCAACATCGGCTATGCTTTTGAGTTCTAATACAAGAATTGATTCTGAACCAGAAGAACCAATTGTGAGTGATGAATTATCTTCAGCCTCGTCTTCCTCCACTTCAATATTATCTACTTTTTCTAACACATCATGTTTCTTATGATTTGAGTTTTTATACGATTTTGAGAGAGAAACATTGCCCAAACCACCTTCACCTCCATGAGCAACTACTATCCGTTGACCAGGTTCAGTCAACTCAGCAACATTATATTCAATATGTTCTTCTTCTTCTTCTTCTTCATCTTCAGTGTCTCCCATCTCGTCTGATTCAGACACACCATTTCCAGTGACTCGAGCTTCCCATGAACTCATCTTTTCTTCATCATAAAAGTCGAAACTTTCCGAATCCACAGTTGATTTGTTACCCGTACTTGAAGAAAGTTTAGGTATTTTCATGTCTTTATTAACGTTCCCTTTTTTCTTGCTAAAAGTAGATTCTTTGTAGACACTTCCATGTAGATCATTCTCGAGGGTATCAGGAATTTCCCAAGGGTTCAAAGGTTCAGAGGAGCTCTTCCTAACCATAGACGGCATGTCACCCTCAACGAGATGAAGTACAGTGCCAATAGGTACCAGAACAACCTAATTAATAACAAATTGGTGATGAACGGTATTGTTTCATTTTTGTTGAAAGTTTCCAGGAAAAAAAGAGGGAATGAAATATATGTAACCTTGTCATCGCCTCGGGTTCCTATTTTATTTTTCGAAGTTCCATGCCCCCCTCTCTTTGCATTCTGTAAAATACAATCATATTATTTCAAAGTACAGATTCAGTATGGAAAAAAATGGTGGCTTGGTAATGTGTCAAAAACTTAAAACAAGAAATGAATCCTAATTTTCGGATTCTGTAAAATACACTCATATTATTTCAAAGTACAGATTCAGTATGGAAAAAAATGGTGGCTTGGTAATGTGTCAAAAACTTAAAACAGGTTAATTACGGGTCAGATAGACCCAAACAAATAATGTCAAACATATAATTAGTGTATCAAATATGATTACACAAAATTATTCCAATTATAATATATAGTTTTAGATAAAAGATATTTAGGAGGTTATATTTTAAATACAAGCTTTTTGCAACTTTTGACGCTGTTTCCTTTATTAAATTTACCAGTTTCACCCATCAGATATAAAACACAACGCCAAATTACCACAGATGATGATATGATATGTGTGATTTAGTGTTTGGATGGAGAATGAGATAGGATGGACTAACTTAGGTAGATAAATTAAGAAGAGAAATAGGGAAAAAGTACAAACAATATGATGTTGCAGGCTGCTTAAATCCCATATTGTCCGGGAACATTCTAGTATCACGTCACCACCTTTTCCGCCATTGCCACCTACATACCACAAATCACAAAAGTTTTAAGTTTCATATACAATAATACCAAGTTAATAAAATTTAATACAGCTGTTCGATCTGAATATGGACTTTAAAAGACTCGATAAAATACTTATACAGACATAATTGCTCACCGTCAGCTTTACCACGACGCTCATGTCGACTCTTGTGGAAGCTAATGCAGCCATTGCCACCATCTCCTCCTTTAGCACACAGCCTGCGGCGGTCTACCATTGTACGCTCCTTCAAAAGAAAATACATTTGAAGAGGACAAATAATGTTAAACAGCTAAAATTTCATTTAAATGCTGTTGAAACACAATTGCGCTTAGATAGGGATAGAGAGGGGACCTGTAGAGGTGCAAGCTTTGGTTTTTTGAAAGATGTGTCTGAAAATCCAGAAGTTTGGAGGATCCATGGTAATTTTGAGTATTTTGTGTAACTCTCGATACAATGAAGAGAGTTTTTACAGCGTAACCACATCTTCACTAATCTATAACCCTTTGAGATAGTATAACATCGATGATGGATCAATAGTCAATAGATAGACCACATAAACATCATAACTTCAATTTCAGATCAAGTTACTAGATGGTTTTCTTGAATTCTGACAAAAAACATCATACAGTAGAAATATGAGTCACGTGATTGTCAATTAAAGAAGATATGGGTATGGCATAGGAAAAAACAAACGGGGTACTTTCAGAAGACTTTTTTCATTAAACGGCAGATGATATATTAGAAGATACTAGCAAGAGGCTAGGGAAAGTATACATGGAAAAAGTTACATCATAATAGGAATAGATTTGAGCAAGAGACTAAACAAGTGTAAAAAAGGATACAAGAAAAAAATTACACTAAAGGATAAAGGGGTTATTGTTCTGCGTAAGACTAAACGAGTTGAAAAAACACATACAAGATGTAGATTTAACCCCTACAACCATAAGTCCAATAAAAATCTATGTGAACCCATAAGCAAAAGCTTGATGATGTATAATATAAAATTTTGCCGAAGTCAATGTGGTCCCTAAATAGATATCTTATAAAACTAAAGTTACATGATATCAACCCATACGTAAGTAACCTAAGAGAATCACAAACTGAAACAAAGAGCGGACAATAAAAACAAAATCGTCAGTTAAGTCCTGTAGCACAAGCTACTACCAAAGTGACTCGGAAGAACAATAATGAATGGCTGCTGAATACAGCAGGGGTCGATTGCATTGAGCATTACTGAACCTCATCTGGAGGCCAGGGATACCCAACAGTTGGTCTGCTTCTGAAGTTTAATACCCGACAGTTGGTCACAAGAATGATGTCGTCACTATGCACCCACTGATAACTGGTTGTCATTTACTGTGACTAAAGCTGATGTGTAGGGGTATTAAGTGCAGGAGACTATCTGATGCAAGAACCTATGTGCCTAAACTTAGGATCAGGTGTGTGTCACCATTTGTTACTCTATTTATTGCTAAATTAGCTTCTCAAATCACAGCATCAACGGTGTTAGTTTACTTGGGTAGGAGAACGACCAGTCAGTTGTTTATAGACTGACAATAGCATCACGTATGCCTACAATTTGTATAGATTCCTATAGTTGTTCAACACATGGGGGGCCAAGTGATATGCAGGTGTGTTATATTAATCAACCGAGGATATTCTGTTAGTGGCATTTTTATTGGATGCCAGGTTTCTTAAGGTGAATTACAACAGGTCTTACGTGCCCTGGTTAGTATACAAACCATCATGCTCCCACTCACATCCTTAAAGTCAGATTATATCAAATGGCCACCTCTATTGGCTTTGTTTAAGTAGTTGAGTATAAACCAAAGTTATGCAGCTATTAGGTCACCATGGGCTGAATTCTGTACACTATAACCTACGAAAACAGCAAGGGAACTTTAATTCCGAAGGTGCTTAGTCACAGTTGTCTGGATCTGATTAACAACAAGGGGCTTGGAATAGATTTCAAGCTTTTGATTACATCCAAATGCTGGTTGACTTCACTATAGGGACCAAGGGAGATTTCGACTTCCACCTGTGGTTGGTTGTTTAGGGTCTGGTCAAAGGTCATATAAAACAGACACATCAGAATGAATGTGTAGTGTTTGTTTTGATACAAATTTGTGGCTAATGGTGGCACTCATATGCATCAGCTGGTTTACACTTTACCGATCAATTTGGAGACGGGGTAGTGCTACATTAAAAGTTGTCAGCAGCAAATATTACTTACAAATCACCTAAGTTGCAGAAGTAAATCTGTAAATGTAGAGGCATATCATTTAGGTGGGCTGTTTATGACTTTAGAGAGTTAGAGTGTGTTGCACCCTAGACTCCCACTATCACAACAGATGTATGCAACAACACTTCGAACACTTATGGCCACTATACTGGCATACAGCATCCTATGCTCGTTGGGCAAATAAAATATTTACAATGCTCATGACTAGTTTTAACATTTCTAAAATCGTTTCCACATGTTCATTTCATCTGCAACTCTCCTACGTCCAATTCAAGTATCGACACTCGATGCTAACGTATGATTAAACGATCACAGAATTCATATCTAAGCATAAAAAAAATGTTCATCTAGATCACCTCTTACGCCTTTATCGAACCTCTCAACTAAACGCAAGAAAAACCAAATACTTAACCACTACCTACTCAGACAAAACATCAAACACTTGGAGTGCAAACTCTAAACAGAATAATAATAAAAACATAAACTATCAACTATTGTCATATATTTCAGTATCCAAACATAAAGATCGTGTAGTTTGTTTTTATGACTAAGAAAAATCACCTGACAATGACTTAAGTTATGTGACCCTCCAAAAGAATTGATGCGCAGGTGGGTTTTGTGTGCTTACGGCCATTTCAAAACATATATATTG
Organism: Artemisia argyi; assembly: GCA_030686995.1. Lineage (NCBI taxonomy): Eukaryota > Viridiplantae > Streptophyta > Magnoliopsida > Asterales > Asteraceae > Artemisia > Artemisia argyi. The sequence continues at coordinate 138,355,218 of CM060677.1, forward strand.
GGGAATGTTTTGAATTATATCCCAGAGTTATGTTATTGTCATTTTTAACCTTAGAGATTTCTCTGTGTTACTAAAATACCTACTGGATTACGCAAAAAATAAACTTTAAGTTGGTGACGCCTGTAAACCAAGGCCTGGCATCGGTCCAAAACCAAACCGAACCGATAAAAATTGAACCGAAAACAAAACCGATTTTGTGGAAAACATGAACCGAGAATCGAGCCGAAGTGACTCGATTCGATTCGGTTCGGTTTATATGGTGTAGGTGTTTTTTTGTCGGTTTTGGCTTGAACCGAAACCGAAAACAATTAGTATATCGAACCGAAACTGAACCGAATATGGTTGGTTTGGTTCATTTGGATCCGATTCGGTTCGGTTTTCGATCCACTTTGCTCAGCCCTACGTAAACTTATGGATTTTATAGGGGTTAACATTCAAATATGTTACTAAACTTTTAAAAAAAAATGCGTCTAAGGTACCGAACTTTTATTTTATTCACTTAGGTTACTAAACTTATGAAACATGACATTTTGAGGTCATTGAACTTATAAAATATACGTAAATATTATTGAACTTGGAAAAATCACGACATTTATGTTACTTAACTTATCCAAAAATATAAGTTCAACTCACTCCGATTAAAACAGAAATTATAAAAGAGTATGCTTCCTATAAGTTCAGTAACCCAAGTGAACAAAATGAAAGTATAGTACTTTAGGCGTCTTTTTTCGAAAAGTCTAGTAACATCTTTGTCTATTAAGTATTAACCCTTCATATGCCAAGTAAAAATACTTGAAAAGTAAAAGGTGTTAGAGTTTACTTAGACCGCCCCTTATAAGGGTGATAGAACGTGGCGAGCCAAAGAGGACGCATCCTCCTTTTTACAGTCCCTCCCTTTGACGCGTCTTCAATGGTTAAAATGCAAGACTCGGTCTTGCCAATGACAGAGTTGTGGAGCTTCTTCATGCACAAAATAAAAGGGCAAATTATTAAAAAAAAAAGTATATACTTTCCATGGTTTCGTCTTCAGGGTAGCGAACAAATTTTTTTTACTTTTGAGGGTATTTTTCTTTCAAATTTATCCTCTTTAGGGTATTTTGTGACATTTTTGCCCTTCGGGAAAAAAATATTTCTATTAGTTAAGAGGGGTAAAAAAAATCCTGAAATTTTGCAAAATACCCTAAAAAGGATGAATTTGAAAGAAAAGTACCCTCAAAAGTAAAAAAAAATTGTTCGCTACCCTGAAGACGAAACCATGACAAGTATAATACTTTTTTTTAATCATTTCAAAATAAAATAGCCAATGGGTCAAAAAATGAACCGTTTTTCATTTTACTCCATAAAAAAATCTTTAAACATTTATATCATTTAGGGCAAATGACACAAAAAGGCATCAAAGTTAGGGTCCATTTCCAATCAAGGTATCCAACTTTTTTTCTTGCATAAAAAGGTTCCCAACTTTTTTTTACGGATTTGGGTTTTTTCCTAACACTCGTTAACCACTAACCCAAGTTTTGGTTAAAAAAATTGATACATTTGTAAAATTTCGAGGACCAAAATTGAATATTTTATATTTCTTATTAATAATATCGGTTACATCATTTCCCCCTAAATTGAACATAAGTTTTATGACACTCATTTACATGATCTTTGGTTTTTTGGTAATTGTTTTTGTTTTACTTTAATGATCACGCATAAATAATGAGCTTGTCCTCTATATTTTCCTCGCTACTCCTGCAATTGCTTCGACCGTCTCTGAATCATCAATGCATAAAAGCCCCTTGTACGGAAAAACAACACCAATGAAACAAACACCCCAAAACCACATACCGCAGCAAACACGAAAAATGAAAGCATAAAGCAATGAACCCCATAACACGAACCACCTCCTGCTCGTGCTTCCTTGTCATAGATCCTACCAGCCACTTGCACAGAAAGTAAATACGAACCAAGAGAGTTAGCCGCAGCAATTGTGTTGAAAATAGTTCCCATATGCTTCATCCCAAATATTTCTGAAGTAATTGTTGGCATTAAAGACCACTGTGATCCATAGCAAACACCTATAATCATTGAACAAATGTACAAACTCCCACCAGAACCAATAATTAAGTGACCAACGACCATTGCTGCTTGTGTAAGTGAAATGACCACTGTGAACCATAGCAAAGACCCACAATCACTGATTTATTTTGTTTTGCCCTAATTTAGATTTTGCCCTAATTTGATTTTGCCCTAATTTAGAATAAATTTGCCCTAAATCTGAATTTGAGGAAGAATGTTTAACATATATAAAAACAATAATTTCAAAATAACCCTTCAGTTGTTATAAAAGTTTTAAATGTGGCTTGATTTAGAAGTTAACGAAATATTTAACGTGGTGTTAGGAAAAAACTCAAATCCGCCAAAAAAAAAAAGTTGGGAACCTTTTTATGCAAGAAAAAAAGTTGGATACGTTGATTGGAAATGGACCCTAACTTTGATGCCTTTTTGTGCCATTTGCCCTATCATTTATCCCTATAAATACCCAAATACACTTTCATTCCTATCCACAGTTTCAAACACATTCTTTCTTTATGCACTCTAATCTTCTCATCTAAACACAATGTCTCAAAAAACTCCCAAACCAAACACACAAAAAACACATCGCCAACAAAATGTTCTTACACCCAATTCTAATTTTTGTTTGAGTCACTCACCACTCGTTAATTTTCAACCCACGAGTTTTGTATACGAACCACAACAACAACCTATTTACCCATAAAATCCGTACGTACCTCCTTTTAATCAACAAATGTACCAACAACAACAACACATCCGAGATTCATCGTCACCACCAACGTACCAATCATAAAGTTCTAAACATTATTCTCCGGTTCAACCTTTTAGCGTTGATGAGGTAGAAGATTTGGATCCATTTTTTGGTAGTCAACATTATTCTTCAGAGTTCAGATCAAGCTTTAGGTGATCCATCCAAACCCGTTCAAGACGACTCTCTCGTCGAAAAGGTGGTGGTCGTAAAAAAAGGTGTTAAAAAGACGTAAAAAGGGCAATACAACTACAAAAGAAGACGCTAGCGTTCCATGGAACCAAAAGGAAGAGTTAGCATTGTGTAAAGCTTGGATCAACATGTCCAAAATAGTGCTAAAGGGAATGCTCACAAGAGTCATGGGTTTTGGACGAAGGTACTAGAATACTTTGAAAGGGAAACTAGGGAATATAGAAGAGGCTACGACCCTCAACTGCAAATGGACATCGCAGGTTCGTCCTAAAGCTGGTCAAATTTTCACAATTTACGATAATGTAAAAAGGAGGAACTATGTAGGTTAAATGACAAAGGTGTTGGGAACGAAGTTTTACTATTTTATCAAGTCTCGGTCATTTGTAATAAACGTTAGGTTGCTTAGTTATTAGTTACTTACATTTAGTTATGTTTTATGTGTAAAAGGCTTATGAAAAGCCCACAAGGCCTCAAGGCCCATGAATTGTAGCAAGGAGGGAGCTAGGAGTGTTGCCTTAGCATCCTCTCCTATAAATAGGACCTTATGTAAACATTATTACTTGGTTGGTTATTTGAATATCTTAAGAAAACTCTTGCAATTACTTTTCTCTCATTCTCATAATCATCCCATTCTTATATCTATCTCATTCTTGCTTGTGTGATATCAATATGGGTACCTAACAAGTGGTATCAAGAGCCTAACAATGATCTAGGAGTGTTTGGAGTTTGTGTTGTTTCAAATTTTAAAGCTTTTATCATGTTTTTTTGGAAAAAAGTTCATTATTTTTCTTGTTTTTCTTGGTCTTTAACACTTTTTTGATTACAAACTAGTGTTATAAACCTTTTCTAATAAGAAAGTTTCAATCTTTTTGAAGTTTCAAAGCTTAAAAATTCGAATTTGGTTTTTGTACTTGTTTTCTAACACACAAAAATTTTTCATAAAAATCATCAAGTTCGCAACTTTCTTCAAGTTTTGGTGTTTTTATAATTAGAAGTACAAGAATCTTGGAATACAAACTTCATTTGGGTGTGCTTTTAGCAAATTCAAAATTCTAGCAAACTTTCTAGAACACAAAAATTTTTCATAAAAATTATCAAGTTTGCAACTTTCTTCAAGTTTTGGTGTTTTTATAACTAGAAGTACAAGAATCTTGGAATACAAACTTCATTTGGGTGTGCTTTTAGCAAATTCAAAATTCTAGCAAACTTTCTAGAACATAAAATTTTTTCATAAAAATCATCAAGTTTGCAACTTTCTTCAAGTTTTGGTGTTTTTAAGCCTAGAAGTACAAGAATCTTGGAATACAAACTTCATTTGGGTGAGCTTTTAGCAAATTCAAAATTCTTGCTAACTTTCTAGAACACACTTGTACCATCTTTCTAAATCAAAAAATTTCTAGTACACATTTTGTACCAACTTTCGAGATCACTCCTCGTTGCTCCAGAAGTGTTACCGTTGCTTACTCGGTGTTTTCCTTGCTTGTATAAGTGAGAAAACACTTCGACTCGTGGTATACTCTCTAAATTGTATAATTTAGAAAGTTTTGGTGCTAAGTTTCTAGAACACTGAAAAGTTTCTAAAACACTGAAAAGTTTCTAGAACACTGAAAACACTGAAAAGTTTCTAAAACACTGAAAAGTTTCTAGAACACTTAAAAATTTCTAAACACACCTTCTACTTCATTGGAACGATCCAAGAATCAACTTTATCACACATCGTTACACAAGTTTCTTTCTAAAATCTTCTTACTATCTTTTTATTCATTTTTTTCAAAAAAAAAAAAAAAAAAAAAAAATGACAGGAAAATTTGAGTAAAATTTATTTTTTACAGGAGACTAAACGTTCAATTTTTACGCGAAATTCAAATTTTGGTACAACGGTGAAAATTTTGGCTCAAAATTCAAATTTTTAGGTCAATTCAAATTTTTTCGGTGAAATTTGGCGGCAAAATTTTTTAAACTCAAATTTTTCCTGTGACCTTAGAATTGCATTTTATAGTGATTTTCAAAATTTTGGAACAGAAAATTTTTCAAATTAATTTTTGGAGGGAAAATCTGAAATCACTATTTCGACCTTGACTGTGAAATTTTTGTTTGATTATTTTGATTACGTTGCAACAATCAAGGGGGAGAGAAATGTGATTTATAATGTCTCAATCACCATCTTCCAACTACCTTCCTCACCAATATTCTCATATGCAACAGTCATCAGCAACAGTACCATCTTCCAACTACCTTCCTCACCAATATTCTCATCAGCAATAGTATCATCAACGAAGTCACTGCTCCCTCATTCGTCATGTGCTGCTATTTGGTAATGAATCAAGGCCTCCAATCTTGCTACCAGGAACATATACTGATTGGAAACGGAGATTTCTACAATGGCTCACAGATCGTCCTGCTGCATATCTCATGCTTAAATCCATTCAAGATGGTCCATACAAAATGATATTTCTTGCTGACTCAACAGGGATTATGAGGCTACAAACTACTGCTGATTTGAATGCTACTGAACTCGCTAAGTACTATGCTGACCATCAGGCTGCATGGTCCATGACATTAGCCCTTCCCGATTCAATTTACATGAATATGGACTTTCAAGCCAGTGCTTATGAAATATGGAAATATCTTGAAGCTATGCATCGTACAGAAGAACTTCATCACATCAGAATGAAGCAAATTCTTGAATCCTGTTTAAGCATGAATCCTCTGAAGACCATTCTCCCTACTCCACCATCTCCAGCTGTTGACCATGAATCCTTAATTTACACTCCAAATGGTCTCTTCTTCAATCCTCCAAATGCACCTGAGCCTATCTTCATTCCACAGTACCCTCCTGCAACAATATATAATCTTATGCAATCACTTCTGCAAAATCTTGTGAAGCTTGGACAAGTATCTTCTGAGAAAGGCAAATGCGTGATGACTTCAACTTATGAATGCTTTAATACAATGGAAGATACTGATGACGAAGAAGATCTTATTGAACCAAGCATGGAATTTATGGCATATACGGAAAATATTGCAGATGTGGAAGCTCAAGATTATGATTCAACTTCACTCTCTGACGATAATGTTGAATACAATACCACACTTAGTCAAATGGAAGTTGAAGGGGGTAATCTCAATGCTGTTTTGCAAAGTGTCATGGGAGATATTCCATCTGATGATGAATATGCAGATTTGGAGTCCAATACAGCTGATTTGGAAGCCGATACAACAGATGTGATGTTAATGGCAAACATGTAGGAATTTCACATGAATAATACTGGTCCAGAGTGTGATTCTGATGACTCTGAAGATTCACTTATGAAATTGAACAAAGAAATGATGTTTAGAAGAATGGAGATCTTACAAATTATAAGTCAGGCTTTATCTAGTTCCCGAAATCAAGCTGTCAAGCGAGGTGAAAGAGTTGTGATACAAGGAAGAAATGATCAAAGGTTTGTTGGGAATGGTGAGAATATTGTAGATGTCGTTAATGCAGGTAATGAGGTTACAGTATTGGAAGCTAATTTGGTTGTCATGGAAAGCAATGGGACAGAATCAGAAGAGCAGGATGACAACAGCAGATTGGGGAATGATACAGATGCAGACTGTGCAGAGATCAAACCCTTTTATGACTCAGTGCCCAACTTTGACAAAGAACAGATGGATGAGGAAGATGTCATACCCATCTATGACACAGAACCTAACTTTGACAAAGAGCAAATGGTTGAGGTACAATCTACTGTTGATCATATTATGCCTGCAAATGAGAAACAACAATTTGAGCAACCTAACTTCAGTAATGAAGGAGAGGTTGACCAGAATGTTGTACAATGTCTTGACAAACGTTCTGAGTCTGAGTCCTTACCTGATAATCCAATAATTGAAACATCATACCAAACTATTAAGTCAGAAAACATTCTTCTCAAAAAGACCATTACCCAGTTTCATAAAGATTTTTCAAAACTAGAGGCACATTGCATCTCACTTGAACTTAAATTGCAAAACGAATCTCTAAATTCGGGCAACAATGGTCAATTTTTGAATGAACAAAGTAAACGTGTGGACACATTAGTTAAAGAAAATGAGCTTTTAAAAGGTCAAATACAAGCAAAGGTGTTTGCACATGCTGCATTGCAAAACAAATTAAGAAGACTGACTGGCCAGAGTGTGGATACTAAGTTTGTAAAACCAACAATCTTGGGGAAACCGCCTTCTTAAACAATCAGAAAATAATCAGTTGTTAGTCAACCAGCTGCGTTTAAATCTGAACGACCTAAATTTTCAAAATCTCGGTTTGCCTCCCAAGTTGTTGAGAAAAACAATTTGACAAAACCAGTCACTCCACATTCTTGACCTAAGGAAAATGCATCTGTGTCTGCTAAATCTCAACACGTGATTATACCTGGCTTATCTAGGATTAGTTCAACAACAGTGTCTAAAACGAGCATTAAAAGTAAAGAGTCTTATGACACATATGACATGTACAAGAACTATGATCTAGAAAAGGCTAGGAAAAAGGCGCTACTTCAAAAGGAATGAATTCTAGGTTCAAAACCTCATGTGATCCCTTCCACTATAGTACAGAACACTGCTAGTAGTAGCAAACCAAAACCTAGGAGTACTCTACAAACTAATAGGAATTGGCTAGCATCTAAGAGTAGTTGCGTAAATAATCATGATGTTTGTGCTTTAGAATATCTTCAAAAAGGAAATTCACTTGAAAAGACTCAATCGACTAAGACAAACAAACCCGTTGAACCAAAAGTCATAAGTCAGAAACCTAAGAAGTGGATCAATATAGGACGTAGGTTTTCTCAACGAAGTGATGCTCCCACATTTCATTCCACTACATCTAAAAGGAAAACATCTCCTAGATCTAACATTAGGTGGGTACCTACGGGTAGAATTTTCAAATCGATTGGTTTTAGGTGGATTCCTACAGGAAAGATTTTAGACATTTGCACCAAAACTAATGTGAACTCCACAACATCTACCCCTGAGGCTAGAATGAAAACCATCAGAATTGTCTGTTCAAGTGTCAAGAAGATAATTGACACTACATCTTTATTCTTGTAACATCCGGAACCCAATTACACTTGGGGATCCATGTTCTCTGTTTTGTCTCGTCTTTCTTTCTTTACAGATTCAACAGGTATGGCTTCGGAACAAATCAGTTTCGGACCCGAGCTTAATGGATTGGCTTCTGAGCACAACAGCTTAGGACCCGTAATCAACCGTTTAAAGCACTTCAGCTATGGCTTCTGAGCAAAACATCTTAGGACCCGCAATCAACCGTCTAAACTTTCCGGATACTTCGGCTAAACCATTGTCACTCTCTTGAAAGGAATTGGAAACCCTGTTTGCTCAACTGTTTGATGATTCAATTGAAAACCGTCCTCAAGAAGTCTCACCAATTTCCGCTGCACACCCTGAGAATATTCAACAACCACTGTTGAGAAGACGGTCCTCCAAGTGAATCTCCAACAACAGCAGGACAAACCGCTTCCAACTCTAGACAATCAGCTGAAGATCCATAACAACAATCAGTTCCACAACCTGCAGATTATGACGGAAATACGTTCTTCAATCCATTCGCACCGACTCCAACCGTTCTTGATATAATAGAGTCGTCTTCTCGCAATTTGGATCCGTCTAATATGCATACGTTCTAACAACATCACCCTTCGACACATCATTGGAATTAAATGGATTTGGAAAACAAGCTGGACGCAGAAGGCACAGTGATTCACAACAAATCTTGTTTAGTTACAAAGGGATACAGTCAATGAAGCATTGTATATCACTGTCATCAACAAAAGCTTAGTATGTAGCCATGTCTGCTTTTTGTGCTCAAGTCATTTGGATGAGAACTTAGCTCACGAACTACGGCTATGTATTTGACTAGATCTCAATGTACGGTGACTCAAAGTGTGCTTTTGCAATCTCAAGCAACACCATTCATTATTCCAAAGCCCAACAAATTGCTCTTCGCTACCATTTCATCTAAGAGCATGTCGAGAAGGGTATAATTGAATTAGATTTTGTGGGTACTGAATACCATTTGGCGGACTTGTTTACAAAGGCATTACCTCCATCAAGGTTTGTTGATTTAGTCCACCATATTGGTATGCGATGTTTGACTCCAGATGATTAGCAAAATTTTCTTAAAACCTAAGAGAGTCAAACATCAAACTCTTTTTGTAAATATTTTATCAAAAAGAAAATACAAAAACTACAAAAAGAATCTTCTTTCTCTTGTACAAACTTCTAATCTTCAAAACTATGTTCCTCCATTAAAACAAATTTTGCTTCACATTGTCTAAATGGAACATGTTTTGAGGGGGATAATTTTTTTCACAATATCATGAAGTTTGCACAACTTATAATAAGTCTTCAAGAAAAATTGTTTCTTCATCATTCACATTAAAAAACTCGTTTTCAAAAGGTTCTATGATATCTCGAATTAAAATGTGCAAAAAAAATGTTTCACAAAGTTAATGCTAATTCGAGGGGGAGAAAAGAAATTTTTTCGGCAAGGATTCCAAGTTAACCATGTTTAGACATCAAATGGAAAAGTAGTTAACATTTAATGAGTAAAGTTCACAAAAGTCTTAAACTTAGGTAAAAGGACATTGCATAAAAAAAAAGGCTCGAATCAATGTTTTCACAAATGTTCTCAAAAGTTTCACACATAATTATAAACCTCAACGAATCAGACTAACGATTTTTTATCCTCGATTTCTTTTTGATTGTTAGTTTCTAATTTCTTCATTGTTGTTGTCTAATCATTTTCTAAATGTTTCAAATGTTTTCAACGGTCAAAAAGGCATAATTAGAAACTAGGGTTTATGTAGTTATCGATTGGGGCATTTCTTTCGTTTTTTTTATGTGTTTAGTATAATTAATTATTTCATATAACTTTAGAGAACACTAAAGAATGCTCGATTAGAAACAACATAGGTTTAGAATCATGTGATTTAGGGTTTAAATATGTCGATGTCTTTGCTGCTTTTACTAGGGCGTTTGTTTGTTCAATATTCTTGCATTATAATGCTAACAATGAGTGCAAAGTCTCAAATCATAACTCCAAACCATGATAATAATTGGAAAATTTCGAGTGAAAGAATGAATTAATCTGTGATCTTGTGTGTTAATCTGAGAATTCTGAGCACTTAGGAAGATTTAGAATGAGTTTTTTTATTCATCCGCATGCTTGTTTGTGCCTGATGCATTTTCTCTGTGTGCACGTATATGTTATCCCATTGAAAGTCAAAATTTCATCAATTGTCAAAATGTTTCTTATAGAACATGTTTTGAGGATAAAGGGCTAAATGTGTTAAAAGGCTAAACTTGGAAAAGGATTCCAAATGGTGAGAAACAAATTTTTTCCAAACTCTACACTCTCGTTTTACTCCGGTAAAGCAAGTGTGGAGACCAAAGCAAAGTCGTTCAAAACCTTTCAAATTTTCACAATCTGGAATGCTTTGGCTACAATAAAAGAATGTTTCTGATCTGAACATCCCAAATACGGGAAAGTTTTCCATTAATCACAAAAACAAATCTTCAAAAAGAACCCATGTGGTTCAACTTTAGATGGAAATCTTCTTCTTCAGATTTTAAAACTCAAAAGAGAGACTCCGGGTCTAAAACAACTTTCAAAAGTAAAAGAGTTTTAAATTTCCATTGATTCAACGAGTGTTATTTCAAAATATAACAAAGATTTTTCGATCCTTGTTGGAATTCAACATCTTTTAATCGGATTGACACAACCCACAAATGGATTTCAAATTTTGGTTAACAAAGGCTTTCAGTCCTCAAGGTTGTTTTCTAATATGATATTCAAGCATTCTTTGTTGTTTAATACTTGATTGTGTTTTCTAAAACCTTGAGCAGAATCATCTCACGAATTTTTCAAAAAGTATTTCTTAAATACGATTCAATATTCTGCTCAAGAAGACTATCTCTCGAATAAACTTCATTATTTGAGGGGGAGTATTTTGTTTAATGAAAACTACTTTTGCATGAAAACAATGGCTTGTGCACACATAACAGTGTACAACCCGTTCTTGTAAAGAAAGGACCCTGAGGTACGCATCAGTGCCTCAATCCTAATATAAGGAGCGAAGGCTTCTTACTTTTGAGTAGAGTTAATCAAACATTTTCTGATTTTCATAACTCTGCTCAAAAGACAAATATTTCACCTCAATAAGAATTCACTTGTTGAGGGGGAGCCCTTGAAACAAAATCATCATTCTTGAAATCAAAAGTTCTTGTTGAATTCTCCCCATATGACTCAAAAGGCATATTTTAATCAAAAGATTGTCAAAAATATCATCTTATATGCTATTTTTGAGGGGGAGAAAAAGGTGAAAGTGATTAAAATATGAAAGTTCAATGTTGCTTAAAAGTCAAATCTCATGCGAGCTAGACTCAGATTCACCCAAGAATTGACGAAACATAATAGTTAATAATCGAAAAGACTTATCCTCGACGGGTTATAACATCAAGTTAGTTATTAGAGCTAGTTGTCACCTAAAAGCTGACAATGGAACTCTTTAACTAGCCACGTAAGCGTGTCTCGAAAAGGATTTGTCTTAGTAGAAATGTACCGTTTCGAGAAACTTTCTGTGGACTTGACCAGGCCGGGTAATAACTTCAAGCTAGTATAACTAGTGATGTAAGCGTATCTCGAATCGGTCTTGTTCACTGAAAGTGGATCAATTCAAAAAGTGCTTGCTCCTCCCTCATGTGCAAATTTATTAAATACTTATGAGCACATGTGAAGGGGGAGCCCTTCAAAAGTAAACACAAAACTCTCAAAGTGTTAAACAAAATGTTTGATAATCACAAACACTTTGAGAGATTTTCAATCAAAGGTTTCATGGCTATTGTCGGATAATCATGGAGTTATAAGGTGATTAAGATAGGAAAAAACCGTCCTATGATCCGCCAGAGCTGGAGGGATCTACCCAAGGACATCACCAATAGTTAGAATTAGAAGTCCTTAGGTATGATACGAAAAAAAAGGAGAAAAGAATGAAAGGGGAAAGAAGGAGTTGAAGAATTCAAAAGAAAAGTAAAGAAAAGGGTGAAAAGAAATAGCCCTTCATATGTTCAACCTTAGGGCAGACACCGGGTTCAATTCGTATGCTACTGGTTGTTGCTAAGGCAACGCCAGTATTGAAGATAAAGTCGTCATGGACCCAATGACGCAATGCACCAAACCTTCTAACCACTCAAGTTCTCTTAAAAGAGCTTGTTTCATTCTCACGGGGAACCAGTGTAATCTATCGACCTATCTCTTAGAGATGGTTGATATTGAAGCAGGAGACCCCTCCCTAGTCTCCGCATAGGAAACCTAATTGTGCACTTTTTGAGTCTAGAGCAATGAGATACATCAAAGATCTCTTAGGAACACTTAGTACTTCTACAACTGGTGTTCTACATCAATGGCACTAGCTGTAAATCATTGAGTCCTTCGCAGATCTTAGCTATCTGCCGAGAACATTTATGAGAGAAGTTACATAAGTAGTTCTCAATGATTGAACGGAAATCCTGCCAGGGTCAACATCAAACAGCCTTGAAAGCAGGTCACTTCGGTAACTCCTTGTGGGTTACGCTTAGTATTTGCGGTGGTTTCTTAGTGGTCTACAGTCGTGGAGTGATCCCCAGCGACTCACCCAGTCATTGAGCTACTTAGTAGGTCTTGTAAGCTCCTTCAGGGGTATCTGATGTGGGAACGACCTTGATAAGGGTTAGAAGGAGACTTCACACTATGCTTTTGACGATCTCTAATTCCTTATCTGTAAGTACCGGATGTTTTATTGCTAACTGTTTACCTGCAGGGACACATCATCTCCATGGCGACGGATTCCACATGCTCATACATGCATCTTGGAATCATCAAAAGCTCCCTCAAAGATCAAAGCAACACAAAGTTCAAAGAAAGATTTTACGCCAAAGGGAAGAATCTACAGAGTACAAAGACTAAAGATCATAAGTCTAAGAAAGGGAACTACGTGCATGTATAAGTAAAAGTTCAAAGATGTATGAGCATGTTGGAACGGCGGACTACCACCACAGACGCAGAAGTGATGAAAGGCAGACAACTTCATAACTTGATCACTATCACAACAACAATGAACAATGAACAAAGAGCGATAAATGATTTTATCTCATTATTTTTTTAAAGACGTCTAAAGCTATGAAAGTCAAAGATGAAGAAATGACAAAGACGTCAACCAACCGTGATGACCGACCCTTAGGGATATCAATCTTAAATTCCTAAGAAGCCTACCTTCTGAGTTTGACACCAATGTTGCTGTTTGGGAAGATAAGCCAGATCTAGAGACCATGAAGCTTAATGATGTGTACAATAACTTCAAAGTTATTGAACAAAGATTAAAGAAAGCTGGCAAATTAAGAACAAGTTCTGCAATTGGTGCTAAACCGTCAGACGATTATTGGTCAACCACTTGTGAATGGTCAACTATAATAGTCAAACAGCCTAGAATCAATCTCCGTGGAAGTATAGTGTTTCCCCGGGTCGTTATGTCCCGACGAGGTGTGAATGGTATTCAAACGGTTTCGTGATCGGGTGAATTTGGATGGAAAAGGGTTTGAGATTGATTTGAACTAAGGAATCTACAAGGAAATAGCTTAAATAAGCTATATGAATAAGACGGGAAACTAGGAAAAACCAGAAACGATTTAAACTTAAAAACGCGTACGTTACGTTTAAATAAAACGTAAACGTACGAAATAAAAAGTGAAAACGGAAATCTGAAAACACCCAGGGGGTGAAAATGACTTTTTTACAAACTAAAAGGTAAAAGAAAATTTTTAGAAAAAGAAAATTAATTTTCACACTAATTAATTATTTAACATTAATTAATTACTAATTATTACTAATTATTAATATTTAAAATACCTAAATACAATATAATATTAATTAAGCACTAGAAAAATGAAAATAAAATTTCTAAAATTATAAAATAACTAAAAATAAGTTTTAAAATTAAAAATAAGTGTTTTTGTCTTTTTGTGGATTTTCTATTAATTAATTACTAATTAATTATTAATTATCTAATTAAATTATTTTAAATTAAGAAAATTACTAAATGAACAGTAAAAATTCTAATAAAATTTATAAAATTATTTTATAACATATAAAAGCTATAAAAAATATAAAAACTAGGTTTTGCTTAATAAAACCTAATTATGCTATTTAAAACTAATTATTAATTAATTATAAATAAAACTAAGATTAAATCTAATAAATACTAAATGATAAAATAAAAATCTGAAAACATTATTATAAATACTTTAATATATGAGGAATTTAAGAAAAATATAAAATAGCTAAGTACTTAATTAAAATTTAAAAATGAAAATTAAAATTAAATTACATTAAATAGAAACTATCACTTAAAATTAAAATTGTTTTTTTCTGGATTTTTCTTTTACCAATCTATTTTACAACTAAAAACAACAAACTTTTATGAAAACAACTTTTTTATAAGTTAAAAATAAGCACTATGGAGCCCAAAAGCTATGACAGTTGACTTTATTTGACCATGGAAGAGAATAAGCTCAAACCAGCTTATGTGGGGTCCACTAGGGTAATTTCAGGTCCAAATAAGTTAGATGAACATGTGTGAGCAAGAAAAAGCATTTGGTTACCACTGAATAAGCAAGATGATCAAAATAAGCACTATGAAATTTTGTTTGAAACTGAAAAGTGGGACAGATATTAGGGCCTGATTCAGATGGGTCCCACAGGGTTGGAGGTCAACATGATGGTCAAACCATGAAGTCTACCATGGGGGGGGGGGGGGGGGTTGAGATGAACAAGTTTGGGGCAATGGTGACCACTGAGGGGGTCAGAAAACCACCACCAAGTGGTGGTGGTGGGCTGATGTGCAGCTGCACAGGGGAGGAACCAACCCTGCAGCCCACTTTGAAGGGCTGTGGACCCCACAATAAAAATCACAAAATTCAAGTGAAGGTGGGGACTTGTAGTAGAGGTGGGGGGTTACGAATCCTAAAAAGCTCATGGGCTAAAACCTCTCACAAAAATCCAGCTAGAATTGAGAAAAACTGAAACATGCAAGATTGACTTTTCCTAAGAACACCCAAGTTTGACTTTTATGAGTTTAGATTGACTCCAGTTGATTGTAATTGAACTAATAAGCTACCAAGAAACTAACTTAAGCTACAATAACTACTTCTACACCCAAATCAGTGGTATTTGGACTTAAATCCTCAACAGTGAAAGAAAAAGAAAGCTAAAACTGGGAATTTGACTTTTGAGCCAAGTGATGTTGGGTTTAATTGCTTCTAAGACCTAAGTTTACCTAGTGGAACATACAAAAACCAGATTTAACACCTAGGGATCAATGCACAGTGGTGAAGACCACTGTGCCAAACACTCCTTTAAAGATTGACATGGATATTTAGTGATGTAACTAACTATTCTAACTTATGAAACTGAAAATGGGGAACATGCTGTCATGAAATAAACCTAAATAAGCAACATCAAACATCAAATGCAATCATAACCATTAATCAGTAAATTATGCTAAGAATTGAATCCTTACAAAATGATCCAAAATGGAAGCAGATGAGAACCAAACCACAGACCAATACCTATGCTCCCCTGAGCTCTAACCCAAATGCCATCCAAGATACATCCTGCTTCAACTTCTTCTTCCACAATGAATTTTTACTCATGAATTATTTATTAGTAATTTTTGATGATTTTGAGTCATTTTAACTAAAACATGTTTCCAAACCTTCCTGAGCACATAAAAAAACTATGAATGACTATAATTGATCTTAATGAGTTATGGAACAACAACTTAACAAGATACAAGTGAAATTTTCAGTTTCACTTTAATTTGCCAAATCAAAGTTTATTAAATAACACTTGAAATTAAGCTTTAAGGAAAAACAACATTACACTAAAATGATGGGTTACAACTGTTTTTAACAAGAAAATACAAATGCTGATTGAATTACACTAAGAATAACATTATTAAACTAAAAACTACACTAATGACTAACTGCTTCCCTTCTTTGCTTCCTTCATCTTATATTTTGATCTTTTGAGCTTGTGGGACCCACTGGAGCCTTTCCCATCAATCATCTTGACCGTAGGATGTATATTTTTTAATCCTGGCCATTGGAGCAATTTGGCGCCAAAATCCATTTGGATTTTTCCTCAAATTATTGAAGCCAGGGGTGGTGTTTTGGAGTTTTCTTGTTGTTTGGTGTGCAAGGGGGAGGGAAGAGTGTTGCAGAGGGTGAGAGTGGGTTTGTGATGATTATGTTGCAGGGTAGTAGCAGGGGTAGTAGGCTGAGGTGGAGTTGGGGTGAGTTTGACCGAAGTCAAACTGAGGGGGGATTAGTATTATACGGGTTTGTGTTTGTTGTGGAGTGGGCTGGAATGGAGTGGGCTGGAATGGGGGAGTGGGCTTGGGTAGTGGTTTGTATGGTGGGTTGGTTTTGGTGGATTAGGATAGGGTGGGTTGTTTAGGTAATAATATGAATAGGTCCGTTTGGTTTATAACTTAAATTCACAAGGACCATTTTTGAAATTTTATGAAAAGTGAGGGCTGAAATGGTAATTCCCAAAATTTATTATAAGGACCAATCTTGCCTAGTTTAGATATCCAAAACCCATTTTTGCCATTTTGTACTTTTCAAAATTCCCGGGGACCATTTATGTCAATTTACCAAACTTAAGGGACCAAACATGTAATTTCCTCAAAATTTCACCCAAGGACTATTTTAGACACATTTTGATTTTCCAAGGGCAAAAAATGATTTTCCTTTCAAAAATACCCCACCAGGGACCAAATCCGTCAATTACTGAAACTCTAGGGACCTTTTATGCCAATTTTGGATTTTGAGGGACCAATTGTGTAATTTTCTCAAACTTTTTACCCAAGGATCATTTTTTCATAATTTTTGACTTTTCCATGCCTTGGTTTGACTTTTCTTTCGTTTTAAACTTCCAGGGACTAGTTTTGTCAATATTTGAAACTTGAGGGACTAAAACTGCCAATTGTGCAAACTTTGTTCGTTTTTCATTTGTTTTTAAACATTTTGCATCTAAAACATATAAAACACACTTTTGGGATAATTTGTGCATTTTGATGCGTATTTGGGTGTTTTTGAATGTTTTGGCAGTTCAGATACGATAAAAATGATGAGTATTTACACACTCATCAGGTTATAACATCAAGTTAGTTATTAGAGCTAGTTGTCACCTAAAAGCTGACAATGGAACTCTTTAACTAGCCACGTAAGCGTGTCTCGAAAAGGATTTGTCTTAGTAGAAATGTACCGTTTCGAGAAACTTTCTGTGGACTTGACCAGGCCGGGTAATAACTTCAAGCTAGTATAACTAGTGATGTAAGCGTATCTCGAATCGGTCTTGTTCACTGAAAGTGGATCAATTCAAAAAGTGCTTGCTCCTCCCTCATGTGCAAATTTATTAAATACTTATGAGCACATGTGAAGGGGGAGCCCTTCAAAAGTAAACACAAAACTCTCAAAGTGTTAAACAAAATGTTTGATAATCACAAACACTTTGAGAGATTTTCAATCAAAGGTTTCATGGCTATTGTCGGATAATCATGGAGTTATAAGGTGATTAAGATAGGAAAAAACCGTCCTATGATCCGCCAGAGCTGGAGGGATCTACCCAAGGACATCACCAATAGTTAGAATTAGAAGTCCTTAGGTATGATACGAAAAAAAAGGAGAAAAGAATGAAAGGGGAAAGAAGGAGTTGAAGAATTCAAAAGAAAAGTAAAGAAAAGGGTGAAAAGAAATAGCCCTTCATATGTTCAACCTTAGGGCAGACACCGGGTTCAATTCGTATGCTACTGGTTGTTGCTAAGGCAACGCCAGTATTGAAGATAAAGTCGTCATGGACCCAATGACGCAATGCACCAAACCTTCTAACCACTCAAGTTCTCTTAAAAGAGCTTGTTTCATTCTCACGGGGAACCAGTGTAATCTATCGACCTATCTCTTAGAGATGGTTGATATTGAAGCAGGAGACCCCTCCCTAGTCTCCGCATAGGAAACCTAATTGTGCACTTTTTGAGTCTAGAGCAATGAGATACATCAAAGATCTCTTAGGAACACTTAGTACTTCTACAACTGGTGTTCTACATCAATGGCACTAGCTGTAAATCATTGAGTCCTTCGCAGATCTTAGCTATCTGCCGAGAACATTTATGAGAGAAGTTACATAAGTAGTTCTCAATGATTGAACGGAAATCCTGCCAGGGTCAACATCAAACAGCCTTGAAAGCAGGTCACTTCGGTAACTCCTTGTGGGTTACGCTTAGTATTTGCGGTGGTTTCTTAGTGGTCTACAGTCGTGGAGTGATCCCCAGCGACTCACCCAGTCATTGAGCTACTTAGTAGGTCTTGTAAGCTCCTTCAGGGGTATCTGATGTGGGAACGACCTTGATAAGGGTTAGAAGGAGACTTCACACTATGCTTTTGACGATCTCTAATTCCTTATCTGTAAGTACCGGATGTTTTATTGCTAACTGTTTACCTGCAAGGACACATCATCTCCATGGCGACGGATTCCACATGCTCATACATGCATCTTGGAATCATCAAAAGCTCCCTCAAAGATTAAAGCAACACAAAGTTCAAAGAAAGATTTTACGCCAAAGGGAAGAATCTACATATTACAAAGACTAAAGATCATAAGTCTAAGAAAGGGAACTACGTGCATGTATAAGTAAAAGTTCAAAGATGTATGAGCATGTTGGAACGGCGGACTACCACCACAGACGCAGAAGTGACGAAAGGCAGACAACTTCATAACTTGATCACTATCACAACGACAATGAACAATGAACAAAGAACGATAAATGATTTTATCTCATTATTTTTTTTAAAGACGTCTAAAGCTATGAAAGTCAAAGATGAAGAAATGACAAAGACGTCAAGCAACCGTGATGACTGACCCTTAGGGGGAGATTTTTGGGAACGAAGTTTTACTATTTTATCGAGTCTCGGTCATTTGTAATAAACGTTAGGTTGCTTAGTTATTAGTTACTTATATTTAGTTATGTTTTATGTGTAAAAGGCTTATGAAAAGCCCACAAGGCCTCAAGGCCCACAAATTGTAGCAAGGAGGGAGCTAGGAGTGTTGCCCTAGCATCCTCTCCTATAAATAGGACCTTATGTAAACATTATTACTTGGTTGGTTATTTGAATATCTTAAGGAAACTCTTGCAATTACTTTTCTCTCATTCTCATAATCATCCCATCCTTATATCTATCTCGTTCTTGCTTGTGTGATATCAATATGGGTACCTAACAAGTATTGTTAGCCTTAAAAGTTATGTTATATTCGGGATTAACATCTCTTTCTATTTACAAGGTCTAGTTTAGTCATTAGAGCTAAGTTAGGCTTGTATTCTTGTATAAATACACCTCGTAGTCACAACTAGGAGGGTGAATGTCTCATTTTGTACTCATAGGTGTGTGTGCGTTTCTTCCTCCTTCTCTCTAAAATACACACACATCTTTCCCTTTCTTAAATAATAATACCATGTTTACTCTTTACTTTGTGCTTCCCCGACCCCCCGAACCACATGAATCAATAGTATTATCGGTCCTACAATTGGTATCAGAGCTACGGTGTTGTTATTTCATTGGATTTTGTGGTTCTTATCATGTGTTTGAAGCTGTTTTTACCTGAATTTTTCGAATCTGGGAAATTTTTTTCTCGTCCTTTATGGTTAACAGTTTCAATACAACTTTTTTTTTTGTATCTTTGGTCAAAAAGTCATGAGCTTTTATCAAGATTTACCTAACAGTTATGTGTCTTCTTTTACCTAGTTAACTATTAAGGTATACATCATTTTTTGAAGACTTTTTGTACCGTTCGTGAAAAAAAGTCGAAAAATTCATCGGAATCTGCAAAAAGAATCGCCGGAATCTGGTCGGAATTTCTTGTATAAGAAATTTTCGATATGTACTATTTTTCGAGAATACATTTTCGAAATGTACTAGTTTTCGAGAATACGTTTTCGAAATGTACTAGTTTTCGAGAATCCATATTTTTGAAATTTTTTACTTTCTCGATATGTCACGTTCTCGATAAAAAATATTCTCGATAAGTGTCAAAGTTTCAAAAATCTTTCAAGATGTAAAGTTTTGAAAATTAAAGATATGAAAACTTTTGAAAATATAAAGATGATGATGAAGACCTTTTAACCACACCAAATACCAACAAACTCAGTTGACCTCAACCTATTATACATCATCGGTCCACTGTCTTAAACGATGAAATAAAAAGAATAAGATCGAAGAAAAAAACCCACAGCCTCGAGCCCTCGACAAATCCATTACTACCTAAACCTCACTTCACTCCCCAATACTCACAATGTCAAACAATCAACTCGTACATTAAAGAAAACATACTTGCAAGATCTCAGCTAATTTCTTTTCGTGTTACTCAAAGACATATCAGACCTTCATAGTCCACAAAAACACGAAAGATATATCCTCATTGATCGTATACGAAGCTTAGCTTCAATAATATCCGAATATAAAAGACAAAAAATATAACAATCTTGTTATTTTCTATCCTTAATTTCGTTCAAGACCAAAAACAAAACGAATATTATATGTCGAACCTACCCGTGACCCTCCAAAGGATCTTGAAGATGATGTCCGTGTGCTCATGGTATCTCTTCAAAGCTAACTGATTATATCAAGAGGAAATGAGGATTACGGTTTATTATTCGGATAAGATTGATGTTTTGATCAGAAAACCGATTGAGATGGAGATGAGATGAGATGAGTTTGAGTTTGATGAGTTTTGACTGCTTGGAGAGAGAGTATTGGTGATGGAGGCGGATGATTAAATGTGTTTAGGGTTGTAGAAATGAGATAAACTAGGGTATTAAACCTTATACCGGGTACCGGGTATTAATTTGATACTGGATCGGGTTTATTTCATTTGGATTGGGCCCGTTTGGTTTTTGTTATATCATGTACTGCTAGGCTAATCCTAAAGTTTTAAGCATTGGGCTGAATTTTCTATATCACACGATTGAATTGGACCGGGTATATCACATGAATAATGGACTGGTTTTATCAAAAAATTATGTGCTGCAATGAATATATTTACCAATGTATTTTTAATGCATTGTGTAAATTTTTGGTATAAGATTTAGCAAAAAGATTGGTATTTTAGTTCTACAAATTTTCACGGGGATACAGATTGCACGGCTAAAGTTTTTAATGCTTATCAAATGTGACCACGGGGATGATTCTTTATTATTTATTTGGGTTTGAAGTAACGTTTGACGGGCGCGTGCACTTATTTCGTCTTCTTTCTTTCTTCCCTTCCGCAAAGATGACTTGTTTGGGCATATATTAATGTTGATGAAGACTTGGATATCTAGTTACATTTGTGATTCTTTCTCTATATACTCACAAAGTAGCTATCACTTTAAGGAGTTACGTTGTAGTGCTCAGTGTCTCAAGCAGTTGAGGATATGTCAAGATGGATTGTGCTTATTTCACTTCGTTAGGGGTATAAGGTACACCGTTCTTAGTCACAAGGATATTACAAGCTTAAGTCACAAGTATGGGGGATTTTACTTCATTCTCAAGTTCGTCATATCGGGTTATCTTCACACGTGGTTACTACAGTGAGCCGTCGTTTGATACAGGGGGTTGGTAAAGAGTTAGACAATTTCAAAATGGTATTATTAGTAGATTGGGTTTATCGACATCTTCTCACGGGCTGATATGTTTTATGATAAAGTGCTTCCAGTTAATGCTTCTCGTACACATCATTATGCTGATTATAAATCGCAACCATCAGGGGAGAGAAATGTGAACATCGAGGACGCACAACAAGTTCACGTGATTGGGTTTAATGATTTATGAAATGATTTTTGTCAGAGATTGGTTGATTCTATATCCTTATATTCTCAACTATTTCTACGTACTTCTACCTTATCCACCTTCACCAATTTCGGGCAACAAATTCAAGATGATCAGTGTTTCAACTTGTTACTTTGGGGTTATCATTTCATGTGTAAGTTAGGGGCTGATTTGTTATCTGTAAGATAACTGGAATGCATTTGGTGAGATGAAGATGTTGATATTTTGTTCCCCTGAATGGACAATCTTGAAGAGGGTCGAGTCTACAGTTTGTTCTACATTTTCTGCTGTGTGTTAGAAGACTAAAGACAGTTTGCATTTAATTAACAAAAGACTTCTTCTGATTCAGGGCATTCATCAGAAAGGTTGTCAGTTTGGGGGAGAGCATAAATTAAGGGAGAGTGAAAAGTCATACTTAATCTCTAATTAGATTTGCTCACATTGTTCTTCTGCAAGTAAAGAGATGGCAGCCGAGAAAATTCAGGAAGCTGAATGAAGCAATGAAGATTGAAGACCACTCTCGGAGCTGCTGCGCTTATGTTTTGTATTTAATTTTACTTGTAGTGAACGTTGTAAGCAATTCCCGTATAACATCACTTTTGGGGAGAGATTGTTAGCCTTAAAAGTTATGTTATATACGGGAATAACATCTCTTTCTATGTACAAGGTCTAGTTTAGTCATTAGAGCTAAGTTAGGCTTGTATTCTTGTATAAATACACCTCCTAGTCACAACTAGGAGGGTGGATGTCTCATTTTGTACTCAAGGGTGTGTGTGTGTTTCTTCCTCCTTCTCTCTAAAATACACACACATCTTTCCCTTTCTTAAATAATAATACCATGTTTACTCTTTACTTTGAGCTCCCCCGACCCCCCGAACCACATGAATCAATAGTATTATCGGTCCTACAAAAGGGGTGTTCGATAATGTAATATCTAAATATCGTATGACATATGGTCAAAAGTTATACTAGTTGAGCCGTGGAAACTTTCGAGAGAACATAAAAATTGGTAAGAGATAGAAATGCCAAAAGTTTACAAAACCTAAGTCGCTGCAAACAATAAAACAAAGACATCGAAAACCACCTCATTCAACACATTAGACTCAGCACATATTGGTTTTAATCTCAATGGCGAAGCGGATGATTCAGAGGATGAAGAGGTTTCGGTTCGACCAATGGCCGGAGACAAAGCTAAAAAGAAAGTGTCATCCGCATCCGTTCCATTGGAATCTTCAGTTGCTGCTCCCGCAACATTTGTTGATATTTTAGTCGATAAATGGAAAAACTTCTACTCGGGTCTTTTTTCCAAAAAGAAGGAAGTCCAGGACTCCTTTTTTAGATGAGACAACGACAAATGGAAATAGAATAGAATAAGTTTCAGCAAAGGCAATAAGAAACTAATCTACAACTTCAAATATTCATCTTTCAACAAGAACAATGCAAAACTATATATATATATATATATATATATATATATATATATATATATATATATATATATATCTTGTTCTATCATAGTCCCGATGACCATTTGACCAGAAGACAACAAGAAACGGTGCTGGAGATGAAGCAATATTTGTTGATATGTTAGTCTATAAATGGAAAAATGTCCACGAGAGTCTTTTTTTCCAAAAAGAAGGAAGGTCGGAACTCTTTGTTAATACAAATAATGTCAAAAGCGTTACTCGCATTATTCGGTCTTCTCGTGTTTTGATAACCACAAAATATAAAGGCATGTTACGTAAAGCTACGGTTTATAAGATTTTTAATCGAGGAAACTCGTTACTTCTATGTAGCTGCTTCAACATCACTTCAGGTATGAACAAACTTTATAACGTCATTAGTTAAGTGATCAAAGAATTTTATTTTCACCTAAACTTACATTTTTAGGTATTGACAAATCATTTTCACAAAAGTATTTTTGTATTTTTAAAGAAATGTTTTATTAAGAAAATAAATTCAAATTCAAACTCAAACTTTATAACAGCTAGTTTCCCCCCCAAATCAGTTCAGCCTGAACCAGATAAGTTTTCACCATGTCAGGACAAAAAGGGAGCGTTTTGTCGTGGTGGTCCCTTAAATAGGTCGACGGTCCCTTAGTGATAAAGGACCGTCTGGTATTTACGGGACCGTCCCTCTCTCTCTCCTGTCGTCTATTAATACTGAACTGTTGCACTTCAGAAACAAGACTTTCACACACACAAAACTTTCTGGTCTTTGTTCCTTTTATTCTTTGATCACAATAATATGTCGGTATATGTTTATAAGTGATTTCCTCTTCCGTCAAGTGCAAGAGAAGAACTCTCGACAACTATGAAGATTCGAGATGTTATAGGTGTCTACACACAAACGTAACATGTGTTATGTGATAGGATTTATATCATGTCATTGTTTTCCGAATTGTGTGTGAGTCGAGTATGGGGATATTTGTATAAACTTGGATGATGATGTAGTTCCAAGTATTGTATTTATGTGAGCTTGGATGGTGATGTAGATCCAAGAAGTCTTGTAACTAGATTAGTTCATGTATTTGATGTGAGGAGAGTGATGTCCTAACGTTTAGGTTATGATTTGTTGAGTCATTATGTAAAGACTTGGATCGGGGATGATCAAGTGTGTGAAGTGTGTAAAGACTTGATTCGGGTGAAGAATCAAGTGAGCCGTGTGTGTGAAGGCTTGGTTTGGGTGAAGAACCAAGCATATCAAATAAGTGAAGACTTGGATCGGGTGAAGATTCAAGATGACAAGAGTGCTTGTTCGTGTGGCCATGTGGGCCTTGGAATAGATTGGTTCTAGCTATGATTAGAACTCGACATTATGCTTAGTGTCGTTAAGCCTTGTGTAAGCATGTGTACGGATTGCTCATCCTGAAGGAGTGTGTTGATATAGTGATTGATAACTCTCGAGTGTGGTACTCGGGGAGTAGAGTAGGACGAAGAGTGAGCTTCGTGCCGAACCACTATAAATCGCCGCATCTCTTGGTTGTGCTCTTTCTTTACTCTTTACTTTACTTGTTTATTTATGTATGCTAGTAACTAAATTGATATCACATAACTAGTAGAATTCAACATGTTTGTAAATGAAAAATAACCGAACCTAAAACGGCGTAACGCTTTAGAAAACTAAAAAGAAGCGGTGAAACTATTCAACCCCCTTCTAGTTTCTACAATTGGTATCAGAGCTTCATTTATCAAGATCTTTAAAGTATACTGTACTTTAAAACTTGAATCGATCTATGGAATCAAAATGATATCTAGAAGGGTGTTATTTGAATTAGCCACCATTTTTCGAAAATGAAAATTTTGTCATTTGGAAAAATGAATTTGAAAATTATGTGAAATCAATAGATCATAATCTTTGGCCGTCATTTCAATTGATGATTTATAATCAATAAAAGAAAGTTTAGCTAATAAGCTTCTCATAAATAACTTGTGTGAAATATTTGAAGCAAAAATGTTGATTTATGAATCTTTGCCGAAAATTTTGTTTGATAAAACAATTTTATGTCAAATGGCAAATGGCATTTGGTAAAATAGTTTAAACATTCATCAAGGAAATGTTCTAGCCAAAGCTAATGAAAATGTGATATTAGAATAACACTTAGTTTAAGTGGAATCATATACTACTAGTTTGAATGTCTTCATTGTAGGTAATTTTGCTGACAAGAGTTTCTTGTGCAACCTTGTTGGTGTACCAATCTACTTGTTTTGATGTAATGACTATTAAGAAGACAATGTGCGGTGTTATGTGCTAATAAGGATAGCTAAAGGCCAAGGTAAGTCTTCTTACTAATCTTGACTAATATGTTTGTTATTTGATTGCTTGCTATATGTTCATGTAACTACATGATTAGAAATTACTTGCTTATATGCTTGATAATGTTTGTATGCCAATATGTGCTTGATGCTTTGTGTTGTTTAGACGCTTTGTCTAAATGCTTATCCTTCTTTGGATTTAAGCAAATTATTTGGAAAAACAATGGTCCTACCAAAATCATTGTTTATAGCAAATATGTCGTCAATCAATCACTATAGACGATGCACACTTGCTTCACTCTTTTTTTGCTCTATAGTTCTCGTCTATGACGTTTCTTGAAACTTACTTGATTGACTTCTAGCTTCCTCGATGCAAATCTCATCCTTAAATCTCATTCTCTCTTTTCTTCTGTTTCGACTCTAAATCCACTCTTTAATCAAGCGTATCGAGTCTTTCATTCTTCTTATGTCTCAATTCCACTCCATACCCATTCCTTAACCTACTCGTGCGTATTGAGTCATTTTCGTGTCTTAAAATTCAAAGTGCTATGTTCTAAAACCAAAGGCTTTTCATAAAGACCAAAACACTAAAAACCGTCCAAAACCCACGAGCTACTGGCGACGGTCCCTTTTCAATTGGCGGTCTCATATCGATAAGGGACCATCCATGAATTTTGGCCTACACCCCGTTTTTCTTTCTTCAGAACATCCAACAACAAACCAAACACCCCCTTTGCTGCAGAAGTGACGATTTTTGAACCTCACTCCCCAAAATCGTACTCACTCAAAATTAAACTAATTCAAGGCTTACAAATTCAAGATCATCAATCACCAACTCTTGCTAATCACTCCATTGTAAGTTAATTTATTCATTTCCACTTATTTAATTTGAATTAAGTCATTAGGGTTCATATAAACATTAAAATTAAAAATTGGGGATTCTCATTTATTTGTTAAATTAACAACAATTGATAGCAAATCCAAACAATGTTGCACTAATAATACTCAAATTATTAAACCAATTACCTTATTTTGCTAATTTTGAAAATGGGTCAAATATGAGATCATCCCCAATTCGAATTTGATGTTGTTAATCTTGTTTAATCACGTAACAAAAATGTAGTTATACATTGTTAATACATGTCAAAAACATTTTCATAACCATGCAACGAAATGAATCAAGAATTTCAAAATTAAAATGTACTATTATATATGGAGGTGTTTGGATTATATTACAGGCTAGTGAACTTAATATATTTCTCTATTTTCTTTTAGGAAGAACATGGTTAAACCAAATTGGGTTGATCACAAAAACTCTCGTAAATACATACCCATTGTCTCTACCGAATATCCTCCACCACTTTGCTATAATTTTCAAAGAGTCGAAAAACGTTACATGCATGAAGGTCGGGTGGTCTATCCGGACTTTGAGGACTTTAGTTACCTCGAAGCCATGTTGGGCTTAGCGAAACTTGAGTGTCTTTTCAAAATTAATGAGTCAATTGTTCCTCGGTTTGTCTTAGAATTCTATAGCCAATATAGGTTAAAGGTCGAATCCATGAAAGAATAATATATAGAGTTCGTTGTTCAAAACAAATTCTTTTCATACTCACTTCCTGATTTTGGTCGTATTCTCGATCTTCCAACCACGGGGCAATGCTCGTTCACTGACGAATGGAGCCTTGAGGCTCTTGTCAGAAGCACCCCCAGAAGTGGGAAATATGCTACTACTCCTCCCACTCCAAATGAAATCAGAACCTTCATTCTAAAATCTCGACCACCGTCTCTTACCCGCACTCATAGAGGTAAGAAAATTCCTATAGAAGAAAACCAAATTCTTACAAAAGAAATTGAAAATCATCTCAAAGCTATTGAGGAGGTTGTACATGAGAATGCTTTTTGTCTAGGTGGCAACAGAGATCATTTCCCGCGTGTCTCGGTCATATGCTTTATCGTGTTGCCAAATCGGTACCTTACAATCTAGCATTCTACATAATTAGGAGAATGGAATTTGTCACCAAGAAACCTAAGTTGAACTTGCCTTATGGCATGCTCTTGACTCGTTTGTTTAACCATATCATGGATGAATTTCTGGAACTTAGATCGGAAAAATATCTCATCCATGATCGTGTCATGTTTCCGGTCACTACTCACATTGAGCGTAAGACAAGGTCTGATTCAGGGACGAAGAGGACCTTGTTTCCCGAGTCATCCTCCGGTGCTTCATCCTCTCATCACATAGATGATGATGAACACATTGGTAATTCCAATGCTAATGCATCTTCTTCATCACAAAACCTCTTAAATGCCCTTCCTCAACTCCCTCAAAATCTTGACTCCCAAGACCCATCCGTGATCACTCTACTCACTCAAATTCTAGACGAGCAAAGGAAAGGTTTAAAGTCAATCAAGAATCTCCTCAAGAAAAAGAAGTAGTGAATGTCATTTGAAGAGAACTTTATTTGAAGTAACTTTATTTTATGACTATGTGTAATGCATCTTGAACATCTATGTTTATTTGTTCTAACTCTTTAGATATGTTAAATTGTTGATTATGTTTGGATTTGGATGTTATTATAAGATGTTTAGTTGGTGTGTGACATCTTTTACTGTTGAATTTTTGTTTATGCTGCTTTGTAACAAGTGGGAATGCAGTATATGTACAGGCTGCAGAAATGAGAAACTAGGCAAAAATCTGGGAACCTACTGCCGACGGTCCTCTAGCGACCTGGCGGTCCCTTAACAATAAGGGACCGTCCCTTATTTAAAGGACCGTCCTTGTGGGATCATGGATTTTTGCACTATTTTCTTCATTCTTGCAATCCTAAACCTATTACATGATTATCACTACCTTACCATGTTTAGATAAACATTTCTACATGCTTAAAATCTCCTAATGCATGCTTTGCCCAAACCACAATCATGCTTGATTATTTAAATCTTCATCATCACCCTCAACCTCATCACAATCATCTTTCAATCCTACTTCATCACCTACAATGGCTTTGTCCTCTACTTCCTTGCCAAAAACTAACAAAGAACCCACAACACAACCTTCAAACAAAAGGCCCAAGCTCAAAATCATTCGACCTCAAACCAATTTCATTGACCTCACACTCTATGACACCACTCCATCTCCTAAGTGACCACCATCATCACCTCAAGCACCAAGTGCACCACTCAAAACACCATCCACCAATGGAACATATCACTCTTCATCTAAGATATCCTTTAGCTCAAAGACAACCACATCACCTTTCTCATCATTTGTAAAAAACTTGTCACCCTTGCTCACCCAATCTAGTTCGAGTGCTTACACTCCATTCGTGAGTAATTAACCATCATCTCCCATTCATTCTATCTCATCTCCAAGAAACCAACATCCTCCTCCAACAAACCCATCAACTCACACTACCACATCACCAAATGGGCCATTGGAAAATACTCCTCAAATTCCACCATCTCCTCCACCCCTTGGTAATCATTTACCTTACTACTGTGTTAACAACCACACCTTGGGGTGTGCTTGTTGTTACCACACTTTTCATCTCATTTCTACTATTTAAGATGAAATACACATCATGTTTGGTCACATTGAGTTTCTTCTTGATCAACAAAATGTGCAACCAACTCCCCTTGCTTCAATGCCACCATCGGCAAATCCTTCAGCTCCATCTTCATCCTCTCCATCATCCACTCCATCCTCCGACTAGATATTATCAAAAATATAGTCATGAATAATCAAGTGGAAATTGTGCTTTGGACCAAACATGCAATGGGAATAAACTAAAATTATCTACTTGTTGTCTTAGTTAATGATTAATGTTGTTATTTCTATGATATGGTTGTTATGAAATTTCTTTATGGTAGTCATTGTATGCCTCCTTCGGATGAAATGAATGAATGATTATGTTTTAAGTTATGATAATATGTTGTGTTATTAGTCATCGTTAAACATGAAAATAGACTAAAAATATCTAACTTCAAAATGGGAAGTAACTCAAATCACAACATACCAGCCAACTTGGAAGCTTACTGCCGATGGTCCTTTAAATGGACTGACGGTCCCCTAATCAATAATGGACCGTCCCCCTATTTACGGGACCGTCCCAGTAGTGCTCAGAATTAACATTCTATTCTGTATTTCTCTATCTGATTCCTGCACTACATAATTGATTTCACATCCATATTATCTTCTATATATGTATATGCATGCATGTGCTTTGTTCTAACTCTGTTTTGTAGCACATCACCATAGCTCGATTCCCCGATGCCCTCATTAAGGGGGAACACTTAGCTAGGGGAGCTTGTATTTCGTTGATCACTCCAACGATTATCTTTCAAGGGTGCTCGTGTCTTCTCTTCTCAACAACCACGACACACCATTTTGATTCTACAAAAAGGGGGAGAAGTAACGGGAAAACTCATAAAAAATTTATCAACGCACAATTTTACTTGAAATGAGTTTATATTTTGTAATCATCAAAAAGGGGGAGATTGTTAATACAAATAATGTCAAAAATGTTATTCGCAGTATTCGGTCTTCTCGTGTTTTGATAACCACAAAATCTAAAGGCATGTTATGTAAAGTTATGGTTTATAAGTTTCTAATCGAGGAAACTCGTTACTTCTACGTAGCTGCTTCAACATCACTTCAGGTATGAACAAACTTTATACCATCATTAGTTAAGTGATCAAAGAATTTTATTTTCACCTAAACTTACATTTTTAAGTATTGAAAAAACATTTTCACAAAGGTATTTTTGTGTTTTTAAAGAAATGTTATATTAATAAAATAAATTCAAATTCAAACTTTATAACAGCTAGTTTTCCCCCCAAATCAGTTCAGCCTGAACCATATAAGTTTTCACCACATCAGGACAAAAAGGGAGCGTTTTGTCGCGGCGGTCCCTTAAATAGGCTAACGGTCCCTTAGTGATAAAGGACCGTCTGGTATTTATGGGACCGTCCCTCTCCCTCCTGTCGTCTATTAATACTGAACTGTTGCACTTCAGAAACACGACTTTCACACACACAAAACTTTCTGGTCTTTGTTCCTTTTATTCTTTGATCACTATAACATGTCGGTATATGTTTATAAGTGATTTCCTCTTCCGTCAAGTGCAAGAGAAGAACTCTCGACAACTATGAAGATTCGAGATGTTATAGGTGTCCACACACAAACGTGACATGTTGGGAATTACATATTTGAAGATTACAAAACCTACAAGCAAAGAATGAAGAAAGAAGAAACAATGAGGACCTAATATGTAATAGTTAGCTTTCGTAGGAAGCTAGGGTTTGTAACCTCCCTCTATTATATAAAGAGGGTAGGCGTCTAGGTTACAAATCATTCATTCATAGCTAGTCTCTCCAATGAGAGTCTAGAAACACATAGAGCGTTAGTAGTAGTTTAGTAGTTGTAGTAGTTTTTATATTTCAATAAAGAAAACCTTATTAGTAATGTTGATTGTTCTTGTTCTATATTCCGCTGTGCTTAATCAATGTTACTAATCCTAGAAGAGCTTAAACGATCTTTAACAATCATCATTCTTCTGGTATAATGGTTCCAGATGTGTTGGAGTTTAGAGGAAGACTTTTGGATGAGCCTCAAGCTAAGAAAGCAAGGTTTCATGATTCTACTGCTCAACCTGCTGAGTCTATTGGGTCTTTTCATGGTGGTCAGGAGAATGTGCAACTTCCTTCAGTTTTGCCTCAGAAGAATGATACTCCTGATGCTCAGATGGATGATATTCATTCTGGTTTTCATCATGATACTGCTGAATCTCATCATGATACCACTGAAGCTCCACATGATGTTACCAATGATGCTTCAGAAGATACTCCAATTGAGGTACCTGATGATGATGATTCTGCAGATGTTCCTGCTGATACTTCCACACAAGTGCCTAAAGAAGAACCTGCTGATGGTCCTTCTATTCCTGTTACTGGCACTAGGAGAAAGACTAAAGCTATCAAGAGAAAGGCTCCAAAAGATATTCCTTTAGAGGATAGTACTACTTTCTTTGATTATGCTTCTGATGATGGTCAAGACCCTGTTGTATGGGAGAAAATTGTGAAGTGGGAACTGGTTGATTCTGAGCTTGGTCAAGGTAAAGTGAATGTCATCACTAGACAAGATGGAACTACTAAGACATTCTTGTTTCTGAGTCAGATCTTACATATGGTGGACAAGCAAGATCTTCTCTCACTTTATGATTGGGTTATCAAGTACTATCAAATTCATTCCCCTGATGACATTGGAATGTATTTGATGGGTGATTTGAAGATTTTGTGTGATTCTTATAAAGGTGATTCTGGTGTAAGGTTTCAAGTCTGGAAAGGTCAAAAGACATGGGTAGTTGAACATTGGAAGTTCTTTCCACTTCCTAATGTTCATATGATTGTTACAACCACTGGTAAGACCTTGTATTGCTGGGCTGATGTTCTTTACCCTATCACAAAGGAAGTAATGCATCTCATGCTGGAGACAAAGTTATCAGTTCCTCTGGATATGACTGAAAATGATCTTCATCTTGCTGAACAATTGGTAAGGTTTATCAGAAGAAGCATTTTGACCAAGAAGGAATTAGCAACCAAGCATGGCATTCAAATGGATTCATATCTGCAATGAGTTGATCTTGGTATTGTATTGTGTTGTCTAATTTTTATTTTTTTATTTTATTTTCTAGTTTAAAAAAAAAAAAAAAGTAACATTTTGTTGTATAGTCTTGTATTTATTGACTGCAGGTTTAGTTATCAACTTACCTGATGTTGACTATTCCATCATAAAGTTGGCTAGTCCAAAGGGTACAGCTTTGGTAAAGACTCATCAAATCTGTTGATAGCTGTAATGGTTTGCTTAAAATCATAGGGTTTTCAACTCACCCATGCTTTATTGTTGAGTAGTTGAAATGGTTGTCAATTGACCATGGATTTTTCCTTTATGGATTCCAAATAATTGGCTAGCCCATATGTATATGGCTTGTGGTAAAGGCTGTGGAAAACCATATTTGGTATTCAATTGACCAAGATGATAATTCATCAATAATTGACTAGTCCTGAGCAAACAGATACAGGTAAAGACATCTCAAATCCATTTATAGCTGATGATTTGCTAAAAATCATGTGGTTATCAGTGTACCTTTGAACACTTGGCTACTCCAGTAGTGATGGCTATTGGTAAAGAGACATCAAATCCATTATTTTCAATGATTCACCTCTCACAGGAGTTAACACACCTGGATGTGATGAGAATAGTATGAAACTTATATGCTTTGATGTACATTTAGTCTTGTGTTGCTGCAAAGAATGGTGTTTTTCACTTGGTTGCTGATCATAGAGATTCTGCTTATTAAGACTCTTTGCTGCTGATGTTTATTCACAATCCTCTGATTTATGTTATTCGTGCTATACAAAGAAATCTTGAACTTAACTATGTCAAATTCAAGATTAGGGGAGGATTGTAAGGAATTATTGAAAATACTACTGATAGATACTGCTGACAGGTTCCCGCGGAAGGCTTAGTGACTTTCTGCTGATGACTGGTTCCTGCAGACATCTAGAGATCCTACGGATAGAGTTTAACCGTGGATATAACTTATGTATTTTAGGACAAGATATGTAGAATATCTTTTATTAGTTTTTCATTATTCGTTTCTTGTAAGAAAGGTTAGGGTTTCCACTAGTATATAAGGAACCCTAGGTCATTGTAATAGTAACAAGTTTTAGTACGAAGTTTTATTAATATTATCGATCCATAGAGGATCAAGTTTAGTAAAAAAAAAAAAAAAAAAAAACCCTAACTGATATTGAAGAATTTGATCGCTGGTATACTCATATGGTTTGATGATGACACGACTTTGATTGGTACTGTTGACGGTTACTGATGCATTATTAGTTCCTGCTGAAGCTTTAATTGTTTCTGCTGAAGCTTTAATGGTATCTGCTGAAGCTTTAATTGTTTCTGCTGATGACATTTGGTTTCTGGTGATGGTTCTTTCTGGTCATTCCTCCTGATTGGTTCCTACTGATGGATTCCTGCTGATACATACGGTTCTTGCTGACTTCTTTATGGTTCCTACTGGCTTGTTGTATACTTTTTCTTTTGGTCAGTTTTGGTTCCTACTAGTCATGTGAGATTACTACTGGTTAGGGAGGATGGTGTTATCAACCATTATCAGTTCGTTGAGGAGACTACTTGTTGAAGACATTTGATTATAATTTATTTGCTGTTGTAGTTGAATTTCACAGGTGCGTGTTCTTATCATATCTCAAGGTGGGTGTTACACTTTGGAGATAACTTGTTCGTGCGTTAATGATGTGACAAAGACTTGATGAATCTAGTGGAGGGGTACGATCTATCTTATTGTGCTTAATGCGTACATTTGCTATCACTTTAAGGAGTTACGTTATTGTGCTCAGTGTCTCATTTAGTTGAGGATTTGTCAAGAGGTCGCGGTCTACTTATACTTTTTATGGAAGTATGAGTTTGGAGTCACGTGGATAGTGCAAGACATAAGATGCAAGTTTGGGAGATTTAACTTCTTTATCAAATCAGTTATAGTTGATTTTCTTCATCAGTGATCACTCCCTGGAGCCTATTGGATTAAAGAGATGGCAAGTATAAGTTTAAGGGGAAGCTTATTGTTAATATACTTGATCATTCTCTTACACTTTGTGTTGATGTGATTATTTTGATTCTGCTGATGCTACTTACTGCTGATGCTAGTTACTGCTGATACTTATTGCTGCTGCTCGTTACTGCTTATTAGTAAAAATAATAAAAAAAAAAAATTATTATTATTTTGTTTTTGATATTTAATTCTAGGTCCGAAGACGCCCTTGGATCTTGGACGACGTGTTGGTTACTTTTCTTCATTTGGCTTGGTGTTCACAGGTTGTTGAGTACATAACATAATAATGTTGTGCGATGGCCGGGACCACACACATTATTATATTTTGATTTGGTTTGGTACCAATGGACGGTTATGGCGTGCGATGGCTGGGACCACACGAATAACTGAGGTGTATTTAACATACTTGTTCGCACTACATCAGATAAGGATATTTGAAGCCGATTAAAGTCCGAGATATGCATCACTTAAGGGGAAGCATTTACAAGTTGTACAAGACCGTATTAGAAGATTACAAAAAGGGGAAGAATAGTTATGATGTGCAGCTTATTATTGGTGATGATATTGTTTCTTCATGCAGATTGTTTTGTAATATCAAATAGGGGAAGATTGTTGGGAATTACAGATTTGAAGATTACAAAACCTACAAGCAAAGAATGAAGAAAGAAGAAACAATGAGGACCTAATATGTAATAGTTAGCTTTCGTAGGAAGCTAGGGTTTGTAACTTCCCTCTATTATATAAAGAGGGTAGGCGTCTAGGTTACAAATCATTCATTCATAGCTAGTATCTCCAATGAGAGTCTAGAAACACATAGAGCGTTAGTAGTAGTTTAGTAGTTGTAGTAGTTTTTATATTTCAATAAAGAAAACCTTATTAGTAATGTTGATTGTTCTTGTTCTATATTCCACTGTGCTTAATCAATGTTACTAATCCTAGAAGAGCTTAAACGATCTTTAACATGACATGTGTTACGTGATAGGATTTATATCATGTCATTGTTTTCGTACTTGTGTGTGAGTCGAGGATGGGGATATTTGTATAAACTTGGATGGTGATGTAGTTCCAAGTATTGTATTTGTGTGATCTTGGATGGTGATGTAGATCCAAGAAGTCTTGTAACTAGATTTGTTCGTGTATTTGATGTGAGGAGAGTGATGTCCTAAATTTTAGGTTAGGATTTGTTGAGTCATTATGTAAAGACTTGGATCCGGGATGATCAAGTATGTCAAGTGTGTAAAGACTTGATTCGGGTGAAGAATCAAGTGAGTCGTGTGTGTGAAGGCTTGGTTTGGGTGAAGAACCAAGTATGTCAAATAAGTGAAGACTTGGATCGGGTGAAGATTCAAGATGGACAAGAGTGCTTGTTCATTTGGAATAGATTGGTTCTAGCTATGATTAGAATTCGACATTATGATTAGTGTCGTTAAGCTTTGTGTAAGCATGTGTACGGATTGCTCCGCCTGAAGGAGTGTGTTGATATAGTGATTGATAACTCTCGAGTGTGGTACTCAGGGAGTGGAGTAGGACGAAGAGTGAGCTTCGTGCCGAACCACTATAAATCGCCGCGTCTCTTGGTTGTGCTCTTTCTTTACTCTTTACTTTACTTGTTTATTTATGTATGCTAGTAACTAAATTGATATCACATAACTAGTAGAATTCAACATGTTTGTAAATGAAAAATAACCGGACCTAAAACGGCGTAACGCTTTAGAAAACTAAAAAGAAGCGGTGAAACTATTCAACCCCCTTCTAGTTTCTACACTCTTTTTTTAGATAAAACAATGGCAAAATAGAAATAAAAGAAACGAAGTTTCGACAAAGGCAAGAAGAAATTGAGCTACAACGTCAAATGTTCATCTTTCAACAAGAAAAACAATGAAAAAAAAATATATTTTGTTCTATCATAGTCCCGATGACCATTTAACCGAAAGACAACGAGGAAGGGTGCTGGAAATGAAGCAACAAATCAATGAGAAATATAATTTAGACTATTAATTTAATTTTTTAATATTTTTTCATTTGTTTCAATTATTAATGTAATGTTTTTTTTTATTATTAATGATATTTTAAGTTTAGTTTAAAAAAAACGAAAATGAATAATAAATAAAAGTTGATGGTGAAGTTGGTTGTAAGTAGAGAACTTTTTGACCATGACTTTCAAACACAAGAAATATATGCGTGCAACTTTTTGACTAAGAGGATTCACACAAATTAAAGAAAACCAAGTGGTGTAGGGCGTGTTATTGCCCTATTACATGACCCTATGGCTCTAGTCGACACCCTTCCTCACGCTATAGGGCCTCGTGCTAAATCCACCAAGCCAAGTTATACGACTTTTTATTTTTTCATATTTGTAACGATTAGATGTGGTTTAAAAAAAGGAGATGTTGGGGAAGGAATATATCCCTTTTTTGAAGAGCAAAAAATTTCATTTTACCCATTTTTTTAGCCTTTAAAGTTTCTATAAATGCCGCTTAAATCTTCTAATTTTTGCACACTTCTACCTACACTGCTGAACAATACTTCTCGTTACCTTGTGGATCCCAGCTATGATCATTATGATGTTTACTTTCAAGACGATGCGAGTAAGTATACACGGATTTTCAAGCTTATGAACAATTTCAAGCTTTAGGTAATCATGAAGCTGAGAGTTCGGGTCCTCATACAAGGACATTGACATCACGTGAACGAGAGGTTGCGACACAAAGGTTTTTGGAAGATTTTTTTGGCGACAAAAACAATCACCTGAATACCATAGAGAGGAATTTTAGGTGAAGATATCGTGTGAGTTCAAAACTTTTTAAACAAATAGCCAATGATTACCAATTATAATGTTGAACCTCTTCCCAAATAGTTCCATTTTATTAAACAATGACTGGATGCTTTGGGTCATTAAAGTATGAGTCCTCCCATGTAATTCACATCGGCCATACTCCAATTGGCATACGACAATCACCCGATGCATTTGACGAGTACTTGAAAACTGGTGAACATTGTTCATGTGATTGTTTACAAAACTTCATTAAATGGATATATATTTTATACTTAGAGGAGTATTTAAGAACACCCGATTTAGTGACATCCAACATACATACGCATTGCACAAGGAAACACATAGACTCCTGGGAATGCTCAGGAGCATTGATTTTATGCATCGGGAATGGATAAAATATCCGAAGGCATTACACGGGCAATTCAAGAGGTGTAATCATAAATACCCAACTCTAATGCATTAAGCCATTGCATTGGATTAGGCATGCATATTTTGTTGTTGCTGGGGAAAATAACGACCTCAATATTCTATATAGTTCAAACTTATTTCATGACCTTATTAACGATATTGCTCCGAAAGCTCCATTTGTAGTAAATGAAAAAACATATGAAAAATGTTACTATTTAGCGGATGGAATGTATCCTCAATGGTCCATGTTTGTCAAAACGTTTTCCATTGCAAGAGGTGAAAAACAATGAAGTTTAAAAGAATTTAAGAAAGTGCAAAAGAAAGATACTGAACAAGCTTTCGAAATCCTACAAGGTCGTTGGGAATTTTACAATAACCCACACGTGGTTACGAAATCAACGTGTTACGAAGAATCATTCATTATTGCATCATATTATATCATATGATATTGAAAGATTAAGAATTCACGACAAGTGAGTTTAACAAATTGTATGTTTCTCCACAACCGAATTTGCAATGTACTTGGGTAGAAAGATGCAACATACACCAAAGGAAATACAAATAACTTCGGGATAAGAGAATGCACAACGACCTTCCACAAGATATGATGGAACATCTATGGAACTTAATAATTAAATTGTGTGTGTGTATGTTTTTTTTAATGCATCATTATTTATTTATTTATAATTTAAGGAAATGTGTTGTTTTATTTGAATTAAAAAAAAATAACTGTAGGGTCCGGGGGTGTCCTATAACTTAAGTGATGAGAGGATACTGTTTTGTTGATTAAGTTATAAGTTATTAGTTATATGGGGAATGATGAATGACCGCACTTTTTGTTATAAAATGAGTCATATGGCTCATGGGAACCTAGCACTCTTACAACTTATTTGTAGTTATAAATTCTACTAAATTGTAACAATATTTCAGTTCTATTCAAATATAATAAGTACCTCCGTATTAATTAAAGGTAGTTTATTCTTTTGACCAAATTATTTACATTGCATAAATGAATGTACTTTGTGATATTTTATCATGTCGGATGTTATTAAAGTGCTGATGAGATCAAATAAGTACATATTATTGGCATCATTTATCCTATTTAATTAACTTGTTTTGTATTGTTTTATATGAGAATCGATACTTAATTGTTTACTTTAGTAATTCTCAGGTAAAAACAAGCAACTGGTGAAAGTTGATGATTTTGGATGAATTATGGAGCTAAATGATCAAGATTGGAAAAGTCTACTGAAACCCAGGAGATGCGTCGTATCATCCTCAACAGATACGCCACAACATCATACTTAGATGAATTCGAAGACCATTGCCTGACTTTGAAGAATGCGCCGCATCTAATTACAACATGCGCTGCAAATGAAACTTTGGTCAATGAAGGATAACCAATTTGTTCTACTCCAAATACGCCGCATCTCATTTGCAACATGCGGCGTATTAGCTAAAGACTTCACCAGAAACTATCCAAGATGTTAAAGGACATGAGCCGCATAGAGAAACAAGTTACGCCGCATCTGAAGGCGGTGTACGAATATTCCAAAATATAATAATCTTGGACCCTACACGAAGTTAAGTAGATGCGCCGCATCGATCCTCAGACAGAAGCTATAAATACCCTAAGACAGATACGAATTTTGTGTGCAACAAAACCCTAAGGATACAAATCCAGTCGAAGAAGCATCACAAGACACGCCCCAAACGAAGATCTTAGAGTCGTAAGAAGGTCCTGCATGTGTATAATTCATTAAGTAGTTTGTTTTATTGTATTACTAAGCTTTAATCCATCAGGATTGATGGGCTTGTAGCCACCATACTGCTCCACTTAAAATTGCTTTCCCATCGATTAAAGTTTATATGATGTTTTTTTTGGTGACTTGTATTTGTGTATTGATAACCTTTGTGTTTAGTTGAGTCTTCTGGGTTACCATACCTGTTCCTCGCCTACTTATCTAGCGTCTAGAAGGTAGGATAAACATAAGTAATCATCAAGAGTTTACTCGCCGATATTTAGGATCCAACGAGCCAGATTAGATTACGATACTCATCATATAAAACTAGCAATAAAACAAGTGACAAGCTACTTAACCATAGGACAGGTCTTCAACGTGTTTCTATATTCTATCTGTGTACGTGATTGCTCTTCACTGATTTGTTCTCATTAGTTTTACTTTTATGTTTAATTCAAATCCGTGCTAGTCTCTCAGGTAACCCCCTTTTTGTAGATTAGATTGTAAAACTAACTTAGATATTAAAATACTGATCAAATCAACTAGATATTACGTTCCATTCTTAGTGTTCGACACTCTACTTACCACTATATACATATTGATCGGGTACACTGCTCGTTAAGTGTGTGTGTTAGTAATAAATCAACTAAATATAAATTTAAAACTTGAAATAGGCTAATCACCCTATGCTACACTGACATATCGCATGCATCAAGTTTTTGGCGCCGCTGCCGGGGAATGAATTGTTAATATCTGTTTATTTGATTAACATTTTAATTAAATTCTAACCAGTAACTTTGTTGTATAATAGTTTAGATTGCATTCATTGTATATTTTGCATATTTTATTTCTTATTTGTTTGTTTTCTTTATTTTCTGTAATTTTAGTTTTCTTTATTTATTTTTCTTTTATTTTCTTTTCTGGTATTACTGTTGTCTACTGTATTTTGCTGATCCAAACGATGCGACACATCTGATTTATCAGATACGGCGCATTGCGTTTTTATTTTATATACATCGTTAACTTAAAAATTCGAAGTACGGCGCATCTATCCCCTAGATATGATGTATTTTGTTTTTAACCAGAAAATTTTCAAAACCCTAATGAGATACGACGCATCTGTTTTGATAGTTGCGGCGCATCTATTTATTTATTAAATTACAATTTTTCGAATTTATTAAACTGAGATACGTTGCATCTGTTTTTTCATATACGACGCATCGTTTTTCTGAATAAAAGTCTGATTTAATTTTTAACGTAATATGATACGGCGCATCGACTGCAGATATCATCAACTTTATTTTTCGTATTCCGTTTTTATTACTTGTTTTATGATATTATACTTCATAAAACTTATCCTACTGATGCTTTTGTGCTGAATCTCAGGAAGTGCATGACTCGGAGCTCTGTTAAAGAACTTACCAAACCTTTCAACGATCCTGAAAAAGCTTTTCATTCACTTAAAAGGCTTTTTAACGCAAAAGACTTTGATCTTCCGAGCCCAACTGAGCTCGACTACTTTTCTGATCAAGAACCATCTGAAGAAGATGTAGAAACTGAAACAATGACGGAAAACACAACCCTGGAGGAATACATGAACAAGACCCAAGAGGACTATAGTTCGGGAGTTGCTAAACCAAAGTTTGATGATGATACTAAGTTTGAGTTGAAGGGTCAATTTCTTAAGGAGCTTAGAGAAAATGCTTTCAGTGGATCAGAGAATGAAGATGCCAATGACCTTGTGGAAAAGATCCTTGAAATTGCAGATTTTTTTACTACCAAGAAACTAAAAATTGACTAAGTTATGCTTCGTGTTTTCCCTATCTCTCTTACAGGAGCCGCTAGTAGGTGGCTAAAGAATGAACCTGCTGGTTCTATTGACAAATGGAAAGACTTGAAGAGAAAATTCCTCAAGCGATATTGTCTACCTGCAAAGACCGCTAAAAAGATGGAGGTTATCAATAACTTCAAGCAAGAGCCCGATGAAACTCTTTATCGTTCTTGGGAGCGATTCAAGGAACTATTATTGAAATGTTCTCAACATTATCTAACCCCTATGCAGGAAATAATATTGTTTTATCAAGCATTGGACGTGCCCACTAGACAGCAGTTGGATTCTAAGGGAGTTGTACCTCATATGAGTGCAGTTAATGCTTGGAAAGCTATTCAAGATGCTGCTGATCATTCTCAAAAGTGGCACGATGGAACCTCTATTAGGTCTAAAATCAGCACTAATTCTAATGGTTTTGCTGCAATTCAAGCTCAATTGGATAAGCTTAGTAGAGAGATAAAGAAGAGAGATGAAAGAACTTATGCTGCCCAAGTTGGATGTGAAAAGTGCCAAGGCCCCCACTACACTAAGGATTGTTCATCAAAGAATGAAGAAACATTTGAGGAGGCCTACTACACACAATTTGGACAACCATTCCAACCTTCAGGAAGATTTAGGGAAACTGCTCCAGGTTATTATCAAAGAAACAATGGAAATCCCTCATATCAAGAAAGGAGGCAGACTTTGGATGACACCTTGAAGCAGATGATGGCCG
This sequence comes from Artemisia argyi, assembly GCA_030686995.1. Lineage (NCBI taxonomy): Eukaryota > Viridiplantae > Streptophyta > Magnoliopsida > Asterales > Asteraceae > Artemisia > Artemisia argyi. The sequence continues at coordinate 138,397,012 of CM060677.1, forward strand.
ATGCTGCCAAAAGACATGAAGAGAATATTGCTATGATCAAAGAAATCCGAGCTTCAACTGATGCTACCACAAGAAAGCAAGGAGCTTCGATCAAAGCACTTGAGCAACAAATCGGTCAGATGTGCAAAGTACTTCAAGAAATGGGATATGGAAGTCTACCTAGCTCAACTAAAACAAATCCAAGAGATCATGTCAAGGCTATCACAACTACCGAAGAAGTCATGCCTAACATACCTTTTCCTGGAAGATTGAAGAATGGTGATGTTTTGAAACCCCAATATTTCTTTAACTCTTTAATCAGTGTAAGGAGACTGATCAAGGAAAAATCAAGGATTAAAGAGGAGATCAAGGCTGCTATGAAAGAAGAGAACTCTACAACTGACTACAACACCTTGCCTCATAAGAAAAAGATCCAGGAAGTTTTACTTTACCCTGTTCAATTAATAACATGTCTTTCAATAATGCATTTGCTGACTTAGGAGCTAGCGTTACTGTTATACCCTTTAAGACATTCACTGCCCTAGGCTTAGGAAAATTAGCACCACCTAAGCTACTTTTTGAATTGGCTGATAAAATGGTAAAACGACCTGAGGGGATTGCTAAAAACGTACTAGTTAGAATCGAGAAGTTTGTGTTCCCCATAGACTTTATAATACTAGACATGCCTGAGGATATTAAGATTCCCTTAATCCTTGGACGACCTTTCTTGTCTACTGCTCATGCTAAAATTTATGTGTTTAAAAGAAAAATATCATTACGAGTAAGGGATGACAAATTAGTCTATAAGTGTGAAAATCTGGTTAAGAGCATAATTAGGAACGTATATATGCTAGGATAACACGAAAGAATGGATCTCGACCTAGAAGCTAGATTTATGGGAGAAATCTTAGTGGAAAACCGATCACTTGAATGCTATGATGGAGACTATACTGAATTAAATGATCTTAAAACGCCATTAGAGTTCAATGATCGATTTATGAAAGATGATGAACCCAAAGAAGGAGAAATTATGGATATCCCTATGGTTAATGTAGTGAACACTAGGAATTATGATGAATTTGAGGGGTATCCTAGTTTTTGTGATTACGGTAGAAGGATCCATGTAGATTGTGCTTACAATTTACAATTTCCTTGCATGATAGGTTACGAACAAGTTAGCTCTAACTTCTTTCCTATTTTACCAATAAATATGATGTCAAAAACCTTTTATAATTCTATTATGAAAAAGAAGGTTGAATATAGAGGAAAGAATGTGGTCGGAGCCTTTATAAATGTGCCTATTTTTGTTGGAAGATTTATTGTTGTTACAGATTTCACCGTGGTGGAAGACATGGATGCCTATCATGATAAAGAGACGGGTGATGTGATTGTTGGCAAACCATTTTGTAGGGAGATTACTATTAATGCCAAAAGATTTGAAGGAAGAATCACCTTTCAAAGTGGAAGCGACATTATCACTTTTATGATGCCTCACACTCACCCAAGTTTTAAACATGCCACTAACAAGTATTGCTACAAATTTTCACTGTTTCTTTATGTAGATGAAAAAGACGAACAGAATGGGATCAAGTATCCATATCAAAAGATGAAGGGATTCTACGAAAGAGTGTTGAAATTGGGACCTGAATATGTCCAATATGATTTGATTAGCAAGTATATCATGAAATGGCATTTGGGCGTTAATGAAACAAAATAGAAGCTGAACGTGAGTCTAACTTGAAGACTCTGGAATAAAGAAAAGTGCTTATCGGGAGACAACCCGGATTTATCTTTATTGTTTTTTGCTGTCGAGTCTGTTAGACCTGTAGCAGATGCGGCGCATCTCCATCAATAGATGCGGCGTATCTACTGCACATGTCATATCTGTTTTTATTTTTCTACATTTTATTTTCTGAACTATAAACCTTCTGTCAGTTTATCTAATGCGGCACATCCCTGGTTAAGGATGCGACGCATCTAATCTTTCTGACCCGTACCAATTCCAGGCTCGATACGACGCATCTTCTTCCATAAGATGCGGCGCATTGACTGACCTGATGATTCACAGTTTTATTTTTATTTCTATTTTTATTTTCTAACCACTAATGAATTTTGTCCAAGTATTGATCTTCTTAAACACAGGTGTATAATTGGCGGTATTTATATTTGTCTATAATTTCTGTGGATACAAGAATAATGAAAAGTCGAAAGCCTAACATCCACAGAAATTATTGCTCGTAAACACATAATGAAGGATCAAACCGAGCAAATATCAGTGGAGTTTTTCAGTTCTAATTCTTTTTAAATTCCTGTTTTTAATTTCAATAAACAACGGGGATGTTGTTTAATGATGAGGCGAAAAATGATCTGTTTTTAGGGGGTCATTTAAGCCCGGAATTGAATTTATTTGATCAAATATTGCTCTAAATCGTTCCTTTTGTGATTTTAGGTACTTTGGGAGTGAAATCTGGAAAAGGAAGTAATTCGGACGTTTTTGGAGCATAAAAGTGAAGAAAACGCCAAAGACTTAATTCTCCATGCTGGGAACAGTGTGTGACGGCGTCAAGAGGAAGAATTTGACAGCGTCAAGAGTAAAGACCATGACGACCCAGTACAAACATGAAGGCGTCACAAGTAGAGCGTCAAGAGTTAAAAGTGTGACGGCCTGCAAAAGTGGACTACATGACGACGTCAGATGTAGACCAAGGCAGTCTGAGGATTATTTTGGCGGCGAGATGACAGCGTCACCCATTTGTTCTTGACGCCGTCAGCCTCTAATATCTATATATAGTTTTCTAATTTTAATTCATTAAAGAGGAACAAGTTTGGAGAAACCCTAAGGCCGAACCTTGTACAAATTTTACAGCTTTTCAAGGGTTTTCAACCCTTGAATCCTTACATGTGTTATTGAGATAAGTCTTTTCTTAATTCAATCAATATGTCTATGTGTTGGTTGTCTATATCTTGTGCTTGTCTTGATTCCACCATGCTAGGCTAGATTTATCTTGTGTTTGCTTAGATCTAATGAAACCTAGATGTTGATTATGTGTTGATTACTTGTTTATGGTTGTATTGGATGAATGATTTCAATGTTAGGCTTAAGAAAACTGGCAGATCTCCATTGTGTAACATACTTGAACGTCTTAGGAAACATGAACCGATGTGTACTAGGTTTTATTGGTTGTATTTAATGCATGAGTAAATTCTAATGATCCCATGTTAGGAGCTTCTTAGCCGGCTCGACATAGGAGTGAAGTAGGCACTCATAGGATTGGGGAAGTAAGTACGCCACCCCATGAATGGTATTAAGGAATACAATCCGTCATCCACGTAACTATAACAAGTAATTAACGTGTAAAAGATATCTAGGGAGTAGTGAAATCTAAGTAAACACATTTCTCCCACTTATTGCTCACAACCTTAGTTTAAATTAGTTTATTTTCATTTTTAGTATTTTATTTTGATTGCATCTTAGTATTGGGTTAGTTGACTAGCAACTAATTCCGCCCAAAATCCTTCAAACCCGATATTTTTACTTGCTTTCTAACAAATATAAAAATACAAAAAGAATTATCCCTCATCTCTAGAACTAGTATTTAGGTTTTCTAATCCTAGCGACACTATTCCTAGCTGAACGATCAATCCCCCGGTACTTGTCACTATACTATACTACAACGATCAGGTACACTGCCTGGTGGGGGTTGTAAGCTTCTCAAGATCCCTTGAGAGGTAAAGCCTGGTGCAATCCCCACGCATCAAGTTTTTGGCGCCGCAGCTCGGGGAATAGTTATTGTCTAGGTTAGAATCTCTTTTTATTAGGTCTACTTGCTAGATTCCTTTCTAGTAAGATTTTATTTTCTATTTTTAGGTTCTCTTTAGTCTATCTTATTTCTTTGTTTCCTTTGTTCGTAAATTATCTCGATGGATAACAATAACATTGATCGTTTGATTCCTGTTATTCGTGTTTTTCGTCGTAGGATTTTCCAAATGCCCGCCCCAATCCCTTTAGTGGAGAATGAGAACCCACCTAACCTCTCGCCCAACCACCACTTTGACAACAATTCTTAGTTAGAGGAGTCTGATCATGATGATGACCATAGGGCTAGTCCTTTTTACTATTCAGACTCCGACGAGGATCTTGATGATGGTGATGTGATTAATGAGAATAGGACGGAAGAGGAAATAAACCCTCTTAGGTATGTCGACCCTAGAACAAGGATTGAGTGTGATAGTTCATTCAACATGCAATTTCCTTGTAAGATCGGATTTAGGAGCTTTAACGCCTATCTTAACTCATCTCTCCCAATGAACATAATCTCGCGTAATGAATATAATAAAATCATGGTAAATGAGTTATAATACAAAGGGGAAAATATTAATAAAATTCTAGGATTACACCCAAAAAAGCCTTTATATGTCATGTATTATTAAGTAACTACACTGGTTAGTTAACCCCCGTATAAACCCTTTGTTTACTCTCATTTTTAGAGTAAGATACCTCTAGAAAAACCCGTAGAGCCATTCCTTTAGGTTTTGTACACCTTGTTATTATGTTTTTCGTTACACCTTACACCTTAGCCTACCCTGTAGATTTAAGTCCGTGGTTAGTTGCTTAGGCAAAGTGTGTTTCCTTGCGTTACCTGTGTTCGTATGTGTCACACCTCGTAATTTCCGGTCATTTTCCAAACCTCGACAATTTACTATTCACAAGTTACTATTCATCATTTACTATTCATCGATCACTATTCATCGTTTTCGAGGTCAATTTGACATTCTGAGAAGCGTTCAGAAATTTTACTATTCACTTGACACTATTCATTTTCGGAAGAAAATCACTATTCACGTGCATTATTCATGTCATCGTAAATTTAGTTTACGAATGTTCAAATTCGCGAACCGTATTGGTTCAGGAGCGAATTCATGCATTATTATCAGGGACATTTCACACGGACTAGAAATAGTCTGCATATCATTATTAGGGCACTTGCATGCTATTCCACTCGTAGGATAACTAAATTAATACTTTTGGTATTATTAACGATTTACGTACGTTTATTTTAAATAAACGCTAATACGCGAACTATAAATGTGTCTAACATGTCCGACACTCCCGACTATGATCCCAATATATTTTTATACTCACTTCTATAATATAAAAAAATTGTAATATTAATTTACCCGGTATTTTGGAAATTTAACTATTACGTATCGTACGTTTAACTTAATAACGACGGTTTTCACCAAAATTAAACAATAATCACCCTAACTCTCCGTACTTGTACCCGGCATATTTTTACAATTTTTACGACTTTATTACGTCCCGAATAACTTCAATAAAATTTATTTCTAACAAACCCGGTACCCGATTAAACCTAAAACCAACTAATACTACACAATCTTACCATTAACTCACTAAATAATTACCCAACACAAACCCCCTTTTCCCTCCTTTGTGAACCGGCCCCCCCCCTCCTAAGCCATCTAATGAGCTAACTTCACCAACTTAATTTAATGCTCACCAAACATTTGTCTAAGTATAAATTAAACTTTTCATCCATTTTAATCACAAAAATCATTTTTACTAAGGCAAGCAAACTTTTTTCTCTCTTTTCTCTTATGGTGAATTCGAACTAGGGTGTTCAAGGAGCAAGAAGAATAAATTTTACAAGATCTTGGTATAAACTAGTTTATATAATCATCCTTGTTGGAGTTTTGAAATAAAAACTCAAGGATTAGTAGGTTTTTATCATCTAAACTCTCTAAACCATCAAGTAAGTATACAAACTCATTTTTATGATTTTTACAAGTTATTATTATGTTTATATAATTTTCTTACAAGATCATATACATGCATCAACTTGTACCACTCTATTTTTGTATATATAAACTTTGAAGTCCTAGAAATGGAAACATATGAAACCCTTGTTAGACCTAGTGGATTGATGATGTTTAAGGATCCATGACACCCTAAGAAGGTGTATGGTAGGATTAGATTAGCTTTGTGGTGTTTGAAAGTGGTTTGATGGAGGATGGAACTAGTTTGGAGACTTGAAAATGGTTTTTGAAACAATAAGATTACCTACTGTCCCTATTTTAATTTCGTGGGAAAATCAGTAGATGGTGACCAAGTTTTGACCAAAGATTTAGAAAATACATTCAAAAACGAAACTTTAGGCGAAAGAACGGATTAAAACGAGTTTATAACGAAGGAGATACGATTTTTGCAAAATTAACGACGAAAACTATTTTTACAAAAACTGCTTGCTGTTTGGCAGATTTCAATGGGTAAAAAGAGGCATTTAACGTAACCTAGAGGAGCCGAGTTATCAAAAATATATTAGTATATACAAAGACGAATCCGTGGACATAAAGAACAAGGAAAACGAGCTTAACACGACCAAGTTATAACCATTCTAACATCGTCAAACTATATCTATATATATATATATATATATATATATATATATATATATATATATATATATATATATATGGACACAAATAAAAATAATAACTTACGCACTAAACGGTATATTTTCTAGAAAATATTACTAAGGACTATTTTCTTATCAAATGAATACGTATGACCTAAGAGAATACTTATACGACTTAACGACGTATTTCAAAGTTTTCAATACAAGGAATTTAACGCTAACATTTTCTTACGAGATAACACGACAAGTTATATACTTCTATATATGGACAATTTTCCTAAGTATGGAAACTATTTTACTATGACGATAACTAGTAGTTCCAAATTATGAGTGGTATGGGTATCATGTGCATGTGCATTCATTTCATTACGGCTTGATCTTAATTAGATCGCGATTATTCATTTAGGTTGCGGCTAGTGTTCGCGCCTCATTGTCCCGACTACTTTTACATCATTGTACCATCGTTGTACCATCCTTTCGAGGTGAGTTCTCATAGCCCCGTTTTTAGTACTTATTTGATTTTAAATCCCACGGGGGAGAATACATTGCACAATTATATTATTTTTGTACATGCCCAAGTATTAAATTCCATACATTGCTTAAGTTGGTAGTACTATCACTTCAAGTCCCCTTTATTATCATGGACCGTTAATTATATTGCCAAGCGAGAGTGAGTGGATAGATCTATCGAGGGTGACTCCTCCATTCGTGTTTGGGTTGCTCCATAAGGAAAACGAATGCATTTCATGTCTGAATATTTAGAGTGCCTGATAAACACTCCTTTGGGGCAAATTTTAGTTCGTCGAGCTTCGGTGCCATGAGCTTAAGAGACAATGTAGCACTTTTGACATTTTAGTACTTTACTTTATACTTGTGGCTTATTGTACATACGATTTAACTTATAAACCTATGATTATTCACCAACTTTATGTTGACCGTTTTCGCAATGTATTTCTCAGGTTATTAAGGTAGCTCATGTTGCATACATTTGGACCTTCATGGAGTCGCGGAGTCGACGCGTCTCACTATATTTTCTGCACTTATGAAACGTTTGATCTTGTTGAACTTATTTTAACTATTTTGGCAAACTCTTTTGGGACCTAAGCTTTGTAAACTCTGAATGAATTGATGATCAAACGCTGTATTTTCTAAACGACACTTTAGGTCGTTCAATATAACGGTAAACTATGGTGCTATGACAGTCACTCCCAGGTATTCCATTCCGCTGCCATTCAGGTATTTTGGGGGTGTGACAGATTGGCATCAGAGCTAAGGTTATAGCGAACTAGGATGTATCTTGGACCCTAGACTATAACCACATCATCATAGCATCTCATCTTTTCATCATAGGTGCATATTCACTATACATGTTGTTTTACGCACACACTGTGCAAGTTATTCATACCCATACTCATATATATATGATTATATTGACCTGGTTCACAAGTGACATGTCTTCAGATACCCACGCTGTTATCCTTTCATCGGATTCCGACATTGAAGATGCCTTGTCATCTTCCACTACCATTATACCACCAGTTACACGTACACCACCATTAGCACTATTGAATTGTCATAAGAGCGAGGTTCTCATTCAGCCTATACATAGAATGCCGTTTGGTAGAGTATTCAGACTAAATTTTAATGGACTTATTTGGATGCTTATTACAAGGGAGATAGCATGTTTTATTTCCTTCACTAGTAGGACGCTTACTACTTAGGTACTACCACCATCATTGGTTACTAATTACACTATTGGTCGTCCCATAGTGCGTACTTCAGCTTTACCTCTTAGATGTCGCGAAATAGCGCGAAAGAGGGTAGTATCCCATTCACTATTATCACCATTATCTCTTAACTCACCACTGGGATTTCATCGTCATCAATGTTATTCTCATCCTTTAGAATACCACCATTGTCAGTTTCCTTTCCCATTTTCACTTGCCACGAATTAGATAACATCTTGTGGATAATACCAAGATTACGGACTCAACAGGAACATCCGCAGGTTCCTCAAGAATGGTTTAGAACCTACGCTATCTAGAACTTGATCGATGTACAACTACAGACACCACTTCAGGACTATCCCGACCTTATGATGCCGTAAAACCTGATTTCACCTAGAAGGACTACAGGAAGTCTTTAGACTAGACTTATATCCTTACTAGCTTTTACTATTACCCTAGCCACGAGAGGTGTGGCATAGTTCGAAGAAACTTGTAGTATTTTGATTTATGTACAAACGGAATCACCAAGTATTGACTCTACTATAGGGGAATGGTTGTGCCATCTATGATATTGGCCCATATAGACCGAAACCTTCATGTATTATATTCATGTGTTATGAATATGATGATGTTATTACCTATAGATTCTCATGGACTCTTATGATTTGATGGAGATAGATTTAAGCAAACCACTCCAAGCATGACGCAAGCCGCTGTTGGACAATTCATTGCCAGGAACGTAACTACCACCCTCACCAAGGAACTTACTCACGTGGAATTTATGGGTTGTAATCCCTCCTCCTTTAGCGGAAATATTGACATAAAAGAATTTCTCAAATGGTGCGAAGAATTAGAAACAATCTTTCAAAGTGGTGACTGCCGTAAGGAAGACAAAGTTAAGTTCGCCACTTGCACTTTTCAGAAGCATGCCCAGAAATGGTGGACTAAGTATGTCCAGGTAGTAGGAGTTGATGCTGCTTACTCACACTCTTGGGAGAAACTAAAAAGGATGATGAGTTTGAAGTTCTGTGTGAAAAGCGAATTACAAGCAATTGAACAAGAAACACTAAACCTTACCATGGAAGGAGATGATGTTGTCAAGTATACTGCTTATTTTTATGATTTTGATCGACTAGGCTCTGCAATGGATGAACCGGAAAGCAAGAGACTTGAAAGGTACGTCGGAGGACTTTCTCCTGAAATTCGTAGGATGGTCATCGCATGTGAACCCAATACCATGCCTGAAGCTATCCAGATGGCAATCGAAACAAAGGAACTCATAGTTCGCGACAAGACATCGGGAGACAATAATAACAACAAGAGAAAGTGGGACGGTAATCTGGATGCTAATGCTTCTCAACAACCGTTTAAGATACAACAAGTGGTGGAGACCTGTGCTGTGGGGTCAAGCCAAAAGAAAAGGTATGTTGGTAATTTACCCGAGTGCAACAAGTGTCAGTTTCATCACAAAGGATCTTGCCCCTCTCAATGTAAGAACTGCCAAAAGCTTGGACATGAAACCAAGGATTGCAAGGCTCCCACCCTCGCAAAGCATCAGAAACTCTCGGTAACCTGCCGCGAGTGTGGAGTAGTGGGACACTTCAGGAGTGAATGCCCAGAGTTGGGAAGCCAGAATTGGAAGAAGAAGTTTATGTTTTAGTTATGTGAACCATAGGTTGAGCCCTCTAGGGTTGTACTTTCTTTTGGTACTTTCTATAAGTACGTTGATGTAACCTAGTTATATTAAGCACTTTCCTATCTAATGTAATGACTATCTTTTGTTACCTCTGTGATAACCGTAGCCTTTGTTCATTCCATTTTCTATTGCAATGGCACAATTTTCAATCATTTAGCAACATTATACCATTGTCTTATTAGGGATTTGACCGATTTCGTATTTGACGGATTAATAGATTATTACCAATCCATAGGATTTACCCATGTATCCGATAAACCATTCAACGAGTTTTATTTCAAACTATTTTACTACCTTATGGGGAAATTGTTTTTACCGAATTTCTAAAATAAGTCGTTTTGTTACCGTACTATAAACTGATTATCCAATATGACGCCAAATATTTACTATTATTACGCGAAACAATTTTTATATTACTTTGGAAGGAAATAATTAGTATACCATTTTTAATAACAACGCGTTGAACGCCATCTAAAGCTTTTGAGAAAAATAATATTATTTTGAGTAAATCAAGCATCGCATCATTAGTCCTCAACTATACATAGCCTGATCACCTATGTATACTTCAGGAAAGATTATGCCATGAAGGAAATAGTTACTTTACAAAGTATTGTTAATAACAATCTTCATCCAAAAGCGTTTTAAACAAATAAACTCTTTTATGAATATTTCTTTCTGACAAATTTTCTCTGGATACTTACCCCACCTGTCACACACTTAGTCATTAAGTTAGACTTTCCATTGACTTCTTTGGGAGAGACTTCCCATATTAAGTACTAGGAGGATTCCTCGATACAAGAAAAACAATAAAAGGGTTACGAAAACTACTAACCTAGAATAGAAGTATACACCAAGGCAATTTATAGCTCAATAACAGTTCTAAGATGCCGCTGGACCATCCGACCTACCATCTCTGACCTAGTTGTCCAATTTATTATTCAAGGGTACTAGTTAGACTGATCTACAGGATCAAACACATTGTGAAGGTACGCTAAGCAACACCATGGGAATAAACCAAGCCTCCTAACCGATACTGTAAAGTGTTTGAGTTAACATGGTCTCATCCATACGCAAACTTCCCTGCAGTGAGTTTACGACAAGAATGATTGATTCGAATTATGGATATCGATATAGATTCCCCTAAAGCATTATGCTCTTTAGAACTTCTGGATAACCTCACCTATACATCGAGAAAGGCATCAGACTCAAGAATATCTCCCCAGCTACATGTGAAGACAATACGGAAATTCATCGACATTGTATCAATTGAAACCCTCATATTGCCAACATGATGGCAATTTCAACGATAAACCATCTCAAGACTTAAGTTGGTTGAATACCTAGGCTTGTAGTTTTGCCAGATAACCACCAATAGGTACCGTCCAATATCAGAAACCGAACGTTAGACATCTATGCATTATGCGAACATTGCCTATCCTACTATTTTATCCTTGTTAGTATTTTCACTTTATGTAAAGTCGATTTAAAATTTGTGTTTATACAAATCACATATCTCGTAGAAAATAATTTTTGAATTGCCTATTTTGAACAAATACGATCCTTTTAATCAATATTTAGCTAAACCATTGTACAATGGGAAATATATGAACATCAAACTTTGGTAAACAGTCCTATTCGCAACCTATTTGAAAACCGCGTCACATTTCCTAACTATTGAATTTTGAATCATCAAGAAAGATATTATTTAGTAAACCATTTGCTCCATTTTCTAAATTCGTTTATTCAGAAAAAGATTTCGACCAAAAACTCAAAAATCGCGAGATAAATTTTGAAAACCAATCACCATGCTACATCGCTTATGCATTTAGGGCTTTGTGACTTGACAATAAGGAATATTGGAATATGTGATGAAGGAAACTAGGAGGAACACCATAGAACGATTACAAACGTCATTAATGGAAACCAAGCATAGTAGGCAAAGAATGACACATGTCTTAGCAAGTCATTAGACCAAAACACAAGAAATCAAAGTTTGTTACCCATAGCCTATCCCCTTTATATGACGCTGAGTTCGAAAGACGTAACGTGGAGGAATTAGTCACAAGATTTATTGTACCGTTTCAATTATTCCTGATAAAGGTGATCGAATCACCTTGGACTACTAGCAATCATTTTAAGATTTCCTTCGGAACCCCATTTAAATGTAAACACCGCCTATTATCCTCAGATCGATGGTCATAACGAGAGAACGATTCAAACATAGGAAAGTTATACGCAGAGTATGAGTGATTGACTCTAGAAATGGTTGGACTAATCATTTACCATAAATCGGATTCTTTTACAACCATAGTTATCGCGCGAGCATAGAGACTACACCATTTGAGGCACTTTATGGTCGAAGTACCAATTACCCGTTTACCAACCGAAATCGGAAAGTTAAATTCACTGGTCTAGAACTAAACCATGGAACAACAAAGGAAATTTCACAAGTCAAGAACCAGTTACAAACAACGAGAAACTGGTAGAAGTTAGGTTGGTACATGACGCACATCATACGGATGGGGTATCCTTGAACAAGCAAATTTACTAGATTCACGTGGAAGAACGAACTAAATTGAAAGCTTTGTCTTGGAGAGGCATGATACGATTTTGGTAACACGAGAGATTGAACCTTTAAGTATATTGGACCATTTCAGATTCATGTTAGAATCGACCAGCTGGCATATAAGATTGGAGTTCTGATAGAGTTCAGCAACATATATTACCTATATTACATTATAAACCTGAAGAAGCGCTGATCATCTATTGACGAACCGAACTCGGAAAAAGCCAAACTCACTATTCCAGTAGGCATTCATGAAATAACCAGAAATTTCCTACAAGTCAAGAATCAATTACAAATTCTATAAGTTGTAAACCATTAAAACCTCAAGTTGGTAGCCAGATTTCGTTGAAAGCTCTGCCTAGGAAAGGCATGATATTATTCGGAGAGATTTGGAAAGTTAAAACCGATATACACTGGAACACTTAATAGTTCGGACAGAGTAGGCCTAGTGGCCGTCAGACTTGAGCCTTGTTAAGGAACAGCCGGATTACACAACTATGTTTCACCTAATCAAATCCAGGAAATGACTTTCAGATTAGTCAATCATAATCCCATTGGGAAAAGGATCCAACCCTGAGACAAACGTAAACTTGGTAAGAGAACCAGTAGAAAGCATGGACCATGAGGTCGAACGGTTGAAGCAAAGTCAAATTCCTAACGTGAAAGTTCGCTGGAATTCTTGAAAAGGACCCGAATTTACTTGGGAACGAGAGGACCGAATGCAACTCAAGTATCCACGTCTTTTGACCAAATATACTTCAGAGACCAACCAAAACTGAACTTCGGGACGAAGTTCCTGTTAGAAGGGAAGACTGTCACACCTCGTAATTTCCGGTCATTTTCCAAACCTCGACAATTTACTATTCACAAGTTACTATTCATCATTTACTATTCATCGATCACTATTCATCATTTTCGAGGTCAATTTGACATTCTGAGAAGCGTTCAGAAATTTTACTATTCACTTGACACTATTCATTTTCGGAAGAAAATCACTATTCACGTGCATTATTCATGTCATCGTAAATTTAGTTTACGAATGTTCAAATTCGCGAACCGTATTGGTTCAGGAGCGAATTCATGCATTATTATCAGGGACATTTCACACGGACTAGAAATAGTCTGCATATCATTATTAGGGCACTTGCATGCTATTCCACTCGTAGGATAACTAAATTAATACTTTTGGTATTATTAACGATTTACGTACGTTTATTTTAAATAAACGCTAATACGCGAACTATAAATGTGTCTAACATGTCCGACACTCCCGACTATGATCCCAATATATTTTTATACTCACTTCTATAATATAAAAAAAATTGTAATATTAATTTACCCGGTATTTTGGAAATTTAACTATTACGTATCGTACGTTTAACTTAATAACGACGGTTTTCACCAAAATTAAACAATAATCACCCTAACTCTCCGTACTTGTACCCGGCATATTTTTACAATTTTTACGACTTTATTACGTCCCGAATAACTTCAATAAAATTTATTTCTAACAAACCCGGTACCCGATTAAACCTAAAACCAACTAATACTACACAATCTTACCATTAACTCACTAAATAATTACCCAACACAAACCCCCTTTTCCCTCCTTTGTGAACCGCCCCCCCCCCCCCCCCCCCCCCCTCCTAAGCCATCTAATGAGCTAACTTCACCAACTTAATTTAATGCTCACCAAACATTTGTCTAAGTATAAATTAAACTTTTCATCCATTTTAATCACAAAAATCATTTTTACTAAGGCAAGCAAACTTTTTTCTCTCTTTTCTCTTATGGTGAATTCGAACTAGGGTGTTCAAGGAGCAAGAAGAATAAATTTTACAAGATCTTGGTATAAACTAGTTTATATAATCATCCTTGTTGGAGTTTTGAAATAAAAACTCAAGGATTAGTAGGTTTTTATCATCTAAACTCTCTAAACCATCAAGTAAGTATACAAACTCATTTTTATGATTTTTACAAGTTATTATTATGTTTATATAATTTTCTTACAAGATCATATACATGCATCAACTTGTACCACTCTATTTTTGTATATATAAACTTTGAAGTCCTAGAAATGGAAACATATGAAACCCTTGTTAGACCTAGTGGATTGATGATGTTTAAGGATCCATGACACCCTAAGAAGGTGTATGGTAGGATTAGATTAGCTTTGTGGTGTTTGAAAGTGGTTTGATGGAGGATGGAACTAGTTTGGAGACTTGAAAATGGTTTTTGAAACAATAAGATTACCTACTGTCCCTATTTTAATTTCGTGGGAAAATCAGTAGATGGTGACCAAGTTTTGACCAAAGATTTAGAAAATACATTCAAAAACGAAACTTTAGGCGAAAGAACGGATTAAAACGAGTTTATAACGAAGGAGATACGATTTTTGCAAAATTAACGACGAAAACTATTTTTACAAAAACTGCTTGCTGTTTGGCAGATTTCAATGGGTAAAAAGAGGCATTTAACGTAACCTAGAGGAGCCGAGTTATCAAAAATATATTAGTATATACAAAGACGAATCCGTGGACATAAAGAACAAGGAAAACGAGCTTAACACGACCAAGTTATAACCATTCTAACATCGTCAAACTATATATATATATATATATATATATATATATATATATATATATATATATATATATATATATATATATATATATATATATATATATATATATATATATGGACACAAATAAAAATAATAACTTACGCACTAAACGGTATATTTTCTAGAAAATATTACTAAGGACTATTTTCTTATCAAATGAATACGTATGACCTAAGAGAATACTTATACGACTTAACGACGTATTTCAAAGTTTTCAATACAAGGAATTTAACGCTAACATTTTCTTACGAGATAACACGACAAGTTATATACTTCTATATATGGACAATTTTCCTAAGTATGGAAACTATTTTACTATGACGATAACTAGTAGTTCCAAATTATGAGTGGTATGGGTATCATGTGCATGTGCATTCATTTCATTACGGCTTGATCTTAATTAGATCGCGATTATTCATTTAGGTTGCGGCTAGTGTTCGCGCCTCATTGTCCCGACTACTTTTACATCATTGTACCATCGTTGTACCATCCTTTCGAGGTGAGTTCTCATAGCCCCGTTTTTAGTACTTATTTGATTTTAAATCCCACGGGGGAGAATACATTGCACAATTATATTATTTTTGTACATGCCCAAGTATTAAATTCCATACATTGCTTAAGTTGGTAGTACTATCACTTCAAGTCCCCTTTATTATCATGGACCGTTAATTATATTGCCAAGCGAGAGTGAGTGGATAGATCTATCGAGGGTGACTCCTCCATTCGTGTTTGGGTTGCTCCATAAGGAAAACGAATGCATTTCATGTCTGAATATTTAGAGTGCCTGATAAACACTCCTTTGGGGCAAATTTTAGTTCGTCGAGCTTCGGTGCCATGAGCTTAAGAGACAATGTAGCACTTTTGACATTTTAGTACTTTACTTTATACTTGTGGCTTATTGTACATACGATTTAACTTATAAACCTATGATTATTCACCAACTTTATGTTGACCGTTTTCGCAATGTATTTCTCAGGTTATTAAGGTAGCTCATGTTGCATACATTTGGACCTTCATGGAGTCGCGGAGTCGACGCGTCTCACTATATTTTCTGCACTTATGAAACGTTTGATCTTGTTGAACTTATTTTAACTATTTTGGCAAACTCTTTTGGGACCTAAGCTTTGTAAACTCTGAATGAATTGATGATCAAACGCTGTATTTTCTAAACGACACTTTAGGTCGTTCAATATAACGGTAAACTATGGTGCTATGACAGTCACTCCCAGGTATTCCATTCCGCTGCCATTCAGGTATTTTGGGGGTGTGACAGTATGCATAAATTCATTACCTTTGGTTAGGTCAGGAAATTGCACAATGCAAATGGAGTGAAAGTATATATTATATATTTTTAGTAAGTTTTTCGTGTGTTCACTACTTTTACTATTACGTTATGTCTGAAAGTCTGAAAAGTAAAGAAAAATTATCTAGAAATATTGTGATGGTAATGTGGTGAAATTTTACACCATTAGTTATTTTATGTTTATGTTTACAAAAAAATCAAAAAAATTAGAAAAGAAAAAGAAAGAGGAAGAAGTTGGAAATTTGTTTTAATCCAACATTGTAAAGTTTTGTACTAAGTGGTTGATATCGCCACTATTGTTGTATTATATTTATGGAATGAAAGGGAGTTGGCCGTTATGGGAACGCCAACTAAGGATTGTTTATTCTTTTTTTTAAGATTTTATTGAGTATAATTCGTGTCTACCTAAAGCGTGAGTTACAAAAGAGTCAAAGCATGAGTTATTCAATGATATGAGTCTTATTCATGGGATGGTAGGGAAGTATTCTAACCACACTTAGGACTTAATCTATTTGTTTATTGTTATGTATTTTTTTTATTTTACACCAATTTATATCCTAAATGTTATCCATACCCAACCGTATTGCTATATTCGTTGTTAGCTTTCAAGCATCTATATATGATGATGGCCAAGTAAGAATATTAAATGTATGAATAAGGTAGTGACCATCCGAGTATTAGATTAATTGACTAACGTGCCAGCGATCTGGTGTGTGAATTGGTGACCATCCGAGTTTTAGATTGATTAAATGATGCGCCAGTGATCTGGTGTGCAACTTGGTAACCATCCGTTATGAAAATAACGTGCCAGCGATCCAAGGAACACATTAGTGACTATCCATCATTTGAAAGGTCAAGGACTGGCGCTAGCGATCCATGAAGCATACTAGTGACCATCCGTTAGTTGAAGCGTCAAGGACTCGCGCTAGCGATCTACTAAGTTTATGCAGGAGATGTTCAAGCAAAGCTAGGTTTAACCCATGAACCAAAAAACCATTTTTACCGCTTTAGACTTGTTACTCCTTAGCTTTAGTGGGAGAGATGCGTATCCTTGTCAAGCATATGATAGAATATTTGTCACGTCCGGATAGTTAAACGATTAGATTTGCTTTTATTAAACATATATTTTGTTTCTAATTGGTTAAGTGTTTGGCCATGCAATTATGATAAAACGAATAAGTGCTTAAATGTAAAACATCCTATCAAGGATACATTTTCATTATTTTTAATCTAAAGGTTTACTTGAGGACAAGTAAAGTTCAAGTGGGGGGATATTTGATGAGATCAAATAAGTACATATTATTGGCATCATTTATCCTTTTTAATTGACATGTTTTGTATTGTTTTATATGAAAATCGATACTTAATTGTTTACTTTAGTAATTCTCAGGTAAAAACAAGCAATTGGTGAAAGTTGATGATTTTGGACGAATTATGGAGCTAAATAATCAAGATTGAAAAGTCTACCGAAATCCAAAAGATGCGATGTATCATCCTCAACAGATACGCCGCAACATCATACTTAGATGAATTCGAAGACCATTGCCTGACTTTGAAGAATGCGCCGCATCTAATTACAACATGCGCCGCAAATGAAACTTTGGTCAATGAAGGATAACCAATTTGTTCTATTCCAAATACGCCGCATCTCATTTACAACATGCGGCGTATCAGCTAAAGACTTCACCAGAAACTATCCAAGACGTTAAAGGACATGCGTCGCATAGAAAAACAAGTTACGCCGCATCTGAAGGCGGTGTACGAATATTCCAGAATATAATAATCTTGGACCCCACGCGAAGTTAAGTAGATGCGTCACATCTATCATCAAGATGCGCCGCATCGATCCCTCAGACAGAAGCTATAAATACCCTAAGACAGATACAAATTTTGTGTGCAACAAAACCCTAAGGAGACGAATCCAATCGAAGAAGCATCACAAGACACGCCCCAAACGAAGATCTTAGAGCCATAAGAAGGACATGCATATTTATAAGTCATTAAGTAGTTTGTTTTATTGTACTAGTAAGCTTTAATCCATCAGGATTGATAGGCTTGTGGCCACCATACTGCTTCCCTTAAAATTGCTTTCCCATCGATTAAAGTTTATATGATGTTTTCTTGGTGACTTGCATTTGTGCATTGATAACCTCTGTGTTTAGTTGAGTCTTCTGGGCTACCATACCTGTTCCTCGCCTACTTATCTAGCGTCTAGAAGGTAGGATAAACATAAGTAATTATTAAGAGTTTACTCACCGATATTTAGGATCCAACGAGCCAGATTAGATTACGATACTCATCATATAAATCTAGCAATAAAACAAGTGACAAGCTACTTAACCATAGGACAGGTCTTCTATGTGTTTCTATATTCTATCTGTGTACGTGATTGCTCTTCACTGATTTGTTCTCATTAATTTTACTTTTATGTTTAATTCAAATCCGTGCTAGTCTCTCAGGCTAACCCCTTTTTTTTAGATTAGATTTTAAAACTAACTTAGATATTAAAATACTGATCAAATCAACTAGATATTACGTTCCATTCTTAGTGTTCGACACTCTAGTTACCACTATATACATATTGATCGGGTACACTGCTCGTTAAGTGTGTGTATTAGTAATAAGTCGGCTAAATATAAATTTAAAACTTATAATAGGCTAATCACCCTATGCTACACTGACATATCACACGCATCAAGTGCTTATAGATTTGTGCTTTGGGAAGCTATGAAATTCCTCTTGTTTAAAAACTAATTAACAAAGTTATAAAGTTGGACTTGCATGTTATGGTTCGTGGTTACAAACTTAAATATTTCAAAACTTAATCCTG
The DNA here is from genome assembly GCA_030686995.1 of Artemisia argyi. Classification (NCBI taxonomy): domain Eukaryota; kingdom Viridiplantae; phylum Streptophyta; class Magnoliopsida; order Asterales; family Asteraceae; genus Artemisia; species Artemisia argyi. The sequence continues at coordinate 138,416,170 of CM060677.1, forward strand.
CATAGTGAAAGCTTGTAGAGTTACTTATAGCACACGGTGTTAGAAGTTATAGGGTGTGTTATAGCCCGATGAGATATCTTATAACTTGAGTGATGCAGGTAGCGTGCTTTTTGGTTCTGAGTTATAAATGAAAAACTGAGATGGCAGCAAAAAGTACTATAACACGATCCCTATGACTTTAGGACACCTTGTGCTCTTAGTCAAGTTCGAACCTAGCCAAATGTTCTCAAGTTAAGATTGAGCTTTGAGCGGCTAGCAAGGACTCGTCAGTACGTCATCATTGGACATAACCTATAAGAACCAAGACTAATTAATGGTGAATATGAGACTCACACACTAAGGGGTAGTGAACATTTGACTGTTCTATAAAGCACACAAAAATTAGGAAAAGAGCAAGTGTAGCAAGGTCATCGCAAATGGTTAGTAATATTTTTTTATGCTTTTGATCAAGTTGGTAAACGGTTTAGGACATAGTGGGAAAGGGAGATGGAACAACGATCTCATCTAGTTTATATGATGAAAAATATGCCAGTTTAAATTGCATATTATTAATACCAATTTATATATGGAGTACAAATGACAAAAGAGTCACATTTAACCATTTTCTTTAAAAAGATTTTGAAAAATCAAAATGGATATTTGGAATTGTAGCACCTCGTCCGTGTGACAGCTTTATTCAACGCGACACGTGTACATAAAAATTAAATTTTCTATTCAATTTGGTGCGCACCTCGTCCATGTGACCCTTGCGACAGGATCAAATGACCATTTTTTATTTTTCTCAAACAATGACCTTTTTCTTAAGTGAAATGATTAAACATGACGGTTTTGGTAATTTTCCCATATAAATTAGCTATCAAGAAAACAAACGAGACAGACTCGTGTGTTTATTTTCCTCTGACAAAATCAAGCATGAGTTAAATCAAAATGATAAAAATTAATAACATCAACATATAACATTGCATTAAAACAAAAATAGCCTCATTCGAGACAACAAATCTTTCATAAATTCAATCAAAATAAAATTCATCATTTAACAATTTGGCAAAGAAACATCACAAAAACCACAAATCTTGGGGAGACCAGGCCAATTATTATGGTCAGGATAACCACATATGCATGGCTGTTGGTCTCTTAAGATCCCACAACATGTAGCCGATGGCACTCCTCCCTCTCGTAAATTCTCTCCACATTTAGCAAGCAACACATTCTCGTCGCAGTTTGCAGCCGTAGTCACTTGCACTTCTGCCGTAAGAAGTGCAAGCATTGCCACCATAACAAAAATAATAGACAACACCTTCATATTGAATGAATTGGAATATGAAGGAAGATATGAGAGTTGTGGATAGATGAATAATGGTTGTGATGCAAATACCATGGATTTTCATAGATTATTTATAGATGGTTTTTGTTATCAAACATTAATTACAATATTTTTGTGTTTATAACTCTTCCTAATTAAATTGTCAGGTTTTATCGTGTCTCATAATAAAGGTATTGATTAGAGATAACTAATATTCTCTACCCATTTTATTTAAAACCTACTATAACTGCGCAGATTTGAGTTATCCATTGTTTGTGTGTTAAATGTTAAAAGGTGAGATTAAAAAGTGGCTAAAATTTGTATGCCAATTTAAACATCCTAAGTGATCCTATAAGTGGATGTACCCAAACAAATGTATTTATTGTAATAAATTTCTTTGAAATATCAATCTAACTATATCTCTTATATTTATATATCCCAATATAGAGCAGCTGGAATAAACAATTATGCCCTTATTAAAAAGTGTTCTTGCAATTCTAGAGTGTCTAATAATCTCATTTAACTTTTAACATAATCTCTTACATATTTGCATAACGACTTTTTGAGAAGGGTTTTGCTAACCACAACCCTATGGATTGTGTTTAAGACTCACCATTTATGTAAAATTACGTTTAATGAACTCGTAATTTTCATACCAATACCTTTTTCATGATTATAATTATAGAAAGTGTTGTTAAACATGGAATATGCGATGTTAATTAAGTGTTGATTTTCCAATTATAGAAAACTTAAACACAACCCATTTGTGTTTAAGACTTCCCATTTATGTAAAATTACGAACTTTTTATTTCCATACTAATACTTTTTTCATGATTATAATTATAGACAGTGTTGTTAAATATGGAATATCCGATCTTAATTTAGTGTTGATTTTTCAATTATAGAAATCTTAAACACAACCTTATGAGTTGTGTTTAAGACTCACCATTTATGTAAAATTACATTTAATTAACTTGTTATTTCCATACTAATACCTTTTTCATGATTATAATTATAGAAAATGTTGTTAAACATGGAATATGTGATGTTAATTATGTGTTGATTTTTCAATTATGAAAAGCTTAAACACAACCCATAGGGTTGTGGTTAGCAAAACCCTTTTGGGAAAAACAAGGCATAAAAGAATCTTTTTTTTATAGGCAACATTTCAATGTCAACCTAATATTTTTGGCAACTTTGAAATTGCTTTTCCATTTAAAATTTTGGTTAAATAACTTCCTCCAGAATTTCGTTCAATTAGCTGTGTATTCATTTGTTACAGTATCATATAGAATTCAATCATTAAGACTATATGATCAGTTATTTCTCCATTTGAATTTGAACGGATTTGTTTTTGAGGTTTAAATATTGTGTGAAGTTACTAAATAGTAAATATTATGTTTTAATGGTACCTCATGTTGTGTAAGCTCCCTAATCAAATGGTTGTGGGTTCAAGTCCTACTTAGGATATGTGAGATAAATTTGTTGTGTAAATGTTGTAAGATAGTTAAAATTGCCGTTTAAAAAAAATATGTAAACAACTACAATGAATCATAAGAGTTGGCTGGATTAATCCAAGCTGGATGATTATTTATTGATTATTGAAAGATGAGTACACAGTGATTGTTTGTGAGATAATGTTCTCTCTTAGTGAATGTAAAAAGATTGGAGAGATCAGTTGTGAGTGATGTTGATGTTTTGTCTTAACCTTAAGAGAGGCGGACAATATATAAGACCAAGATAAACAATCCAATCCTCCAAGTTCCTGTTAATACAAATAATCGCATAAGACGTTATTTCTATTTAAGGATTTCTTTAAGTTTTGTTAATGACAAACATAAAACATATTAATTGCAAGTTCAAGTAAACAAATTTTAGACTTAAGCTTTTCTTAGATGAAAATCACTTTATGCATGAATATGAAAACTTGCATAATGATCAAAGTAGGTTTTATCATACATAATGCATTAAAGACTTGCATTATTTTATAAAATATTGCATATTTGTATAAACTTTCACAAATGTTTACTTACACTTTATTAAAACATATTACTTTCACATAAACAAAATTATTTATAAATATTTGACCATGTCGAAGGCATCTTCCTTGTTAATGCAAATAATGTCTAAAAACGTTATTCTCATCTTTCAATATCTCTATGTTTTGATGATAACAAAATGTGAAAACATCTTACGTCAAAATTAATGTAAACAAGTTTTTAGTCGAAATATCCGATTTTTACGTCAATCATTCTAGGTATGAACAAAGAAATTTACAACTTGACAAATGATCAAAGAAGTGAATTTGTGTTTTGAACTTCACATTTTTAGCTTGACAAAACTTTCTTTTCAAAAATACATTTTACAAATTATTTTTGAATTATAAAGAAATGTTTTATTTAGGAAAAATCATTTCAAAAATATTCCTAACAGCTATATTTTACCCAAACCAGCTCAAAACTCTCCCAAATAAACTTTCACGACTAAAGACAAAAATGGGAGTGTTTATGTCTGGCATGGTACCACGGTGTGGAAAACTAGAAGGGGGGTTGAATAGTTTTACCGGTTTTTCGTTTAATAATCTTTTGAAACTTTCCGTTTAATCAAAGATATAAACTCAAAGACAATATATAATATGAAAGTATAAACAAAGAAATGATCAAACCACAACACGAGTATTTATCGTGGTTCGGCTATAAGGACTCTTTTTCCTTGCCCTACGTCCACACCCCGAGTATCCAACTCGAGAGTTTCTTTCACTAGTCAACAAGCTCCTTTCACCGGTGGAGAAAACCTTACATGTCACTTACACGATTATCGACACTAAGCTAGATGTCGAGTTCTTTTACAAGGGTACAACCACTCCCGTTAGTTCTTTTACAAGGGTACAAAAACTCCCGTCACACTATGTATTTTAAGGCCTAAAATACTAACCGAGCACAACTTGAATATACACAATCAAATGAAGTATAAACTACACGAAGTCTATATAATGTTAAGCTAACAAGTCTTTCAACGTTGTGTTAAGTACTTGTAACTTTTATATGAATTTGTGAACTTCTTTGCTACAAGAGAACTTCACACAAATGACAATGTTAATATGTTAGATGAATGATGTATGTGTAAAATATAATGAGAAGTGATAAAGGAAAAATCTAAGAAATGGCTTGGTATTTATAGCAAGACTTTCAGCAGCTCTGGCGGATACGGCGGAACCCTCAGATGGGTTCCGCCCGTGTACCTCCAAGGTTCCGCCAGGTCTGACAGTAAGTTTTGCAATAAATCATTCCAAACCAACCAAAGTCACATCAACTTATTTCTAGTCAAACACATACTTGTGTAAGAAGACTTATGGTGAGTCAAACACACAATCTTTCCTTAAATGCATATTGATGTGTTTGACACAAACTTACCATAAATGGGATGTGACATTTCTATTCTAAGAAATATAAAAATGTTGTGTTTTATATGAAATGTAAATGTAGCAAATGTCTAATTATGTAAGTATTTAAACTCAAATTATGTTTTACTAAAAACTAAAGTTTACACTTTGTTGTTAACAAAACTTAGCAAAGATCGTAAAATATAAATAACGTTTTTAGGCGATATTTGTATTAACAATCTCCCCCTTTTTGTTGATGACAAAACATAAACTTTGTTTTTAAGTAACTCACAAATTTTAGTGTTAAGACTTAAAAAAAATGTTATATTAAACTTGTTTTACTTAAGTGATGAAATTCATTTAAATTTATATATCCTCTCCCCCTTTTTGTCAAAACAAAAAGAAGAGTAGCAAAGCGGAATTATGCACGTGCTCCCCCTTGGTCGATACTCCCCCTAAAAGGAGTGCCAAGATGGGAAACATAGATTTTGAACCTACAAAAAAATTGTTAGTTGGTGATAATGACATATAATCAACCTTGTAGGCACCACACTATATGAGAATATAAGTAACCACAATCACAACTTATATATAACCAACCAACAATGCAAAAAAGATAGTAGAAAAAGACATCATTCCAAGTAAAATTTGACTTTATAAAAGTTAAAGACAAGAAATGAAAAATATCATCCTACTTCTAAAAATAAAAATAAAAATTAAAAATAACCTAGAAATAAAAGAAAAAGAAAATCCTACTTCTATAAGTAGAAGTAATTCAACACTTCCTAAATGGGGCAAAAGGCCTCCAAACTTGCTCTAAGATTGGTTTGGGTGGAAAGAGCATCCAAACACTCAAGGATGTTGTTGATATAAATAAATGACTAAAAACGTTATTCATATCTTTCGATATCTCTATGTTTTGATAATCACAAAATGAAAACTCATCAAACCAAAGATCATGACATAAACAAGTATTTAGTAGTAAATACTCACCTTTACCATCTAATCACTTAAGGTATGAATAAACAAAATGTCTAATGCATTATAAGATCAAAGGAACACTTTTGTTAATCACTAGATATTTATAAAATGTCACAAAACATTTTATATCTTTTATAAAACATTTTTGGCATTAAAAGAATATGTTTAATTCATTACAAATTTATGAATTCAAATTTTCAACCAAAAATGGCAAATCTAATCCAGAAAAATTTCCCTCACAAAAGGACAAGAAAATCCAACGTTCAGGAGGGCGGCCCCCTTAATTATACTAGGCGGCCCCCTTAATCATTAAGGGGACCGCCCCCTAATTAAGGGGACCGGCACGCTCCAGAACAGTATTTTCTGGCCCTTTAAATACTAGATCATTCCACATATTTTTCTCACCTTTTTGCACTAAAAACTTTCTGATCTAAACATCCATCTCCATCCTCTAAAAATCCTTTGATCATATATACATTAATCTTTGTTTTCAAAGTGATTCAAGCCTCAACACTCAAGTGCAAAGAGAAGAATACTTCTATTAGAAGTATTACAACTTAGTATCATCTTGCTATCTAAGTTGTTTGTTTATCTCTTCTTGTAAATCCTTCATATTTTGGTGAATAAGGTGTATGTATTAGTTAGCTAGATTTAGTTATAAAATCTAGAATTGTTGTAAGTGTGAAGTGGAACTTGAAGTGAAGAAGTAGTGTTGGATAGTAGTGGTGATAGGAGATAGTAGCAATAGTGACTAGTAGTAAAGAAATTTAAGCTTCCAAGTGGAGAAGACTAGAAGACATAAGTGGCTTGAAGTTGTGAAGACATTAGTGGTTTGAAGTTGTGAAGACGATAGTACCTTGAAGTTGTGAAGTTGCAAGACATTGAAGTTGTGAAGTTGCAAGACATTGAAGTTTTGAAGTATTTGTGAAGGCGTGAAGATACTTGTGGTGTGAAGAAGTATAAAAGAAGTGAAAAGGTGTGAAGAAGGTGTGGTGTGATATTTGTTGTGAGATTGGTTCTAGCTACGATTAGAACTCGACATTTTGCTTTGTGTCATAAATCGGTGTAAGCTTTTGGTGTGTACGGTTTTCTCCGCCATAAGGGAGGTTATTGACTTAGTGAAGAAAACTCTCGAGTTCGGTGCTCGGGGAGTGGAGTAGGGCAAGGAAGGTGTCCTTGTAGCCGAACCACTATAAATCCTTTGTCTCTCGGTTTGATCTTTCCATCTCTCACTCTTTGCTTGCTTACTTATTAGCTTTTCGTACATTGTTATAATTGTGTGTTGTGCATATATTGATTTCACATAAAGATCAAACTAGGTTTCGTTTAAAACATTAATTGTACATTAGTAAAATATAAGTATATACAATTATTAAAACACATATACATATATAAATACAAACTTATATTCAAGTGAGATATATGAAATTATAATTTCTATTCAACACTTTAAATAAGTAGTGTCTATGTGATATATGTGAATTAATTTGTATCTATACCTTAGCTTCAAAGGTTTTTACAATTAGTATCAATTCTTTAAAAGCAAACTTTTATTAAACGAAAAAGATGCAAAACTATTCAACCCCCCCTTCTAGTTTTCCACAATTGATATCAGGAGCCACGTTTAGCAAGATCTTTAAAATATATTGTATTTTAAAACTTGTAACGATATATGGAATTCGAAAAATATCTAGAAGGGGAATTTACGCAAAAACCACCATTATTTGAAAATGATCATTTTCTTGAATGGAAAAATAAAATTTGAAAATTATGTGAAATCAATAGATATTGATCTTTGGCATATCATTTCAATTGGTGATCTTAAACCAACCAAAATGGATTTTGAAAATCAATATAATAATCTTCAAACCAAAATTGATAAAAACACTAAAGCCAAATTACTTATTTTCAAAACTCTACCAAGAGTTGAATATGAAAAATTATTTCGTTGTAAAACGGAAAATGATATTTGGAAATGTCTTTTAAAGTTTCACCAAGAGAAATGTAAAACCAAAGATGATAAACTTGATATTGCACAAGAAATAGTTAATCTAGAAAATTTAATAAATAAATATTTAGTTGAAATAAACACATGTACTACTAGTTCAAATGTGATCATTGAAGGTATCTATAACGAAGAATACATGAGCCAAATCCAAACAAAGAGCGTTAATAAATCATGGTGCAACAAGTACGAAGAAGACGATGATAATACGGCTTGTGAGAATATTCAAACAAATGTGAATACAAGTATTGATGGCAAGGACTACATGTTTCTAGATCTAAACGAAACTACAAATAAAACATGGAGAGACATGGACGATGGAATTGATCAACATATAGCATGTGAAGATTATACAACTACTAATAAGGTACAATCCGAAACCGAACATTTTTGCTATGATCAATTTATATTAGAATTTTCAAAATTGGAAAACAACTTCAAATATTTTTGCAACATTGACTCAAAAATGATTCCTAAAAGTAAATCTTCAATATTCATTGAAAATAATTTTGAAAAGGAAATAATTTTAGAAGATAAAATGTCTAGACTTAAAAGCAATATTGAAATTGATCTTAAATGTAAATATTGTCAAGACTATAAACATGAAATTAAAATGGAAAATGAAAAAGCAAAAATATTAGCAAAATTTGAAAATAGCTCTAGATCTTTAAAATATTTACTTAACATTCAAAAGCCATTTTATGATAAAACCGGCTTAGGATTTACCGTAAATGATCCTTCAACAAATGTATCAAAACAACTAAAATTTGTTAAACCTAGTGAAGAAATTTAGAACTAATATTATTTACACTCATTATTTATTACTCTAGTCAAGAAAGTCATTGTTTGTTGATTAAAACAAACTATTGATGAATTCTTGTACTTCTCGACGACATCCTCATCATGTGCATTTAAATGCAATGGATGTTCTCAACTAACCAACTCGGACCCATGAGAATCTGGGTACCAAGCTCTTTGTCATGTTTAGGTAATTAACGAACGAAGAAACTATTACATTTTGGATTGCTCACCTCGCTCTATTACTTTTGACGGCTATTGGTTCCTATCACTATGTTTCACATTCTACACATGATTTGCCTATGACGTTGTTGCGGTCATTTATTGTCTCAGCATTGTGTTCTTCATTCTTGAAGTATTGGTCTCATTGTGTGTCCGTTACTATTTCAAGATGAAGGCTCCAAAGCACAATTATTCTTAGTTTTCACGACTTGTGATGATTGGTGTGATCGATTAAGCATTTCGAATCAAGCTCCCTTGATTTCTATTGCGTTGGAATGTCTCTTTGCTACTTCAACATGTTTTGGGCAAACTTTTACGATGTCTTCCATTTCTCTTATGCCCACTCTTAAAGAAAAGCTGGACCTGAGGTAAGTTTTCTTTTCAAAAACTTGCCAATATTACATTATATTAAAGAATGCTTTAATTGGTATGTGAATATGATTTAATTTATAAGTTGCCATGCTTTTAGATCATTAATACTAATACATGCATATATGATATTAGGATTATTAACCTTCTTGTAGTTTAGTCTATTATCATTTTTCTTAGTCTTCATTTATATTGAAGATCCTCTATGATCTATAGTAGAATACTTTCCATTTAAACTATATGATCTTACTAGTTGCATTAATAGATGTATTGTAATTGAGACTTGTTAGTAACTTAACATTATGATGTTCTTTGTATACATATATATATATATATATATATATATATATATATATATATATATATATATATATATATATATATATATATACACACACACACACACACATGTGTTAATCTAGTGTGTTTAGATGATTTACTTTATCCCCTCAATTATATTTCATTAAGATAATTAGAATCCACCATCTCTCTTTCATATCTTTAGTTGCCATTAGAGATGATTATATGTGACAATGGGCTTAATTGATTCTCTTTAGTACGATGAGTTTCCATTTCAAATCCTTCACTTACAATTTCTTGATTATCAAAATTAAAACATATTGTTTAAAACCTCTCTCTTTGAATAATAATTTTTCTAATATTTATATCACTCCTCTTCAAACAACGCGTTTAACTATGAGTTACCATAACTTTATTTTAATTAAGATTGGATTTTTTTAGCATGTTATGAAGCAAAACTCAATTTACTCTATTCTAATGCACACTTGAATCTATTTCAAAGCATTGTTGAATAAAACTAAAAACGTTTCACTTAAAACATATTTGATTATCTCACATGTGTCATTCAATTTTATGAAAAGGACATTCACAATTTAATCAAATCATTTCATGAGAATCATGGCTTGACCATATGGATCTTGTTTATAACAAGATTTGAAGTCCATATAATCATATCTTCCTACTTGTTATTTGTAAGTAATCATCAATATGTTTGCACTAGCCTACATGTTATCATATAGTTACATGATTAACTAATTTGCTTTATTGCTTCCCTAGTTGCATATCTTAATTGATAAATTAGTAGATAGCATGATTATTAGAAATTAATTGTCTAATTTAATTATTTCTATATCACTCTCTACATTCATGAATAGTATGCCCTATATTGCCTCAAAGAGTTGAACTTATTTGAATCCAAATCCAAAAACACAACCTGTCTGAAAATTTTCTGCCAAAAACCCATTTCTGGCATTCTGGGAATCATCAGATGGGCAGCCCCCTTAATTATATAAGGCGGCCCCCTTAATTTTAAGGGGACTGACCCCTAATTAAGGGGACCGGCCATCTGATGGTCGGGGATACTGTTTTCTTTATCACTTTTTGACCCATTTCACCCTATACTTCCCAAAATTCACAAACATATTTTGTCCCATACTATCCCTCAAAATTTACCTTCCTAAACCACATTTCTCATACACTATAAATACCCACTTCCCATCATTAATGCCATCACACCCAAACATGTCATCTCCCAACAACCAAAAACCAAAGATTTCAAGAACCGCAAGGATCTCCGTCAAACCCGTTTGGAGGAGAAAACTTGATTCTTGTCATAACTCAAGTGATGTTGTTCCAAGTCAACCTACAACTAAACCTCAAACCCACACTAATGACTTGTCTCACAACCTATCATCCACTCATGCCCTCATTAATGCTTCTTCTTATGATGAGCATGCTCAATCCCAAAACAACAATCCCAATCTCTCAATCAATACTTCACATGTTGCCCATTCAACAAAAACACCACTCACTCATGAAGAACCTCTTCCACCCATTTCATGTTTTCATGACTACCCAAGCTCAACCATGTCTCCACCACCAAGAGTACCACCACCACATCCTACAACTTCACATGCCATTCCTATGTTGCATATTCAAACCTTCACCTAAGACAACTATCATGTTCCACCACAAACACCTTCCTCCGAACACTTGAAGTTCGTTGAGGAGCTAAAAGAGGCTCATGAGCTTAGTGCTCTTTTAGCATTACATCTTGCTCAACGCAATTTGGATCCACCCCAATCAAGCTCACCATCATCACCACACAACATCAATCAAATTGAGAAGCATGTTAACAATTGCCCTTGTTGCATCTTCCTTCAACAACAAACCATTGCTTTGAATGAGCACTTCACTTGGATTGAGTATCTTCTTACAAGATCTCAACAAACATCATCACTTGAACAACATCAAAACCCTCAATCAACAAACTCTACTTCAAATCCACCACCTACAATTTCCACATCTCCAAACTCACCAACATCCATGCAACCAAAAGTTTATCTCCACTAAACCACCAAGCATTTTATATGCTTATGTTTCTCATTTTCAAATAAAACCCTTCAACCATTTTGGGATTCAAGAAAGTTTAGTGACACTCCTTGTTAGCACATTAGGATGCTATACTTAGTTTAGTATTCTATATTTATGGCCTTTGTAACAATGATTATGGGTTGACATAATAATTTTATATTAATGAATGACTTAATATGTGTTTCTAATTATCTTTTGCCATGCTTATTATTATGATATATGTGTTGGAATTATGATATATTTGTTTGCTTGTGCCATGCTTGTGCTTCTAATATCTTTCTTGCAAGAATTCCAATACTCGAACCCTTGGTGCCCTCAAACAAGGGGGAGTATACATCAAGGGGGAGCTTCCTTCTTATTGGCTTAAACCTTTTTGATTCTACAAAAAGGGGGAGAAGTGAATATAAACTCACTAAATACTTTGTCTAAATATTAATTCTTGGATTTAATGAGTTTAGGTTTTGTAATCATCAAAAAGGGGGAGATTGTTGATATAAATAAATGACTAAAAACGTTATTCATATCTTTCGATATCTCTATGTTTTGATAATCACAAAACAAAAACTCATCAAACCAAAGATCATGACATAAACAAGTATTTAGTAGTAAGTACTCACCTTTACCATCTAATCACTTAAGGTATGAATAAACAAAGTGTCTAATGCATTATTAGATCAAAGGAACACTTTTGTTAATCACTAGATATTTATAAAATGTCACAAAACATTTTATATCTTTTATAAAACATTTTTGGCATTAAAAGAATATTTTTAATTCATTACAAATTTATGAATTCGAATTTTCAACCAAAAATGGCAAATCTAATCTAGAAAAATTTCCCTCACAAAAGGACAAGAAAATCCAACGTTCAGGAGGGCGGCCCCCTTAATTATACTAGGCGGCCCCCTTAATCATTAAGGGGACTGCCCCCTAATTAAGGGGACCGGCACGTTCCAGAACAGTATTTTCTGGCCCTTTAAATACTGGATCATTCCACATATTTTTCTCACCTTTTTGCACTAAAAACTTTCTGATCTAAACATCCATCTCCATCCTCTAAAAATCCTTTGATCATATATACATTAATCTTTGTTTTCAAAGTGATTCAAGCCTCAACACTCAAGTGCAAAGAGAAGAATACTTCTATTAGAAGTATTACAACTTAGTATCATCTTGCTATCTAAGTTGCTTGTTTATCTCTTCTTGTAAATCCTTCATATTTTGGTGAATAAGGTGTATGTATTAGTTAGCTAGATTTAGTTATAAAATCTAGAATTGTTGTAAGTGTGAAGTGGAACTTGAAGTGAAGAAGTAGTGTTGGATAGTAGTGGTGATAGGAGATAGTAGCAATAGTGACTAGTAGTAAAGAAATTTAAGCTTCCAAGTGGAGAAGACTAGAAGACATAAGTGGCTTGAAGTTGTGAAGACATTAGTGCCTTGAAGTTGTGAAGACGATAGTACCTTGAAGTTGTGAAGTTGCAAGACATTGAAGTTGTGAAGTTGCAAGACATTGAAGTTGTGAAGTATTTGTGAAGGCGTGAAGATACTTGTGGTGTGAAGAAGTATAGAAGAAGTGAAAAGGTGTGGTGTGATATTTGTTGTGAGATTGGTTCTAGCTACGATTAGAACTCGACATTTTGCTTTGTGTCGTAAATCGGTGTAAGCTTTTGGTGTGTACGGTTTTCTCCACCATAAGGGAGGTTATTGACTTAGTGAAGAAAACTCTCGAGTTCGGTGCTCGGGGAGTGGAGTAGGGCAAGGAAGGTGTCCTTGTAGCCGAACCACTATAAATCCTTTGTCTCTCGGTTTGATCTTTCCATCTCTCACTCTTTGCTTACTTACTTATTAGCTTTTCGTACATTGTTATAATTGTGTGTTGTGCATATATTTATTTCACATAAAGATCAAACTAGGTTCCATTTACAACCTTAATTGTACATTAGTAAAATATAAGTATATACAATTATTAAAACACATATACATATATAAATACAAACTTATATTCAAGTGAGATATATGAAATTATAATTCCTATTCAACACTTTTAATAAGTAGTGTCTATGTGATATATGTGAATTAATTTGTATCTATACCTTAGCTTCAAAGATTTTTACAATTAGTATCAATTCTTTAAAAGCAAACTTTTATTAAACGAAAAAGACGCAAAACTATTCAACCCCCTTCTAGTTTTCCACAAATGTGTTGTATAGCAAAGCGGGTTTCATCTTGAAATTGGTGAAGCAACATTTTGATATTATCACATATTTTGAGCATTTGCTCACATTGTGAGCAAACATGGTGATGAGTGGGTGGAAATGGGTCATTTGATGATGGTGGTGGTGGTGGGTTGTTGTTGGTTTCTTGAGTGGAGGATGGGTTTTGTATGGAATCAAGCAAGGTGGTTTGTAGCTCCATTACTTGATGGAGGTGATTTTCGACCATTCTTTGAATTTCCTCATAAGAAGGAAAGAAAGACTCAAAGGATTGGGATTGAGAATGTGGTGGAGTTGGGTGATCATCATTTTCAAAGTTAGGTTCTCCATATAGAGGACCATGGATGTCTTTGAAGATTGGATGAAACAACAATGGTTTTGGTTGTTGTGACTCTTATTGTGGTGGTTGATTGTGGTCAAAAGGCTCATTTTGGTCAAGCAATGGCCTTGGTTTTTCATTTGTCAAAGGTGGTGGATTTGTTGATCTTGGTGGAAGATCATTGAGATCTTGTACAAAAGGATGTGGTGATGTTGGAGGAGACCCAAATAACTCCATTGGTTCAAGTTTAGGTAGTGTTGGTGGTAATGGAGTTTTGGATGTTTGGATTGGTGCACTTGGTGGAGTTGGGTCAATGGGTGATTTTGTTGGTGGTGGAGTAGTGAAGTCATTGGGTCCCTTGGGTGATGGAGTTGAAGATGCAAGGTTTAAAAAATGTTCATTTTTGATGGGTGAGGAAAATTCATCCGAAGATGAAGAACTTAGGTTGATTGTGTGGTGTGAACAAATTGGTTTCACACTTATGCGGGCGGTTCTCCGAATGGGTCGAGATGGTTGAGAGGTGATTGCTGACTTTGTCATTGTCAAAGTTGTGGTTTAGAAGCTTAAGAGAAGGGATTATGATGGTGATGGTGTGATTTGAAGTGTTCTAAGATGGTTAAATTTATAGGGTGGAGGAGATGTTGGAAGGGGTGTTTGGATTTGATGTTCAACCAAACAAATATTGAGGTTTCTAATGATTTGGGTGAGTTATGAATGTTGTCAAATCAATTGGAAGTCAATCCAATGAAGGTGATGGAGTAAGAAGACAAAGATTTGCACTAAATGCTTAGTGGTCTTGTCAAATTGGTTGGGAGAATATGTTCCACGGATTGGAAGGATCCTTTGGGAGGGTTCCTTCCCTTATGGATAAAGGTTCCTTGAGTTTGTTATGGCAAATTTTGATTTTTGGTGGGAAATGGATTCCTATTTGTTTTAGAAGCTAAGAATGATCCTAGTAATCTTAACAACTAATGTGGAATAGATTTCTATCTAAAAAGGATGGTTTGGTGTTATGTGGAAGTTGGAATTTTGAAAACGGAAACAAAAAATCTGCAGGCAACTGGCGGAACACTACGACATCATGGGCGGAACCCTTCTGAGGGTTCCGTCCGTTCCGTTGGGCCAAATATGGGTTACCCAAAATTTTGTACTAGCGGAACCCTGTTAAAGGTTCCGCCGTTTCCGCCAGAACCAAAAAAACATAAAGTCCACCGTTTTGACCGTCGAGACGATTTTCAAATGTTCCGAAAATTCTTAAAAATGAAAATTTATAACATATCTGATTAGGAAATGCAAAAAATGGACATGTAAACACGCATACCATTGGACTTTGACAGGGGGCTAGCGAATTTCACTATACTTAATGAAATTTTTCATATTCTTGAAAATTTGACAACATGCCAAATGTTGTCGTCCTGCATCATTGTTAGTTCATACAAGTTCCAAATAGTACCAAATATCCTACCAACACACAAATCCATAACACATATTGTTTAAACGACCAAATTGTTCAAATAGCACCTAGTGCCAAACACTCCTTCCCACACGCTCTCATTAACGATCCACCTTCTTCTTGAGCTTGCCAAGGAACCTCCCAAGACATTTGAACATCCCCTTCGTTTGCTTGAACTCTGCCGACTCATTAGGAATTGTTGGAAGTTGTGAAAGGTATTCTAGAGGTGGAAGCCTAGAGTTGGGTAAGCTCTCATCTTCACTCATTGAAGATGATGATGAGGAAGTAGGAGGATGAGGGTGTTTCCCTTGGGTTTTGTAAACTCTCTTATCACTAAGTGGGACAAATGTGTGTGGGATGAGAGAGTAGTCTAGGAGAAGACCTCTAGAAGTTGGAGGAATAGGAGCAATGTGCC
The DNA here is from genome assembly GCA_030686995.1 of Artemisia argyi. Classification (NCBI taxonomy): domain Eukaryota; kingdom Viridiplantae; phylum Streptophyta; class Magnoliopsida; order Asterales; family Asteraceae; genus Artemisia; species Artemisia argyi. The sequence continues at coordinate 138,432,024 of CM060677.1, forward strand.
TATAGAGACGGGTCAAGAGCATTCCATAAGGCATAGCCATTGTGCCTTGCATGGGAATGTCGACCATTCTCTTGGCCATGTAGTAGGCAAGGTTGAAGGGTTGCCTAACGGACAAGTAGAGCATGTAGCAAAGGCAAACATTGATATGATCCCGGTTTCCTATGGTGCTAATGACATTGGCTCTAAGGAGTTCTTCCCATTTCTTGAATTGCGGCTTGAGTTCATTGAGTTCCATACCATATGGGTCCTTGTTGACCTCATTTCCGGTACGGGTTCTCCTAGTGGTGGTGGTCCTAATGAAGAGGTGGTCACAAAGTTCATCCTTGGACAGAAGAGGGGTATCATAGTGATGGATGCGTTCAATGAGTGTGTCAAGAGTTGAGAGGGTATGCTTGTCGGAGTAGATGCAAGTACCACGGTTTGGGACACCTAGGATTTGAGAAAATTCTTTGAGAGTGAAGGAGTATTGAATGACCACTAGCCATGAAGTTAATAGACATGCGACCATACTCATCCGTGGAGAGAGTGACGGATGCATAGAATTATAAAAAAAACCTAGGAAAAATAGGCTCATCAATTTCTAAGAGACAATCAAAGTTGATGTTTGCAAGTTCCGCGGGTAGGTTTGTACCAGCTAGGAAGGATGGGTCAATGGTTCTACCCTCATGGACATATCATTTTTCAAAGGCTTTGAAAATGTTGATTTGAGCTTCGGTAAGGCCTTTGGTTTTGTGGTGTTTGGGTAGGTACTTAATGGTGTCCTTGTGGTCGTAATGAGTCACGGGAGGCATGATGATTCCTAGAAATAAAATTTCACATTTTAGTCTTAAGTTAGTGAATATAATAATGTGGATGTTCTAGTGTGTGCCTATATGAAAACAATGTGGAGGTGCGGTTATCTTGACTCATTTTGATGCTTAAAACGTTTTATAATGCAAGTTTTGTTATAAAACAAAAGATAATCAAGAAAGACTCTGACATAGTCAAAGGCAAAAGTGAGAGAGTTAGATCTCTAGCATTGAAAGCTAAGAAAGAGTCTAGTGACGAGGAAAACTCTAACTCCGATAGTGAAGATGAAGAGTATGCATTAGCGGTTAGAGACTTTAAAAAGTTCTTTAAAAGAAAGGGTAGATTCGTTAGACAACCTCGTGACAAGAAAAAGTCATTCTCAAAGAACCAAGACGATAAGAAAGGAAAGAATGATAGAAAATGCTTTAGATGTGGAGACCCAAATCACCTCATTGGAGATTGTCCTAAGCCACCAAGAAACAACTACCAAAGAGCCTTAGTGGGAGGATCTTGGAGGGATAGTGATGATAATGAGGAGAAGATGCCCAACGACGAAACGTGTCTTATGGCTCAAGCTTCAATTGAGATATACTTGGGAATTAACTTGGAGACGGATGAATGGATCAAAGATAGTGGATGTACTAAGCACATGATGGGCAACCGAAGTCTATTCTCTTCATACAAAGCGTACAATGGAGGTAATGTTACGTTCGGTAGTAAACTTAAGGGAAACATTATTGGCAAAGGTACGATTACTCGACTCCCTTACTATTAGAAATGTTGAGCATGTAGATAACCTAGGATTTAATTTGCTTAGTATTAATCAAATGGTTGACAATAAGTGTAGAGTAATCTTCTCGGAAGAAGGTAGTGAAATAACTAAGTATGGCAAGACCATAGGCAAAGGAGTTGGGAAAAATGGCCTATTCGTTATGAAGATAGGAAATACACCTCAGGATAAGATTTGCCTAGCAACTATAGATGACAATTCCACATTATGGCATAGGAGACTTGATTATGCCAATATGCGTTTAATACAATCATTGGCATCAAAATAATTAGTTAGAAATCTTCCGAATCTTAAGTTCGATAAACATTTTTGTGATGCTTGTAAAGTTGGCAAACAAGATCATTCTAGTCACAAGGCCAAGAATGTTGTCTCTACCACTAGATGCCTAGAACTCCTTCACATGGACTTATTCGGTCCATCCGCCGTACGTAGCTACGGAGGAAATTACTATACACTAGTAATAGTAGATGATTACTCTAGGTACACTTGGACTAGGTTTCTTAAGAATAAGACACAAGCTTTCGAAGAATTCAAAATCTTCAGTAAAAAGGTCCAAAATCAATTAGATTGTAAGATAGTGTCTATTAGGACGGATCATGGTCGGGAATTTGATAATGAAATGCAATTTGGAGTTTATTGTGATGCTAATGGTATTACTCACAATTTTTCATCTCCACGCACTCCACAATCATATAGGGTAGTTGAGCGAAAAAATCACACTCTGCAAGAGATGAGTAGAACAATGCTCAATGAGCAATCTATTCCGCAAAAGTTTTGGTGTAAGGCCATAGACACTTCAACTTACATACTTAATAGGATATTGATTAGACCAATATTAGGCAAAACACCATACGAAATCTTGAAAGGAAGAAAACCTACATTAGACTACTTTAGAGTATTTGGAAGCAAGTGTTTCATTCTAAACACCAAAGACTACCTCACCAAGTTTGACCCAAAGTCTTACGAAGGTGTATTCCTAGGTTACCCCCAAAATAGTAAAGCCTATGTAGTTATAAACAAGGAGACTATGAAAGTTGAAGAATCACTTAACGTGATATTCGATGAAAGTCCTCCCACGAAAACATCACCCTTGGTGGATGATGATCTAGATGAGGAAGAAGCTACTAAGGTTAATAGCAAGAAAGTTCTTGAAAATGGCATTGAGGATGAAATAGTCGAAGTTGACGAAGTCGTTAACATTAAGGAATCCAAAAATCATCCAATAGAAAATGTTATAGGAAATCTTAACCAAAGAACTCTTAGGTCACAAGCACAAAACAAAAGTAATTTCTTTTGTTTTGTATCCACCGTAGAACCTAAGGATGTCGGTGAAGCAATTAAGGATGAGAGCTGGATAGTTGCTATGCAAGAAGAGTTAAACCAATTCACCGCAAATGAGGTATGGGATTTAGTACCTCCTCATGAGAATCAAACCATCATAGGAACTAAGTAGGTATTTAGAAATAAGCTCGACGAAAATGGTGTCGTAACTAGGAACAAGGCTAGATTAGTAGCACAAGGCTACAATCAACAAGAGGGAATTGATTATGATGAAACTTATGCACCCGTAGCTAGATTAGACTAAATGGTATTATCAACAAGGAGGTATACATAGCACAACCTCTGGGATTTGTTGATTTCAAAAAACAGAATCATGTTTATAGACTTAAGAAAGCTCTCTATGGTCTTAAACAAGCTCCTAAAGCTTCGTATGATAGACTGAAGGCATTTTTGATTAAACATGAATATACCATGGGAATGGTTGAAAACACACTCTTCACGAAGAAACGCGATTCACACCTCATTATTGTTCAAATATATGTCGACGACATTATATTCGGCTCAACTTGTCCTAAATTGTGCAATGATTTCTCTAAAATCATGCAGGACGAGTTTGAGATGAGCATGATGGGCGAATTAAATTTCTTCCTTGGTCTACAAATAAAACAAATGGAAGATGGTATATTCTTTAATCAATCTAAGTATATTAAAGATATGCTTAAGAAATTTGGTCTAGAAGAGTCTAAGCCCATGAAAACTCCCATGTCTACGGAAGTGAAACTCAGGAAAGATGAAGAAGGTGAGTCCGTAGATAACACTAAGTATAGAGGCATGATAGGTAGTCTATTATATCTAACGGCAAGTATGCCCAATATCATGTTTAGTGTCTACGTTTGTGCACGCTTCCAATAGGATCCCAAAACCTCTCATCTTGAAGCGGTTAAACGTATCTTCCGATACGTTAAAGGCACTATACACTTGGGATTATATTATCCCAAGGGGACCGGCATAGAAACTATTTTCTATGCTGACTCTGATCATGTGGAAGATTATGTGGATCGAAAAAGTAGGAGTGGTGTTTGTACCTTCATGGGTTGTTGTCTAACTTCTTGGTTCTCCAAGAAACAAATGGCTCTTGCTATCTCCACGACCGAAGACGAATACGTAAGCTCCAAAAAGGCATGTCAACAAGCACTATGGATGAAGCAAGCTCTTATCGACTACGACATCCATCTAGACGACATACCAATTATGTGCGACAACAAAAGCGCCATCGACTTGAGGAAGAATCCCGTCCAACATTCTCGTACTAAACACATCGAAATTTGCCACCACTTACTTCGCGATAATGTCCAAAAGGAAACATTTCTATTGAGAAAGTTCCCTCTCAAGACAATATCGCAGACATTCTAAAGAAACCTCTCAAGCGTGAATCCTTTAACTATCTCCGTCTAGGTCTAGGAATTATGGAACACATCCCATAAACCCCCTCTTATGACTATATGAATATTTCATTTGAAATATTAAGGTCATCCCGCACATCTCTCTAATGACTATTGAAGTCATCCCGTATTGTCTAGTTTAGCTCGTCTATCTCTCGTTAGAAGAATTTATTAGGTATAAATTCTTTCCTCGTGTCAAAGAGTCTCACTTAGTCAATGAGACTTGTTCGTCAAAAATCAAAAAGGGACAAAATTTGTTCCAGTAGACCACGACACCACTAAAGTGGGCACGACACCACTAAATTTAGTGGTATCGTGGTACCGTAGGTCTGACATTGTCGTATATCAGTCTCCTTTCCCTCATAATTCACTTTTGAACTTTCCCAATTTCCTCCATTGCTGTCAAAGTCGAACCTCACAACCCAAATCTTAATTACACCATCTCAGAATCATATTGGAAGCATTATTCTTCAAGGAAATCAATCATTACTAATCTCTTATCATCAATTGTAAGTTATTTCATTCCAATCTTTCTTTGATCGTGAGTCTAGGGTTATTTTTACACGAAGAATTGGAATTGGGGATCTCTTAATAAGTTATTTTAAATTCTCCCAACATAGAATTCTAACATAGAATCCCAACATAGAATCCCATTTAAGAGATTAGATTAGCAAATTACACATAAATCTTCCAAACCTAAAACCCAATTCCATAATTTCTAAAACCTCACAAATCTAGGATCATGAAATACTATTTTCGTGCATTGTTGATTCAAATTCAAAACGTTTTCTCATGCATACATGATCTCATGAATATTAAATGAATTACATAACTAATATGTACCCTTCGAAATATTCAATTGAGCAAAATCAAAATTAGGAGCGTTTGGATAATCTTATTAAGTTAATTTTAGAGTCAAGATTATCGCATCTCCACATAGTTTGCATATAGGCACACACTAGGCACATATCTTCATGATTAAAAACAACTTATCTTTTATAGGTTACAACCATGTCTCACCTCTATGATTTTGATCACCGCTCAACCGACAACTACATGCCTGACATCTCTCATGAACCAACAACACCCAGAAATCACATTCGTCCTTATATAAACCTTGAAACCCGTCGATTTCATGAAGGTCGTGTCATTGATCCCCCTCTAATCTATGATAGAGATATCAACATGTCGTTTAGGGCTATAGGTCTCGATTGTCTGCTACACATTAACGAGTACATTTGTCCTCATTTTGTGATGGAATTATTTTGACAAGTTGACCTCGTATGTAACGAGGATTAATCTTTGTCACTTTGGTTCTGGATTTGAAACTTTAAGTTTGTCCTTACTCTTGAGCAATTTGCTCAAATTCTTCGAATTCCCAATCATGAGCAATGTGCCTACACCGAAGATTGGTGTCTTGAGTCACTCTTCAACTATAGAGAAGAGGATAGTCCTTATTGTTCCTATATACCCACTCCAAGCGAGCTCACTAAACTTCTTTGTACTCACAAGTACATTCCTTTTCTGGATCCAACAAAAATTCGTTTGGTAGTGATTCTTCAAGAATTGCTCTCTCGAGCAATCATCCTTAAGGAAAACGTTCTTAGTCTTCAAGGTGTCCGTGAGCAACTTCCTACGTGTTGTGCTCATATGTTGTTTTGTGTCCTTACTCATCAACCATACAACCTTGCCTACTTCTTCGCAAAGCAAATTGTATATCTCAAAGGTAACAAAACTAAGTTGATACCTTATGGGATGTTCCTAATTCGTCTTTGTCACTTCATCATGAACTTCCACCCATACCTTCGCGGTCCAAAATACTCACTTATCATGGAACCCATTAGTGAGTTTCATATCTCTTCTATTTTCATTTCTGCCTCCTCTGTCGACTACGACATCTATGACGACCCTATGGATGTGGGAGTCGTGTGAGCTCAACTCGAGAATGTGATGGAACCTAATGAAGTTGAAATGATCCTTGAGAAGCATGGACTTGAGTAGTTAGGAAGGGATTAGTAGCTTTATCTCTTTTTAGGAACTTATAATATTTGACTTAACTTATTGCATGCTTAACTATCTCCCTAACTTCTTGGATTAGTTAATTTTTATATCATGATGGATGATATATTATTTTTTCCATTTGGGTGCATGCTTAGTTCTTCATAGATACATGTTTGACTCTCTTTGATTGCTAGATGTAGAGTATTATTGGACTTATTTGGTAAATTAATCCTTAGTGACTTGAGATACTATCATTTCCTGCAAATAGTCAACCTAGGAAACTCCCTCTAGCTACTAAAACATAGGTATCACAGAAAAATTTCGCTCTTCCCAGGACATGGAACCACTAAACATGCCACGGTACCGTTAAATTTAGTGGTACCGTATGCTATTTATGGTATTGTCCCATGCTAAGACGAAATTTACTGTTTCCTCTAGAATTCTGCATCCCTATCCTCCAAACCTACAAAATTTTGCACACTCTCATACACCTTAAGATTCCTCTAGACCCCCATAGGACATCCTTACCACCTTTAATTCAAATTACACAACTCTTGCTTATATAAGGCTTCACTCTTGCAAGCATTTCTTGCAACTCATCATCATCCTTACACTCTTCATTCACCATGGCTTCCACACAAGGATCCACATCTCACATCTCCAAGAAACCTAGAATCACCATTAGGCCTTTGTCCAAACCTCTCTTTGTTGATCTCACCAAAGATGATGAAGTCACAACACCACCTTCCCACAGCAATCAAAACTCACCACCTCCAAATCATCATCTACTAGGACATCTTCATCATCCTCCTCTTTCAACACCATGCCATCATCTATGGATTACACACTCTCACCTATCACACCATTGGACTATGCTATGCCTACTCCATCACTAAAATACTCACCACCACCTCCATCACCAATCATGGGCCCTCCTATTCAACTCAATCCAGTTGATATACATAGTGCAAATTTCCTATGTTTTCTTCACAACCGTAACCTCATTTCCTCTTTAAGAGATGAACTCTACTACATGTTCTCTTATGTAGAACAACTCTTGACACCACCACAACCACCAATCATGTCACCATCACCATCTATTAGCCATTCAACTAAACATGCTTATGTTTAGTTATCATGAATAACTCTTAGGATTTCATCTTGGATTAGAAGCAAATCTTAGGACCTCTCAAGTCAGTAAAGATTAATATGTGCTTCTTATAGTTGTAGCTTTTGTTATGTATTTAATGTACTCACACTTTATGTGTGGATTTCCTTTCAATACGTGGGCTTATTATCTTATCTTAGTTGTTCATTCATGGTTGGATATTTGTCTTAATTGCTACGTGTTAGATATGTTTCTCGTGTCATCTAACTTTGTTTTGCAGCAAGAACCATTGCTCGATTACTTGGTGTTTTCCAAACAAGGGGGAGCCTTAGTAGTCTTTTTGCTTTGACAAAAAAGGGGAGAAGTGGGATATAAACTCATACTAAAAACTTGTCGAAACTAGTTTGCACATAAAATGAGTTTATGTTTTGTCAAGATCAAAAAGGGGGAGATTGTTGAGGCAAATAATGTCTAAAAACGTTAATCTCATCTTTCGATATCTCTATGTTTGGATGAAAACAAAATGTGAAAACATCTTACGTCAAAATTAACGTAAACAAGTTTTTAGTCAAAATATCCGATTTTTACGTCAATCACTCTAGGTACGAACAAACAAATTTACAACTTGACAAATGATCAAAGAAGTGAATTTTTGTTTTTAACTTCACATTTTTAGCTTCACAAAACCTTCTTTTCAAAAATACATTTTACAAATTATTTTTGAATTATAAAGAAATGTATTTAGGAAAAATCATTTCAAAAACATTCCGAATAGCTATATTTTACCCAAACCAGCTCCAAACTCCCCCAAATAAACTTTCACCACTAAAGAAAAAAATGGGAGCATTTTTGTCTGGCACGGTACCACTAAATTAGTGGTACCGTGTGACAATTAGTGGTACCGTCCCCTTTAAAACTGTCAAATTTCCAGATTCTATAAATACCACTTCATTTCCCAGATTTTGGGTATCCTTTCACACACATAACTTTCTGGTTTCCATTCTCTTTTCCTTTCTACACTCCTTTGATCATTAGATAGTTTTCTTTTGTTTAAAGAGTGATTCTTTCATCCAACCAAGAATCATCTACATACCTCTGCTAGTCAAGAGAAGAACACAAAGTATCAAGAAGATACAAAGTGTTGGTGTCATAGAGTAGTGCAATTGCATTACTAGTTATCTACTTGATTGTATCTTGATATACATCAGTGTTTAAGTATCTCTTAGTTGTTGTGTTGATCATTGTGATCTTGTTGAGATCTTTAGGATCTCTTGAGTGTTGAGTGATTTAGTATTGATCAAGTGGATCAAGAGTAGATTGTGAGGGTTGTGTAGATCTTGTGAGGATCGTGAATATTGTGTGAGGATCATGTGAAAAGTTAGGATCGTTTGGATCGTGTGAAAAGTTAGGATTGTAGGACCTTATATCTATCAACTTTAATAACAATATAGCATGCAAATGAAGTAAAGATGGTGACTTGGTAATATATGTGTGGCGTTAAGATGTATATAAGAGAATAAGAGATGAAGAGAACTTTTATTAAAATACACACAATACACACACAAGCACCCCTTACAAATGAGAGGTAAGGTGCCTTTTATAGTTCCATACATAGGCTTTCAATGGGCTTGGGCTTGGACTTGGTTACATGATTAGATAATAAGGCTTATGAAACATAGCACATAACATATTAGCTTGCCAAGTCCAAAGCCCAATGACTAAACTATTACTAATCTTAACAAACGACACAAAGTTATACAATGAGAATGACCATCACTTCTAAATACATATTTTTAATGCTAACAATCTCCCCCTAAGGGGTGGTCATTCGAATGATGCTCTACGTGATTAGGTCTTCCGTGTTCTTTGTCTTTAACTTTGTGTGTCATTGTAGAATAGTCTTTAGTCTTTGTTCCTTCATGCTTTGTGATCTTGGATGACTGACTTTTCATCGTTCTTTGTTCCTTTGTGATGTGGAGTAATCTGCCTTTCGTCACTTCTGTGTCTGTGGTGGTTGTCTGCCATTCCAACATGCTCATACATCTTTGGACTTTGATATTCATATGCACGTAGTTCCCTTTCTTACACTTTGATCTTTAGTCTTTATACTTTGTAGATTCTTCTTTTTGGCGTAGAATCTTTCTTTAAACTTTGTGTTGTATAGATCTTTGAGGGAGCTTTCTTTAACTTCCAGATGTATGTATGAGCATGCGGAATCTGTCGCCATGGAGGTGATGTGTAGCTGCATGAAAACAGTTAGCAATAAATCAACCGGTACTTACAGATAAGGAATTATAGATCATCAACAGCATAGTGTGAAGACTCCTTCTAACCCTTACCAAGGCCGTTCCCATGTCAGATACTCTCGAGAGAGCTTTCAAGACCTACTTAGTAGCTCAATGACTGGGTAAGTCGCTGGGGATCACTCCACGACTGTAGACCATTTGAAACCACCGTGAACACTAAGCGTAACCCATAAAGAATTACCAAAGTGACCTGCTGTCAGGGCTGTTTGATGTTGACCCTGGCAGGAATTTCCATTCAATCATTGAGAATCACAAAAGTGAATCCTCTCATAAATGTTCTGGCAAATTGCTAAGATCTGCGTATGACTCTTAAGTTTACATCTGGCGTCCTTAATTTTGAACAACCAGTGTAGAAATATCATGTGTTCCTATGAGATCTTTTGATGAATCTCGAGGCTCTAGACTCGATAAGTGCACATTTGGTTTCCTATGCAGAGATTAGGGAGAGGTCTCCTGCTTCAATATCAACCATCTCTAAGAGATAGGTCGATAGATTACACCGGTTCCCCGTGAGAATGAAACAAGCTCTTTTAAGAGAACTTGAGTGGCTAGAAGGTTTAGTGCAGTGCGTCACTGGGTCCATGACGTCTTGTCTTCAATACTGGTGTCACCTTAGTAACAACCAGTAGCATATGAGTTGAACCCGGTGTCTGCCCTAAGGTTGAACATATGGAGGGCTATTTCTTTTCACCCTTTTTCATAACTTTTCTTTTTAATTCTTCAACCCCTTCTTTCTCCTTTCTCATTTTCTCCTTTTTTCAATCATACTTAAGGACTTCTAATTCTAATCTATTGGATTTGTCCTTGGGTAGATCCCTCCGGCTTTGGCGGATCATAGGACGGTTTTTCCTAACCTTAGTCACCTTATAACTCCATGACTATCCTATAATTGCCATGAAACCATTTATTAAAAAATCTCTCAAAGTGTTTATGATAATAAAACACATTGTTGTTACCACTTTGAGAGTTTTGCATTTCATTTAAAGGACTCCCCCTTCACATGTGCTCATGAATATTTAAGAAATTTGCACATGCGAGAGGAGTTTGCACTTTTGAATTGATCCACTTTCAGCGAACATGACCGATTCGAGACACGCTTACATCACTAGTTAGACTAGCTTGAAGTTATTACCCGTCCTGGTCAAGTCCAAAGAAAGTCTCTCGATACGGTACATTCTACTCAGACAAGTCCTATTCGAGACACGCTTACATCACTAGTTAGACTAGCTTGAAATTATTACCCGTCCAGGACAAGTCTTTTCGATTACTGACATTTTAAGCTTCGTCAATTCATTGGTACTTTCTGAGTCGAGCTCTTTCAAGATTCAGTCACAAACTTTAAACATCTTTGATCACATTTTAATCATGTCTTCTCCCCCTCAAAAATAGCATATTATGATATTTTGCATGAATACGGAACATTTTTGTTTTTGTACTCCCCCTTAATGATAGCACATTTTAAAATCAATTAAGGGTTTTGAGGGAGTTATCTTGAGCACTCATTTGAAAGATTTTGAGAAATCTTTTGAACAATCTTGAAAAAGTGCTCAAGAATTGTATTTAGAAAAATGAGTTTATGTTTGAAATCCTTTTCGTTTGTTTATACTCGAACTTTTGAAAATGATTTCATTTTTGAACGTACGAGTTCTTGATTTGAAAATAATCAGAAGTCATCATTTTAGTCCGGGTTTCGTACTAAAATATACGAAAGCCATAGTGAAGAAACTTTTGAGAAATGACATGTTTTAGAAAAACATTTAAAAAAACTCCCGTTCAAGCATCTGTACATGTCCGTATCATTGTTGAATGACATTTCTAGAAACGTACAGAATATTGATTTATACGAGAGACATGTCGTGAGAAGAATATTTTTGGATTTTTTGATTTTATATTGTTTTTGTATTTTTGTTTTTGTTGGTTTTTCAAATTTTGTATTTTGTTTTTTCATAAATATTTACAGCGAAGCGATTTTGAAAACATTTTTCAAGAAGATTCGAGAAGATGTTCTAGCTCCTCAGGAGTTAGGCTTCGCATGCCAATTCGTCGAACTAAATAGTCAAACCGTTCTTTTGGAAGGGCTTTAGTAAATAGATCGGCGAGTTGGTAATCAGTCTGAAAAATAATTCAACAGTACCCTCTTCCACGTGTTCTTTGATGAAATGGTAGCGGACTTTGATATGCTTCGTCTTAGAGTGATGTACAGGATTGCACGAGAGGGCTATGGCACTTTTTGAGACACATACTCGGCTTCAGGGGTTGATAGCGCAGTACAATCCTGTTTCTTTGACGACCAGCTTACAAGCTTTTCACCCAAAAATTGTGCTCCACCTGATGTACTCTTTGCTGTAACTTGATCACCAGCATGGTCTGCATCTGAAAATGCTGTTGGATTAAACCCCGAATCCTTCGGATACAAAAGTCCCATGTTAATGGTGCTTCGTAGGTACCGAAAGATCCGTTTAACCTCTTTGAGGTGAAGTTCGGTAGGCTTTGCCTGAAACCGTGCTAACAAACAAACAGCAAATTGAATATCGGGTCGGCTAGCAGTTAGGTACATGAGAGAACCGATCATGCTCCGATATTTTTTCAGATCAATGGGTTTCCCAAACAAATCAACACCTATTTTTGGTGAAGTGACCATTGGTGTACCAACAGAATCACAATTTTCCATTCCATGTTTTTTCAAAATCTCTATTGTATATTTAGCTTGATTGATAAAAATACCACGTAGGGATTGATGTAATTGTAAACCAAGAAAGAATTTTAGTTCCCCCATCATGGACATTTCAAATTTGCTTTTCATGAGATTTTCAAAATGTTTTGAATGGTTAGGATTGGTTGATCCAAAAATTATGTCGTCCACGTAAATTTGAACGATCAAAATGTCATCTTTGAATTTTTTGATAAACAAGGTGTCATCAACCGTTCCTTTTGTGAAATTGTTTTTAAGCAAGAAAGATGATAGTTCGTCATACCACGCTCTTGGAGCTTGTTTTAAACCATAAATTGCTTTCTTAAGCTTGTAGACGTAGTCTGGATGATCTTTGTCGATGAATCCCTCTGGCTGACTCACATACACTTCTTCTTTCAGAGTTCCATTCAAGAAAGCAGTCTTAATATCCATCTGATAGACTGTGATGTTTTTGTGAGCGGCATAGGCTAAGAAAATCCGGACTGCTTCAAGTCTAGCTACAGGCGCGAATGATTCCTAGAAATCTATCCCTTCTTCTTGTGGATAACCTTTAGCCACGAGACGAGCTTTGTTGTGAATAACAGTCATTTCCTCATCCAGTTTGTTCTTCCATAACCACTTGAGATCAAGAACACGTTTATCAAGTGGTCGTTCAACAAGTTCCCAACTATCATGTAACAGGTATTGAAGAAATTCCTCCTGCATCGCTTCAATCCAAGGGTTTTCTGCCATTGCTTCTCGAATGTTCTTTGGTTCTTTGAGGCTGATTGAGCAAATGTAAATGCACAATTCGAGATCGGTGGCAAGTTGTCTCCTTGTCTGAACTGCCTTTGAAGGTTCACCAATAACATGTTCTATTGGATGGTCTTTTGTCCATTGAAACGTAGAAGGGTACCTTGGGTAAAACATATGTGTGTTAGATGGTTCTTGTAACCCTGAAGAAGATTCTGCAGAGACTGTTGCAAATGGATTTTCAAATACTTCTTCTTCTTCTAACGCAACATCGTTTGAATTATTTGTTGGTTCTTCTTGAAAATTAGTGTTTTGATTTTGCTCATCAACTCTTGGTAGTTTAGTTTCAATTACTGGAGTTGCTTAAGTAGATGTAGATGATGTGGAGGTAGTTGGTGCTTCAGCTTCGATTGTTGTAGATGCATCCTGTGATGGTGGTGGCGGTTGATGGTTGTGAGCGGGTGCAGCGAAATGTTGTTGAGATGCATTTGTCGAAGTTCCACCATAGTATTCATCAAACATTAACTCAAAGAAATTTTCCAGTTCTTGTTCTGAAGGTTTATCCGTATTCTCCTTGAGGCACGAGTCCTGAACTGATGTGTCCAGAAGTCTGCATGTTTGGTGCGGGTCCTAATCTGTTATGATTAGAAGCCATTGGATTAAGTGCGGGTTCTAGAGCGTATCTCTCAGAAGCTATTTGTGAAATCTTGTCAAACTTGACATTCATCGTCTCCATTATCCTTTTCGTTCTTCTATTATACACCCTGAATGCCCTCGAGTTTTCTGAATATCCAATGAAGATTCCAATATCACCCTTAGCTTTTAACTTCCCTAGATCTTCTCTATCATTCGTCGGATAGCACAAAGCGCCAAATACGTGAAGGTAAGAGATGTTAGGTTTACGGTTGTTCACTAGCTCATATGGGGTTTTATTGAATCTCGGATGGACTAGGGATCGGTTTTGAGTAAAACAAGCAGTGGCTACAGCATCAGCCCATAAGAATAGAGGTGCACTAGAGAAAATCAACATTGTGCGAGCAGCTTCCACAAGAGTTCTATTTCTTCTTTCAACTACCCCATTTTGCTGTGGAGTTCTAACAACTGATGTTTGATGTGTGATTCCAACATCTTCAAGGTAAGTTCTTAACTCCTGGTTTGTAAATTCTATGCCATTGTCTGTTCTTATAATCCTTACTGGAGCTTGAAGTAGAACTTGAATACGCTTCAGAAAGGTGATGATGATGCCTGGTGCTTCGTCTTTTGATCTCAAAAACTTTACCCAAGTATATCTTGAATAATCATCAACAATAACGAGAATATACTTCTTCCCATTAATGCTTTCAACTCTCATTGGGCCACATAAGTCCATGTGCAACATATGTAACCTTGCTTCCGAACTAGGTACGGTTTTGGGTTTATATGATGCTCTTTTACTTTTTCCTTGTTCGCATGATGGACATAGGTGTTCCTTGGTGTATTTGAATTTAGGAAGTCCGGTGACGATGTCGTCTTTGGCTAACTTGTTGATGGTGTCGAAATTGAGATGGGATAATCTTCTATGCCACAGCCAGGACTTAGTTTCGGTTGCCCTTGTCATAAGACAAATTGGTGATGTAGAAGCCATTTGGTTGATGTCGATAGCATACAAGTTTGTACCACGATTACTAGTTAAGAGATCATCACCAACCAAATTTCTAATAAAAACCGTGTTTCTCCTGAATGTAACTTCTAAATCTGCATCACAAAACTGCCCAACTGAAAACAAGTTGTGTCCCAACCCTTTGATGTAGTAAACTCGAGTGATTAAAAAATTCCCAAACCGAAGATCTCCATAACCCTGAATAGCTGCTACATGATCATTTTCAAAGCGTACAGTTCCCATGAATTTCCAGACGAAATTGATCAGCAGCTTTAAATTCCCGGTCATGTGCTTGGAGCAACCCGAGTCGACGATCCAAAGACATATTTTGATAACCTGCCAAGAACAGAAGAGTTTGTATTTGGAAACCGTTTTGAATATGGTTCCGTGGGGTTAGGAGTAAATTCCGAATTACACACATCAAAGGTTGCTACATGTTTATTTTAAACAACTTCTAATTTGCCATTCTGAAGAATGAACTCTCTACCCTTTGGTATCCACATACAAAACTTAAGGTAATTCCTAGACATTCGACTAATAGTGGTAGACCTAAAGCGTGTAACCAATCTTTCTATAGATCTAGTTCTAGCACTAGGTCTTTTTGGAACATTCTTCTATTCAGGCGTAACATTCACATTCTTAGAAACACATTAATCATGAACATCATTAATTAAACATTTCTTGCATATTAAACACACAGAGTCATTACATGCATTAGAACCAATACTTTCGACATTACATTCAGATGAATCATGTTTCTTATTAAAAAGCGATAAATTCCTAGGGTGTTCTTCTACTTCTTCAACTTTATTCTTGCTACTACTCGTAGAGACAGGCGAGACTCTATTGTTCCTTGTATTGCTCCTAGGCTTTAGTCTGCTGCTCCTAGAGGTGCTTTCTAATCCTGTAGAAGGTAAGTTACACACATTAGGATTGATATTGTTGTCCTTTTTAGCATCACTAGACTCTTTAGAATTATCCTTTTTGCACGCATTTGTCTTAGATGTGGAGGCAGATGCATTAGTGGGACTAATCCTAAAAAGGCCAGGTGCTATCACTTTTGGTGTGTTGACAACCGCTTTTCCTTTGTCAACAATCTTTTCATTTTCACTTTTCTTGGGCAAGGGTGTTGGAGTGACTGGTTTTGTCAAATTCTTTTTCTCATCGACTTTTGGAGCAAACCTTGAAATTGACATCTTTGGTTTTTGGACCGTGTTTGTAACATTTGGTTTCTCCGAAGTCAATGGTTTTGCAAACTTAGTTTGCTCACCCTTTCCTTTTTGACTTTCAAGCTGAGCCCTCAAAAGATCATTTTGCTCTTTCATATTCTTTAAGGCACGCTCATACGACAATTTGTCATACTTGCATTCTTCCTTTTTTCGATCAAGTTGTTTAAAATATAAGACATTTTTTTTCAAGCTTTATAAGAGCATTTTCATATTTGGAAACAATGTCGGAGGTCTCAGCTCTTAGTCTTTCATCGTCTTGAACAGAATATGTTTGTAAAATGATGGACATAATGTCAGTAGTCATAACAGTTTTGAAGAGAGAATCATTTAGGTTTTCCAAAACATTCATGTTTTCACGAGATTCATTAGCTTCGTTTACCAGGGATTTGTGGTCCTTGACAAAGTCAGCCATTTCTTTTAAGAAAGCTTGTTCAAAATGGATTACCCTCGCACTGATGTTATTCAGTGGGATAGTAATTTCATTTTCAAAAACCTTTTTCTGCTCAATATGAAAACTGGAATGCCAGTTGTTAATACTGATTGTAGTTTTAGAATTAACAATATTTTGAAGTTCTTGAATTCTCTTTTTAACGTGATCCAGAATGTCTCTAGCCTCACTTGTATTAAAAGTGTTGTTAGAAGACATTTGTTCCATTTTTGAAAGAGATTTGGAAACAATTACTTTCTTAGAAAACATTTTTTAGAATGGTCGTTTTATGGAAAACACAGATGGTTCTTTTTGTGGAACAAAAGTAATTCCCGAAAGTTTGTTCAATTTGTTGTAATCAATGGGTTTCAAATCCTTTTGTTTCATTTTATTTATGCTCTCTTCGACATGTTCTATCGTTTGCACAGAATCCCGAACAACGGGAGGATCATGTTTAGTGTAAATCGCATTACCATTATACAAAACATTATGTTCTTGCTGAGCTTTCTTGAGATTACTGGGGGTGTTGTTACCAAGATCCACTTTATGTTTCGTATGGTAAATCGGATTAGTTTGATTTGAAATCATTTTCATTGTTTGACTTGACTGACCCGTCTTAACCACTAATTCTTCTAAATGTGCAATCATGTGTTCTGACTCTACGATTTCGGCCAAAAGTTTGTCTTCTTTCTTTGCAAAGTCCTTTTTCAACTCATCCCTTTCTTTTTCAAGATTGGTATAAGCTGTTTTTTGTTTAGAAAGTTGGTTTTGTAAATCAGAAATTTCCGCGTTTAAAGATTTTATCTTTTTGAAAGAATTAACATCAAGTGTATCAAACTTGAGTTGCAATTGTTTTTCCCTTGAAACGGAATTTTGATAACCAGTTTCTAATTCAGACAATCTTTTGTTATGAAATTCAAAAGCTTTAACGTTTTCTTTGTAACTCTCAAGCTCAGTGGTCAATTTTACATTCGCGGCCTTAACATCGAGATTGACCTTTTGCACATTCTCAATTTCAATACGACAATTATTCAATAATGATTCAAATAAAGCACGTGTTTCCTCATCATTCTCAGCATGCTGTGACACGAAGCTTCCATTATGATTCACATCTGGAGTTGCTGAAGAAGTATTGCTACTACTTGGCGTGTCTAGATATGTATCATAATTGTATGCTTGCTTCTCAGAATGCTGTTCCTCATGAGGAGACATATCAAATATATCATTATTGTGACATGTGTTGAAATTTGATACCTCAGATGGTGCATTGGTGTCATAAACAGGAAGTGTGTCAGAATCCGTGTCATACTCAGCTTCCTGAAGATTCGCCATGAATATGCAGTTCGCATCGATATCTTCTCTATCTTCCATGTCATCCATAAGAGCCATAAAATCATTCTCCTCTACGTTCAACTGAAACCCTGCCTGAACCTTTTGTGCCAACATCACTGCTTTCTGCAAGTACTCTAGATCTTTCTTGTTCGGCTTAGTAGGACAGTTCCTTGCCATATGACCTACACCCTGACAGTTGAAACACTTTACCGGATTACCCTGATTCACATTTCCCAAATTCCCAACTACTGGAGCTGCAACATTTCTATTCTGATTACCCATTGCCTGATTACCAACATTCTGACCCCTCTGATTTCCAACAAACTGACCCATCTGATTCCCTGCATACTGACCATGCTGATTCCCTGCATACTGACCTGCATTCTACATATTCTGATTACCCACGTGAAATCCAGTAGCATATCCTTGCTGATTCCCATAAACTCCAACCATTTGGCCTCCATTACCCATATTGAAACTCGGCTGAGCAATCTGCTTGTTGCGAGTGTTCGATGAAATCCTTTGGTTGTTGTTAGTTGGTGTAGAATAGCGTCCTTGGAATGCCTTTGACAGAAAAGCAAATGCTTGGGTCAATGCTGCAGAAGCTTCATCATTTTCAGTGAATTCTGGGTCTTCGAATTGTGGGTATTGCTGTTGTGGAATAACATGTTGTTGTTGCTGTGGGTAGAACTGTTGTTGGTAGACCAGTGTTGTTTGTTGAATGTATGAAGGTTGCATGTAGTTGTGAGTGGAAGATGATGATGGTTGTTGTGTGTTCACTGGTAGCGGTGTTGGTGTAGTGGCAATTAAAGCAAGAGGATCATGATTTTTTGCCAATCTTTCTTTCCTTACTTCATTAGCCTCAACTTGGTTTTGCTTCAAAAAGTCATAGAGTTGATCATAATTCACCTTATGTAAATCCTTTGTTTGATTGACAATTGTAACATAACGACCCCATTCTTCTAGAAGGTTATTGATGAATTTGATGTTTGTTGCAATTGTTCGAGGTGTCAACTTGTTTCTGATTAACTCATTCATCAAAGTGCAAAACCTTGTGTAGTAAGATTCAATCTGTTCACCTTTAGTGGATGTAAAGTTCTCCCATTCAGTAAGAAGTTTGTTCTCAACGTCTTGTTGTCCAATCTCTGTTCCATGACATATCCTTCTAACACGTTCCCACATAGCATAAGCAGTTTCACAACTGTCGACCGCAGCAAAGATCTCCCGTGGTAATCCAAGTTGGATTAAATGCATTGCCATATCATCAGCGGCGATCTGCTTCTTGTCTTCCTCTGTGTAATCTGCTTCTGTTTGTTCACGTACGAATGGTTGAGTAGGAGGTATTGTATTTGGATTACCTTCAATTAGAACTTGTCTTGGCTTGAATGGACCATTTGTAATGGAGTTGATCATTAATTTACCATCAGGCTTTGTTTTGATGTAACGAAGCATGCGACTTGTCCATGGGAGATATCCACCTTTTTCAAGCATTGGAGGTCGGTTTTCCGCACCGGCTGCATGAATATCTTGCTGAGTAGCCATTGATGAAGTGTAGATTGATAAAGTTGATACTTGGATCGTTCCAACGAAATAGGACTCGTGTTTAGTGTAAGTTGATGCAAGTTTGGATGGTGAAAAATTTGATCTAAAACCTTAAAACCTCAATAACTTCTTCCCGGAGCGTTTTTAGGCCTCGAAACGTGTCATTCTTCTCTGTTTCACGGTCGTTTTGACAGCTGATTCATCGAAAACGGAGTTACGGTTCAAAAGTTATGGCCGTTTGAAGTTTGGTTGTCAAAAGTCAAAAACTTACGCGTAAAGCATGATTTTACGCGTAAACCTTGAATAATCTTACGCGTAAGATGTTATGCGTAACCTTTAAGTTATGCGTAAGATCTAAATTTATGCGTAAACAATATTGTTTATGCGTAGACTTTGATTTTACGCGTAAACTTAGAGTTTATGCGTAAGAATGTTACGCGTAAGGTTTTTTTTCAACCAAATTGATCTCTCAAACTTATCCAAGCTTGAAAGATATCCCGTGTCGAAGTATTCCACAAACTTATCCAAGTCAGGGAAGTACTGAGTAATCTCTGATCGTTGAAGAAAACTTATGCGTAGGATCTTTTGCGTAGAAAACTTATGCGTAGGATCTTAAGCGTAGATCTTATGCGTAGACTTTCACCTTATGCGTAGGATTCCAACTTGAGCGTAGAAAAAGGGTTTTAGGCAAAAACTCACGCGTAGAAAGTGATCTTATGCGTAGAAAATGGGTTTTGACCTCAAACTTATGCGTAAACAGTACTATTTCAGCCAAAAAGTGGGATAACGCTTGTCCTTTCGTACTTGTTACGCGTAAGAATGCCAAAAGCTTCAAAAAATCCGATTTTTCCACAAAAAAAACTTGATTTCCACTTGATTCTTTTGATCAAATCTTTCCCGAAACACTTAGAAACACTAAAACTTCAATAAAGACTACAACTTTAACACTAAAACACGTAAAAATCAAAACTTTTTAATGAAAAGCACACGTTTTTAAATGAAAAACGCAACTTTTAAAGAGAAACCTTGATGAAAACGATTTCCACACACTCCTAAATCATTGTTAGGCGATTGATACCACTTGTAGGACCTTATATCTATCAACTTTAATAACAATATAGCATGTAAATGAAGTAAAGATGGTGACTTGGTAATATATGTTTGGCGTTAAGATGTATAAAAGAGAATAAGAGATGAAGAGAACTTTTATTAAAAACACACACACAATACACACACAAGCACCCCTTACAAATGAGAGGTAAGGTGCCTTTTATAGTTCCATACATAGGCTTTCAATGGGCTTGGGCTTGGACTTGGTTACATGATTAGATAATAAGGCTTATGAAACATAGCACATAACATATTAGCTTGCCAAGTCCAAAGCCCAATGACTAAACTATTACCAATCTTAACAAACGACACAAAGTTATACAATGAGAATGACCATCACTTCTAAATACATATTATTAATGCTAACAAGGATCGTGTGAAAAGTTAGGATCTCGTGGTAGATTGGTACTAGCTAAGATTAGTACTCGACATTTAGCTTAGTGTCGAAAAATAACATAAGCGACGTTGTACGGTTTTCTCCGCCTGAAGGGAGCTTTGTTGACATAGTGCTTAGAACTCTCGAGTGTGGTACTCGGAGAGTGGAGTAGGGCAAAGAAGAGCTTCGTGACCGAACCGCTATAAATCTCGTTGTCTCGGTTTGATCTTTCCATCTCTGTTCTTTACATACTTATTATTTGATTGTGTTAGCATAGTATTGTGTTCATATTGGTGCTGATTGATTTCATCCACACTCGAGTCTAAGTTTTGCATAAAGAAATTTTTATAACCAAAGAAAACAAGTCGGTAAACTATTCAACCCCCCTTCTAGTTTCCCACATTCCTCATTAGGAAGTCAATCAAATCCAATCTTGCATTGAGTAAGAGATTAACAATTTTAGATAATAAACCAAAAATTAATACTATTTGTCTCTCCTCTCATTCAAATATTGGGCTCTTAAGCAAACAGTTAGCAACAAATCATCCGGCACTTATAGGTTTGGAATTAGAGATCGTCAACAGCATAGTGTGAAGACTCCTTCTAACCCTTACCAAGGCCATTCCTAATCGGCAAACCCTAAGAGGATTTACACGACCTACCTAAGTTGATCAACGATTGGGTGAGTCGCTGGAGGTCACTCCACGACTGTTGACCATTTGTAATCACCGCGACCACTAAGTGTAATCCACAAGGAATTACCTAAGTGACCTGCTTTCAGGGCTGCTTGATGTTGACCCTGGCAGGAATTTCCATTCAATCACTGGGAGTTACATTAGCAACTTCCCTCATAAATATTCTGGCAGATTGCTAAGATCTGCATAGGACTCATAAGTTTACCACTGGTGTCCTTAATGTTGAACAACCAGGGTAGAATTAGCACGTGTTCCTATAAGATCTTTGTATGCATCTCGAGGCTCTAGACTCAATAAGCGCATTTGGTTTTCCTATGCGGAGATTAGGGAGAGGTCTCCTGCTTCAATATCCACCATCTCTAAGAGATAAGTTGATAGATTACACCGGTTCCCTGTGAGAATGAAACAAGTTCTTTTAAGAGAACTTGAGTGGCTAGAAGGTTTAGTGCAGTGCGTCACTGGGTCCATGATGTCTTGTCTTCAATACCGGTGTTACCTTAGTGAACACCAGTAGCATATGAATTGAACCCGGTTTCTGCCCTATGGTTGAATAATTGGAGGGCTATTTCTTTTCACCCTTTCTTATTTCATTTCTTTTTAATTCTTCGACCCCTTCTTTCTCCATTCTCACATTTCTCCTTTTTTCATAATCATACCTACGGACTTTCTAATACTATCTACTTTGTATTGTCCATGGGTAGATCCCTCCGGCTCTGGCGGATCATAGGACGGTTTTCCTAACCTTATCCACCTTATAACTTCATGACTATCCTATTTTACCATAAACCAAATCATTGAAAATTCTCACAATGTGTTTATGATAAGGATACACATTTAGTTCACACGTTGAGAGTTTTATAATTTTCAAATGCTCCCCCTTAACATGTGCTCATGGGTTTTTGATTGAAATATGCACATGTCGGGAAGAGTTGCACTTTTTGAATTGATCTACCTTAAGTGAACATGAACGGGCATTCGAGACACGCTTACATCACTAGTTAGACTAGCTTGAAGTTATTGCCCGGCCCGATCAGATTCACCCAAGGTTTCTCGAAACAGTACATTCTACTCAGACAAGTCCTTTTCGAGACACGCTTATATCACTGGTTAGACCAGCTTGAAGTTATTACCCGTCCAGGACTAGACCTTTCGATTGATGACAAATATTGTTTCGTCAATTCAATGGTCAAATCTGAGTCTCGCTCATATGAGATGCTAAGATCCTTTTTCACAAACCATTTGCTCCCCCTCAATATGTGCATTGATATACAAAAGAGTTTGGCACATATGGGAGAGCATACAATTATGTCCAAAACATCACATGTTAATCAGATTTCATATTTAAATCACATTTTCTCCCCCGATCAAAAATTTCAAACCATTTGAGATTTGTGATCCCAAGTGATTTAAATAGGTAGAAAGATTTTGGGAGAAAAATGTGGCCAGATTTAAGAATGACTGATTAAGAGACAATATATTCGCTGTTGGGAATAAAATGCACAAAGTAAAGAGTCTGCCAGAAGAGCCTGCTAGTTGATAGTTAAGCCTGCCTCTTCAGTTTTGCTGATGTTGAAGATATACTAACAGTACCTTCTGGGTAAGAAGGTACTGCTAGTTAAAGAAGGTCCTGCCAGTTTTCACGACAAGTTGTTATATTTTATTTAGAGATATTTAGTTGTATTATTAGTCTTTGTACAAAGTTATACGTTAAGTAGAAGTAGTACAGAAGTCTTAGTAGATATAATGGAGTGTTTTACCTTGAAAGGTGTAATATTAGGATAAGATAAACCTCTAATATATTATATTAAGCAACTTGACCACTTGTAATAAGGGCTCCTTATACTATAAAAGGAACCCTTAAGACACCTTCTCAGATATATATCTTTCACATAGCTTTCTCATCTTTCCCATGCATAACTTCCATATTTAAACCCTTTCACGTATCAAAGATTGAAGGTTACACTTGTAATCCTGGTGATAGTTTAGATCACCCGTATTATTTCATCAATAATATTGAATCGTTTTGTGTTATTCATGTTGTGTTCATTCTCATTTACTTATTCACCACCTTTGTTCCTTTAGTGTGTTTTACTAAATTCTACGTGCTAACTCACATTCATTCATAAATATCCTAAACACATTACTGAGATTAACATCCCAAGTGTTTGCACAAATCAATAGAATCCTTTCCACAAGTGGTATCAGAGCAAGGCTGATATTTACGACATAAAAGAACAAAGCAAAAATGGATGTTGAGCACATTCAAACCATTGTGGCTGCAAAACTTCCATTACTCAAACAGAATGAGTTTGAAATGTGGAGACTGAGGGTTGAACAATACTTCCAAGTGCAAGACTATGCACTTTGGAGATTATTGAAGAAGGAAACTCATTTAAACCAGTAACCACCACCTCCACAGTAAATGATGCACTTGTCACAACTGTGCAAGTAAATCCAATAACTGCTGAAGAAAGAATTCAAAAGAGAAATGACCTTAAAGCCAGGAGTATGCTTCTCATGTCTATTCCAAATGACCAGCTTTTAATCTTTAACAAGTACAAGTGTGCTAAAACACTTTTTCAAGCTATTGTGGCTAGATTTGGTGGTAATGATGCCACCAAGAAAACCCAGAAAACACTTTTAAAACAACAATTTGAAAACTTTTCAGCCACACCAAATGAGTCTTTGGATAGCATGTTCAATAGACTACAAAAGCTTTCTAGTCAGTTAGCCATTCATGAAGTGATAATATCTCAAGAAGACTTAAACTCCAAATTCCTTAGAAGTCTACCCTCTGAATGGGCCATGCATGTCATTGTCTGGAAAAACAAACCAGATATTGATTCCATGAGTCTCAATGATCTTTACAGCAACTTCAAAATAGTAGAGCATGAACTAAAGAAGTCTACTAGTTCAAGCTCAGGAAATATGGCATTTATGTCATCTCATGGTACTTCCAAGAAAGTTGATGAAGAAAAGGATGGTGGAGAAGAAGGTACTGCCAACACAAATTTTGGTACTGCCAGTACTTCCAGCAGTACCAAAACCATTTTAGATGAAACAATTGGTTGTGCTTTCCTAACATCACAACACAATGGTTCCACATTGACCTTTGAAGATCTTCAAGAGATCAGTGATGATGATCTTGAAGAAATGGACATAAAATGGCAGCTTTCACTTCTTAGCATGAGGGCTAAGAAATATTTGATGAGGACTGGAAAGAAGATTGTCATCAATGGCAATGAACCTGCTGGGTATGACAAGTCTAAAGTGGAGTGCTACAACTGCCACATGAAGGGTCACTACTCAAGAGAATGTAGAAGACCAAAGAAGCAGGGTGATAAGGGAAGAGGTTTTGAGAACAAGAACAGGGGAAACAATGAGAACAAGAGCAAGGAAGTGGACATCACTGAAACAAAAGCTATGGTAGCTATTGATGGGTTGGGTTTTGATTGGAGCTTTATGGGTGAAGAAGAGTCATCCTCAAATGAAATGGCTTTAATGGCTCTCTCCAATCCCGAGGTACAAATTACTAAATGTTCTGCTACTTGTGAAGTTTTTAAAGAACTAGAAATCTTAAGAAAACTTTATGATGAACTGAAAATAGAAGAAAGAAAAACTCATCAAGACCTAGTTAATCATAAGTGTGGTATGTCCAAACTTGAAAAACAGATAATTCACTTTGGAGAAAATGAACTCACCTTTTCTGACACAAAATCTATTCTTAATAGAGACATACTTCTTAAAGATGCTGAAATAAACCTGTTAAGAACTGAGTTTGCTAAAGTGAAACAAGCAAAAGATAATATTCAACTAACTGTTACAACATTAGAAAATGCTTGTGCATGTACTAAAAGTATAGTTGAGAACCAAATGAACAAGAAAATAAAATCTGGGATTAGATACAACACATGTCCACCTCCTTACAGAGGAATTCCCTGTCCCCCAGGTTTAGATCTTGCTGAATCAGGTTTACATGAACTCACAAATAAACCACTAGAAAAAGTAAAACCTGTAGAAAATAGTGAACCTTTTGAGAGTACAAGTGATACTTCACTCTCCAAAGAAAAGGTGCTCACTGATAAGAGCTCAAATGTTACAACTATTGAAGGTTGTACATCTGATGAAAATGGAAAAGAGACTGTTTCTAAGAAAGGAAACAAAGTAGGACCAATCAGTCCTAAAAGTGTAGAGAGTATAACAAAGACTAAAGTTGTTCTAAAAAAAGTTGAATGTTGTGCTAAATGTAGTAGAAAACCTAGAGGAAGTCAGAGAAATTGGAACAATCTTAAGTCACACCAACTTTGTGATAATTTTGTTATGTACAATAAAGCATGTTATTACTGTGGTAGTTTTAATCATACTCATGCTTATTGTAACAATTGGGTTTCTGGGAGTACATCAAGGTCTAAAACAAGTAAAACAAACCCCAGGAAAGGCTTTGTGAAATCTAACACACCAAAAGTCAATCATACTGTTAGACCAAATGAGCCTGTTTACCCAAAATTCACTACTAAGGGTGCAAGTAATACTTTCAAACATACACCAAAAGTTGTGAAAAGTCATATTGAAAGGAATTTTGTGGATAAAACACAAGACTGGAGACCAAAACCAAAAGGTCCTGCTAGACCATATGGTCCTGCTAGACCAAATGGTACTGCCAAATTTGGTACTGTTAGACCAAAAACCACAAAATGTGTCAAAAATGAAAATGCTGTTAAGTCCTCAGCATGTTGGATTTGGAGACCACTCCAATCAAATGGTGCATCAACAGTCCTAAAAAAGTTTGATTACATTGATGCACGAGGCAAACCCAAGTCAGTCATGGCTTGGGTACCCCAAGGAAACTAATATGTGTATACATGTGCAGGAACATTCAAATGGTATTGCAGATCAAGGATATGTAGATAGTGGATGTTCAAGGCACATGACAGGCAACATGTCTTACCTCACAGACTTCAAATCATTTGATGGAGGATATGTTACCTTTGGGGGAGGAATCAAAGGAAAGATTACTGGTAAAGGTACAATTAAAACCAGTAAATTAGATTTTGAAAATGTGTACTTTGTGAAAGAAAAACAGTTTAATCTCTTAAGTGTCTCACAAATGTGTGACACAAAGAACAAAGTTCTTTTTACTGACACTAAATGCATTGTACTTTCTCCTGATTTTAAAATTCCTGATGAAAGTCAGATTCTTCTTAAAATCCCTAGAAAGAACAATATGTACATTGTTGATTTAAAGAACATTGTTCCTAAAGAGAGTTTAACCTGTCTATCCTCATTGGATGAATCTATGCTTTGGCATAGAAGACTTGGTCATGTAAACTTTAAAACAATCAATACAATTGCAAAATATGATTTGGTTAGAGGTTTACCCAAAAAGATTTTTCAAAATGACCAAACCTGTGTTGATTGTTTAAAAGGCAAACAACATAGAGCTTCTTGTAAGCCCAAGACCCATAACTCAATTTCTCAAGCTTTATACATGCTTCATATGGACCTCTTTGGTCCTACTTCTGTGAATAGCTTGAATGGTAAAAGATATTGTCTTGTAGTTACTGATGATTACAGCAGATTCTCTTGGGTTTTCTTTTTAAGAACTAAGGATGAAACAAGTGAGATCCTTAAGTCCTACATTACAGGGATAGAAAACCAAATAGATAAGAAAGTAAAAGTAATCAGATGTGACAATGGGACAGAATTCAAGAATAGGGTTATGGATGAATTTTGCAAAGAAAAAGGAATAAAAAGAGAATATAGTGTAGCTAGAACCCCACAGCAAAATGGAGTAGCAGAAAGGAAAAATAGAACACTTATAGAGGCTGCTAGAACAATGCTAGTAGATTCTAAGTTGCCTGTCTCATTTTGTGCTGAAGCAGTTGGTACTGCTTGTTATGTATAGAATAGGGTTCTTGTAATTAAACCTCATAGAAAGACTCCTTATGAACTTTTGTTTGGTAGAACACCATCTCTAAGTTTTATGAGACCTTTTGGATGTCATGTCACTATTCTCAATACCAAAGATCATCTAGGAAAGTTTGAAGGAAAAGCTGATGAAGGCTACATGATAGGGTATTCTTTGCAAAGTAAGGCCTATAGGGTGTATAATAAATGCACTAGGCTAGTTGAAGAAAACCTGCACATAGAGTTCCAAGAGAAACTACCAAATGTTGCAGGCACTGGACCAGATTGGTGTTTTGACATTGATAAGCTTTCAGAATCTATGAATTATGTGCCTGTCACAGGTACAAATACTAATGATAATGCATGTTTTGAAGACAATGATGAAACAACTGAGGATCAAGATTACATCTTGATGCCAATTTGGACAGGATTGGATTCATCTTCAAGTCATGGAGAGCCTTCAAATACTACAAATTAAGGTGTTGAAGATGATCATGGAACTCAAGATCAAGGGAATCAACAAAATTCTGAAAATGAAAATGGTACTGCCAATTCACAAGATGGTACTGCTAGTTCAACAGATGGTACTGCCAATTCACAAATTGGTCCTGCTGAACCATTAAATGTTCTATCAGAAGATTCCTTACCAGAAGATGTAGGGATTGGAAACCTTCCAATTTCCTATGATGTTCCTACAACACACAACACAAGAATTCTCAAAGATCACTCCATTGATAATGTGATTGGCAGCATTGATTCTGGTGTTAAAACAAGAACTCAAGTCTTATCTTCAGACAAAGATGGGTTTGTCCTAGCTGTGTATGAAGAAGAGAACCATGAAGTTGCCCACATATGCCTGTTTTCATGCTTTCTCTCTCAAGTAAAACCCAAAAACATTACAAAAGCCTTAGATGATTCAAGCTGGGTTGAAGCAATGCAAGAAGAGCTACTTCAATTCAAACTACAGAAGGTTTGGGTACTGGTTGATTTGCCCAAAGGTTACAGGGCAATTGAAACCAAATGGGTTTTCAGAAATAAGAAAGATGAAAGGGGAATAGTGATCAAAAACAAAGCCAGATTGGTGGCCCAAGGATATACTCAAGAAGAAGGAGTGAATTATGAAGAAGTTTTTGCTCCAGTTGCAAGAATTGAAGCAATTAGGCTATTCTTGGCCTATGCTTCTTTCATAGGCTTCATTGATGCAGAATATCCAGACAAGGTGTACAAGGTTACCAAAGCTCTTTATGGTCTACACCAAGCTCCCAGGGCATGGTATGAAACATTAGCTTTCTATTTATTGGAAAATGGATTTCAAAGAGGCAAGATTGATCCAACTTTGTTCATCAAAAGAACCAAGAAAGACATCTTGCTGGTGCAGATTTATGTTGATGACATTATCTTTGGATCCACAAATTAGGAATTGTGTGTAGAATTTGAAAAACTTATGCATAGTAAGTTTGAAATGAGTTCCATGGGGGAACTTACTTTCTTTCTGGGTCTCCAAGTGAAACAATCAAATGAAGGCATATTTATCAGCCAAGATAAGTATGTGGCTGAGATCCTAAGGAAATTTAGGTTTGCAGATTCAAAGGTTGCAAGTACACCAATGGATCCAGAAAAGGGGTTACACAAAGATGCTGAGGGTGAAGATGTTGATGTGCACAACTACAGATCAATGATTGGGTCACTGATGTACCTTACATCATCAAGACCAGATATCATGTTCTCAGTGTGTGTATGTGCAAGGTTTCAAGTAAATCCAAAAGTTTCTCATCTCACTACAGTCAAAAGGATCTTCAGATACCTCAAGGGCCAGCCTAAGTTGGGTCTATGGTATCCAAGGGAATCATCTTTTGATTTGGTAGCTTACTCAGATAGTGACTATGCTGGTGCAACCCTAGACAGAAAATCCACAACTGGTGGATGTCAATTTCTTGGCTGCAGACTCATATCATGGCAATGCAAGAAGCAAACAATGGTGGCCAACTCTACAACTGAAGCAGAATATGTTGCAAGTGCAAGTTGTTGTGGCCAAGTTCTTTGGATCCAGAATCAATTGCTTGACTATGGGTACAATTTTCTTAACACCATTATTTACATTGACAACAGCAGTATTATTTGTATCATTAAAAATCCAGTTCAACATTCAAAAACAAAACACATTGAAATTAGACACCATTTCATAAGAGATTGCAATGAGAAAAGGTTAATACAAGTTGTCAAAATTGATTCTGAAAATAATTTTGCAGACCTTCTCACCAAAGCTTTTGATTTAGGTAGGTTTAAATACCTGGTAGCAGGTATTGGTATGATAAATCTTTGAAAAACATCTGTTTTGTATATAAATAAACAAGTTCTGGCCTTTAATCATGGTACTGCTAGTTAGTCATAAGGTACTGTCAGTACAAAATTGGTACTGTTAGTTCAAAGTTTGTTATGTTTTTGCTCATCTTGATGTTCAAATGTTAACAATGCTATAAAACAAGTGCTTTGCACTCTGTTCTTTTGGTTTACAACTAACCATTTCAGGTTACTCAAGATTGCTAACAAAATCAGGATGTGGAAATGGTAATCAGTTCACCCAGTTTCAAAAACTTAACGAACTGACTAGTCCAAAGCAAACAGCTCTTGGTAAAGACTTTTCAAATCCGTTGATAGCTGATAGTTTGCTAAAAACTATAAGGTAATCAGTTCACCCAGTTTCAAAAACTTAATGAACTGACTAGTCCAAAGCAAACGGCTCTTGGTAAAGACTTATCAAATCCGTTGATAGCTGATAGTTTGCTAAAAACTATAAGGGATATTTTCTAAAATTTCAAAGGGACTGCCAAGTTTTATTTCATAAACAAGGTACTGGTAGTTCAAATTTTAGTACTGGTAGATTAAAATGGTACTGCTACATAGCCGTTGAGTCTGTCAGGTTAAAATATAGCCGTTGTTTTTAAAGGGTATTTTTGTGAATTATTCATGTTTTCCTCGAATTAAGGATATAGTTATTATAATAAAAGATCTTTTTGACTGCCTCTTCAATTACTTATCCATATCTTTTATAGTCGGTCAAAAGTCATTTTTCTCATAATCAATCCTTATCATAATTCACACTCACCTTTCATCTTTTACCAGTACAACATTAAAATCCCACCATCGAAATCAAAATTTTCATCAAACCTTTCACCATGGCTCGTCTAAGTTTTGTCAAACGTCACAACCAATTAGCATTTTTGGAAAAGTCTGATGACAATGAAACTTTTCATCAAGCAGTGGATTTTCTAAACAATTCTTATGTCAGGTTTGCTTTACTCGTGAATCCCACTATTTTTAAATCTCCAATTTCACAATTTTGGCAAACTGCTAAAGTTAACACTCTTAGGGATGGGATTCAAGAGTTAATGGTCAAAGTGGATGGTAGAACCTTGACTTTTACCGAATCATCCATTAGAAGACATCTTCGTTTGGATGATTCAGATGGCATTAGTCAAGTACCTGATACTAAAATTTTTGAAAATTTGACAAAAATGGGGTATAATGTAACTTCTACAAAGCTTACATTTCTTAAAAAGCACTTTACCCCTCAATGGAGATTTTTGATTCATACCATCCTTCATTGTTTAATCCAAAAGAAAACCTCATGGGAGCAATTTAGTGGTAACATGGCTGCAGCTCTCATTTGCCTGGCAACAAACAAGAAATTCAACTTTTCAAAATATATTTTTGAAGGATTGGTTAAAAATGTGGACAGTGAAACAAAGTTTTTGATGTACCCAAGGTTCATTCAGTGCCTCATCAACAAATCCAAACATTTGTTACTTCCCCCAAACAAACCTTTTAAAACTCCCAAACTTACACACAAGGTGTTTTCAAACATGAAAATTGGTTTTCAAGGAGAAGAAGTACCACTTTTTGAGGAAATGTTACCACAACATTCTGAAGAACCATCCACATCATCTGATCATTCATCACCACATCCATCTCCAGTACCATCGCTCACACCAACAGTACCATCAGTCACACCACCATCACCAGTACCATTACCATCTCATCAACAAACACAAACACCATCTGCAACATCACCATCATTATCACATCATAACTCACCACCACAATCTCCTCCACAACAAAGTATAGATGCTCAGACTATCAGGGAATTAAAGGAGCAAGTGCAGCACTTGCAAACTACTCTTGAAAGTCAAAACAAACATTTTACAGAGATCAACACCAAGTTAGTTAAGAGGGTTGAGAAATTAGAGTTGAAGGTGAAATTGTTGAAGGGTAAAGGAACATCTCAGTTGGTTGTTTCTAGTTCCTCAAGTTCAGATGCAGAGGGTTTAGGTCTCTCTTCCAAAAAGGGGAGGATGGGTAGTTCTAAAAATGAAGAAGAGATTCAATTTCAGTTTCATGAAGGAACTCCAGTGATTGATGAAGAGCCTGCTATTCAAGAAACAGAGCCTGTTACTCAAGAAAAAGAGCTTGTTAGCTTGAAAGATACTGCTGCAACAGATACTGCTAAAGCAAAGCAAGATACTGCTGAAGCAGAGCAAGAGCCTGCTGGGATTCAGAGGCTATTAGCTATGAATTTAAAAGGTTCTGATCAAGTGTCTTACAAAAGAAAAAGGGGATCACAGCCTCAGGGGAGGTTTCTTGTGTCTGATGAACAATCTGCTGCTCCAAGTCCAGTATCATCACCAAAAGACAAGGGCAAGAAAATTGTGGTTGAAGATGAACCAAAGCCTAAAAAGTTGAAGAAGAAAGAGCAAGCACAATTGGCTGTAGATGAAGAGTTGTCCAAACAGCTTCATGAAGAAGAAGATATAGGGGCTGAAGAAGAATCAAAAATGCTGCAAGAAAAGTTTGAGGCTCAGCTGCAATACATCATTTCCATTGATCCAATTGTAAGAGGTGAAGCTTACACTCTGGTGTGTGATGAGTCTCTTAGCTCAGATGAAATGACAATCAAACTCAATGATTTCATCACCAAGAAATACAATCAAGAGGCATTGGATGATGTCTATCAGCCGATCCAAAAGAATCAGAAGAAAGGATTTAAAATGCCACATTCTGAAGCAGATCATAAGAAGTTCTTCAAGATATATCTGAAAAGAGAGGTGAACATGAACGATCATCAACTCAAAGGTAAATCTTTTGATGAATTGAAGCTTCTATACTTAAAGGCTTACAGAAGAAACAAAACCAGTTTTCTCATGGATACACTAGAAAGGCCTTCCAAAGGAAGAAAAGATGATCAGAAGGAACAAAAAGAGAAAGCAGAATTGCCTTCTATTCAGTCAAGAGAAATGGTTGTCCATGTTCCACAAATTATTTTTGCTGAACCTTTACATGCAAGGCATCCAGTCATAGATTGGGAAATCTACAATGATAAGTTTGGCAAAGCATGGAAGATAACAAGAGTTGGAAACAAGGTTGAGATTTTCAAGAACTTTGAAAATCTACTTAGAGCATGTAACAGAATGGATTTAGATGAATTAGGGGTATTAGTTCAAGAGAAGCTGAAAACCAAGTATAAGCCAGATGTAAAGGAGCAAGAGCTATGGGTTGAGTTCAGCAGATTGTATGATCCAAATCCTACTGATACTCATTGGAAATTTCCATACTATGATTTATCTGTTACATGGGAATACTTCAGCATGAGCCATGTTCATCATCTTTCCACTCAGAGTGGAATAGAGCTCTTTATGCTAGGTGAGAAGGAGTATCCTTTAAGCTATGAAGTATTATCAGTCTTGATCTCCAATAAGCTTTTGTGTGAAGAAGAGACTGATGCAGTCAAAAGATTGAAGGAGAGCATATTTGATCAGTATGAAAGCCTAAGGAGAAAAAGATAAGGTTTTTGGAAGAGTTCCCTCAAATCCTCAAGGTATGAATTTTATTCACAAAGAAACTTGGTTATTTTAAATAGGAATAACAAGTTTAGGGGAGGATTGTTGGGAATAAAATGCACAAAGTAAAGAGTCTGCCAGAAGAGCCTGCTAGTTGATAGTTAAGCCTGCCTCTTCAGTTTTGCTGATGTTGAAGATATACTAACAGTACCTTCTGGGTAAGAAGGTACTGCTAGTTAAAGAAGGTCCTGCCAGTTTTCATGACAAGTTGTTATATTTTATTTAGAGATATTTAGTTGTATTATTAGTCTTTGTACAAAGTTATACGTTAAGTAGAAGTAGTACAGAAGTCTCAGTAGATATAATGGAGTGTTTTACCTTGAAAGGTGTAATATTAGGATAAGATAAACCTCTAATATATTATATTAAGCAACTTGACCACTTGTAATAAGGGCTCCTTATACTATAAAAGGAACCCTTAAGACACCTTCTCAGATATATCTTTCACATAGCTTTCTCATCTTTCCCATGCATAACTTCCATATTTAAACCCTTTCACGTATCAAAGATTCAAGGTTACACTTGTAATCCTGGTGATAGTTTAGATCACCCGTATTATTTCATCAATAATATTGAATCGTTTTGTGTTATTCATGTTGTGTTCATTCTCATTTACTTATTCACCACCTTTGTTCCTTTAGTGTGTTTTAGTAAATTCCGCGTGCTAACTCACATTCATTCATAAATATCCT
The DNA here is from genome assembly GCA_030686995.1 of Artemisia argyi. NCBI lineage: Eukaryota > Viridiplantae > Streptophyta > Magnoliopsida > Asterales > Asteraceae > Artemisia > Artemisia argyi. The sequence continues at coordinate 138,466,008 of CM060677.1, forward strand.
AAACACATTACTGAGATTAACATCCCAAGTGTTTGCACAAATCAATAGAATCCTTTCCACATTTGCTCCCCCTCAATCCTTGCGGGAGCATGTTATGTGTTAGAAATGATGAGTTTATAAATGATTTAGAGTTTAACGAGACACTCATGAAAAATTCATATACTAACACATAACAATCACACTTAATTCACTGTTTATAAGCACAAAGATCTTGTTTTGATGACATATAATTTTTGAAATCATTCTCCCCCTCAATCGATGACGTATTTTCAATATGTCATTTTACACAGAAGATTAATCCTTCCGCATCGATTGAGTGGCAAAAGTTAAACAAAATTTCAAGTTTGTTTGATTTTCAAAAATCATGGTACCACCAAGTTTAGAACAAATACTTTCCTGAAGAATCATTGAAGGAAAAGTATTCGTGATATAAAGAAGACTTCTCTTCTTTTACCAGAAATGATGCACTTAAACGTACATCAGATCGGAAAGGCACGAATAGGAAGTAATTCATGCCTTTGTTAGGAACAGTCGTCTTTTTGGCGACGATCCTTCCCCAATAATAGGTCCGGGTTGCTATCTGAGGTAATAGCAAACCGTTTTGAAAGAATTTTTGGGAAACAACATGTTTTAGAGAAAAACATTATTTGAAGTAAAGTAAAACTCATGGTCAAGCATATGTAGGATTCCATGCCATTATTGAATGGCATTTCTAGAATCGTACATAATATTGATTACACAAGAGACATGTCGTGAGAAGAGTATTTTTGGATTTTATGATTTTTCATATTTTTATGGTTTTTGTAGGTTTTATAATTTTCTATTTTCTTTTTGTTTTAAACTATGTACAAAGGATATGTGAAGCATCTCCTTTACTCCTCCTGTTTTTCCTGAAGACTTTTGAGAGCTTCAGGTGTGAGACTCTTCATACCAAGACGAGGGAGAATGAATTGAAATCGTTCCCTAGGAAGTGCTTTGGTGCAGATGTCAGCAAGCTGGAACTCAGTCCTCACGAAGTAAAGTTCCACAATCCCCTTCTCAACTTGTTCCCTGATGAAGTGATGTCGAATATCAATGTGCTTTGATCTGGAGTGCTGGACATTGTTGCAGCAGAGAGCTATTGCACTTTTGTTGTCACAGTACATGGGAACCTTGTTGTACACAAGGCCATAGTTCGAAAGTTAAGATCTCATCCATAGGATCCGAGCACAACATGAGGACATAGCAATGTATTCAGCCTCTGTGGAGTAGATCGATGTACTCATTTGTTTCTTTGAAGACCAACTAACCAGCTTATCACCCAGAAATTATGCACCACCTGATGTGCTTCGACGTGTGTCTTGACATCCTGCATGGTCCGCGTCAGAATAGGCCGTGAGCGCCATAGCGGTGTCCTTGGGATGCCATAGACCCATGTGGATTGTTCCTACAAGATACTCAAAGACCCTCTTGACTGCTTCCAAGTGCTTCTTGGTTGGTTTGGATTGATACCGAGCACACATGCATACGGCAAAATGAAGATCCGGTCTACTAGCAGTGAGATACATTAAGGAACCAATCATGCTCCGATACTTGGTTTGGTCGACAGGGATCCCAACATTGTCTTCATCAAGTTTTGATCTTTCGCTCATGGGAGTGTCAACTGGGTCACATGATTCGAATCCAAATTTCTTCAAGATTTCATTAGCATACTTGGATTGATTGATGAATATGCCATTGGGATTTTGAGATACTTTCAAGCCTAAAAATAATGACATTTGAACCATCATGGACATCTGGAACTCAGAGCTCATCTCTTGTGAAAAACGATCACACTCCTTAGGATCAGAGGAGGCAAATATGATATCATCAACATAGATTTGAACATGAAGGTAGTTTTTGCCCGTTTTTCTAGTAAAGAGTGTAGGATCAACAACACCCTTGGTAAACTTGTTAGCAAGAAGGAACTTGGACAAAGTATCATACCATGCCCTAGGAGCTTGCTTAAGCCCATTTGACACGCGGAGCATAGATGATCCTTTTAATACTTTAGTCTGGGCAGGCCTCGAACAAGATCTTTACGGGTGAGTTCATTGATGGTACCGAAGTTCAACTGGTTTAAACGACGATGCCACAACCATGATTTGTTCTTGGATGCTTTTGAGAGTAAGCAAATGGGAGAGGACCGCATCATGTCTTCAATTGAAATGGTATACAGATTGGTGCCCCGACTGCCTTTTAGAAGATCTATACCATCTAGTTCTCTAACAAAGCATGTGTGTTTTCTGAAGGCAACTTCAAGATCTGAATCACAGAATTGATCACTGAAAATAGATTATGCCCAAGTCCTTCCACGTAGTACACCCTAGAGATCACACTGTCTCCAAAGACGTAATCACCATAACCCATTATTGCACCAAAGTGGTCGTTTCCGAATCTGATCGTACCGATGAACTTTTCCACGAAATTCTTGAGCCATGAGCGATCCCCGGTCATATGTTTTGAGCAGCCTGAGTCCAAATACCAAAGGACGATTTGTACGACCTGCATTTGAAACCATACAACGGTGGATAACTAAAAAAGCTGGAGCCCCACAAGCAGTTGGGGTCCGTTTGGTTAGCACATACAAACATTGGATTATCATAAGTCACGGAGAAACAGTTGGTATTTTTACTAGATGATACACTAGACCTAGACGGGGTACTTAGTGTTTCTAGTGGGAACATTCTACCAGTAGGTCTCCATTCCTTAATTGGCACTACTATAGAGTTAGTTATCCTAGTCATGGGACACTTTTCTCCTAGGGTGAATTTCCTTCCAGTAGGCCTCCATTGATAACCAACATTTGTGAAAACTTTTCCTGTTTTATTCCAGACCTGCCTAACTCGTTTAGCATTCAAAACATTGTTAACCAGAGATTGCATATAAGACTTTAAAAAAGACACAACACAAGCATCATGATTACCAAAAACTAAACATTCGTTACAAGTCTTACAAATAGCACCAAAATTCGAATTAATTACATCATTGTTAGCACAAGTATTTGAATTAACTCGATTCCTTTCATTCAACATAACTTTATTGTTCCTAGAGGATTCTTCTACTTCCTTCTTAAGTGCACTCTTATCCGGCAAAGCCCTATCATTCTTTGTATTGCACCTAGGCTGTGGCCTGCTAGCTTTAAATACACCGTTTACTCCTGTAGAAGCAATGATGGGAACATTAGTATGCTTAGTTTCTAATTGTTTACCGGTGATCATGATGTTGTATTTTGACATTGTCAAGGGAGTATCAAAAGTAGCATGTTTGTTGCTAACATTAGAGTGCGATGCAGATAACCTATCTGGCTTGTTATCATTCTTGGGGCATGAACCAATAACGTATTCTAATAATTCCTGAGCTCTATTAGTGACGAAGCATGCACCAACAACAGCATTATCAAGCGGTTTAGTTATCCTATCTTCTTCAATGGTTTCCCTAAGTATGACAAGGCAATCCTTAAGTTGCCTATGATAGTTACTATGAACTAACTTATTATTCCTAAGGGGAAGAGAAACATTCAAGGCATCACATGCATATTTCATACAAACATGAACATTGGAAATCACATGGTCACATGAAACGACGGCCATTTTACCTTTCACCTTAGTCTTTAGATTCTCAATTTCGTTTAACAAAGAAGTGACTTTTTCATTGTTTTGGTCACGTGTTATTTTAATTGACTCAAATAACTCTTTGTAACGTTGTTTAGCATTTGACATTTCTGCACGAAGCCACACATTTTCATGTTGTAATTCGTTAATGATGCCTTGCTTCTGAAAGTTTTGGGAATCTAACGACATTTGGTAATTGGTATTGGTCATTTCGCCCATGTTAGACTTTAATTGTGCAATTTGGGCCCTCAACTTTCGAATCATGTTCGTGTGAGCTTGAATAACTTCATCCCGTTTGGCTAATTCAAAACAAGTGTCAAATTCAGGATCATCCAAAGATGTCTTGGTATTTGAGATTTTGATGCTTTCTTCTAGATGTTGATACTTTAATTGTAAGTTAAGATTATCAATCTCTAGTTTTGAGAAATGCCTGACCATGTTATCATGGTCGTCGTTTCGAATTTTTTGATGTAATTTGAAATTCTCCCCCTCATGCTCAACAACACGATTCTGGAAGACATTCAATGTAACCAACATTTCATGAAATTGACTAGCAGATAATGCAGAGTCGGTGACAGTATAGAATACATCTTGTGCAATGCAATTAGCAATCAAGTTTTCATTCATAATGAGAATGTTTTTCCTGTCAATTTCACTATATTTAAGATCAATTGCCAATTGTTTTCCCCTATTTTCCACATTTGTGAAGACTTTTTTCATTTCAGTCACATCATTATTAATGGTTTTTTGAAGGCCCTCAAAATGTTCTTTGAGAAGATTGAAAAATGGTATGACCTCAGTTAAGTAACACCGTTTTGATTGTTCAAATCCCCTTTCCCCTTCAGTAATCCCCGTTGGTGTAATTCTCTTCTTACATGTTTTCTCAAAATCAGTGAACAGTTGACATAGAACATATAATCCAATTAAGGTGCATGGGTGTATGTTGAGGATAAAGAGTTGGATCAGCTATCTTAAAAATTGTACGAGTGTTACCCTCAAGTTTTTTAGCTTTCATTTTCTCTAGGTCAATATTCCAAAAATATTTGTCAGGGAAAATTTTCTTTTGAGGGACAAAGATGGCTGAGTGATTATCATCAGTGTAGTCATAGTGAAACACAATATTATTAGCAATGCACAGGGATCCTTTAATTGCTCAGCAAGTTTTTCCCTAGTTCTATTCAATCTCCTTAGTCTCACTATCGGATCTCACATCAGGAGGAACATGATTAGGCTCAAGCATAATGTTTGCATCATATAACGCAAGTTGCGTGCCTATACCGTTTCTAAGGAAATTGGCTTTTGGTTTAGAGACATCATTTTCGCTAAATTCATCACTTAATTTCCTATGATTTTGCATCATTTGAGCAGATTGAATGGTTTGGCCTTGCGTGTACAAATTTTCTTCCAGTTTATTTTTCAACATTTTAATATTTGAGAAATCATTTAGAAGTTTTGTTTCTTTATCTTTGTAGTCGTGTTTGAGTGAGGTTAACCCCTTTTGAATCTCTTGTTTTTGTTTGACAGTTTGATCCAATTGTTTTTGCAAAGATAGTAACTCCCTTTTTAATGTTTCTTGTTTGAAATTATTTTCTGATATGTAAGCACGCATTTTCCATTCCATTTTCTGCTCACGTTCAGTAAGCTCAAATTTAGCACGTTGTTCGTATATAGTCACCTGATCCTTAAGGATGTTAAATCTAGTGGTCAAGGAGTCATCAGGATTATACGTTGTGTGCTCATACAACTCATGTTCACATAAATCAACAGAAGGTGTATCACTCTGTACAACTGACTGGCCATTGTCATCCACATACCTTTCATATGGTATAACATTACTATTTCCCATATCAATGGTGTATGTGTTATCAATATCCGTGAGTTGTACCATGTCATAAACCCCCTGTGGATTGGCAGGGTTATTCATATCATGTGAATTTGGTACCTCAGAAATAGCAGATGTGATGGGAGAGCCAGATTGCTGTGATGAGGAAACAACAGCAGACAGATTTGCCATGAAGATGGTTTGAGCTGTGGGTTCGTCATCTACATCTGAGTCAAATGCATCACAGTCTTCAACTTGAAAGATGTTCGGGACATTAAGTGCCATGTCTTGAACAGGTTGATCATCCACATCAGCATCAAATGTATTCCCGTCATCACCAGCCAGAAAGAGCAGTGCTTCTTCATCCAAAACAGTCCCATATTCTTGTACATGCATTAGCAACATCTTGTCTTTGAAATACTCAGAGTTTTGAGGACATTTTGGTTGAGTGCAGTTCCTAGCTATGTGACCTAATCCTCCATAGTTGTAGCACTTAGGTTGCCAAGCTTGTCCTTGAAGCGCATTCCCAACTCTATAAGGCACATTCCCCCTTCCAGCATTCCTTTGATTCACGCTTTGTCTTCCTTGCACGTTTTGCACCACAACCCTACCATCCTCTATGATTGCCTAATTTCGTGGGTTAGATGAAGTCCGAAGTTGGTTATTAGTTGATGGAAGTGCAACCCTGAATTGTTGGACCGGTAAGGAAACTTGATTAGATAGATTATCAATCATCATGTCAGTGTGGGAGTATCCAGAATCAAGATGGCTGTTTTGAGCAGATGGTGAGGATGTTGACGTTTGACCAATAGTTGTAGTAGACCTGGATGAAGGATGATGTTGTTGAGCTTGATCATTTGATGATTGATTGAGCTGCTGAACATTTGAAACAAATGCGAGAGAGTCATTAGTTGTAGAAGGATTGAGTTTTTCCCGCATTAACCGATCATAAGCCGCGTGTTTCTCATGTTGTTGGAGATATGCATAGAGTTGTTCATGATTAGTATCCCTGAGACCTTTGTTAAGATTAACAGCCATAACAAACCTATCCCATTCAGGTGCCATGTTATTCACAAATTTGGAGTTAAGCTGAATGTTAGGCATTTTCATCTTAATGATCCTCATATCATTGACCAGCTTGTGAAACCTAACGTAATAGTCAGTGATGCTTTCGCCAGGATTCATCTTGAAGTGCTCAAATTCATCATACAGCTGAGATTCACGGTCTTCTTTGGTTAACTCAGACCCGGCAAGCAGCATCTTCACATTGTCCCAAACTGCTTTGGCTTCTGTCTTGTAGTTGATGAGTTTGTAGACATCTTTAGGAAGCCCTTAAATGACAATATTTGATGCTCTGATGTCAGCATCATAACATTTCTTTTCTTCATCAGATAGATCATTGTAGGTACGAGGTCTGTCTGGACCAATTACTGCTGCCTGATTTTCATTAGTGGCAACAGTGTCTCTAGTGGTGCCCATTTGAAAGGGTCCTTCATCAATGGATTTCAAGATGTTAACACCATTTTCCTTTCCCAAGCAATAGAGACGAATCCTTTGGGCCCATGATTCATAGTCGGTTCTGTCCAACATTGGAGGACGGGTATCTGACCCTGCAGCTTGAATGTCATCTGAGGAGGTACTTGCCATGATGTGTTAAATGAATAAGTCTTAGTACCAGGTTTTGGTCAAAAATATAATTCCTGTTTGGTCGCAACAAGTCAAGTCACAACAGCTCAACAAATAACAAGTCAAGTCGTAAGTGTAGTCTCAAAACGTCAAGTTACTGTTGTATTAGTCGTAACAACTTAAGTCGCAACAGCACACAAGTTACACTATTGACACTGAACCAAATCACTAGCACTACTCAACAACTCGCTAAATAGGCAAGCAACCCGCTACAAAACCCAAGTTGCTAAACTACTAACTCGCTGAATACTAGCCAACATGCTGAACCAAATCAACTCGCTAAAAATATATCAACTCGCTGGTTTTGAACAACTCGCTATGCTGATCAACTCTCTGACCACACCAACTCGCTGAAATGCTAACACGCTGAAAACAGATCAACTCGCTAAGACAGATCAAATCGCTATGCTGATCAACTCTCTGACACCACCAACTAGCTGGAATGCTAACACGCTGAAAACAAGTCAACTCGCTAAAACAGATCAAATCGCTATGCTGATCAACTCTCTACAAAGAATTGACAACTTGCTAGTATGAAAACCACCACGAAATTCCACCAATGTTTACGAAAATGATGAAGTGACTAAACCAAGAGCTACACACGATACCTACAACACTTCTAGGTAAGAAAGTACAAGTAAAATACCAAAAACTACACCTAACGAGATCAAACAAATGAGAAAACCACTAAACCAAGTCGAACCAACCTAAACACATAAACCAAGTTATAAATCCGAGCATACCACGAATCCTAGGATAGAACCATGGCTCTTGATACCAATTGTAATATACTCTAATGTGTAAACATGTATGGTATTGTGTTTAGGATGATAAAATGTAAAGAATTCTAGAGAGAAGTTAGAGAGAGAAGTTGGGAGCCTTTGAAAAGAAAATTGTGAAAGGTTAGATTGAAGTGAAAGGTCCAACCCTCTCCACTAGTGGAGAGGGGTATTTATACAAGGAAGTAAACGCACCTTAAAACGGGCTGTGGATCGAGCTGACAGTGGGTAAAGACCCGACCCGACTCCACAAACACTAACTAATATTAAACTACGTACTAACTAATACGATTACTACTACGAGCTACAAAATGCTAAAATATACTCGGGGTGACCGAGTCTTCATATGAATAAACGGATTCCTAACAAAGAACAAAGAAGATTGAAGAGAATCTGCATGTAGAGTTTCTTGAAAATAAACCTAACATTGCAGGTGCAGGACAAGAATGGCTGTTTGATCTTGAGACTCTATCAAACACTATGAACTATGTACCTATTGTTCCGGGTACAGGGGCTAATGACTTTGAAGGTTCAGAAGAATTTATTGATGAAGATGAACCTAGCAAAGATTCATAGGATGATCAAGATCAAATTGTTATGCCACTTTGGGACTTTGTAGATCATGACCCTACTTCAAAGACTGAAGATCCACAACCTTCAAGAGATGGTAAAAAAGAAGGGATGCAGATGTTGTGAATTTGGATGCCCAGAACAAAAATATTCCTGAAAGCCGTGATAATACTATTGCTATACCAGAAGTTTCCACTGCTGAACCAAATGTGGACAACTCTGCTTCTATTGCTCAGGAATCTCCTACTAATGATGTGGAAATCACAAATGTGCCTTCTGCATATGATGTTTCACATACTCCCCAAGCTTCTATTCACAAGGTCATCCACTTGATAATGTGATTGGTGATCTACAATCAGGAGTGAAGACCAGAAAACAAACAAAGATGACTGATATTCATGGGTTTATAAGTGAAATTTATGAATCTATGAAACATGAAGACAAAAATGAGTGTTTGTTTTTCTGTTTCTCGTCACAAATGGAACCAAAGAATGTATACAAGGCATTAGAAGACTCAAGCTGGGTTGAGGCAATGCAAGAAGAGTTACTTCAGTTCAAGATTCAAAAAGTTTGGGTACTTTGTGATTTGCCTGATGGGATGAAGGTTATTGGTACAAAGTGGGTTTTCATAAACAAGAGAGATAAAAGAGGCATTGTCATCAGGAACAAAGCTAGGCTAGTTGCTCAAGGATACACTCAGGAGGAGGGTATTGATTATGAAGAAGTTTTTGCTCCTGTTGCAAGGATTGAAGCTATCAGACTTTTTCTAGCCTATGCATCTTTTATGGGATTTACTGTTTATCAGATGGATGTCAAGAGTGCTTTTCTCTATGGGAAGATTGATGAGGAGGTGTATGTTTCATAACCTCCAAACTTTGAGGTAAGACTAGATCGTCCCAAGAGAGGTTATTGTTCTTATAGTTAGCTAAAGATAACAAAATTAGATTCCAATGATTGTCACTTATCACTAAAACTATTTTTGTTGGATTTAAGATTTTTTAAATATTTTCCCAATTGATATTAAAAATATGTTTGTTAAAGGCAAAGCACATAAGATGAATGAGCATATGTATCATAGACAATACTTGGACAAAGCATAAAAGCAAAACATGGCTGGTGATCATGTAAACTATTATATCTCCTTGATGTAAAAGAATCTCCTTTCGGCCTATGATCCTAGATACATAAAGTGCATAAAGTATGGTCCAAGCATGAAGCATCAAGTATGCATTTCTCCTAACCAAGTCGCTAGACGTGAGGCCAGGCCTAAAACATGTTATGGTTGAGGTTATCATATGCTTTACTATCCAATTCTCACAAGTATAGCAATGACTCGTTATAGATAGACGATTCATAATGTAATCAATATAATTGCATCTTTCAACCTGTAAACAATTATAATGACCAATCAAGACATATGATAGGAGTCTAAACCATAATATATCAAATACATAAAAGATAGATTCAATAGTCATAATACATATACGGTTCAAATCATGGAAAATATGCCTCTAACAAACATAAGAGTACTACTCCATATTCATGTAAAAATAAACTAAGTAAATAAGTGATGTTGTCATTATACTGAGTTTTCCAAGTGTGCTCACGTTCCAACTGCTTGGTCCAAGTGTTTCTCCGGCTTTAGCTAGTGGTTTTGGTGCAAACCACCACTAAACTTCTTCCAATGATCAAATGTGTTTCTTCGTTGAGGTGATTCTTAGAGTCACGAATTATGCCTCTAATTATAGTGTAAATGGAACCCTAGCACGGCCCTGATCAGTTAATACAAGCAAATGATCGGTCTTATCATTGAAGTAGCTTATTAATGTAGAAGATATAAATGTTATGTGAAGTACGTCGAGCATTTGGTGTAAAATCGGCGAGCTTTGTTTCGCGTAACCGGCGCTTTTATAATATATAATCGGCAATCTTCATGTTTGACTCGTGTATATATAGTTGACCAAGAACACTTGTAAGTGGCGGTCTTTATCCTTATAAGCGGCGTGCTTTAGTCCAAACTATGTCTTTTTCCTTATATGTCCATAAAGTCATCTTTTTCGTGCGTTTCTTGTACTTTTCTCCAATCTATCGTCCTACACATATATTTTCATATTAAGTACCAAGAGTCCTAATAACATGGTTATTTATCATATATTTCACATAATATCGGGGGTAAAAATATGTATAATACGAGACTCATCAAATTCCCCCATACTTAAACCAATGCTTGCCCTCAAGCATATACAAATTGTCTTTTAAAAATCAAGTCTCGTATAAGTTTCAAATATATTTATGTATATCCAAGAGAACCAAGAATAACATGACATGCTCCTCACGAAAGTGTGTATATATTTTTTAATTCATTCAAGCACTCAAAGAAATAGATTTTGGTGTGTAATTCACTCTTATAGCTCAGTCATAACTTATAGATTTACCATATGTTTGTAAAAAGAAACAAAACTGCATCGACATGGCGTAAGCACCAAGTATCAATATCAAAGAGGACTTTTATTCGGTTTAAGGGTTAATAGGTATGGATTAGACATGGGAAATTTTTGGTGTAAAATTAAGTCGGGAAATCATAATACTTTTTTTTTCAACCACATTATAACAAACATAAAGTGTGCACTCTTCATACTCATCGTAATTGGTATTCAACCATACTTTTCCTTATATATATATATTCAAATTCTCATATTCCTGATTAAGCAACATATTTTTGTTTATTTTTCTTGGTGTATAAATAGAAACGAAAAGTTTAAGGCTCAGAAGGGTTTATCTAATAGATAATAGCACTAAAAGTAAGTGCTAAACAGTTAAATTTCGTTCAGAAAATGGATGGCATATTTTTTTGGTGTATTTCCTAATTTTTGCCTCTTATCATTTAAAAATACTTATATCACACGAATGTGATCTCACTGCGGTCTCATAATGATTTCTAATGCAAGTTCAAGAATCACATAAATTATCGGCACACTCATAAACAAAGAAATCAAGCATAAAAGGTATATGCTTATATAGGCTCGAATTCCTCACATTTATAGTGGTAATGGTCATGAAATGCGCAAATATTGTCATTAATCCCGATTCAGACTTCTTACGATTGTCTCGGATACGTTTTCTTTAAAATCTTTTAGTATTTCCATTTTTATTATACCCCGATAATCGGCGTACATTACTAGAATGTGCGTCGGTCTTTCATTATAACCATAACGTTCTTTTGCCAAAAGCGGCGCTTTTTATGCAACTTTGTTGTAACAATTTAAAATTTTTCATGTTTTAGCATAATTTTTAATTTATTTTTCAAGTTATTATCCCCCCCATACTTAAGTTAAGCATTGTCCCTAATGCTTTAGAATTAAAAATAAAGTATAACGGGAAAAATCAATAAAGGATAACGATACTTCCCAGGTATGTTTTGATTTTGCTCGAGGAATCTCCAAGTTTTGTCCACCTTTTGGATCATTCTTTATATCCTGTAGTCATACATCATTCAACAAACAAATTTCCACAAAATATGTAATATGTCATGTTGGGATTCTTGATTTGATGTGACAAAATAAATATAAGAATGAAACATGAAGGGCTAAAGTGACAAAGAGAGAAAGCTTCAAAGATATCAAGATACAGAAAATAATTTATTCTGTAGAAAAGATTTTATATTATTTGGTATTATCTCTTTGTGTAAACCCTAGCATTCTCTAGTATATAAAGAGATGCAGGGTACGTAGTTTATTATGTCTTCCATAATGTAGTCCAAAAAAGTGTGTGTGTGTGTGTGTCTAGGGCATAGAATATAAACGCCTAAACTAGAGTTGGTTAGAGTTGTTCGTATCCTTCAAGGTCTGAGGTGTCTTAGATCCATGTTACAGTTAGGTAACACGTTATTATTCTGATCAAATATAATTGGAGGTGATTGGGAAAAACCTTGTTTCAATAACATATGATTTGTTTTAATTATTCCGCTGCATATTGTCATTGTTATTGTTAACCCTAGTACTCAAAACGGTCCAAGGAGTCTAACAAACTCCACAATTGGTATCAGAGCTTGGGGAGCTCGTTACCTAGGGATTCACAAGGTTTTTAGTCGAAGAATGATGCTCAAAATCGAATTTGGTTTCAATTTTCGTAACTTTCTGCAGGTCAGTTTTCAAACGGTGATATCTCCTTCGTTAACCGTTGGATCGGGCTGAAATTTTTACTGGAGCTTCTCTATATATCAAGGAAGATTTCCATCGGAGGGATCTTCAATCTGAGCTTTTATATGAAAGTTCTTGTGTGTCGAAAACTGCTGCAGATAAAGGGTTTGTAATTCGATTTTAGGGTTTTCTTTATATCAACTTCTTTGATTTTGGTTTCTATTGCATAAATTCATCATAGAAGTTGGTTATACGATGTTTGGTGTTTATAATTCTTGAAGGAAAGCAGTTATGGAGGTGTATGAGCGATTTTTGGTGATTTTAGGGTTTTCGCGACACTTTAAAGTGTTGTCTTTATACTTTGATCGCTATGATTCTGTTTGTAAAAGTCGTGTTATTTACTAAACCCTAATATGGTCATGAACTTTGATCGCTATACTGCTATGCTACTGCTAGTATTATCTTCATTCTGCTGCTCAAATTCATTCTGCTGCTAGCATTAAATCATTCTGCTGCTACAAAGTTTACTCTACTGCTAGCTTTATGACTCTACTGCTGTTGTATTTTACTCTGCTGCTTGACACTGCTGCTTGGGAATTAATTCTGCTGCTATGTTATTTATTCTACTGCTGTGTTTTGATGATTTAAGAGCAGTAAGGGGAAGTACATATGTTTGATTGGTTTACACACACAAATGGAGTTTGGTTTGGTTATTGTTCTTAAACGTTTTTAAAGGCTCGAATTAATTTTCTTATTGGAGAAGAGGAGTATTTGTTGCTTCTTTGATGATGCAGTGGAATTTTTCAAGGTTGTGTCTTATTATATCTTAAACGGCTGACAACGTTTAAAGGTAACTTGTTTGTTTTATACGGTGGTGACGAAGACTTGTCAAAATCTAGTTTTCATAGGTCAAGGGGTGGATGGACGAAGACCTAGTTAACTATCACTTGAAGGAGTTACGTTATTGTGCTCAGTGTCTCATTGAGAATGAGGATTTTGTCAAGGGATTGAGGTCTACTTATATTTCCAGTTCATATAAGTTTGGAGTCACGTGGTTAGTACAAGGCATAAGACACTAGGTTGGTTTCTTCTACTTCAGCATCAAATTGGTAATGATTAGTTTTCTTCAACAATATATAAAGCCTACAGATTTGAAGAATCATTTTATGTACATGCATCACTCGAGGGGAAGTTTCTACGGTTTATTCATTCTCTATTTGTTGATAACAAAAAGGGGAAGAAATATTGTGGTGGCATGGCATGACTTAAGGGGAAGACAAAGATTGTTTCATTCAGGGAGATGCTTACATCTCAACTTCTCTACTTCGCCTAGGGAAGTTCGTACACGACTTTGTTTGTTTTGTCATCATCAAATAGGGGAAGATTGTTGGGATTCTTGATTTGATGTGACAAAATAAATATAAGAATGAAACATGAAGGGCTAAAGTGACAAAGAGGGAAAGTTTCAAAGATATCAAGATACATAAAATAATTTATTCTGTAGAAAAGATTTTATATTATTTGGTATTATCTCTTTGTGTAAACCCTAGCATTCTCTAGTATATAAAGAGATGCAGGGTACGTAGTTTATTATGTCTTTCACAATATAGTCGACTAGAAAAGTGTGTGTGTGTTCTAGGGCATAGTTCATTATAAACGCCTAGAACTAGTTTGTGTTGTTCGAATCCTTCAAGGTCTGAGGTGTCTTAGATCCATGTTACAGTTAGGTAACACGTTATATTCTGATCAAATATAATTGGAGGTGATTGGGAAAAACCTTGTTTCAATAACATATGATTTGTTTTAATTATTCCGCTGCATATTGTCATTGTTATTGTTAACCCTAGTGCTCAAAACGGTCCAAGGAGTCTAACAAACTCAACATGTCACAACACATTACGTTAATTATTATAATAATAGATAATAATGAGTTGGATCAAATTGTTCAAGTTTTGGCAACCATTGTGCCCATCGTGGTGGTGGTGGTGCAAGTGTTTCAAATTGTTTAGTGACTGGGTACCAACAGAGGTACCCATATACAGACCATAAATTTGTTTAAAACATGTTTCAGAATTGTTTTCAAATAAAGACCAACAGACTGGTCATCAAAACGCAGAACCACGCCGTGTTATCTAGCAACCCCGGCGGGTTTTCACTCTTGCTCCTCATCATCTTCCATCATGCTCCTCATCATCTTCCATCATGCATAAGGGCTCTACTTCCAAAGCTTCAGGAAGTCCCTTGATCAGCCCAGTCTCATCATCCCTCAAATAACCAAAGCTCTTCATTTCCATAGAGTTGCACAAAATTGGCTTTCCAAACAGCTCCATCTCTTCATTTTTGAACAAACCCAAATTCCTTGCAATCCTGGAGACCAAGTGTCCACAGCAAATCCTTGAACCTCCAGCAGTCACAGCTTGATAACATAGATGCAGGGCAATCAAACATGTGAAATTCAACCCACTCAGGTCCTTGTCCCTCACATACACATACATAATATAAAGCTCAGGGTCTAGCACATATTGCTCAAAATACTCTCTGTGGAAAACAGATTTCACAAGAATTTTGTGTAGAATCAGCAATACAGGGTCCTTAATTTTCCATACCCTTTTCCTTCCATAAACTCTCACATCCTCTCCACTTATCTCAGTCCAAAACTTATCTCCATAAAACTCTCCTGTTCTTCCTCCTTCAACCACTAATCTTTCCAACTTTTCATTCTGCAGCTCTTTTCAGTGTACAATCCTAACAGCTTCCCAAACTCAAATAAAGTTATTCTTCTCTCAACTCCTCCAAGTCTAAATTTCATAAAGATCCCAGTCAGAGCTTCCTAATCAGAAATATCCTGCTTAACTCTCAAGGAGCTAAAGAATTCCAAACACCATTCAATGCAAATTGGCTCCCTGATTTCAACAGCTCTTCTCAACATATGGGATGTCACAAACTCATCCCCTATCACCTTCCTCACCATCAGCACATCATTCATAATCTCATCACAACTAACAGTCTTCATAATTGTCCAGTTTAATGCCCAAGGTACATCAATACTTCTGAAGTATAACCTATTTAGGATAGTGTTGAAATTCTTCTTTTGCTGTTTAGTAGCACCTCTCCATAACAAATTTGGATGGTCTTAAGGTTATCTCTTGGGGTTTTTTAATGCTCCCCTCATTCTGGATGCTACCATAGAGCTTTCCCTTGGTATATTCTACTCAAACATTCACAAACAAGCAACATTAGATGTTAGAAAACACAGACATCCAATGTGCAATCAACTAAGCAAGTTTCAAGTAAACTGTGTTCAATTATTTCCAGAAAAACGGCGGTTTTAAGAATAAAACCGGCGATTACGTGACAAAAATTTCAAACTTATGAAAATGTTCTGCGGTTTTTAATAAAAGATCCGCGGTCTTGGCCAACAAGACCGGCAATTTTTATGCTCTGCACTTAAATCCTATATTCTATATTCAAGAACCATCTCATTTTATTATGTCATCAAAATTCTATCTCATATGGTCTCTATCATCTCAAAAGTAGTCTCAAGTATCAAATTATTCATGTAAGAATAACATTAAAGCATCTTAGACTCAGAAATTTATGCATTCATGATCAAAACATCTTTTCCTAAAGGTTTATATCGCTTCCTTAATCATGTATTCTCTCCCTAAGCTCATAAGCAAATGCTTAAATCAATCACATTATCCTCCTAACATGGCAATTGTTCACATTAGGGCACATAAATTACCTAAATATGAAAATGATCATAATTCTATAACTAACCAAGGGGCAAACTTAAAAATCATGTAAAACAATCTAAAATTAAGCATAAAACATCTAAAATTAAAAAACATCAAACCCTAAGTTTATGAAAACCCTAATAAAATTTCACGAAAGATCAAGACAAGTGTAAACTTACCCTCATTGTCTTGATATTGATTTTTGATTTTGAAAATTTTCTTAGTTTGTTCAGGAAGATCATCGATTTTATTTTGTGTGTGAGAGTTTTGGTGTTTTTCTCTTTTAGTGCGTAAGGTCAAAATATTCAGTTTTTGATTTATAAAGACTTCACTCGTTAAAAATTCGGAGATTTTAATTAAAAGAGTGGCGATTAATTTCTGCAATATTTTTTTTACAAATGCTTTGATCTTTCAGAGATAGATAAGTAATAAACTAACAAAAGCAAATAAATATACACAAAGGTTTTTCATTCATCTCTTTATCAGAGGCATACTCATCAAGCATAAGCTTGAGATACAACTTATTCAAAATTTGCAAGATAACATAGAAATAAAAGTTTAAGAAAGGAGCATTGTTTTCAACTCCATTTTTGGGTGTTACTTTGGTGTTTCAGGCAGAAAAATGCTCTGGTGACATGATGTCACCCAGCTTGTAGGAACCAGATGGCTTCCTTTTGGTGTCAAGTGAAGTATCAGATGTTGTTGTAATTTCTTCCTTATTAGGACCAACTTCTTTTTCCTCATTAACTTCTGCCCAAAGAATGATTTCTCCATACTGATAGTTGACTATGCTTCTAGTATGTTTCATGAAGGCTCTTCCCAATATCACATCAGGTTCCACATCATCTTCTTCAGGGTTAACATAGAACTCCAACTCATAGCTTTTGGGTTTTTCAATGTAATCTCCCATATTTTCTCCTACTAGTTTCATAAACAACATCTTCTCAATTTTCTTATCCCCATTCTCTAAAACCTCATATTTCAGATTAAGCTTGACTACATATTCTTCAGAAATGAAAATTTTATCTTGGTCAAGGTCTAGAATTTCATCTGATGCAAACAATCCCTCAATATAGCATGGTGTTATATATTTTTCCCCTACTTCACTCCCATTTCCCTTCCTATGAAGTAAAAATACCTTAGTTTTTTCATTCATTTCAGGGGCATAAGGATTCATTCTCCAAGAACTCTTTCCAAGTACATTAGTGTCAGGGTGAAGGGTAAGTAAACCTTTGGAAAAGTAAATGATTCCATTGGTTTATTCCAGAAAATCTCTTCCTAGGATCACACTATGCTCCCATTCATTATCACTAGGGTTAACATCGAATTCAACAAAGAAAATGTCCCTATTCATTTGCACCAGTAATCTCTTAGTAACCTCTTTTCTACCATCTTCCTTTTCCTCAATGCTAACTTTTAGTCTCTTCATCAATTCCTTTGAAAGTAAATTCCTGCTGTAATCCAAATCAGCCACAGCATCATGAGCATAATTGTTCTCAACAAAGCAAGGGGTAATGAACTTCATGTAGCATCCCTCAATCTCCATTCTTTTAAAAATATGAACCCTTTGTTCATGATGCGTGGGAATCGCACCTTGCTTTACCTCTCGAGGGATCCCGAGAAGCTTACAACCCCCACCAGGCAGTGTATCTGATCGTTGTAGTATATTATAGTGACAAGTACCGGGGGATTGATCGTTCAGCTTAGGAATAGTGTCGCTAGGATTAGAAAACCTAATTAATAGTTCTAGAGGTGAGGGATGATTATTTTTGTATTTTTATATTTTTATGAAAGCAAGTAAAATCTCGGGTTTTGGAAGAGTGGGCGGAATTAGTTGCTATTCAACTAACCCAAAGCTATTATATAATTAAAATAAAATAATGAAAATGAAAATAAACTAATTATACTAAAGTTGTGAGCAGTAATTGGAGAAATTGTGTTTACTTAGACTTCATTACTCCCTAGATATCTTTTACATGTTAATTACTTGTTACACTTGCATGAATGACTGATTGTATTCCTTAATACCATTCGTGGGGTGGCATACATAACTCCCCAACTCTATGAGCTCTTATCTCCTCCTACACCATGACCCAGCACAACTATAGGGATTGTAAACAGTGGCTCATGCATTAAATACAACCAATAAAGACCTAGTACGCCTCGGTTCATGTTTCTTAAGACGTTCAAGCATGTTACCATTTGGAGATCTGCCAGTTTTCTTAAGCCTAACATATAAATCATTCATTCAAAACAAGAATAGACAAGTAATCAACACATAATCAACATCTAGGTTTCATTAGATCTAAGCAAACACAAAAGAGATCTAGCCTAGCATAGTAGAATTGAGACAAGAACAAGATATAAACAACCAACACATAGACATATTGATTGAATTGGAAGTACACTTATCTCAATTACAATGCAAGGTCTCAAGGGTTTGGAACCCTTGAAAAACCTGTAAAAGAGGCACCAAAATCGTCTTTAGGGTTTCACCAAAACTTCTCTCCTTTTTAATGAAAAAACTAGAAAACTATATATAGGAAAAACAGGCTGACGGCGTCAAGAGTTACTTGTGACGCCGTCACCTCGCCGCCATATACTTCCTCGGACGGCCTTGATCCACTTATGACGGCCTATGTGACGCCGTCACCACCCACGGTATTTTATTCTTGCCACTTTGACGCCGTCATGAAGCCTTCTGACGCTGTCACCACCTACGATGTTTAATTCCTCATGTCTGACACCGTCAGGATGGTGGTCTTGACGCCGTCACCTTGTATCTTCAGCATGGAAATTTGGTACTTTGCCGTTTTCTTCACTTTTATGCTCAAAAAACGTCCAAAATGGCTTCTTTTCCAGAATTCACTCTCCAAACACCTAAAATCACAAAAGGAACGATTTAGGGCAATATTTGATCAAATAAAGTCGGATTCGGGCTTAAATGACCCCCTAAAAACGGATCATTTTTCGCCTCATCATATACCCTTACACTTGAGATTTGCTTGTCCTCAAGCAAATGAGCTTTTATTCTACTCAAAAGACAAGTTAGGGGTCATTTAACACTAATATAAAAGTAATTACAACAAATAATCGTTCCACTAAAGACCAATAGACAAGCACGGAGGTCATACACAAGCACCTCACAAATAGTGTTTAGATACTCACATCTCTCGGGTGTAATAAAGTAATATAACATTATGGAAATGGAAGATATCTCTCACTACCTGTCATAGCAAAATAGATTACCATAGGCTTGGGAAAGGATCAAACCTCCACCACATGGCGTAAGCACCTAGGATAAACTATCAAAGAGGTCTTTTAAAGGGTTATAACGTTAGGTGTAGGGATATGAATTACACGGTTTTGTTGGATAAAGGAATTTTTACTGGTGGCGAGTTAACAATCTCGGTTAATTACATGTACAAGATGGCGTTGCTAAGCCAAGACTAGACTCGACTTAAGCTAATAAATGAAAAATAACAAAAAACATAAAATGAACATAGAATGAAAACGGGATGGTAGTCCGTATGTTTTTTCTCTTTTTCTTTTCTATTTTTTTTTTCTTTTTCTTAATTTTTCGATTTTTTTTTTTTTTTTTTTTTTTTTTTGCATACACTCTTACCCTACCATCCGAAATAATACATCATAGGGGATGAGAATTCCCCTTACACTTGAATCTTTACATACTTTACAATTAACTAATCTAATGACTCGAATTAAGAAAATTAAAACACTTGGAGCACTTTTAAGATTAACGTACATATGGGGGTAATAAGTGATGTTCTTCCCCATTACTCCATAAAATAAGTACTTACCCATGAGTCCCAATAGTCCCAAAACAATATGTACAAGGATATGACTCGACTTAGCAACCATGTAATCAATTAGAAAGTTAACTTAGGGTTTAACAAATAACAATAATGCACTAAAAATGAGCGCATACACGGAAGGCTAAGGCGATTTGGGTGTACATTTAAGTGGGGTGTAACAAATTCTTCCTTTAAGTAAAATGCTTAGAGTTAGAAACGAAAAGATAGGCTCGGAGGGGTGTACTAGGGGTTTCGTGTACTAAAAATGAGTACAACGCTAAGGGTGTGGGAAAAATTAGTTGACTTAACTAGCCAAGTAATATGACTTAAATGGTCAAGTAATTATAACACTGGTTTAACACGAGGGTGATCCTAATGCCTCTTATCATGTAGTAAATCCTACCACACGAATGTAGTCTCACTAGCGGTCTCGGGATGCATCACTAACGCAAGTTCTAGAATCTAAATGCTACCGGTACACTCATAAGCACCAATAATAAATGCTTTTCCTATCAAAATTAAAGGCGAACCTCACATTTTTGGGTGGAAAATTTTTCTGAATATACGGTTATGTGCTAGTCATACAACCTCCTATCCATGAGACGCTTGTTATGGCTAAAGTTTCACTCCTAAATGTTGTAAAAAATTTTAAATTTGGCGCTAAAATTACACTAACAAGTATTTCTCATAGTTTTATTACTCATCTACTATCAAACAAAACAAACTCAAGCAAAAGTGCATATGTAAGGTATCATCTTTTTACCCTCCCCTTACACTTAAGATGAACATTGTCCCCAATGTTCAAGTAAAGAATGTAAAAGTAAAATAAGTAAAAAGAATGAAATCAAATACTCCCCTGATTCGCTCGGTATGATTTTAGGTTGGCCAGGTTAGATCTTCCTCCAAGAAAATGAACAATCAAAGCTTCCCTTCCAGAATATAAATCATCTTCTTGTCACAAATAACCTGTAAATCCTGACAACAATATACAAGGCAACCTCGCGTAAAATCGGCGGCATCCTATATAAGTTACTAAATCCTAGAAAACAAAGTAAGATATAATGCTTGTGGAATGAAGTTTGCAGATTTCCTGGAGATTATAAAACTTAATAATTCACAAAAACCATAAGACTCCGTTAGAAAAACAAAACCGGTAAAATTTCCAGATTTTAACTCCTGACGCCGTCAAGAGCAATACCCTGACGCCGTCAGAATGGACCTGCAGAAATTCTTATGTTAAGTTTCCGGAAAATTTCTGGAAAAACTTCGTCCTACTTCCTGGAAAATCCTGCAAAACTTCATTATGACTCAATACAAGCATTTGACTCTAACAAATACGAATATACATGTTCATTAAATATTGTGGAGAATCATGATCGGTTTGTTTCTTAAAAACATATTTGGGGTTTCCCCTTACACTTATCTTTTGCAAAAATACCTTTAGGTTGAAGTTAAGACTAGGCTAAACAACATAGTAAAGTATTTTCACGTTTTAGTAGAGAAACATGATCAACCAACAATAAAAATAAAACATGCATACGGAAGCAAATAACAATCAAACAAATAAAAATCACACAAAACATGGGTTGCCTCCCAAGAAGCGCTTTTCTTTATTTACGAGTCTTGTAGCCAGACTCAAGGCTATGGGCTACTACGTGATCTCATCTAGGTCGTCTTCTAAACCAGTTTTGTATTCCGGACCTAGTTGCAAGCACTCTTTGTAGAAACCAAGCATTCTATTTCTAACATACTCTACTCCTCTACGTCTATCCTCCTTATTCCTATAATAAGCCGCTTGCTTACGTTCCTTTTCGAAATTAGAGAGAAGGCGGTATTGTTCGATCTTGTAGGGCATTTGATAAGCAACCTCATCATTGTCTTTCTTGAACCTAACTATCCCTAAAGTCGGATCATAACTCATCCTAGTGGCTTCAACAAAAGGCTTCCCGAATATAATTTGGCTTAGGCAAGCATCTATCACGGGACGAGTGTCTTCCACTATCATAAAATCAATCTCATAGGTGAGATTCCCTATAATCACATGTACTCCCTTAACCCTTCCTGCAAAATTACTTATCCAATTTTTACCGGGCATCATCCTAAAATTGAGTTGCTTCTTCATCACCCAATTGTAATAGGTCCTAGTCATGATGTTTACGGGGGATCTAAGGTCGATGTAAGCTTTCCATATATGCATGTGCCCTATATTACATGGGATGTTAATGTTGGAGGGATCTCCTATTTTGATCAGGGGGTCGCCAAAGATATATGTTTTCTCGGGACTATCGAATAAATCCTTATGGTATTCCCGTTCCTCCTCGGTTGGCAACTTATCAAAGTATTTCTCTATAGGTTCTATCTCCTCCAATTTCTCATCCTTTTTAACCTCAACTTCCCTACTCTCATCCTCACTATTGGCTTCTACCTTAGCTTCATCCTTGTCACTCTTCTCTATCTCTCTATCTATTGGCTTAATGGTGACAACATTGACAAAGTGGACATGTTTGGATGATGAGGGGTCCTTAATTTGAATTCCACTATTGGTGTCCCTAGTGTCCTTCCTAGGTGTGGCTAATGTTTGGTTGTTGAGGGCTTTTAACAAGTTGTCGATCTTGTTGGTCATCTCCGTTTGTTGTTGGTTGAATTCGTTTTCGAACCTAGCTATGCGGGCTTCTTGAGATGCCATAAATTTCGACATCAATCCTTCAAGATTGTTGGTACTACCATAGTTGTTAGAAGGATTGTTGTTGAAGGTACGGTTGGATGGTGGACCGTTTGATTGGTAACGATTAGGCGGATTGGAAGAATTTGGTTGATTTTGTTTCCACCTAAGGTTTGGGTGATTTTTCCATGAGGGGTTGTATGAATCACCGTATGTGTTTGGCTCGGGCTTGAAAGTGTACCACTTATCTCCCGCTTCGTCGGTACGCGTGGATGCGTAGTCCACAAAAGCTGTTCCGGGGAGTTCCACACAATCACGAGTGTCATGGGGACCACTACATAATTCGCATGAAGAAGTGATTTTGTTCACTTGGCTTGAATGCTTCGGAGCTTCGTAAGATTTCATGAGAAACTTGACTTGGTCCTCAAGTTCCATGATCCTACGGTCGGGAGTGCTTGAATTGTTCAAAGGCAAAGATATTGCCTTGACCGTTTTGTTCAAATCACGGGGATCATTCCAACTTTCGTTGTCATAGAGAGCAAGATCTTCTATGAGTTCCCATGATTGTTCCGCACTAAGATCACGTAGCTTACCACCGGCCGATTGGTCAATGGTTCGCCTCGTGGAGATGTCAATATGGTCATAGAAGATTTGGACTTGGAGCCAAAGATCTATGCCATGATGAGGGACTTTTTGGAGTAAGTCCTTGAAACGAGTCCATGCTTCATAAAGAGATTCATTTTGACGTTGTTGGAACATCAAGATGTCATTCCTAAGCTTAGTAGTTCTCCCCGGTGGGAAAAATTGAGCAAGGAAACGAGTGGTGAGATCATCCCATGTGGTGATGGATCCCGCGGGTAAACGCTCAAGCCATTGACTAGCTTGATCCCGTAGAGAGAATTGGAATAGGCGTAAATGGGTAGTCTCTCTAGTTTCAACACCTAGGTCTATGGAATCTATGATTTTGAGGAAGTCCTTAAGGTGTTGGTTTGGATCTTCGGAACGAAGTCCATGGAATGCACATCCACTTTGCACCAACCGGATGGTGTCGGATCGCAAGGGGGTCACATTGGCTCCGGTGAGCTCAATGGTGTTTCGGTAGCCTTGGTGGCTAGGTCGGGAATACTCTCCTAAGGTTCGGGGCCTAAGGGGTTCTAATGGTGGGTTTTGTTGTGGTGGGATGATGGGTTCAAAGATGTTACCACCTTCCATGATGTCGGATGGTAAAGAGTTACGAACAAAGGCACGAAGAAATAAGATAGACTAAAGAAGACCTAAAAATAAAAATAAAAATCTTACTAGAAAGGAATCTAGCAAGTAGACCTAATAAAAAGAAATCCTAACCTAGACAATAACTATTCCCCGGGCTGCGGCGCCAAAAACTTGATGCGTGGGAATCGCACCTTGCTTTACCTCTCGAGGGATCCCGAGAAGCTTACAACCCCCACCAGGCAGTGTACCTGATCGTTGTAGTATAGTATAGTGACAAGTACCGGGGGATTGATCGTTCAGCTTAGGAATAGTGTCGCTAGGATTAGAAAACCTAATTAATAGTTCTAGAGGTGAGGGATGATTATTTTTGTATTTTTATATTTTTATGAAAGCAAGTAAAATCTCGGGTTTTGGAAGAGTGGGCGGAATTAGTTGCTATTCAACTAACCCAAAGCTATTATATAATTAAAATAAAATAATGAAAATGAAAATAAACTAATTATACTAAAGTTGTGAGCAGTAATTGGAGAAATTGTGTTTACTTAGACTTCATTACTCCCTAGATATCTTTTACATGTTAATTACTTGTTACACTTGCATGAATGACGGATTGTATTCCTTAATACCATTCGTGGGGTGGCATACATAACTCCCCAACTCTATGAGCTCTTATCTCCTTCTACACCATGACCCAGCACAACTATAGGGATTGTAAACAGTGGCTCATGCATTAAATACAACCAATAAAGACCTAGTACGCCTCGGTTCATGTTTCTTAAGACGTTCAAGCATGTTACCATTTGGAGATCTGCCAGTTTTCTTAAGCCTAACATATAAATCATTCATTCAAAACAAGAATAGACAAGTAATCAACACATAATCAACATCTAGGTTTCATTAGATCTAAGCAAACACAAAAGAGATCTAGCCTAGCATAGTAGAATTGAGACAAGAACAAGATATAAACAACCAACACATAGACATATTGATTGAATTGGAAGTACACTTATCTCAATTACAATGCAAGGTCTCAAGGGTTTGGAACCCTTGAAAAACCTGTAAAAGAGGCACCAAAATCGTCTTTAGGGTTTCACCAAAACTTCTCTCCTTTTTAATGAAAAAACTAGAAAACTATATATAGGAAAAACAAGCTGACGGCGTCAAGAGTTACTTGTGACGCCGTCACCTCGCCGCCATATACTTCCTCGGACGGCCTTGATCCACTTATGACGGCCTATGTGACGCCGTCACCACCCACGGTATTTTATTCTTGCCACTTTGACGCCGTCATGAAGCCTTCTGACGCCGTCACCACCTACGATGTTTAATTCCTCATGTCTGACGCCGTCAGGATGGTGGTCTTGACGCCGTCACCTTGTATCTTCAGCATGGAAATTTGGTACTTTGCCGTTTTCTTCACTTTTATGCTCAAAAAACGTCCAAAATGGCTTCTTTTCCAGAATTCACTCTCCAAACACCTAAAATCACAAAAGGAACGATTTAGGGCAATATTTGATCAAATAAAGTCGGATTCGGGCTTAAATGACCCCCTAAAAACGGATCATTTTTCGTCTCATCAGTTCATCTTCCTTGTTATTAGTTGTAACCTCAAAAGTAATTTCTCCTTGCCAAGTGTCCTTGTTTTCCACTTGGTTTTTCCCATCATTTACTGGTCCTAAGTTTGATTTTTTCTCCATTTCTAATGTATTACAGCATAACATCAAACAAAACATTAGCATGTTAGTTAAATAAGTTATAAGCACATAATCATACTCTAGTAACCTCATATAACTAATATATGCCAAGATATGCATCTGTTTACTCATTATGAAAAAAAATAAATCTTCTGTAAAGATTTTTGCAGAAATGTTCGGCGAGTTTTAATAAAAGCACAGCGGTTACGTGACTTTGTAGCCGTTTTATTTGAAATTCTCCAGAAGCTCGGCGAGTTTAGGAATAAAACTGGCGTGTTTCTGGGTTTTAGCAGTTCTTCATAAGATATACTACCTCCGTCCCAATTTATTTGTCCAGTTTTGACTTTTTGAGTATTTCTTTGTCAACTTTGACCGTAAATATTCTTATTTGTATTATATAATACTTGATGAAAATTATACAAATTAAAAATACACTTAAAACTCAATCTATTCATATATTTTGCATCAAATATCAAATATCAAATAACACAAACATATATATTTAAGGTCAAAGTTGACAAAGAAAGACTTTGAAAATCAAAAGTGGACAAATAAATTGGGACGGAGGGAGTATAATCTTTCATAAATTCAGATAATAATTGAAAATATATTGCAATTATCATTTCATTCATTAAAGCAATCCAGTAAAACATTTGCAAGAAAATAATTAAAAAGTAAAAACAAAATATTTTTGTATTTTTTATTTTAATGTGCATTATATACTCATGCCTTAATTCAGACAGTAAAAACACAAGAAACATGAGTCCTATGTGCTCAAATTCTGTAAAAAGTATTATACAAGATTGTTTTTGGGGTTTTGTGAAATCAAATCCAACTGTTCTTTTACTGTATCATTTGATCGGCGATTTTATCTGAAAAGCCTACGCTCTTTGTGTCTCAGAAACGAAATATTTCAAAACTTTAACAAGAATTAAGTAATATTTTCCTTTGCAAAATGCATAAAACTAACAATATGATCAAATCTACCCTCCCCGGCAGTGGCGCCAAAAGCTTTGATGTGTTTCGAAAGCTTTAAATTTATAAGACTAATTTTAGCATTTCCTTAATTCATAAAACACATAGGTAAAGTATAACCCCCGTTTATAGTAAAGGTTTGAGGTAAGACCAGGTCGTCACAAGAGAGGTGATTGTTCTTATAGTTAGCTAAAGATAACAAAATTATATTCCAATGATTGTCACTTATCACTAAAACCGTTTTTGTTGGATTTAAGATTTTTGAAATGTTTTCCCAATTGATATTAAAAATATGTTTGTTAAAGGTAGAGCACATAAGATGAATGAGCATATGTATCATAGACAATACTTGGACAAAGCATAAAAGCAAAACATGACTGGTGAGCATGTAAACTATTATATCTCCTTGATTTAAAAGAATCTCCTTTCGGCCTATGATCCTAGATAAATAAGGTGCATAAAGTATGATCCAAACATAAAGTATAAAGTATGCATTTCTCCTCACCAAGTCACTAGACGTGAGGCCAGGCATTAAACATGTTATGGTTGAGGTTATCATATGCTTTACTATCCAATTCTCATAAGTATAGCAACGACTCGTTATAGACAGACGATTCATAATTTAATCAATATAATTGCATCTTTTGACTTGTAAATAATTATAATGACCAATCAAGACATATGATAGGAGTCTAAACCATAATATATCAAATACATAAAAGATAGATTCAATAGGCATAATACATATATGGTTCAAATCATGACAAAGATGCCTCTAACAAACATAAGAGTACTACTCCATATTCATGTAAAAATAAACTAAGTAAACAAGTGATGTTGTCATTATACCAAGTTTTCCAAGTGTATTCACGTTCCAACTGCTTGCTCCAAGTGTTTCTCCGTATTTAGCTAGTGGTTTTGGTGCAAACCACTATAGAACTTCTTCCAATGATCAAATGTGTTTCTTTGTTGAGGTGTGTCTTAGAGTCACGAATTGTGCCTCTATTTATAGTGTAAATGGAACCCTAGCACGACCCTGATCAGTTAATACAAGTAAATGATTGGTCTCATCATTGAAGTAGCTTATTAATGTAGAAGATATAACTGTCATGTGAAGTACGCCGAGCATTTGGTGTAAAACTGGCGAGCTTTGTTTCGCTTAACCGGTGCTTTTATAATATATAATCGGCGTTCTTCATGTTTGACTCGTGTATATATAGTTGACCGAGAACACCCGTAAGCGGTGCTCTTTATCCTTATAAGCAGCGTGCTTTAGTCCAAACTCTGTCTTTTTCCTTATATGTACATAAAGTCATCTTTTTCGTGCGTTTCTTGTACTTTTCTCCAATCTATCGTCGTTCTTTATGTTTGACTCGTGTATATATAGTTGACCGAGAACACCTGTAAGCGGTGCTCTTTATCCTTATAAGAAGCGTGCTTTAGTCCAAACTCTGTCTTTTTCCTTATATGTACATAAAGTCATCTTTTTCGTGCGTTTCTTGTACTTTTCTCCAATCTATCGTCCTGCACATATTTTTTCATATTAAGTACCAAAAGTCCTAATATCATGGTTATTTATCATATATTTCACATAATATCAGGGGTAAAAATATGTATAATACGAGACTCATCAGAAGGTTTGAAAGTTGTTTGAGATTTATGAGTCGAAGTGTTTATATAGGCCAAGTCAACCCTAGATTTCTACCGAAAAGAGTAATTGATATTAACTCTCTGGTTGGTGGGTAAAATTAACTTTTACATGATATTTTCTTTAAAGGGTTGACTATACCAAAGATATTTTTAGAAACAGTAATTTTGGACATTTATTCTTAACTTTGGTTTGCCTATTCCTGGTTTTGGACTAACAATTGCAGGTTTGTAAGCGTAATTGTGGTAAGAGTTGATTCTATGGAGGTGTGTAACTAAGACACACAACAAATGGTTATTGATTCAGCATGTCTAATCCGCATAAGAATTAACTAGTCCAGAGCAAACGGCTACTGGTAAAGACTCATCCAATCCGTTTATGGTTGATAGTTTACCAAAAACTATATGGTTATCAACTCACCATATTCTGTATGATCAAGAGTTGGCTAGTCCATAGCAAACGGCTCATGGTAAAGACATATCAAATCCATTGATAGCTGGTAGTTTGCTAAAAACTGTGATAAGGGCAGTATTCTTTGATTTCATTTTTCCACTGCTGATGCGTGGGATTGCACCCTCGCAAAAGTTTTTACCTCTCAAGGGATCTTGAGAAGCTTGAAATCCTTACCAGGCAGTGTACCTGACCGTTGTAGTATAGTATAGTGGCAAGTACCAGGGGATTAATCGTTCAACTCAAAGAATAGTATTCGCTAGGGTTAAAACTCGATTAAACTAGGTTTAGAGGTGAGGGATGATTCTTTTTGTATATTTATATTTTATGAAAAGCAAGTAAAAATCTCGGGTTTTGGAAGAATGGGCGGAATTAGTTGCTAGTCAACTAACCCAAATGACTACGAATGCAAACAAAATAAAATAAAATGACACTAAAGTAAATGTGGAGAAAACAATAATAAGAGAAAATGTGTTTACTTAGATTTCACTACTCCCTAGCTATCTTTTACCGGTTGATTAGTTTGTTACAATTGCTTGGATGACGGGTTATATTCCTTAATACTGGTAGGGCCGTGTACGATCTTCCCTAACTCTATAAGCTTCTACCTCTTCCTATGTCGAGCCAACTACTAGCTCCTAACATGGCATCATTAGTAGTTACCTATGCATTAAATATAACCAATTTATCGTAGTACACATCCGATTCT
This sequence comes from Artemisia argyi, assembly GCA_030686995.1. NCBI lineage: Eukaryota > Viridiplantae > Streptophyta > Magnoliopsida > Asterales > Asteraceae > Artemisia > Artemisia argyi. The sequence continues at coordinate 138,495,535 of CM060677.1, forward strand.
TAAGACGTTCAAGCAAGTTACCAATTGGAAGTCTGCCAGTTTTCTTAAGCCTAACATCGAAATCATTCATCCACAACAATTATAAACAAACAACCAACCAACAATCAATATCTAAGTTTCATTACATCTAAGCAAACACAAAGAAAACCTAGCCTAGCATGTTAAATTGAAGACAAGCATAAGATAGAATCAAACAACACATAGACATATTGCATGATTATTGGAAACTTATCTTCAATTAAGCATGGGTGAAACAAGGGTTTGAAACCCTTAAAAATAAGGTAAAATTCGTCTAGGGTTTTTCCTCCCAAAGTTGCACACTAATGAATGAAAAATCAAAAACTATATATAGAGAATTAAGTATGACGGCATCAAGAGTAAAGTCTTACGCCGTCAACTCGCCACCATAAATATATTCGTATTGCATAGATCCAATTCTAACGACGTCATGTGTAAATTCCATCTTGGCCGTCACATGTAATTTGATCTTGATGGCCTTGGTGATGCAGTCACATGTAATTCCTCCAAAAACTCTCTAGTACGTCACGTGTAACTTGATTATCCTCCTCTTTGTCAAGGGGTGACGGCGTCACATGCAAATCCTAATGCTGTCAGGTACTGTTTTCAGCATGAATTGGAGACTTTGTCGTTTTCTTCACTTTTTCGCTCCAAAAACGTCTAAAATGCTTCCTTTTCCTGATTTCTCCTCAAAAGTACCTAAAATGACAAAAGGAACGATTTAGGGCAATATTTGATCAAATAATCTCGACTTTGGGCTTAAATGACCCCCTAAAAGCGGTACACTTTTTGTCTCATCAAATACCCTTACACTTGAGATTTGCTTTTTGATGAGGCAAAAAATGAACCGTTTTTAGGGGGTCATTTAAGCCCGGATTTGAATTTATTTGATCAAATATTGCCCTAAATCGTTCCTTTTGTCATTTTAGGTACTTTTGGAGTGAATTCTGGAAAAGGAAGCATTTTGGATGTTTTTGGAGCATAAAAGTGAAGAAAACGGCAAAGTCTTAAATTTCCTTCCTGGGAATAGTACCTGACGGTGTCAAGAGTCTTCATGTGACGGCGTCAAGAGTAAAACAAGAGTTGGAAGTGGTGACGGTCCAGAGAAAACGTGACGGCGTCACGTATGGCCGTCAAGGTTCAAGATATGGTGACGGGCTAGAGTAATATTACACATGACGGTGTCAAATCTGGATCTAGGCAATCCGATCTCATTATGGGCAGCGAGTTGACGGCGTCAGAAATTCCTTCTTGACGCCGTCACCCTATAAAATCTATATATAGTTTTTGCAATTTTCATTCATTAAAGAAAAAACAAGTAGGGTATAACTTTGGAGAAACCCTAGTACGAATTTTACTGCTCTTTCAAGGGTTTTTACCCTTTGAAACCTTTCATGTTCAATTGAGATAAGTACTCTTTCAATTCAATCAATATGTCTATGTGTTGTTTGAATATATCTTACGCTTGTCTTGAATTTAACATGCTAGGCTAGATCTTTTGTGTGTTTGCTTAGATGTAGTGAAACCTAGATGTTAATTATGGGTTGATTGTTTGTTTATAGTTGTTACGGATGAATGATTTCAATGTTAGGCTTAAGAAAACTGGCAGACTTCCAATGGTGACATGCTTGAACGTCTTAAGAAACATGAACCAATGCGTACTAGGTTATTATGGTTGTATTTAATGCATGAGCGAATTCTAATGATCCCATGTTAGGAGCTTCTAGCAGGCTCGACATAGGAGTGAAGTAGGAGCTTATAGAGTTGGGGAAGTACGTACGCCACCCCACGAATGGTATTAAGGAATATAACCCGTCATCCATGCAATTGTAACAAACTATCAACCTGTAAAAGATATCTAGGGAGTAATGAAACCTAAGTAAACACAATTCTCCCCACTATTGTTCACACCACTAGTTTAATTAGCTTTATTTTCATTTATGTTATTTAATTTTGATTGCATCTTAGTTATTGGGTTAGTTGATTAGCAACTAATTCCGCCCACTCTCCCAAAAACTGAGATTTTTAATTGCTTTCATAAAATATAAACAATACAAAAAGAATCACCCCTCACCTCTAGATCTAGTTTTTAGGCTTTCTAATCCTAGTGACACTATTCTTGAGTTGAACGATCAATCCCCCGGTACTTGTCACTATACTATACTACAAGGATCAGGTACACTGCCTGGTGGGGGTTGTAAGCTTCTCGAGATCCCTCGAGAGGTAAAGCCTGGTGCGATTCCCACGTATCAAGTTTTTGGCGCCGTTACCGGGGAATAGTTATTGTCTAGGTTAGGATTTCTTTTTATTAGGTCTACTTGCTAGATTCCTTTGTAGTAATATTTTATTTTTATTTTTAGGTTCTCTTTAGTCTATCTTTTTCTTCGTGCCTGTGTTAGTAAATTAAATTCATTGACTGTTCTGTTGACCATTATGCAAAACGCGAATCCACCCCTTTCCCCTAGAGAAGTAGCTTTGCTACGTGAACAAATCAAGAATGAGATTAGGGAACTTAGGGAGCTTAATAGGTTGATTAATGTTGAGCTTGACCATGCATTTAGTGACCTAGCGACTGCCTTGTATTCAAATAAGGACCTAGGAACTAAAGATTTTGAGGATGTTGTTGAGGAACTTGAGGAAGGGGAGATAGATCCAAAGCTAGATGACTATTTCAATCTATACCCCACTAAGGAGGAGATTGCGTACTATAATAATCTTATTGATAATCCTCGACCTCATTTCACTAGAATTGAGCCTAAGATAAAGAGAGGCGATCCTAAGATTGCAAAATACCATGTATGATTGGGTATAAACATATTGACAATGCTTACATTGATTTTAAATCCCCAATCAACATTATGTCCTCAAGTGTTTATAATGATATAGTGAAAACAAGACTTGGACCTAGAAAGGATACTAAATACCCCGGGGGAGTTTGTAACTTTGTCGGGAGAGTTAAAGGTCTACATGTCTTTGTTGGGAACTTTACTTATGTCACTGACTTTATGGTTGTTGAAGACCTAGCTAGTGTTATTGATTGTCGCTTATCCCATGTTGTGGTTGGTAAACCATTTGTTGAAGAGTCCAAGTTAGAATATGATGAGATAGAAGGGACAATCCGATTTGCTAGTAAAACCGATAGGATCACATATAGGATGCCTAATAGAATGAAAGAATTTCGTTTTGTGCCTCGATTTGACATGGATAACATTGGTGCTTTTGAGGACATCAATGAAGAGGATAAGAAAAAGGGCATGGACTATGTATGGGAGAAGAAGAGCATTTTCTACAAAGATTGCTTGACTTTAGAACCGAAATATAAAGTTGATAAGGAATTTGCCAATAGGATCATAGGAGCAATTGAGAAAAAGGTGGTTGGTCTCTACAAAGAACATTTACAATCGGTAAATGAGACCGACGATGAGGTCACGTAATCACCCATGGCCTTGAGTCTAGCTACAAGACTCGTAAATAAAGAAAAACGCTTCTTGGGAGGCAACCCATGTTTTGTGTGATTTTTATTTGTTTTATTGTTATTTGCTTCCGTATGCATGCTTTATTTTTATTGTTGGTAGATCATGTTTCAAAATAAAATTGTGAAAATGCTTTATTTTGTCGTTTAACTTTGTCTTAACTTCATACAAAGGTATTTCGCAAAAGATAAGTGTAAGGGGAAACCCCAAATATGTTTCTAAGAACGATATTGATCATGATTCTCCACAATATTAAATGAACATGTGTATTAGTATTTGTTAGAGTCAAATGCTTGTATCGAGTCATAATGATGTTTTGCAGGATTTTTCAGGAAGTAGGACTGATTGGTGTGAAAGCAGTCAGATATTATTGACCAAGGTCAATAAGTCAAAAACAGCCTCATTCCAATACTCCGGTGATAGTATAGTGTGTCCCCGGGTCGTTAAAGTCCCAGCGAAATTGAAATGGTGCTTTTGAAATCGTTTAGGAATGAGTGGCACTGAGGACAGTAGCCTAGATGATATGGAATTGATTTTGCTACTGATATTTTGGTATTTGTACACAGATATAATATTCACAAAAATTAGATATACAGGTATATGCACAAATTCACAATTAAGATTCACGCAATCAGACAGAAAAGTAGGATTTGAACAATTATAAACTACAGGGGGTGCTTTTGAAACTTTTGAAAACTTAAAATTAAAAGAAAATTGAAAATTAAAATGAAATTATAAAAATGATTATTTTAGTATTTAAATATTATTTAATTAATTAAACTATTTAAAATGTAATTTAAATCTAATTTAAATTAACTTAAAAATGACAAATGTTACAAATTAACCTAAAAACTTGCAAAAATAATTTCTAAACCTAAAATAGAACTTGAAGAAAGTATAAAAAAAATAAAAACAAATATTTTTGTCTTTTTATGAGTTTTATATTAATTAAAAACTATTTAACTTAATTAACCTAATTAAACTATTTTAAATTACAATTAATACTAAATTAACTTAGAAAATTATGAGAAAATTTATAAAACTATTTAACCATCACAGGAATCCTAAAAAATTATAAAAACTTCTAAAAATTATGTTTAACATTATTCTACTAATTAATTACCTTTTAATTACTTTAAATCTAATTTAAATAATTAAAATAAGAAAAATAGAAAATGAACAGTAGAAACTAAAAATATATTTTTTAAAAGTCTTAACTAATTTATAAAACTTAGAAAAATTATAAAACCTACTGTTGTTACTAAAAATTTAAGAAAACTAACTAATAACTAATATTACCTATTTTATTAATTAAAATAGTTTTAAATCTAATAAATAGTAAATAGATTAAGAAAAATCTAAGAAAATTATTTTAAATACTTAAAGGTACTAGAAAATTATAAAAATAGAAAAGTGCTTATAAATAAGCTAAAATGAAAAATGAAAAAGATAGTTTCTATTAAATAGAAGCTATCACTATTTTTATGTTTGTTTTTTTGGAGTTTTTCTTTTAAACAAACATTGCTTTTGTGAAGCAACTTTTTACAAAGCTTAAAAATAAGCTAAACAAACTTAAATAAGCTGAAAACAACAAGCAACTTAAATAAGTTTGTTTAGCTTATTTAAGTTTTGTTTATCAATGATCATTGCTTTTGTGAAGCAACTTTTTACAAAGCTTAAAAATAAGCAGTGTGCACCCCCTTTACTTAAGCAATTGACTTTTGTTGACTGAGCAAGCAATTAAGCACAAATGACTATGCGTGGGGTCCACAATGGTAAAACTAGGTACAAATAAGCTAAACAAACTTAAATAAGCTGAAAACAACAAGCAATGATCACTGATAAGCTAAAAAGATGGAAATAAGCACTTTGCAAACTTGAGCTTAACTCAGAAATAGGATAGACTTTGGGATGGATTCCAGGTGGGGTCCACTTGTTCCTAGGTCAAACAAGGGTCAAACCTTGATCCCTGGTAGGAGGGGGGTTGTCAAAACCAAAAATGAACCACTGGGGTCCACTGAGATGGTCTACAATCACCACCAAAGGTGGTGGTGTGGTGGAGGTCTGCTGGTGCAGGGGAAGTCTTCTTCCCTGCAGGTTTGTTTGGAGGTGTGTGGAGCCCACACAAAAATTCACAAAATTTAAGCAACAATGGGAATCAAAAGTTGAGGTGGTAGAGTTTAACTACAACAAGTTTCAAATCCTCAATCCAAACACATAAATCACAACAAATCCTACAAATTTTGGTTTTTCTGAGCACAAGTAAAATTGACTTTTAAAGAAAACTTGATTCTTTGACTTTTATGAACTTCTAATGTATGTAATCTACTGATTATTTTATATTAGGCTAAAATATGATTAGATTAAGCTAAAGCAACTACTTGTGAACTAAAATGAGGTTTTGTGGATCAAAATACCACAACAGTTAACAGTTATGGACCCTTAGCAATGATTTTGACTTTTTTACTTAACACTAACTGATTTTATGCTTTAAACCACCAAATGAGACTTAAAGTATGATGTCTAAACTATGGTTGCCCTCTGAGATCAACAACAACACAACTAAGCTTGTAAATCCAAACACACCTTTAAGTTAGACTGTTTTAGGTTTTAAATAGTAAAAGGCTTTGACAGCTTATGAAACCTAATCACAATGTCTTATACTGATATACTAAGCTTAAATAAGCACTTAGGAGTAGAGAACAATGACAATTACTCAAAATTACCACTTAAACTATTTTAACTATGAAACTAAGATTTAAAGTAACTATTAATTCTAATTAACAAGTTATAAATGTTAAGCTCTAAATTAACTAAACAACACTTAAATAAGCACAAACCAACACAGAATATCAAATAAAAGCAAGCAAACAGAAAATAAGATTTTTAGAGGAAATTTAAAATAAGCAAATGCTTACAAACCACTCCTAGCATGAACAAAGAGTTTTCCACTGATGCCTATCTTTAGATAGGCCAAATCCACTTCCAAGCTTGCCCACAAAAGCTCTTGATACCTGAAATCAAACTAAAACAAGAACAGTTGACTTATGTTGACTTTTTTATATTTTTGATGTTTTTCTAGTAACACTGGTTTTTAAGGTCTCTAAAAGCTTCAATGAGCTTAAGGGAACTTAAGTGAGCCTATCTCAGTCCATGGTTCTTGCTTCAAGTGACAATTGAGCTTATTGAGAAATTTAGAAAATTAAGTAAATTGCAAATTCAAAAACAGAACTGGAAACTTGATTATTATAACTTGAAAAGGTTTAAAATACAACAAGAGATTGCTACAATGCTTGAATGAAGAAAGTTACAACTGAATTTGAAAACTTAATTAAATTCGACACTAAATTTAACTAATTAAACTACACACTTCATTCCTTGCTTTCTTCTGCCTTTTATAGATGCCCATTAGGGTTCTTTTGAGCCTCTGAGTAAATCCCATCAACATTTGAGGCCATTGGATCACTGCAACTCTTTAATCATGTGACACGTGTTTTGGCGGGAAAGCTCAATTTTGCAAATTGGACTCTGATAACTTGTGTGGAGGGGAGGGCATTTATTGCTAAGGTGATTAGGTGTAGGGTGAGTGGTTTCGGCGGTGGAAGTGATAGAGATGGTGGGCTGGTGGTGATGGGATGGACAAGTGGGTGTGGGGGAGGCTGTGAGAGGGAAGGGATGGGTGATGGTTGTTTGACTTGGTTTGACCGAGGTCAAACGTTTGACCCCAGTGTTATTATTATGGGGTGTGTGGGCTGAGATTTCAATGGGCCTAAGGAAAAAGTAGGTGGGCTTAGGATTGGGTTTGGCTTTTATTATTTTGGGTAATAGTAAGGGTCCGGTTTGGATTAAGATTTCACAAGGACTAATTTTGTAATTTATCAAAAGTTAGGGGTTGGGTTTTGGCATTCTTCCAAAATATTTCAAGGGGTATTTCTTGCCAAACCAAGAATAGTATGAGGTCCTGGTATGATTTTTCCATTTTTATTTCACCAGGGACTAAAACTGCCAAACTTTCAAACTTCAGGGACCAATTATGTAATTTCACCAAACTTTTCCACCAAGGACCAATCCTGCCATAAAAGGTTAGTGCAAGGACAAAATTTGTTTTTCTCAATGTTTTTAATATCCCAGGGACCATTTTTGACAATTTTCAAAGTTCAGGGACTAAACTTGACATTTTGTGAAACTTTGCACCAAAGGACTAATTGTGTAACTTTTTGATTTAAAAGGACCTTTGGTGACTTTTTCAAGTTTTTAGAATAACCAGGGGCTAGATTTGAAAATTTTTGAAAGTTGAGGGACTGAAACTGCTAATTTTGCAAACTTTGTGCGTTTTTCATCTGTTTTTGATTATTTTGCATTTGAAACATGTAAAACACTTTCCTGGGATATTTTCACTATTTTGATATAATATTGAGTGTTTTTAGATGTTTTGGCAGCTCAGAAAAGGTAAAAATGATGAGTATTTACACACTCATCAATCCCTCACACTAAAACATTGCTAGTCCCTAGCAATCTTTTGAGAAAAAATTGATGGATTTGAAAATCTCTTTACCAAAAGCCATCACTTCTGGAGTAGCCAGGTGTAAGAACTGTGGCACACCTGATAACCGTGTGATTTTGAGCAAACCACCAGTTGTCAACGGATTTGATTAGTCTTTACCAAAAGCCGTTTGCTTCTGGACTAGCCAGCATCTTGATGGACTAAGTCAACATCTTGGTGAGCTGATTACCAATTATAGATTTTCCACGGCCTTTACCACAAGCCATAATCTTGTGGGCTAGCCAACTCATTTGCTTTATGGGATATGGGGAGTTGAGGAACCATACAATTTTTGGCAAATTGCAAGCCATCAACGGGTTTGAGATGTCTTTACCAAGAGCCGTTTGCTCCTGGACTAGCCAACCCATTTGTCATTTAGACTTTGGCGGACTGATTACCACAAAAATTTTGAAATAAAGTGAAAAAAATTTAGGCCTAAAAATGGGGGTACTTAGAAAGTTTTGTGATAAAATTCGTAAGAATTCCCCCCCCCCCCCCCCCCCCCCACACTAGAATTGAATATTGTCCTCAATATTCAAAGTCCCGGCTATTATGCCGAGTCTCTGAACGGAAAAAGCTAATATTCGAAACTAACTGTGGAAATATCGATTTTATTTTTCACTTTATTTATCTGTACATATAAACATTTTTCTTTTTTTTTCTTTTTTTTTTTTTTTTTTTTTTTGACTTGAGACTTATATACATATTTACTTTTCAAAAGGTGGGGGATGGCCACTCCCCCACACTAGGGTGGTAGAAAGTAGAAAGAAGTCAGAAATATGGGTGAAAACCCATATATGTTTGCTAATTTTTGTTCACCGAGTCACTAGCTTGACTCGATCCCCGAATTCATTGGTTCATGGGGAAAGTTTGGAGATCCAGGACAACCATGGGTGGTATGTCCTCTCCAAAATAATGTTTCAATCGATGACCATTCACTTTGAAGTTGGGACCTTCAGGTTGAGATAACTCAACAGTCCCGTATGGATATACTTTAGCAACAGTGAATGGTCCGGTCCATCGGGTTTTTAATTTCCCCGAGAAGATCTTTAACCTTGAGTTGAAAAGAAGGACTCTGTCACCGACGTTGAAAACGCGGTTCTTAATCTTAGAGTCGTGAATCTTCTTTGTCTTTTCTTTGTAGATCAAAGAGTTCTCGTAGGCTTGATCACGAAGTTCGTTTAATTCATTGAGTTGAACCTTACGGTGATCACCCGCTTTATGAAGGTCGTAGTTAGCATGTTTTAAGGCCCAGTAGGCTTTATGCTCGAGCTCGATCGGTAAATGACACGCCTTCCCGTATACAAGCTTGTATGGAGTACACCCGATGGGTGTTTTGTAAGCTGTACGGAAGGCCCAGAGTGCATCATCTAGTTTATCCGACCAGGAAGCACGGTTTTCACCTACTGTCCTCTCAAGAATCCGTTTAATACCACGGTTTGAAACCTCCACCTGCCCACTTGTTTGTGGGTGATACGCGGTAGAAAGACGATGAGTAACACCGTACTTTAGCATGACTTTTGCAAATTGATCATTGCAAAAGTGAGTACCGCGATCACTAATGATGGCATATGGAGTTCCAAAACGAGCAAAGAGGGATTTCAAAATTTTCAAAACAACTCGGGCATCGTTAGTGGGTAAGGCCTTAGCCTCAACCCATTTTGACAAATAGTCGACAGCCACGAGAATGTATTTGTTTCCACGAGAAGATGGGAATGGCCTCATAAAATCAATGCCCCAGACGTCAAAGATTTCACAAACTTGAATGGCATTTTGTGGCATTTCGTTCTTTTGTGAAATATTCCCGTGACGCTGACAAGCATCACAAGCTTTGACTAACTCGTGGGCATCCTTATAGATCGTGGTCCAATAGAAACCGGAATCAAACACCTTTTTGGCGGTGTAGTTAGGACTATGGTGGCCCCCGGTGGGTCCAGCATGGCAAGCCTTGAGAATATCAGCGGCTTCCTGTCCGTATACACATCGCCTGATGACTTGATCGGCACAGATTTTGAAGAGAAAGGGGTCGTCCCAGAAGTAATGTTTAACATCTTTGAAGAATTTATTCTTCTGTTGGGATGTCAACCCCTTAACGATGAAGTTACCCGCATGGTAATTTGCAAAGTCGGCAAACCATGGGGTAGTAGAGTCACTACGAAAAGCCACCGCATTGAGTGTCTCGAGAGGAAATGTTTCATTTATTTCCTTTTTCTCGAACACATCCTGATGAGGGTTTTCTAATCGTGAGAGATGATCAGCAGCAAGGTTCTCGGCTCCTTTTTTATCACGGATAATGATATCAAATTCTTGGAGGAGGAGAACCCAACGGAGAAGCCTCGGCTTTGCATCTTGCTTTGCAAATAGGTACTTCAAAGCCGAGTGATCCGTGTACACTACGCATTTAGTCAGGATTAAGTATGGCCGGAATTTTTCAAAGGCATACACCACAGCTAGGAGTTCTTTTTCAGTGGTAGTGTAATGACCTTGAGCCTCGGTTATAGTTTTGCTTGCGTAGTGTATAGGCTGAAAGTATTTTGCTTTACGTTGCCCCAAGACCGCACCTATGGCAAAATCACTAGCATCGCACATAAGCTCAAAAAGTAGGTCCCAATCGGGGGCAACAAGAATCGGTGCCTCGGTAAGCTTTTTCTTTAATGTTTCAAAAGCTTCGATGCACTCAGGAGAGAAGATGAAAGGAGCATCCTTCTCGAGGAGATGGGTCATAGGCCGGGCAATCTTAGAGAAATCTTGGATAAACCTACGGTAGAAGCCGGCATGACCCAAAAAGCTCCTAACACCTTTAACGGTGGTGGGATGAGGTAATTTAGCAATGACATCGATTTTGGCTTTATCAACCTCAATCCCGTTTTTTGAAATTTTATGGCCGAGGACAATGCCCTCCTTGACCATAAAGTGGCTCTTCTCCCAGTTGAGACTTAGATTCATTTCTTTGCAACGTTTAAGCATCTGTTCCAAGTGGGAGAGACAAGACTGGAATGAATCCCCGATGACTGAAAAGTCATCCATGAATACCTCCATGGTTTTCCCGATCATTTCAGAAAAGATAGATATCATGCACCTCTGGAACGTGCCTGGTGCATTACATAAGCCGAAAGGCATACGTATGTAAGCAAAAGTTCCGTAGGGGCATGTGAAGGTAGTCTTCTCTTGATCCTGGGGATCAATGGGGATTTGGAAGTAACCCGAGAAACCATCGAGAAAGCAGTAGTATTCATTCCTCGCAAGTCTTTCGAGCATTTGGTCCATAAAAGGGAGAGGAAAATGGTCTTTACAGGTGGCTTCATTTAACTTTCGATAGTCAATACATACACGCCAACCCGTGACCAAACGAGTTGGAATCAACTCGTTTTCCTCATTGGTGACAACGGTTATGCCACCCTTTTTAGGAACACAATGAATTGGGCTAACCCAAGGACTGTCAGATATAGGATAAATCAATCCCGCATCAAGAAGTTTTAGAACCTCTTGTTTGATAACTTCGTGGATTTTTGGATTTACCCTTCTCTGTTGTTGCACTGCTGGCTTAAAGTCATCCTCCATTAAGATTTTGTGTGTACAAAAGTCCGGGCTTATGCCCTTAATGTCGGAGAGTTTCCAAGCAATTGCTTGCTTGTTTGCTTTAAGAACCTTTAGGAGTGCTGCCTTTTACTCATCTTTCAAGTCTTTAGCAATAATGACGGATAATTTATTATCACCCTCCAGAAATGCATATTCTAGATGAGGAGGCAAGTCCTTGAGCTCAACCTCGGGAAAGTCTTCAGTTATTTCAACATTTTTGACTTCCGCTTTATGAAGTATTTTTGGAGACGGAGAGGGTGAAGGATCGTCATTTAACAATCTTTCAAGGAGAAGAATGTCCCCCTCCGGGTCAAGATAGTTTTCATCAACCCCACTTGGGATTGAGCTATCTTGAGCAAGAAAAGCCTCGACCTCTTCCAGAAGGAAGTCACTTCCCTCAAACGGAGTGAGGGAAGGGGAAGAGTCGGAAATGATAGGATCAGTAGAAGGAGTGGTACTGCCACTGGATGAGAAACCAAGGACTTCTTGAGAATACTCCTCAGACGCAACATCGATGATGTCAATTCGGTTAACCGTTTCAGCGTCATAGTTGGAGGAGTATCTTGAAGTCTGATCAAGATTGAATGTGATGGCTTCACCACCAACACGTAGAGTGATTTCTTCTTCGAATACATCGATTAAAGCACGACCCGTTCTTAAGAATCCCCTCCCAAGAATGAGAGGAACTCTTGGGTCAGCATCGAAATCAACAATCACGAAATCTGCCAGAAAATGGAACTTTCCTACTTTCACGAAGATATCTTCGGCAATGCCGAGAGGACGGGATATAGTACGGTCTGCAAGCTCGAGTGTCATGCAGGTCGGAGTGAGAGCAGGAAGAGAGAGTCTTTTCCAGACTGTGTAAGGCATCAGGTTAATGCTTGCGCCAAGATCGGCCAAGGCAAAGCATTCAACCATCCCCGGGAAAATACAAGGAATGAGAAATTTCTCGGGATCTCCAAGCTTTTCGGGAAGCTTTTTTAAGAGCACTGCTGAGCAATGCTCATTAAGAGGAGTTTTTGCCATCTCACAGAGTTTTTCTTTGTTGCTTATCAGATTTTTAATTGTCGAAGCAAACTTAGGCATGAGAAGAAGAGCATCCGCGAAGCTAATATCAAAGTGTAATTCTTGGAAATTTTGATAAAATTTTTCCATCTGATGGTTAGCTTTTTTGTGGTTCTTTTGATCATTCATACGTGAAGGATATGGAATTGAAGGCTTAGGATCATTCTTTGGAATTTCATCAGAACTCACAGGAGGATCAAATACAACTTTCGTCTTACGAGCCGGGACCGGGACAACTTGAGGGTGGACCTTGTTGATACCTCCATTATTAGTAGGAAGTACCGTGTCCATAGTAACCTCAGGTTCACGATCCGATACCTTAGTAGGAGAAGAGGTAGAGGGAATCGAGGGTCTATTGTAGGATACCCCACTTCGGGTGGTGATCGCTTTGACATCGCCCCTCGGGTTAGCGATCGTGTTGCTCGGTAGTGTACCCGGGCCCGAGGGTCGATCATTTAAAGACTTCTGAAGCTCAGAGATCTTGCTGATCAATAACCGATTCGTTTCCTCTTGTGCTTTCATGAATTGTTTTAGCACTTCATCGGAGGAAGACGAGGGTGGAACAACGTTTTGAGGAGGATTTTGAACACGGTTGTTTTGAAAATTCCCTTGATTTTGATTGTTGTTACCCTGAAAATTGTTTCTCTCATTGAAATTACCCTGATTGTAATTTCCTTGATTTTGGTTTCTTTGAAAATTTCCTTGAAAACCTTGGTTTTGATTGCCATTTTGAAAATTGTTTTGATTAAACTGGCCTTGATTTTGGTTCAGGTTTTGGAAATTTGAGTTTTGACCTTGGTTAAAATTCTGATTCGAGTTACGGTTTTGATTTTGGTTAAAACCGGGAGGTCCGAGAAAATTGTTGGAACGATAGCTTAAGAGATTACGGTCCCCTTGCGATTGGTAAGAATTACCCCCCGTGTTGTAGGAACCGTGAGCAGCATAAACGTTCTCTTGAGGAAAGCCAGCAGTAGCTGGATACTCGGAATAAAGATGTGGGCCCCCACAAGTTTCACAACTTCGGGCCACGACTTTCACTTGTTGATTTTGAACCTGATTTTGCATCGTTTGGTTCATTCTCAACACAGCCGTAGAAATATCATCCATCTTTTTGGTAAGAGCAATTATTTCAGGAGATGATGATGAAGGAGTAACTGAATTACATGACGCATCCCTCTCCGCAGAGGAATCCCAAAAGTTATGGTGGGCAGTCATGTTCTCAATCAAGTCATAGCACTCTTCGGGACGCCTTTTCATAAAGGTCCCACCAGCAGCAGCATTGAGAATATCCAGGTGCCTCAATGTCAGACCATTATAGAAGGTGTCTATGATGGTAACTTGTAACATATTGTGGTTAGGGCACCGATCAATAGCTAGCTTATAACGTTCCCAAGCCTCAAAAAGAGACTCATCGGGACGTTGCCGAAAGTTGCTGATATCATTTCGTAACTTGGTAACCATGGAAGGTGGAAAATATTTTGCTAAAAACTTGGTTACCATTTCATCAAAGGTACAAATAGAATTCTTTGGGAGTCGGTCAAACCATGCAGTGGCATGATGAGTGAGCGAATAGGGGAAGAGATACAGCCGGAGGGCATCATCGGTGACACCATGCTGTTTCATGCTTTGGGTGACCGTGAGATATTTGTCAAGATGCTTGTTAGCATCGTCACCCGGTAATCCGTGAAATTGACACGAATTCTGGACTTGTTGGATCATGTGGTGCTTGAGGCCAAATTCCGTAGCCTCAATAGTGAGTGGTGCAATAGGCCCACCCCGCCCTTGCATGGTAGGCTGGCACAGCTCCTCCATCGTTCGGAGATCGGGAGCTGGCACATCCCTGGGAGGGTCAGGGGGTGGTAATGGTGGTGGTGGCCCAGCGGCCATTTCGGTTTTTGGTTCTTTTGTATCAGAACGTAGCTCGGGTACATTTTTCTGATTTTTACGTTTTGTTTGTGACCGAGTGCGCATGCACTAAAAACAATTTTTCAAAACAAGATCGAGGTAAAACCACAGTGAACTTAAACCAATTATCACAAGTGAGTGGCTTCTTTAAAAAAAGGTACACCACTCACAGGGATATAAAGGCAAGTTTTAATCTTAAGTTTGGGAACTTATTATGTCCACACCCCCAGTTGGTAGGTGTTCAGCCTTGGTTTGCGGTGGTAAGATTTTATGTATTTATTAATTTGAAAAACTGCTTTAGGCTTATGGGTGTGTGTGCAGAAAACTTGGGAAATATTTTTGGAACTGATTCGTTAACCGAAATCGTTCTTTTAAGATTACTCGCAGGCTGGCGGGAGGAACTAAATAGGTTTCCTCTTCAGTTCGCAATTTAATGTCAGAACTTACCTTAAACCAACTGTTTCAGGTTGTAATCTTAAAGAAAACGAAGTAATTTAACTTCACAGTTTGTTTTGTTGTTTTTGATTTTTTTTTTTTTTTTTTTTTTGTGTTTTTAACACTTTAGGAAAAGTGTTAATGAACTTTTTGATATGATTATATTTTTACAAAAACTTTTTACAAATTTGTGTGAAATTTGTACAGGGAGGGTTTTGAAAACTACTAAACTTAAAACGATTTTTTAAAACACGCAACAACCTCCCCGGCAGCGGCGCCAAATTTTGGTTGATCCCGAAACGGTCAGATATTATTGACCAAGGTCAATAAGTCAAAGACAACCTCGTTCCAATACTCCGGTGATAGTATAGTGTGTCCCCGGGTCGTTAAAGTCACAGCGAGATTGAAATGGTGCTTTTGAAATCGTTTAGGAATGAGTGGCACTGAGGACAGTAGCCTAGATGATATGGAATTGATTTTGCTACTGATATTTTGGTATTTGTACACAGATATAATATTCACAAAAATCAGATATACAGGTATATGCACAAATTCACAATTAAGATTAACGCAATCAGACAGAAAAGTGGGATTTAAACAATTATAAACTAAAGGGGGTGCTTTTGAAACTTTTGAAAACTTAAAATTAAAAGAAAATTGAAAATTAAAATGAAATTATAAAAATGATTATTTTAGTATTTAAATATTATTTAATTAATTAAACAGTTTAAAATGTAATTTAAATCTAATTAAAATTAACTTAAAAATGATAAATGTTACAAATTAACCTAAAAACTTGCAAAAATAATTTCTAAACCTAAAATAGAACTTGAAGAAAGTATAAAAAAAATTTTAAAAAAAATATTTTTGTCTTTTTATGAGTTTTATATTAATTAAAAACTATTTAACTTAATTAACCTAATTAAACTATTTTAAATTACAATTAATACTAAATTAACTTAGAAAATTATGAGAAAATTTATAAAACTATTTAACCATCACAGGAATCCTACAAAATTATAAAAACTTCTAAAAATTATGTTTAAGGTTATTCTACTAATTAATTACCTTTTAATTACTTTAAATCTAATTTAAATAATTAAAATAAGAAAAATGGAAAATGAAAAGTAGAAACTAAAAATATATTTTCTAAAAGTCTTAACTAATTTATAAAACTTAGAAAAATTATAAAACCTACTGTTGTTACTAAAAATATAATAAAACTAATTAATAAATAATATTACCTATTTAATTAATTATACTAGTTTTAAATCTAATAAATAGTAAACAGATTAAGAAAAATCTAAGAAAATTATTTTAAATACATAAAGGTACTAGAAAATTTAGAAAATTATAAAAATGGAAAAGTGCTTATAAATAAGCTAAAATGAAAAATGAAAAAGATAGTTTCTATTAAATAGAAGCTATCACTATTTTTATGTTTGCTTTTTTGGAGTTTTTCTTTTAAACAGCTAAATATAAGATGAAAATAAGATACTTTTGTGAAACAACTTTTTACAAAGCTTAAAAATAAGCAGTGTGCACCCCCTTTACTTAAGCAGTTGACTTTTGTTGACTGAGCAAGCAATTAAGTACAAATGACTATGGGTGGGGTCCACAATGGTAAAACTAGGTACAAATAAGCTAAACAAACTTAAATAAGCTTAAAACAACAAGCAATGATCACTGATAAGCTAAAAAGATGGAAATAAGCACTTTGCAAACTTGAGCTTAACTCAGAAATGGGACAGACTTTGGGATGGATTCCAGGTGGGGTCCACTTGTTCCTAGGTCAATCCAAGGGTCAAACCTTGATCCCTGGTAGGAGGGGGGTTGTCAAAACCAAAAATGAACCACTGGGGTCCACAGAGATGGTATACAACCACCACCAAAGGTGGTGGTGTAGTGGAGGTCTGCTGGTGCAGGGGAAGTCTTCTTCCCTGCAGGTTTGTTTGGAGGTGTGTGGAGCCCACACAAAATTTAAGCAACAATGGGAATCAAAAGTTGAGGTGGTAGAGTTTAACTACAACAAGTTTCAAATCCTCAATCCAAACACATAAATCACAACAAATCCTACAGATTTTGGTTTTTCTGAGCACAAGTAAAATTGACTTTTAAAGAAAACTTGATTCTTTGACTTTTATGAACTTCTAATGTATGTAATCTACTGATTATTTTATATTAGGCTAAAATATGATTAGATTAAGCTAAAGCAACTACTTGTGAACTAAAATGAGGTTTTGTGGATCAAAATACCACAACAGTTAACAATTATGGACCCTTAGCAATGATTTTGACTTTTTTACTTAACATTAACTGATTTTATGCTTTAAACTACCAAATGAGACTTAAAGTATGATGTCTAAACTATGATTGCCCTCTGAGATCAACAACAACACAGCTAAGCTTGTAAATCCAAACACACCTTTAAGTTAGACTGTTTTAGGTTTTAAATAGTAAAAGGCTTTGATAGCTTATGAAACCTAATCACAATGTCTTATACTGATATACTAAGCTTAAATAAGCACTTAGGAGCAGAGAACAATGACAATTACTCAAAATTACCACTTAAACTGTTTTAACTATGAAACTAAGATTTAAAGTAACTATTCATTCTAATTAACAAGTTATAAATGTTAAGCTCTAAATTAACTAAACAACACTTAAATAAGCACAAACCAACACAGAATATCAAATAAAAGCAAGCAAACAGAAACTAAGATTTTTAGAGGAAATTTAAAATAAGCAAATGCTTACAAACCACTCCTAGCATGAACAAGGAGATTTCCACTGATGCCTATCTTTAGATAGGCCAAATCCACTTCCAAGCTTGCCCACAAAAGCTCTTGATACCTGAAATCAAACTAAAACAAGAACAGTTGACTTATGTTGACTTTTTTATATTTTTGATGTTTTTCTAGTAACACTGGTTTTTAAGGTCTCTAAAAGCTTCAATGAGCTTAAGGGAACTTAAGTGAGCCTATCTCAGTCCATGGTTCTTGCTTCAAGTGACAATTGAGCTTATTGAGAAATTTAGAAAATTAAGTAAATTGCAAAATTCAAAAACAGAACTGGAAACTAGATTATTATAACTTGAAAAGGTTTAAAATACAACAAGAGATTGCTACAATGCTTGAATGAAGAAAGTTACAACTGAATTTGAAAACTTAATTAAATTCGACACTAAATTTAACTAATTAAACTACACACTTCATTCCTTGCTTTCTTCTGCCTTTTATAGATGCCCATTAGGGTTCTTTTGAGCCTCTGAGTAAATCCCATCAACATTTGAGGCCATTGGATCACTGCAACTCTTTAATCATGTGACACGTGTTTTGGCGGGAAAGCTCAATTTTGCAAATTGGACTCTGATAACTTGTGTGGAGGGGAGGGAATTTATTGCTAAGGTGATTAGGTGTAGGGTGAGTGGTTTGGGCGGTGGAAGTGACAGAGATGGTGGGCTGGTGGTGATGGGATGGACAAGTGGGTGTGGGGGAGGCTGTGAGAGGGAAGGGATGGGTGATGGTTGTTTGACTTGGTTTGACCGAGGTCAAACGTTTGACCCCGGTGTTCTTATTATGGGGTGTGTGGGCTGAGATTTCAATGGGCCTAAGGAAAAAGTGGGTGGGCTTAGGATTGGGTTTGGCTTTTATTATTTTGGGTAATAGTAAGGGTCCGGTTTGGATTAAGATTTCACAAGGACTAATTTTGTAATTTATCGAAAGTTGGGGGTTGGGTTTTGGCATTCTTCCAAAATATTTCAAGGGGTATTTCTTGCCAAACCATGAATAGTATGAGGTCCTGGTATGATTTTTCCATTTTTATTTCACCAGGGACTAAAACTGCCAAACTTTTAAACTTCAGGGACCAATTGTGTAATTTCACAAAACTTTTCCACCAAGGACCAATTCTTCCATAAAAGGTTAGTGCAGGGACAAAATTTGTTTTTCTCAATGTTTTTAATATCCCAGGGACCATTTTTGACAATTTTCAAAGTTCAGGGACTAAACTTGACATTTTGTGAAACTTTGCACCAAAGGACTAATTGTGTAACTTTTTGATTTAAAAGGACCTTTGGTGACTTTTTCAAGTGTTTAAAATAACCAGGGACTAGATTTGACAATTTTTGAAAGTTGAGGGACTGAAACTGCCAATTTTGCAAACTTTGTGCGTTTTTCATCTGTTTTTGATTATTTTGCATTTGAAACATGTAAAACACTTTCCTGGGATATTTTAACTATTTTGATATAATACTGAGTGTTTTTAGATGTTTTGGCAGCTCAGAAAAGGTAAAAATGATGAGTATTTACACACTCATCAAGGACATAAGTTTTTCCAGAAATTTTCCGGAAACTTAACATAAAGATTTTTGCAGGTCACTTCTGAAGGCGTCATGAGTTAACTCCTGACGGCATCATGTGTAAAATTCTGGAAATTTTGCTAGTTTTGTTTTTCTAACGGAGTCTTAAAGTTTTTGTTAATTCTTTAGTTTTATAAACTTCAGGAAATCTGCAAACATTCATTCCACAAGCATTATATCTTAATTTGTTTTCTAGGACTTGTTAGTATATATAGATTTCCGCCGATTTTACGCGAGGTTGCCTTGTTTGTTTTCTCAGGTTTAACAGGTTATGTATGACAAGAAGATGATTTATATTTCTGGAAGGGAAGCTTTGATTGTTCATTTTCTTGGAGGAAGATCTAACCTTGTTACCACACTATTCACACCGAACGAATCAGGGGAGTATTTGATTTCATTCTTTTACCTATTTCACTTTTACATTCTTTAATTGAACATTGGGGACAATGTTCATCCTAAGTGTAAGGGGAGGGTAAATGATGATACCTTATAGGATACACTTTCACTTGAGTTTGTTTGTTTGATGGTAGGTGTGTAATAAAACTATGAGAAATACTTGTGAGTGTAATTTTAGCGCCAAATTTAAATTTTTTTACAACATTTAGGAGTGAAACTTTAGCCTTAGCAAGCGTCTCATGGATAGGAGTTGTATGACTAGCACAAAACAGTACCATTCAGAAAAATTTTCCACCCAAATATGTGAGGTTCGCCTTTAGATTTGATAGGAAAAGCATTCACTATTAGTGCTTATGAGTGTACCGGTGATATTTAGATTCTAGAACTTGCGTTAGTGATGCATTCCGAGACCGCTAGTGAGACTACATTCGTGTAGTAGGATTTACTACATGATAAGAGGCATTAGGATCACCCTTGTGTTAAACCCAAATCATAATTACTTGACCATTTAAGTCATATTATTTGGCTAGTAAAGTCAACTAATTTTTCCCACACCCTTAGCGTTGTACTCATTTTTAGTACACGAAACCGCTAGTACACCCCTCCGAGCCTATCT
Organism: Artemisia argyi; assembly: GCA_030686995.1. Classification (NCBI taxonomy): domain Eukaryota; kingdom Viridiplantae; phylum Streptophyta; class Magnoliopsida; order Asterales; family Asteraceae; genus Artemisia; species Artemisia argyi. The sequence continues at coordinate 138,515,925 of CM060677.1, forward strand.
TTTCGTTTCTAACTTTAAGCATCTTACTTAAAGGAAGAATTTGTTAAAACCCACTTAAATGTACACCCAAATTGCCTTAGCCTTCCGTGTATGCACTCATCTTTAGTGCATTATTGTTACATGTTTAAACCCTTAGTTAATTATCTAATTGATTACATGGTTGCTAAGTCGAGTCATATCCTTGTACATATTGTTTTGGGACGATTAGGACTCATGGGTAAAGTACTTATGTTATGGAGTAATGGGGAAGAACATCATTTATTACCCCCATATGTGCGTTAATCTTAAAAGTACTCCAAGTGTTTTGATTATCTTGATTCGAGTCATTAGATTAATTTATTATAAAGTATGTAAAAATTCAAGTGTAAGGGGAATGTTCATTCCCTATGATGTATTATTTTGGATGGTAGGGTAAGAGTGTATGCAAAAAACAAAAAAAAAAAAAAAAAAAAAAAAAAAAATCGAAAAAATTAAGAAAAAGAAAAAATATATATAGAAAAAGAAAAGAGAAAAAAACATACGGACTACCATCCCGTTTCATTCTTTGTTTGTTTTATGTTTTTTTTTATTTTTTATTTATTAGCTTAAGTCGAGTCTAGTCTTGGCTTAGCACCGCCATATTGTACATGTAATTAACCAAGATTATTAACTCGCCACCAGTAAAGATTGCCTTTATTCAACAAAACCGTGTATTCCATATCCCTACACCTAACGTCATAACCTTTTAAAAGACCTCTTTGATAGTTTATCCTAGGTGCTTACGCCATGTGGTGGAGGTTTGATCCTTTCCCAAGCCTATAGTAATCTATTTTGCTATGACATGTAGTGAGAGATGTTTCCCATTTCCATATTGTGATATATACTTTATTACACCTGAGAGATGTGAGTATCTAAACACTATTTGTGAGGTGCTAGTGTATGACCTCCTTGCTTGTCTTTGGTCTTTAGTGGAACGATTATTTGTTGCAATTACTTTTATATTAGTGTTAAATGACCCCTAACTGGTATTTTGATTAGAATAAAAGCGCATTTGCTTGAGGACAAGCAAATCTCAAGTATAAGGGTATTTGATGAGGCGAAAAATGAACCGTTTTTACGGGGTCATTTAAGCCTGGATTTGAATTTATTTGATCAAATATTGCCCTAATGTAATACTCCGTAAAATCCCAGGTCATTTATTAATGCTAATTATCGACACCATTCAAAACTAAGCCATTTTTGCGGGCTAATTTGAAATTTTTATATGAGACACCATTTGTTTGACACCCGATTATTTTTTATCACCGTTTGTTTGGCACCCGATTATGTTTTGTCACCTGATATCACCCGATTGTCACTCTTGGATGTCACCCAATGAGGTAAACACCGGTAACTCCCACTTGCGACCCGACACCCTATTTGGACACCGAGATATTATATATATATATATATATATATATATATATATATATATATATATATATATATATATATATATATATATATATATATATATATATATAACGATATGTGTATATTAATTATTACAAATTTACTATCACTAGGTATATATAAGTATATATATATATATATACATATGACGACACCGTTTATATATTTATAGTTTTCACGAACCGACACCGACACCGAAGCTAAAGTCACAATTTTACTAATCACCGATACCCCGTCCTATTTTGGGCCGAGCACAAACCACAAGCCCACTGACACAAATCTTATTTCGTTTTCTTTGGGCCGAAACACTCACAAGCCCCATGGTTTCTTTTCTTTGATTCAGTTGGGCCGAAACACTCACAAGCCCGCATGGCTTGTTATGTATTTCTTTCTTTTGCGTAGCATGCCACACGAAGCAGAAACCAACTCCCTTACATTTTGAATATTACACATGTTTGTTTGCTTAGTCCCCTACTCACACGACACAACCTTACAACATTCCCTTTGACTTTGTTTCACACGACAAAGAGCCACCAGTATGAGCCGTCAAACCGTTGGACAAAACCAATAACCACTTTCGACTAATACCCCATGGATCGTATGCTTCTTTACCTCCAACATACTAATACCACATGAGCCTAATCACTATTGTTTAATACCCTATTAACCTAATCTACACTTAAACTACTCCAAAGAAACCCATTGTTGCTCCCTTAAACACCCTACTCGACATGACAAGAACACAAGCCAAGGGACAAGCTTGTCTCCACTCGAATGACAACTAGGTAGCATGCTTCACAAGATCAAACACACAACTACTTTTACTACCCTATATAAGCCACATTTAATGCAAGATCTCACACACTCAAAGTTTCACCAAGTTGCATATCACAAACACTCTATTCCTTTCATCTCTTTGGTTACTGTCGAGGAATCAAGGATCACGCAAGCAAGGTTTTGGGTTGAACGAGTTGGGTAACAAAGTATTGGATCAAGGGTCACCATACGAGGAGAGGGTATCACGTTTGCTTGATCTCGTTGCTCACACTACACGAACATCCTCACCACCATAGTTGGTGTTGTAAGTTAACTATCACCTTTTTCATTTTTACTCGTATCACGCATACATACGACACACACCATTTTTACATTCGCTGCACTTATGGTTATATATGTCCACACCTCGACACCCTTAGGAAAAGGGCTCACCATTTCTTATTTTTGCATACAATGCATGCATATTTTGCGACACACTAATCCTTTGGCTCACACTAAATCGAACCCACTAAACATGCAAACCTTACACGATTTATCACTACGTAAACAAGACCAAAACCAAATCCTAGTCGAACACTACATTTAATCAAACTACACCCATTTTGGGCCTTAACCGGGCTAACGAGCCCAAGTATTTTTCAAAGGAAGGTTTTGGTTGGAAACTGAAAGATTTTTTAATGTTTTCGAGATTCTTCAAGGTTAATTTAGAAGAGGTTTTACAAGATTTGAATGTTTTTTCGTATACTAAAAGTTAACTTTTCGAAAACTAGATTTTTGGACTACTTTCGCAAAAGTACCACGTTAAGGGACTAAAAGTGTTAAAATCACCAACTTTCGGACTAAATTGTATATTATCGATTCTAATAAAAGTTGAGGGTGAAAACTGTAATTTTGCCAAAGTTTAAGGAATAAAGTATAAAAATTATGCTAAGGACTAAAATGTAATAATTTTTTACCAAAGGGTAAAAGATGTAACTTTAACAAAGTTAAGGGGTATATATGACAAGGGTATTTTATAATTAATTATTTTGTATAAATTGATTTTATATATAAATATTTATATATTTTGGCAACTTTAATATATATATATATATATATATATATATATATATATATATATATATATATATATATATATATATATATATATATATATATATATATATATATATAACTTTACTAAAAATATTTAATTATAAATATTTTTAAACAATATTATTTTCACAAAGAAGTTAATATTTATCGAACAACGGTTCGTAACAACGATACAAATAACTATGTAAAGTTATTTTGGAATATATTAAGACACCCGAACGGATATCACCGTGCACGAGACATATCACTTGTCATTTACGAAACGAATCTAAAACACCGATTACAATGTATTATTTAGGTCGCAAGTCGGAGGAATTTCATTGCTAGTCGTAGCAGTACACCATCACTTTTGAGCACCGTTGTGATTCACACCACCTGTCAGGTGAGTTCATGGTCCCACATTTTTAATTGATTTTAAACCCCGTGGGGAGATACATGCTATAAATCGAACACAAGTATTTTTCTGTATGCTGTTATCACCTTATATTGCCTAAGTTGACACCTGTGCTACAAGTCCCTCATATCCCGAACCTTAATCACTTGCGAGTGAGCGCGAATATAGTTGATAGATCTATTGGAATGGTAGCCCACCTCTGTCAAGGTGATCACTTGCAGGAGGTGTGCTATATTCGAGGTATTATGGAAATTTGGCACATTTCCTGTCACCGAGGGACCCTTTGTCATTTACATCCGCTGTGGTGTAGGTGATTGTTATTATCTTTATGATATGTCGAATCAATGTTAAGGCTTGCGTTTCGTGAGGCTTAGGAGCAATATTTCACCAGTTTAGTCAAGGCCTGTCTATCTTAGCTTGTTTATTTCAAATGCTTGACTTGTGTTCACACTATTACTATTTAAACTACTATAGATTCACTTAACATTTGTGTTGACTTTTTAAGCATGTTTATCTCAGGAAATTAGCAAGCATGGTGGCACGGAGCTGGCAAAGGGCACATGACCTCCCTTTTCATTTCAATAATTATATCATTCTTTACAAACTCATCATTTCTTTTGCGAAACAATTAACATTTTGGAAAAATGTTTGTAACTCTGACTATTTGAGTTTTCATGGAATGATATTGACTATCTTTTGAATTATTTTCTATTAGTATGACTGTGTACTAAACTGTAATGACCCCGATTAGACTTCCGCTGCTTATCAAATTTTTGGGGTGTTACACCTAAATCGCTCCTTTTGTCATTTTAGGTACTTTTGGAGTGAATTCTGGAAAAGGAAGCATTTTGGATGTTTTTGGAGCATAAAAGTGAAGAAAACGGCAAAGTCTTAAATTTCCTTCATGGGAACAGTACCTGACGGCGTCAAGAGTCTTCATGTGACGGCGTCAAGAGTAAAACAAGAGTTGGAAGTGGTGACGGTCCAGAGAAAACGTGACGGCGTCACGTATGGCCGTCAAGGTTCAAGATATGGTGACGGCCCAGAGTAATATTACACATGACGGCGTCAAATCTGGATCTAGGCAATTCGATCTCATTATGGGCGGCGAGTTGACAGCGTCAGAAATTCCTTCTTGACGCCGTCACCCTGTAAAATCTATATATAGTTTTGCAATATCTTTCAAGGGTTTTTACCCTTTGAAACCTTTCATGTTCAATTGAGATAAGTACTCTTTCAATTCAATCAATATGTCTATGTGTTGTTTGAATATATCTTACGCTATCTTGAATTTAACATGCTAGGCTAGATCTCTTGTGTGTTTGCTTAGATGTAGTGAAACCTAGATGTTAATTATGGGTTGATTATTTGTTTATAGTTGTTACGGATGAATGATTTCGATGTTAGGCTTAAGAAAACTGACAGACTTCCAATGGTGACATGCTTGAACGTCTTAAGAAACATGAACCAATGTGTAGTAGGTTATTATGGTTGTATTTAATGCATGAGCGAATTCTAATGATCCCATGTTAGGAGCTTCTAGCAGGCTCGACATAGGAGTGAAGTAGGAGCTTATAGAGTTGGGGAAGTACGTACGCCACCCCACGAATGGTATTAAGAAATATAACCCGTCATCCATGCAATTGTAACAAACTATCAACCTGTAAAAGATATCTAGGGAGTAATGAAACCTAAGTAAACACAATTCTCCCCACTATTGTTCACACCACTAGTTTAATTAGCTTTATTTTCATTTATGTTATTTAATTTTGATTGCATCTTAGTTATTGGGTTAGTTGATTAGCAACTAATTCCGCCCACTCTCCCAAAAACCGAGATTTTTATTTGCTTTCATAAAATATAAAAAATACAAAAAGAATCACCCCTCACATCTAGATCTAGTTTTTAGGCTTTTTAATCCTAGCGACACTATTCCTGAGTTGAACGATCAATCCCCCGATACTTGTCACTATACTATACTACAACGATCAGTTACACTGCTTGGTGGGGGTTGTAAGCTTCTCGAGATCCCTCGAGAGGTAAAGCCTGGTGCGATTCCCACGTATCACTTGTCCTCAAGCAAATGCGCTTTTATTCTAATCAAAATAGAAGCTAGGGGTCATTTAACACTAATATAAAAGTAATTACAACAAATAATCATTCCACTTCAACCAAAACAAGCACGAAAATTATACACTAGCATCTCACAAATAGTGTTTAGATACTCACATCTCTCGGGTGTAATAAAGTATATATCACAATATGGAAATGGAAAACATCTCTCACTACCTGTCATAGCACATAGATTACCATAGGCTTGGGAAAGAATCAAACCTCCACCACTTGGCGTAAGCACCTAGGATAAACTATCAAAGAGGTCTTTAAAAGGGTTATAATGTGAGATGTAGGGATATGGTAAACACGGTTTTGTTGGATAAAGGCAATCTTTACTGGTGGCGAGTTAATCATCTTGGTTAATTACATGTAAAATGTGGCATTGCTTGTCACACCCCCAAAATACCTGAATGGCAGCGGAATGGAATACCTGGGGGTGACTGTCATAGCACCACAGTTACAGTTATATTGAACGACCTAAAGTGTCGTTTTGAAAATACATCGTTTGATTTATTTAAAAACATTCATTATTACAAAGCATAGGTCCCAAAGTCTTGAAAAGTTTAAGGAAATAAGTTTAGTACAATCAATATATAAGTGCATGAAAATCCAAAATGAGACGCGTCATCCTTGCTACTCACTAAAATGACTCCATGCATGCCATGAGGGATAAACCTTAGTTACCTGAAAATACAGTGCTAAAACGGTCAACATAAAGTTGGTGAGAAATCATAGGTTTATAAGTTAAATCGGATGTACATTAGCCATAAGTAAAGTAAAGTGACAAAATGTCATAAAGAAAGCTACATTGGCTCTTAAGCTCATGACCCCGAAGCTAGACATAGTTACTTGGCCCCAAATGAGTGTTTACCAGACACTCTAATATAAATTAGACATGAAATGCACCCGTAATTCCGTTGGAGCAACCCAAACACGGATGGAGGAGTCACCCTCAATAGATCTATTCACTCACTCTCGCTTGTAGATTAATTAACGGTCCATGATAATAAAGGGGACTTGTCATGACGTGGTAATAAGGCAACTTAAGCAATGTAAGGAATTTAATACTTTGGCATGTACAAAAATAATTGATGCAATGTATTCTCCCCCGTGGGATTTGAAATCAAATATTGAATTAAAAACGGGGCTATGAAAACTCACCTCGAAGTGATGATACTATGCGATGAAATGATAGAGACAACAAGGAACGAATATCAACCGCAACCTAAGATGAATGATAATGATCTACTTTAGATCATGAAATGATGTAATGAATGTACATGCACATGATACCTATACCACTCATAACTTGAAAATACTAGTTATTGTCAAAGTAAAATATTTTCCATACTTAGGAAAAATAAGTCTAACTAGACTTATAAAAACTAGTCGTAATATATCGTATATAAAACGTTAGTGTTATATTCATCGCCTTGAAAACCTTGAAATAACGTCTAGTAGTCGTATAAATAAGCTTGTGGTCATACGTACTTCATTTGTGAAGATTTTAGCTCTTGAACAATATATCTAGAAAATATAGTATTTAGTACGTAGTTTATTATTTCTATTAGTGACTACTAATATATATATATAGTTTTGATGATTTTGAAACGTGCATATCTTTGTCGTTATAAGTTCATTTTCCTCGTTCTTTATATCCACGGATTCGTCTTAGTATGTACTAATATATTTTTGATAGCTCGGCTTCTCTAGGTTACGTCTAACGCCTCGGTTTGTCCGACGAAAATCGTCCAACAGCATGAATATTTTCAGAAAAATAGTTTTCGTCGTTAAACTTGCAAAAATCATATCTTCTTCGTTATAAACTCGTTTTAATCCGTTCTTTCGCCAAAAGTTTCGTTTTTGAAAGTAGTTTCTAAATCTTTGGTTGAAAATTTCCCCTGAGTTCCTGAGTTTTCTGGGTTTGGCGTTTTTGGACAGTAGGTTCCTAGAGAGGTTCTAAACTCGTTTCTAATGTTCTAAACTAGTTTCTAATCCACCCAAATCATTTTCAATCACCACAAATCTAGTCTATTCCTACCATACACCTTCTTAAGGTGTCATGGGTTCTTAAACAACATCAATCAAGTGGATCTAGCAAGGGTTTCCATTTCTAGGGTTTCAAAGTTATAAATATACAAAAATGAGTGGTATAAACTAACATATGCATGTAATCTTGTATAGAAATCATATGATCATGAAAATAACTTGAAGAAATTATGAAAAAGAGTTTGACAACTTACTTTGAAAGATTATGGAACTTGGATGAGTAAAAACCTAATAAACCTTGAGTTTTTATTTCAAAACTCTAACAAGGATCACCAAATGAACTTAAATATAACTTGATGTTGGAAAAATGGTGGATTTTGTTCTTGGTTTGGTTTCGGCCGTGGGTTATGATAGGAGAGGAAGAGAGGAAAGTGTGATATTTTGCTCTTGGATTTTGATGAGTATATGATAAGAATACTAGATATTTACTAGGGATTTTTAGAAAGGTTAAAAGTAATCAATGCTAGGGGTTAAGAGGGGGGGGGGGGTGGGGGGGTTGGCCGGCTATACAAGGAAGAAAAAAAGGCAAAAGCAACTTTGATTTAATTAGCATGTGTAGTGGAGTATGTGTAGTTTAAATGTAGTATTAGTTAGTTTAGTTATAATCGGGTACCGGGTTTACTAAAAATAAGTTTTAACGAAGTTAACCGGGACGTAATAAAGTCATAAAAATAATAAAAATATGTTGGGTACAAAAATTGAGCGTTTGGATAATTATTATTTAGTTTTCACGAAAACCGTCGTAATTATATTAAACTTACGATGTAAATTAAATAAATTCCCAAAATACCGGGTAAATGAATTTTATAATATTTGTGATGTTGTAAGGGGTCTAAAAATATATCGGGACCATTGTGGAAATTTTTAGATATGTTAGTTATATTTATTAATCGCGTGTTAACGTTTATTTAAAAATAAATATACGTAAAACGTTAAATATGTCAAAAATATTAATATGAATATCTTACGAGTGGTATAGTATGCAAATGCTACTATGATGATATATAGACTATTTCCAGTCCGTATGAAATGTCCCTACTGATAATGCATGAATTCGCACCTGAACCAATTCGGTTACGCGAATTTAAATACCCGTAAACTAAATTTACGATAAAATGAGTAATGTACATGAATAGTATTTTCTTTCCGGAATAAATAGTGTTTCGTGAATAGTAAAATTTTTGAACGCTTCTCAGAATATCAAACTGACCTAAAAAATGATGAATAGTAAAATGATGAATAGTATTTTGATGAATAGTGATTTATGAATAGTAAATTGTCGAAGTTTGGAAAATGACCTGAAATTGTGAGTTGTAACAGTCGCCCACCCAAAAAGGAATTAAGTCCCTGAATTCAGCTAATGTTGGTCTCGGTAATAGGTTTAGTGAAAAGATGTGGATACTTGCGTCGCATTTGGTCTTCTCGTTCCCAAGTAAACTCGTGTCCTCTTCGAGAATTCCAGCGAACCTTCACGATCGGAATTTGACTCTGCTTCAACTGTTTGACCTCTCGGTCCATGATTTCAACTGGTTCTTCTACAAATTTAAGCTTGTCATCGAGTTGAATTTTTTCTAGTGGTATAACGGAAGACTCGTCCGAAAGACATTTCTTGAGGTTTGAGACATGAAATGTGTTATGTACGTTGCTGAGTTCTGATGGAAGTTCAAGCTTGTAAGCTACTGAACTAATCCTTTCCAGTATCTTAAATGGACCAATGTATCTCGGGTTCAACTTCCCGCGTTTCCCGAATCGTATCACGCCCTTCCAAGGCGAGACTTTCAACATCACTTTGTCTCCGACCTGAAATTCCAATGGTTTGCGTCGAACATCTGCGTAGCTTTTCTGTCTACTTCTAGCTGTTTCGAGTCTTTCTCGAATCTGAATTATCTTTTCTGTTGTTTCTCGAACCATCTCCGAGCCAGTACATTGTACATCACCGACTTCGGCCCAACAAACTGGAGATCAACACTTACGACCATAAAAGTGCCTCGAATGGTGATGCTTTTATGCTTGAATGGTAGCTGTTGTTATAAGAAAACTCGATTAACGGCAAATGGTTAGCCCAACCATTTCCAAAGTCAATCACACATGCTCGCAGCATGTCCTCAAGTGTCTGAATAGTTCTCTCGCTCTGACCATCGGTCTGAGGATGGTAAGCAGTGCTCATGTCTAACTTGGATCCGAAAGAATCTTGTAATGACTTCCAAAAGTTTGAAGTAAAGCGACTATCTCTGTCAGAAATAATGGAGATTGGTGCTCCATGTCTTGAGACTATTTCCTTGACATAAAGTCTGGCAAGTTGTTTCATGGAATAAGTCTCTCTAATGGGTATGAAGTGGGCTGATTTGGTAAGATGATCAACAATTACCCAAATAGCATCGTAACCTCCTGACGTCTTGGGAAGTTTAGTGACAAAGTCCATTGTAATACACTCCCACTTCCATTGTGGAATTTCTGGTTGTTGAAGTAATCCTGACGGTTTCTGGTACTCGGATTTCACTTTAGCACAAGTAAGGCATTTGCTGACGTACGTAGCTATTTCTACTTTCATGTTCGGCCACCAATAAAGCTTTTTGAGATCCTGATACATCTTATCAGAACCTGGATGAATAGAGTACTTTCAGTTGTGTGATTCATGCATAATCAATTCTCGTACTCCACCATAGAGTGGTATCCAACTTCGGTCCTTGAAGCATAACACTCCATCTGCTCTCTTTACAAAGCCATTTTTGTTCTCTGGCATACCATAAATTTTCTCCTGTGGTCGATTTTCTTCCTTGAGAGCCTCAATCTGAGCTTCTAAAATATTTTATGGTAATGGTGAAATGATAGTCATTCCCAATGATCTGACTCTCAAAGGTTTGAGTCGTTCTTTTCAGCTAAGTGCATCTGCTACAACATTTACTTTTCCTGGGTGATATCGGATTTCACAATCGTAATCACTCAGCAATTCTAGCCAACGACGTTGTCTCATATTAAGTTCCTTCTGATCAAGTATATGCTGTAAGCTCTTGTGGTCGGTAAAAACTACGCGCTTGGTACCATAAAGATAGTGTCTCCAAATCTTGAGTGCAAAAACTACCACACCCAACTCCAAATCATGTGTAGTGTAATTCTTCTCGTGTGTCTTAAGCTGTCTAGATGCATAAGAAATCACCTTATCATTTTGCATTAGCACAGCTCCAAGTCCTTTATGCGAAGCATCGCAATATGCCACAAAGTTCTCAATCCCTTCTGGTAGTGCCAAAATTGGTGCACTACAAAACTTCTGCTTCAATAACTGAAATGCAGATTCTTGCTTCTCTCCCCATTCTTACTTTTGAGTCTTTTGTGTCAGCTTAGTCAGCGACTTCGCTATCTTAGAAAATCCTTCAATGATCCTTCTGTAATATCCTGCAAGTCCTAGGAATTGACGAATTTCTGTAGGAGACTTGGGCGTAGCCCAATCTTTAACTGCCTCGATCTTTGCTGGGTCGACTTCTAATCCTTGGCTATCAATGACATGGCCAAGAAATTGAACTCTTTGTATAATCACACTTTGAAAATTTGGCATACAATTGCTCCTTCTTGAGTAGTTCCAGAATTGTTCTGAGGTGTTCTTCGTGCTCTTCCTTACTCTTGGAGTAAATCAAGATGTCGTCAATGAATACGATCACAAACTTATCAAGATACGGTTTGCACACTCTATTCATGAGATCCATGAATACCGCAGGTGCGTTGGTTAATCCGAAAGGCATTACTTGAAACTCATAATGACCATAACGTGTTCTAAATGCCGTCTTTGGGATATCCTCTTCCCGAACTCTAAGTTGATGGTAACCGGATCTTAAATCAATCTTGGAATAAAAACAGGAACCTTGTAACTGATTGAACAAGTCGTCGATTTTGGGGAGTGGATAACGATTCTTCACCGTTAACTTGTTCATCTCACGATAGTCGATGCACATTCTGAAAGATCCGTCCTTCTTCTTCACAAACAAAACCGGTGCTCCCCAAAGCGAGGAACTCGGTCTAATGAATCCTTTGTCCAAAAGTTCTTGTAGTTGGTTCGACAATTCTTGCATCTCAGAAGGTGCAAGTCGATATGGTGCTCGCGCAACTGGTGCGGCTCCTGGCACTAATTCGATTTGAAACTCAACTTGGCGTGTAGGCAGAAGTCCTGGCAATTCTTCCGGAAAAACTTCCGGAAATTCCTTAACAATTGGCACATCTTCAAGTCGTTTCTCATCCGACTTCTTCTCCGTGATGTGAGCCAAGAATGCATAACAACCCTTCTTTATGTATTTCTCGGTTTTAATGCATGATATGATACTGAGTCTAGTTCCACTTCGCTCTCCACGAACAACTAAAGTTTGACCGCCATAAGGAAGATGAACAACTTTCTCATCACAAATAATTCTCGCACGATGTCGGGACAACCAATGCATACCGATAACAACGTCGAAACTTCCAAGTTCTACGGGCATGAGGTCTATATTGAATGGATGGTTTAGGAAATTGATTGTGCAACCACGGACAACGGTGTTGGTGTTAACTAAAGACCCATCGGCTAGTTCAACGATATAGGGAATGTCTAAGGTGGTTGGTTCTATGTTAAGTAACGGTGCAAATGCAATAGAGACAAAACTTCTATCCACTCCTGAATCAAATAAAATGGATGCATAACGATTATTAACGAGGAACGTACCCGCAACAACATTCGGGTCCTCTCTGGCATCTTCTCCTCCCATAACATAAGCTCTTCCTCGAGCCATTCCACCTTGGTTTCCAGTTCCTTGATTCTTCTTCTTTGGGCACTCACTCCTATAGTGTCCAATTTCTCTGCAGCCAAAACATGTTACTGGTGGTTTCTGATTGTCACCCAAGATTGGAAGCCTGCAATCTTTGGTGTGGTGACCAATCTTCTTGCAGTTTCCACATAGATCTGGGCAACGTCCTGGGTTATGATGTTTCTGACACTTTTCACACTTGGGTAGATTACCCGCATATCCTTTACCTTCAGTTGGCCCTGCAGCATAGGCCCTTGCCACTTCTTGTCTCTTAGGTGGTGGCTGAATAGCATTCCCACCTTGGTTATAGTCAAACCTCCTCTTGTTGTTGTTATTATTGTTTGGGTTGTTGTTTCGGTTATTGGGACAGTTGCGGTTTCGATTGTTGTTGTAATTGTTGTTTCCATTGTTGTTGTAGTTGGTGTTGTTTGAACGGTTATTGTTGTTGACAGCAGACTTACCCTTTACCACCTGAACCATAAGTTTTTGAGTTATTCGAATAGCCTCTTCCATTGATTGTTGATCAAAAGAAATCACATCCCCTCGAATACTTTCAGGCAGTCCACCAGTGAAGTTTTCCATCTTTTTCTCATCATCAGGAACCATAGTTGGACATAGTGCAGCCAACTCTTGAAACCTCCTGATGTAGGTCTCGATATCATCACCTTTTGTTACCAGCTCATAGAATTCTGTTTCCAATTTCTTCACCTCAGTACGAGGGCAAAACTTCTTAGTCATCAATTTCTTGAATTGATCCCAGGTGAGCTTGTAGGCATTTTCCATACCAATAGGCTGAGCATGAGAATTCCACTTTGACATAGCTTTATCTAGAAGCATACCTGTAGCAAATTTTACCTTGCTGACATCAGGACAACTGCACATGAGGAACACATTCTCCATCTTTTCAAAACAGCGGATCAAAGCAACCGCTCCCTCAGTGCCCTTAAACTTGATGGGATCACTAATCTTGAAATCCTTCCAAGTGCATTCACGCCTATTAGTGGGTGGTTCAACCGCCCCTGTATTAGGAGCAATCTCAGCAGCCCTAGCAGCAACCTCAGCTCTCTCAACCTCTAGAGCTTCTGCTATACTATCCCTGACCAACTTGCGGATTGCGGCTTGAGTCATAGCTGGTGTTTCTGGTGTAGCCTTACCTTTCCTTGGCGCCATACTTCTGATAAATCACAATGGACAACAACCATGAGAAAAAATCATAACAGAAATAGTCATCGTACCAAAGGTATACACCCACAACATGTATATATACAACCACAACAAGTATAAATACAACCACGACATGTACGAGTACAACCACAACCTGTATGAATACAACCACGACATGTATAGATACAACCACAACAAGTATAAATACGATAACAATAAAGAGCAACCATGAAACATCATAATTATAATCACAACACATGAATATAATACATGAAAATTTCGGCCTACATGGACCGATATAATATATAGCACAACCATTCCAACATAGTAGAGTCATACTTGATACATTTGTTTTTACAACAACCAAAAGACTACGAGTTCTTGAACTATGTCCCACACCTCGGGACTAGGAAAATAGAAAAAGCTAATATAATACAAGTCTATGCCTAGGCTCCTCCGGGTGCTCTAGATGCTCCAGGTGCTCCAGGTCCTCCCCTAAGGCAGCGGATCTCCCGATCCATCGCAACAACAATCTCCTCCAAGTGCTCAACTCGGAGCTGGAGGGCAGCCTCCCTGGTCTCTGCAGATGTCATCCTCTCCTGAGCTAATGCCAATGATGCGTGGGAATTGCACCAGGCTTTACCTCTCGAGGGATCTCGAGAAGCTTACAACCCCCACCAGGCAGTGTACCTGATCGTTGTAGTATAGTATAGTGACAAGTACCGGGGGATTGATCGTTCAACTCAGGAATAGTGTCGCTAAGATTAGAAAGCCTAAAAACTAGGTCTAGAGGTGAGGGATGATTCTTTTTGTATTTTTATATTTTTATGAAAGCAAGTAAAATCTCGGTTTTTAGAGGAGTGGGCGGAATTAGTTGCTAGTCAACTAACCCAATAACTAAGATGCAATCAAAATAAAATAACAAAAATGAAAATAAACTAATTTAACTAGTGGTGTGAGCAATATATGGGAGAATTGTGTTTACTTAGATTTCACTACTCCCTAGATATCTTTTACAGGTTAATTACTTGTTACAGTTGCGTGGATGACGGATTGTATTCCTTAATACCATTCATGGGGTGGCGTACTTACTTCCCCAATCCTATAAGCTCCTACTTCACTCCTATGTCGAGCCGGCTAAGAAGCTCCTAACATGGGATCCCTAGAATTCGCTCATGCATTAAAATCAACCATAAAAACCTAGTACACATCGGTTCATGTTTCTTAAGACGTTACACAATGGAGATCTGCTAGTTTTCTTAAGCCTAACATTGAAATCATTCATCCATTACAATTATAAACAAGCAATCAACCTATAATCAACATCTAGGTTTCATTACATCTAAGCAAAAACACAAAAGATCTAGCCTAGCATGTTATAATCGAGACAAGCATAAGATATATTCAAACAACACATAGACATATTGAATGAATTGGAAGAAAACTTATCTCAATTGAACATGAAGGGTTTCAAGGGGTGAAAACCCTTGAAAATACTGTTACAAACGACCTAGGGTTTATTAGGTTCGGCCCGAGTATTCTCCACACAAGTTCCTCTTTTAATGAATGAAAAATAGAAAAGTATATATAGATTTTGTGAGGTGACGGCGTCAAGAGGAAATTTCTGACGCCGCCAATAAAGTTGTCGGACTGCCTAGATCTGGAGCTGATGCCATCATGTGTAATTCTACTCCAGGCCGTCACCAAAATTACTCTTGACGCCCTACTTCTGACGCCGTCACGTTTTCTCTGGGTCGTCATGCATTTTGCTCCTGACGCCATCATATTTTCCTTCTTGACGCCGTCAGGTACTGTTCCCAACAAGGAAAATTAAGTCTTTTCCGTTTTCTTGACTTTTATGCTCCAAAAACGTCCAAAATGCTTTCTTTTCCAGAATTCACTCCCAAAGTACCTAAAATCACAAAAGGAACGATTTAGGGTAATATTTGATCAAATAAATTCCAATTCCGGCTTAAATGACCCCCTAATAACGGTTCATTTTTCGCCTCATCATATACCCTTACACTTGAGATTTCCTTGTCCTCAAGCAAATGAGCTTTTATTCTAATCAAAATACAAGTTATGGGTCATTTAACACTAATATAAAAGTAATTACAACAAATAATCGTTCCACTAAAGACCGAAGACAAGCACGGAGGTCATATACTAGCACCTCACAAATAGTGTTTAGATACTCACATCTCTCGGGGTGTAATAAAGTATATATCACAATATGGAAATGGAAAACATCTCTCACTACCTGTCATAGCAAAATAGATTACCATAGGCTTGGGAAAGGATCAAACCTCCACCACATGGCGTAAGCACCTAGGATAAATTATCAAAGAGGTCTTTTAAAAGGGTTGTAACGTTAGGTGTAGGGATATGGAATACACGGTTTTGTTGGATATAGGCAATCTTTACTGGTGACGAGTTAATAATCTTGGTTAATTACATGTACAATATGGCGTTGCTAAGCCAAGACTAGACTCGACTTAAGCTAATAAATGAAAATAACAAATACATAAAATAAACATAAAATGAAACGGGATGGTAGTCCGTATGTTTTTTTCTCTTTTCTTTTTCTATTTTTTTTTCTTTTTCTTAATTTTTCGATTCTTTTTTTTTTTTTTTTTTTTTTTTTTTTTTTTTTTTTTGCATACACTCTTACCCTACCATCCAAAATAATACATCATAGGGAATGAACATTCCCCTTACACTTGAATTTTTACATACTTTACATTAAACTAATCTAAAGACTCGAATTAAGAAAATCAAAACACTTTGAGTACTTTCAATATTAACGCACATATGGGGGTAATGATATGATGTTCTTCCCCATTACTCAATAACATAAGTACTTTACCCATGAGTCCCAATCGTCCCAAAACAATATGTACAAGGATATGACTCGACTTAGCAACCATGTAATCAATTAGATAATTAACTAAGGGTTTAAACAAATAACAATAATGCACTAAAGATGAGTGCATAGACGGAAGGCTAAGGCGATTTGGTTGTACATTTAAGTGGGGTGTAACAAATTCTTCCTTTAAGTAAGATGCTTAAAGTTAGAAACGAAAAGATAGGCTCGGAGGGGTGTACTAGGGGTTTCGTGTACTAAAAATGAGTACAACGCTAAGGGTGTGGGAAAAATTAATTGACTTAACTAGCCAAGTAATATGACTTAAATGGTCAAGAAATTATGATACGGGTTTAACACAAGGGTGATCTTAATGCCTCTTATCATGTAGTAAATCCTACTACACGAATGTAGTCTCACTAGCGGTCTCGGGATGCATCACTAACGCAAGTTCTAGAATCTAAAATGCTACCGGTACACTCATAAGCACTAATAATAAATGTTTTTCCTATCAAATCTAAAGGCGAACCTCACATATTTGGGTGGAAAATTTTTCTGAATAGTACGGTTTTGTGCTAGTCATACGACTCCTATCCATGAGACGCTTGCTATGGCTAAAGTTTCACTCCTAAATGTTGTAAAAAATTTTAAATTTGGCGCTAAAATTACACTAACAAGTATTTCTCATAGTTTTATTACACACCTACCATCAAACAAACAAACTCAAGCAAAAGTGTTTCCTATGAGGTATCATCATTTTACCCTCCCCTTACACTTAGGATGAACATTGTCCCTGATTGGTGGTAAACAGTCAGAAAATATCAACCAAGTAATGGTCAACAAGTCAAACAGTCTAAACCAATACTCCGTGGAGTGTAGTGTTTCCCCGGGTCGTTAGATCCCAACGAGGCGTGAAATCTGAAATAAAATGACTTTGAGATCAGGTGAATTGAACAGGAAAAGGTTTCAAGTGATTATACTACTGAAATATAGTGAAAATAGCTTTGATAAGCTATATCAACTAATATGTGAAATCAGATAATCACAAATTCAAAGGAACTGGCAAACGCGTATGTTTAATATTTAATCGTAAACATACGAAACAAAACGATTTTAACTATAGTAGGAATTTGCATGCCTTAGGGGCTTAAATGCAAATTAAATAAATTTAAAATATTTATTTTATAATTACTAATTTATTTAAAAGTTTAGAAAACCTAAAAATGTAAAAAGATATAAAAATGTACGTTTAAATTTAAATAAACGTAAACGTACGAAACTAAACGTGAATTCTGTCAAATATAACTCCCACACTTGTGAAAATTATATTTTTGGAATCCTAAAAGTAAAAGAAATTTATTGGAAATTTAAAATTATTTTTATAACTATTCAATTAATTATTATTATTTAATAAATATTTTTAATTATTTAATAATACACTAATAAATAAGAAAATATAAAATAAGCCTAGAAAAATAAAATTAAAATATAGAAAAATCTAAAATATTATAAAACGTATTTTAAAACTAAAATTATATTTTTCACACAATTTATCTAATTATTATTAATTAATTACTTATTTAATTATTAATTAACTAATTAAACTGATTTAAATTATTACAAATACTAAAAAGACTTAGATAATTAAGAAGATTTTTATAAATCTAATTAACCATCACAGGAATCCTAGAAAATTATAAAAAGTTTATCTTATGTATTTTTAAACTAATTTACTAATTATTATTCTAATTATTAATTAATTACCAATTAAACTAATTATATTATAAAAAATATAAAATGAACAGTAGAAATTCTAGAAAAATTCCTAAAAATGTTTTAACTTGTATAAAAGTTAGAAAAATTATAAAAACTAGGAGTTACTTAATAAAATCTAATTTTGCTATTTAATTCTTTAATATTAATTAATAATTAATTAAACTAATATTAATTCTAAATATCACTAAATGACAAAGGAAAAATCTGGAAAATTTTATAAAAGTACTTTAATATAAATGAGATTTAATAAAAATAAAAAATTGCAAGAGTGCTTATAAATAAGCTGAAAAAAATTAAAACGATAATTTCTATTAAATAGAAGCTATCACTATAATTAAGTTTGGCTTTTTTAAAATTTTCTTTTACAGAACTACTAAAATACTTAAAATATGAAACTTTTGTAAAAACAACTAGTTTAGAACTCAAGAATAAGCACTGTGAGTGATTATTAGCTTTGACAGTTGACTTTAGTTGACCAAACTAGGAATTAAGCTCAAAAGAGCTTATGTGGGGTCCACAAGGGTGGATTCTGGTTCACTTTAGTTTGTTTGACATGTTTAAGCTAGATTAAGCAATTGGGGTCCACTAGATAAGCAAATAAGCCACAATAAGCAATTGCTTATTGATGGACTGAGACAGAAATGGGACAAGGTTTAGGGGTGAATTAAGGTGGGTCCCAGGGAGCATAAGCTCACAAGCCTGCTCAAAACAGGAAGGTGGTCAGGAGGGGGGTTGAAGGAACCCAATTTGGGCCTTTGGGACCCACTGAGTTGCTCAGAATCAACCATCAAAGTGGTGGTGGTGGTGGTGCAGTGACTGTGCACAGGGGACGTACTTCCCCTGCAAGTGACTTTAATGCAGTGTAGATTGCACACAAAAAATTGCAAAAATATATGGGTGATGGGATTCAATAGTTTAGCTAGTGGGCTACTACTCCTAAAAAGCATAAGTCTTAAAACTAAACACACAAATCAAGAAAAATCTTGCAAGTTTTGGAAAATCTGAGGTTATGCCAATTTTGACTTTTTAGTTTTTATACCTAAGTTGACTTATATGATTTTTAATGCTAATCTAATGACTGATTATGATGTATTATGATAAAATATGACTAGATTGAGCTAGATTATCTACTTATAAGCTAGTATGTAGAAAATGGACTTAAAACCTTAACAGATAACAATTTAAGTGAGATTGCAAGTCATTTTGACTTTTTTACAAATAACCACTGAGTTTAAAGGTTTGTCAATCCTTAAGGAACCTAATGGATCATGTATCAACAGAAATCAACAACAAATACCACCTCTGAGTCCATGAACTCGGTTTATCCAAACAACCCTTAAAATTGAGGAAATTATGATTTTCAAAGCAAAACAAGTTTGTAAACCATGAAACTGATTCCAGAGACTATATTATAATTATATAAGAACAAATGAGCATAAATCAACCACACCACAAGCCCAAACCACAGATTTGTCAAAAATGTGATTTACACTTTGTGAGTTACAATTTTTTAGCGCAAGTATTCCATTGAACAAACTAAGAACTTTATACTATGATATCACTAAACAATAACTCAGAAACTGTTAGGTCACCATTTTGTAAACACAAGTATGATTGACAAAGAAATGAGATGAGAATGAGAGTGGGATGATTATGAGAAATTTGAGAAAATGAAATGCAAGAGTTTCCTTAATGTTTTCAAATAACCAACCAAGTTTACAAGAGGCCTAAGACTAGTATTTATAGGAAAGGAGCTAGGGCAACATTCCTACTCCTTCCCTTTACATGAAACGTATGGGCTTGAGGCCCATGGACTACATACTTAAGCCTAGTAAACTTAATACAAAATGTAAATGAAAGTAAATAATAACTAAGCAACCTAGCATTATTACAAATGACCGAGACTTGATAAAATAGTAAAACTATGGTTCCAACAATCTCCCCCTAAGGGTCGGTCATCATGGTTGCTTAACGTCTTCGTCTTAATCTTTGACTTTCATAGCTTGAGACGTCTTCAGAAATGATTAGAATAATGATGGATGTACTTTGCTCTTTGACTTTGTTCTTTGATGATGTTGTTGTGATTATGTTATGAAGTAATCTGCCGTTCGTCACTCCTGCGTCTGTGGTGGTTGTCTGCCATTCCAACATGCTCATACATCTTTGAGTTCTGACTTATACATGCACGTAGTCCCTTTCTTTCACATAAGATCTTTGGTCTTTAAACTTTGTAGATTCTTCTTTTTGGCGTAGAATCTTACTTTGAACTTTGTGTTGCTTTGATCTTTGAGGGAGCTTTTTGATGATAGCAAGATGCATGTATGAGCATGTGGAATCCGTCATCATGGAAGTGAGGTACCTGCGAGTAGACAGTTAGCAATAAATCACCGGTACTTACGGATAAGGAATTAGAGCTCATCAACAGCATATTGTGAAGACTCCTTCTAATCCTTATCCAGGCCGTTCCCATATCAGATACTCCCAAAGGAGCTTACGAGACCTACTAGGTAGCTCAATGACTGGGTGAGTCGCTGGGGATCACTCCACGACTGTAGACCATAATGGAACCACCGCAAACACTAAGCGTAACCCTTGTGGGGTTACCAAAGTGACCTGCTGTCAGGGCTGTTAGATGTTGACCTTGGCAGGATTTCCGTTCAATCATTGAGAAATACATAAGTAATCCTCTCATAAACGTTCTTGGCAGATTGCTAAGATCTGCGAAGGACTCGATAGTTTACAACTGATGCTCATTGATGTAGAACACCAGTCGTAGAAATACTAAGTGTTCCTAAGAGATCTTTGATGTATCTCAAGGCTCTAGACTCTATAAGTGCACACCTAGGTTTCCTATGCGGAGACTGGGGATGTCCTTCTTCAATATCAACCGTCTCTAAGAGATAGGTCGATAGGTTACGCGGGTTCCCCTGTGAGAATGAAACAAGTCCTTTTAAGAGAACTTGAGTGGTTAAGAAGGTTTAGTGCATTGCGTCACTGGGTCCATGATGACTTTGTCTTCAATACCGGTGTTGTCTTATGCAACAACCAGTAGCATACGTATTGAACCCGGTGTCTGCCCTAAGGTTGAACATATGGAGGGCTATTTCTTTTCACCCTTTACTTTACTTTTCTTTTTAATTCTTCAACTCCTTCTTTCCCTTTCATTCATTTCTCCTTTTTACGTATCATACCTAAGGACTTCTAATTCTACCTAAGGGAGATGTCCTTGGGTAGATCCCTCCGGCTCTGGCGGATCATAGGACTGATATTACTATCTTAAACACCTTATAACTCCGACAGTAGCCAAGAAACCTTTGATTGAAAATCTCTCAAAGTGTTTGTGATAATCAAATATTTTGGTTAACACTTTGAGAGTTTTGCGTACACTTTTGAAGGGCTCCCCCTGCACATGTGCTCATAAGTGTTTAAATAAATTTGCACATGCGGGAGGAGCAATCACTTTTGAATTGATCCACCTTCTGTGAACACGACCGATTCGAGACACGCTTACATCACTAGTTAGACTAGCTTGAAATTATTACCCGGCCTGATCAAGTTCACAGAAAGTTTCTCGAGACGGTACTTTTCTACTAAGACATATCCTTTTCGAGACACGCTTACGTGGTTAGTTAAAGAGATGCATTGTCAGCTTTTAGGTGACAACTAGCTCTAGTAACTAACTTGATGTTATTACCCGTCGAGGATAAGTCCTTTCGATTTTACTAACTTGTATTATCTCGTCAATTCCTGGGTTAATGCTGAGTCTAGCTCGCTTATGATACAACTTTTAAGCTTTGACTTTGTATATTTTAATCACTTTACATTTTCTCCCCCTCAAAAATAGCATATAAAATGGTGTTTTTTTGACAAATTTTTTAGATTAAAATATGCCTTTTGAGTCTTACGGGGAGATTCACAAAGAACTTTTGATGTTTGAACAAAGTATTTTGTTTTGATAAGTGCTCCCCCTCAACAAGTGATTAGGTCTTATTGAGGTGAAATACTTGTCCTTTTGAGCAGAATTATGAAAAATCATAAATGTTTGATTAATTCTACTCAAAAGTAAGAAGCCTTCGCTCCTTATGTTAGGATTGAGGCACTGAAGCGTACCACAGGGTCCTTTCTATACAAGAACGGGTTGTACACTGTTATGTGTGCACAAACCATAATGGAAAAATGATTCAATCAATGAAACAATGAAACAATTGATATTGAAAAAATATGACCAAATGTACCAAGTTATTCTTCGTCTGGAAGTGGAGCATTGAAGTTAGTGAACTGAGGTTCTGGTCTTTCGAAGTTTCTGACAGGAAATGATGGTCTGGCACCGATGTAGCTTTCCAGTCGTCTGATCTGTTCCCGTCGAAATAACCGTTCTTCAATCTTTAAGACAAAGTTACGAACTTGTCTTCTGGAGCTGGATTTCCATCTAGGTTGTTCCCCCTTAGCTATCTTACGTCGATCATCATTCAACCTTTTGACAAGCCCATCACGAACAAACTTGAGTGTAACATCACAGAATTTATGTATCTCATCGAACCTCATGAAGCTTTGTAGCTTTTTGCTGTTGATGTAGGTGAAGCCAAATGGTTCTTGGATGAGAGTAAACTGTGGTGTGTCATAGAGACCATCAAAGTAGAACTGTGGCTTTGTCAAATTGATCTTTTGTTGGTAACTTTCCACTCCAAGCTGAAGATCTTCCACTCTTTCTTGAACAATCAGTCGTCGGATGTAAAGAAGTAGCGATGCCATGAAGTTGTACTGAACGTCTCTATCGAATCCGCGCATTCTACTTTGAACCTTTTCAAGATACATATCTTCAATGTCATTGAGATTAAGGTTGGGAAAGTCGGCTTCGGAGAACTTGTACTTCTTTTCATCTTGTCGTTTAACAACAATTTCACGCATGAAAATGTAGTTAAATCGTTTTGACTGCTGAATCTCCAAGATAGCGATGATCTTTGATTTCTGCTTCACATTTTCCAATGACGTTTCTCCTAATCTGCTGGTATAGCCGAGTCGACGACGATCTGGCCAATGTTGAATTCCATGTAGAGCATCTCTGTCGTAAGCTACGATGGAGTTGCTGAAAATACGGGTAGTTTCTTCAATGGCTGGAATTTCGTATCTAGCGGCTGGTACTGAGATTGTGAGTGAGGAAGCATATTTCTTCTTGGATATCTCTTGAGTGAGCTGGATGTTACGAAGATCTTTGTTGAAGAAGAAGCTGTAAGGTATCTTCGGTTTGTCAGGAAATCCTTTCAACGGTAATGGTTTGGTCCAGTCGGTGAAGTAAGGTTTTTCATGATTCTTGGAACTTAGATCGATATTCACTTCAGGATTTAACCAGTCAAAGTTGGCAGACATTGCACTAGCTATATTCTGCATGTGATATTCGTATTCGACTTTGTTTCCAGATCTTTTCTTGAGGAATTCTTGTGCATCCTTATTGATTCTTCTAAGCTCTGCCTTTGTGAGTTTGTTGATGTGAAGATCCTTCATAATGACCTGGGTGAACTGAAGAGTGTTACCAGGAAGAGGTTCTTCTTCTTCCAGAGGAGGTTGAGCTTGGACCATTTCTGTCAGCCAATCATTCTGAGGATTGTCATCATTGTCGAGCCATGAATGACGTGTTTTCTTCTTGGATTTCTTAGACTTGGATGTAACATCTTTGTCTTTGGCTTTGGACGGTGATGATGGACCAGCATGAGAATCATGAGTTGGTGGAGCACGGTAATCGGTTTCAAGTTGATCTTGGAAGTCATCAGTTTGTTCCATGAACATTTCTTCATCTTCGGTTTGACCTTCACCAGTAGCTGAGGGTTGTTGTTGAGTTCCAGGAGGAGTGGAGTCCTTCTGTGGTTGTAGAGAGGATGAGGGACCTGTTCCAGACTTCGGTTTCTTGCCTTTGGAGTTTGGGTCAGGATCGTCATCTTTTCTTGTCCGTTTTCGGGATCCAGCAGCATCTTTGCATGACTCTTTTGACATATAAGCTACCATAGCATCATACAGGCCTTTTTTTTCAGCTGTTTGTGTGGTTTTGGTGGCAAGGTTGTCGAAAATTTTGACAAGCATGTCATTGAGAGACAATTCTTGGACGGTTGGAGCCACAGTAGAAGATTTTGCGGTGTGAAGCGTGAAGGGTGTAGTAGACAACATTTTCTTCGTAACACTTCTAATTCTGTGATCCAAGTTGTCATTGATTGGTTTGAGAAGGTTTGCAACTTCAGGAGTAATCATCTCAACCAGATTATCAGTGAGAAAATCATGTGTTGCAGTTCTGATAAAACCTTCGTAATCAGATTTCAAGAACTTGTCAATCAGCTGCGTAGAATCCTGGAATTCCTCAACTTGTTTAGTAAGTTTGGTAACCATGTCGGTGAGTTTGTTCACTTGCTCCTGAAGATCAACTTGTTGTTTTGGTTCATTGATCGAATGCTGTTTAGATGCGGTTTCAGATGGTGTGGGTGATGAGTGCTCTGGTGATGATTCGGACGAAGACTCGTTGTAAGAGTCTGAAGAAGAAGCAGGAGGAGTTGGATCCTTTGGCGGAGAGTCTTGAGGAGGTGGAGGTTGTGCTGAGGAAGTCTGCTGAGAAGATGACTTAAGAAACATGTTGGTGTCGAACGCGTTCTTCTCTTCGTTTTCCTTTCGACGACGTTCCTCTGCTTCCTCTGCTTCTCGTGCAAGAAACTCTGGAGTAATAAGATATTCATGTTCCTGATCCGTAGCTAAGTTCTCTTGACCGCCAACATTCTCCTCTAAAGTAGCAGTCTCAGTCATGTGGACATCTTCAGTCTTGTCTGTATCCTTAACGTTGTCATCAGGTTGTGGAGCTGATTCTGACGTTGTTGGAGGAACCATACTGCTTGTAGCCCCTACATGTTCTGACTGATCAATAGGTGGTGGTGTTGGAGGGTGTGATAGAAGTCGGCTTTCAAGGCTTGCTTTCCTCTGTTCTTTCCTAAGCCGCTTTTCTTCGTCTCGAGTGTCGACAACTATACTTTTGAGTTTACGTTTATCGACCAATGGTTCAGCGATTGGTTCGTCTTCATCATCATTCGGCTCATTGATAGTGACACCTTTTCTTCTCCTTGTCTCTTCTTCATAAGTTTCCAGACTTTGTTGTACTGCCATCTCTATTGCTGGAAATCCTTCATCAGGTGCTCTGTATCTCAGTTCATAGTCTGGTTCTTCTTCATCAGATTCAGTATCAAATTCGGACTCGGTGTCAGAAGGTGGAGGAGTAGGTTCATCCCGAATAAAGTACTCAGGAGTTGCCTTCTTCTTTGGTTTGGTAGCTGGTTTAGGTTTGGATGTAGGTTTAGGTGTGGTAGTAGTCTTGGGTTTTGCCATTGTAGCCGACTTAGATCTTGTATGCGGTGATCCAGTGGTGCTCGTGGTACTCCCAGACTTTACACTTCCTTTGCTACGAGTCTTTATAGTTGCTTCTTCCAGTTCCCCTTTGTAAGCCAGATCATACAACTTGAAGTTTGCCCTATTCTTAATGTTGTCATTCAGAAGGTATTCGGGAATCCTCATACCTTTGATCTTGGTAGAGGAAGTGGTCGATTTGATGAATAAGGTGGTGAAGTCGTCCTCGAAGAGGTGCTTCGGCTCATTAGGATCAGCCATCCTCTTAATGAATTCTGGAGAACTTTTGCAGAGATGTTCAATGATAAGCTTGGTGAATCTGGTGAATGGTATCATAGTCTTCACACGGTCAGTCTGAATACTGTAGATGATATCATTCATGATAGGAACTGCAAAGTCAATTGGTGTCAGAGTCACCATTCCCCAGAATGTTTGCAGGTGTTCGAGCCTTGGATGTTCATGACCACTTTTCCTTCCAGATATAGATCTAACAACCAACAAACAGAATGTTCTCCAAGGCTGAGGTATATACTTGACATTAAATTTGGAAAGCTTGATTAGAGGTTCATCATCATCAACCTCATATCCTAATTCAATGAAGAAGTCAAGAAGTTCCAAGTCAGGTAGTATCGGAGCAAATTCGTTGTCAGTTTGTGGCATGAGAAGAGCTGTTCGAAGAACGTCATGATCTACAGAGTAATCTTGGCTATCTAAGGTAACAGTGAAAGACTCATTATCCAAGTTGGTCTGAGCAGTAAGCCAGAATTGATGAAGATAGAACAGTGGAACTGAAGTAGAGCAGGTGAGAAGTGGTTTGCATGGATGTGCCAATAGGATATCTTTCACAATCTTGCATGATTTCTCTGTGATATTCAACTTGTTGAAATTGACTCTGGGATTGTTGTTGCCAATTGTGACATTGTAGTTCTCGGGAGTGATGTCATCCAAGGTGAGTAATGGAAGAGGTTGTTCTGCGACGTTATTAGTGTGTTCAGCCATGTTTTTCTGAAAAGTATCACCATAAATCAAACATCCAAATGTGTTATGAGTTAGCACAGTTTAGATATTGGATATAGATATCTACTTGAAACAATTAAGCACAAATGCGTCATTTAAGAATGAGTCAAATAATGCAAATGGCAAATAAGTATAACATGACAAGCACAATTCACATTACATCACATTACCCAACACTTAATGAATCACACCAAGGTAACATTGATATAATACCAAACAATATTTTGAAAAAAAATGCATCATGGACCTTTTATCGAGATTTCTTATTTTTTCGAAAAAAACTTGATATTATCGGAAAAAATTCTATTATCAATCTTATCGAGAACCTGGTGTTATCGAGAAAGTTTAATAAATTGAATGATTTCAATAAATGAAACATTATCGAGAAAGTGTCATATCGAGAAACATTGATATTTATCGAGAAACTTTATCGAGATCTTTCCTATATCAATATTTCGAGAAACTGAAGATTTCGAAAAAATGGAGTTCCCAGAAAGATTTCGATAAATGAAAAAATTTATCGAGAAAATGATTTCTCGAAAATTTCCTCAGAATATCGAGAAACTTTATTATATCGAGAAACCATTTTATCGAGAACTTGAGTTTCTCGAAAATATTCAAAAGATTTCGATAGGACACAGTTTTCTCGAAAATATTCTTATACAAGAATATAATCGAATTCTCATGAGATTACACCTTTGTATTCATCACAAATCATGTTATCACAGAAATTTGCCAGTCACAGATATAATAATATACGAGACAAGAGTATCTCGATAATTTTCCAAACGAGCCAATTAAGTACATCGAGAAATATGCAGGAGTAGTGAGAGACATCCAAGCAAGATTGATAAGGCACATAAGAGACCTAATAAGCAAATCCCACCACTAACATTAACCAAATAATCACAGAATCTTAACAACCCACTTCTACCCAATCTTTTGAAATCGAGAACCACGCAATCATGATAGAATGAGGTAATAACTGATGAGGAATTATTAGAAACAAGTAAAGTGACAAAACCTCATCAAGAATTAACCCTTACAACAGGTTACACATGTTTTCGAAATCCTAACCCTAGTTTTCGAATTCGTGATAACATGATATCTAACCATTGAAAAACCAATTAATCAAGATCCTATGTTTGAAATACCCAAGTGAATCCATAGGAACTTACAATTGAAAGATCAAGGTCGTGGTTTGCTAGTTTGATTATGAACCGTAGGTTTAAGAAAGGGTTTTAGGGGTTTTAGATTTTGAAATTGTGGTGGTATGTTGGTATGTACGGTTTGTTTGTTTACTTATTTTGAAAAATTTGATTTAAGTCACCTTTAGTCCTTGGACTTTTATAGGAAGCAAACAAGTGTACTAAAGTAATTTTGACACTTTGAGAATTGACAACATTTGTCCCTTAACTACATTGTTCTTCCTATGAAGTTTATAGACATTGAGATGTGACTTCGTAAAATTAACTTATGAAGGCTTACACCAAAAGAGACAAAGTGTAGTGAATTAAAAAAACCACCCGCACATTTTCCGAACCGAGAAATATGCAAGTATACCAATTAATTGGTAAAAGATTTAAGCGTGACTCCCCCTCAACACTTGTAAAGAAAGAACAAGGTGTTGAATGGAAGCGATATACTTGCATTTTTTTTTTTTTTTTTTTTTTTTTTTTTTTTTAAAGAAAAATAAAATGTGGAAAAAAAATCTTTTTGGGTTTTCATTAGTTTATAGTAAAGAAAGAAAGATAAATATTATACTATGATAGTTGTGATGTTTGACGATCAGTGGTATTTTAAAAACTTTTCCAGATCCTCTGGTGTCAAACATCTCATACCAATCTGGTGAACTAGACTAGCAAACCTGGATGGTGCCAGAGATTTGGTAAGTAAGTCTGTCAATTGGTACTCAGTTCCAACAAAATAAAGTTCAACTGTACCCCTTTCCACATGCTCTTTGATGAAATGATAACGGAGATCGATGTGTTTGGATTTGCAATGATGCACAGTGTTGCAGGAGATAGCAATCGCACTCTTTGAATCACAGTAGATAGGAATCTTGTTGAATAGGTAGCCATAGTCTTTGAGTTGTGATCTCATCCAGATGACTTGAGCACAGCAAGCCGACATGGCTACGTATTCAGATTCTGTAGATGACAAAGACGTGCAGTCCTGCTTCTTAGATTGCCATGACACAAGTTTGTCTCCAAGAAACTGTAATCCACCAGATGTACTTTTGCGTGTGTCTAAACATCCTGCATGATCAGCGTCTGAAAAAGCAATTAGTTCAAAACCAGAATCCTTCGGATACCAGATTCCCAAGTTAATGGTTCCCTTTATGTATCGAAGGATTCTCTTGACCTCACTGAGGTGTTTTTCAGTTGGTCTGGACTGATAGCGAGAGCACATGTAGACAGCAAAAACTATATCAGGTCTACTAGCTGTGAGATACATGAGGGACCCAATCATACTTCGGTATTTGGTAGGGTCAACGGGAGTCCCATGTAAATCAGCATCTAGTTTTGTGGTATAGCCCATTGGCGTATTATAAGTATCACAAGTTATCATTCCATGTTTCTTTAAGATTTCAAGAGCATATTTGGACTGATTTATAAAAATTCCACGGGGTGATTGATGAACTTGTAGTCCTAAAAAGAACGAAAGTTCACCCATCATGGACATTTCAAAATTATCTTTCATTAATTTTGCAAAATCATTAGAATAACTTCTTTTTGTTGAGGCA
Organism: Artemisia argyi; assembly: GCA_030686995.1. Taxonomy (NCBI): domain Eukaryota; kingdom Viridiplantae; phylum Streptophyta; class Magnoliopsida; order Asterales; family Asteraceae; genus Artemisia; species Artemisia argyi. The sequence continues at coordinate 138,545,495 of CM060677.1, forward strand.
AAAATGATGTCGTCGACATATATTTGAACAACAAGTAAGTCCTCCCCGTAGGTTTTTGTAAATAGTGTGGGATCCACTGATCCTTTAAAAAATTTATTGGCCAATAAGAAAGTAGACAGTTTGTCATACCACGCCCGTGGGGCTTGCTTGAGTCCGTAGAGAGCCTTTTTGAGTCGGTAGACATGATTAGGACGCTCAGGATCAACGAAGCCTTCAGGTTGACTGACATAAACTTCTTCACGGAGTTCTCCATTCAGAAATGCTGTTTTCACATCCATCTGGTAAACCACCATATTCCTATGAGCAGCATAAGCCAAAAAGATCCGAACAGCTTCATGTCGTGCCACTGGAGCAAAGGATTCAGCAAAGTCTAGACCTTCAAGTTGAGAGTATCCTTTCGCTACCAGTCGTGATTTGTTGCGGATGACTGTTCCTTCTGCATCAAGTTTATTCTTCCAGATCCATTTTAATCCGATGACAAAGACTCCGTCAGGTCTTTCAACTAATTCCCAGACTTCTAATCTTATGAATTGCTGAAATTCCTCTTGCATAGATTCAATCCAGTTGTCATAAGTCATTGCATCTTTAATGTTCTTGGGTTCTTCATGACAAACTGTGAGTGCGTAGATGCAAGTTTCACCATCGGTGTGAAGTCGTTGTCTTGTCATGACAGGTGCATCTGGATGGCCAATAATATGGACTAGTGGATGGTCACGAGTCCATTTGTGTGTTGACGGGTGTAGTTGATATGTATCTCGCATGTTGGCAGGATCCATGTTGCGTGTTGATGACTCAGCTATATCAGGAACTGTAGTAGCTGGTGCAAACGGATTAATGAACGCATCAGGATCATGCTCTGCGGGTTGTGGAACTGATTGTGGTGTTGGATCTTCAGCTGGATGGCAGGGAGTAGAACCAGTTTGTTCTGCTGTAGATGATACAATTGAAGGACCGTCTCTCTCAACACTTGTTGAAGTTTGTTGAGGTGAGTCTGGTACTGGAATGTGATCAGGTTGAGCAGCAGAATTTGGTGAGACCTCAGTAGGACGATATTCAATCGTGTCATCAAATAGTGGAGCAAACAAGGTTTCTAATTCTTTGCGGTTAAGTGGTAAAGGTTCAGCTGAAGATGCTGGAGAGTTGAGACGGTTAAATTCGGGTCCTAAGCTGTGTTGCTCAGAAGCCATCTGGGTGAGTTCATTGAAATTAGCGTGAATGGTTTCTTGAATTTCTTTTGTACGACGATTCCATATCCGAAAACCTTTGGAATTTTCACAATATCCAACGAACACTCCGATGTCAGCCTTAGCTTTGAGTTTACCTAAATCATCACGATCATTTTTCGGATAGCAAAGTGCTCCAAATACATGAAAGTAATCGATGTTCGGTTTTCTTTTGTGAACAATTTGATATGGTGTTTTGCGATGACGTTTTGTGATCATGCAACGGTTTTGAGTATAACATGCGGTTGAAACAGCTTCTGCCCATAAGTAATCTGGTAATTGAGCATTAATCAACATAGTTCTAGCAGCTTCCACTAACGTCCTGTTGCGTCTTTCAACCACACCATTCTGTTCTGGGCTTCTAGGTATAGACGTTTGATGTTCAATTCCCACTTTCTCATAGTAAGACCGAAGTGTCTGATTCTTGAATTCAGTACCATTGTCAGTTCTGACGATTCGTACTGTGTTTCGAAGCTGAACTTGAATTTTGGTGAGAAAGGTGATGATCATCGAAGGAGCTTGATCTTTACTTCGTAGAAAATAAACCCAAGTCCATCTGGAGAAGTCATCCACAATTACGAGTATGTACCGTTTACCGTTGATACTTTGAACACGCATCGGTCCACACAAATCCATATGAAGCAGTTGTAAAACATGATTCGTACTTTGCTCAGGTTTAGACGGAAAATGAGCACGAGTACTTTTTCCTTGTTCACAGGCTGGACATAAGTGATCTTTGGTGAAACGAAATCTTGGAAATCCATCGACAAGTTTATAACGAGCAAGGTCAGTCATGGTTCTGAAATTCAAGTGAGAAAGACGTTTGTGCCATAACCAAGATTTAGTTGACTCTGCTTTGGAGAGAAGACATATCGGAGATGTTGCAATCATATCTGACATTGATATTGTATAAAGATTGGAGCCGCGTGAGCCAGACATTAGATCGTTTCCTTGTAGGTCGCGAACAAAGCAAGTTTTCTCACGAAATGCAACTTCTAGATCCCCATCACAGAATTGACCAACAGAGAAAAGGTTGTGTCCAAGGCCTTCCACATAGTAAACACGACTAATTTCAATGTTACCGCTGATGTAGTTACCATATCCCATTATAAGAGCGTAATGATCATTCCCGAATCTGACAGTTCCTATAAACTTTGAGACAAAGTTGTGTAGCAGTTTGAGATTGCCTGTCATATGTCGGGTGCATCCGCTATCAACAATCCAGAGAACAATCTGTACCACCTGCATCACCAGAAGAAGACACGGGTGGAACAGAAGTAAGGGTGGAACCCAAAGACAATGCGGGTTCCTGTAGGTTAGTAACACATGTAATTAACAATTTAGGAATCCATTTAAAATCTGGTTTGTATTGTAACCAACGTTGCCAGTTCCAACTAGTTTTTGCTTTCTTAATGTTAAATGCACTAGTAGTTGGCTCAGTCCTAGATTTGTTCTCGGCACCTATGGGGGTAACTGGGACATCATTAGAAACCGTAGAAGACGGCTTTCCTAAGTTAGACTTAGAGGCATTAGTGGGCCTAAAAGGAATGCGTGTCCTACGTTTCTTATGACGATTGAGAAGAGAATTAGCTAAACATTTTGTATGATCACCAGATGATACGCTTTTACGACAAAATACACAAGATGCATTAATATTCAAAACATTCAAAGGTTCATCATTCGTTACATTTAGATTTTGATTACAATTTGCCAGATTAGAATCTAAATCGGATGCAACATGAGTTTTATTCAAAGTCCTAAGTTGGTCTTCTACTTCCTGAGCTTCTAGGTGTCCTCTCTTACGTTGCAAGATCCTATTCTTCTTTTTACTTTTTCGCTTGGGTCTGCTAATGCTAGAAGTGGAGACTAGTCCTGTAGAAGTGGAGGTATCAACATTAGTGTTTTGAACAACTTTTCCTTCATCAGTTTTGTTTATTTGATACATTCCTGGTGCTATCACCGTGGTGTCAACCATTTTTCCTTTTTGAAGTAGCTTAACTTTCTCTTTCAAATCAATGATGATGTGATTTTTGTCCTGAATTTCAGACTCAAGTAAACCATTGCAATATTTGATGTCGTCGCGGTTTTGTTGCCATTCGGCGTTTTCAATTTTTAAATCCGCAATTTCTTTCTCGTATTTGAAACATCGACCTTTTAAAGACTCGTTGTTTTTGCAAATCTGACAAGAGTTTGAAACATTTTGACTTTGAAACTTCAATTCCCTTTCAAGACTTTTAGCTTGACACCATTCAAGCCTTTGATTGAGTTGACAAATTTCTTTTGAAAATTGTTTTGTCACATCATCATTTTTAATTCTCAACTTTTCATTTTCCAGTTTAAGTGTCTCAATTTCCTCATTCAACAAGATATTATCAACACAATGATCATGCTTAAGCATAGAAGTACCAGAATTATAAAGATCATTCATGATAACAGACAAAATATCAGCACAGAGAACTTGTTCCAAGAGTCGATCAGCATCATTTTTGAAAACTTTAGTTTGTAGCTTTTGGACCAAAATCTCATTTTCAGCAGTATCAAAAACGTTTATCATATTTTTGACCTCCTTTTGAAGTTCCTGATCCCAACGTGTAGCACATAGACGAAGGTGTTGAACAATTGGTTTCATTTGTTTTTGAAAAATATCTCTCTTTTCTCGCTCGTAAGCGGATTGAAAAGTTTCGATTTTTATTTCTGAATTGCGTTCAATTGTTTCCTCCAAAATATCGATGTCTTCCATAAAGGTTTTGAAATAATTTAAGACACGACATTTTGGTAAACGTGTAAGTTCACCGGATGATGGTAAAGGACCATTTATTTGTGCTACAGGTGGGACAGGAGCTGCATTGTGAGATGAAACATATGACTCTTCGATAAACCATGATTTCTCAGGTAATTCCTTTTGAGTGACAAAAGATTTTGAAAGTGGAGGAGCTTTTGAATAGTCATATGGTGTCCAATATTGAACTTGACTCATTTTAGATCGACTCTCGTCTTCAAGTTCTTCTTCCTCCTCAGTATCAAAAACAACAGCACGCACAACCGTATTATCAAGAAAATAATCCATACTGTAAATCTTTGGAATTTCTTTAAATGCCGTGTGTAGAAACATTGAATTGTAATCACCAAGTGCATAACCGCAATTGGGTTTCGGTTTTAAAGTAAATTTCTGAATTGTTGTGACAGAGTTCCCGTGTTTGTAAACAATGTGACGAAATTCTTTGAGTTGTTTTTCAAGATCAACAATATCACCGAGTAAGTTGTCTATGTACTTCCTTTTCCGTATTTTATGTTCATGAAAATATTTTTGACAACTTGACAATTTTGTTTCTGTTTTTGAAAGTTCAGTTTGAAGACATTCAACTTGTTTTTGCAATTCACCCTTCTCACTTTCAAGTTTCGAAATCAACTTTCCATGTGACTCAATTAAATCTTGTATTTTGCGTTGAAGATCTTGTTCTTTGTTGTAAGAATCTTGAAAAGCTTTTTCAAAACTTTTAGTGTGTTTAATCTTTTGTGCTTGATTAGAAAGCTGAATTTTATAACACTCAATGTCTCTTGCAAGTGTTGCATTAGTTTCTTTTAAAACTTTGTTTTTCTCGTTGCACTTTGCAATTAGCAATTGTTGAGCATTCAGTTGTTTAGATAACATTATGAGGTCAGGGTCTGTATCAAATGATGGTTCATGTTGTTCTAACTGATCATATTTATCATTCTCAATAGGATCATCAAATGAAACAACTGTGTCATCATCAAATATGACAACTGTGCTTATTTGTTCATCTGTTTGAGAGGATGAAGATGATGTAGATGGAACAACTTGCGCCATATCTGATTCAGAAGCAGAGGGTGAGATAATTTCATTTATAAAGCATGCATTGAGGTCATGTACCTGAGACAAGCCGTCAGTGTCATACACTGGACCTGAATCATTGAGCTTAAGTTCCTGCATGTTGGCCATAAGCATCACAGCTGCATTAGCTTCCAGATCTTCCATGTCATCATCATTGTGTACATTTGCCATGAAGTTGTTGTCTTGTTCAGGGAAATTTCCATCCTTTTCATCTTGAAGAGCCATGAGTAATGCCTGCTTGTGAAACTTACTACCTCGAGTTCTCGGTTTGGGACATGTTGTAGCTATATGACCTTGTTCATTGCAATTGTAGCACCAAACTGCATTCCCTGAGCTGGAGTTTCTTGTAGCAACTGAGTCAGACCTTTGTTGAGGAGATGCTGCGTTGTTTCTGAACCCGGTATTGTTACTAAACCTCTGACCATTCCCATAGTTTCCTGAAGAGCTTCCTGAACCAGATCGACCATAGCTACGATTCTGAATTTCCACTCTTCCATCATTAACAACAGCTTGATTTCTTGTGTTTGAAGATGAACGTTGACGGTTGTTAGTTTTGTTGGAGAATTTGCTGAATGCACGAGCAATAAGAGCAAGTCCCTGATTCAACGTATTAAAGTCATCATCGTCATCATCATAGGAGTTGGAGTAGTACACAGCATCATTGTTGTTTGATGAAACAAGTAGAGTAGAAGAATCTTGTGGAGATGAATCATAAGGGACCATTTGGTTCGAGGTGGAAGATTGTGGATAACTGAAGTAGTTCTGCTCTTGAACATATGCATGATTAGACATTGGTGGTGGAGCATAGGGAGATTGAGCTACGAGAGCCAAGGAATTTGGTGTTGATGATGGTGTGTATCCTCCTCGTAAAGCTCTATCTTTTTCCACTTCAGGTTCATGGTGTTTCAGAAAATCATACAACAACCCATATGGAGCATCATGAAGATTCTTCGTTTGACGAACAAATGTCACATATTTATGCCAATCAGGGCCAAGACTACCCACAAATTTGGAGTTCACAGCGATCCTTGGTACAGTGATTTTGTGACGTTCCAGATCATTAACCACATTTGTGAAACGATGATAGTATGATTCAAGTGACTCTCCAGGTTCAATTGTGATGTCAGTGTATTCCATGTAAAGCTTGGATTCCATGTCATCTTTGTTCAATTGAGTGCCTTCCATGAGGAGATGAACGTGTTCCCACATAGCTTTGGCTGTTTTCTGAGCATCGACACTGCGATAGATCGGATTGGGTATACCTTGAAGTATATAAGCCATTGCATACTGATCAGCTTCACGATGTAGTTTCTGTTCTTCAGTGAGTGCAGTTTCTGGAAGGGGTCTATCACCAGGAGGACGTGGAGGATCAGCATTAGGATCACCAGCTTCAAATCTTGTTGGCCACTCAAATGGTCCTTCAAGTATCACTTGCTTCAAGAATGGCCCATGAGGTTTCTTGAGTTCAAGAAATCGTAGGAATCGACTTGACCATTGCACATAATTACCAGGTGTAAGCATTGGAGGTGTTTCAAGTGATCCTGCCTCATGTCGGGATTGTTGAGTTGTAATAACTTCACACATTCTGTCAAACCAGTGAGGTTGTTTGGAGGAAAACTGAGTGGTTTGTTGTGGCACTTGATATGGTAGTTGTTGAGGAATGAGCTGTTGTTGCATCATAAGGTATTGTTGTTGTGGATTGTATTTAGGAGGTTGTTGATTCATTGTGTGCGGAAGGTAATGTTGTTGTTGATACTGCTGAGGTTGTTGTTGCTGAGATGTTTGTTGTTGAACATGAGGAAAGTAGTGATTCGGTGGCTGAGACATCTTCGAACACTTGTGTAGAAATGGATCTTGTGGAAAGTGTAGAATGAACCAATTATCGAGAAACGTAGCACAACTTCAAAGAAGATTTCGAAAATAAGTTTTCGATAATTTGGCAGATTATCGAGAAACTTGGAAGATTTTCGAGAAACTTGGATGTTATCGAGAAAGGTTTTAGAAACTGTGTAGTATTATCGAGAAAAAATTGATTTCGATAATCAAGCAGTTTATCGAGAAAAGATTTCGATAAAAAATTTCTCGATAACTAAGATTTCGATAATGTAACAATTTTCTCGAAAAAATCACAAAGATTTCGAAACTTGGTTTTCGAAATTATACAATTTCGAAAACTTTCCCAATAGTCGAAGTACTTAACTTTCTTATACAAGAAAGAAAATACCGAGTCCACACAAACGAAGTCTAGGTGGTGCACTTTGAGAAGATCGCAAAAATGAGACTTTGTAGGTTCTCGATAAGTAGTAATGGTTGTATTTCAAAGAAAGCAATCCTTAAATTCGTTTTTCTTTCAAGATACTTGTACTTTATGGTTTGTTTTGATTTTAAACACAAGTTTGTAAGCAAAGATGTGAGAAAAATCAAGAAGCAAATCAAAAAATATAAAATTTCACAAAAAAAATTCGATTAAAAAAAACGAATAAAAAAGAAAGAAATCAATGAAAAACAAGAACTACACCTTCCTCTAGCGAATGATACCACTTGTTAGGTCACCATTTTGTAAACACAAGTATGATTGACAAAGAAATGAGATGAGAATGAGAGTGGGATGATTATGAGAAATTTGAGAAAATGAAATGCAAGAGTTTCCTTAATGTTTTCAAATAACCAACCAAGTTTACAAGAGGCCTAAGACTAGTATTTATAGGAAAGGAGCTAGGGCAACATTCCTACTCCTTCCCTTTACATGAAACGTATGGGCTTGAGGCCCATGGACTACATACTTAAGCCTAGTAAACTTAATACAAAATGTAAATGAAAGTAAATAATAACTAAGCAACCTAGCATTATTACAAATGACCGAGACTTGATAAAATAGTAAAACTATGGTTCCAACAGAAACATAAAAACACAAGGATTAAAGCTATTAACTACTTGTACAGTGAAATACGAAATTTGATCAAAAAGCTTACAAGTTTCAATCCTGCTGAGAAACCAAGAACCAGGACCATGAACACTCCTAATAGCTTACCACTAAGCTTCTAACCCATGGGCAATCCATAATTTCCCATGCTACAGCTGTTTTTCTCCATCTTCAATGATTTTTTTATTTTTCACCTATTTTTCTTGATTTTTATGTATTTTTAAGTTTTATGATTAACATTGATTTTAATAGTTCTAATAGCTTATAGAAGCTATATTATGAGCTTATATGAGCTTATGGGTCCCTAACAACAATTATTAACAATAATTAAGCTTATTAATAATTTTGAGTGAAAAGGTAAAAGTGCATAATTGAGAATCACATTGAAACTTGAATTGAATTACTGAAAAAGAGTTGAAATACACTGAGTTTGCTAGAAAAGTTGGTTGAAATCTTAAACATACATTGGAAATTACAAATTGACTAATACGATTTAAGAAAACTACAATTACACTAGATAGATTATTACAATGCCTTTCTTTTCTTCTTTATAGACTTTAGTCCTTCCTTGTCGACCTCTGAGTGTTTCCCACTTCATCTCAGCCATTGAATCCCACGAATTCATCAAATTCGTCCATTTGTCATTTTGGCGCCAAAATTCAAACACGTGGCTAGGGGCAGTTTTATTTCAATTAAGGAATTGTGGAGTGTTGTGGAGGTGTAGGGAACATCTTTGATAGGTTTTGAGGCCAAATGGTGATAGTGGGTATTAAAAACCATGGGCAGAGGTGGTTTTGAGGAATAAGGGGTGTGGAAGCATTAATGGTGGTTATGGGCTAGGTGTGAGGTGGAAAGAGTGTGAGGGAGGAGTAGGTAAACAGCTGTAAAGGTGGTGAGGTGGTGGAAAACCACCATGGTTTCTGGTTTGCAGGTGTGGGGAGGTCAAACGGGTCAACGCCCGTTTTATTAATAAAAGGGGTGTGGGCTTGTTTTTGTGTTGGGCCTGGGAAAGGGTAAGGTAGGCTGGGGTGTTGTTTTGGGTTGGATTTGGTTTGGTTTTAGGTTTTAATATTTAGGGTCCGGTTTGGTTTTAAGTGGTAAAAGACCAAGGACCTAAAGTGTAATTTTGGATTTGTTGGGGACTGAACATGTAACTTTCCACAAGGTACCATAAGGACCAATTTTGCCATGTATGAATAGTACAAGGTTTGTTTTTAATATTTTTCCATTTTTAAAACCTTAAGGACTATATTTGACATTTTTGAAACTTGAGGGACTAAAGTTGTCATTTTGAAATTTTTAACTTTAAAGGACTAGTTTTGACAACTTATGAATCCCTAAGGACCTTTAATGATTTTTTACATGTTTTGATTTACCAGGGACTAGATTTGCCAATTTTTCAAAGTTCAGGGACTGAAACTGTAAATTATGTGAAATATGTTGTTTTTCATCAGTTTTCAATCTTTTTTCATAAAAAACACAATCCAGGGATATTTTATGTATTTTAAGGCATTCCTGTGTGTTTTCAGATATTTTTGCAGTCTAAATCTGACAGAAATGATGAGTATTTACACACTCATCAATCCCCCACACTAAACTATTGCTAGTCCCTAGCAATCTTTTGAGAAAATTTTAATGGATTTTTGTCTCTTTACCAAAAGCCATCACTTGTGGAGTAGCCAAATGTTACAGTTCAAGTAAGAACTATGGTCCACTTGATAACCATGTGATTTTTAGCAAACCACAAGCTGTCAACGGATTTGTTTTGTCTTTACCAAAAGCCTTTGCTTCTGGACTAGCCAACTCTTGATGGACATAGTCAACATCTTGGTGAGCTGATTACCAATTATGGTTTTTCCACTGCCTTTACCACAAGACATAATCTTACGGGCTAGCCAACTCTTTCACTTTTTAGGATATGGCGAGTTGAGATACCATACAATTTTGGGCAAATTGTAAGCCATAAACGGATTTGAGTTATCTTTACCAAGAGCCTTTTGCTCCTGGATTAGCCAGTTCTTATGTGGGTTAGACATGGTGGACTGTTAACCATTTATTGCATTTCTAAGTGTGAAAAAACTTTAAATTTTGATCAAATGAGGGTGCTTGATGGAACATGTGTTTGAATTCGTGAGAATCCCCCCCCCCCCCCCACACTTAGAAATGAATATTGCCCTCAATATTCAAAGCATCAGGTGTTAAACCAACACTTAGAACGTAAGAATGAAATACTAATAACCTTTATTTTAGTCTATTTACATGGTTTTTTTTTTTTTTTTTTTTTATTTTTTTTTTGGAGGTTATATACATATATACAACATGTGGGGCATCTCCCCCACACTTGGATGGTAGAAAAGAGAAAGAAGACAGAAATATGGGTGAAAACCCATATTGAGCTACTGTTTTTGATTACCGAGTCGCTAGCTTGACTCGACCTCGAATTAAATTGTTCACGAGGAAGCTACTGTTTTTGATTACCGAGTCGCTAGCTTGACTCGACCCCGAATTTAATTGTCCTTGGGGAAAGTTTGGAGATCCGGGACAACCATGGATGGTATGTCCTCTCCAAAGTAGTGTTTTAAACGATGCCCATTCACTTTAAAACATGGACCGTCATTTTGAGATAACTCAACGGTACCATATGGATAAACCTTAGTTATAGTGAACGGGCCAGTCCAACGGGTTTTGAGTTTACCCGAAAAGAACTTTAATCTAGAATTAAAGAGAAGGACTCGATCACCAACGTTAAAAACGCGGTTCTTTATTTTTGAGTCATGAATCTTCTTTGTCTTTTATTTATAGATTAAAGAGTTCTCGTAAGCCTGATCACGTAGTTCATTTAATTCATTCATTTGAACTTTTCGGTGATCACCCGCAGTTTTGAGGTCAAAGTTGGCATGTTTCAATGCCCAGTAGGCTTTGTGCTCAAGTTCCATCGGAAGATGACATGTCTTTCCGTACACAAGCTTGTAAGGCGTAGACCCAATGGGTGTGTTTATAAGCTGTACGAAAGGCCCATAGTGCGTCATCCAATTTATCTGACCAGGCAGCACGGTTTTCTCCTACAGTCCTCTCAAGTATCCTTTTGATACCACGGTTTGAAACCTCCACTTGCCCACTTGTTTGTGGGTGATACGCGGTAGAAAGACGGTGAGTTACACCATACTTTTGCATGACTTTGTCAAATCTGTCATTGCAAAAATGCGTACCACGATCACTTATGATAGCACGTGGAGTTCCAAAACGGGCAAAAAGAGATTTCAGGAATTTCACTACAACTCGGGCATCATTTGTGGGTAAAGCTTTCGCTTTAACCCATTTTGACAAGTAGTCAACAGCCACAAGTATGTATTTGTTTCCTCTAGATGATGGGAATGGACCCATAAAGTCAATGCCCCAGATATCAAAGATCTCACAGACTTGAATAGCATTTTGTGGAATCTCATTTCTTTGTGAAATGTTTCCATGACGTTGACAAGCATCACAGGTTTTAATGAGATCCTGGGCATCCTTATAAATTGTGGGCCAGAAAAATCGGGAATCAAACACCTTTTTGGCGGTGTAATTGGGACTATGATGGCCCCCGGTGGGTCCAGCATGGCAAGCCTTGAAAATTTCAGTGGCTTCCTGCCCATACACACACCGTCGGATGACTTGATCGGCACAGATTTTGAATAAGTAGGGGTCATCCCAGAAGTAATGTTTGACATCCTTAAAGAATTTATTCTTCTGTTGGGTTGACATCCCTTTCACAACAAAGTTACCCGCATGGTAGTTTGCAAAGTCGGCAAACCATGGGGTAGTAGAATCTCCACGAAAAGCAACTGCATTGAGTGTTTCGAGAGAAAATGTTTCATTTATTTCCTTTTTCTCATACACATCTTGATGAGGGTTCTCTAATCGGGACAGATGATCAGCAGCCAGGTTCTCAGCTCCTTTTTTATCACGAATAATGATATCAAATTCTTGAAGGAGGAGAACCCAATGGAGCAATCTCGGCTTTGCATCTTGTTTTGCAAAGAGATATTTTAGAGCCGAGTGATCCGTATATACTACGCATTTTGTCAAGATTAAGTATGTCTGAAACTTTTCAAAAGCATACACCACGGCTAATAATTCTTTTTCCGTAGTGGTGTAATGAGTTTGAGCTTCGTTCATAGTTTTGTTTGCGTAGTGGATAGGCTGAAAGTGTTTCATTTTGCGTTGCCCCAAGACTGCACCGATAGCAAAATCACTTGCATCGCACATGAGCTCAAAGGGTAAATCCCAGTTGGGGGCAACAAGAATGGGTGCCTCAGTAAGCTTTTTCTTCAATGTTTCAAAAGCTTCGATGCACTCTGGTGAGAAGATAAAAGGAGCATCCTTCTCGAGGAGATGAGTCATAGGCCGGGAGATTTTAGAAAAATCTTGTATGAATCTACGATAGAAACCGGCATGACCCAAGAAACTCCTAATACCTTTGACGGTAGTAGGGTGAGGCAATTTAGCAATGACATCAACCTTAGCTCTGTCAGCCTCAATCCCATTCTTGGAAATCTTATGGCCGAGGACAATGCCCTCTTTGACCATAAAATGACTCTTTTCCCAATTTAGACATAGATTGGTGTCTTCACACCTTTTCAGCATGTTTCCTAAATTGGTGAGACACGTTTGGAATGAATCCCCAATGACCGAGAAGTCATCCATAAAGACCTCCATTGTTTTACCGATCATGTCGGTAAATATGGCCATCATGCACCTCTGAAACGTACCTGGAGCATTACATAAGCCAAAAGGCATACGTTTATAAGCAAAGGTTCCATAAGGGCATGTAAAGGTAGTCTTTTCTTGATCTGATGGATCAATGGGGATTTGAAAGTATCCTGAGAAACCATCAAGGAAACAATAGTACTCGTTTCCTGCTAATCTCTCAATCATCTGATCCATAAAGGGTAGCGGAAAGTGGTCTTTGCGGGTGGCGTCATTCAACTTACGATAGTCAATGCAAACACGCCACCCGGTAACCAGCCGAGTTGGAATCAACTCATTTTCCTCATTAGTGACAACAGTAATGCCACCCTTTTTGGGACGCAATGGATGGGACTAACCCATGGACTGTCAGAGATGGGGTAAATCAATCCTGCATCAAGAAGTTTGAGAACCTCTTGTTTAATGACATCATGGATTTTTGGATTCACCCGTCTTTGATGTTGCACTACGGGCTTGAAGTCATCCTCCATTAAAATTTTGTGTGTACAAAAATCTGGGTTAATACCCTTAATATCGGAGAGCTTCCAAGCAATTGCTTGCTTGTGTGACTTCAAGACCTTTATTAGAGCAACCTTTTCCTCATTACTTAAACCTTTAGCAATAATGACGGGTAATTTATCATTACCCTCCAAAAATGCGTATTCAAGATGAGGAGGTAAGTCCTTGAGCTCAACCTCAGGAAATTCATCGTTTTTATCAACCGATTTAATTTCCTCATTATGAAGTTCTACGGGAGGGAGTGGAAGAGAATTGTCTTGATTTAGCAATTTAGGAGAAGAATATCTCCCTCCAGATCAATCTCAGTGTTATCAATTCCATCTGGAACTGAATCACTTCTGAGAAAATCCTCGACCTCTTCCAAAATGAAATCACTTCCCTCAAACGGAGTGAGAGAAGGGGAAGAGTCAGAAATGATAGGTTGAGATGATGGAGTGGGATCCCCACTCACAGAATTATGAGAATAACCAAGAAATTCTTTAGAGTACTCCTCTGAAGCAATGTCTATGATATCTATTTGATTAACTGCTTCAGAATCATAATTTGAGGAGTACCTCGAGGTTTGATCGAGGTTAAAGGTAACGGCTTCATTACCCATACGCAAGGTGATTTCTTGCTCAAATACATCGATAAGAGCACGGCCCGTTCTAAGGAATCCCCTCCCAACAATGAGAGGAACCCTTTGACCAGCATCGAAATCAACAACCACAAAGTCAGTGGGGAGATGGAACTTTCCTACTTTCACAAACACATCCTCGGCAATGCCAAGAGGACGAGATATCGATCGATCTGCAAGCTCTAGAGTCATGCAGGTAGGAGTAAGATCCAAAAGAGAAAGTTTCTTCCAAACTGAATAAGGCATTAGGTTGATGCTTGCACCAAGATCGGCCAAAGCATAGCAATCAACCATTCCTGGAAATACACAAGGTATTAGAAATTTTCCAGGATCTCCAAGCTTCTCGGGAAGCTTCTTTAAAAGAACTGCTGAACAGTTCTCATTCAATGGAGTTTTTGCCATTTCAAACAGTTTCTCCTTGTTGCTTAACAAGTGTTTGATTGTTGATGCAAATTTGGGCATCAGAATAATAGCATCTGCGAAGCTAATGTCAAAATGCAAATCTTGGAAGATTTGAAAGAATTTATCCATCTGATGACTAGCCTTTTCACGGAGCTTTTGCTCATTCAAACGTGAGGGGTAAGGAATGGAGGAGGTAGAAGGTTTGGATTTAGGGGTTTCAACTGGGATATCATTGGGTTCAAAAACAACTCTTGGTTTTGGTTTTGGTTTTGGTTTTGGTTTTGGTTTTGGTTTGGGTTTCGGGACAACATGAGGTGGGACGTCTTTGGTACCTCCATTATGAGCAGGAAGTACTTCGTCCTTATTTACCTCGGTTTCATTTTCCACTACCTTGGGAGAAGAAGAAGAAGGGGTAGTGGGAACAGTGGGTCCGTCATATGAAACTCCGCTCCTGGTTGTGATCGCCTTTGCATCGCCCCTCGGGTTTGCGATCGTGTTGCTCGGAAGTTTTCCAGAGCCCGAGGGTCGTTCATTTAAAGATTTATTGATTTCATAAATCTGGCTGACCAACAACCTGTTTGTCTCTTCTTGAGTTTTCATGAACTGCTTCAACAACTCATCTGATGATGATTGTGGAGCTGGGAGAATGGCTTGTGTTTGGTTGGGGAAATTTTGGACTCGGTTATTTTGATTATAACCTTGTTGTGGTTGAAAATTTCCCTGATTTGGATTACCATTTCCCTGAAAATGATTTTCCGGGTTGAAATTGTTTCTGTTAAAGTTTCCTTGGTTGTGGAAACCTTGATTCTGTCCAGGATTGAAATTCCCTTGGTTTTGATAACCTTGGTTCATTCGAGGTTGGTTCTGGTTTTGATTTTGCAAATTTTGGTTTTGGTTGAAACCGGGTGGTCACATATGTGTGTTAGCACGGTAACTTGGTTCCATTTGAGGACGGTATTGATTACCTCCCTGATTTGTAGTACGGGCTAAGGCATTGGCTTCAAAAGGACTACCATCGGTGGCAGTGCAGTTGTAGTATGCATGTGGGCTACCACAAGTGACAAAAACTTCCACCTTTTTTACTTCAGCATGTGAAGGGTTCTGTGTGAAAGTGACTTTCTTTTGGTTTGAGATAACCAAAGCTTGAATAGCGTCCGTGAGTTTGTCTATCTTAGCATCAGTGCTAGAAGTACTCACGGGAGATGAAGTAGAAGGACCAGCACTCACTTGGGAGTTATATGGCTTTGTGCGTGTAGTGCGGACCTTGGACATATTTTCAATGATCGCTAAAGCTTCTTTAGTGGTTTTGCTCAAAAAATTACCTCCCTCGGAGGAATTGAGAGAATCTTAGTCAGATTTGTTAATACAAATATCGCCTAAAAACGTTATTTATATTTTACGATCTTTGCTAAGTTTTGTTAATAACAAAGTATGAACTTTAGCTAAAAGTAAATTATCACTTTGAGTGTTTAAGTCTTTTTTAACTAATATTTACATTTCCTTTTAAACTAAACATTGGTTTTATTTCTTAAATTAGAAATAGTCACATCACATTTATGGCAAGTTTTGTCATTATGTATTTATGGCAAGTTATGTGTTTGACTTGCTTTCATGTTGCTTGCAAGTATCATGTTTGACTTACTTTAAGTGATGTGACATTGTTTGGGTGCTAGAAGTTATGAGACAAGACATTGTTTGGTTTGGGAAGTTATTGCATAAACCTACTGCAGACCCGGCGGTACCCTGGGGGTACACGGGCGGAACCCATCTGAGGGTTCCGCCTGATCCGCCAAGCTTGCAGTTTGGTTTGCTATAAATACCAAACCATTTGTTTGTTTTGTGTAACCCTTTAGGACATATTTTCACATATTCTCTAAACTAACTCAGTAACCCTTGACTTGTGTGATTCTCTTATGTAGCAAGGAATTCCACAAGATCATTCAAGAAGTTACAAGCTTCAACTCTAAAGTTGCAAGTCTTGGTAGCTTGGTCATGTATAAGCTTTGGTAGTTTATACTTCATTTGTGTCATGTATGTAGAAGTTGTTGGTTAGTATTTTAGGCCTCAAAATACGTAGTATGTTGGGAGTTGTTGTACCCTAGTAAAAGAACTAACGGGAGTGGTTGTACCCTTGGTAAAGAACTCGACATCTAGCTTTGTGTCGGTAAAAGTGTAAGCGACGAGTGGGAGTGGTTGTACCCTTGTAAAAGAACTCGACATCTAGCTTTGTGTCGGTAAAAGTATAAGCGACGTGTAAGGTTTTCTCCGCCGGTGAAAGGAGCTTGTTGATTAGTGTTTATAACTCTCGAGTTGGAAACTCGGGGCGTGGATGTAGGGCAAGGAAAAAGAGTCCTTGTAGCCGAACCACGATAAACAATCGTGTTGTGGTTTGATCGTTTCTTTCTCTATCTTTGCTTATTGCATGTTATTGTTTAGTTAGAATCGTTAACCACATATATAGCTTTTCAAAGAAGTAAAACAATTAAAGTTATCTTTAAGTTTTCAAACAGGTGTAAAAGCTTTTCAAAGAACTAAACAAGCAAAGTTAGGATCATCACAAGTAAAGCTTTTCAAAGTAAGAAACAAGTATAATTAGAATTGATACTTACAATAAAAGCTTTTGAAAGAAACAAACATATAATGGTGTGTTTATATTGTTGAGCAAACATAAAGTTATTAAAGGATTTTTATGTTAAAAAGGATTTGAAAAAGAGGTAAACTATTCAACCCCCCCTTCTAGTTTTCCACAATTGGCATCAGGAGCTACATTACCCAAGTTCCTTAAAATAAACTGTATTTTAAAACTTGGATCGATCCATGGATTTTGAAAATCTCAAAGAAGGGCAACTTATTCAAAACCCACCACTATTTGAAAAAGAAAGCATGCTTAAATGGAAAAGTAAATTTGAAAACCAAGATGATCAATTTGATCTCACATTTAAGTTAGAGGTCTTAGAAAAATTTATTGATAAACATTTAGTTGAGATTAATACATGTACTACTAGTTTAAATGTTTTAAATGAAGGTGTAAGTGAAGATGACTTCTCATATCGAGCTCTTTGGTGGACTTGCTTGTGATTCATGGACTATCACGGATGAAGATGTAGCCAACCATCCGGTTTGTGATTCTCTCTTAGCTAAATCACCAAGCAAGGTACATTTTGAAACCAAGCATGTTTGCTTTGACACATTTATCCTAGAGTTTTCTAAAATAGAAAATGAGTCTAAACTTTCATGCAACATGGACCTAAAAACTATCTTTAACAATGAAACTTCAAGATCTTGTGTAAACACTTTTGAAAATGAAATCATGTTAGAAGATAAGATGTCTAGACTTGAGTGTCATGTTGAAATTGATTTAGAATGTAAAGTATGTCTAGAGTACAAACATGAAATTCTAAAACAAAATGAAAAAGGAAAAATGCTTCCTACATTTGAAGAAAGTTCAAAAACTCTTGAAAGTTGTTTGAAGAATCAAAGGTCATTTAGAGATAGAACCGGATTAGGATTTAACTCTAATAAATCATCAACAAGTAAAACAAAACATGTTGTGTTTGTGAAACCTAAGAATGTATTGTAGAAGTCACTCTAGCTCTAATAGGAACACATGATAAAGGGATAAAAATATCATGGTCAATACTTTTATGTGTCTTTCTAACTTTCTTGAATTTATAAGAAGTTTTGTTTAGCCTCTCTACGTATCAAGATTATTTGCTTTATGTTTTCTTCTTGATGGCTAATCTATGGAGCTTAAAAGGTACACGTCTCTTCAACTTACCTTTTAAATGTTTCTTGTTGATTAACAGTATGATTTGTCATAAGTATTAGTATTAGTCTTTACTATAAGGTGTCTATGATTGTGTGAGTAACAATAAGGATCAGATCCTTCATAGGTAAAGTAGTTTGATGCTACTTCTAGTAGGAGATATAAGGTGTCTTGCCTCGCTTAATCTTTCGGGAAAATACACGAGTAACTCTTGAGTAAGTCTCACTTAATTCTTATCTACAAGTGAGTGAACTAAGAACTTCTTAAGTGATAAGACAACCAACACTTTTGTGATGCTTGCAAATCTAGCAAAACCAAAACATTTCATTAACACTTGTAGTACAAAAGTCTTTTGGTATTATACCCTATATTTTCAATAGCATCCTAAGTCCAATCATTCTTTTGCTAAAAGCTTCACGAAAGACACACAAAGTAAAATAAATCAATTGAATTTTATTTGAATGATTGGGAGAAAATGATTTATTAAACTTCTAGGATGTGAACATCAAATTCGACCCATAGTCTTATGATGTTGCATATCTTAGACATTTACACTTATGAGGTCTTAAGAAAATAAACCCAAAGAGTTGAGGAATCATTGAGTTTAAAATTCAATGAAAGACCACCTCCTTCTAAGATATCATCGGTAGATGATGACTTAGTCGAAAGCCCGACATTGATAAGACAAGTATGTCAAGATCAATAACAAGGAAGATGGACTATTAAAAATTGAAAAACAACATCCTTTCGTCTTGTATAAAACATTGAGTCAAGCAATATCAACAAGGTCATAAAAACCTGAAACATGGGTCATAATAGTAATTGAAACAAATTAATAAAAAGTGTTTTTGAACATTAGTGTAAAGCAATTACTAAAACAAAATAGACTTTCAAAATAGAAAAGAATGTTAATCTTTGAAAGACTATTTATTTACCTAAGCAAGCTCCAAAAGTAAGGGATAATCACTCAAAAACATTCCTAGTTATTCACTTGTTCACAATGATTAAGTCCTTTATGACTTATCAAGAATGAGATTAGTAAATCCGTAGGTAGAGCTAAACATAGAGATATGTTTGGAAGTATACTTGTTCTTACAACAAATGTAACCCAACATTATGTTTAGTGCTTGTCTATGTGCTCGGTTTTAGAGAAGATCCTTAAACAACTCTTTCGAAAGAGCTTGCTTGGATTCATTTAGAAGTACTACACCACTAGGATTATGGTGTCCCAAAAGAATGGGATTAGAAACCATAGTGTATGCCAAATAGAATTGCATCGGTAATAAGTTGATAAGAAAAGCACAAGTGGTACTTGCACTTTTAATACTTACTTACCCAATGATTCTCCAAACCGCTGAAGGATCTCATTTGAGAATTTAATGAAGAAGCACATCAACAAGCTCCGCTTGAACAAGTTAATTCTTATCGACAAAGGAATTTCTTCATCAACAATGTTATCTCGTCAACAAAGGATGCATCGACTTCAGCAACTATTTAAATCATCACAGTCTTTACAGACATATTGTGATCCATCATCATCGTCTTGTTAAAATTGTTCATTGAGGAACATCTTAACTAAGAAGGTTTTTCTACGTTAATCAATCCATCAACGTTTTCGCTAAACCCCTTGAATGTGAAACATTCATCATTCCTAGGCTTAGTCATACACAATAAGACTTAAAATCTTAGGTTTGAACATTAGGATAAAACCACAAAAATCAAGACAATCCCCTTTTTGATTTTTCCTGCAGACACCCACGGCACCCTCAGACCATACGGGCGGAACCCATTTTTTGGTTCCGCCTGGTCCGCCGATTCCACAGATTGTTTTTACTCTAAATTTCAAAACCAAACACCCTCCTCATTTAGTCATTCACCTTCAAACTATCATTACCCTCTCAAAAACACATAACCATACGAATTTTAGGGCTTCTAATCCAATCTCTTCCAATCCAACTAACTTTGTAAGTATTCCAATCACAACTACATTTTTAATTTAATCATAACATTTTTGCTTACAATCATTAATTAGAATCCTAGGGCTTTTGCATAAAAACTTCATGATTCATGAAAAACTTGGTGGCTAGTCAATTATGTATTCCATTAAGTTAAGAAATGTATCTTTTCATTGTTACCTTAATTTACCAAACACACCAAGAGCATTATTTTTCTAATTGCAACACAATTCATCACCACATTGTTAAAACAAATGAAAAACATCATTAAAACATCACTTGCATATTATCTCTTGAATGCTAAAGGGAATACATAACCAATATGTATTTTCGGGTGCATTCAATCGAAGATATATTCAATTAGGAGAGTTTTTGGTTATCTTTTGTTTTCGTAACATTACTTCTCAAACAAAACAATTTGGGCATCAAAATGAGTCAATATAACCAAGTCTCCTCATTGTTTGCATAAAGGAACACATTAGAACATGCACATTGATTAAAAAGTCATTAACATACAATTCTTGTGTTTTCTAGGAATCAACATGCCTAACGCAAATCAATCCGATCACGTGGAAACCCTTAAGTACTTGCCCAAACACCATAGGACTAAAGGTCTTAACAAAGTTCAAGTAGAAACCTTTAAGGCACTAGAAAAACGCTATGTTCACGAAGGTAGAACAATTGATCCATCCTTTCTAGAAGGAACATCTATTCGCCAAAACTTTGCCGCAATCAACTTTGATTGTCTTCTTGATATTAATGAGCCAATTTGCCCTAGGTTCGTACTAGAATTCTATGCAACCGTAGAACTCTTCACCGATGAGTCGGGTAAGATATCATTAACTTTCAAAACAAATCAAATACCAAATTTCATAGACCTAAAAGACTTAGCTATCATCCTTGGTGTTCCTAATGAAGGTACTTGTCTTTACACGGATAAGTGGCCTATTTCAAGCCTAGACTCAATTGAGCGTTTTCATCCATACAACAATCCTCTTGTTAGTAAGGAAACAATTAAGGAACATATCTTTGTTAGAGCCTCTACCACTAGGAAAAATCATTCGGGGAATATTGTGGATAAGGACCCATTTGGTATGGAGACCAATGAGCTTAAACCACAATTTAAGAAGTGGGAAGAAATTCTTAGAGCCAATGTCATAAGTACCATAGGAAATAGGGATCATGTTAACACATGCCTTTGCTACATGCTTTATAGCATTTCCATTGGTCAACCATTCAACTTAGCCTACTACCTAGCCCGACGAATGGCCGACATACCTTTAGTTGGAAAAACCGCTCTTCCATATGGAATGCTTCTTACTCGGCTATTTAGAGCAATTTCACCCATTCCTCCTAATGACAAAGGAATGCACCTTGACTATTCTCTTGTCCCTCACATCTTCGTTCCTCTAAGTGATAAACGAGTTTTCAAAAATAAGGGCAAACGTACTCGATCACCTACTCCATCTTAATCATCATCCGGCATGAGCGACGATGATAATCTACCAAACTCTAAGTTACCTCCTTTAGAATATCTTCAAGCTCTCCCCATCATTGACAATGCTTCCGAAGAATTCAAGCAAACCAAAGGAATGTTCAAGTGTTTTGGAAGGTACCTAAACAAGATCAAAAAGAAGATTGACCGGTTGTGAGAAGATTAAGGAGCGTTTGTCTTATGTGTGCTTTAGAAGCGTCTTTGTGTTAAAACTATGTGAAATTATGTGATTTGTATTACTTCTCATATTCATGTCTTATTACGTTTGATGGATTATGTTTTGTATGCTCTTTTATGATTAATGACAATATTTGTGGTATGTGTCAATTTCATGCTTATGGAAAAATTCACTAAGTTAAGTGAAAATCGTTAGCCCCCGGTCAAAGTCCTAAGAGATGAATGTCTATATGCACAATTTTTGCATTTCCTAATCTGTCATATAGTAAATTTTCATTTCCAAGAGTTTTCAAAAATTTTGAAAATCGTTTCGCGGGTCAAAAACGCGGACTGTAAAGTTTTTCAGGTCTGGCGGATCCGGCGGATCCCAAATTTGGGTTCCGCCAGTACAATTTCTGGGAATTCCAGAATTGGCCCAACGGACCAGGCGGATCCCAAAACAGGGTTCCGCCTGTGTTTTCTCAGGGTGCCGCCAGTACCTGCAGAAAATTTGTGAACACTTTTCTTAAGAACATAACTTGTAAAGTGTCAAATCATTATCCCAAGTGAGAAACATCTTTCATTAACACCAACAACCATATTGGAACAAACCTCACTCACTAAAACAATTAGGAAGTCACTTCCCGCCAAAATTCAAATTCAAAACATAACTACCCAAAGGAACCCTTTTAAAGGATCCTTCAAACCTTTGATACATTTTCAACCAAACCACTTCCCATGATCACGAAGCATTGAGTGCTTAGGTTGGTCTTTCACTCCATCCTATTCATTGGATTGACCTCAAATGATGTGACATGGTCATGAAAATCATTTGACTCCTCAATCTTTGAATAATAAAACATCAAATCCAAACACTATTTCAACACCTTTCTCATCCTATAAAATTGAAAGCTCCACAACAATTCAAATCATACCATCACCAATCAAGACTTCTTCTCTCAAACACCAAAACCAAAACCTTTGAAATGACCAAATCCAACACCTCATCCGAGTCATCAAAATCATGTGCTAAAACCACTAGGATTAGTGTGAAAACTTGTTGCTTCAACAAAACCACCAAGTCAAGCTCATCATCATCAAGTGATGCCTCACTAAACATCTCTTCACCTATCCAAGATTTTCTTAACCTTACTACCTCAACTACACCCTCAACACCTTGTAATACCAATGTGATCACCATTCAAGATTTGCTCAATCTTGCCACTCCACCACCTTCTCCACCACTTTGCAACTCAAACCTAGCCTCTAATCCATCACCAACTAAACTTTTGAGTGTGTCAACCTCACCCTCCCAACAAGCTTTTAAATCAAAAACTTCTTCACCTCAATCACCAACACTTACACCAATGGAACTTTTTCATGCACCACCAACATCACCAACACCCAATTTGGAAACTTTTGATGATTTATCATCAAGTCCACCATCCTTCTCACTTTTTGACACCATTGCTCAAATGGAAACACAACAACAACATAATGAGCAACTCAATGATGAACCTCGTTACCCATCTACTGTAGAACGGTTGGCTTACCGTTATGCTAGACCAACTATTTTTCCAAATGACCAAGGTCATACCCACTCACATTCATTTGTGTTTCATCCTATTTACAAAAACCTTCATGGTGATCCTTACGGAGAACCAAGTTTCCGTCACCTAGTTCAACCACAACAACAACAACAACAACCATCACCACAAGAACCTCCAAACACAAATGAGGAAATTAACACTCATTTAAGCCACCTCAATGCCTTCAAACGAATGGTTGATTCTCAAATCAACCATGTTATGGAATTCAATACGGCATTACACTCAACAAGTGAAGGAAGTAAAAACACTTCTCAACCATCCACCTTTGCTCCTTCAAGTTCAACCCATCCACCACCAACAAATCAAACCTCTCTTCCATCAAACTTTCCCCGCCATGATTGCGGACATTGCGAAAGAACCGCTCGCATTAGTGAAAGATGTCGAACGGAACTTCGTGAGTTAACCGAAGAAATGAGGTTTATTCTAAACCACATTTTGGATCATCTACAATCCTTGTCTCATCCACCACAACCTTAGAGTCTCCAAAATGAAACAAAACCGTTTCGTTTGGAAAAAGTCCCCATTTTAACCAACAAAGCAAAACCAAGTCACCTCCTCACATCTCCAAATAAAACCCGCTACAACCCTCAATCCACATTTTCATCCATAAACAACCCAATCCTTGTTTTTGGATAATGTTTCTCATTAAGGAAAATGATGATTTCCTCGTAGCATTTTATGTTCTTAGTTTATTTTTTTTAGTTTGTCTTTGTAGGATGTTGTCATCTTAATTTTGTGTCTTTGACTCTCTAAGAGTCAAAATTTTACAAGTTAAATGAAATTAATTCTACAACAAGGTTTGAAGGGTTTGTTGACCATTTTGGTATGATGAGTGAACTATACCTTGATATGGTACCATACATAAATCTTGTGCTAACCTCTCTTTTTGTAGGTTCATTATTCATGTTTTCCTTCCTTGAAAACTCCATTTAGGGGAGTAACATTCAAGCGGGAGCATGAGTCTTGCTTTATTCCGCTTCACAACTCTTAGTTGTGTTTTTAAACATGAAATGCTTTCATGACTTATCTTGTGCGGAAACTAACTTTTCTTTTGTAGGTTCAAAATCCATGTCTCCTCTCTTGGCACTCCATTTAGGGGGAGTATCAACCAAGGGGGAGCATGCTTATAATTCCGCTTCGCTACTCTTCTTTTTGTTTCGACAAAAAGGGGGAGAATTTATATGAAACTTGCTCTATTATTTTAAACTTCCGCGTAGCTAACTCTTTGCAAAAACAAGTTTCATTACTAACTTTATAAGACTTAACACTAAATCTTATGACTTACTTTTAAATAAAGTTTATGTTTTGTCATCAACAAAAAGGGGGAGATTGTTAATACAAATATCGCCTAAAAACGTTATTTATATTTTACGATCTTTGCTAAATTTTGTTAATAACAAAGTATGAACTTTAGCTAAAAGTAAATTATCACTTTGAGTGTTTAAGTCTTTTTTAACTAATATTTACATTTCCTTTTAAACTAAACATTGGTTTTATTTCTTAAATTAGAAATAGTCACATCACATTTATGGCAAGTTTTGTCATTATGTATTTATGGCAAGTTATGTGTTTGACTTGCTTTCATGTTGCTTGCAAGTATCATGTTTGACTTACTTTAAGTGATGTGACATTGTTTGGGTGCTAGAAGTTATGAGACAAGACATTGTTTGGTTTGGGAAGTTATTGCATAAACCTACTGCAGACCCGGCGGTACCCTGGGGGTACACGGGCGGAACCCATCTGAGGGTTCCGCCTGATCCGCCAAGCTTGCAGTTTGGTTTGCTATAAATACCAAACCATTTGTTTGTTTTGTGTAACCCTTTAGGACATATTTTCACATATTCTCTAAACTAACTCAGTAACCCTTGACTTGTGTGATTCTCTTATGTAGCAAGGAATTCCACAAGATCATTCAAGAAGTTACAAGCTTCAACTCTAAAGTTGCAAGTCTTGGTAGCTTGGTCATGTATAAGCTTTGGTAGTTTATACTTCATTTGTGTCATGTATGTAGAAGTTGTTGGTTAGTATTTTAGGCCTCAAAATACGTAGTATGTTGGGAGTTGTTGTACCCTAGTAAAAGAACTAACGGGAGCGTTGTACCCTTGGTAAAGAACTCGACATCTAGCTTTGTGTCGGTAAAAGTGTAAGCGACGAGTGGGAGTGGTTGTACCCTTGTAAAAGAACTCGACATCTAGCTTTGTGTCGGTAAAAGTATAAGCGACGTGTAAGGTTTTCTCCGCCGGTGAAAGGAGCTTGTTGATTAGTGTTTATAACTCTCGAGTTGGAAACTCGGGGCGTGGATGTAGGGCAAGGAAAAAGAGTCCTTGTAGCCGAACCACGATAAACAATCGTGTTGTGGTTTGATCGTTTCTTTCTCTATCTTTGCTTATTGCATGTTATTGTTTAGTTAGAATCGTTAACCACATATATAGCTTTTCAAAGAAGTAAAACAATTAAAGTTATCTTTAAGTTTTCAAACAAGTGTAAAAGCTTTTCAAAGAACTAAACAAGCAAAGTTAGAATCATCACAAGTAAAGCTTTTCAAAGTAAGAAACAAGTATAATTAGAATTGATACTTACAATAAAAGCTTTTGAAAGAAACAAACATATAATGGTGTGTTTATATTGTTGAGCAAACATAAAGTTATTAAAGGATTTTTATGTTAAAAAGGATTTGAAAAAGAGGTAAACTATTCAACCCCCCTTCTAGTTTTCCACAAGATTGACTCACACCATTATAGAAAGTGTCAATTTGCATTAATTCAGTGAAACCATGATGAGGACATCGATGAAGCAATTCTTTGAAACGATCCCATGCGTCACCAAACGATTCATCAAATCTTTGAGTAAATTTGATGATTTCATTTTTAAGACTTGTTGTTCTGAACGGGGGAAAAAATTCGTTTACAAATTTGGTAACTAAATCCTCCCATGATGCTATTGAACGATGAGGTTGTTTTTTTAGCCAAATCCGGGCTGCCCCCTCAAGAGAAAATGGGAATAGAAGAAGCTCGACTGCTTCGGAAGGGACGTTCTTATATTTGATAGTCGATGTAATCTTGTTAAACCATCGAATATGAGCATGAGGATCATCCCTCTCAAAACCATAAAATTGGCTTGAGGTTACTAGATTTAGTAACCCGGTTTTGAGCTCAAAGTATTCAGCCACAATGGCTGGGACAACAATAGCGTCTCCGTAACCCTCGATGGGTGCTTGGAGAAGCTCATTCATCGGACGGTCTTCCGCCATGATAACTTTTTTTGTGGTAACAGCACGTATCTCAGATACGGCTGTTGGGGCAGAACGTCTACGGCGTCTTCGAGGAATTCTGACAAGCTCACGGAAAGGGCTTGTTGACCTAGAAGAACGAGTGCGCATGCACTAGAGACGACTCTAAGAATCCTTAGAGTGACGGGGATTTAAAAATAGAAAAGAAAAATCTTTTTGGATTTTTTTTGCTTTTATAAGGAAATATAGAAATATGGACAAAGATGATATATAACAATGAGTGATTAATTCAAACTCACAGATGCTTCAAAAGTCGTTATACGCAGCACACCTCCCCGGCAGCGGTGCCATAAATTGATTGGTGATAAACAGTCAGAAAATATCAACCAAGTAATGGTCAACAAGTCAAACAGTCTAAACCAATACTCTGTGGAGTGTAGTGTTTCCCCGGGTCGTTAGATCCCAACGAGGCGTGAAATCTGAAATAAAATGACTTTGAGATCAGGTGAATTGAACAGGAAAAGGGTTCTAGTGATTATACTACTGAAATATAGTGAAAATAACTTTGATAAGCTATATCAACTAATACGTGAAATCAGATAATCACAAATTCAAAGGAACTGGAAAACGCGTATGTTTAATATTTAATCGTAAACATACGAAACAAAATGATTTTAACTATAGTAGGAATTTGCATGCCTTAGGGGCTTAAATGCAAATTAAATAAACTTAAAATATTTATTTTATAATTACTAATTTATTTAAAAGTTTAGAAAACCTAAAAATGTAAAAAGATATAAAAATGTACGTTTAAATTTAAATAAACGTAAACGTACGAAACTAAACGTGAATTCTGTCAAATATAACTCCCACACTTGTGAAAATTATATTTTTGGAATCCTAAAAGTAAAAGAAATTTATTGGAAATTTAAAACTATTTTTATAACTATTCAATTAATTATTATTATTTAATAACTATTTTTAATTATTTAATAATACACTAATAAATAAGAAAATATAAAATAAGCCTAGAAAAATAAAATTAAAATTTAGAAAAATCTAAAATATTATAAAACTTATTTTAAAACTAAAATTATATTTTTCACACAATTTATCTAATTATTATTAATTAATTACTTATTTAATTATTAATTAACTAATTAAACTGATTTAAATTATTACAAATACTAAAAAGACTTAGATAATTAAGAAGATTTTTATAAATCTAATTAACCATCACAGGAATCCTACAAAATTATAAAAAGTTTATCTTATGTATTTTTAAACTAATTTACTAATTATTATTCTAATTATTAATTAATTACCAATTAAACTAATTATATTATAAAAAATAGAAAATTAACAGTAGAAATTCTATAAAAATTCATAAAAATGTTTTAACTTATATAAAAGTTAGAAAAATTATAAAAACTAGGTGTTACTTAATAAAATCTAATTTTGCTATTTAATTCTTTAATATTAATTAATAATTAATTAAACTAATATTAATTCTAAATATCACTAAATGACAAAGGAAAAATCTGGAAAAATTTGTAAAAGTACTTTAATATAAAATAGATTTAATAAAAATATAAAATTGCAAGAGTGCTTATAAATAAGCTAAAAAGAAAATTAAAAAGATAATATCTATTAAATAAAAGCTATCACTATAATTAAGTTTGGCTTTTTTTAAATATTCTTTTACAGAACTACTAAAATACTTAAAATATGAAACTTTTGTAAAAACAACTAGTTTAGAACTCAAGAATAAGCACTGTGAGTGCTTATTAGCTTTGATAGTTGACTTTAGTTGACCAAACTAGGAATTAAGCTCAAAAGAGCTTATGTGGGGTCCACAAGGGTGGATTCTGGTTCACTTTAGTTTGTTTGACACGTTTAAGCTAGATTAAGCAATTGGGGTCCACTAGATAAGCAAATAAGCCACAATAAGCAATTGCTTATTGATGGACTGAGACAGAAATGGGACAAGGTTTAGGGGTGAATTAAGGTGGGTCCCAGGGAGCATAAGCTCACAAGCCTGCTCAAAACAGGAAGGTGGCCAGGAGGGGGGTTGAAGGAACCCAATTTGGGCCTTTGGGACCCACTGAGTTGCTCAGAATCAACCATCAAAGTGGTGGTGGTGGTGGTGCAGTGACTGTGCACAGGGTGAGGTTGACACACTCATTTCACACATTTTCACATTGGATCATTTCACACATTTTCCTTACCTTTTTGCACTATAAACTTTCTGATCCAACCTCCATTTCTAGATCTAAAATCCTTTGATCATATAATTCATAAGTCTTTGTTTCCAAGTGATCCAAAGCTTCATCCATTCAAGTGCAAGAAGAAGAACACTTCTCTACATCCATCTAATTGTAGTAGTGTTGTGTATAGCTAGTTTCATATTGTAGTTGTGTTAGATATTTGTAAAAGTGTTGTGTAAATTGTTGATTGTAGAAGCTAGGTGTGTTGTAAAGTAGTTTAGTAGTTGTGAATTAGTTGTGCATAGAAGAAGGTGTGAAGTTGTGAAGGTGTGAAGAAGGTGTGAATCCTTGAAGAAGTTGTGAAGTTGTGAAGAAGGTGTGAAGCCTTGAAGAAGTCGTGAGATTGGTTCTAGCTACGATTAGAACTCGACATTTAGCTTAGTGTCGTTAACTCGTGTAAGCCAAGGTGTGTAAGGTTTCTCCACCATAAGGAGTTTGTTGACATAGTGAAGAAAACTCTCGAGTGTGGTACTCGGGGAGTGGAGTAGGGCAAGGAAGGTGTCCTTGTAGCCGAACCACTATAAATTCGCGTGTTGTGGTTTGATCTTTCTAACTCTATCTTTTCTTCATTACATTTCAATACTTTCATTACTTGATTAAAATTGCTTATATTGGTTATCATTTGAATTCACTTGAGATCGAATTGAAAGTTTTTAATAACCTACAAAATATTTTGGTAATAAACTTTTAAAAAGGACGTAAAACTATTCAACCCCCCTTCTAGTTTTCCACAAGGACTATATTTGACATTTTTCAAACTTGAGGGACTAAAGTTGCCATTTTGAAATTTTTAACTTTAAAGGACTAGTTTTGACAACTTATGAATCCCTAAGGACCTTTAATGATTTTTTACATGTTTTGATTTACCAGGGACTAGATTTGCCAATTTTTCAAAGTTCAGGGACTGAAACTGTAAATTATGTGAAATATGTTGTTTTTCATCAGTTTTCAATCCTTTTGCATAAAAAACACAATCCAGGGATATTTTATGTATTTTAAGGCATTCCTGTGTGTTTTCAGATGTTTTTGCAATCTAAATATGACAGAAATGATGAGTATTTACACACTCATCAGTCCCCAATGTTCAAGTAAAGAATGTAAAAGTAAAATAGGTAAAAGAATGAAATCAAATACTCCCCTGATTCGCTAGGTATGGATAAATAGGTAATAAGGTTAGATCTTCCTCCAAGAAAATGAACAATCAAAGCTTCCCTTCCAGAATATAAATCATCTTCTTATCAAACATAACCTGTTAAACCTGAGAAAACAAACAAGGCAACCTCGCGTAAAATCGGCGGCAATCTATATATGCTAACAAATCCTAGAAAGCAAAGTAAGATATAATGCTTGTGTAATGATGTTTGCAGATTTCCTGGAGATTATAAAACTAAAGATTCAACAAAAACTTTAAGACTCCGTTAGAAAAACAAAACTGGTAAAATTTCTAGAATTTTACACATGACGCCGTCAGGAATTTCTTCCTGACGCCGTCAGAAGTGACCTGCAGAAATTCTTATTTTAAGTTTCCGGAAAATTTCTGGAAAAAACTTGGTCCTACTTCCTGGAAAATCCTGCAAAACATCATTATGACTCGATACAAGCATTTGACTCAAACAATTACGAATATACATGTTCACTTAATATTGTGGAGAATCATGATCGAGCTTGTTTCTTAAAAACATATTTGGGGTTTCCCCTTACACTTATCTTTTGCGAAAAACCTTTGGATGAAGTTAAGACTAAACCAAACAACAAAATAAAGTACTTTCACCATTTAGTATGAAACATGATCTACCAACAATAAAAATAAAGCATGCATACGGAAACAAATAACAATCAAACAAAATAAAAATCACACAAAACATGGGTTGCCTCCCAAGAAGCGCTTTTCTTTATTTACAAGTCTTGTAGCTAAACTCAAGGTCATGGGTTACTACGTGATCTCATCGTTGGTTTCACTCTCTAGGCCATCTCCTATATCGGTGTCGCTTTCATACTGCAGGTATTTTGGGTCTTCGAACTCAAAGACATCTGTTCGATACTTGGACCCAAGTTTACTAACATCCTTAAAGAATCCACACGATAAATCAGAAATGTTCTTACATCCTCTCCGAACATCTTCATCACATAGGATAAGTTGAGAACTTAGCTTATCAAGCCCATCACAATCGATTTCCTTTAGATCTCCTCTCTTGTATGGCGTTTGGTATGAAACCCTTCTAATCCCATCAGCGAAGGTCATGATTCCGTTCCGGTCATCAACTATTAAATTAGTGATTTCACAAAAGGGTGCTCCGAAAACAACTTGTGACAACCTTGGGTCGACATAGTCTTCGATGTTGTCCACGATCGTAAATTCCATAGTGAATGCCATATTTCCTACGAATACCTGGATTTCATGATCTCTACCAACCACTTTCTCTCCCTTATAAATCATTCCCCATCTACATATATTGTTATAGTGGAATAGGGACATAAAATTCTTAGGTAGGAATACGTTAATGTAGACGTTATCGAAATACTTATGACCGATCATGCAGGGGATTTTGAGATTATTCGGATCACGCCGCCTTATCTTCCCCGATCCTCCATCCCTTGATCCATATAGATTCCCCTCAAGGGAAGGACGGTACTCGTACACCTCCTCATTACCCCTACGAAAAATTACCTTCTTGACAACATTGGTGAATAATGCACTACCATCCTTCTCATCAAGGATTCCTCCCGATTCATTGACAAATGGTTTCCCTAGAACAAGGTTGGTCAATGTTAGATTAGTGACAGGGTCTATGTCATCGACCACAGTGAGGTCAATGTTGTAGACAAGTTCTCCAATCATGACTGATAAATCTTTTATTACCCTTGCGTTGCTGACTCTTTCATACACCGTGCATTCAGGGAAGGCTTCGCGGTATAGGGAAAGGGGGATTATGTTGACAGAAAGGCTAGGATCTATATGACTATCGGTTAAGAGCCTTTTTCTAATAGTGCAGGAAATCTTGAAAACTTTAGAGTTGCTTCCCTCAGTCCTATCACTATTCCCACTAGTCATATCCACCAAATTTTTCTCAGGTTCCTCTATAATAGATTTACCCGAGATTACTGGATTTCTCGTATGCTCTTCCGACCTCTCTTTTACTTCACCCAATTTGCTAGACTTTTGAGTGACGGAATCCTCGAATGAGTTGGTAGGGCTCTTGGTCAATTCGTGGTCTAACCTTGAGGTTTCATCCTTAGCTTTATGACCCATATGTTCAGCTGGTTGTTAGCTCTGGTTAGGTGTAGGAGCGGATATTGTGGTGATGGTATTTACAAAATGGATTGGTCCTAGGGGTTAACAGGATCTTTCACTTTTGGTGATAGATGTTTAAATAGCTTACTAGGACTTTTTATTTTCACAGGAGAATTTGGCTGATTCATGACGGTAACAGATGACCTCTTCAGCTTGAATCGGTTTATTAACAGCGTGCTCTTTAATAGCGGTTAACAGATTACAAATCTTGTTATTCATATCCGCATGCTGTTGTCTAAATTTAGCCTCGAGCGTAGAGAGCTGTAATTCTTGAGATTGAATGAACTTTCGCAAGGCATCTTCACAGCTTTGCCTAGGAGTGCTCTGTGATGGAAAATGCTCGGACCATTCGAGTGGGTAGGAGTCATTGAAGGATACGCTCCGCGTTTGGTACCCTCTGAAATTAGGTTTATCCTTCCATGCCTCATAGGCCTCGTCAAAGTTTTGAGGACCTCGACCAACGTGTGACGATGTGAATTCGTTATAAGCGCGTTTTGGAAGCTCCATGCAGTTATGAGTTTCGTGAGGGCCATTACACAATTTACATGAAGAAGCGATTTTGCTCACTTGGCCTGAAGGCTTTTGAGCTTCGTAAGATTTCATGAGAGACTTGACTCGACCTTCAAGTTCCATGATCCTACGGTCGGGAGTGCTAGAATTGTTCGAAGGCAAAGATATTGCCTTGACCATTTTGTTCAAATCACGGAGATCATTCCAACTTTCGTTGTCATAGAGAGCAAGATCTTCTATGAGTTCCCATGATTCTTCCGGACTTAGATCATGTAGCTTGCCACCGGCTGATAACGCTCAAATTTAACATATTTTTAGTCGCGTTATTGTTTGATTTCAGAGTGGAAATTGGTCATATTTGTATATATTTGTTACTTAATCGTGGAAAAGTGTTTATACATGCAAATGTAGCCAAAAGAGGGTAAAAATGATTAAAAGATGAAGTAATGAAGTGGACATGTATTTTTGGAGAGTTTCAAGAGGATCAAGGAAGAAAGAAACGTTACATGGACAAAAGGATTTGATAAAGAAAGGTTGTCTACATGAAATTATCAAAGGAATATCAAGTTCTAATGGACAAAGTCATGCCACGAAGAAAAATAATGCATGCAACGTAAAACGACAAAGAAAAGACATAAAAATACGGTTCAGACAGATTCCAACCGATCGGTTGCAACTCGCAACCGGATCGGTTGGAAACGTGCCAAGATTGACCATCCAATCGGATGGTGAGAAACCGATCGGATGGGGTTAACCGAAGTTACAAGTTTTGCATTTATTGGCGAATTTACTCCCCATAATCATGTGTGGCTGATCATTTCTGCTTATTAACTGAGGATGGACGTTTTTACTTGAAGGATAAGTGTCATTATGCTATATAATGAGCACTTAGGGTCTAGAGTTACTTGTACCACCATTATATAACTTAGTATTACACCAAATCTTGTTAGTTTATCTTATATTACCTGAAAGTTTACTAAGTGTTGTAAAAACGTCCAGAACGTGTTGAGTTTGAGTCTCAAGCATTGGTTCGAGTGTGGAGTTGTTTACTTACGTTAGTGAGCAATTAGAGGAGTGTGGTTGCTATAATTCCACAAGTTTATTCATTGTAATTCTCAAGACTAGGTACACCTTGATTCTTATAATGAACAATTGTTACTTTAAGTTTTATGAAAGTTTTCTAATTTACTTGTGTTTTAATATGATTGCTATGGAGTAATTTGTGATATACTTGTGTATATGATGTGATTGGTTAATGGAGTATTATTTTATGAAAAAGGTGATGCATGAAAACATATCTATTTTATGAGTTTGTTGAAATAACATCTTTTCTTGCTTAATTTGTCGGTAAAAACAATTTCTTGGAAAATAGGTCCGAAAGGAATTTCAACCTGTTTTTATTCCAAAATATTAATGCACCAAATTAGTATGGAATAGGATGCTTGACAACCATCTTATTTACTTATTAAAATAGATTTGAGATGATTTCATCACGAAAAAAGGACCGAAAGGATTCGTAGGAATTCATAAGAAAATAATTAATTTTCTAAACAACCATGTGTTTATAGGATTGTCATACTAATTTGATATGTCCGAAAGGAGTCATTTAGGTGATAGAATTCTTAGTGGTAGTGAAAACATGACATACATCATAGATTGTATAACTACTCATTTTTAGTTGCGCATCATAACAAGTTTTACACCAAACTTCGTACTCAAATTGTTACGATACTCCTAATTACCAATCAAGGAATTATACATACGTATATGTTAGTTTTTATTGAGTTTCTTTTAATATTTTACATAAATTTGGATTAACAACCCTTATTTAACAAACGTTTTTCTTATTACTAAAACCACCAAATCCCTTGGGACGATCTCGACTTACCCACCTTTATTACACCGGATGAGTATACTTGCTCGTATGTGCTAGATAATAATCGGATAATTCGTGTTTATAAATTTTAAAACTTGTACTAATAAAACCCACATCAAGTTTTTGGCGCCGTTGCTGGAGATTTGATTAATTTTCTTAGTTTTTAGTAATAAAATTGTTTGTAATCTGTGAAATTTTAAAGTTTTTAGAGTAAAAAGTAAAAAAAAAAGTTGGTTTTTGACCAACCGATTCGGATGGATATCCATCCGATCGGTTGGTGGTCTCGGTAAATTTTATAGGATTCTGTTTTTAGTAATTAATTTTTATTTTTCTGTTTTTAGTTCATTAGTTTTAATAATTATATAATTAATGTTATTTTTAATAGTTTTAAGTTGCAATTATAAGTCATTTTAATGTTTTAGTAGTTTTAGTTTTAATTAATGATTTAGTAGTTTTAAAGACACCTTAGTTAATGCTTTCATTGTTTTTAATTTCATAATTACTGTTTTATTTAATATTAGTTTTATAAAAAAAATATATATTTTAGTGCAGAAAACTCCAACCGATCCGGTTGCGGGTTCCAACCGATCGGTTGGAGGAGGTAATATTGTGCCAACCGATTCGGATGGGTTTTAAACCGATCGGTTGGGCGTCTCGGTAAAATTTTAGACATTTTTAATTTTTAGTTTATTTTCTATTCTTAGAGTTTTATTTAGTTAATTAACTTGTTCTTATTTCATATTAAGAGTTATTTGATTATAACTAGCCCTCATGCTAATGATTTGGATTTTTTTTATGGTTATGTTATAGTTAGTAAGTGCTTAAGTTGAAATGGAGAGTTTGAGTCAGATTTCTGCGTATTTTAAAGACTTGGAAGATATGTTCAAGGATTCCGGTGATTCCTTGGAAAAGTTGGAGAGTATGTTGGAAAAAGCTAAGTTGGATTTAGAAGGAGAAAAGGTTGTTGGTGACAATGTTTCTTATTTGCCACATGAAATGTGTTACCCAAAGAAGGAAAAGGAGAGGAAAATTGTTGTTTTCACTAGAGCACCACCTAAGAAATATGATGCTCCACACATGAGGTATTCTACACCTTATGCGGTGGAAGGAGTTAAAGCGTGGGATGCAGAATTGAATATGGAATATGGAGACAATTACATTTCGGAAGAAATGCTTGACAAGCTTGGTTTTGTAAGGCTTGATTATGGAAGTTATGGTAAGAAGGAAGTGAAAGTAGTTAGAGTGAATATTCATGGTCACATCTTTAAAGTTGATTTTGTTGTTTTGGAGTATACTAATGAAGATGAACCGGAAGTGATTTTTGGTAGAGATTTTTTAGTGAATACCAAGTGTACTTTGGATTTTGCACTTGGGGAGTTAAGAATTAACATAAGTGATTTGGAAGAAGGGAAGAGTGTAAATGATATGCTTCTTGATGTTTGTGAAGGAATGGAGATGATGAAGGAAGGAAGGGATGAAGTTTGTAAGATGGGGAAAGCTAACCGAAACAAAACACCATTGAACAAATTAACCCAACCCTCCACCCAAAAAAAAACAAATCATCATCATCATCATCATCCAAAACACCACCAAATTCACCAAAAAGTACCAAGCCTTTAACCAAAGAGCAAAAACAAGCTATCTTGGAGAATCATGAAGCAAAAATTAGTGAATTGATGGAAAACAAACCGGTCATTGAGGTATTGAGGAATTATATGGAATATATGAAGAAATTAGATGGAGTTATGTTAGCAAAGTCTAAGTTGGAGGATAATAGTTTTGATGAAGTAGAGGAGAGAAGGATAATTGAGAATGGGCTCCCAAAGAAAATGAATGATCCCGGAAATTTTGTTTTACCGTTTAAAATTAATGGGACAACACCTTTATATGCATTAGCCGATACGGGTTCTAGTGTGAGTATTATGCCTTATCCATTATATCATAAGTTAGGATTAAGAGACCCTACACCTAATAATTCTAAACTCACTATGGCGGATAATTCTAAGGCAAAAGTGATGGGAGAAGTAAGAAATGTGAGAGTTCAAATTGGTTACCAGGCATTCTTGGCAGATTTTCTTGTGTTGGATGTTGCGGTTGATAAGGAACTACCTTTGTTGTTAGGTAGACCATTTTTAAGAACTTGTGGAGCTATAATAGATATGGGAAGAGGTACCATCACAATTGATGATGGAGTTCTTAAGAATACTTACTATCCAAAGCCTAGAGGGGGTAGTAATGGAGATGATAATGATGAGGACCAAGAGGAGGATAACCTTGGTTGCTTTGAAGTAGGAAGGGATGAAGATGGTAGGCCTAAGTTTGGTCCATGCACACCTAGTTTCTTTGATATTGAAGATGAAATGGAAAGAGCTCTAGCAATGGAGGCTTTCTTTAATCCATTTAAAAATATTTTTGTGTTTAACAAGTTGACAGATTTTCTTGGATCTTTACCGGTCCAATTGAAGAACTTGGAATGGGGTTCCGAAGGTCATAGCATTTACAAAAGAGAAGACGGAGATGGTGATTGGCATTGCAAATTTGATATCACATGTCCTAGTGGAAGGAACTTTGCACGAACTTTCAAAACTCAAAAGACTACTAGGAAGTTGGCAAACAAGTATCGTGGAGAAGACATTCTTAGGAATGAATATTTCTATGGATGAAGAAGAATGATCACAAGAATAAAACACATCTTGTGCTAGTTTGTTTGTTTCATATTTTTATTTTTCATGCATTTTATTTTATGTTTTTAGGTTTTATGCATTTCATGTTTGAATGAGACTATCTATTTATCTATTTATTTATCTATCTTTATGTAATTATCTTTTGATTTATTTAGTTTAAGTTTTTAGTTTTTAGAAGATAAGTTATGTTTTAGTTTTGAGATTAGAAGTAGAAGTAGATGACCAAATTTTTGGTAGACAAAGTGTGTTTGGAATACATACAAGACAATAAGTTTGAGAAAAGAAAGAGCTACTAGCACTTGTGTCAAGTTTAGTAGTGGAGAAAAAAACTTTGAAAAATCAATTTCATACCAAACCGAACGGATGGATTCACAACTGATCGGATGGAGTTGAATATATAAACCAAAATTTTCAAAAACTTAAGAAAAACACATACACACAATCCACCAAAAATTGGGGTTAAAAATTCGACCATAAGAAGTTGTTAGAAGGTTGCAGGAGTGATAATTAATCATCAATGGCATCAAGTCAAGTAAGTTATATCATTAATTTTCTTCAATTAAGTTTTAATTCGGATGATTGAAATTAGGTCACGAATTGGGTATTTTTGAATTAGTTCGAATTGAGATGTAATATTTTGGGGATAAGTGATTAGATGATAGGAGAAGGTATTGCAAAAAGAATTAGATCAATTGGTTAAGTTTTGAGTAAGAATTCATTGATTGAATTTTCGGATTGAATTGGGTATAATCTTTGGAGCTAGTTTATTTGCAATTGATGAATCCCAGAAGTTATATGATTGATAATTAGTGATGTTAGGTTATTGCATTGTTGATTAGAGCACTAATTGGAAGATTTTAGTAGATGATGTTCTTGATTTTTATAGAATCATTAGGTTGATGATTGGAAATGTTAAGAATCATTGATAGGAAAGTTTGAATGTTAGAAGTACTCAAGAATGGAAGATTACAAGTTAGAAAGAAGTTCGGATTGATTGGGAAACGTTTAGGATGGATTGAGGATGAATGTAGTATGCAGAAAACTCCAACCGAATCGGTTGCGAGTTGCAGCCGATCGGTTTGGAGTGTGCCAAAGTTGCATCCGATCGGTTAGACCTCAAACCGATCGGATGGACGCCTAGGAAAAAATTTTTGACATTTTTTGAAATGTGTTTTCTAGTTTCTAAATTGATTGGTATTAGTTCTTATACTTATATACTAACATAATTTGAGATTTCTTTCAGGGAAATGTTGTAAGATTGGGACGAAATCCGATTGTTAACAAGTATTTGAAAAGGAACGAAAGGAAGAGGATTACTTTCAGTTTGAAACCGGAGTCTAATGATAATGTCAAGTTTTCTCATGTGCAAAACAAAGATGAGAAGAATGCGTATAGGGAACGTCTTTCAAAACTTCAAGAGAGGAAGATTGCTAAACCTAGGTTGATTGATTGGGAATTGCTTGCATAGTATGAATGTGAGGATCAATTGAGGAGCATGATGACTATGATTTATGTGTATCCTGGTGATGGAGATAGGTTTGAAGATGATTCTTGGGAAAGAGCTTTTAGTATTCGTGAGGATGTTTACAAAGAATGGTGTTTGGAGTTCTTTTCTACGTTCTACTTTGATAGAAAGGTAAATGATGTTCTTGGGGATGTTTGTGTTTGGTTTAGATTGTGTGGTCGCGAACATGCTTTATCTTTGCCAAAATTTTCAGTTGCACTTGGTTTGTATGAGGAGAGTGAGGTTCAACATAGGTTGTTTGGACCACATTTTGTGAGTTTAGCTAGAGCTAATAATCAATACACGGGTATTGATGATTATTGGAATAGAATTGGTGATCCAACTTGTCTTAGGAGAAATTCTTCTAGGATTAGGAATCCGTTGTTGAAGGTTTTACAAAAGTTGATTTCTTGGGGATTGATACATAGGAGTGGTGGACAAGACAAATGTAGTCAACCGGACCTATGGGTAATGAAGTTGTTGGAGGAAGACAAGAATGGGAATGTGGCATGGATTATTGCCGAGTATCTTTCTAAGAGAGCAACGGGGATTAAGAAACAAAGTGATGTTTGTGGAGGTCATTATGTGACCACGTTGGCTAAAATTCTTAGGTATTTTAATGATGATGAGTTGAGGAACTGTAGAGTGAGGTTGGAGAGTGAGATATGGGATGCTTTTAGTTTTGGAAAAGCATTGGATAGGATTAACAAGACTTTGGGACCTTGGATCGAACCAAGTGTGGGGGCACAATCCGGAGTCTATACGGAAGCGCCATCACAACCTCAAATGGGGAGTTTTCCGGGTAATACCCAAAGTGGTTTTGATTCAGGATGGGGTGATTGGAACCGAGAATTAAATGCTATTGAGTTTAGGGAAGTTTGGAGAGATTCAATACAATTGAGGAATAATTACAACTATGATTATTCTATGCCTATGATCCAACATTTGGCACAAGATGCCAATTATGATGTACCTCCCTACAACCCACAAAATGTTTCACCATATCCTTTACCATATTCTCCATATCCTGGACCATACCCCTACCCTTATCCTGGTTATTCACCATTTCCCGAGCCATATCCTCCATACGGTAGACTTCCCGAGTATGGTAGTTTAGGTGTTAATGTGGGTGGACCAAGTTTTAATCCTGGAGGATCGAGTTATGATGTTGGAGGTTCGTCGCCAAGAGCTGGAAAGAAGAAGAGACGAGTGGTGGACGAAGAAGATGTTGATGAGGATGAAGAGGAAAGCGAGGACGAGTTCATTCGTTCCGATGTGAGTTATTGATGGTGACGTTTGATCACATGGATTATGGTTGGTTTTTTAAAAAAAAACAATTATGTGTCGAACAATCTCTATTTCTATTATCTTTAACTATTTCTCGTAGGATTTATAACGTAACTTTATTTTCTATTTATTTGGTTTAGATATGTTTTTGTTTGTGTTTGTTTGGTTGTTACGTATATTTTGCAGTTTTCTTGCAGGAGTTTTATTACGGAAGCATATAGTTGATCAACGTTTGGAGTCGGTAAACTCATTTGCTTATTATGATTAAATATGCATGTTGCGTACTTAACTCCGGTACTTTCTAAATTTTTCCATTTCCTTTACTTTGAAGTTATTTTTATTACATTGAGGACAATGCAAAACTTAAGTGTGGGGGAAGGAAGAAAATAGAAAAATTGCATAATTTTTAATTTGTTTTAATGTTTAAATTTTTAAAATTTTCGTTTTTAGAATCGTGAACTTTAGTAACTAGTAGTAGTTCGCCCTTCATATTTTAGTTAAAATAAGGTTGATTTCATGGTAAATAATAATGATATTTTTGGAGAATAAATTCAAGTTTTAAAGAGCAATTTGTCTCGGAATTGATAACATTTGCTAGCACAATTTTATACCCTTATTACTTTAAATTGTGAGGATTAGTTTTTTTTATGAGAATAATATTTCTTATACTATTTACATATTTCATGATGAGTGTGCCGGTGGTTGTGTTAATTCTAGAACTTGTACTTGTTATGCATTACGGTTAAAATCATTTTCGAATGATAAGGATATATTCATATGATAAGAGGAAAACTTAAGAATAAAACCAAATGGCCATCCGTTTACAAAATAATTTTTGCTAACCACATTGGTTAGTTACCCTCATATTTGGAACCCATTTGTTAGCGTTTATCTTTAGCGCTAGATACCCCTAGTTTCACCCTTTGAGCCATCCTTTTCATTTTGATTAAATCCAGAAAAATACAAAAATATTTTACAATTTAAACCTTAGCCTAACCCTTGTCAAAGTCTAAAATGGTGGATTGCTAGTTGCTTGGTATGTTGAATTGTTTTTTATGATTATTAGTTAGCCACACTTCATAATTCTTGTGTGTGCCATTCCAACAAAGATGAAGGTGCGTAACTTCGTGTTTTGTATTTTTTTTTTTTTTTTTGTGGTGATGCTTATGCGAAGTGTGGGGGAGGTGTGATAAAAAAAAAAAAAAAAAAAAAAAAAAAAAAAAAAAAAAAATCATCGCAACTATAAGGTGACAAATATAGCCAATGTGCTATATTATGAATAAAGAAAGTCATGAGATATGTTGTTAGCCGATGTGCTAAGTTTGAAGAATATTTTTTATGGTGAATCGATGTATCAACATGTGGAAGTAGAAGAGGAAAAAGATTGTAACTATTATCATTTTTGGGTTTGTGGATTATTTGAGATTAGCAACTATGGGACTTAGACTTTGATTTTATTTTTCTTTTAAAACCAATTTCATAAATATTCCCATGCCTTATCCTTACCTTTTTGACTTAGTGTAATTATTTTGCATGAAAGTATATAAAACCCTTAGCCTAAACATTACAACCCGAATAAAAGATCTCTTTGATGAATTATTCTATTGTTTTGATACTTGTACAAGCCTATGGTAAGAAACATAAATCATGACTGTGCAATGAGTGATCTATTAAATCGTTACACATATTGAGTGATGAGTGAATTTCAAATTATCTTCGTAAGGTGCTTAGAATTGTTATCAAGCTCTTTATTTACTTAATTGAGTTCAAATAAGATATTTGCACTATTGCCATTGAATTCAATTTTCTTTTAATTAAGACTTGCTCGAGGGCGAGCAAAGCTCAAGTGTGGGGGATTTGATAACGCTCAAATTTAACATATTTTTAGTCGCGTTATTGTTTGATTTATGAGTGGAAATTGGTCATATTTGGATATATTTGTTACTTAATCGTGGAAAAGTGTTTATACATGCAAATGTAGCCAAAAGCAGGTAAAAATGATTAAAAGATGAAGTAATGAAGTGGACATGCATTTTTGGAGAGTTTCAAGAGGATCAAGGAAGAAAGAAACGTTGCATGGACAAAAGGATTTGATAAAGAAAGGTTGTCTACACGAAATTATCAAAGGAATATCAAGTTCTAATGGACAAAGTCATGCCACGAAGAAAAATAATGCATGCAACGTAAAACGACAAAGAAAAGACATAGAAATACGGTTCAGACAGATTCCAACCGATCGGTTGCAACTCGCAACCGGATCAGCTGGAAACGTGCCAAGATTGACCATCCGATCGGATGGTGAAAAACCGATCGGGTGGGGTTAACTGAAGTTACAAGTTTTGCATTTATTCGCGAATTTACTCCCCATAATCATGTGTGGCTGATCATTTCTGCTTATTAACTGAGGATGGACATTTTTACTTGAAGGATAAGTGTCATTATGCTATATAATGAGCACTTAGGGTCTAGAGTTACTTGTACCACCATTATCTAACTTAGTATTACACCAAATCTTGTTAGTTTATCTTATATTGCCTGAAAGTTTACGAAGTGTTGTAAAAACGTCCAGAACGTGTTGAGTTTGAGTCTCAAGCATTGGTTCGAGTGTGGAGTTGTTTACTTACATTAGTGAGCAATTGGAGGAGTGTGGTTGCTATAGTTCCACAAGTTTATTCATTGTAATTCTCAAGACTAGGTACACCTTGATTCTTATAATGAACAATTGTTACTTTCAGTTTTATGAAAGTTTTCTTATTTACTTGTGTTTTAATATGATTGCTATGGAATAATTTGTGATATACTTGTGTATATGATGTGATTGGTTAATGGAGTATTATTTTTTGAAAAAGGTGA
The DNA here is from genome assembly GCA_030686995.1 of Artemisia argyi. Lineage (NCBI taxonomy): Eukaryota > Viridiplantae > Streptophyta > Magnoliopsida > Asterales > Asteraceae > Artemisia > Artemisia argyi. The sequence goes on from CM060677.1 coordinate 138,588,243, forward strand.
TGCATTAAAACATATCTATTTTATGAGTTTGTTGAAATAACATCTTTTCTTGCTTAATTTGTCGGTAAAAACAATTTCTTGGAAAATCGGTCCGAAAGGAATTTCAACTTGTTTTTATTCCAAAATATTAATGCACCAAATTAGTATGGAATAGGATGCTTGACAACCATCTTATTTACTTATTAAAATAGATTTGAGACGATTTCATCACGAAAAAAGGACCGAAAGGATTCGTAGGAATTCATAAGAAAGGAATTGATTTTCTAAACAACAATGTGTTTATAGCATTGTCATACTAATTTGATATGTCCGAAATGAGTCCTTTAGGTGATAGAATTCTTAGTGGTAGTGAAAACATGACATACATCATAGATTGTATAACTACTCATTTTTAGTTGCGCATCATAACAAGTTTTACACCAAACTTTGTACTCAAATTGTTACGATACTCCTAATTACCAATCAAGGAATTATACATAAGTATATGTTAGTTTTTATTGAGTTTCTTTTAAGATTTTACATAAATTTGGATTGACAACCCTTATTTAACAAACGTTTTTCTTATTACTAAAAGCACCAAATCCCTTGGGACGATCTCGACTTACCCACCTTTATTACACCGGACGAGTATACTTGCTCGTATGTGCTAGATAATAATCGGATAATTCGTGTTTATAAATTTTAAAACTTGCACTAATAAAACGCACATCACCGGCCGATTGGTCAATGGTTCGCCTTGTGGAGAGATCGATATGGTCATAGAAAATTTGGACTTGGAGCCAAAGATCTATGACATGATGAGGGACTTTTTGGAGTAAGTCCTTGAAACGAGTCCATGCATCATATAGAGTTTCACCTTGATGTTGTTGGAACATCAAGATATCATTTCTAAGCTTGGTAGTTCTCCCCGGTGGGAAAAATTGAGCAAGGAAACGAGTGGTGAGATCATCCCATGAGGTGATGGATCCCGCGGGTAGACGTTCAAGCCATTGACTAGCTTGATCACGTAGAGAGAATTGGAATTGGCGTAATCGGGTCGACTCTCTAGTTGTAACATCAAGGTCAATGGAATCTACAATTTTAAGGAAGTCCTTGAGATGTTGATTTGGATCTTCGGAACGAAGTCCATGGAATGCACATCCGCTTTGCACCAATCGGATGGTGTCGGATCGCAAGGGAGACACATTGGCTCCTTGGGTGAGCTCAATGGTGTTTCGATAGCCTTGGTGGCTAGGTCGGGAATATTCTCCTAGGGTTCGGGGCCTAAGAGGTTGGTTTGCTAGTGGTGGGTTTTGTGGGTGGTCTTGTTGTGGTGGGTTGATGGGTTCAAAGATGTTACCACCTTCCATGATGTCGGATGGTAAAGAGTTACGAACAAAAACACGAAGAAATGAGATAGACTAAAGAAAACCTAAAAATAAAAATAAAATCTTACTAGAAAGGAATCTAGCAAGTAGACCTAATAAAAAGAAATTCTAACCTAGACAATAACTATTCCTCGGGCAGCGGCGCGAAAAACTTGATGCGTGGGAATTGCACCAGGCTTTACCTCTCGAGGGATCTCGAGAAGCTTACAACCCCCACCAGGCAGTGTACCTGATCGTTGTAGTATAGTATAGTGACAAGTACCGGGGGATTGATCGTTCAACTCAGGAATAGTGTCGCTAAGATTAGAAAGCCTAAAAACTAGGTCTAGAGGTGAGGGATGATTCTTTTTGTATTTTTATATTTTTATGAAAGCAAGTAAAATCTCGGTTTTTAGAGGAGTGGGCGGAATTAGTTGCTAGTCAACTAACCCAATAACTAAGATGCAATCAAAATAAAATAACAAAAATGAAAATAAACTAATTTAACTAGTGGTGTGAGCAATATATGGGAGAATTGTGTTTACCTAGATTTCACTACTCCCTAGATATCTTTTACAGGTTAATTACTTGTTACAGTTGCGTGGATGACGGATTGTATTCCTTAATACCATTCATGGGGTGGCGTACTTACTTCCTCAATCCTATAAGCTCCTACTTCACTCCTATGTCGAGCCGGCTAAGAAGCTCCTAACATGGGATCACTAGAATTCGCTCATGCATTAAATACAACCATAAAAACCTAGTACACATTGGTTCATGTTTCTTAAGACGTTCAAGCACGTTACACAATGGAGATGTTCCAGTTTTCTTAAGCCTAACATTGAAATCATTCATCCATTACAATTATAAACAAGCAATCAACCTATAATCAACATCTAGGTTTCATTACATCTAAGCAAAAACACAAAAGATCTAGCCTAGCATGTTATAATCGAGACAAGCATAAGATATATTCAAATAACACATAGACATATTGAATGAATTGGAAGAAAACTTATCTCAATTGAACATGAAGGGTTTCAATGGGTGAAAACCCTTGAAAATACTGTTACAAACGACCTAGGGTTTATTAGGTTCGGCCCTAGTATTCTCCACACAAGTTCCTCTTTTAATGAATGAAAAATAGAAAAGTATATATAGATTGGTGACGGCGTCAAGAGGAAATTTCTGACGCCGTCATCTCGCCGCCAATAAAGTTGTCGGACTGCCTAGATCTGGAGCTGACGCCGTCATGTGTAATTCTGCTCCAGGTCGTCACCAAAATTACTCTTGACGCCCTACTTCTGACGCCGTCATGTTTTCTCTGGGTCGTCATGCATTTTGCTCCTGACGCCGTCATATTTTCCTTCTTGACGCCGTCAGGTAATGTTCCCAGCAAGGAAAATTAAGTCTTTGCCGTTTTCTTCACTTTTATGCTCCAAAAACGTCCAAAGTGCTTCCTTTTCCAGAATTCACTCCCAAAGTACCTAAAATCACAAAAGGAACGATTTAGGGTAATATTTGATCAAATAAATTCCAATTCCGGCTTAAATGACCCCCTAAAAACGGTTCATTTTTTGCCTCATCAGCCAACTGATGTGCCTGATCTCCCTACGTCTCCTGAGTCATCTGAGCTCTATCTCGTATCTCAGGCAACTCATCCCTAAGCTCATCAATCAGCTCCTGGTGCCCCACCTGTCGTGCCTCCAGTCCATGATAAGACACGTCAATGCTAACCCTGCCTAAGAGTAATCCCTCAACCTGCTCCTCGACCTCCTCAAGTCGACTAGTGAGGGTCTCATCCACTCTATAACCCAACCTATTAATCTGCTCCTGTTGATCCCCTATCTGGGCATCCAAAGTAAGTGCTGTAGGCCCTCTAGCGGCAGCTGCTCTAGAACTCTCACCTATATGATAAAGTGATGGTGGTGGAAGGTCTGAAGTCTCAGTAGTAAGTGATGTTGGGGTAGTAAACCTTGCACGCTTTGTTGGGAATTCTGTTAAGTAAGAATTCTGCTGACTGTTTCTGCTAAAGGTTACTGCTGAAGAGCTGGTTACTGCTGAAGAGCTGGTTCCTGCTGAAGCAGTGTATCTGCTGAAGACTAGTTTCAGCATTATTAGTTTCTGCGGATATAGTATTTCCGTATTTTATGTAATATAGTTTGGATATGCATGAGTTTATTTAGGAAGTGATAATGCATATCTTTTAGAAGTTTTAGAATATACGTTTCTTGGGAAACGGTTTAGGGTTCCTTGTGTATAAAAGGAACACACGATTATGTATTGAATAATGTTTTAGAAAACACTTTTATTATTATTAAAAAGATCCATAGAGGATCAAGAGTTCTTAGTATTACACTTGTATTTGTTTCCGCTTTAAAATACAAGTTACAGAGATTGTCTATTAGTGTGTTATTGATTACAGTGACATAACTAACGATTCTAGAGTGCTCAAGAAGATCTATCAAGGTCTTATAGTTCAACAAGTGGTATCAGAGCCTCGAGAGAGTCTCTGTCATACTAAGAAACACAAATCTTACACCTTAAGAATCCAAACAAATCAACAAACATGCCTGGATCTGATGATGAAGTTGATACAACCCAAAACCTTAACACCACTTCTCTTCAACAACTCAACCTCTCCAACAGTAATGCTAAGTTTCCATACTTGAAGAATGTTGAAGAATATCATATGTGGTCCATGAAGATGCAGAATTGGATCACAAACATAGATTGGAATCTGTGGGAGGTTGTCAAAAAGGGGAATAACCTGAAGAAGCATGTTACAGATGCTGATGGGGTTGTTACAATTGTAGGTCCCAGAACTACTGAAGAGATTCTGGCTGTGCAAAGGGAGAGTAAAGTAAGAACAATTCTGCTCCAAGCTATACCGGATGACCACATGGGTGACTTCCACTTTATGGAGGATGCCAAGGACATTTGGATGGCTATAAAAGCTAGATTTGGTGGGAATGATGAATCCAGAAGGTTGCAGAAGTCTATGCTGAAGCAAAAGTTCCAAGAGTTTCAGATATCTGAAGAAGAGGGAATTCATAAAGGCTATGACAGGTTTCATCGGATCTTAAGTCAACTTAATCAGTTGAAGGCTAGACCTGACAATGAGGACTGCAATGCTATGTTTCTGAGATCTTTGCCGCCCTCTTGGTTACAAGTCTGTATTGCTCTCAAGACCAAAAGTGGGTTGGACATGATGTCCTTTGATGACCTCTACAATAGGCTTAAATCACTTGAGCCTGATGTTAGAAGTCCCATTCGTCCATCCACTCATTCTGCATTTGTTGGTGCCTCTACAAAACCTGTGCATCAAGCCTCAAGCTCTTATTCATCAGGAGCATCTTCTCAAACTCATACTCAATCTGCTCCTAAATCAAAATCCAGTAGTGTGTTGGATGATATTGTTCATTCATTTGTGGTTGAATATGAACATCAGCAGTTTCTTGCTTATGAGGATTTTGAACAGGTGGATCCATTGGAGATGGAAGAGATGCACTTAAAATGGCAGCTTGCAATGATCTCCATGAACATTAAGAGGTTTGAAACCAAGTCTGGAAGGAAGTTTGGTTTTAATGGAAGAGAGGCAGCAAGGTTTGATAGAAGGAAGGTTAAATGCTACACTTGTGGTCAAGTGGGACATTTTTCAAGAGAATGCAAGGAGAGAAAGTCTGGAGATGAAGTTAGATATGGCTCTTATCCAGTGCAAGCAGGGACTACTAAGGCTGCACCTTCAAAGGCTATGGTGACTCTTGATCACCAAATTGATTGGGCTGAACATGAACCTGCTGGAGAGGAAGCATCAACCTCTTCACAAGTGAATCTGCTGGCATACTCACCTTCAGAGGACAAGAAGGAGCAAGTCTCCTTGATGGGAATCTCTCAGGTACACAACTGTATGTTTGGATGTAGTGTAAGATACAATGAGCTTAAACAAGAATTTGATGAATTGAAACCAAAGTACAATGAGTGTTATGTAGAGGTAGAGTCTTATAAAATGGCTTTAAAAACTGTAGAGAAACAAAATGTCTGGTTTCAAAAGAATCAAGTTAAATATGATGAAAAAATAAGAGTTCTAGAAAGTGATTTAGAAGTTGCTAAGATAGACTTAAGACGTACTGAAAAGGAGAAGTCTGATCTAGAAAAAGAAAAACAAGAATTACAAGCTAAGTTAGACAAAGAAATAGCTAGAAATAAACAATGGTTAATATCAGGTGATAATCTAGCTAGAGAACTTTATGGTAGTCAGGCTGTGAACTCTAAAATAGGTTTGGGATTTAAAAAATATGTTGGTTTAGAAGCTAAGAATGACTTAGGTAAATCAACACCAGCAGGGTTAGCTCACTTTGTCAAAGAAGGTAAATTACATGTTGTCCCTGGACCTATAAGAGGGGAACATATGCCTATCGACCTGTCTATACCTAGTGACTTTGATGGATCACACCATCTCTATGGCAAAAAGTCAACTGACTTGCCAGACCCTATTATGAAATCTACTGACTTTGTCTCTTGTTGTGACAGTGACAAGTCTTCTGATGAAGGGTCTACCTCATTTGCCAGCTGTGATTCAAGTGAGAAGTCTGACCTGCCCAAGACCACTCCCAAGACCACACCAAAGACATCACCCAAGACTCCCCACAAGCCTTCTAGAGTTGCTACTGATAACAAGACAGTTTCTACTGAAGACTTGTTTTTAAATTCTTTGCAAAATAATACTTTTGGTTATGTTAAAAACAATTCTGTTTATCATGGTGGTTTGAATACTTTTTCATGTTATGAAACTTCCTTTGGTTTGAATAAATCTTCTAAGAAGAAGAAATGTTTTGTGTGTGGAAGTAAATCTCATTTGATTAAGGATTGTACATTTCATGAGCAAAGAATGGGTGAATGTGTTAGTCATAGGAAACCTAGGAAAATGTGGAAGAATGTTAGTGAAATACCCTCCTTTGTTCCACATCAGCAGAAATCCAATTCTGCTGAACCTCATTCTTCATGGAGAAGAACCAGTACTAGACCATATGTTCGACCCACTAGTTCTTTCTTTTCTAATGGTTATTGGCCTAATCACTTTGACTCAACGTATTATGGTGGTGGGTATTGTAATACTGCTGTGAAGCCCTCAGCAGGTTGTTCTTGGACAAAGAAGGGACCTAATATGCATTACAGGCCCAAGAATAATGGTGGATCTAAAACATCTACATGGCCTATTACTAATGATCCACAAGGCAGGCTCAAGTCAGCAATGACTTGAGTCTCCAAAGTGTACTAACTTTTGTATATTTTTGTTGTTGTTGTAGGATCATCCTTTGAAAAGTACTGAGGTAGGTATTTTTTATAGTGGTTGTTCTAGAAGTATGTCAGGGAACAAGGACAAGATGCATGACTTTGTGCCCATAGAAGGAGGAGGCACTGTAACTTTTGGTGGTGGAGATGGCAAAATTACAGGGAAAGGAACTATTAAGACACCCTTGTTAGATTTTGAAAATGTTTATTATGTGAAGGAACTGGAGCATTTTAATCTATTCTCTGTATCACAAATTTGTGACACTAAGAATAAGGTTTTCTTCTCTGAAGATGAGTGTCTTGTACTTTCCAAGGACTTCAAACTTCCAGAAGATAAAACTGTTTTGCTGAGAGTTCCTAGAACCTTCAACTTGTACACATTCAATCTGAATGATGTCAAGCCTGAAGGTGATCTAACATGTTTGGTGGCCAAAGCTTCCCTGGATGAATCTACCAAATGGCATAGGAGAATGGCTCATGTGAACTACAAGACTATCAACAAGTTGTCTAAACTTGGTCTTGTTCAGGGCCTTCCTTCTAAACTCTTCACCAATGAACACAATTGTATTGCTTGCAACAAGGGAAAGCAACACAGAGCCTCTTACAAAGCCATCAAAGCTGTGAGCACCATTTCAGAACCTCTTCAGTTGCTGCACATGGATCTATTTGGTCCAACTCCTATCAGAAGTATTGATCACAAGTACTTCTGCCTGGTTATCACAGATGATTTTAGCAGGTTTTGCTGGGTATTCTTTCTAAAAACTAAAGATGAAACAACTCCTATTTTGAAAGAATTCATCATTTTAATTGAAAACCAGCTTAATAAAAAGGTTAAAGGAATTAGGTGTGACAATGGGACAGAATTCAAAAATGTTGTTTTCATAGAATTCCGTAAGTCTAAGGGGATTAGAAGGGACTATAGTACTCCAAGGACCCCACAACAAAATGGGGTTGTTGAAAGGAAAAATAGAACCCTCATTGAGGCAACAAGATCAATGCTTGCAGACTCCAAATTACCCACAATGTTTTGGACTGAAGCAGTAAGTACTGCTTGCTATGTTCTGAACAGGGTATCCATCACTAGACACCATGTCAAGACACCTTATGAACTTCTCACTGGGAAAGTTCCAGACATACATTACCTTAAGCCTTTTGGATGCAAAGTGACCATTTTAAATACTGCTGATATACTGGGTAAGTTTGATGGGAAAGCTGATGAGGGATATATAGTTGGTTATTTAGCTCATAGCAAGGCCTATAGGGTTTATAATCTGAATGCCAAAAGGATAGAAGAGACCCTTAATCTTAGATTTCTTGAAGATCAGCCTAATACTCAGGGACAAAGCCATTCTTGGTATTTTGACCTAGATTATTTGACTAACTATTTGGGTTATACTAGACATGCTTCTAATCCTAATGCAGGTACCAAAGATCCAAACTCTAACCCTGCAGGTTCCATGTATGATGACTCAGACTGTGAATCTGAGCCAGAAGAACATACCATTGTTGTACCATCTTTTCCACCTAACCATTTTGTTGGTAATCACTCTGCTGCTGAACAAGATGATGAGTCACATTATGCAGAGGATCTTGCAAGACTGCAGAAGCAAGAACATGCTGCTACTAAGGAAGCTCAGAAACTCAATGAAAAGGTTACACAAGAGACTGAAGCTATCCTACATCAATCAGCACAAGCAGTCAGTGGAAACAAGGATACTGCTGACGATTTTGCTGAAGGCACACCTATTCCCACGAATGTGGTCAAAGCTGCTGATGCTAATGATGCCCATTCTCCCCTTTCTACTGAAGTGTCTGCAGACTTTGAGAAGCCCTTTACAAGATTTCCAAGTCCTTCTGATCTTGGGAATTATCAGCCAAAGCCTGGCCTATTTCACTCAGCTTCTTATGATACTGAGTTTGGGCCTACAGTCAACAACCTTGATGCCACAATTGATGTTCACCCTACAGCACCTAAAAGGATTCATAATGCTCATCCCCTATCAAAGATTATTGGAGATCCTAAAGATCCTGTTAGAACTAGAAGCACTGTAAAGAATACAAAATATGGTGAAGTTGCTTTCATCTCTTATGTCTACAATCAAAAGAGGAACAATCACACAGACTTCAAACATTGTCTGTTTGCATGCTTTCTTTCTCAGATTGAGCCAACTAGTGTTCCCTAAGCACTGGCTGATTCAAGCTGGCTTGAAGCAATGCAAGATGAGATGCTGCAATTTAAGAATCAGAAGGTTTGGATATTGGTTCCTCTTCCTGATGGTAAATATGCCATTGGGACAAAATGGATTTTGAAGAATAAAAGAGATGCAAGGGGGATTGTGGTGAAGAACAAAGCTAGACTGGTGGCTCAAGGGTTTAGACAAGAGGAAGGCATTGACTATGATGAAGTCTTTACACCAGTGGCCAGAGTTGAAGCAATTCGGATATTTTTGGCCTATGCCTCTTATATGGGCTTTATGGTTTATCAGATGGATGTTAAAGGTGCTTTCTTGTATGGTGAGATTGAAGAGGAGGTTTATGTGACTCAACCCAAGGGATTTGAAGACCCTGATCAACCTGAGTATGTGTACAAGGTTGTCAAAGCTCTCTATGGACTTCATCAAGCTCCCCGAGCTTGGTATGCTAGACTTTCCACATTTCTGCTGAAGAATGGCTACAGAAGAGGTGCCATTGACAAGACTTTATTCCTCAAGAAAGATTCTAGGGATATTATTCTTGTGCAGGTGTATGTGGATGATATTATCTTTGGTTCAACCAAAGAAGCATGGTGTAGAGAGTTTGAGGATCTGATGAAGGGAGAATTTCAAATGAGTGCCATGGGAGAACTCACTTTCTTTTTGGGTTTAAAAGTTCAGCAGAAACCTGATGGTATTTTCATACATCAGGAGAAATATGTAAAAGATATGTTGTCCAAGTTTGCTATGGAGAATGTCAGGACTGCCACTACTCCCTATGAGGCTCCCAAACCAAAGAACAATCTTGATCCTGATCTCCCTGTGAATGTTCATTTATACAGTTCAATGATTGGTTCTTTGATGTATTTGACTGCCTCAAGACCTGATATTACATTTGCTGTGAGTGCCTGCTCAAGGCACCAAGTCACTCCACTTACCTCTCACTTGAAAGCTGTCAAAAAGATTTTTAAGTACCTAAAAGGCCAACCCAAATTAGGTCTTTGGTATCCCAAAGAGTCTCCATTTCAGCTAGCAGCTTATAGTGATAGTGACTATGCTGGTGCAAATTTGGATAGAAGATCCACAACTGGAGGTTGCCAATTCCTTGGAAGAAGACTGATTTCTTGGCAATGCAAGAAACAGACCATTGTTGCTACCTCTACTACTGAAGCAGAGTATGTTGCTGCTGCCAATTGTTGTGGACAGGTTCTATGGATTCAGAATCAATTGCTGGATTATGGGTATAACTTTATGAATACTACCATTTTCATTGACAATCAAAGTACAATTTGTATTGTTAAAAATCCAGTTTTTCATAATAGAACCAAACATATTGAAATCAGGCACCACTTTATAAGGGATGCTTATGAGAAACATTTGGTTAAAGTGGTAAAAATTCACACAGATGAGAATGTGGCAGATTTGTTAACCAAAGCATTTGATGGACCAAGGTTTCAATATTTAGTGGTCCATATTGGAATGCTTAACCCTTAACTGCAAAGTTTAAGGGGATGCATAAGCCTCAGGGGAGGCATATGCCTTAGGGGAGGATAATGAGTGTAAACTTTGTAGATTTGTATAAGTTGTATAATTTCTGAGTTTTAACACTAACCCACTAATAGTTTTGCAAGTTGTTTGGTGTATTTGCATGTTTTATGTCTGTTTTGCAGATGTTCTGAGATTGTAACTTGTATGTTAAAGTCACCAAAAGCTGAAGTCAAAGGAATGAGGTCAAAAGTGCTGAACATGATTTCTACTGATGAATTTATTATGCTGAAGGTCTTACACAGTTGATTAATTAAGAAGATCTTTTCATTCATTCAAAGAAACAAGTTACAGCTTACATTCAAGTTCCAACTGAATTACAATGACCATTCCTAAACATTTGGCTAATTAAGTACTACTAGCTTCTATCACTTATTACAAAATACTTGAGGCTATGACAAGTACAATGATGAAGCTGAAGATGAAAATGGAAAAAGAAGAGAAGGAAGACTGTGAAGATGCTCAAGTACCAAAGTCAAGAAAATACTCAAGAACTTTGGTCCATGGCAACATTCATCAATCATCTACTTCAGCTTCTCCTTTCCCTTACGTATGATCTCAACCTTCTTGCTCTGTCCAATATGTTCTTGATGAGGAAGACCAGGTCCTAGAGCAGGAAGATCCAACACCAAATTTTGTGATGTTGGAAGAGATGGATCCCTCTTACTTGATCTTGGTTGGGATCTCTCTGGTGTGGAAGGAGGAAAAAAGGTTGGATCTTCATTTTCCTCCTCTGAGGAGTCTTCATCAGAGGTATAGATGAAGGGAGAGACAAGATCTCTCTCAGCAGGAATGGGTACATGGCTTGATTCACCCTTCCTATGAGCTTTCCATTGTCTTTCTTGTGCATCCCATCGTTTCTCCAGTTCTCTTTCATAGTCGGAATCATCAAGCTCCTATGGATATGGTGGTAAATCTTCTTCTGATGATGAAGCAGAGGAATTGTGATATGAGGTTTCTGGGTTTGATGACATGATTTTGGTGGTGAATTGGGTTTAATTGGGAAATTAGGGTTTGAAAGATGATTTGGGGTGAATTGGTGACTGAGATGTGATTTGGGGGTGATTAAATAAGTCAAGTTTAGGCGTTACGATAATTAATGCGAGTTGGGTGGCACAGTAAAACCAAGATATTGACCGAAGATATTTTTACTTTTGGTTGGTTTCTGCTAATGTTGACCATTCTTCAGCAGATTTGACTTTCATTTCTGCTGAAGGGTAAATTTTCAAATTGGAAGTTTTTGAATTACACGTCAGACTTGGTCAATAATTAGTTCCGATAATTTTGACCACGATTGGGGAACTTCCAAATTTAACCCACTTTGCATATCTCTTCCTAAACAAAATTATTCGCTTATCACTCCACATAAACCCATTATTCTCTGTGTAATTCATAACCGTCTCACGCAAGTTCATTCAAATGGCACAACTTGAATTGAAAGGCGATCATAACAAGTATGCTATTCTGAAAAAGGCTAAGGGACATGAAGAATTCGATTTAATGGTGGAGTTTCTACAAAGGTAGAAGATTCATTATGCTCTGACACATAGTCCCAATTTGGTGTGTGAATCATTGGTGAAGCAATTTTGGGCATCTGCTACTAAGAGATCTGACACAGAGATTGTGGCTGAGATTGATGGTGTAGAGTATGTGGTGACAAAAGGTTTGATTAGGACAAAGCTTCAGTTGGATGATGAGAATGGCGTGTATCATTCTAACACTGCAGAGATTCTTGCTAGGCTAAGGGAAGCTGGATATCAAAGTACTGATACATCCAAGTGGCACAAGAATCAATTTTGTCCTAAGTGGAGGTATTTGGTGCATCTGTTGCTTCAATGTATAAGCAATAAATGTGGTGGATGGAATCAATTCTCTCTGCAATTGGGTTGTGGTATTGTTTGTCTTTCTAAGGGTCTAACTTATAATTTTTCTAAGTTTATCTTTGATAATATGCTAGAAAATATTGATAAACAACAGCATAAGTTTTTGATGTACCCTAGATTCTTACAAATAATTCTAGACATAACCACTGTAGATAGAACCCATGTGCCTATTAAAAGTTTTGGTTCTAATGGGGAACATCACCCTATGTTAGAAGATATGTTGCCACATGGCAATGACAATGTAGTTGAGAGTGATGATGCTGGTAATGTGCCTGCTCCTAATACTGCTGATGATGGTAATCCATCGTCTTCTGGTGTTGCTGCTGATGGTAATCCTTCAGTAGTAATGGAGGAAGAGCCAGCTACAACTGCTGAACCATTACCTGATTCTACTGACTTACCACCACCTACCCCTGTACATATGTCACCTAGTCCTACCATTTCACCAGCTCAGGCTGCTCTAGCTGAGCAAATTCATGAGTTTGAAGATAACTTTCAGACTCTTGAACCTGAGATCACTAGACTGCATACACCTAGCCCTATGAGAGAGCCAATTAATGAAGGCTTTCCTAATGTTGTACATGAGTCTGTTTCTCCAGCTAGGTTCAATGAAGCTCCACTTACCAATGAGCAATCAGTTGGTAGAGCAGAGGACCCTATTACTCTCACTTTTGTATATGATTCAATTAGCAGGTACATGAAAATGACTGAAGATCTCCAAAAAGAGCTTGCTGATACCAAGACTACTCTTGGTAATGAAATTGAAAAGTTGAAAAGTAAGGTTCAAGAATTGGAGGCACAGCTGAATCAGCAGAAGCAAAGTAAGGATGGAGTGGATACTACTAAAGTTGCTCAGGAGGCAAATTTGGATTCTCTTGAGATTCTAGCTGAAGTTGCTAGACAGTCTCATGTTGTTCCTTCTAAAGCTGCTGAAGTACCTAAATCTAAACCAAAAATTTTATACGGCAGAAGAAGAAGTACAAGACAGTATTTGTCAAGGAAAGCTGCTGAATCTTCCAAAATGTCTAGTGGTGATGATGATGTGCTCATGACTGAAGCTACTGATATACTTCAGGAGAAACAATCACCAAGTGGTGTTGCTGCTGACAAATCTGCTGATAAAGGGAATACATCAGGAGAAGCATTCTTTGTAGCAGGGAAAGAATATTTGAATTCCCCTGTTCATCATTCATCTGAGAATCAACAAGTTTCTCCTGAGAGAGAGGTTCAAGAAGTACTTGATGAACCAATGGAAGATTTGAATGTTCCTCATGATGATATTGCTGAAGGAATAGATGTGGATTTGGATGAGCTTGTCACAGCTGAAGACAGAGCTGCACAAGAAAACCTCTTCCAAGTATGGGAAGATTATAAGAAGAGTGCTAATATGGCTGAGGAACAGCAAGCCAAGATTGATGCAGCATATGAGTCTGTAACTCAAAGATATGTTTCTACTTTGCCTATTGAAAGACAAAGAGAATTGGATGCAGCTGTTCAAGAGTTTGATGAGTCAGATTGGCAGCAGATTGAAAAACAAGTGCTTGATAATTCTGATTTAGCTACAGACATCTTTGGTAAGAGAGTGAAAAAGCAAGACTAGGCTTCTGAAATTGTGAAAGTAATGAAGTTGAGGAAGAAGGTAGCAGATGAGTTAAAAGCCAAAGCTAAGAGAGATAAACCTATGACTCAAGTACAGCAGAAGGATTATATGAGACAATATGTGAAAAGCCAAAGCAGTTCTTTGTATAATAATGCTTGGTCTAAGAAACAAGTGTGGGCACTTCCATTTGATAAACTGGTTGAGATTTATAACAGAATCAAGGCTAGAAATGACAAAGTTGGAATGGGTGCTTCTAAGAATATTCCTTTACCTGATATTTCTGCTGATGTACCACATGTTGCTGCTTCATCTTATGTGGATAATGGAAAATCTAAAGTGCTAGCAGAAGATCCTCCATCTAGAAAGAGAACCAGAAGACAACTGGAGCAGGAAAGATTGGGTGAAGAGGCTTCTAAGAGGTTAGATGAGGAACAAAAAGCTGAACTTGCAAGATTTCATGAGCTGAAGGTAAGAGAAGTTGAACTTCAAGCTGCTAGAAACAAACAGATAAGGAAGGCTATGGATGAACAATATGCATCTGCTGCACTTGAATCTTCTCAGGATTCTACTGATGAACAATTGGATACTCCATCAGTGGAAACTGATGCTGTAGAAGGTGATTCTGCTAAAGCTGATGTTCATGTTGCTATTTATGTTCCTGGAAGAAGAGGTAAGAGAATGGCTAAAGTCAGAACTTCATATTCAAAACAAAGTCTAATCAATGTGAATGCTTCTGATACTTCATTTATAAGAGAAGGATCCCCTGATGATTGGCCTGAGGGAACTAGAGATGTTTTGGTTCACTAGGAGTTAAGTAAAAATGGTCAAGTTAATACCACTTACAGATTGGATAAAACTTTCATATCCTTTACATTTCTTCAACAGATTCTACATCTTGTGGATCATCAGGATTTGGTCACTCTATATGAGTTGGTTCTTAAGTATTATGCAACTCATACTCCTGAAGGGTCTGGATTGTATTTGTTGGGTGATCTAAAAGTGTTGTTTGATTCTTCTACTCCCACTGGTGCAAGCTATGATATATGGAAGAACAATCAGAGATGGAAAGTTCAGAGTTGGAAGTTCTATCCTATGCCTTATGTTCATGTTTTGGAAACTACAACTGGTCTAAGGCTTATTATGGATCTTACCAAAAGATATCCTCTGAAAGTGTCTTTGATGGAGAAAATGCTACAACAAAAGTTGGAGATTCCTCCTGATCCAGTTGGGAATGCAAGGTTGTTTGTTGAATCTTTGGTGAAGGTCTTCAAACAAAGGATTAAGACTTCTAGAGCAGCTTCTGTTTAGGGATATCATGTTGTATATTTGTTTTATTTTCTTATTAGTAAAAAAAAAAAAAAAAAAAAAAAAAAAAAAAAAAAAAAAAAAAAAAAAAAAAAAACTAACATTTTGTTGTATGGTATTGTATCTATTGTATGCAGGTTTGGTTATCAACTTACCTGATGTTGACTGTTCCATCACAAAGTTGGCTAGTCCAAAGGGTACAGCTTTGGTAAAGACATATCAAATCTGTTGATAGCTGTAATGGTTTGCTCAAAACCATAGGGTTTTCAACTCACCCATGCTTGATTGCTGAGTAGTTGAAATGGTTGTCAATTGACCATGGATTTTTCCTTTATGGATTCTGAATAATTGGCTAGCCCACATGTATATGGCTTGTGGTAAAGGCAGTGGAAAACCATATTTGGTAATCAGTTAACCAAGATGATTTTCATCAAAATAATTGGCTAGTCCTGAGCAAACGGCTACAGGTAAAGACATCTCAAATCCGTTTATAGCTGATGATTTGCTAAAAATCATGTGGTTATCAGTGTACCTTAGAACACTTGGCTACTCCAGTAGTGATGGCTATTGGTAAATAGACATCAAATCCATTATTTTCAATGATTCACCTCTCACAGGATTTAACACACCTGGAAGTGATGAGAATAGTATGAAACTAATTTGTTTTGATGTACATTAAGTCATTTGTTGCTGCAAAGAATGGACCTTTCAAGTATTTGCTGATCATAGAGATTCTGCTGAAGATGATTCTTTGCTGGTGCTATCTACTTACAATCCTCTTGGAATGTTATTTCGAAGATCTATCAAGAATCTTGAACTTAACTAGGTCAAATTCAAGATTAGGGGAGGATTGTTGGGAATTCTGTTAAGTAAGAATTCTGCTGACTGTTTCTGCTGAAGGTTACTGCTGAAGAGCTGGTTCCTGCTGAAGCAGTGTATCTGCTGAAGACTAGTTTCAGCATTATTAGTTTCTGCGGATATAGTATTTCCGTATTTTATGTAATATAGTTTGGATATGCATGAGTTTATTTAGGAAGTGATAATGCATATCTTTTAGAAGTTTTAGAATATACGTTTCTTGGGAAATGGTTTAGGGTTCCTTGTGTATAAAAGGAACACACGATTATGTATTGAATAATGTTTTAGAAAACACTTTTATTATTATTAAAAAGATCCATAGAGGATCAAGAGTTCTTAGTATTACACTTGTATTTGTTTCCGCTTTAAAATACAAGTTACAGAGATTGTCTATTAGTGTGTTATTGATTACAGTGACATAACTAACGATTCTAGAGTGCTCAAGAAGATCTATCAAGGTCTTATAGTTCAACACGCTTCCTGAGCGGCAAAAGTGAAGTAGGTGTAGAAGTAGTAGTGGGCATAGCTGGTGGTGTAGGTAATGTAGGAACAGTAGGAATCCTAAAAGTAGAGGTAACAGTGCGTACACTCTTTCTAGCACCTATGGTTGTCTTTCTACGAGGAAACATAAGTGTCGGTTCTGGGGAAATAGAAGTGGTAGGAGATGATATATCTGTAGGTGCACGTGTAACATCTAGTGGTGCAATGGGAAAAATATGAGGAGTAGGAGCAACCTCGTCCTCCTCGAAAGGCTCAGTATCCTCACCTGATGCCAAAAGTGGCAAGACAGGTACTGGAGGAATGGGTGGTAAAACAGCAATGGAAGACATAGCGTCCTCAATGTCAGTGTCTGAGGAAAGTGTAATCAAGTTCGGATCTGAAGACATGTTTCTGTGATAATCAAGGTGAAATGAAATGAAATAAATAATTCGTGTAATGAAATCACCTAAAACAATAAATATGCACTTATGAATGATGAGATGCTATGATGATGAGATTATAGTCTATGGTCTAAGATACATCCTAGTTCGCTATAACCTTAGCTCTGATGCCAATCTGTCACACCCCCAAAATACCTGAATGGCAGCGGAATGGAATACCTGGGGGTGACTGTCATAGCACCACAGTTACAGTTATATTGAACGACCTAAAGTGTCGTTTTGAAAATACATCGTTTGATTTATTTAAAAACATTCAGAGTTACAAAGCATAGGTCCCAAAGTCTTGAAAAGTTTAAGGAAATAAGTTTAGTACAATCAAACGATAATATATAAGTGCATGAAAATCCAAAATGAGACGCGTCATCCTTGCTACTCACTCAAATGACTCCATGCATGCCATGAGGGATAAACCTTAGTTACCTGAAAATACATTGCTAAAACGGTCAACATAAAGTTGGTGATAAATCATAGGTTTATAAGTTAAATCGGATGTACATTAGCCATAAGTAAAGTAAAGTGACAAAATGTCATAAATAAAGCTACATTGGCTCTTAAGCTCATGACCCCGAAGCTATACATAGTTACTTGGCCCCAAATGAGTGTTTACCAGACACTCTAATATAAATTAGACATGAAATGCATCTGTAATTCCATTGGAGCAACCCAAACACGGATGAAGGAGTCACCCTCAATAGATCTATTCACTAACTCTCGCTTGTAGATTAATTAACGGTCCATGATAATAAAGGGGACTTGTCATGACGTGGTAATAAGGCAACTTAACCAATGTAAGGAATTTAATACTTTGGCACGTACAAAAATAAGTGATGCAATGTATTCTCCCCCGTGGGATTTGAAATCAAATATTGAATTAAAAACGGGGCTATGAAAACTCACCTCGAAGTGATGATACTATGCGATGAAATGATAGGGACAACAAGGAAGGAATATCAACCGCAACCTAAGATGAATGATAATGATCTACTTTAGATCATGAAATGATGTAATGAATGTACATGCACATGATACCTATACCACTCATAACTTGAAAATACTAGTTATTGTCAAAGTAAAATATTTTCCATACTTAGGAAAAATATGTCTAACTAGATTTATAAAAACTAGTCGTAATATATCGTATATAAAACGTTAGTGTTATATTCATCGCCTTGAAAACCTTGAAATAACGTCTAGTAGTCGTATAAATAAGCTTGTGGTCATATGTACTTCATTTGTGAAGATTTTAGCTCTTGAACAATATATCTAGAAAATATAGTATTTAGTACGTAGTTTATTATTTCTATTAGTGACTACTAATATATATATATAGTTTTGACGATTTTGAAACGTATTGTCGTTATAAGTTCATTTTCATCATTCTTTATATCCACGGATTCGTCTTAGTATGTACTAATATATTTTTGATAGCTCGGCTTCTCTAGGTTATGTCTAACGCCTCGGTTTGTCCGACGAAAATCGTCCAACAGCATGAATATTTTCAAAAAAATAGTTTTCGTCGTTAAACTTGCAAAAATCATATATCCTTCGTTATAAACTCGTTTTAATCCGTTCTTTCGCCAAAAGTTTCGTTTTTGAAAGTAGTTTCTAAATCTTTGGTTAAAAATTTCCCCTGAGTTCCTGAGTTTTCGGGGCTTGGCATTTTGGGACAGTAGGTTCCTAGAGAGGTTCTAAACTCGTTTCTAATGTTCTAAACTAGTTTCTAATCCACCCAAATCAATTCCAATCACCACAAATCTAGTCTATTCCTACCATACACCTTCTTAAGGTGTCATGGGTTCTTAAACAACATCAATCAAGTGGATCTAGCAAGGGTTTCCATTTCTAGGGTTTCAAAGTTATAAATATACAAAAATGAGTGGTATAAACTAACATATGCATGTAATATTGTATAAAAATCATATGATCATGAAAATAACTTGAAGAAATTATGAAAAAGAGTTTGACAACTTACTTTGAAAGATTATGGAGCTTGGATGAGTAAAAACCTAATAAACCTTGAGTTTTTATTTCAAAACTCTAACAAGGATCACCAAATGAACTTAAATATAACTTGATCTTGGAAAAATGGTTGATTTTGTTCTTGGTTTGGTTTTGGCCATGGGTTATGATAGGAGAGGAAGAGAGAAAAGTGTGATATTTTGCTCTTGGATTTTAATGAGTATATGATAAGAATACTAGATACTTACTAGGGATTTTTAGAAAGGTTAAAAGTAATCAATGCTAGGGGGTGGGGGGGTTGGCCGGCTATACAAGAAAGAAAAAAAGGCAAAAGCAACTTTGATTTAATTAGAATGTGTAGTGGAGTATGTGTAGTTTAAATGTAGTATTAGTTAGTTTAGTTATAATCGGGTACCGGGTTTACTAAAAATAAATTTTAACGAAGTTAACCGGGACGTAATAAAGTTATAAAAATAATAAAAATATGTTGGGTACAAAAATTGAGCATTTGGATAATTATTATTTAGTTTTCACGAAAACCGTCGTAATTATATTAAACTTACGATGTAAATTAAATAAATTTCCAAAATACCGGGTAAATGAATTTTATAATCTTTATGATATTGTAAGGGGTCTAAAAATATATCGGGGCCATTGTGAAAATTTTTAGATATGTTAGTTATATTTATTAATCGCGTGTTAACGTTTATTTAAAATTAAATATACGTAAAACGTTAAATATATCAAAAATATTAATATGAATATCCTACGAGTTGTATAGTATGCAAATGCTATTATGATGATATGTAGACTATTTCCAGTCCATATGAAATGTCCCTACTGATAATGCATGAATTCGCACCTGAACCAATTCGGTTACGCGAATTTAAATACCCGTAAACTAAATTTACGATAAAATGAGCAATGTACATGAATAGTATCTTATTTCCGGGAATGAATAGTGTTTCGTGAATAGTAAAATTTTTGAATGCTTCTCAGAATATCAAACTGACCTCAAAGATGATGAATAGTGTTTTGATGAATAGTGATTTATGAATAGTAAATTGTCGAAGTTTGGAAAATGACCTGAAATGGTGAGTTGTGACATTGCTAAGCCAAGATTCGACTCGAATTAAGCTAATAAAAAACTAACAAAAACATAAAATAAACCTAAAAGGAAACGGGATGGTAGTCCGTATATTTTTTTCTTTTTCTTGATTTTTCGATTTTTTTATTTTTTTTATTATTTTTTTTTTTTTGCATACACTCTTGCCCTACCATTAAAAATAATACATCATAGGGGATTTACATTCCTCTTACACTTGAACTTTTACATACTTTACAATCAACTATTCTAATTACTCGAATCAAGATAATCAAAACATTTGGAGTACTTTTTAAGATTAACGTACATATGGGGGTAATATATGATGTTCTTCCCCAATACTCCATAACACTAATACTTTACCCATGAGTCCCAATCGTCCCAAACAATATATACAAGATATGACTCGACTTAGCAACCATGTAATCAATTAGATAATTAACTAAGGGTTTAAACATATAACAATAATGCACTAGAGATGAGTACATACAAGGAAGGCTAAGGCGATTTGGGTGTACATTTTGGGGTGGATTGTTAACAAATTCTTCCTTTAAGTACAATGCTTAAAGTTAGAAACGAAAAGATAGGCTCGGAGGGGTGTACTAGGGGTATCGTGTACTAAAAATGAGAAAGGTGTGGGAAAATTAATTGACTTTGCTAGTCAAGTAATTATGACTTCATTGGTCAAGTAATTATGATACGGGTTTAACACAAGGGTTATCCTAATGCCTCTTATCATGTAGTAAATCCTAACTACACGAATGTAGTCTCACTAGCGGTCTCGGGATGCATCACTAACGCAAGTTCTAGAATCTAAGTACTACCGGTACACTCATAAGCATCTATTCCTAACAAATCTAGGGGCGAACCTCACATATTTGGGGTGGAAAATTTTGAGTGGTACGGTTTTTGTGCTAGTTATACAACTCCTATCCATGAGACGCTCATTAAGGCTAAAGCTTCACTCCTAAATATTGTAAAAAATTTTAAGTTTGGCGCTAAAATTGCCCTAACAAGTATTTCTCTTAGTTTTATTACACACCTACTATTGAACAAACAAAATCAAGTGCAATTGTATTCTCTAAGGTATCATCATTTACCCTCCAGTTACACTTAGGCTGAACATTGTCCCCAATGTTCAATAAAAAGGATGTAAAAGTAATGTAGGTAAAAGAATGAAACAAACACTCCCCCGATTCATTCGGTGTGGATAATGTGATAACATGGTTAAATCTTCCTCCAAGAAATTGAATGTAGAAAGCTTCCCTCTAGAAATATAAATCTTCTTCTTGTCCAATATAACCTGTTAAATCCTGAGAAAACAATCAAGGCAAACCTCGCGTAAAATCGGTGGCAAACTCTATATATATAATAAGGATATAATGCTTGTGGAATGAATGTTTGCAGATTTCCTGGAGTTTATAAAACTAAAGAATTAACAAAAACCTTAAGACTCCGGAAGAAAAACAAAACTTGCAAAAAATTTCAGATTTTTACACCTGACGCCGTCAGAGTGCTCTGACAGAAATCTTATGTTTAGTTTTCGGAAATTTTCTGGAAAAACTTATGCCTTAATTCCTGGAAATCCTGCAAAACATCATTATGACTCGATACAAGCATTTGACTCAAACAAATACTAATATACATGTTCATTTAATATTGTTGTGGTCCATGTCCATTTCCGTTCTTAGAAAAAAAATTTAGATATCCCTTACACTTATCTTTTGCAAAATACCTTCATATGAAGTTAAGACGAAGTTAAACAACAAGGTAAAGCATTTTCACAATTTAATTTTGAAACATGAGCCACAAACAATAAAAATAAAACACGCATACAGAAACAAATAAAATCAAACAAACAAACAATCAAAGCAAATAAAACAAATAAAACTTGGGTTGCCTCCCAAGAAGTGCTTTTCTTTATTTATGGGTCTTGTAGCTAGACTCAAGGTCACGGGCTGTTACGTGACCTCGTCATTGGTCACGGTTTCTAGGTCATCCTCGATCTTGGTTTTGTATTCCGGACCTAGTTGCAAGCATTCCTTGTAGAAAACAAATATTCTATTCATAACATAATTTACTCCTCTATGTCTATCCTCATCATTCCTATAGTAGACTGCTTGCTTGTGTTCCTTTTTGATGTTTGATAACAGACGGAACTGGTCAATCTTATAGGGCATTTGGTAAGCTATCTCATCGTTCTCATCCTTGAACCTAACTATCCCTAGAGATGGATCATAATTCATCTTAGAGGTCTCAACAAATGGCTTTCCGAACACTACTTGACTTAGGCAACCATCGATTACCGGACGAATATCCTCTACAATCACAAAGTCAGTAACGTAAGTGAAGTTTCCTACAAAGACGTGCAATCCTTTTACTCTTCCCACAAAGTTACTCATCCAACCCGTGTTGGGAATCATTCTAAGGCCTAGTTTACCCAATTGTAATGGGTCTTAGTCATAATGTTTATGGGAGATCTAAGATCGATGTAGGCTTTCCACACATGCACATGCCTAATGTTGCATGGTATGTTGATGTTAGAAGGATCACCCGCTTTGATGATTGGTGAACCAAGGACGTATGGTGTTTCGGAGTCATCGAATAAATCCTTATGGTACTCTCGTTCTTCCTTGGTAGGTAACCTATCGAAGTAGTCCCGTACATTTTCTACTTCCTCAACATTCTCTTCCTTTTTATCCTCAACTTCCTTAATCTCATCCTTATCACTTTCTTCCCTATTATTATCGATTGCCTTAATAGTGACTACGTTGACAAAGTGGACGTGTTTAGATGATGAGGGATCCTTAATTTGGGTTCCGCTACTAGTGTCCCTAGTGTCCTTCTTTGGTGTAGTTAGCACTTGGTTGTTGAGGGCTTTCATAAAGTTGTCGATTTTATTGGTCATCTCCGCTTGTTATTGATTGAATTCGGATTCAAACTTAGCTATACGAGCTTCTTGAGATTCCATAAATTTGGACACCAATCCTTCAAGATTATTGGTACTACCATAGTTGTTGGAAGGATTGTTGTTGAAAGTACGGTTAGAAGGTGGACCGCTTGATTGATAACGATTAGGTGGAGTGGAAGAATTGTTTTTGGGCATGTTTTGGTTTTGTTTCCACCTAAGGTTCGGGTGATTTTTCCAAGAAGGGTTGTATGAATCACCGTCAGGGTTTGGCTTGGTTTGAAAGTGTACAACTTGTCTCCCGCTCCATCGGTACGCGAGGATGCATAATCCGCAAAAGCTTGTTCGGGGAGTTCCATGTAATCACGAGTGTCATGGGGACCACTACATAATTCGCATAAAGAAGTGATTTTGCTCACTTGGCTTGAAGGTTTAGGAGCTTCATAGGATTTCATAAGAAACTTGACTTGGTCTTCAAGTTCCATGATCCTACGGTCGGGAGTGCTTGAATTGTTCGAAGGCAAAGATATTGCCTTGACCGTTTTATTCAAATCATGGGGATCATTCCAACTTTCGTTGTCATAGAGAGCAAGATCTTCTATGAGTTCCCATGATTCTTCCGCACTTAGATTACGTAGCTTGCCACCGGCCGCTTGGTCAATGGTTCGCCTTGTGGAAAGATCGATATGGTTATAGAAAATCTGGACTTGGAGCCAAAGATCTATGCCATGATGAGGGACTTTTTGGAGTAAGTCCTTGAAATGAGTCCATGCTTCGTAGAGAGTTTCACCTTGACCTTGTTGGAACATCAAGATGTCATTTCTAAGCTTAGTAGTTCTCCCCGGTTGGAAAAATTGAGCAAGGAAACGAGTGGTGAGATCATCCCAAGAGGTGATGGATCCCGCAGGTAAACGCTCAAGCTATTGACTAGCTTGGTCACGTAGAGAGAATTGGAAGAGACGCAATCGGGTCGTCTCTCGAGTTTCAACATCAAGGTCTATGGAATCTACGATTTTGAGGAAATCCTCGAGATGTTGATTAGGATCTTCGGAACGAAGTCCATGAAATTCACATCCTCTTTGCACCAACCGGATGGTGTCGGATCGCAAGGGAGACACATTGGCTCCTTGAGTGAGCCCAATGGTGTTTCAATAGCCTTGGTGGCTAGGACTGGAGTACTCTCCTAAAGTTCGGGGTCTAGGAGGTTGGTTTGGTTGTGGTGGGTTTTGTGGATGGTTTTGTTGTGGTGGGTTGATGGGGTTAAAGAGATTACCACCTTCCATGATGGTGGATGGCAATGGTTACCGAACAAAGGAAACAAAGAAAAAGATACACTAAAGAAGACCTATAAAAAATAAAAATAAAAATCTTACTAGAAAGGAATCTAGCAAGTGGATCTAATAAAAAGAAATTTCAACCTAGACAATAACTATTCCCCGGGCTGCGGCACCAAAAACTTGATGCGTGGGACTGCGCCCTCGCAAAAGGTTTTACCTCTCAAGGGATCTTGAGAAGCTTCCAATCCCCACTAAGCAGTGTACCTGACCGTTGTAGTATAGTATAGTGGCAAGTACCGGGGGATTGATCATTCAACAAAAAGAATAGTGTTCGCTAGGGTTAAAACTCGATTAAACTAGGTCTAGCAGTGAGGGATGATTTTTTTGTATTGTTATATTTTATGGAAAGCAAGTAAAAATCTCGGGTTTTGGAAGAATGGGCGGAATTAGTTGCTAGTTAACTAACCCAAATAACTACGAATGCAAACAAAATAAAATAAAATGACTCTAAAGTAAATGTGGAGAAAACAATAATAAAAGAAAATGTGTTTACTTAGATTTCACTACTCCTTAGCTATCTTTTACCGGTTGATTAGTTTGTTACAATTGCATGGATGATGGGTTATATTCCTTAATACCATTCGTAGGGCTGTGTACGATCTTCCCTAACTCTGTAAGCTTCTACCTCTTCCTATGTTGAGCCGACTACTAGCTCCTAACATGGCCTCATTAGTAGTTACCTATGCATTAAATATAACCAATTTATCGTAGTACACATCCGATCATGTTTCTTAAGACGTTCAAGCAAGTTACCAATTGGAAGTCTGCCAGTTTTCTTAAGCCTAACATCAAAATCATTCATCCACAACAATTATAAACAAACAACCAACCAATAATCAACATCTAAGTTTCATTACATCTAAGCAAACAAAAAGAAAACCTAGCCTAGCATGTTTAAGTGAAGACAAACATAATATAGAATCAAACAACACATATACATATTGAATGATTATTGGAAAACTTATCTTCAATTAAGCATGGGTGAAACAAGGGTTTGAAACCCTTAAAAATAAGGTAAAATTCGTCTAGGGTTTTTCCTCCCAAAGTTGCACACTAATGAATGAAAAATCAAAAACTATATATAGAGAATTAAGTCTAACGGCATCAAAAGTAAAGTCTTACGCCGTCAACTCGCCGCCATAAATATATTCGTATTGCCTAGATCCAATTTTGACACCGTCATGTGTAAATTCCATCTTGGCCTTCACATGTAATTTTCTCTTGACGACCTTGGTGACGCCGTCACGTGTAATTCCTCCAAAAACTCTCTGGCGTGTCACGTGTAATTATCCACCTCTTTGTCAAAGGGTGACGGCGTCACATGCAAATCCTGACGCTGTTAGGTACTGTTTTCAGCATGAATTGGAGACTTTGTCATGTTCTTCACTTTTTCGCTCCAAAAACGTCCAAAATGCTTCTTTTTCCATATTTCTCCTCAAAAGTACCTAAAATGACAAAAGGAACGATTTAGGGCAATATTTGATCAAATAATCTCGACTTTGGGCTTAAATGACCCCCTAAAAGCGGTACACTTTTCGTCTCATCAACTGCTCTTAGAAATTTTTGTGAAAATTTTACCACTGCTGGTTCACAGTTTCCACTGACAGTGTAAATTTTACCACTGTTAAACTAGCCGTTGCAAGTGTTGTGTCAGTTACTAATTTTTTTAACTAGCCGTTTGAGTAAAATCTTTTAACCAGATTTCTAGGGATATATACAAGGGGATTATCTTTTATTTGTTTAACATATTCTTTCCCAAAGATGATTACTTTCTAAAGATAATTCTTCCTCTACATACTTATCTCAAACCCTAGCAATCCATTCTTCTTATCTCAATTGGCTTGTTGCTTACTCAATTAACATTCTTCTGATCATCTTTTTATCAAAATAATCTATGCCTTCACTAGAGTTTGTTAATGAACACAACCAGGTTGCTTACTTGGAGAAAACAGAGGTCAAGGATGGACCTATTTTTCATGAGATTGTGGATTTTCTCAATGCCTCACACATAAGGTATGCTTTAACTTTAAACCCTACAATCTATGTTTCTCAAATCAAGAAGTTTTGGCAGACTATTACTGTCACAACTATTGAAGATGGAAACACACATTCACGTGTTGATGCTTTAAGTGCAACAGTGGATGGGGTAACCATTAATGTTACTCCTTGAGAAGGCTTCTTCAATTGGATGATCAAAACGGTATCATTACATTACCTAATTCTGAAATTTTCCAAAATATCTCTGCTATGGGGTATGATACATCCAATGGTAAACTCACTATAAAAAGGGATGTTTCTCCCCACAATGGAGATTTTTCATACATACCTTGTTACATTGCTTAAGTCCTAAGAAAACCTCTTATGAACAGTTCAGCACTACCATTGCTTATCCTTTGGTGTGTTTGGCAACAAAAAGGACTTTTAATTTCTCAAAGTTTTTATTCAATAATATGGTTGGTAATGTAACAAGTAATTACAAAATTTTGATGTACCCAAGGTTTATTCAAACAGTTTTAGATGAAAATGAGTTGCTACCTCATAAAAGAATTTACAAGACCCCTTGCCTTAAACCCAAAGTTTTTCAAAATATGAATAAGGCAACAGAGGGTTACAATGGGGTAGTTCAGCTCTTTGTCCACAAATGCTTGAACTAATTGCACAGGTACGGGGTGAAGGTGTAGCAATCCCAGTTGCACCCTAACACACACCCACAATCACCGTTCCATTTATATCTTATACACCCCCAGTTACTCACACATATGAGAGGAGGCCAAAACAGCCAACTCCTCCCATCACAATACTACATGTGTCTTCACCTTTTTTGTGTAGGTACAAGCAGTGGTGGTTTAGGAGTACTTCCTAGTCCAACTAGGGAAGAAACTGAGCCAATGTCCCATGATGCACCTCCCTCAGCAGGTAACACAGCTAGAAGTGCTGAGGGCAGTGGTAACATTTCTGAATTGATGGACAGATGTACCAAATTGGAGGATAAAGTTCAAACCTTAGAAGATGAGCTCAAGCAGACTAAGCTACAATATCAAACTGATCTCTCCAAGCTTCAGGGTCAGATACAAACTATGCAAGAAGAGATCAACTCTCTCAAGAAGATAAGGACTGCTCATCTTGTACTTTCTTCTCCATCCTCAGCTCATGGTGGTGATTCTGAAGCATCAAGTGATGATATGGGTGATTCTCCCAAACAGGGGAGGAAAACAGATGCTAGGACTAAGGGGAGGAAACTGGATTTTGAACAAGGGATAGATGACTTTGAAGGTTTTGATCAGCCAATGAATGAAAGTTTTGAAGGTTTTGATCAACCACTAGATGCACATGTTTCAGATGATCAACAAACAGAAGAGTTGGAACAACAACAACAAATAGAAGAAATGGCTCAAGAGGTTCCAACAGAAATTATTAATTTTGATGATCAGGCTGTACCAGAAGATTTTTTAGATACTGCATCAAGTCAACCAAAGGTTCAAGCAGAATTAAATCCTGCATCAATTTCACAAGCAGTGGACACTGCTTTCTTACAAGAACAAGAAACAACTGATGCAAAGTTTGAGAAAATAAGGAAAGAAAAAGGGAAAGTTCCTTTCATTGAGGAATCAAACGAGAAACCAAGAAAGGTTAAACCAAGAACTCAAGCTCAGATTGATATGGATAATGAATTGGCAAGGAAATATGAAGAAGATGATGTAGCAAGATTCATGGAACAACAAAGAGTCCAAAAGGAGTTCACAGAACTTGAAGAAATTGTTCCCATTCCAAACACAGAAGGTGCTTACCAGCTAACTAATGAAGAGATTGAGCATATGATTGATTCAGACCCTATCATCAAGAAGAAAGCTATTGAGCTTATTGCTGATGAAAGCTCAACAGCATAACAAAGAGCAGCTCAACTAGCTAACTTTATCATGATGAAGAATGATCAGGCTTATGATTCAATGGTGGATTCAATCAAGAAGACTCAGAAGAACTTTGGGTTTAATTTCAAAGACTATATGAACCT
Organism: Artemisia argyi; assembly: GCA_030686995.1. Lineage (NCBI taxonomy): Eukaryota > Viridiplantae > Streptophyta > Magnoliopsida > Asterales > Asteraceae > Artemisia > Artemisia argyi. The sequence continues at coordinate 138,616,529 of CM060677.1, forward strand.
GACATCAATGATAGATTTTGGAAGTTTCAAGCTCATGATCAGGACACACTTTGGAAATTCTATGACTCCTGCAACATTCATCATGTTTCAACACAAGAAGGAGTTGATGTGTTTATGTTTGCTGAAAGAGAATACCAACTCAGAGCTGGTGTTTTGGATGTAATGCTTTCTGCAAGGATCAGGTGCACAGAGAGAACTGAAGTGGTAGATGATTTAGTTCAAAGAATCTACAATTAGTGTAGAAGGGAATCTGCTACTTTGAGGAAATGATAAGTGTTTGGAAGAATCCCCCATCAACTTATAAACTTATTGATTTCAATAGAAATCATAAGTTTAGGGGAGGATTGTTGGGAATTACACTAACAGTTACCACTGTTAAGCAAAGTTGAAGCCACTGCTAAAGAATGCACTAGCAGTGGAAACCCATTACCACTGCTAGTACATAATATTACCACTGCTACAGGATAATTGTTAGGAAACGTGTATTCGATAAGTATAGAAAAGATCTTGTGTATATTCTATCATTCTAGGTTTATATTTATCTTGTAAAGGGCTCCTTGTGTCCTATAAAAGGAGGTCCTAGGTTTATGTTTACACACACGTATTCATTAGCTAAAGCTTCAAGATTGTAATCCTAGTGATAAGCAAAGATCACTCGTATTATTATCTTGAATAATATTGAAGCTAACCGTTTGTTTAATCCTTTGTTCATTATGTCATACATACATACAATTCATACACATCACTTAAACACATCTTCTAAAGTACTTTGTAGTAAATTTCGCATGCTATTAAGTATACACTCAAAGTATCTATCTAACACAAGGTGTGTGTTTAGATCCATCAAAGGAGAGGATTGTTTTCCAAGTTATAAGATTAGAATATATCTAATCCAAATATAATTTGAGGTAATTACACTTAGCACACAAGTTTTTTTCCTCCCTTCCTTTTTACTCTATATGCCGGCTACCCTTAATAAATATGGGCTTCCCATATATGTTTTTGGCTAGTCAATTTAATTAAGTCCATTACTTATTTAAATAAAGGTCTTTAGTTAATTAATGTGGATTAATTAACGGCCGTTAGTTGATTGTGAAATATTTACTAACATAAATAATATATCTACTATAAATATATTAAATATATTATTATTGATGATATCTTGGTGTATATGTGTATAACCCCATACACTCACATATATTCAGCCGTATAATTATTTAATATGATATGAGCATATCCAATATCTCCTACTTGTGAATGCCATAATCACAAATAATTATACAAGCAAATGTTAGCATCAAGCAACACGCCAATGCTCTCACAAATACCTGAGTGTGTTTCGTAAAATGTCTCAGATACCCTGTTAAACTATGGACATGGATCAAAGTCATTCCAGATACCTTGTTAAAGACACTATTGACAATAGCATTAAATTTTGTGTAGCCACTATCAATAGTTTTTCTTCCGAGAGTTTAAACTACTCATATTGTTGAATGAGAAGGTCAATCTTATAATCCTTGACTTGCGAGTTACCTTGATGAATGATTATAAGTGTATGCCAAATCTCCTTGACGGTTTTACACATAAAAACTCACTCATACTCTTTACAAGGTAAAGCATTGTAAAAGTTATCTTGGCTTCATTATTTTTTCAAGCTTATTCTTTTCATCATCCTTTAACTCCAAGAATGGTTTCACAATATCCAACTTTTTCTTCAGATCTTCCATTGTGAAAACAAAGTCACTATTTATAATCACCTCCTACAAGTCAAGATCTTGAGACTTAACATAAGTCTTAAAATGGGTTTCCAAACACAAAAACCCTCGGGTTCTAGCAAAGGTGGTATTTACATAGAGCACCCCTCAACATAGTGTGGAAAACTAGAAGGGGGGTTGAATAGTTTTACGTCAATTTTATTTTTATAAAAACTTTGTTTACAAAATAATCGATTCTAGTTTTATGTGAGATTAATAAACAACACTTGTATAAACTAATATCTTACGAGATGAAATGACAACAATATAAATAACTAAGTAAAGAGATAGAGATGGAAAGATCGCACCACAAGACAAAGGTGTCACACCCCCAAAATACCTGAATGGCAGCGGAATAGAATACCTGAGGGTGTAACGGATCATAGCACACAAGCAAGGAAATATTGAACGACCTAAAGTGTCGTTTATAAAATACATCGTTTGATTCATTCAAAATATTCAAAGTTATAAAACATAGGTCCCAAAAGTTAGAAAAGGTTTAAGGAAACAAGTTTAGTACAATCAAACGATAGTTCAAAGTGCATGAAATCCAAAAGTGACGCGTCATCCTTGATACACAAAGTGACTCCATGCAATGCCATGAGAAATGCCTTAGTTACCTGAGAAATACATTGCGAAAAACGGTCAACATAAAGTTGGTGAATAATCATAGGTTTATAAGTAAAATTTAGTGTATAAATGCCATAAGTAATGCCATGAAATAGGATGTCCGGAAAGTATATACATTGGCTCTTAAGCTCATGACCCCGAAGCTAGACGATACTTGGCCCCAATGAGTGTTTACCAGACACTCTAATAATAAAGACATGAAATGCATTCGTCCCATTTGGAGCAACCCAAACACGAATGGAGGCGTCACCCTCGATAGATCTATCCACTCACTCTCGCTTAGTACTAGAAATTAACAGTCCATGATATAATAAGGGGACTTGTCAAGACGTGGTAAATAGGCAACTTAAGCAATGTATGAATTTTATACTTAGGCATGTACACAAAAATAAGTAATGCAATGTATTCTCCCCCGTGGGATTTGAAATCAAAATATAGAATTAAAACGGGGCTATGAGAACTCACCTCGAAGTGATGGTACAAAGATGGTGCAATGAGGTGAAAGTAGTCGGGACAATGAGGCGCGAGTACTAGCCGCAACCTAAATGAATAACCATGATCTAACTTAGATCAAGCCGTAATGAAATGAATGCACATGCACATGATACTCATACCACTCGTAATTTGGAAATACTAGATATCGTCATAGAAAAATAGTTTCCATATATAGGAGTATATAACTTGTCATATTAACTCGTACGAAAAAGTTAGCGTTATAATCCTTGCATTGAAAACCTTGAAATAAGTCGTTAAGTCGTATAAGTATCCCTTCGGGTCGTACGTATTCGCTTGATAATAAAATAGTCCTTAGTAATATTTTCTAGAAAATATACCATTTAGCGCGTACGTTATTATTTTTATTTGTGTCCATATATATATATATATAGTTTGACGATGTTAGAATGGGTATAACTTTGTCGTTTTAGGCTCGTTTTCCTTGTTCTTTATGTCCACGGATTCGTCTTTGTATATACTAGTATATTTTAGATAACTCGGCTCTTTTAGGTTACGTTTAATGCCTCAAAATACCCGTCGTATTCTGCCAAACAGCAAGCAGTTTTCTAAGAAATAGTTTTCGTCGTTAAATTTGCAAAAATCATAACTCCTTCGTTATAAACTCGTTTTAATCCGTTCTTTCGCCTAAAGTTTCGTTTTTGAATGTATTTTCTAAATCTTTGGTCAAAAATAAACCATCATCCACTGATTTTCCCACGAATTTAAAATAGGGACAGTAGGTATATCAAAAGTTTCAAAAACCATTTTCAAGTCTCTAAACTAGTTCCATCATCCATCAATCCACTTTCAAACACCACAAAGCTAATCTAATCCTACCATACACCTTCTTAGGGTGTCATGGGTCCTTAAACATCATCAATCCACTAGGTCTAACAAGAGTTTCATATGTTTCCATTTCTAGGGCTTTAAAGTTAATATATACAAAAATGGAGTGGTACAAGTTGATGCATGTATAAGATCTTGTAAGAAAATTATATAAACATAATAATAACTTGTAAAAATCATAAAAATGAGTTTGTTTACTTACTTGATGGTTTAGAGAGTTTAGATGATAAAAAGCCTACTAATCCTTGAGTTTTTATTTCAAAACTCTAACAAGGATGATTATACAAACTAGTTTATATCAAGGTCTTGTAAAATTTGTTGTTTCTTGCTCCTTGACCACCTAGGTCGATCCACACTCAAGAGAAAAGAGAGAAAAAGCTTTGCTAGTTGTAAGTAAAAAGTGATTTGTGATAAAAGTGTGAAAAAAAGTTTAATATATATTAGGAGACATATGTTTGGTGGCATTTAATTTGTTTGGTGAAATTTTAATGCAAGAAGACCATGGGGGGGGGGGGGGGGGGGGGGTGGCCGGTCCTAAAGGAGTAAAAAGGGGGGATATGTTTGGTGATTAGTTAGTAAAATTAATATTAGTAGTTAAGTGTAGTTAGGTTAGGTTTAGGTTTAAGGTTTAATCGGGTACCGGGTTTGTTAAAAATAAGTTTTATTGAAGTTATTCGGGACGTAATAAAGTTATAAAATTTGTAAAAATATATCGGGTACAAGTACGAAGAGTTTGGGTGATTATAGTTTAATTTTGGTGAAAACCGGCGTTATTAAGTTAAACGTACGATACGTAATAGTTAAATTTCCAAAATACCGGGTAAATTAATATTATAGTTTTTATATTGTAAAAATGAGTATAAAAATGTATTGGGATCATAGTCGGGAGTGTCGGACATGTTAGACACTTTTATAGTTCGCGTATTAGCGTTTATTTAAAATAAACGTACGTAAATCGTTAATCGTACCAAAAGTATTAATTTAGATATCCTACGAGTGGAATAGTATGCAAGTGTCCTAATGATGATATGCAGACTATTTCTAGTCCGTATGAAGTGTCCCTGACAATAATGCATGAATTCGCTCCTGAACCAATACGGTTACGCGAATTTGAACACTCGTAAACTAAATTTACGATGACATGAGTAATGCACGTGAACAGTGGTTTTCTCTCGGAAATGAATAGTGTCAAGTGAATAGTAAAATTTCTGAATATGTCTCGGAATGTCAAATTGACCTCAAAAACGATGAATAGTAAAACGATGAATAGTGATCGATGAATAGTAATTTGTGAATAGTAGAATATCGAAGTTTGGAAAAATGACCTGAAATTGTGGGTTGTGACAGTCGCCCATCCAAAAAGGAATTCAGTCCCTGAATTCAGTTAGTGTTGGTCTCGGTACTAGGCTCGGTGAAAAGTTGTGGATACTTGTTCGCATTTGGTCTTCCCGTTCCCAAGTAAACTCGGGTCCTCTTCGAGAATTCCAACGAACCTTCACGATCGGAATTCGACTTTGTTTCAACTGTTTGATCTCGCGATCCATTATTTCAACTGGTTCTTCCACAAAATTAAGCTTGTCATCGAGTTGTATTTCTTCTAATGGTATAATGGTAGACTCGTCCGAAAGACATTTCTTGAGGTTCGAAACATGAAACGTGTTATGTACGTTGCTAAGTTCTGACGGAAGTTCAAGCTTGTAAGCAACCGGACCAATCCACTCCAGGATCTTGAATGGTCCAATGTATCTCGGGTTCAATTTCCCACGTTTTCCAAATTGTATTACGCCTTTCCAAGGCGAGACTTTCAACATAACTTTGTCTCCGACCTGAAATTCCAATGGTTTGCGTCGAACATCTGCGTAGCTTTTCTGTCGACTTCTAGCAGTTTCGAGTCTCTCTCGAATTTGAATTATCTTTTCTGTTGTTTCTTGTACCATTTCCGGGCCAGTACTTTGTACTTCACCGACTTCGGCCCAACAAACTGGAGATCGACACTTACGACCATAAAGTGCCTCGAATGGTGCAGCCTTAATGCTCGAATGGTAACTGTTGTTATAGGAAAATTCGATTAACGGCAAATGGTTAGCCCAACCATTTCCAAAGTCAATCACACATGCTCTAAGCATGTCCTCAAGTGTTTGTATAGTTCTCTCACTCTGACCATCGGTCTGAGGATGGTAAGCAGTGCTCATGTCTAATTTGGATCCAAAAGAATCTTGTAATGACCGCCAAAAGTTCGAAGTAAAACGACTATCTCTGTCGGAAATGATGGAAACTGGTGCACCGTGTCTTGAGACTATTTCCTTGACATAAAGTCTAGCAAGTTGTTCCATCGTATAAGTCTCTCTAATGGGTATGAAATGAGCTGATTTGGTAAGTCGATCAACGATTACCCAAATAGCATCGAAACCTCCGGACGTCTTAGGAAGTTTAGTGACAAAGTCCATAGCAATACGTTCCCACTTCCATTGTGGAATCTCTGGTTGTTGGAGTAACCCTGACGGTTTCTGGTATTCGGCTTTCACTTTAGCACAAGTAAGACATTTACTGACGTACGTAGCAATTTCTGCTTTCATGTTCGGCCACCAATAAAGCTTTTTGAGATCCTGATACATCTTATCAGAACCTGGATGAATAGAGTACTTCGACTTGTGTGATTCATGCATGATCAATTCTCGCACTCCACCATAGAGTGGTATCCAACTTCGGTCCTTGAAGCATAACACTCCATCCGATCTCTTTACAAAGCCATTTTCGCTTTCTGGCATACCATAAAGTTTCTCAAGTGGTCGATTTTCTTCTTTGAGAGCCTCAATCTGAGCTTCTAGAATCTTCGATGGTAATGGCGAAATGATAGTCATTCCCAATGACCTGACTCTCAAAGGTTTGAGTCGTTCTTTTCGGCTATGTGCATCTGCTACAACATTCGCTTTCCCTGGGTGATATCGAATTTCACAATCGTAATCACTCAACAACTCTAGCCAACGATGTTGTCTCATATTAAGTTCCTTCTGATCGAGTATATGTTGTAAGCTCTTGTGGTCGGTAAAAATTACACACTTAGTACCATAAAGGTAGTGTCTCCAAATCTTGAGTGCAAAAACTACCGCACCCAATTCCAAGTCGTGAGTAGTGTAATTCTTCTCGTGTATCTTAAGCTGTCTAGATGCATAAGCTATCACCTTCTCGTGTTGCATTAGCACAGCTCCAAGTCCTTGATGCGAAGCATCGCAATATACCACAAAGTTCTCAATACCTTCAGGTAGTGACAAAATCGGTGCGCTACAAAGCTTTTGTTTCAATAGTTGAAACGCGGACTCTTGTTTTTCTCCCCACTCGTACTTTTCATTCTTTTGTGTCAGTTTCGTCAACGGCTTTGCTATCTTAGAAAACCCTTCAATAAACCTTCTGTAATATCCGGCAAGTCCTAGGAATTGACGAATTTCCGTAGGAGACTTGGGCGTAGCCCAATCCTTAACTGCCTCGATCTTTGCCGGGTCGACTTGTAAACCTTGGCTATCAATAACATGGCCAAGAAATTGAACTCTACGTATCCAAAAATCACACTTTGAAAATTTGGCATACAATTGCTCCTTCTTGAGTACTTCCAGGATTGTTCTGAGGTGTTCTTCGTGATCTTCCTTACTCTTGGAATAAATCAAGATATCGTCAATGAATACGATCACAAACTTATCAAGATACGGTTTGCACACCCTATTCATGAGATCCATAAATACCGCAGGTGCGTTGGTTAATCCAAAAGGCATCACTTGAAATTCATAATGACCATAGCGGGTTCTAAATGCCGTCTTCGAGATATCCTCTTCCCGAACTTTAAGTTGATGGTAACCGGATCTTAAATCAATCTTGGAATAAAAACTAGAACCTTGTAACTGGTCGAACAAGTCGTCAATTCTGGGGAGTGGATAACGGTTCTTCACCGTTACCTTGTTCAGCTCACGATAGTCGATGCACATTCTGAAAGTTCCGTCCTTCTTCTTCACAAACAAAACCGGCGCTCCCCAAGGCGAGGAACTCGGTCTAATGAATCCTTTGTCCAAAAGTTCTTGTAATTGATTCGACAATTCTTGCATTTCCGAAGGTGCAAGTCTATACGGTGCTCGTGCAATAGGTGCAGCTCCTGGCACTAATTCAATTTGAAACTCAACTTGGCGTGTAGGCGGAAGTCCTGGCAATTCTTCCGGAAAAACTTCTTGAAATTCCTTAACAATTGGCACATCTTCAAGTCGTTTCTCATCCGACTTCTTCTCCGTGATGTGAGCCAAGAATGCATAACAACCCTTCTTTATGTACTTCTCGGTCTTAATGCACGATATAATACTAAGTCTGGTTCCACTTCGCTCTCCACGAACAACCAAAGTTTCACCGTTATAAGGAAGGTGAACAACTTTCTCATCACAAATAATTCTCGCCCGATGCCGAGATATCCAATCCATACCGATCACAACGTCGAAACTTCCAAGTTCTACGGGCATAAGGTCTATATTGAATGGATGGTTTAGGAAATTTATAGTGCAACCACGGATAATGGTGTTGGTGTTAACTAAAGACCCATCGGCTAATTCAACGATATAGGAAATGTCTAATGGGGTCGGTTCTATGTTAAGTAAAGGTGCAAATGCAATAGAAACAAAACTTCTATCCGCTCCTGAATCAAATAAAATGGATGCATAACGATTATTAACGAGGAACGTACCCGCAACAACATTCGGGTCTTCTTTGACATCGTCTCCTCCCATAACATAAGCTCTTCCTCGAGCTCTTCCATCTTGATTCCCAGTTCCTTGATTCTTCTTCTTTGGGCACTCATTCTTAAAGTGTCCAAGTTCTCCACAGCCAAAACACGTTACCGGTGGTTTCTGATTGTCACCCACGATTGGAAGTCTACAATCTTTGATGTGGTGACCAACCTTCCTGCAATTGCCACACAAATCTGGACAACGACCTGGGTTATGATGCTTCTGACACCTTTCGCACTTAGGTAGGTTACCAGTGTAACCTTTTCTGTCATTTGGTCCTGCAGCATAAACCTTTGCTACTTCCTGTCTCTTAGGTGGCGGCTGAACAGCATTTCCACCTTGGTTGTAATCAAACCTTCTCTTGTTGTTGTTATTGTTGTTTGAATTGTTGTTTCGGTTATTGGGATAGTTGCGGTTCCGATTGTTGTTATAGTTGTTGTTGTTCCGAGTGTTGGTGTAGTTGGTGTTGTTTGAACGGTAGTTATTGTTGACAGCAGCTTTTCCTTTTACCACTTGAACCATGAGTTTCTGAGTTATACGAATAGCCTCTTCCATTGATTGAGGGTCAAAAGAAATCACATCTCCTCGAACACTTTCAGGCAATCCACCAACAAAGTTTTCCATCTTTTTCTCATCATCGGGAACCATAGTTGGACATAGTGCAGCCAACTCTTGAAATCTCCTGAAATAAGTCTCAATGTCATCACCTTTAGTAACAAGCTCATAAAATTCCGTTTCCATCTTTTGCACCTCAGTACGAGGGCAAAACTTCTTTGTCATCAATTTCTTGAATTCCTCCCAAGTAAGCTTGTGAGCATTTTCCATACCAATCGGCTGAGCATACGAATTCCACCAAGACATAGCTTCATCAAGTAGCATACCTGTAGCAAACTTCACCTTGCTAACGTCCGGGCATTCACACATGAGAAATACATTCTCAGTCTTTTCAAACCAGCGGATTAGAGCAACCGCTCCTTCAGTGCCCTTAAATTTGACAGGATCACTAATCTTGAAATCTTTCCATGTACATCCATGCCTAGCAGTGGGTGGTTCAACGACCTCTGTATTAGAAGCAGCCTCAGCAGCCCTTGCAGCAACCTCAGCTCTCTCAATCTCTAGAGCTTCTGCAATACTATCCCTGACCAACTTGCGGATAGCGGCTTGAGTCATAGCGGACGTTTCTGGTGCAGTCTTACTCTTCCTTGGTGCCATACTTCTGATAAATCACAATGGAAATAACCATGAGAAAAATCATAATAGAAATAGTCATCGAACCAAGGATATACACCCACAACACGTATATAAATATACAACCACAACAAATATAAATACAACCACGACACGTACGAGTACAACCACAATCTGTCTAGATATCACCACGACAAGTATATATATACAACCACAACAACCACGTCACGTATATATACAACCACAACCTGTGTCGATACAACCACAACATGTACGAATACAACCACGACATGTATAAATGTGATAATAATAAAGAGCAACCACGAAACATCATAAATATAATCACAACACATGAATATAATACATGAAAATTTCGGCCTACATGGACCGATATAATATATAGCACAACATTTCCACATAGTAGAGTCGCACTTGATAATTTTTGTTTGTACAACAATCAAAAGGCTACAAGTTTTTGAACTATGTCCCACATCCCGGGACTAGGAAAATAATACAAGCTAATATAATACCTGTCTACGTCTAGGCTCCTCTCGGTGCTCTAGATGGTCCAGGCTCTCCCCTCAAGCGGCGAATCTCACGATCCATCGCCACCACGATCTCCTCAAGATGCTCAAGTCGTAACTGAGAAGAAGCATCCCTACGCTCCAAAACAACTACTCTCTCTCGAAGCAATGTCAACTGGTCTACCTGCTCCCACTGGGTCTCCTGTGTCGCCTGAGCTCTATCTCGAATCTCAGGTAACTCATCCCTAAGTAGCTCAATCTCCTCCTGGTGCCTCAACTGTCGTGCCTCGAGTCCATGGTATGACATATCAATACTAACCCTGCCCTGAATCAAATCCTCAACCTGCTCCTCAACAGTCTCAAGTCGAGTGGTAATGATCTCATCAACTCTATACCCCAACCTATCTACTTGCTCCTGCTGAGCACCCATCTGATCCTCTAGTGTAACAGCTGTAGGATCCCTAGCTGCAGCCGCTCTCGAGCTCTCACCTATGTGGTACTCTGGTGGTGGTAAAAAGTCATCAGTCTCAGTGGTAGGTGAATCTGGAGTGGTAAGCCTTGCACGCTTCCTGAGCGGCAAGAGTGAGGTAGGCATAGGAGTAGTAATGGGTAAGGCTGGTGGTGGTGGTGTAGGCACAGTAGGACTAGGGAGACTCCTATAAGTAGATGTAGCATAACGAACTCTCTTCCTAGGGCCCTGAACAGTCTTATCCCTAGGGAACATAAGTCTCGGCTCTGAATGGATAGTAGTAGTAGGAGATGATGGTATGTCAGTAGGTATAGTAGGATGGACATGGGGAGTAGGAGCCGTCTCCTCCTCCTCGAAAGGTTCGGTATCATCATCTGACGCCAAAAGTGGCAACTCAGGTGTAGGAGAAACAAGTGGTGAAACAGCAGTGGAGGACACAGAGCCCTCATCATCAGAATCTGATATGGTGTAAAGTATGACAGTGTTGGGATTCGAAGACATGACTCTGTGATAATCAAGGTGAAATAAATAAATAACTCGCAATAATGGCATCACCCGAAATAAGTAAATATGCACTTATGATGAAATGATGATATGCTATGATGGTGTGGTTATAGTCTAGGGTCTATGATGCAACCTAGTTCGCTATAACCTTGGCTCTGGTACCAATCTGTCACACCCCCAAAATACCTGAATGGCAGCGGAATGGAATACCTGAGGGTGTAACGGATCATAGCACACAAGCAAGGAAATATTGAACGACCTAAAGTGTCGTTTATAAAATACATCGTTTGATTCATTCAAAATATTCAAAGTTATAAAACATAGGTCCCAAAAGTTAGAAAAGGTTTAAGGAAACAAGTTTAGTACAATCAAACGATAGTTCAAAGTGCATGAAATCCAAAAGTGACGCGTCATCCTTGATACACAAAGTGACTCCATGCAATGCCATGAGAAATGCCTTAGTTACCTGAGAAATACATTGCGAAAAACGGTCAACATAAAGTTGGTGAATAATCATAGGTTTATAAGTAAAATTTAGTGTATAAATGCCATAAGTAATGCCATGAAATAGGATGTCCGGAAAGTATATACATTGGCTCTTAAGCTCATGACCCCGAAGCTAGACGATACTTGGCCCCAATGAGTGTTTACCAGACACTCTAATAATAAAGACATGAAATGCATTCGTCCCATTTGGAGCAACCCAAACACGAATGGAGGCGTCACCCTCGATAGATCTATCCACTCACTCTCGCTTAGTACTAGAAATTAACGGTCCATGATATAATAAGGGGACTTGTCAAGACGTGGTAAATAGGCAACTTAAGCAATGTATGAATTTTATACTTAGGCATGTACACAAAAATAAGTAATGCAATGTATTCTCCCCCGTGGGATTTGAAATCAAAATATAGAATTAAAACGGGGCTATGAGAACTCACCTCGAAGTGATGGTACAAAGATGGTGCAATGAGGTGAAAGTAGTCGGGACAATGAGGCGCGAGTACTAGCCGCAACCTAAATGAATAACCATGATCTAACTTAGATCAAGCCGTAATGAAATGAATGCACATGCACATGATACTCATACCACTCGTAATTTGGAAATACTAGATATCGTCATAGAAAAATAGTTTCCATATATAGGAGTATATAACTTGTCATATTAACTCGTACGAAAAAGTTAGCGTTATAATCCTTGCATTGAAAACCTTGAAATAAGTCGTTAAGTCGTATAAGTATCCCTTCGGGTCGTACGTATTCGCTTGATAATAAAATAGTCCTTAGTAATATTTTCTAGAAAATATACCGTTTAGCGCGTACGTTATTATTTTTATTTGTGTCCATATATATATATATATAGTTTGACGATGTTAGAATGGGTATAACTTTGTCGTTTTAGGCTCGTTTTCCTTGTTCTTTATGTCCACGGATTCGTCTTTGTATATACTAGTATATTTTAGATAACTCGGCTCTTTTAGGTTACGTTTAATGCCTCAAAATACCCGTCGTATTCTGCCAAACAGCAAGCAGTTTTCTAAGAAATAGTTTTCGTCGTTAAATTTGCAAAAATCATAACTCCTTCGTTATAAACTCGTTTTAATCCGTTCTTTCGCCTAAAGTTTCGTTTTTGAATGTATTTTCTAAATCTTTGGTCAAAAATAAACCATCATCCACTGATTTTCCCACGAATTTAAAATAGGGACAGTAGGTATATCAAAAGTTTCAAAAACCATTTTCAAGTCTCTAAACTAGTTCCATCATCCATCAATCCACTTTCAAACACCACAAAGCTAATCTAATCCTACCATACACCTTCTTAGGGTGTCATGGGTCCTTAAACATCATCAATCCACTAGGTCTAACAAGAGTTTCATATGTTTCCATTTCTAGGGCTTCAAAGTTAATATATACAAAAATGGAGTGGTACAAGTTGATGCATGTATAAGATCTTGTAAGAAAATTATATAAACATAATAATAACTTGTAAAAATCATAAAAATGAGTTTGTTTACTTACTTGATGGTTTAGAGAGTTTAGATGATAAAAAGCCTACTAATCCTTGAGTTTTTATTTCAAAACTCTAACAAGGATGATTATACAAACTAGTTTATATCAAGGTCTTGTAAAATTTGTTGTTTCTTGCTCCTTGACCACCTAGGTCGATCCACACTCAAGAGAAAAGAGAGAAAAAGCTTTGCTAGTTGTAAGTAAAAAGTGATTTGTGATAAAAGTGTGAAAAAAAGTTTAATATATATTAGGAGACATATGTTTGGTGGCATTTAATTTGTTTGGTGAAATTTTAATGCAAGAAGACCATGGGGGGGGGGGGGGGTGGCCGGTCCTAAAGGAGTAAAAAGGGGGGATATGTTTGGTGATTAGTTAGTAAAATTAGTATTAGTAGTTAAGTGTAGTTAGGTTAGGTTTAGGTTTAAGGTTTAATCGGGTACCGGGTTTGTTAAAAATAAGTTTTATTGAAGTTATTCGGGACGTAATAAAGTTATAAAATTTGTAAAAATATATCGGGTACAAGTACGAAGAGTTTGGGTGATTATCGTTTAATTTTGGTGAAAACCGGCGTTATTAAGTTAAACGTACGATACGTAATAGTTAAATTTCCAAAATACCGGGTAAATTAATATTATAGTTTTTATATTGTAAAAATGAGTATAAAAATGTATTGGGATCATAGTCGGGAGTGTCGGACATGTTAGACACTTTTATAGTTCGCGTATTAGCGTTTATTTAAAATAAATGTACGTAAATCGTTAATCGTACCAAAAGTATTAATTTAGATATCCTACGAGTGGAATAGTATGCAAGTGTCCTAATGATGATATGCAGACTATTTCTAGTCCGTATGAAGTGTCCCTGACAATAATGCATGAATTTGCTCCTGAACCAATACGGTTACGCGAATTTGAACACTCGTAAACTAAATTTACGATGACATGAGTAATGCACGTGAACAGTGGTTTTCTCTCGGAAATGAATAGTGTCAAGTGAATAGTAAAATTTCTGAATATGTCTCGGAATGTCAAATTGACCTCAAAAACGATGAATAGTAAAACGATGAATAGTGATCGATGAATAGTAATTTGTGAATAGTAGAATATCGAAGTTTGGAAAAATGACCTGAAATTGTGGGTTGTGACAAAAGGATTTATAGTGGTTCGGCTACGAAGCACCTCTTCGCCCTACTCCACTCCCCGAGCACCTAACTCGAGAGTTTTCTTCACTACGTCAACAAGCTCCCTTGTGGCGGAGAAAACCTTACACAAATTTTGCTTACACCAATTTACGACACTAAGCTAAATGTCAAGTCCTAATAGTAGCTAGAACCAATCTCACACCACTACACGCCTTCTTCACAACTTATGCACACCACTACTACTACACTACTTCACACAACTTCACTACTTCTCTTTCACAACACTACTTTTACTTCTACCCAACACAACTACTTCTATTCACAACTACTAACACACCTAGATCTATCTATTACACAACTTCTACACCTTTACAATATACACAAGCCTACAATACTTCTTAACAAGATGTTGGAGGAGTATTCTTCTCTTGCACTTTGAATGATGAAGGATTGGATCACTTGAAACAAGAACTAATATGTTTATGATCAAAGGATTTAGGAAGATGATTTGAGAGAATTAGAACAGAAAGTTTTAGTGCAAAAGGTGAGGAAAAAATTCAGATTTGAACCAGTATTTATAGGCAAAGAAATCTGACACAGGAGCGTATGCCGGCCCCCTTAATTGTGTGTCGGCCCCCTTAAAATTAAGGGGGCCGCCCCTTATAATTAAGGGGGCCGCCCATGTGAAACGGCCAGATTCTTTGTCTTTTCTGAGGAAAGTTTATTTTGTGAAAATTTAACTGAATTTGGTTAAAATTTTGAATTTATATATTTATTATGAAATAAACATTTTTCTTTAATTACCAAAAGTGTTTTTCTTAAATATATAAAATGTTTATACCATTTTATATAATTTGTAATTAGTAAATAAACCTTCCTTTGATCATAAAATGTATTAGGCACTTGTTTATTCATACCTTAAGTGAATTAGTTGGATAAAATGATATTTTGTCACTAAATACTTATTTACGTAATGATTTTAGATTTTGTGATCATCAAAACATAGGGATATCGAAAAATATTAATAACGTTTTTACGCATTATTTATATCAACAATCTCCCCCTTTTTGATGATTACAAAATCTAAACTCATTAAATCAAAAATTATTATATATGCAAGTATTTAGTGAGTTTTATATCACTTCTCCCCCTTTTTGTAAACATCAAAAAGGTTGTCCCGAAGACGGATAAGCTCCCCCTTGATATGTACTCCCCCTCGTTTTAAGGTTAAATGACAAATCGAGATATGGAATGCTTGCAAAAATATTTAGAACAAACAATATATATGCATGCAATAAACTAAATATATAACTAGAAAACATGTAAAAAGCAAACAATAAATCTCAACAAGCATTTATTATTCATAAAAATAGATTATGTTGGAAAACATAATCATTGTTACACAAGTATACATATATGCTTTTCTTAGTAAACTACATTAGATAATACTAAGTTGCCATCTTGAGGTCTCTAGGACTTGCTTGGATATGTGAATCATGGAGCATGGATTTAAT
The DNA here is from genome assembly GCA_030686995.1 of Artemisia argyi. Taxonomy (NCBI): domain Eukaryota; kingdom Viridiplantae; phylum Streptophyta; class Magnoliopsida; order Asterales; family Asteraceae; genus Artemisia; species Artemisia argyi. The sequence continues at coordinate 138,632,364 of CM060677.1, forward strand.
GGAGGTAGACATTGGTGGGAATTTTGTTTGGAGAGTTTGGAGTGGTTGATGGTGGTGAGCTTGGAGCGGAAGAGTTGGATTGTAGTGTTTGTGATGGTGGTGGAGAAGACCTTGTGAGGAGATACTCAATCAAAGTGAAGTGCTCATTGAGAGCAATGGCTTGTTTTTGGAGAAAAATACAACAAGGACAATTGTTGACATGATTCTCAAGTGGGACAATGTTGTTGGATGGTGAGGATGGAGTGGTAGAGGGTTATTGAACCAAATTGCGTTGAGCAAGATGTAGGGCAAGGAGAGCACTAAGCTCATGGGCTTCTTTGAGCTCCTCAACGAACTTTTTATGTTTGGAGGAAGGTGATGATGGAGGAGTTCGGTTATTGTTGGGGATTGAGGTTTGGACATTAGACATAGGATTCATGTCTTGATGAGAAGAATGGATGTGGTTTTGGGATTGAGTATGTTCCTCAAAAGGATCATTTGGAAGATTTGTGGTGAGTGAGATAGTAAGGTTGTCTTGTGGAGGTAGAGTGAAGATATCATTTGGGTGAAGTGAATGTTTAGTTGTTGGTTGGTTGGAGACAACATCATTAATGGATGAGAATTTTTGACATGTGTCAAGTTTTCTTCTCCATATGGGTTTGACGGTGATTCTTACACCTCTTGTGGGTTTGGTTCTTGGATGATTGGGGGAAGACATGATGGATTGAGTGATTACTAATGATGAATGAGGGTATTTATAGTGTGATGATTTGGTGTTTATGGAAGGATAATATGTGGTAGATTTGATAGACAAAGTATGTTTATGAATTTAGGGAAGTGTGGAATCAAAATAGGGTGAAATGGGCTAAAAAGCAGAAAGCAAACAGGGAACCTCGACCATCAGGTGGCCGGCCCCCTTAATTAATGGTCGGCCCCTTTAATTTTAAGGGGGGCGCCCGTTATAATTATGGGGGCCGCCCAATGTTTGGTTCCCAGATTGCCAGAAATGGTTTTTAGCACAGGTTTTTTCAGAAAGAGGTTTGTTTTGAGGTTTGGTTTTGGGCAAGTCCATCTCTTTAGGAAAATAAACAAATATTATCTTGATGAAGTATGCATGGAAAGTATATATATGTAGGCAACTAAGCAAATATAATAGTTTTCATGCAAAGGCAATAATGATAAAGAACAAATAAGCAAGTTATGTATCCTAAGGCTACAAATAAGGTATAAGGCAACTTAGTGAGGGAGAAACTAACGATGGAACAAATTAGGACCAAGTGAAACTTGACATTTTTCTAGTGTGCTTATATGCAACAAATGTGGAGATGCGATTGCTTCGACTCCTAATGCAAAGAAATACATGTATCCTAAAAATCAATCCAAAAACTCCTTGATTTAATTTACTTAGTCCATGATTTGCCAAAGAGATATATTGGATTATATATTTTGACACTTCATGTTAACTCTTATGCATGATTTTGGAAAAACGTTTTTACCATTATTCAATAATGAGTTTTCCTAATCGTGAGAATGATTTCGAAATGAATTGAGGTTTTCTTTTTAGAAATATATATGCAAAAACAAAATATCTCAATTCCTAATTTTTGTGCAAACAGAATCCTAGACTCAGACTTGAGAAGACGAAAAAGAAAATTTCAATGTCTTTAATGCTCAGATGGTCGGCCCCCTTAAAGTGAGGCCGGTCCCCTTAATTTTAAGGGGGCCGCCCTTATAAATTTAAGGGGTCTGCCCATCTGACAGAGAAAAAAATTTTCAGAATTAAGAAATTTCAGAAATAAAATTTTAATCGATTTGTTCCATCATTCCTAATCCTAAACGCAAGTGGTTAAATAATTCACGCTTAAGGGGCTTAGTAAATATATCTGCAATGTTATCCTCCGAGGCTACCTTTTCTATAGTTATGTTTCCCTTTTGTACGTTATCCCTAAGAAAGTGATGACGTATTTCTATATGTTTAGTCCTAGAGTGTTGAACGGGATTCTTACTTAAATCTATGGCTCCTTTATTATCACACATTATAGGAATGTTTTCTAACCTAACGTCATAGTCTACGAGAGCTTGTTTCATCCATAGTGCTTGTTGACATGCCTTTCCAGCGCTTACATATTCAGCTTCGGTGGTCGAAATAGCAAGAGTGGTTTGCTTCTTGGAAAACCAAGACGTTAGGCAACATCCCATAAATGTGCAAATACCACTAGTGCTTTTTCGATCCACGTAGTCTCTCGCATGATCCGAATCCGCATAGATAATGGTTTCTATGCCGGATCCCTTAGGATACAATAATCCTAAGTGTATAGTGCCTTTAACGTATCGGAAGATACGCTTAACCACTTCTAGGTGAGAGGTTTTGGGATCCTCTTGAAAACGGGCACAAAGGCAAACACTAAACATGATGTCGGGTCTACTTGCCATTAAGTATAGTAAACTACCTATCATTCCTCTATACTTAGTGTTATCTACGGACTCACCTTCTTCATCTCTTGTGAGTTTCACTTCCGTAGACATAGGTGTCTTAAGGGGTTTTGAGTCTTCTAGGCCAAATTTCTTAAGCATTTCCTTAATGTGTTTTGATTGGTTAAAAAATATTCCATCTTTTAGTAGTTTTATTTGTAATCCTAGGAAGAAGTTTAGTTCACCCATCATACTCATCTCAAACTCATCATGCATGATTTTGGCAAATTCATCACACATATCCTGACAAGTCGATCTAAATACAATGTCATCGACATATATTTGAACAATGATGATATTTGGGTCACTTCTTTTAGTGAAGAGAGTGTTATCTACCATTCCCATGGAATAATTATGCTCAACTAGGAAAGCTTTAAGTCTATCATACCAAGCCTTTGGAGCTTGCTTAAGACCATATAAAGCTTTCTTTAGTTTGTAAACATAATCAGGTTTTGCGAAGTCAATGAATCCCGGAGGTTGTGCCACATAAACCTCCTCATTGATAAAACCGTTGAGGAATGCACTTTTCACATCCATTTGGTATAACTTAAAGTCTAGGGCGCAGGCATAAGCTAAAAGGATTCTAATGGATTCTAATCTAGCTACAGGAGCATAGGTTTCGTCATAATCAATTCCCTCTTGTTGATTGTAACCTTGGGCGACTAACCTTGCTTTATTCCTAGTTACTATTCCATTTTCATCTAATTTATTCCTAAATACCCACTTAGTTCCTATTACGGTTGCATTCCTAGGATTTGGGACTAGTTCCCAAACATCATTTGTTTTAAATTGATTTAATTCTTCTTGCATAGCCATAATCCAACTTTCATCCTTTAAGGCTTCGTTTATATTCTTAGGTTCTATTGTTGACACAAAACAAAAGAAGTTATTTTTATCTTGAGCTTGTGATCTAAGTGTTCTTTGATTTAGGTGACCTATTATGTTATCTAATGGATGTGACTTTGATTCTTTAACATTTACAACTTCATTTTCTTCTAAAGTTTCTACTTCAAGATCATTACCTAAGGGTTTAGTTTTACTAACCTCAATAGCTTCTTCTTCTATAACATCATCATCTTCTAAGGGTAATGTTTTAGGTAGTGGAGGAGTTTCATCAAAGGTTACATTTAGGGATTCTTCTACTTTCATTGTATGTTTATTAAGAATTATATATGCCTTACTATTTTGAGAATATCCTAGAAAAACTCCTTCGTAAGCCTTAGGGTCGAACTTAGTGAGATAGTCTTTTGTATTAAGAATGAAGCATTTACTCCCGAATACTCTAAAGTAGCCTATATTAGGTTTTCTACCTCTTAATAATTCATATGGTGTTTTTCCTAAGATTCTTCTAATGGAAACCCTATTAAGTATATATGTTGATGTATCTACGGCGTGACACCAAAATTTTTGTGGGATAGATTGTTTATTTAACATTGTTCTAGTCATTTCTTGTAAAGACCTATTTTTTCTTTCTACTACCCCATTTGATTGCGGAGTACGTGGAGCGGAAAAGTTGTGAGATATTCCATTCTTATCACAAAATTTTCCGAATTGTACTTCGTTATCAAATTCCCTACCATGGTCCGTCCTAATTGATACTATAGAACATCCTAACTTATTTTGTATCATTTTACTAAATATCTCAAATTTTTCAAAGGCTTCGGTTTTATCACTTAAGAACCTAGTCCACGTGTATCGTGAATAATCATCTACTATAACTAAGGTGTAACGATTGCCATCGTAGCTCCGCACAGCGGATGGACCAAAAAGGTCCATATGAAGTAATTCTAAGCATCTAGTTGTGGATAACATATTTTTAGCTTTGTGACTAGCATGTGCTTGTTTCCCAATTTTACAAGCATCGCAAAAGTGTTGATCATATCTTAGACTAGGTAAGTTTCTAACAAGTTCCTTAGATGCTAAAGATTGTATTTGTTGCATGTTTGCATGACCTAATCTCCTATGCCACAAAGTGGAGTTTTCATCTATAGTAGCTAGGCATATATTATCTTCCAGTTTCTCTCCTAATTTCATAACATATATACCTCCTTTCCTAATTCCTATACCTATAACTTTCTTATCCTTAATTATTTCACTATCTTTTTCAGTAAAGGTAACCCTACACTTATTATCACATATTTGGCCTATACTAAGCAAGTTATAAGTTAGATTATCTACATGCTCGACATTTTCAATAGTTAGAGAGTCTTGAGAGATCGTACCTTTGCCTATGATTTTTCCATGACGATCACTACCAAAAACAACATTACCTCCGTTGTATGCCTTATATGTAGAAAATAGCTTGCGATTCCCCGTCATGTGTCTTGAGCATCCACTATCCTTTATCCACTCATCGGGCTCCAAATCTACTCCTAGACATATTTCATCGGGTGCATGAGCCACGAAACATTTGTGCTTCATTGTTTCATCTTCGTCACTAGAAATTCTTCTTCGGGTGATTTTCCTTTTATCTTGTGCTTTTAGTCGCTTCTTAATAATATTCTTGAATTCTTTAACGACCTTAGCATATTCTTCATCTTCACTTTCGGAACTATAATAGTCATCATTATTATGTTCGATCGTTGACTTTGTACACCCTTCTTGTTTGCTCTTGGTATGACTCATGGGGTTTTCGTCATTATTACCTACACATGCAAATTTTGAACTAGTAGCACTTGTACTCATTTCAACTAAATACCTATCTACTATACTTTCATTTTCAACAATTTTATATATAAAATTTTCTTTGGCTTGACATTTCTCTTGATGAAAATTTAAAAGACTTTTCCGCATATCATTTGCCGTTTGACAAAAAAATATTCTTTCATATTCAATATTTGGTAAAGCTTTGTATATAATCATTTTAGCAATATCATTTTTATCAAGCACTACTTTGAAATAATTATCTTGTTTTTCAAAAATGGTTTTTGTTGATTGAAAATTACCAATTGAAATGACATGCCAAAGATCATAATCTATTAATTTTACATAACTTTCGAATCGATTTTTCCATTCAAGAAAACTTGTATTTTCAAAAAATGGTGGTTTAAATGTCATGTTCCCTTCTAAATATTTTTCCGATTCCATAGATCGATTTCAAGTTTTAAAATACAATTTATTTTAAAAATCTTGTTTAACGTAGCTCTGATGCCAATTGTGGAAAACTAGAAGGGGGTTGAATAGTTTACGTCAATTTTATTTTTATAAAAACTTTGTTTACAAAATAATCGATTCTAGTTTTATGTGAGATTAATAAACAACACTTGTATAAACTAATATCTTACGAGATGAAATGACAACAATATAAATAACTAAGTAAACAGATAGAGATGGAAAGATCCCACCACAAGACAAAGGATTTACAGTGGTTCGGCTACGAAGCACCTCTTCGCCCTACTCCACTCCCCGAGCACCTAACTCGAGAGTTTTCTTCACTACGTCAACAAGCTCCCTTATGGCGGAGAAAACCTTACACAACTTTTGCTTACACCAATTTACGACACTAAGCTAAATGTCGAGTCCTAATAGTAGCTAGAACCAATCTCACACCACTACACGCCTTCTTCATAACTTATGCACACCACTACTACTATACTGCTTCACACAACTTCACTACTTCTCTTTCACAACACTACTTCTACTTCTACCCAACACAACTACTTCTATTCACAACTACTAACACACCTAGATCTATCTATTACACAACTTCTACACCTTTACAATATACACAAGCCTACAATACTTCTTAACAAGATATTGGAGGAGTATTCTTCTCTTGCACTTTGAATGATGAAGGATTGGATCACTTGAAACAAGAACTAATATGTTTATGATCAAAGGATTTAGGAAGATGATTTGAGAGAATTAGAACAGAAAGTTTTAGTGCAAAAAGTGAGGAAAAAATTCAGATTTGAACCAGTATTTATAGGCAAAGAAATCTGACACAGGAGCGTATGCCGGCCCCCTTAATTGTGTGCCGGCCCCCTTAAAATTAAGGGGGCCGCCCATGTGAAATGACCAGATTCTTTATCTTTTCTGGAGAAAGTTTATTTGGTGAAAATTTAACTGAATTTGGTTAAAAATTTGAATTTATATATTTATTATGAAATAAACAGTTTCCTTTAATTACCAAAAGTGCTTTTCTTAAATATATAAAATGTTTATACCATTTTATATAATTTGTAATTAGTAAATAAACCTTCCTTTGATCATAAAATGTATTAGGCACTTGTTTATTCATACCTTAAGTGAATTAGTTGGATAAAATGATATTTTGTCACTAAATACTTATTTACGTAATGATTTTACGTTTAATGATTTTAGATTTTGTGATCGTCAAAACATAGGGATATCGAAAAATATTAATAACGTTTTTACGCATTATTTATATCAACACATAGTTATCTTGATCCATGGATCTATACTCGACTTTTCCAAAAATTGATTTTAGGATTTCAAATTTTTGAAAAAAGAAGTTTTCACTTTAAAACGCCTTATGAAAAAGGTTTTAACGCTTTAAAGCCTAAGTATCCTGCTCTAATACCAATTGTAGAACCATAGGGGGGTGAATACGGTCTTTTCGCTTTAATTAAAGTTTAGAAACTTTATGTCTCCAAGTGTGTATAATGGTGTATGAAGAAAACAACCCAACCAAAGAATATCTAGAGAGAGGGCAGCGAGAGAAAGTATAAAGAGAGACACCAAGATTTATATTGGTTCGGGATGGGGGGTTTAGACCATCCGTACGTCCGGTTGTGAATCCGCCACACCTATAATATTCACTAATATAATCCTTGTGATGGATTACAAACCGTTACAAACTTCATTCCACCGATATGCACAAAGATCGACGCTCACAAAGAAGAGCTACTCCCCAATGGCATTTCGCCCTCAGAACCACCCACAAGAATCTCGTGAGTCAACTTTCCACTGGGACAAGTAAGACTACGAAGAACTTCCCCCACGGAAGTATTAAACCCCAACTAGACTTACACCCATTCAAGTAAAACAAAGTCGGTGAAAGATTTTATAAGATTTAAAGGTTCGTTTGTGTTATTTAAATTTTATTTTATTGAATCGTGTTTATATGTCCATCTTCTTCTTCTTCTTTTTTTTTAATTAAATCGTGTTTAAATGTTCATTTTCAATTCTGATCTCAGTTCATAATCATTGAAGTGATTATGAAATTTTTTTCTATTGATATTTTATTGATTTCAGGTAAGGATGTTTTTTTCCTATTTCGGTTTTCAAAGTATACACTATCAATTTATCGATCGGTTTGTCTCTTTATAAGTAATTAGCAGTTGGTAACATCATATTATTATTGTCATTATCATTATTACAAACAATGAGATATAAGACATTGAGCAAAACGAGAAAAAAACGACATTGATATATGAAAAATAGTATATGTTAGCTCAACAAAAATACAATGTGATCGTATTAATGGTAATATTAAAATATGACACATCACAGCAGGGCCGGTGATCACATGTGCAAGTGGAGCGGTCGTCTAAGGCCCCATTTCTAAAAGTGCTTTGTTTATGTACGCCATGTATATTAAGGCTTAATTAGAAAATATGAAATAAAATCTGCATGAAGCTAACTTTTTTTTATAAAATTGTATCACACAATACATTTCTTGTATTTAATGATAAAACTGATTCAAACAGTTTTCTAGCTAGTAATGCATGATTATCAACGAACTAATACTGTTTGAATTTTAAAAGGGCCACCTTCGTGGTTATCGCAAAAGGCCATTAAAATCACGGATAGGCCCTGCATCACAGTTAAAAAAAAAGTTGGAATAAGCATAGTTATAATTTAATTTTTTGTGTTTATCATCATCACAATAAGGTATCACGTTTTCTTCAATTTTAGTTATGCTTGCAACTTCAAATCAGTAACCGGTTGTTATGATTTTGCAACAACTTTGATCAGTTCACTGATTTCTATTTTTTTTTTCTTCATTACAGCTGGTTTGCAAGAAAACATTGATGTTCATGCAAGTTTTCTTTTCTTTTTCCTTTTTTCCTTCCAATTTGTAAGTGGCTATTTATTTTAGTTAGTTTTTGGATTGCAATAACGTTCAGGCAAAGGGATTTTTGGAATACAAGTGGCCTCTAGGGTTCATGCGACCGGCCCGTAAGTGTGAGGTAAAAAAAACTATTTTGTTAATATGTTGCATTCTATGATGTGGGTTCAATAGATATCGGAACGTGTGGAATGGGGATGAGATCTAGAATTGACATAAGTAGATGGTTTTTTGTGGGAACGTTGGCATTTGTGTATGTTTTGATATTATAGTTTGTTTGTGAGTGTTTGATTGTGTGGCCTTAACAATATGTTTATTAATCGATTATTCTTTTCTACTTTTAAGAATTCAAGACATGAAAAGGCTGATGGTATAATCGTTAAAAGCATACATTTTTATTCATTTGTCATAGAATTTTGGTGTGATGCCAGCTGGGAGTCAAGGAGGGGGAGGATAATCAATACTCCAAAGGTAAGTTTTACAATCGTGTTTTAGGACACTCCCGTTTTGTTAATGGTAACCACCATACTTTAACCGCTAGGTTTATGAATGATAAGATTTCTTTAATAAATGTGTAAGAACTATTTGATAACAAGACGTACTATTGGATATTTTACATACTATAACATAGAAGAAGGTAGCGATTAGTTGAAGAAAAAATTATCTTGTTTTTTATCTTTAGTTCTGTAAAAATTTGGAAGGAAAATTTATCTTCATAAAACACTTAAAAATATAGAAAACGCATTTAGTTGATTTTTGTATTTTTTATTTTGATGAAGGGGAGGAAGGGTTGTGGGTTACAAAAGAAAACAATTAAAATTTGTTTTGTAATTTTTATTGTTAAGTTAAGGAATAATGAATTTTGTGTTTTACAATATATTTTGTTTGAAAACGCTTATTTGAATGCGATATCTTTTTTCTTCGTTTTTCACAAAATATATTGTGAAAAACAATAGTGTTTTCCCCAACTAAACGCACCTTTAGTGTTATAATTTGGAGCGACAACATATAAAATTAAATTTGCATAGTATTAGGTTTGGCCAAAGAAGTCCAAGCAACTAGGAATATCTATTTTTAATTCATTTGTATAACATATTATCAGAAGCGTATACAACTCGCAATCAGATATGGTAAACTCTCAGCATGAACAAATTGAATTAAGGATGCCATACTTTTGGGGGTTATTAGTTAACAAACACCATTCTGGCAAGAATGGGTACAAAATATTCTGTGATATTTTGCATGTAACCCTGATGATATGTGCATAAAGTTTTGTTTGTTTTTTCGGCACGTATAACCACAAGATCCGTTATATAACATGCATGATCAAAATTTAAGAACAAGTGCCATGCAATTTTTATGACCAATATTTTTAATGTTCAATTACAATGTAACGTTAAGGTTGGTCAACTACATTGCAGAAGGCGAAATATCAATGATAAAATATTAAAATATATACCCAGATGACCAAATCTTAACATTAAAGAATTTCAGCTATAGTTATAGAGTCAACTATTTAGTCAGGGCACATCTCAAAAACCAATATATTACAAACGTCGTAATCATGCAAAAACACATGGGTTGTTAATAGCTGGTCGACACAAAAATATCTAATGTAACAATAGCCACAAAAGGTATAACACATTTTATTTTCAGTCAATAATGTTATCAAAAAAATTGAGTGCAGTTGGTTACATGGACGAAATGAAGGTGAGCCTCGGGTTTTCGAAACATCATGCATTTTTGTAACGTAACGTTAATTTTTGTAAAAGTTCTAGCTCGTCTTTTCTTAAATTGTTCTAGCTAGTCTTGTTTAGCTATATTCGTAATAGGTGAAAATTAAACTCAAAGTTGAATGAAAATCAATGTGATAATTTTTATATTATGGCTAAAAATTTTCATGCATCTAATCATTTTTAGTCCTGCTTTATCTCTAGGTGGCTTGGATTGTATGATAAAGTTAATTACTGTTGTGGGGTTTAATGGTTATATATATGTCGATAAGTTTATAAATAAGATTAAAGTGCTTTGTCTTTTTGTTTCATTAAATATTAGCATGAAATACGGAGTAGATCATAGAAATAATAAAGATGATGATGATGATGATCAGTATGTGTAAAATAATTGTAAGAATATATACAGTTGTATCGATGAATTTTGGATATTTCTATGTCTTTAATCTTTAATAATGGGACCAAAAGTATATATAAACGCCACCAGTGGTCCCAAACTCCCGATAAGATCAATTACTCCGTACTACGTATTCAGTAATATGTAACCAACACATAGGCAAAAATACAACTTAAATGTGGTAATTAGAACTGTGTATCGGTAAAGTTTGGATAATATTTTGAGTCTATATATATGTAACTTTTTAACACAATATTTTGACACTAATGATTTGACATACACCAAAATCGGTTATTCAAAGAGGCATTCATCTTTCATGTAGGAAAACTTAAAGAGTGTTTGGTAAAAAAAAAAAAGTACAAGTTTACCCACTAATTTTCTACTACAATTTTGCCCACAAAATCACCCATGTCATTGTCTATGGTGTGTAATTTATGAGTAAATTCTTGGGCAAAAATGTTTCCCACTGATCACTCACAAATTCAACTATCGTAAGTAAACGAGGATTTTTTTTTTACCCATGCTCCACTGCATGACGCGTGATTTTATGTGGAAAAAATTCACCATTCTAAATCTCATTTAAATCAGTTTTAGCTTTGACTTATAAATGTTTTAGACATATACAATTAAGTTCTAAGTAAAAATAGAGTTACTTTCAAACAGAAAGCAAAAACTTGTTAATCTAGTAATATTTAAAAAGAAATGCTACGTCCATACAAATTTTACAAACAAACTATGATAAAAGAACTTGACTTTATTTTGGTCGATGTTTTTTATTATAATTTCTCTCTCCACAACTTAATTAGCTCAATTACATATAGCAAACTCAATTTGTGAAAATGTTTTTGTAAAGTTCGTGTGAATATAGCATATCTCATACTTAAAGTTAAAAGTAATTAACTAAAGGCTATTAAAAGTTAAAAATCTTTACGTAATACTTAAAATTATTATTATTATTATTATTATTATTATTATTATTATTATTATTAAAAATTTAGGAACGGTTTTCGTAAAATGAGGTAAGTGACATAGAATATTTATGTAACTTGCCTCTTAGGGGTGTTTGTCGTAAAGGTAAGTAATTGACATGGACTATTTCTGTAAGTTTTTCTTACGCAAATAGTTTCTAGATTTAACTCGGTATCTATTCTTGTACCAACAATTAACGTAAAGGATGATTTTTGTAAAATTTCTTTTCACATAAGGATGTTTTATGTAAAGGAAAGTAATTGACAGGGACAGCACTGTAACTTTTTCTTATACAAATAGTTCTTAAATTTAACTTAGGGACCGTTTCTATAACAACAATTAATGAAAAGAACGATTTTTGCAAAATTTTAAGGTCCATTTAAGCAATGCAAGTAAGCCACAAGGATGATTTTTGTCATTTTCCAAAAAATATTTACCCACAAAAAGTATATATTCACCCACAAGAACAATTATGGGTAAAGTTACCTACAAATTGAAATGACGTGGGCGAACATTTAGCCTCGAAGGTTATACCCATGTACGTAGATTCGAGGGTAGTATACGATTATCTGATATTTACAAACTTATTTTGTATCCTTTACCACATACTTGGGTAGTGGGGTATCCAACATAATTCTTGTAGTATGAAGGTACGTACGTAAAATTTTTGAAATTGTCACAAAATCAAAAACATGAAATCCTTGGTGGATTATTGTTATTAGGAGAAATATTTGTATTACAATGTCATCAATAAAAGATTATTACTAGATGACAATTCTTAAAAGCATTTTGAAAAGTTGATACACAATCATTGATTATGTTAGTTTTGATAAGTTAATTACCTATAATTAAGTGCATCGCTTAGTTTAACCACAACTTTTAATGGCTGTTCGCAAAGTTCATACAATGCATTCATTAACTATAGCAATTGAGGTTGTTATTAACAAAACTAAAGCCCTTAACTTATCATCAGTAATGTCATTTCTTATAAGTTCAGTAACTCAAATAAACAAAATTAAAGTTTGTTACTTTAAATGTATTTTGTTTGAAAGTTTAGTGACATATTTTTATATTTACACTTGTTTTAATTGTTTTAAAATTAGTGCACGCTTTCATTTACAATAAATTAATATGCCTTTAAGTTAGTGAATACAAAATTTTATTCGTTAGAATTGTAGTGTTCTCGATTTCTAAAGTTGTATGTAATTAGAACTGAATATTTAGTTTCAGACCAAAAAAAAAGTATATTAAAGTTTAAAAGTTAAGTTATTGAGATTTGAGATAAAGGATTGTTTGTTTATTTTTATTTAAATTAATAACTATTTAGAGCGGGTGTCAAAGTGTGAAACTGTCACCATTCACACATGTCCAGCCAAATAGTGCCGTCTTTATGGCGTTACCACACCACCCTCCATCGGCTCTATTACAAATGTGAGTTAACTGGTGTCGAGTGAAAGATTTTTTTTTAATGGGTTTTTGTTTGTGTTTGTGCGTGTGTTTCAGTGTGTGTTTGTTTCGCTTATAAAAGACGAAGTGAGTGAGTGTGTGTGTAAAGTCGGTTTGTGTGGATTTATGTTTTTATATATGTTGTTTGCCTTTTATTTTATGGTTAAAAATGAGTGTGAGTGTGTATGAGTTTTTGTGTTAAATGCAAGTTTTATATTTTTAGGTAAAATATTTTTATATAAATGTAATATTTTGTTTTAATAAATGAAAAATTAGTTACTTTGAAAAAATAAAAATAAAATAGCGAGTCTTAAAAAGGAGGAAATGACTTAAGTGATTGAGGCGGTATTTTAATGTGTGAATGTAAAAAGAAGAATATTGAGGTAACGCTAACGTGACAAACGGACGTGAGTACACCCTTGCTCTTATGGTAAAAATTAGGGGTGGCAATTCGGGTCGGGTTCGGGTTGTCAGGCCAGAAAACCCAAACCTGAACCTGACCCATTTAAATCATCGGGTCAGCTACGACAACCCTAACCTGTTTACACATAACCCAAACCTGACCCATTTAACCTGTATAATACTTGGTTTGACGGGTTAAATAGGTTACACGGGTTGAATATGTTAAACGGGTTTTGGGTTGACCTATTGAACCCGTTTTATATACAAAAGTTAGCACATTACAAGAGTTAAACGGGTTAGCGGGTCGATCCGTTTAACCCATTTAACCCGTATAATTAAATATAAATAAATTTTAGTTTAAGAAAAAAATCTTAAACGGGTTGACGGGTCGACCCGTTTATTTTATTACCAACCAGAACCTGACATGTTTAATAAACGAGTTAGATATGTCGACTCAAACATGACCCAAATTCTATTTAACTCAACCTGAAATTGTTAATTTTTGTGTCGGTTTCAGGTCAGGTTTCATGTCTGAGTTAAAAATTGCTACCCCTAGTAAAAATATTACTACAAAATCACAAACACAAATGGAAAACTTTCTATTTGTTTACAAAAGGTATCCAATGAGTTTTTTAAGGGTACGCAACACTATGCCTCCAGCGTTAATTGTAGTATTAAATGCCCGACCTAAAATACTTTTTGGCTATTTGCATTGACATCCAACGGTTTGTAAACATTTACACTTTTCACGTCAATTGTTGCATGAGTTGAAATCATTGTTCGTTTGTGAATCGAATAATAAAAAACACGACATACGTTTAAGTATCTAACATAAAATAACATAGCATATACTAATGAGGTAATGTTTAAATTCGACTTAATTAAATTTTTTTAACGGCGAAATATTATTAAAAAACAAGCAAGAAGCTAGACAAAAAAGAAGTTACACAGAGACTGTATTTAGCGGGTCATTTAGCCACGCTACCCAATTAACATTAAACTTCCTACACTATAACTCACCCAAAGGAAAGTATGAGAAACAATGTTGTCAAAAATCATTCATTTAAGAGGCTTCTTCAAAGAGAATAAGGTCTCATTCCTGTACGTTCAAATATGCCACCACATAGAGAAGAAATAAGTTTCCAAAACTCGCTATTGAAGGCTGTTGAAGTTAAGACTATTAAACCACGTCTCCCAGGAAATGGGGTCGGCAATACTAGGAATTTGGATGCTCCACCAACAACCAAGCATGTGAAACAAATCCAAGGACAACACACATCCAAAAAGAGGTGATCGCAAGTTTCTACATCAATCTCACATATCAGGCACAAAGTACTTGGGATATCTAAACCTCTATAAGAGAGATTAGACCTAGTAGGGAGCTTATCAAGAAACATACGCAGCAAAAAAAAAAAAAATAAAAAAAAAATAAGTTTAATGCAAAGAACCTTGGACCATCTCGTAGGGAAAGAAGATGTAACAAGCACATGAGTGTCAATCACTTCTCTAGCCGACTTCACATAAGAATCACCAAGCCCATTTAAAGTCCAAGACCAACGATCACTAGTAGAGGAACTGAGAGAGCTCTAACAACTGACATTATTCGATACCGGATCTAGGACTTAATTGACTTCAAAAAAAAAAAAAAAAAAAAAAAAAAAAAAAAAAAAAAAAAAAAAACTGAAATCATTAAGTCATATGAAAACTTTTTGTTTATGACTTAATAAAGAAAGATAACTGTAAATATTAAGTAATAAAACTGAATGTGTCTGGATTAAGTTATCTCTTAATTAAACATGACTTAATAGAAAATTTTAACAAAAAATATAACCACAAATTAATCTCGAACTTTCTGAAGAAAACCTCATGAATAATCTGAATTACACAGTTATATACTTATATAATTGTTGAGCTACTATTGTAATAACTAGTTATAATGCCCGCGCACGCGCGGGTTTTTTAAAATTTTTTGAATCATATTTTTTTATTTATTAAAAAACAAATAATTTAATCTTTGTTTTGTTTGATTTATGATGTTTAATTATAGTTTTTTATTATTAAAGATAATTATTTAAAAATTTTAACCCTATTATTAATTGCATCTTATCTATATTTTTTGTATTTATCTTCTACTTGTGTTATGGATAAATATAAAATGTTACCTAATAAGAAAATAATATTTTTTTTAAATAAAATTATTATTAAATAAAGAATGAATTGATTTTTTTGAAATGAAAAATTCCCGAGTTTTATTTTATTATATAAAAGATAACGTTTTTATACTATCATAAAAGTGGAGACATATGAAGTAAGTGAACGATACTCAAATCAGCAACATTCTTATCTCCCATTGTTTGAGAACTTGTATACACCCGATTTGGTGCTATCAGGAGTACAAAACATACTTTCAATATCAAGAATTCAAACCAAAAGGCTTCGATGTCAACAATTTAAACAACTCATTCTCAAAAGATACCAAGTGTTAGCAATAACGAATAAGGAGAAACTGATTTTTCATTACTTGAATTCTAGCCAATTCTTTAGCAATAACATAATTTTCAGAATACTCATCTTCCCAAACCATCAATATCCTTGTGTTTTTCACAGGATCAAAAAGTGACTTTGAACCACAGAAAAGGTACACAATATTCTTTCATATTAACTCCCAATCATGCAACTTAGGAGGTAGAATGCATTAGATTTCAACCGTTAAAAACCAATCTGACCCGTTCCCTATAAGCAAAAGAAAGAATGATCAACCACCAAATAGTTGCTCCATGCATCGCAGTTTTCAGGTGACCACTCCATATACTTTTTGCACAATAATGTACAATCAATAACATATTGAAAAGGTCAACTAAAGTACAATATATTTTGCTACTATGATACCGTCAATGTTGTATAACTTGCTGACGGCACTCAAATAATTCAAACTTCAAATAGTTCAAATCGCCTTAGCATCTACCTGTTCAACGATTACTTGCCAAGTAGTCGTCCTTGAAAGAGAAAGAAAAGCTTATTAAGAAAAAAAAAAAGCTGAATCTTTTCCTAGGCTAAACATTAGGCAAGGCTTCATAGGAGCCGACAATGCCTTCGCTACTACAGTTTCTTTAGATGTCAATAAGGCTCGATAATCTCATGTGACTCAGGAGCTTCTATGATGTCTATACCAATAATAAGCCAAGCCCAGCTATGATTTTGGTGGGGTCTACCATGCATGGCCGTAGTCCAAGGTCCTCCTCAAACGTTGAAACTGTAAAGTGTAAACAGTTGCAGTGTTAACGTTATTGTTGTTTAGTGCATACACGGGGTACGCAAATTTGACCCAAGAAAAGGAATACTTGTGTTACTAAACTGTACACAAGTAAGCATTTTTCATAGACAAAACTAAAGAACTCGGTAAAACACTTGCATTGAATTTAGATAAGCATATAATAGTGAACTTAGTGAAATAAAGTGGTCCATTATCAAACTACAATTCCAAAGATATCTTGAAAACTCAGTAAAACCAAATAGGTACTTAGATGTTTAGCTTTTCAAATCTATGGATGTTGATTGAGGCCTTTTCTATATAATAATGTGACAAATCTAGTATATAGAGGAAGTCATCAAAAGGTTATGGAGGGCAATGGAAATTTTCTCCTACTTGCAATCCTAAAGTAAGTCTTTTAATTGTTTGTAATTTAGATGCCAAAGAGCTCAATAAAAAGGAGTTGATATAATAAGTCATAATCTAGAAAAGTCAGTAGACATTTGAAAATAACAATAAATGAGCTTATTACCTTTTCTAACACTTTGTGAACATAACCAAGAGCCACCGTTACATCGTTTGCAATCTGTGTAGCAGCAACCTGCAGGATAGATATGAATTTCATTTTAGTGCTAACAATGGTATTAGAGGCGGTAATTAAAACCCATTTACTTATGAATGGGTAGAGCTGTGCAAAGTTTTATCTCAAGCAGAATAGATGCACAAATTAACAAACAACCTTAAATACTTCCCCACCTATAGATAGGGTACAGTAAGAAGTCGCACTCTCCAAACAACATATTTAACATTGATATGTTAGTACCAAGGTTTTTTGCTTATAAAACGATGCGGTCCTTGTAGCTTTCTGTTTCAAGAAGTCGTGAAGCTCTAGCTTGTTGTTGTTGAACCTAAATTAAAAATATATGTTAACGAAATAATGTCAATTATGTTCGATTTTGCAACAAATATAATTAAGCGGATTCATTAAAGAAAAATGTACCAGTGTCTCATTTGTAACTCTCCTTTTACTGGAGGGATCATTAGTCTAGATGACCCTTTTGTGCTCAATAAGAGGCCTGCACAAATGTGTAAAACCTAGTAAGAAATGTAATAAAATGGTGTGTGCTTAAATAGTTAACTGATAACTGTTTTCTATAGTGTGAGAATCGAATGATATGTATCCCAAGTTTTTTCAGATTATGAAGCATTCAAATGAATTATAATTTGCATTGTTTCACTTACAGTTGAATGTTGTCATTTTTGACCTCATACCAAGTATCATAGGTCTTGTCTTGATGATGCTTGCAACTGTATCTCCTTCGTCTTCATCGAACGGAGTCCACAATGTTAGTAATAGAAGCTTTTTCCTAAAAGAAAGTTTGCATATTAGACATATAACATAAGTGATACACACAAATAATTAGACAATCTTACTTTTCATTGACAATGATGATATCTCTTCTTGTTTTGGCTTCATGCCCTTGTCCTTGTTCTGTAATAGGCAAGAATTTCAACACGACTGCTCTAACATCTTTAATTTCAGATGGAGATAGTTTAAGAGTTGCATATAAGGCAATGACTTGAGGTAGGTACTGTTAATAATAACGACAACTTACTTTGCATGTTTTATGCGTCAGCGTGTTTATGAAGGTCATCAATGTCTGTAAAGTGAAAATCACATTGTATTGTTGCTGGTATAGGCTGTGTCACTTCTTCTGTCAAGGTTTTCAAAAAAATCAGAAGCCAGGAAATCCTCTAAGCCATGCAGAATTTCCTCCTACAAACACAAAGAACCAATCACCTTTTATGAGACCAAAATAAAAAGTAACATAGTCGATCTCCAACCCATTTATTTATAAGTTATTGAGACGCTTCGGGGTATGTTCTGTTCTCTCGAACAATGTAAATATAACAGCTCTAAGTAGAACTGGGTCGAAAGTCTTTTTAATAAGAAAGAATATTGGAGTTAAGTGGATATAATTTTAGTAATCATGTTTCACACTAACTATTTATTAGTGTATATAAATTCCAAATTTTGGACAAAATCTGTTACGGATCAACCCAACCCAACCCGTGTCAGCACATAGAGAAGTATCCATTATGATCCATTACCCAACCTGACTTACCCAGTCAGAACAGCCTATATTTTCCAACTCGACATAATTTTAAATAAGATTTTGATGACAGAATGAACATATCTCGCTTACACAGACAGATCTTCATTATATAGTGGAGACTGTTAAACAGCTGGCACGGGTTTTGAAGTTCCCCATATATCTCTACAAATTCCCTGTTACACCAGCACAACAAATCAAAATAACAACATTATTTGTACATACCACATTTTTTTTTCACACCACACATGATTCAACAATGTGGATATATACCCTCTTTTTACATGTGCATACTTAAATGCCCTCTAGAAGACACACTATCATCATCCACATATTCTTTGCTTTCATCATCTGATGGTGGCTCCATCCAATCAGGGGGCGAGTGCCATCAAACAAAATCTTATAATATGCACCCAGGATTTGCAGCCTAAGAGAAGATAAGAAAAAACACCATATGGTTAGATACTAAATTAGATTTACAGAAAGATATTGAAAGTGTGTAAGCCAAAGTAAATGAAGTTTCACACGGTCAATAGTGTCAGTTCTACGTGAAACCAATACTCACAATAACGCGAGGAGTACTGGTTGTTCCGCTGAAAGCCCTTTTCTCTTTCAAAAGGGTTGCTCTCTTCTGCTCTCTCATTTATATCATTCAAATTCCACAATTAAACACCATCTCAAATCAAGATTCATCATAACTAACGGGAAGTTTAGAAATGAAGCATAAAAGTTACCATTTTGTTACGTTGTAACTGAACAGCTCGAGCTCCCTTGGTTGCATTGCGATCATGCTTCCTAATCTTGCACCCATCTAAGTTACAGTAAAAAAGCATAAGGTACATCAAATAAAAAATGTATTCAAATACATAGCTTTGGTCGAAACTGTAACATATGAGCTCTTTTATAATGACAAGTTATCCATAATCTTGTAGGCATTCTTTTTCTCAATTTGAAGATTAGCTTTGGCTCAAAGTAAATATAAAGAAGTGCAAATGCAAAACATTATGATGTGTTCTAACACAACACTAATCCGAATATAAATATAAACACAGCCTTCTACTTCATGTATTCTAACTTCTAAGTAAAAAAAATATTGCCCTTTCAGGAGTTAAATCAGCTTCTATATGCTCTACTCGATATGAATTTCAACCTAATTGACAAAATTAATCCAACTTATGATAACATTGCATATGAGACTTGTTCCAAGTAAAACTTGTTATAACTCTTAGAAAATTTGTAACCCAAACAAAAGTCATTTGCAGTATTTAAAATTAAAAGCAGGAAAAAAGTTATAAAAAAGAATTATGTGCCTTAATGGCCTTAATAGCGTATTCAACATGAAACAGATGACCTTCTGGAGAGAAGGTGTTCACACCCCTATCGTACTCAGTTCAACATTCAAAATATCATCATCATCTAATACAACCTAATCAAATAAGACTCAGAAAAAATTTATTTTTACACAATTATTGTCTATATAACCTCAAATTTTAGTTGAAATTTCAACTTTGCTTAAATTATTAAAAAATTTTATTTT
This sequence comes from Artemisia argyi, assembly GCA_030686995.1. NCBI lineage: Eukaryota > Viridiplantae > Streptophyta > Magnoliopsida > Asterales > Asteraceae > Artemisia > Artemisia argyi. Next base: position 138,652,697 of record CM060677.1, read on the forward strand.
TACTACAGTAACTTCCAATTATTTGATGAAATTTACCCATTAAAGACCTTCATGAAACCACCAAACTAAACAAAATTATAGCAAATAAGCCATATAGCATCGATTAAAGCATAATAACATAAACCCACAACTTAATTAATTAAAAAAAAAGAAAAAAAAAACTTTAAATTATCATATGAATCAATAAGTCACAGATTAATATACCTTTAATTCACTAATCCAATTACATACCTTGGATTAATTAATCATATCACTGCAACAAAAACTATCTTGACACATATTTTATTTAACAGTGGCTCGATTATTGTTTTAGGGTTAGAATTGGGACAATGCTTTAAAAGAAAATTGGATCGGAATTTGGAACTGTGTGTAATTGTTTTATGGTTTTACTTTTTTTGCAAATTTTATAGTTTTTACCCTTATGCTTTTCTAAATTACTCCGTCTTTTTAAAGTTTTGTTTTTTTATATTTATGGCACATATGCTTTTGTACCCAATTTTCTCTAAAACCGATCGTTTATAGATTTGGTCTAATTTAAGAAATATTTAGCCTTTTTATTTTATATAAACATCTTTTTAAAAAATCAAATTAAAAAAATTATTACTAAATAAGGTATGATTTGATTTTTTGAAATGAAAAAGTCCCAACTAAGGGTTTTATTTTATTATATAAAAGATTCTTAACATGCATTAAATGATGCACCAGAGAAAAAATGGCAAAACTAATCCTCAAAGCCATACAGCATTTGGTTATGTATCACATGAATGGTAAAAATATTGTGTGAAATATCATGTACCAAATGAAGGCCGAAAATCCTAAAAGAAATGCAAAAAATAAAAGTATACTGATAAAAGATGATTATTATCGATACTTACAATAACACGCCAAACCCTAATTGTTATCAAGATCCTAATTTAGGAGCAACAAGAAAAGATCAATGGACGAATAACTTAAGCCAGTGTCATTATGCAATGTAGATAAATTACCTATACGTGTTTGAAGGTTGCACAAATAACAAAAAAAGTAATGTTGCAAAAATCTCTTTAGAACTCGCAATGCAATCATTAATCCAATTAGTATTATACATTGCTTGGTAATTAGCTAACATGCCAAGCTTTTCTTATTCATACACACACCAAAACAATGTAGTTATTGCTCATAACAACCTAAATAAAATTCCGAACAAGTTTTTCTCATTTTTGTAAACCAAAGCAATCTTCCTAGCAATCCACATTATGACTTTGTAACATTTTCATTCCGAAAAGCGGTGTGAGTAATCTCAGATTCGAAGCTTGCCAATGGGGTTTTCCTCTTAAGCGAAACGAAAAAAGGAAGAGGGTTTATTCCTCAAAGGCGAAGGTTTGAGGAAGGCATATTACCCGCTTGGATGTCACTGTATAACTCGAACTACTAACTACTAACTGAACGTTCTAAAAAATAAATAAAAACAGAAAATGTAGTAGTAGTTTATAATACATGAGGACCAAAATGTGATGATTATTAGCCACAAGGACAAAAACATAGGAAAAAGAAAACCACATGGACTGAATATCTAATGGAGTGTAATTACGAAGGAATATTGTATGCTATCAACAAATCATCACCATCATCATCATCATTCACAAAGCCAACACATACAAAGACCCCCCATCACTCTCACTTCCATAGTCCAGCTTCCACTGGACAGACACACACCAACACTAAAACCACAATGTCCCTTATTTCCCATTTTACCCTTATCATTATATTATTTTCCAATCCCACTACCTTCACCTCCGCCGTGAATATCACGCGCCTCCTCTCCCCCTACCCAGATCTCTCCGACTTCTCCTCCCTCCTCTCCACCACCACCGTCGCTGCCGACATCACCCAACGCACCTCCCTCACCCTCCTCGCCGTCCCCAACTCCGTCCTACGCGCCTCCCCTTTAACCCACCGCCTGACGTCATCTTCCTCCATTGCTGACGTCATCCGCTACCATGTCCTTTTGCAATTCTTATCCATCCGTGACCTTCATCATCTCCCAAGGAGTGGAAAACTGGTCACCACGCTCTTCCAAACCACCGGACGCGCCGTCAATAACTTCGGATATGTTAACGTCACGTACGACGATGTAACGAATATCACTGTTGTAAAGTCACCGGCTGCGTTTTCCCAGCAGCCAAATAATGCAACTGTGATGTCACTCATTACTGTACTTCCGTACAATGTTAGTATATATACAGTTGATAGTTTAATAATACCGTATGGTTTCGATCTGTTAGCTTCGGAAACTAGGCCCCCTTTAGGGTTGAATATTACTAAGGCATTGATAGATGGACATAATTTTAATGTAGCTGCATCTATGTTGACAGCATCAGGTGTTGTGTCTGAGTTTGAGGGGGATGAGGGCGGGGCGGGTATAACGTTGTTTGTTCCTACAGATGACGCTTTTGCTGATATTCCCATGTCTGCTAATTTTCAGTCACTCCCAGCTGATAAAAAAGCGGATGTGTTACGGTTTCATGTTTTGCATTCTTATTATCCTTTAGGGTCTTTGCAGTCTATAGTTAACCCTGTTCAGCCAACTTTAGCTACTGAGGATAAAGGGGCGGGTAGTTTTACTTTGAATATTTCGAGAGTTAATGGGTCTGTTGCGATTAATACTGGGATTGTTCAGGCTTCTGTTACGCAAACGGTTTTTGATCAGAACCCTGTTGCGATTTTTGGGATTTCGAGGGTTTTGTTGCCTAAGGAGATTTTCGGTAAGAATGCTATCCAAGATGCGCCGAAAGTGAAAGGGGCCGAGTCTCCGATGGCAGTATCGGGTCCTGGCGATTATTCTATGGGGGTGAATGGACCTGCATTGTCGCCTGAGGAAATGCGGTCTGCTGGGACTACGGTATGGTGTGTGAATTTGAATTTGGGTGTTCTGTATATAGGATTGTTGATGATGTTGTATGTATGATGTATGATTTTTGTTACTACATTTTGTTTATGATCATATTATAATTTAATTGTTACTTTATAAAATTATTGGATTGAAAAGAGAACAAAGTTTTCTTTTTCTTTTCATTTACAAAAAAAGAAGAAAAAAACCCAGGTGTTTTAGATTCTTTTTGGTGTTAGTTGATTGTTTTCTGTCTACATTTGAGTTCATGTTGTTGTAAAGAATTCTATCATTGTATTAGAATTTAATTTGTTGTTTGTATAAGGAAAATCGACATCCCATTGAATGAAACATGCCATATTCAATAATGTTTGGAACTTGCTTTGTGTTTCTTAATTGATGCCATTATGGTCTTTTGTATATTACTGGTGTGGGGAAGTCTGTATTACTAATGCTGTTGCAGTGTTGCAGTGATATTCAATGGTTGTATAGTACTAGTAGCTTGCAATGTTTGAGCTTTAGGTAGTGCGTTCTTGCTATGTTTGGACTTTGAACTGAACCTGGATCACTTGTTTAGCAATTATCTGGTCCAAAAGATCGTTGCTTTATAATGCAGTTAAAATGCACTTCTATGTTCTGTGATGAGTAATGTGTAGTTTTTGCTCTGACAACCTTTCGAATCTTGCTGTGTTCTAAGTTGGAACCGAACTGCTATTGCTAGTTTAGCATAATTTGGTTTAATAGATCATTGCTTTATCACCCTGTTGACAGACATTGCGATGTTCTATGTCTACACTTTGAATCGCACCGAGATTGATGGTTTAGCATAATTTAGTAGAGTTGTACATTCATTAGGCCAAATGTAGCTTGTTTTAGATATTTGTTTCGGTTTGTATGCATTGGAAAGCCAAATTAGTCTTATGCTATGTTTGAATCGAACCAAGAATATTATTTGTCCGTATTTTGGTATTAGAGAGATCTGCATTACAGAATAATTACATGTTCTTGATCAAATAACCGTATTCAAGAGCGGGTCTAGCTTTATTGTTCCTTACTGCTACTATCCACATTAGATTTGTTTCGTACATTTGGTTCAACTTGCATACATTAGGAAGTCAGTTTAGCTGTATTCAAGAGCATGTCTAGCTTTATTGGGTTCAGTTGGATAAAACAATAAAACATACATAAACAAAGCTTCTGCTAGATATTCTGATAAAGATTTGCCGAATTGGGGATGGGGAAGATTTGCATCAGGGGTTAAAATAGAAATACAAGGATATTTCAGGGGGTAAAATGGTAAATATGTTAAAAAGTACAGCAAGTTGCCTGTTTGGAATGTAATGTGAAAAATAAAATAAAAATGGTGGGTTGTAATTAGCTGATGGAGTGTGTATATGGGTTTGGATGATAGTGACATGAAAATAATAAAGAGGAAAGTGGATGACAGAGTGTCTAAAAATGGACGGATGAGATTAAAAAGACATTTATTCCGAGATAGATTGCTGTTGTGAGCTGCCAGCAAACAGTAACACTTGAGTTTATGTACGGTTTCGAAGACTTATAGATCTCTCTCTTCAGTCTTTGCTTGCTTGCTGTCGTAAGATGTTTAATATGTGGCCCATTTTAGTATACTATTATTTGGCCCATTTCAGGACTCTTCTTATGGTCCAATGTACGCCCATTAAGTAATTTTTTTTGCTAGAATTGCAAATGTTTCGAGCAAAAAGAACAATACTTTTTTTAGAAAGACAAACTTTCACTTACTGATTTTACATATCTCGTAATATTTCAAAAATGTCTTGAACGAACCTTGAACCAAAACCATTGGATTATGGACACACTCACATACTACTACTTTGTAAAAGTCCTGGTTATAATTTAACAAATGTTTAGTTAAAAATGTATGGCTTTACAATTGTATAAACATGTCACTTTTTACTTGTCAATATGCAGCCGAATACGGCTGAGCATTAACTTATTAAATTCCTAATGTTACTGTAACTTATTTTCCTAATTGTGTAAAACATTCAATTTGCGACCAATACAAATAAATGACTAACTAACTAGTAACTACAATTAACTCTTAACTATATGTGATCTGTCTCTAAACATTTATAGAGAAGTCAATGCATGTTTAGTGTTTTCAACTAAATAAACGCAGAAAGAAATGAGTAACATATGATGATTGATATTGGCAGAAAAGTAAACTCGGATAAAAAAGTTACACAAAGGTCAAAAACATTGAATTGCACAAGGACAAAGAGATTTTGATATTGCTACCATTTTTGCAAAGCTTAACCTTTTTAAGAGCAATGGTAACCCTTTGAGCTGTGGAGCTCGTGCCGTGGGCATAAAGTGCTGCCACGTCAGCAAAAATCTCCACGGCATCAGAAATCCCACGGCATCACATTCTGGCCGTATCCGTTGACACCAGAAACTCTAGCGCCGTCGATGTTTTTTTTTTTTTTTTTTTTTTTTTTTTTTTTTTTTTTTTTTTTTTAACGCACAATATTAACTACAATAAACTTCATTAATTAAAAAAAAAAACATACATTACACTAAAAAAAACACACATTACATTAAAAAAAAATGCATAAAAATAACCAATCTTAAACACACCCTTATATTTTATCACAAACAATAAAAATTTAAGGCCCAAAACACAAACCAAAATTTTAAAGCCCAGCCCAAACCAAATACCTAAAATTAGGGTATGTGGGTCATCTTCTTCCTGCTGTCTTCAACCTACTACCTGCAAAACACAACCCACACAAAAAAAAAAGAAGGGGGGGGGGGGGGGGGGGGGGAAACAAAACAAAACATCAGAGTATCACAAATACATATACATCACAAACACAAACACATAAAAAAAAAAAAAAAAACGCCACGGCGCTGGCTGGCCACCACAGCGCAAGGCTCGATGGCGCCACTAGCGTAACCGTGCGCTGTGTAAGAGAGCAAATAGTTTGATTGATTGAATTGCATTACATGAAAGATAGCCTATGTATTTATATTAAATACATAGCTTTGATAATAAGCAACCTTAAACTAACCCTAATGGACCACAAACCCACAAGTCGGGCTTGGGCCGAATATCTCCTCTAACACTCCCCCGCAGTCCGAGCGGCGAAATCGCGAAAGCTCGGACTGAAACAAAAAACAGAAAACATGAAGCTGTAACTAAGTTGTTGACCCAATAGCAAGCAAGCAGATATATGAGTCTTTGAAATCTTCGAGAGAACAATTCTTCACCATTGATGTGCTTTAGGACATCAAGAAAAAAATTGCACGCTGTCTTGAAATGCATCAGACAAAGTATGTGGTACTAGTAGAAGAACCTGTAGCTTAACCAATGATGTGCATTAGGACATCAAAAAGAGTTGCACAGTGATTCTTGAAGAAGTAACCTCATGCGCTTATCGAAAAAGCAATGCCAATAGTCGACTTTAGGTAAAGACTAGTCGTTTTTTTTTTTTTTCTTTTTTTTTAAATGCAATTTATGCTATTTTAATGCTAAACCTAAAGAAGAAAAAGAAAAGAAAAGAACATTGAAATTATAAAGGAAACATATTATTGTTGACTCGTATTTAAACACAAAACATTAAAAGAGAGCATGATGAGATCTAAAGATAAACACATGCTGACATGCATGCAATATGCGTCATAATGAAAAAGAAAATAATCTGATGATATTGCGTGTAGTGACGGCTCGATAGAAAGCAATTAATTAAGAAAAAACGAAAGTGACGGCAATGTTATTAGGGTTGTAGAGAAGAACAGTGACATAGGTTAAGGTTTAAAGGGAGCCCTCCGAACTTTCGGCGTGTAGCCGACGGCCGGAGGCGACGGCTGAAGAGTTTAGGTTTAGGGTTAGGATCGTAACTCCCTGATACCATGTAAGAGAGCAAATAGTTTGATTGATTGAATTGCATTACATGAAAGATAGCCTATGTATTTATATTAAATACATAGCTTTGATAATAAGCAACCTTAAACTAACCCTAATGGACCACAAACCCACAAGTCGGGCTTGGGCCGAATATCTCCTCTAACACGCTGTCCGTTTTTTGGGCTGGAGGGATGGCGCAAGGCTACCAGCCAAGCGTACCCATGCTCTGACAACAAACAAGTTACTAGTGCTCAGTTGGCATGTTACACACGCTTTTTTATGTCAACCGGTTGCCACATTAAATATCAACGAAAGAACCCTATATCGAAGTGATATTGCTTTAATTACATACGTAACTCTATGTTAATGTGTGATTTACGTCTAGTTGGAAATTGTGTTTGTGGAGTGTGTTTGGTGTTTGTGGAGCGTGTCTAGTGAAAATATCCGTAAATTAAAAACGAGATGGAATATAGAGAATTCGAATCTGACCAACAACAACAAAATGAATATCTATCTCTATATACTTCGTACGTTGATGCAGAACCATATTCGAGGACAAATACACAACACTAACATTGTCACTGTAAAACGCAGCGGAAGACAAAAGAGTATGCAACTCACGAAGTAGATTATGCAACTAACAAGTTTTAGCAACCGCAGTGCAACACCACGATACTCTGCCTCAGCACTAGAGCGTGGGTAGACGCTTAGATGACCAATAAGTTGTTGCCAAGAAATACACAATTCCCGAAAGTTGATCTCCATGTAATAGGGCAACCCGCCCAATCCGCATCCGAATAAGCAACCAAAGATGTAGTAGATAACGAAAACAACTGTAACCCATGATATAAACTATAAAGTACTACGAACATATCTGAAAATCCGCTTAAAAGCCGAGAAATGAGGCTCCCGAGGATCATGCATATGTAGACAAACCTGTTGCACCACATAAGAAATATCTGGATGAGAGCACCCATAAGACTCCGATATAACGTTGGATCAGAAATCGGATCACCATCATCACCTAGTTTAGACTCAGTATTAACAGGAGTCCAACTGGGTTGCAGTTGACCATATGAGCCTGCTCAAGAATTTCAGCAGCGTACTTATGCTGAGATAAAAACATCCCCGAAGAATCCCATGCAACAGAAATATCCAGAAAATAATTAAGTAAACCAAGATCTGTCATAGAAAATTCCTAATGCAAGGAAGCAATAATCTGCTGTAACAAAAGCTCAAAAGAGGCAGTGAGAACAATATCATCAACATACAATAATACATACGCAGTGTCAGTCCTCTGTTTGTACATAAATAATGATGAGTTATAGCGACTATGAGTAAACCCAACACGAGTAATATAAGTTGGAAATCGCTGAAACCAAGCCCTTGGAGCCTGCTTGAGCCCATAAAGAGACCTCTGTAATAAATATACATAGTCAGGATGTGCAGAATCGCGAAAACCCAAAGGCTGATGCATATAAACAGTCTCAGATAAATCTCCATGTAAGAAGGTATTCTTGACATCAACATCAATGCCCTTTAACTGTGTACTACCATTCGCTACAAAACAACCCTTGTAACGACCAAGAGTACCATCTGCTAAATACTTATGGCGGAACTGTTGGAATTATTATATCATGACAATCATATTAATAAACCAAGTACATCAAAGTGAGCATGAGCGGAAGCAATTATAATAGATCGAATAACATGTAATTAATTAATCATTAATTTAAATAGTAAACGTACCGTAGTGATTCTAGCCCGAACAAGAATCAATGCAATCTTCCGGAACCAATGAACCCTAATTAGGGTTTATAAGGATTATATGAATTACCCCTTACCTTTTTGTAATTCAATTCAAGAATCAAACAATAGTGTGTTTGATTCACGTTCTTGTACACACGTACTAATTCAAGGAAAAGATTATGCAAGTAATTATCACAAAACAATTTTGGAGACAAGAAAATCGAAACCCTTATGGGTGTTCGGTTTTGGTTCGACCAAAGACAAGAGAAGGAGAAGAAAACCCAAGTTGTGTGTGTACAAGTTATGTGAAAAACCTACAACTTGGGTTTGCTTATATACTAGAGTTTACTTGGAGCTCAAGGCACAAAGGAGGTGGGTTTTCCTCCTTGGCCGATCGGTTCTATCTCCCACAAGGGGATTCCGGAACCTTCTCTTGTTTCCATGTATTGTCTAGCAATTAGTTTCCTAATCTTCGTTTAATAATTAATTAGTCATTAATCAATAATACTAATTATTATTTAATTGTTTTGTATTTAATAATTAATTATAACATATTATAAATAATTATTACATTTCCTTTTCATACGTATTGTGTGCAATCCCGTGATCTCAAGTTCGATCCTAACACACGACTATTATTATTTTGTCTATAAAACCAACAGCTCCCACTTAGACATATCATAATAGTGTGATCACATCGATTAGCGTCTTGCAACACGTCGATGCCTCTAGTACAACTTGAGTAAGGCTCCTGGAAAACCTTTTAATGATTTCTCATTATTATTATCCCTTTGTTTCTAATACTACGTTAATAAGGATATGGATCTAGGTCATTCCTTAATTAACCATTTTGTTTCTCGTTGTTAATGATTGACAAGATTACCAAATCTTTTGAACCTTTCATAAAAGACCTTGGGCGTGGCCACGCAAACACCTTGACAACCCTACGAGGGGCCCAGCAGTATTAAACTCCAAAATTAATTTGAAGGAACAAATTCTTTATTGACTACAAGCAAAACACACAAACTTTGTAACACTTCCGAAAATAACCCTTATTACTACCATTTACGTATAGTGTTAAGTTGTTTCACAAAAATGTACTACATTCATGACCGTTATCTTGTATCTCAAGTCTAAGGATAACTTCTTATGATTTACTTAATGACAAGATCCATAAAGTAACATCATATAGTTGGGATAAGTCCTATATTCAGTATCATCGAATATCATCTGAAATGGCATGACTACACATCAATATACACTAAGTATATTCTACCAACTTCATACTTGTCTTAATTTAATAATATTCCCATATTATTAACTGACAACGGACAATTTAGAATAACTTTTATTCATGGATTTAAACATGCAAAAATAGGACAACAATAATTAACAAATGGAAATAAACATACCAACATACTTTATTTCATTAAAATAATAATTGTTTACAACATCCTTTATCCAAATACTAATCACAGTTATGCATGAAACTACTAGCTAATTTAAGTCCAATTCCATTGGCCAATTCATTAAGCTTTTCTTTCGCCAAAGCCTTAGTGAACGGATCAGCTAAGTTTTCATCTGTGTGAACCTTCAACAGATTTATTTCACCTTCGTCAACCTTTTCACGAACAAAGTGATACTTCCGTAGAAAATGTCTGGTGCCTCTCATGACTCAAGGTTCATTGGCAAATATGAGTGCAGCAGAATTGTCACAATACATATCAATAGGTAATTCAATTGAAGGCATAACACCAAGCCCAGAAACGAATTTCCTAATCCAAACAGCCTCCATAGCAGCTTCCGAAGCAGCAATGTATTCAGCTTCTGTCGCAGACATCGCAATTGTACTCTGCTTCTTGCTCCTCCAATCTACAGCTCCTCCATTGATAACAAAGACATAACCCGTCTGAGACTTCGAATCATCTTTATTACTTTGAAAGGATGCATCACAGAAACCTGTAACACAAAGTTCTGTAGATGGATTTCCACCATATACCAAAAACATATCTTTTGTATTCCTCAAATACTTAAGAATATGTTTAACAGCAATCCAATGTTTTTCACCTGGATTCTGTTGAAATTGACTGGTAATATTTTGAGCAAACGCCACATCTGGCCTTGTGCACTTAACCGCATACATAATAGATCCTACAGCCGAAGCATAAGGAACATTACTCATGCGAGCCACCTCTTCAGGTGTTGAAGCACAATACTCATTACATAAGCCATGTTTTACTTCCATCGGCAAATATCCTTTCTTGGAATTTTGCATATTGAATCTCTTCAATATTTTGTCAATGTAAGCACTTTGACTTAATCCAATTAACCGCCTTGATCTATCTCTATAGATTTTTATTCCCAGAATATATGCAGCTTCTCCTAAATCTTTCATAGAAAAGCACTTTCCAAGATATGCCTTAACAGCTTGTAAACTTGGAATGTCTTTTCCCATGATCAATATGTCATCAACATATAGAATTAGGAAAGTTACATTATCACTCCCACTAGCTTTGTGATACACACATGGCTCATCAAGATTTTGAGTGAATCCAAACTTTTTAATTTCAGCATCAAACCTCTTGTTCCATTGTCGTGATGCTTGCTTTAATCCATAAATGGATCTCTTAAGCTTGCAAACACGATTTGGAAATTTTGGATTTTCAAACCCTTCTGGTTGTGCCATATAGATGTCTTCATCTAGATGACCATTTAAGAAAGCGGTTTTCACATCCATTTGCCAAATCTCATAGTCATAGTATGCTGCTATAGCTATGAGAATTCTTATAGCTCTTATGTCTGCTACAGGAGAAAACGTCTCCTCGTAATCTATTCCAAAAGTTTGAGTAAAACCTTTAGCAACCAGACGAGCCTTATAAATGTGTGCATATCCATTCATGTCAGTCTTGATTTTGTAAAGCCACTTACTCCCAACTACCTTGGCACCAGGAGGTAAGTCAACTTCTTCCCAGACTTCATTGTCATGCATGGATTGTATTTCCCCATCCATAGCAGCTTTCCATTTAGCTTTTTGAGGGCTTTTAGTGGCAGCTCTATAACTAGTAGGTTCATCAAGATCCCCTAGTGTATGCTGATCGACCTCTTCATAAAGACATAGACGGTCAGGAGCTTTCACAAATCTCGCAGATCTGCGAATGGGAATTACTTCAACTTCCGGTGGAGGACCCAGACTTTCTGGTTCTATAGGAAGTGTGCTAGTGTTTTCTGAAGGCAATGCATTATTTAGATCATCTTCTAAATCATATACTCTCCCACTGATTTCTTGAATGACAAATTCATTTTCAAGAAAATCACCATATCTTGCAACAAACACTTTGTTCTCAGGTGGGTAGTAAAAGTAGTAACCCATAGTTTCCTTAGGGTATCCTATGAAAATGCATTTTACAGATCTTTGTTGGAGTTTATCTTGTGAGTCATGTTTAACATACACCTCACAACCCCAGACCTTTAAATAAGACAAGTTCGGAGCTTTTCCAGTCCATATCTCATATGGTGTCTTATCAACCTTCTTGGTGGGAACCATATTCAAAATACGAACAGCTGATTCAAGAGCATAATCCCAAAAAGACAAAGGAAGATTAGTAAGATTATACATTGATCGAACCATGTCCAACAATGTACGATTCCTTCTCTCAGATACACCATTTTGTTGTGGAGTATATGGAGATGTGAGATTCTGGACAATTCCATTCTCAGTTAAGAAATCTTTAAAATCTTGACTAAGGTATTTACCACCTCGATCAGAACGAAGAGCTTTAATCTTCTTTCCCAATTGCAATTCTACTTCTGCTTTGAAAACTTTAAATGTTTCAAACACCTCATGTTTATGCTTAAGTAAATAAACATAACCATAACGGCTGAAATCATCCGTAAAAGTTAAGAAGTAGACAGCACCTCTCCTTGACACATGTCTAAGTGGTCCACACACATCCGTGTGTATTAAACCAAGTAGATCTGAAGCTCTTTCCATATTACTATGAAACGGTTTCTTCGTCATCTTCCCAGAAATACAGGATTCGCATTTATCAAATGACTCATCATTGATATTACTCAAAAGCCCTTCACGTTGCAGCTTTTGCATGCGAGTCTTGCCTATATGGGCAAGTCTACAGTGCCAAAGGTAAGGCGAATTCAAGTCATACTTCATTCTCTTACTTATCCTGTACATCGAATTATTATTATTGTTGGAAGTCACACAATTATTCATATCAATTTCAAACACACCATTCACAGCAACAGCATTAAAATAAAATATACCATTTAAAGAAACAGAAATTTTATTGCCATCAATAGTATGAGAAAAACCAAGATCCAACAAACATGAAAAGGAAACAACACCTCTAATTATAGAAGGTGCATAATGACAATTGTTTAAACAAAGTACTAAACCCGAAGGTAAAACTAAATTAAACATTCCTATGGCTTCAACTGCTGCTTGTGCTCCATTTCCCACATGCAGAAATTGCTCCCCATAAGCTAGCCTCCTTTCCTCTCTAAACCCCTGTAGTGTATTACAAATATTAATACCACATCCAGTATCATATACCCAGGAATTTATTTTACGAGATAAAGTAAATAATTCAATGACAAATAAGTTACCTGAAGTGCTGGCGCCCATGTGCCAGTCTTCTTGACCTTATTGTTTCGCAAGTCATCGAGATAAAGAGGACAATTCCTCTTCCAATGGCCCATCACCTTGCAGTAATGGCATCCTTGATCCTTCTTTGGATTATTCTTGATAGAAGGGTTCTTCTTAGGTTGAGGTGGTTGATAAGCCATAACCTGCTTATTCTTATCATCCTTCTTCTTTCCTTTACCCTTCTTCTTGTTCGCATTTGGCTTGTTAATTCTACCCCCTTGTATTGCTAGTACTTGGGGCGTAGGAGCCTTTTGTGGTGTACCTTTCTCATAATCAATGAGCAGTGCGTACAATTCACTTACAGTCTTCCCCACGCAATGCATATTGAAGTTCCTCACAAAACCACTAAATTCCTTATCAAGGGATCTATTGATTAAGTGCACATCCATATCATTGTCATAGGGTTTCCCAAGTGTTTGTAGTTGATCCATGTAACTTTTCATTTTCAACACATGAGCACTCACAGGTTCACCAGGACCCTGCTTACAACCATGGAGAGCTTCCATCAAATCGTAAATCTCTACATTTGTTGGTTTCTCATAAAGTTTCTTGAGTTCATCAATCATGTCCTTGGGAAAATACTCCTCAAACTGTCTTTGAAGAGCTGTGGACATTCCCCCTAACATCATTGCGGCCACATCAATATGTTCCTTGGTGTCAAGATTCCATTTGGCCTTAGCAGCTTCAGTAGCTGCCGTGCCTTCAGGTTCAGCAGGACAAGGCGTTTTCAAGATTTCGAGTTGACCAGTCACTCGCAGGACAATCCTTAGTGAACGGTACCAATCATTGAAATTTTCCGAGCCAGTCAATTTTTCTCGTTCAAAATAAGTTTTGAACACAGAACGTAAGTTGGTGTTATCAGTTTGAGCCATTTCTACAGATAAAGAAGGTTCAAAACATTAGTATTTTCGATAATACAATTTTTCAAGAAAATTAAAATACCCAAGGAAAATAAATCCATAGAATAATCTTGAAAACTAGGATCCTCCATAAACATAGTTTCATCACATTCAGTTGATCTGCTAGTAATGAAAATATAATATGAGGTAACTTGTCGTACAAGTAATTGGCATAACATTTGTCCAATTCCTAGATTTATGGGATTTACAATCACAAAACATTTGTATTGTAAGCATGTTTAGTCCCCATCTTAATGCCTTGAGTCAAGTCTCACTTCCTACTCAATTTAAGTCGTCTAACTTAAAAACTGTAAACTCACAAATCCATCACATCAGTTGATCTGCTAGCAATGAATTTATGAAATTTACCTCTCCATTGCAATCTCGCCAAGTCTCACTATGACGTAAATTACAACTTCAAGTGTTCTTAATTAGATGGCATTCAACTTAATTTTGTAAGGGTATTACTATTTTGATGTGATCAAAATAATGTATGAAGAAGCATGCATACAACTTCATAACATTGGTTTTACAAAACATTTTTATTACCAATTAATCTAAGAGTAAAATAACAAAGTTTTGATTGAGGTATCGGGTTCACCAATTAAAGAATAACCATCAATTATCGTCCACTATATCGTACTTTTGCATAAGCCCGAAAGCTTAGTGTTTCGGATAATCATTGTGGAATTGTGGATTATTCACCCTTAAGATGACAATGTACATGTAATGGTTGTTCGGTAAGTCTAATTTACACACAAACGAGCGTTAAGACAGAATGTTGTCTATCTAAGGCCACAATTTAATGCGTTGCCATCCTTATACCCATCTTATAGTGTGTAAACTTCGGTCGAGCCTATTTAACCATTACGTACAAAAACATCAATCAACCAATCCTTTGAAATTTTAACTCTTAAAAACCAAAACAATTTCGCCATTATTTAGTCCGTATTATTTTTTTTATTCAAAAAATTACCCTTTTCGTTTAAATAAACATGTCTAACACAATAAATAAACAAAACAAGTAATAGACAATAAAAAAAATAAAACAACTAAATAAACACATATACATAATCATAACAATTAAATATGTATAAAACATGTAGCCACATGCAAATCTTATTAAAAAAGTCCTATTAATAATCAAATCTAGGCGTATTACATATTAATTCAATTAGGGCTTTCTTTTTCTTAGAAAAAGAGCCACATACATCGATAAATCGATTGCGTAAGCCAAAATTAAATAAATACCACATAGCACATAATTGATTACTTAATATTGGAGTCTTCCCCAATTCGACATCTATTAAAATTTACATGTTTTAATATAACTTAACCATTAATATATATAAGCAATTTAAACAATTTAAATCAACACAATAAAAATCCATGCAAATATGCACTTTTCATGGATTTAGCTTAACAATTAACAAATTGCACCAAGATCGTTTACTAAAACGCATAAACAATTACATGACATCTTAGGGTTTCTAGTCAAATTTTATAAAAAAAATAAAATCAAAACCCTAAAAACCCCTTAGGTCAAATCGACCCAAATTAGGGTTAGGGATAAAAAACACAAACCCTAAAAAAAAATGTAACTATACGAATCAAAATCCAATTTTTATCCGTTGCGATAATTAATTACACATTATAACGGCTCTAGATGCCACTGTTGGAATTATTATATCATGACAATCATATTAATAAACCAAGTACATCAAAGTGAGCATGAGCGGAAGCAATTATAATAGATCGAATAACATGTAATTAATTAATCATTAATTTAAATAGTAAACGTACCGTAGTGATTCTAGCCCGAACAAGAATCAATGCAATCTTCCGGAACCAATGAACCCTAATTAGGGTTTATAAGGATTATATGAATTACCCCTTACCTTTTTGTAATTCAATTCAAGAATCAAACAATAGTGTGTTTGATTCACGTTCTTGTACACACGTACTAATTCAAGGAAAAGATTATGCAAGTAATTATCACAAAACAATTTTGGAGACAAGAAAATCGAAACCCTTATGGGTGTTCGGTTTTGGTTCGACCAAAGACAAGAGAAGGAGAAGAAAACCCAAGTTGTGTGTGTACAAGTTATGTGAAAAACCTACAACTTGGGTTTGCTTATATACTAGAGTTTACTTGGAGCTCAAGGCACAAAGGAGGTGGGTTTTCCTCCTTGGCCGATCGGTTCTATCTCCCACAAGGGGATTCCGGAACCTTCTCTTGTTTCCATGTATTGTCTAGCAATTAGTTTCCTAATCTTCGTTTAATAATTAATTAGTCATTAATCAATAATACTAATTATTATTTAATTGTTTTGTATTTAATAATTAATTATAACATATTATAAAGAATTATTACATTTCCTTTTCATACGTATTGTGTGCAATCCCGTGATCTCAAGTTCGATCCTAACACACGACTATTATTATTTTGTTTATAAAACCAACAGGAACAACCACCGACAATGAATAATATTGACGTCCGTGGATCGGGGCACAAGACTCCAAGTATTAGTTTTAATAAGTGCATTATATTCATCATGCGTAGCAGTTTGCCAATTTGGATCATTAAACGCATCAGTATAGGATTTTGGTAAAGGTGAAATGAAAGACACATGAAGAGCAAGACGATTTGTCGAACCTGGTGAAATAGGATCAACATCGGTAGCATTTGGTGTAAGAGGTGTAGTTTCTATAGTGGGTGTCGAGCTATAATATGAGAAATGACATTAGTCGGCTCATATCTGAAAAGGTATATGAGGGAGGCGAGGTAGGAGTCATAGAACCAAATGGAATACCGTCTCATCAAAGATAACATGGCATGAAATGATAATTTTATTGGTGTTTAAGTCAAGACAACGATAGCCAAGATGATTAGATGTGTGTCCCAAAACAATGAAGGGTGTGGCACATGGTTCAAGTTTGTGAGAGACGTCGAGGTGAGGGTCACAAAGATTCCCAATAGTACGTAAAAGACTATAATCGGGTTTGGTTCCAAAAAGGTGTGTAAAAGGTATGTCATCGTTAATGGCTCTCGAAGGTAAAATATTTAACAAGTGAATGGCCATATTAAGTGCTTCAACCTAATAATTGGGAGGAATGTGAGCTTAAAAAAGCAATGTGAGAATAAGATTGTTTCTGGTTCGGATCATCCTTTCAGATTTAGTGTTTTGTAGTGAGGTTTTGGGACAAAAAAACGAAACTGGATACGATTAGATGCAAATATCTTATGGAAAGCGTGGTTGTCAAATTCACCACCATTATTACATTGAAAAGACTTTATTTCACACTTAAATTAAGTGTGAACAAAGTTATGAAATAACATAAACTTATACAAGACATCAAATTTATTAACCAACGCATAAACCCAAACATATTGTGAATAAGATTTAAAAATAAAACATAGTATTTAAAACCAGAAAGTCTCGGAATTGGGGAAGTCCACAAGTTTGAGTGAACAATGTTAAAGCATGAATTAACCAAAGTACTAGAACATAGAAATGGAAGCGCCAAGTGTATGCCAAGCTGACAAGCATGACAAAGAACGGGATGTTCTCTTTATTACACATGTTCTCTTTATTACACAAAATTGAATTATTTGAAAGAACATGACGTAACACTTCACTTCCCGGATGTCCAAGGCGCTTGTGCCTCTTATACTGACTAGTAAGAAAAGCATGAGGAATAGTGGAAGGCTTCGTGACCGGGTCAAGATACTCAATGCTATCAGAGTGGAGAAGCACCCGATAAGTCATGAAATCTTTAACAGAAAATCCAAAAGCATCAAATTCAATAATACAATGATTATTTGAACAAACTGATGGACATAAATTAAATTCTTGACAATATTAGGAATGATAATTAAGTTTTTTAAATAAAGGTGTCGATGAGGTGTAGGGAAAATACTATGACCAGTGTTGGTAACGGGTATGGAATAATCGTCACCAACCAAGATAGATGGATAAATGCACATATTAAAAACATCACTTAAACTAGTAATAAAATCATTAAGTTGAAAGCTTGCACCTCTGTCCATATTCCAATCACTCGAACTAGGATTGTGAAGTGTCATGGCATTGAAAGCTTGTGGTAGTTTAGTTGCATGTGGTAGTGTAGTTTCATGTCCCGATAGTTGACCCCCTATCCCAAAGTTACCGGTTGACCAGACTGTCCAGATTGCCCATGTGGACCCGACTGACCCGGTTGACCCAATTGTCCCGACTAACTCGGGTTATTGGGCTAGGAATCATACGGGCAGAATGTGTGGAGCCATAACCGGTGTTAGTGAACTGACTAATGTAGCCCGTATTAGTAGGCGGAGAAAAAAAAGTTCATTGGGCCAAAGCCTGATGGGCTACGCAAACCAGCAAAAGTGGGAACATATCCATTAGTCATGGTGTTTAAAGCCACTTGTTGGCATTGTTGAGAATGCCAATTGTGTGCCATACCAACAGTAGCACCACAACCAAGCTTAGCCAAAAGAGCTTGTTGACTTTGTATTAAATCCATCATTTGTTGTGGTGTCATATTACCGTTTTGCTAGTTTTGCTAGTTTGCGTAGCCTACCAGGCTTTAGCCCAATGCATTTTGTTTCTCAGCCTACTAATACGAGCCATATTAGTTAGTCGACTAACACCGATTATGGCTCCATACATTCTGTCCCATATTATTTCCAGCCCAATAACCCGGGTCAGTCGGGTCAATTGGGTCAACCGAGTTAACCAATAACTTTGGGACACGCGGGTCAACTTTCGGGACATGAAACTACACTACCACATGCTTTTAATGCCATGATACTTTAGGATCCTAGTTTTGGTAATTGGAATATGGACACAAGTGCGAGCTCTCATCTTAATGATTCTGTTACTAGTTTAAGTAATGTTTTTAATATGTGCATTTATCCATCTGTCTCGGTTGATGACGGTTATTCCATACCCGTCACCAACTCTGGTCATAGTATTTTGCCTACACCTCATCGACCCCTTTATTTAAAAAACATTCTTATCACTCCTAATATTGTCGAGAATTTAATTTATGTCCGTCAGTTTGTTCATGATAATCATTGTACTGTTGAATTTGACGCTTTTGGTTTTTCTGTTAAGAATTTCATGCCTCGTTCGGTGATTCTCAATTGTAATAGGACTGGGAATCTGATGAGGCGAAAAATGAACCGTTTTTAGGGGGTCATTTAAGCCCGGAATTGAATTTATTTGATCAAATATTGCCCTAAATCGTTCTTTTTGTGATTTTAGGTACTTTGGGAGTGAATTCTGGAAAAGGAAGCATTTTGGACGTTTTGGAGCATAAAAGTGAAGAAAACGGAAAAGACTTAATTTTCCATGCTGAGAACAGTACCTGACAGCGTCAAGAAGGAAATTGTAACGGCGTCAGGAGTAAAATCCATGACGACCCAGAGAAAACCTGAAGGCGTCATGAGAAGGGCGTCAAGAGTAATCTTTGTGACGGCCTGCATAAGGAGTACACGTGACGGCGTCAAACTCAGATCTAGGCAGTCCGAGAATTTATTTGGCGGCGAGATGACGGCGTCAGACATTTGCTCTTGACGCCGTCACCTCACAAAATCTATATATACTTTTCTATTTTTTATTCATTAGGAGAGGAACGTGTGTGGAGAATACTAGGGTCGAACCTAATAAACCCTAGGTCGTTTGTAACAGTATTTTCAAGGGTTTTCACCCCTTGAAACCTTTCATGTTCAATTAAGATAAGTCCTCTTTCAATTCATTCAATATGTCTATGTGTTGTTTGAATATATCTTATGCTTGTCTTGATTTTAACATGCTAGGCTAGATCTTTCATGTGTTTGCTTAGATGTAATGAAACCTAGATGTTGATTATAGGTTGATTGCTTGTTTATAGTTGTAATGGATGAATGATTTCAATGTTAGGCTTAAGAAAACTGGCAGATCTCCATTGTGTAACATGCTTGAACGTCTTAAGAAACATGAGCTGATGTGTACTAGGTTTTATTGGTTGTATTTAATGCATGAGCAAATTCTAGTGATCCCATGTTAGGAGCTTCTTAGCCAGCTCGACATAGGAGTGAAGTAGGCGCTTATAGGATTGGGGTAGTAAGTACGCCACCCCATGAATGGTATTAAGGAATACAATCCGTCATCCACACAACTGTAACAAGTAATTAACCTGTAAAAGATATCTAGGGAGTAGTGAAATCTAAGTAAACACAATTCTCCCATATATTGTTCACACCTCTACTTAATTTAGTTTATTTTCATTTTATAGTATTTTATTTTGATTGCATCTTAGTAATTGGGTTAGTTGACTAGCAACTAATTCCGCCCAACTCCTTCAAAACCGAGATTTTTAATTGCTTTTATAAAAACTAAAAAATACAAAAAGAATCATCCTTCATCTCTAGACCTAGTTTTTAGGTTTTCTAATCCTAGCGACACTATTTCTAGCTGAACGATCAATCCCCCGGTACTTGTCACTATACTATACTACAACGATCAGGTACACTGCCTGGTGGGGGTTGTAAGCTTCTCGAGATCCCTCGAGAGGTAAAGCCTGGTGCAATCCCTACGCATCAAGTTTTTGGCGCCGCAGCCCGGGGAATAGTTATTGTCTAGGTTAGAATTTCTTTTTATTAGGTCTACTTGCTAGATTCCTTTCTAGTAAGATTTTATTTTTATTTTTAGGTTCTCTTTAGTGTATCTTATTTCTTCGTGTTTTTGTTCGTAACTCTTCGCCATCCGACATCATGGACGATGGTAACATCTTTGAACCCATCATCCCACCACAACAAGACCACCCACAAAACCCACCACTAGCTAACCAATCTCTTAGGCCCCGAACCCTAGGAGAGTACTCCCGACCTAGCCACCAAGGCTACCGAAACACCATTGAGCTCACCCAAGGAGCCAATGTGTCTCCCTTGCGATCCGACACCATCCGGTTGGTGCAAAGCGGATGTGCATTCCATGGACTTCGTTCCGAAGATCCAAATCAACATCTCAAGGACTTCCTTAAAATCGTAGATTCTATAGACCTTGATGCTACAACTAGAGAGTCGAACCAATTACGCCTATTTCAATTCTCTCTACGTGATCAAGCTAGTCAATGGCTTGAACGTTTACCCGCGGGATCCATCACCTCATGGTATGATCTCACCACTCGTTTCCTTGCTCAATTTTTCCCACCGGGAAGAACTACCAAGCTTAGAAATGATATCTTGATGTTCCAACAACGTCAAGGTGAAACTCTATATGAAGCATGGACTCGTTTCAAGGACTTACTCCAAAAAGTCCCTCATCATGGCATAGATCTTTGGCTCCAAGTCCAAATCTTCTATGACCATATCGATCTCTCCACAAGGCGAGCCATTGACCAATCGGCCGGTGGTAAGCTACGTGATCTAAGTGCGGAACAATCATGGGAACTCATAGAAGATCTTGCTCTCTATGACAACGAAAGTTGGAATGATCCCCGTGATTTAAACAAAACGGTCAAGGCAATATCTTTGCCTTCGAACAATTCTAGCACTTTCGACCGTAGGATCATGGAACTTGAGGACCAAGTCAAGTTTCTCATGAAATCTTACGAAGCTCCTAAGCCTTCAAGCCAAGTGAACAAAATCACTTCTTCATGCGAATTATGTAGTGGTCCCCATGACACTCGTGATTGTGTGGAACTCCCCGGAACAGCTTTTGCGGACTACGCATCCTCGCGTACCGATGAAGCGGGAGATAAGTGGTACACTTTCAAACCCGAGCCAAACCATTATGGTGATTCCTACAACCCCTCTTGGAAAAATCACCCGAACCTTAGGTAGAAACAAAACCAAGCCAATTCTTCCAATCCGCCTAATCTTTACCAACCAAACGGTCCACCCTCCAACCGTACTTTCAACAACAATCCTTCTAACAACTATGGTAGTACCAACAATCTTGAAGGATTGATGTCTAAGTTTATGGCATCTCAAGAAGCTCGCATAGCTAGGTTTGAAACCGAATTTAACCAACAACAAACGGAGATGACCAATAAGATTGACAACTTGTTGAAAGCCCTCAACCACCAAGCGTTAACTACACCTAGGAAGGACACTAGGGATGCCAATAACGGAATCCAAACTAAGGACCCCTCGTCATCCAAACATGTCCACTTTGTCAATGTTGTCACCATTAAGCCAATAGATAAGGATATAGAAGAAAGTGACAAAGATGAAGTTGAAGTAGAAACCGAGACTAGGGATGAAATTAGGGAAGTTGAGGTTAATAAGGGAGAAGAGTTAGAGGAAGTAGAGACTGTAGACGAGTACTTTGATAAGTTGCCCACTAAGGAAGAACGGGAATATCATAAGGATTTATTCAATGGCCCCGAGACACCATATATCCTTGGCACACCCCTTATCAAAATGGGAGACCCCTCTAACATCAACCTACCATGCAACATCGGGCATATGCATATATGGAAAGCTTATATCGATCCTAGATCTCCTATAAACATCATGATTAGGACTCATTATAATTGGGTGATGAAGAAACAACTTGGTTATAGGATGATGCCCAATAAGAATTTGATAAGTAATTTTGTAGGAAGAGTGAAGGGATTGCATGTGATTGTGGGAAATTTCACTTATGAGATCGATTTTATGATAGTAGAGGATACTCGTCCGGTGATAGATGCTTGCCTAAGCCAAGTAGTGTTCGGAAAACCATTTGTTGAGGCCACTAAGATGAGTTATGATCCGACTTTAGGGATAGTTAGGTTCAAGGAGGAGAATGATGAGATTGCCTACCAAATGCCCTATAAGATTGAGCAGTACCGCCTTCTGTCAAACATAGAAAAGGAACACAAACAAGCAGCTTATTATAGGAATGATGAGGATAGACGTAGAGGAGTAGAGTATGTGATGAATAGGATGCTTGGTTTCTACAAAGAATGCTTGCAATTAGGTCCGGAATACAAAACTGGTGTAGGAGACGACCTAGAAAGTTAAACCAACAATGAAGTCACGTAGTAACCCATGACCTTGAGTCTAGCTACAAGACTCGTAAATAAAGAAAAGCGCTTCTTGGGAGGCAACCCATGTTTTGTGTGATTTTTATTTTGTTTGTTTGTTATTTGCTTCCGTATGCATGCTTTATTTTAATTGTTGGTAGATCATGTTTCAAAACTAAAATGATGAAAATACTTTACTTTGTTGTTTGGCCTAGTCTTAACTTCATCCAAAGGTATTTCGCCAAAGATAAGTGTAAGGGGAAACCCCAAATATGTTTTTAAGAAACAAAACCGATCATGATTCTCCACAATATTAAGTGAACATGTATATTCGTATTTGTTAGAGTCAAATGCTTGTATCGAGTCATAATGATGTTTTGCAGGATTTTCCAGGAAGTAGGACGAAGTTTTTTCTAGAAATTTTCCGGAAACTTAACATAAGAATTTCTGCAGGTCACTTCTGACGGCGTCACGAGTTTACTCTTGACGGCGTCACGTGTAAAATTCTGGAAATTTTACCAGTTTTGTTTTTCTAACGGAGTCTTAAAGTTTTTGTTGAATCTTTAGTTTTATAATCTCCAGGAAATCTGCTAACATCATTCCACAAGCATTATATCTTATTTTGTTTTCTAGGATTTATTAGCATATATAGATTGCCGCCGATTTTATGCGAGGTTACCTTGTCTGTTTTCTCAGGTTTCACAGGTTATGTATGACAAGAAGATGATTTATATTCTGGAAGGGAAGCTTTGATTGTTCATTTTCTGGGAGGAAGATCTAACCTGGCCACCTTATTATCCATACCGAGTGAATCAGGGGAGTATTTGATTTCATTTCGTTTTACTTATTTCACTTTTACATTCTTTACTTGAACATTGGGGACAATGTTCATCCTAAGTGTAAGGGGAGGGTAAAATGATGATACCTTACAGATACACTTTCGCTTGAGTTTGTTTGTTTGATGGTAGATGTGTAATAAAACTATGAGAAATACTTGTTAGTGCAATTTTAGCGCCAAATTTAAATTTTTTTTACAACATTTAGGAGTGAAACTTTAGCCATAGCAAGCGTCTCATGGATAGGAGATTGTATGACTAGCACAAAACCGTACTATTCAGAAAAATTTTCCACCCAAATATGTGAGGTTCGCCTTTAGATTTGATAGGAAAAGCATTTACTATTAATGCTTATGAGTGTACCGGTAGCATTTAGATTCTAGAACTTGCGTTAGTGATGCATCCCGAGACCGCTAGTGAGACTACATTTGTGTAGTAGGATTTACTACATGATAAGAGGCATTAGGATCACCCTTGTGTTAAACCCGTATCATAATTACTTGACCATTTAAGTCATATTATTTGGCTAGTTAAGTCAACTAATTTTTCCCACACCTTAGCGTTGTACTCATTTTTAGTACAGGAAAACCCTAGTACACCCCTCCGAGCCTATCTTTTCGTTTCTAACTTTAAGCATCTTACTTAAAGGAAGAATTTGTTACACCCCACTTAAATGTACAACCAAATCGCCTGAGCCTTCCGTGTATGCACTCATCTTTAGTGCATTATTGTTATTTGTTAAACCCTTAGTTAATTATCTAATTGATTACATGGTTGCTAAGTCGAGTCATATCCTTGTACATATTGTTTTGGGACGATTGGGACTCATGGGTAAAGTACTTATATTATGGAGTAATGGGGAAGAACATCATATTATTACCCCCGTATGTACGTTAATCTTAAAAGTACTCCAAGTGTTTTGATTTTCTTAATTCGAGTCATTAGATTAGTTTATTGTAAAGTATGTAAAAATTCAAATGTAAGGGGAATATTCATTCCCTATGATGTATTATTTTGGATGGTAGGGTAAGAGTGTATGCAAAAAAAAAAAAACAAAAAAAAAATCGAAAAAATCAAGAAAAAGAAAAAAAAAAATAGAAAAAGAAAAGAGAAAAAAACATACGGACTACCATCCCTTTTCATTCTATGTTCATTTTATGTTTTTTTTATTTTTGATTCATTAGCTTAAGTCGAGTCGAGTCTTGGCTTAGCAACGCCATAATTAACCAAGATTGTTAACTCGCCACCAGTAATGACTGCCTATATCCAACAAAACCGTGTATTCCATATCCCTACACCTAACGTTACAACCCTTTAAAAGACTTCTTTGATAGTTTATCCTATGTGCTTACGCCATGTGGTGGAGGTTTGATCCTTTCCCAAGCCTATGGTAATCTATTTTGCTATGACAGGTAGTGAGAGATGTTTTCTATTTCCATATCGTGATATTACTTTATTACACCCGAGAGATGTGAGTATCTAAACACTATTTGTGAGGTGCTAGTGTATGACCTCTGTGCTGTCTTTGGTCTTTAGTGGAACGATTATTTGTTGTAATTACTTTTATATTAGTGTTAAATGACCCCTAACTTGTATTTTGATTAGAATAAAAGCGCATTTGCTTGAGGACAAGCAAATCTCAAGTGTAAGGGTATATGATGAGGCGAAAAATGAACTGTTTTTAGGGGGTCATTTAAGCCCGGAATTGAATTTATTTGATCAAATATTGCTCTAAATCGTTCCTTTTGTGATTTTAGGTACTTTGGGAGTGAATTCTGGAAAAGGAAGCATTTTGGACGTTTTTGGAGCATAAAAGTGAAGAAAACGGCAAAGACTTAATTTTCCATGCTGAGAACAATACCTGACGGCGTCAAGAAGGAAATTGTGACGGCGTCAGGAGTAAAATCCATGACGACCCAGAGAAAACCTGAAGGCGTCATGAGAAGGGCGTCAAGAGTAATCTTTGTGACAGCCTGCATAAGGAGTACACGTGACGGCGTCAAACCCAGATCTAGGCAGTCCGAGAATTTATTTGGCGGTGAGATGACGGCGTCAGACATTTGCTCTTGACGCCGTCACCTCACAAAATCTATATATACTTTTCTATTTTTCATTCATTAGGAGAGGAACGTGTGTGGAGAATACTAGGGTCGAACCTAATAAACCCTAGGTCGTTTGTAACAGTATTTTCAAGGGTTTTCACCCCTTGAAACCTTTCATGTTCAATTAAGATAAGTCCTCTTTCAATTCATTAATATGTCTATGTGTTGTTTGAATATATCTTATGCTTGTCTTGATTTTAACATGCTAGGCTAGATCTTTCATGTGTTTGCTTAGATGTAATGAAACCTAGATGTTGATTATAGGTTGATTGCTTGTTTATAGTTGTAATGGATGAATGATTTCAATGTTAGGCTTAAGAAAACTGGCAGATCTCCATTGTGTAACATGCTTGAACGTCTTAAGAAACATGAACCGTTGTGTACTAGGTTTTATTGGTTGTATTTAATGAATGAGCAAATTCTAGTGATCCCATGTTAGGAGCTTCTTAGCCGGCTCGACATAGGAGTGAAGTAGGCGCTTATAGGATTGGGGAAGTAAGTACGCCACTCCATGAATGGTATTAAGGAATACAATCCGTCATCCACGCAACTGTAACAAGTAATTAACCTGTAAATGATATCTAGGGAGTAGTGAAATCTAAGTAAACACAATTCTCCCATATATTGCTCACACCTCTAGTTGATTTAGTTTATTTTCAATTTCTAGTATTTTATTTTGATTGCATCTTAGTAATTGGGTTAGTTGACTAGCAACTAATTCCGCCCAACTCCTTCAAAACCAAGATTTTTAATTGCTTTTATAAAGACTAAAAAACACAAAAAGAATCATCCTTCATCTCTAGACCTAGTTTTTAGGTTTTCTAATCCTAGCGACACTATTCCTAGCTGATCGATCAATCCCCCGGTACTTGTCACTATACTATACTACAACGATCAGGTACACTGCCTGGTGGGGGTTGTAAGCTTCTCGAGATCCCTCGAGAGGTAAAGCCTAGTGGAATCCCTACACATCAAAATCTTTACCCGGTCACAATGCCTTCCACTATTCCTCATGCTTTTCTTACCAGTCAATATACGCGGCACCAGCGCCTTGGACATCCAGGAAGTGAAGTGTTACTTCATGTTCTTTCTAGTAATTCAATTTCTTGTAATAAAGAGAAACCTCTCGTTCTTTGTCATGCTTGTCAGCTTATCAAACACGTGAGGCTTCCATTTGTTAGTTCTAGTACTTCGGTTAATTCATATTTTGACATTGTTTACTCAGACTTATGGACTTCCCCAATTTTGAATCTTTCTGGTTTTAAAAACTATGTTTTATTTTTAGATCATTATTCACAACATGTTTGGGTTTATCCTTTGGTAATAAATCTCATGTCTTGTCTAAGTTTGTGTTGTTTTGTGACTTTGTTCACACTCAATTTAAGTGTGAAATAAAGTCATTTCAGTGTGATAATTTGACAACCACACTTTCCATAAGTTATTTGCATCTAATGGTATACAGTTTCATTTCTCTTGTCCCAAAACCTCACAACAAAACGGTAAATCTGAAAGGATGATCTGAACCATAAACAATCTTATTCATACATTACTTTTTCAAGATCACCTTCCTCCTAATTATTAGGTTGAAGCACTTAATATGGCCATTCACTTGTTAAATATTTTACCTTCGAGAGCCATTAACGATGACATACCTTTTACCCGCCTTTTTGGAACCAAACCTAATTATAGCCTTCTACGTACTTTTGGGTGTCTTTATTACCCTCACCTCAACATCTCTCACAAACTTGAACCATGCGCCACACCCTCCATTTTTTTAGGACACACATCTAATAATCGTGGCTACCGTTGTCTTGAATAAAACATTAATAAAATTATCATTTCACGCCAGGTTACCTTTGATGAGACGTTATTTCTGTTTGGTTCTATGACACCTACCTCGCCTCCCTTATATACTTTTTTGGATGAGCCAACTAATGTCATTTGTCATATTATTCTCGACACCCATTACGCAAACTACACCTCTTACACTAAATGCTACCGATGTTGATCCTGTTTCACCAGGTTCGACACCCATTACACCTACTACACCTCTTCCACCAGTTTTTACCCTTCCACTTCAATATCGATGCTATTCCCACACCGCCGCCCAATTTACAACAACAGTCCATACCAACTAACTCAAACCCGGTTTCTGTTCATCCCATGGTCACACGTTTTTGTATCAAGACAAATCGTCCTCCTAATCGTCTTATTCTTCAGGTGTCTTCCATTTCACCTTTACCGAAATCATATACTCCAAAAGGTGAAGAGTGGTGGGATCACCCTGGTCCCGTGCATCCTAAGGATTCCA
This sequence comes from Artemisia argyi, assembly GCA_030686995.1. NCBI lineage: Eukaryota > Viridiplantae > Streptophyta > Magnoliopsida > Asterales > Asteraceae > Artemisia > Artemisia argyi. The sequence goes on from CM060677.1 coordinate 138,681,009, forward strand.
ACCGAACCCTCCTCCAAGGATGTGGTCCCAGGCAATGAGCACATGTCACAGTGACTGTACTTATTAGGAGGTGGGCTTTGAACCCTGGCCATTTTCTCTAATTGGCCACTCGTTGACAAGTCAATCTGAGCATTTGCGGTAGGAGGATGGTACCATTGAGAACTTTAGGAAAATAGTGGGACTTGAACCCGGGTCTATTGACTTATGCATAAGTGCTCCACCCATTGGACTAAAGTTCCAATGGTACCAAAATCGTATACTGGTGCATTTAATGATCCAAACTGGCAAACTGCTATGCATGATGAATATAATGCACTTATTAAAAATAACACTTAGACTCTTATGCCCCGACCCACAAACGCCAATATTGTTTGTTGTATGTGGTTGTTTCGCCATAAACATTTAGCAGATGGCACTTTTAGTCGTTAAAAGGTTCATCTTTTAGCGAATGGTAGTACAGAGTTAGAGGGCATTGATGTTGATGAGACTTTTAGTCCAATTGTCAAATCGGGGACTATTCGGACTGTTCTTAGTTTGGCTAATTCTCGGCATTGGCTTGTTTATCAACTTGATGTTAAAAATGCCTTCTTACATTGAGATTTATCTGAGACTGTTTATATGTATCAGCCTCTAGGGTTTCGAGAGTCTACACATCCTGGCTTTGTATGTTTATTATAGGGTATCTTTATTGGCTCAAGCAGGCTCCTAGGGATTGTTTCAGCGATGGGTTTACTCACAGTTGCTACGACTCATCATTATTTATTTACAAACATGGGACTGACACTGCCTATTTATTATTGTATGTTGATGATATTGTTCTTTCTACCTCTTCTGAGCTTTTGTTACAACAAATTATTGCTTCCTTGCATCAATAATTTTCTATGACAGATCTAAGTTCACTTAATTATTTTCTGTGTATTTATGTTACATGGGATTCTTTGGGGTTATTCTTATCTCAGCGTAAGTATGCTGTTGAGATTCTTGAGCGGACTCATATGGTCAAATGTAACCCAAGTCAGACTCCTGTGGATACCGAATCTAAATTGGGTGATGATAGTGATTCGGTTTCTGATCTGACATTATATCAGAGTGTTGCGGGTGTTCTTCAGTATCTTACCTTCACTTGTCCATGTTAATACAAATAATGTCAAAAACGTCATTTGCATTAATCGGTCTCTACTAGTTTTAATAATCACAAAATACAAACACACGTTACATAAAACTACGACTAATAAGTTTTTAATCGGGAAAACTCGTTTTCGTCATCAACATCACTTAAGGTATGTACAAACTTCTACCAACTTGTGTATGTCATCAAAGGATTTAAAAACTTTACATTTTCATGTCACAAAACATTTTTACAAAAGTATTTTTGTATAATTTAACGAAATGTTTTATTAAGAAAATGTTTTCAACATTCAAAATCATAACAGCCATAATTCCCGCTCAAAACCGACAACAAAACTTCACCAGATAGTTTTTCACCACGTCAGGACAAAACGAGGAGCGTTTGTCTGGACGGTCCCTTAAATAGGGTGGCAGTCCGTTATCGATAAGGGACCGTCCAGCATTTAAGGGACCGTCGCCTCTCTCCTGACGCCTATAAATATAGAACTGTTTTGTTTCAGAAAACTTCACCTCTCATGGACCAAAACCTTCTGTATTCCGAAATCCTTTTAAAACATACTCTTTGATCACATTATCAAGTTCTAGTTGTTTACAAGTGATCACACTCATCTTTCCTTTAAGTGTAAGAGAAGAACATTCGTTATAATCAAGAAACGAAGTGTTGAAGAAGAGTTTTGCTCATCTCATCTTATTGTTGCGGATCTATCATTTCTTTCATTCATTGTTTCATGTATGTAATAGGACTTGAGTGCAAGTCTTATATTGTGTATTGTGTTGTATCGTGCCATCGTGTTAGTACGAGGTGTGAAGCCCCGTGGGCTTTAGTAGATTGGTTGTAACTAGGGTTAGGACTCGAAATTCCGCTTAGTGTCGTTAAACTTGGTGTAAGCTTGTGTAAGGTTTGTTCTGCCATAAGGGAGCGTGTTGATATAGTGTTTGTGAAACTCTTGAGTGTGAGACTCGAGGAGTGGAGTAGGGACAAAGGAGTAAGCTTCGTGGCCGAACCACTATAAATCTTTGTGAGATGGTTTGATCTTTCCTTTCTTTACCTTTACTTGTTTACTTATCATTGCTTATATCTATTGTTGTGTTAATTTCATGTAAGCTTCGAATCAAATCTTTTTGTGAAACACAATTTGTAAAGTCAATTTTATAAAAACGTGATTAATAACGGTGAAACTATTCAACCCCCTTCTAGTTTCTACAATTGGTATCAGAGCTTCGTTGCTCAAGGATTTTTAAAATATACGGTATTTTAAAACTTGAAATGATCAATGGAATTTGAAAAATATCAAGAAGGGCAGTCTATGCAAAGACCACCACTCTTTGAGGCTAAAAGTTTTATTTATTGGAAAACTCGATTCGAAACGTATGTGAAATCAAAAGATCTTGATCTTTGGCATGTTATTACAATGGGTGACTTTAAATCTATTGAATTTAATCTTGAAACTAAACAAAATGAAGTTGTTCCTTATGACAAACAAAGTGATGCTCTTAAAAGAAATTAGCTAAAAATGATGAAGCAAAAATGGATATTTACAATGCTTTGCCTAAAAAGGAATTTCAAAGAATTTTTATGTGCAATACGGCTAAAGATATTTGGAAAACTTTGTTAGTCACTCATCAAGGTAATAATCAAGTCAAAGAAAATAAGATCGATCTTTTGGTTCAACAATATGAACAATTTATCATACCTGAAGATGAATTTATAGATAGTTCATTTGCTAGATTTAATACCATAATCACGAGTTTAAAAGAACTCGACGAGGAAATTTCTGTCAAGAGTTGTGTTAGGAAATATCTCAGGGCTTTACATCCGAAGTGGAGATTAAAGATCACGGCGATTGAAGAATCCAAAGACTTGGCATCTTTGTCATTAGATGAGCTCGTTGGTAACTTGAAGGTCCATGAGTTAATCATCAAAGATGATTCCGATATTGTAAATAGTAAGGTGGAAAGAAAATCAATTGAATTAAAAGCTAAAAAGGAATTAAGTGATGATGAAGACTCAGTGATGACGAAGAGTATGCATTGGTGGTTAGAGACTTCAAGAAATTTTTTAAGCAAAGAGGAAGATTTGTAAGACAACCACGAGAGGAAAAGAAAGCTCCTCAAAAATCTCGTGAAGATAGATACATCAAAGGTGAGAAGAGATGTTTTGGATGTGGTGATACAAGACACTTAGTTGGAGATTGTCCATACCAAACAAGGGACAAAAATCAAAGGTCATATGTTACACTGGTACAAAAAGTTTTATTGGTCACGCCAAAAATGTGGGACGATATGCCTATAGTCACTCACATTTTTTTCGTTGTGTGTCAGCATAGGTCCCGCCACCGTAGGTGGCATATGGTCACACTATTGAGTTCGTGGCCTTTTCCATCGAAAAAGAGTGACCAAAACCCCGAATATGTGTGACAAATTAGGCACAGGTTTTGTTGGATTAGTCATTATCAGTGACCGTAGGCACTTTATAGTCACGTGAATGTTTTTTGAGAGTAACTATTTTTCAACCTTTGGCCACATAAATATATAATATATGTGACACTTGAGATGATATATTCAAGTAAATGTGTATTTTGTGTGACTATTTCCCGTCCTGTGGCCACATGAATATACAATAAATGTGACGTTTGTGATGATTTAGTCACACAATGGGTGTTATTTTTTTGGAGTTAGTCACATACAATTTAACACAAAGTGGCCAAAAGTGTAAATAAGTGTGACCATATGCTGTTTAAGTGAAGAAATATGTATTTTGTGTGACTATTGATCATCCAATGGCCACGTGAATTTTATGTTTGTGTGGCCTTTTGTAATATTTAGTCACACAAAGCATATTTGTTTTGGGTATTTAGTCACATAACATTAAGCAAACAGTGGCCAAAAGTGTAAATAAGTGTGACCATATGCTGTTTAAAGTGAAGAAATGTGTATTTTGTGTGACTATTGATCATCCAATGGCCACATGGATTTTATGTTTGTGTGGCCTTTTGTAATATTTTGTCACACAAAGCATGTTTGTTTTGGGTATTTAGTCACATACCATTAAGCAAACAGTGGCCAAAAGTGTTAATAAGTGTGACCATATGCTGTTTAAAGTGAAGAAATGTGTATTTTGTGTGACTATAGATCATCCAATGGCCACGTGAATTTTATGTTTGTGTGGCCTTCGGTAATATTTAGTCACACAACGACTAAAGCAAACAGTGACCAAAAGTGTTAATAAGTGTGACTATATGCATCTTTTAGTCACATTTAAAAAATCAATATATATCAAAACAATTCAAATATATATCAAAACAAATTCAAATACAATAAAATTGGAATGTATATAAATGAACAAAATATAAAATTGGACATCCTTTTATACACCAAGGAGTCCTAGTCGGCTTACAATAGTTTCTTTATAAGTATCTATAATCTTTTCCATAAGCAAGTAGCAACTTCGAGCGGTCTTAATCTCTGAGCAGTACCAACTTTAACTAGCAGTAGTAACTTTTGTACTAGCAGTACTAAATACTTGGCATATTTTCTTTGAAGTTCATGAGCTGCACTAAATCTATATAAGCAATATTAACACAAACATGATCAGCAGTAATTCAAACAACATCATGAAGACTTTTAATCCAAAATAATGAACATACTAATAAAATTTGCAGTTAAACTTACAAGTTTTTCTCCCATTGATCTAATCTCATCATCTGGATATAAAAGCCTTGAAAATGTAGGCTGCAGCATATCAACACATCAGAATGAGAACAGAACTAGAACATGTCAAAGCTCACAACATAACAGAACTAGATGAGCCACTGGTTCAACTATCTGCACAAACATGATAGGAGAGTTAATACTAGTACCACGTTAGTACTGCTGGAGCAGAGTTACTACTGCTAGTATACATACATACATATATATATATATATATATATATATATATATATATATATATATATATATATATATATATATATATATATATATATATATATAACAGAATGTATATAAATGAAGCAAATATATATAAAATTGTAATGTCGTATATAATCAAATTCTCAACTATCATAAGTTAAAACCTGTTGACTCTTCGCCGCCTTAGCTTGCTTTTGCAAGGTTTCATTAGAGACCAAATGTTTTCGCTTCGTTGGTGCTAATCTTAGTCCAGTATTTTATTCACTAATATTTGGTATCATAGTTGGTGGTGTAATCTGTAGAACCGGCTTTTCGTGGCTTAAGCGTTTTCGTATGTCCGATAGTTTTAACAGGTTCCTATATGTATATATAAAACACGGTACATTAGTCATGTACGTAAAACTAAAAAAATCAAAGGTGGATGTTTTATTACTTACCACTATTTCCATTACTGGTACATTTTCCAAAGTTTCAATGGCCATTGGAGTGGTCACCTACAACATAAATTAAGAAATACAATGGTGTTATTATTAGAAAATGAAATTGTTAACAACATAAAAAATGGCTTACATCTGAGTCTAATGGCAGTTTCTTTCTGCAAAAAAAAAAAAAAAAATGGGAAATGTAAGAAACCAAGGTACTAATAACGCTGCATAATATAAGATCTGCCAACCATGAAACAATAAAAATATACATGGGTTGGCTTTGGTGACTGAGATGGAGCATACCCACGCCTCGAAAATGAAGTGTGCCAGAAAATCCAACTGAGGGAATTTTTAGCCAGGCATCCCATGTATCATCCTCACCCGTGAAAATAGCATGTAGCCCTGCAAGAAACAAATAACGTGATTAATGCTAACATAAAAGACGAAAACATTAGAGGTCCCAAATATAAGTTTAGCCTAAAAAACAAACATACGGGTTGCATATAAACTCGGGCAACAAATAATATACAATTGGTTGCAATTTTATGCAGTACAAAACGTGGAACGAATAAATGTCAAACACATTACCAAGCAAGCAAATCACTAACATTTGGTACAAATGAAACAATTTGACAAAAAGCAAACATATTTGAGTTAATTTCGTATATAACAGATGTTATGTTAATCTTTTGATAGATCACTTACGCGACTGCGATAAGCAAACTCCAACTATTCAGCAACATCCTCCCGGAGTGGAAACCAATCAAGACTCCCTTTACGAGCAAAATAGTGGCCTCTTAGAACACGTCGAATGTCTCCATTCCAATAAACAAGAAAACTATTTCATCTTAATAAGTCTACCTGCAATGATTACCACCACACAAATTTATAATCAAAAATATGTTTTAGGCTAGTTTTAATCCACAAAAATCAATATTAATCGTTTTATATTCGATTACACATTTAAGAAAATATAAATTAAATATGAGTTTGAGCATACCCATGAACAGAGTAGGATAGGTGATGGTGGCTCGACTGTGATGGTGGTGGATGTGGTGGTTATCTCGAACCAAACAACCGAAGCAAACAAAGTCTCCCATGCAGTTCCCTTGTCTTGATGACTGTGATGGCGTGGAGGAGCGATGGTTGGTAGAACCACGGTGAGATAAGGCGGTGAAGTGTGGCGGTGGTGTGAGTCGGTTCTAGAGAGAAGGAGAAGAGATGAATAAAGAGAAGATAGATCTGACTAAGCTAGTAGTGTTAATGTTTTGATTTTGGGTGAAAAAGGGGCGCCATATGAGCGGAGCGGGAGATTGAAATTTTTGGGAAAATTAAGGGGCGGGATCACTAGAGCACTATATTAAAATTTTTGAGATTGAAAGCCTATCAAATGAGCTCGAAATGTTTAATGAGTTGAGCTCAACCTTATATAAGTTCGACTCGAGTTATTGTTGAGTTCTCGAGCTTGTAACTGTTATAAAATATGTGCTTTTTTTTTTTTTTTTTTTTTTTTTTTTTTTTTTTTTTAATATGTAAGTGTACTAAGTGTAAATACTTATTTATGAATGTATCAAGCTTTTCGAGCTGAAGTCGAACCAAATTCAATTCTTAGGTTATATTTCAAATTTTCAATTCTTAGGTTATATTTCAAATTTAATTTTTGTAATAAAACACATCTTTACAGATAAATCGAGTTTTTTGAGTCAAGCTCAATCCGAGTTCAAACTTTCTCGATCCCGGATAACATATGATCGGGAGGTCCCTGGATACTTACTTCTTAGTGTCTGTGACAAATGGTATACACCTACCAAGCCGGTGCAACCCACGCATGACCAGTGATAATGGCTAATTCACATGGGTCATGGGTCATGTGCATTAGGTTATCACTGGTCACAGTCATTAATTAATGGGTATTTTACATCGATCATATGGGTCATATGCATTGGGTGGATAGTTGCTTAGAGTGTCATGTTACGACACATCCATGACTGTTGACAATTGGTAATTAACATGCATGGGTCATGGGTCATGTGCATTAGGTTATAGTGGCTTTTAGTGTAATGGAAACCATGCATGACCGGTGATAATTGCTAATTCACATGGGTCATGTGCATTAGGTTATCACTGGTCACATTCATTAATTAATGGGTATTTGATCGACATCGATCATATGGGTCATATGCATTGGGTGGATAGTTGCTTAGAGTGTCATGTTACGACACATCCATGACTGTTGACAATTGGTAATTACCATGGGTAATGGGTCATGTGTATTGGGTTGTAGTGGCTTTTAGAGCAGTTACATTAGTAACGCACGGGGTGCGTTATTTGGCTTTTAACGTGCGTTATTCGTACGTGATTGTTGTGTACGGTCGCGTTAATGGTGCATTAACACGCCGGGTTATTCCATTAACCCGACGTTAAAGTGATTTTCTTAAAAAAAAAAAACTTTTTTTTGTCACTTTTGGTCCCTCTAAAATTTATAACATTTGGAATATAAGTTAATGCAAATTGCAAAACACCCCCTTAGTTCAAATTCAAATTCAAGATTACACGATACGCAACATTACAACAATACGAAAAAGAAATACACACGATACAGAAAAGAAATACACACGATACAGAAAAGAAATAAACACGATACGAAAATTGTCACTTATTGAAAGCGGGATACATTTCAAATTTTGAATTCAAAACAGAGGGCGGGATAAGGAAGAAAGTGCTTTTAGTGTCATGTTATCAACCAATACATTCCTGGTGAGCGACAATATAATGGGTAATTAACATGGGTCATGGGTCGTGTGCATTGGGTTGTAGTCGCTTATAGTGTAATGGAAACCATGCATGACCGGTGATAATGGCTAATTGATGAGTGCTCAAACACTCATCATTTTTATCGTATTTAAACTGCCAAAACATCCGAAAATGCTCAGAAATGCATCAAAATACTAAAAATATCCCAGGGATTGTGTTTTATACGTTTCAGATGCAAAATGAGTAAAAACAATGAAAAACGAACAAAGTTTACACAATTGGCAGTTTTAGTCCCCCAACTTTCAAAAATTTACAAAACTAGTCCCTGAGCATTTGTTTTGAAAGGAAAGTCAACCTAAGGCATTTAAAAGTCAAAAATTATCAAAATTAATCCTTAGGTGAAAACTTTGGAAAAATTACACTTTTGGTCCCTGCAGTTTGGGAAATTGACAAAATCAGTCCCTGGGTACTTTTAAAATGGAAAATGTTATTTGTGGTCCCTGGAATATGGATATTTGGCAAGAAACACCCTGGGAATAACTTTAGCAGTTTGGCAAGTTTGGTCCTCATACAAATCAAAAATTACAATTTGGTCCTTGTGAACTTTAATACAAACGGACCTTTGTATTATAAACCTAAACCAAACTAATCCAAACACAAACCAACACCAATACCCCAGCCCATTTTATCCCCAGCCCACCAATTCCCAAAGCCCATCCCACTTTTACTAATAAAAATAAACGGGTCAAACAAACAAGTCAACCCCTTCCCTCCTTTCCCTTGCCGCTAACCAAACAACACCCCAGCCTCCACAACCTGCAAACCCAACAAACTTGTCCCCTCCCCACTCTCCAACCATCTTACCAGCCACCCTAATCCACCACTCCACTAAACCCTAAGTCAACCCTAATTTACACCCTTTTGTCCCCCACCATCTTATAACACCAATAATCCTAGGGCTGAGATGAAGGAAGCAGCAATTCAAGGGCTAGGATGATATTCCAAGGGGACAAAAGTAAGAAGAAGCAGAAGACAAAGAGGAGAAAAGGAAAAAGTACCCCTGGTTCAATGTTTTTTTTATGTATTTTTAGTATTTAAGAATGGCATTGTAAGCCTGAGAAGGGAGTAGTTTTCAAGTAGTAGTTTTCCCTTTATGTAATTTTTTCTCTTTTCAGTAATTAGTTATGTAATGTGTAGTTGTAAAACATTTTCAGTTATTAATGCAAGCTTCATTTTAATCTCAAGTGACTTCTCATTTTTTTACTTAAAATTTCCTTTTGTCTTAAACAGTTGTGATTGCATGTTTTCTATGCTTAAGTTAAACCCTCAGTACCTTAATTGCTTATTTGAACAGCTTATTGCACTTCTTATTTGCTCTTTTGAGCACTGTTTCTGCTGTGAGCTCAGTCCAACTGAGCTTGTGTGATTTCTTTTGTTCCAGCTTGTTTGATGCTTGTTAGTTGATGTTTTTAAGCTTATTTGTGTTGTTTATAGTGGTAGTGGCTTAAGTTTAATTTGGCCCATGCTTATTTGCTTGTTTGATCCACTGCTTATCTCAGAACCTCACTTTGAACCTTGCCTACTGACCCCATTTCACAAGCTCCCCACAAGCTCACCTTTTGAGCTCAGTCCTTGGGCTTAGGCGCTTTGGAAAGCCCTCCTAGTAGGCTTCTGGGTTCACCCTTTGTTTTGTACCATGGGTCACCCCTGTGGGCCCCACACAGTCTGATAATTGGCCATTTGGCCTGGTTTATGCTCAGCTTTGAGCTTAAGCACTTATCACTTCATTCAAGCTTATTCATGTGCTTATTTTAAGTGTAGTTGCTTGTTTCACAATAGTATCAATCTGTTTTATCTTAGTTGTCAATATTGAAGTTTACTTTTAGCTTTTCCAAACAAAAACAAATCCAAATAAGCTTAAAACCTTGGCTGATTTGTTTATTTAGGTGCACAGTGCTTATTTTCAACTTCTATAAAAAGTACCTTTGTAAAAAGTGTTTGATTTTAGTAGTGAAACAGTTGTGTAAAATAAAAATTAGAAAAAGACAAAAAAAAATTAGAAGTGATAGCTTCTATTTAAGCCACTTTGGCTTATTTTCTGCTTATTTATAAGCAAAATCTATTTTTAATTTTTTTCTTAGGCTCCTGTAATCATAATAGATTTTTAGGAATTTTTTCAGATTTTTCCTTAATCATTTAGTATTTTTTATAATTTAGTTTAATTTAAATCAATTAAATAATTAGTTTTTAATTATTAATAATTAATTAAAAAGTAGGAAAAATAGTTTTTCTGTTTTAAAATTAGTGTTATATTATTTTAGTAATTAACTAATAGTAATTAATTAAATAGTTGTAAAAATAATTTTAATTTTCTAAAAATTTTCTTATAACATTAGGATTGTAAAAATATAATTTTCACGTTCGTAGGACTTTGTTTACTCCCGTTTCACCTTTTTATTTGCGCATTCGCGTTTATTTTAAACACAAACGCGCGTTTTTAGGTTAAATTACATTTTTATGTAATCTGATCATCAGTAATTGTTAATAAAGTATTTTTAAGTCATTTTCCATCATTATCTCGTAGTGTAACCATAATAATCAAATTCCTGACCTTTCTGATTAATCACCCGATCCTTTAAAACGTTCACAAATACAATTGCACGCCTCGTCGGGACATAACGACCCGGGGATTCCCTAAACTCCTTGGTTAGTTGGTTTTTGATGTTTGACTTGGTTGACCATCCTCTGGTGAACTTAGTTGACTGTTCGGAACCAATCAAAATCTGGCGCCGCTGCCGGGGAGGCTGCTGCGTATCTGCACACGTTCTTTAGCGATTAGTGATTTTTCACACATCACTGTATAAATACCACCAACTTTTTGTAAATCTTAATCATAAAACAAAAACATCATTAACACTTTTCCTAAAGTGTTAACAACACAAAAAAAAAAAAAAAAATCAAAAACAAACAAAACAAATCGTTATGTTTTCTATATCGCGTTTCTTTTAAGGTGATTCTTAAAGAGATACGATTTTGGTAAACGAAACAATACCAAAAATATTGTCCAAAAGTTTTTTCACCCATACACAAAAACCCAAAAACATTCGTCTTTTCTTGTGAATAATAATTACATAAAAATAAACCGTCGCAAACCAAGACAGAACACCTACTAACTGGGGGTGTGAACATAATAAGTTCCCAAACAGAAGATAAAAACTTGCCTTTGTATCCCTGTAGGTGGTGTACCTTTCTTAAAGAAGCCACTTACTTGCGATTATTGGTTTAAGTTCATTGTGGTTTTGCCTCGACTTTGTTTTGATTGATTTTTGTTACTAGTGCATGCGCACTCGCTCTTCTAGGTCTACTAGCCCATTACGTGAGCTTGTACGAAAACCTAGAAGACCTCGTAGACGTTCAACACTAACAGTCGGATCTGAGATCCGTACTGTTTCCACTCCAGCTGTCACCATGGCGGAAGACCGCCCTATGTGTGAGCTTCTCCAAGCACCCATCGAGGGTTACGGAGACACTATTGTTGTCCCAGCCATCGTGGCTGATAGTTTTGAGCTCAAAACCGGGTTACTTAATCTTGTAACCTCAAGTCAATTCTACGGTTTTGAGAGGGACGATCCTCATGCTCATATTCGATGGTTCAATAAAATCACATCAACCATCAAGTACAAAAATGTCCCGTGTGAAGCAATTAAGCTTCTTCTCTTCCCATTCTCCCTCGAGGGTCAAGCCAGGATTTGGCTTGAGAAACAACCCCCTCGATCTATTGAGACATGGGAAGATCTGGTAAAAAAGTTTGTGAATGAATTCTTCCCGCCTTCTAAGACTACGAGTCTTAAGAACGAAATCACCAAGTTCACTCAGAAATTTGATGAATCATTTGGAGAAGCGTGGGACCGTTTCAAAGAATTACTTCGCAAGTGTCCACATCATGGTTTCTCCGAGTTGATGCAACTCGATACTTTCTACAATGGCGTGAGCCAAGTTGATCAGGATTCTCTCAATGCCTCCGCGGGAGGTAACTTTTTGAGTAGAACCACCAAAGAAGCCTTAGCAATCATCGAGAACAAGTCTAAGGTCCGCTCTACACGAAGCAAGCCGGTTGTTTCACAAATTAGTGCGGGTCCTTCCACTTCATCTCCTTCGAGTCAGTCTAGCACCGATGCTAAGATTGACAAGCTTACTGAGGCTATTCAAGCTTTGGTTCTCGCCCAGACAAAGAAAGTCTCTTTTCCACAACAACCTCCACCTGCTGAGGTTAAAAAAGTGGAAGTCTGTGTAACTTGTGGTGGGCCGCATGCTTACTACAATTGCACAGCTACTGATGGTTCTCCGTTTGAAGCTCATGCTGTAGCCGGGTCATCTAATCAAGGAGGCAATCAATACCGCCCTCCTATGGACCCGAACTACCGTCCTAATCATTATCCTGGACCTCCTGGTTTTCATCACAACCAAAATGTCCAAAACCGTAACCAGAATCAAAATAGAATGAACCAAGGTTTTCAAAACCAAGGTAAGTTCAATCAGGGTCACGGTTTTCAGAATCAAAACCAAGGTTTCCAAAATCAAGGTTTCCAACATCAAAATCAAGGAAACTTTAATCGAAACCAAGGTCAGGGTAATTTCAACCCCGGGTATTTTCATGGAAACAACAACCCTAATCAGGGTAACTTTCAAAACCAATGTCCCAATCAGAACAATCGTGCTCAAAATTTTAATAACCAAAATCAAGCCATTGTTCCAACTGGGCCTTCATCTGACGAGTTGTTAAAACAATTCATGAAGTCCCAAGATGAGATGAACAAGTTGTTAGTTAGCCAGATTTCTGAAATTAAGAAGTCTTTAAATGAACGACCCTCGGGCTCAGGAACACTTCCGAGCAACATGATCGCTAACCCGATGGGCGATGCTAAGGCGATCACAACTAGAAGTGGTGCTTCTTATGATGAACCCACGATTCCTACTACCTCTTCTTTCTCTCCTCCAAAGGTAGTGGAACATGAACCTGAAGTGACCAAGGACAAGGTGCAAACTCCTAGCTCACGAAGTACCGCACACGTCCAACCTCAGGTTATTCCAGAAACCAGATGCAAGCCTGGAGTTGTTTTTGAACCACCTGAAACTCCAGTGGACAACCCTAAATCCAAAACTTCTATCCCTTACCCATCACGTCTCAATGAACAAAAGCTCCGCGAAAAAGCTAGTCACTAAATGGATAAATTTTTCCAAATCTTTCAAGATTTGCATTTTGACATTAGCTTCGCAGATGCTATTCTCTTGATGCCCAAGTTTGCATCAACAATCAAAAATCTGTTAAGTAATAAGGAAAAACTCTTTGAGATGGTTAGAACTCCGTTGAATGAGCACTGCTCAGCAGTTCACTTGAAAAAGCTTCCTGAAAAGCTTGGAGACCCCGGGAAGTTTCTCATTCCTTGTATTTTTCCGGGTATGGTTGAATGCTTCGCCTTGGCCGATCTTGGTGCTAGCATTAACCTGATGCCATATTCTGTGTGGAAGAAACTATCTCTTCCCGAACTCACTCCCACGTGCATGACTCTAGAGCTTGCCGATCGATCGATTTCTCGTCCACTTAGCATACCCGAGGACGTATTCGTTAAAGTGGGAAAGTTCCATTTTCCAGCGGATTTTGTGATTGTTGACTTTGATGCTGATTCAAGGGTCCCTTTCATTCTTGGAAGGGGATTCCTTAGAACTGGGCGTGCTCTTATCGATGTATTTGAGCAAGAGATCACATTGCGTGTTGGAACTGAAGCAATCACCTTTAACCTTGATCAAACATCGAGGTACTCCTCTAATTATGACTCTGAATCGGTAAACCGAATAGATGTCATCGATGTTGCGGCTGAGGAGTATGCTCAAGAGGTTTAGGTTTCAATGATAATTCTTCGAGTGAAAAATTCACTCATTCTTCTCATCCCATCATTGCCAATTCTTCTCCTTCCCTCACTCCGTTTGAGGGAAGTGATTTCATCTTAGAAGAGATTGAGTCCTTTCTCAAAAGTGATTCGATTCCCGATGGAATCGATAACCAAGAGATTGACCTCGAGAGGGATATTCTTCTCCTTGAGAAATTGCTAAACGAAGATCCCTCTCCTCTTCCCGTTCTACCACAACAACTTCATAATCAGGAAATCAAATATGTTGAGGAAACTGATGATTTTCCTGAGGTCGAGCTTAAGGACTTGCCGCCTCATCTTGAATATGCATTTCTGGAGGGTGATGATAAATTACCCGTCATAATTGCCAAAGATTTAAGTGTTGAGGAAAAGGCTGATCTAATAAAGGTTTTGAAGTCACATAAACAAGCAATTGCTTGGCGACTCTCCGACATAAAGGGCATTGACCCTGAATTTTGTACACACAAGATTTTAATGGAGGATGACTTCAAACCGGCAGTCCAACAACAAAGAAGGGTGAATCCAAAAATTCATGAGGTGATCAAACAAGAAGTCTTAAAACTTCTTGATGCCGGATTGATTTACCCTATCTCGGACAGTCCTTGGGTTAGCCCAATTCACTGCGTTCCAAAAAAGGGTGGCATTACTGTTGTCACAAATGAGGAAAATGAGTTGATTCCAACTCGTTTGGTTACGGGGTGGCGTGTCTGTATTGATTATCGCAAGTTAAATGACGCCACCCGTAAAGATTATTTTCCTCTGCCCTTTATGGATCAGATGCTCAAGAGATTAGCGGGGAATGAGTACTATTGCTTCCTCGATGGTTTCTCGGGTTACTTTCAGATTCCCATTGATCCGCAAGATCAAGAAAAGACCACTTTCACGTGCCCCTATGGAACATTTGCGTATAAACGTATGCCATTTGGCTTATGTAATGCTCCGGGCACGTTTCAAAGATGTATGATGGCCATATTTTCCGACATGATCGGGAAAACTATGGAGGTCTTTATGGACGATTTTTCGGTCATTGGGGATTCGTTCCAAACATGTCTCTCCCATTTAGACAACATGCTTAAACGTTGTGAAGACACAAGGTTATGTCTAAATTGGGAGAAGAGTCACTTTATGGTCAAAGAGGGCATTGTCCTCGGCCATAAAATATCAAAGAATGGGATTGAGGTTGACAGAGCCAAAGTGGACGTCATTGCAAAATTACCTCATCCCACTACCGTCAAGGGTGTTAGGAGCTTTTTGGGTCATGCCGGTTTTTACCGTAGGTTTATTCAAGATTTTTCCAAAATCGCCCGGCCTATGACCCATCTCCTCGAAAAGGATGCTCCTTTCATCTTCTCTCCCGAGTGCATCGAAGCTTTTGAAACATTAAAGAAAAAGCTTACCGAGGCACCGATTCTTGTTGCCCCCTATTGGGACTTGCCCTTCGAGCTCATGTATGATGCGAGTGATTATGCGATTGGGGCAGTCTTGGGGCAACGCAAAACAAAACACTTTCAGCCTATACACTATGCAAGCAAGACAATGACCGAGGCTCAAAGTCATTACATCACCACCGAAAAAGAATTATTAACTGTGGTGTATGCCTTCGAAAAATTCCGGCCATACTTGATATTGATCAAATGCATAGTGTATACGGATCACTCGGCTTTGAAGTACCTCTTTGCAAAACAAGATGCAAAGCCGAGACTACTCCGTTGGGTTCTCCTCCTACAGGAATTTGATATCATAATTCGTGATAAAAAAGGAGCTGAAAACCTAGCTGCTGATCATCTCTCCCGATTGGAAAACCCCCATCAAGATGTCTTCGAAAAGAAGGAAATTAATGAAACCTTCCCTCTAGAGACACTCAATGCGGTTGCCTTTCGTGGAGATTCTATTACCCCATGGTTTGCCGATTTCGCAAACTACCATGCGGGTAATTTTGTGGTGAAAGGGATGTCGTCCCAACAAAAGAACAAGTTCTTTAAGGATGTCAAACATTATTTCTGGGACGACCCCTACTTGTTTAAAATCTGTGCGGATCAAGTCATCCGGCGGTGTGTTTATGGCCAAGAAGCCTCTGAAATTCTAAAGGCTTTCCATGCTGGTCCCACGGGGGGCCACCATAATCCAAACTACACCGCCAAAAAGGTGTTTGATTTCGGGTTCTACTGGCCCACGATTTATAAGGATGCCCAGGAATTAGTCAAATCCTGTGACGCTTGTCAACGTCACGGGAATATTTCACAAAAGAATGAAATGCCTCAAAATGCAATTCAAGTTTGTGAGATCTTTGACGTGTGGGGCATCGACTTTATGGGGTCATTTCCATCATCTCATGGAAATAAGTACATACTCGTGGCTGTTGACTATTTGTCAAAATGGGTTGAAGCAAAAGCTTTACCCACAAATGATGCCCGAGTAGTTGTAAAATTCTTGAAAGCTCTTTTTGCTCGATTTGGAACTCCACGTGCTATACTTAGTGATCGTGGTACGCATTTTTGCAATGACAAATTCAACAAAGTCATGCAAAAGTATGGTGTAACTCACCGTCTTTCTACTGCGTACCACCCTCAAACAAGTGGACAAGTAGAAGTTTCTAATCGGGGCATTAAGAGAATATTGGAAAGAACTGTAGGTGAGAATCGTGCATCGTGGTCGGACAAATTAGATGATGCACTTTGGGCTTTCCGTACGGCTTACAAAACACCCATTAGGTGTACGCCTTACAAACTTGTGTACGGGAAAGCGTGCCATCTTCCGATCGAGCTTGAGCACAAAGCCTATTGGGCTCTCAAGCATGCCAATTTTGACCTCAAAACGGCGGGTGATCATAGAAAAGTTCAACTGAATGAATTAAATGAACTTCGTGATCAAGCTTATGAGAACTCTTTGATCTATAAAGAAAAGACAAAGAAGATTCATGACTCCAAAATCAAGAACCGCGTTTTCAACGTTGGTGATCGAGTCCTTCTTTTCAACTCTAGACTTAAGATCTTCTCGGGAAAGCTCAAAACCCGATGGACTGGTCCATTCACTATCGCTAAGGTTTATCCTTATGGCACCGTCGAATTATCTCAAAATGATGGTCCTAATTTCAAAGTGAATGGACATCGGCTGAAACACTACTTTGGAGAGGATATACCATCCATGGTTGTCCCTGATCTCCAAACTTTCCCCAAGGACAATTAAATTCGGGGATCGAGTCAAGCTAGCGACTCAATAAACAAAAACAATAGCAACAATACGGGTTTTCACCCGTATCTCTGATTTCTTTCTACTTTCTACCACCTAAGTGTGGGGGAATGGCCAACCCCCCGCTGTTTGAAAATGTATATATGTATATAAGGTTTCAAAAAAAAATGTGTGATTGTATGTACAGATAAATAAAGTGAAAAATGCAAAACGATGTTCCCACAGTTAGTTTTTAATATTATCTTTTTACGTTCAAGGATTCAGCATAATAGCCGGGACTTTGAATATTGAGGACAATATTTAATTCTAAGTGTGGGGGAGGGGAAAATTCTAGCGAATTTTATCACATTATATCCTCTAGAATCCCCGTTTTTGGCCTAAAATTTAGAATTTTTTTCACTTTATTTCAAAATTTTTGTGGTAATCAGTCCGCCATGTCTAACCGACAAAGGGATTGGCTAATCCAGGAGCAAACGGCTCTTGGTAAAGATACATCAAATCCGTTTATGGCTTGCAATTTGCCCAAAATTGTATGGTAAATCAACTCGCCATATCCCATAAAGCGAAT
The DNA here is from genome assembly GCA_030686995.1 of Artemisia argyi. Taxonomy (NCBI): domain Eukaryota; kingdom Viridiplantae; phylum Streptophyta; class Magnoliopsida; order Asterales; family Asteraceae; genus Artemisia; species Artemisia argyi. The sequence goes on from CM060677.1 coordinate 138,698,915, forward strand.
GAGTTGGCTAGCCCACAAGATTATGGCTTGTGGTAAAGGCCGTGGAAAATCCATAATTGGTAATCAGCTCACCAAGATGTTGACTATTCCATCAAGAGCTGGCTAGTCCAGAAGCAAACGGCTTTTGGTAAAGACTAATCAAATCCGTTGACAGCTGGTGGTTTGCTCAAAATCACACGGTTATCAGTTGTGCCACAGTTCTTACACCTGGCTACTCCAGAAGTGATGGCTTTTGGTAAAGAGTTTCAAATCCATCAAGTTTTCCAAAAAAAAAGATTGCTAGGGACTAGCAATAGTTTAGTGTGGGGGATTGATGAGTGCTCAAACACTCATCATTTTTATCGTATTTAAACTGCCAAAACATCCGAAAACGCTCAGAAATGCATCAAAATACTAAAAATATCCCAGGGATTGTATTTTATACGTTTCAGATGCAAAATGAGTAAAAACAATGAAAAACGAACAAAGTTTACACAATTGGCAGTTTTAGTCCCCCAACTTTCAAAAATTCACAAAACTAGTCCATGAGCATTTGTTTTGAAAGGAAAGTCAACCTAAGGCATTTAAAAGTCAAAAATTATCAAAATTAATCCTTAGGTGAAAACTTTGGAAAAATTACACTTTTGGTCCCTGCAGTTTGGGAAATTGACAAAATCAGTCCCTGGGTACTTTTAAAATGGAAAATGTTATTTGTGGTCCCTGGAATATGGATATTTGGCAAGAAACGCCCTGGGAATAACTTTAGCAGTTTGGCAAGTTTGGTCCTCATATAAATCAAAAATTACAATTTGGTCCTTGTGAACTTTAATACAAATGGACCTTTGTATTATAAACCTAAACCAAACTAATCCAAACATAAACCAACACCAATACCCCAGCCCATTTTATCCCCAGCCCACCAATTCCCAAAGCCCATCCCACTTTCACTAATAAAAATAAACGGGTCAAACAAACAAGTCAACCCCTTCCCCCCTTTCCCTTGCCGCCATAACCAAACAACACCCCAGCCTCCACAACCTGCAAACCCAACAAACTTGTCCCCTCCCCACTCTCCAACCATCCTACCAGCCACCCTAATCCACCATTCCACTAAACCCTAAGTCAACCCTAATTTACATCCTTTTGTCCCCCACCATCTTATAACACCAACAATCCTAGGGCTGAGATGAAGGAAGCAGCAATTCAAGGGCTAGGATGATATTCCAAGGGGACAAAAGTAACAAGAAGCAGAAGCCAAAGAGGAGAAAAGGAAAAAGTACCCCTGGTTCAATGTTTTTTTTTTATGTATTTTTAGTATTTAAGAATGGCATTGTAAGCCTGAGAAGGGAGTAGTTTTCAAGTAGTAGTTTTCCCTTTATGTAATTTTTTCTCTTTTCAGTAATTAGTTATGTAATGTGTAGTTGTAAAACATTTTCAGTTATTAATGCAAGCTTCATTTTAATCTCAAGTGACTTCTCATTTTTTTACTTAAAATTTCCTTTTGTCTTAAACAGTTGTGATTGCATGTTTTCTATGCTTAAGTTAAACCCTCAGTACCTTATTTAAGTTATTGAAAAGATTTGAAATTTTGAATTAAGAAGAATTCAGAATAAGAAAATCAGAAAAAAATACAAGGAAGAAGAGGGTGTTGGATTGCTGATTCAGAGTGAAGTAACATGGAAGTTGGATTGGGTTAGAGCTCATGGGAGCATAGGAATTGAAACTTGGTTCTGGTTCTTTGTGTTCTGTGGCTTGGCTCAGTTTGTAAGCCCTTCTCCAAAATTTTTTTAGCTTAATATGTGTTATTAGTTTTAATAGTTATTTCAAGTTTGTTTCTGCTTATTTATGCCTAGTATAAGTTAGTATTTCAGTTTATTTGTTTAGGTCTTTGATTTGTTGTGTAAAACTCTCAAAACAGATACTAAGGGTGTGTTTGGATTAGGCTAGTTGACATAGTTTGTGTTGTTGTAGTCTGCTGAAACTTGCTCAGATATACACCTAGGCCTTAGGTAAGTCAAAATAGTCAATTGGTAGGTCAATTTCAGGGTGAAAGTCAAAATCACACAACCCCCTCCTCAACAGCTTATCTGTTGAGGATTTGATTAGTCAAATCCTTGAATACAATTCCTAAGTAGTTAGGGGTGTCCTATTCCACTTCAATTCAGGTTGATATTTCATTATTGGTCATCTGAGATCAATCAAAACTCAATAAAGTCAAACTTTTCAAGTTATTTCAAAGGTCAAAAAGTTGTATACACAGAAATGGGACAAACTTCCAATGATCTTGTAGGGCTTAATTCTTTTTGAAAATAAGTAAACCTTGTTGATTTTTAATCTTTGACAGCTTGTGAATTTGATTCAAAAAGAAAATTGGAATTTAGATTTGATTTGGTCATTAAAAAGTGCCTTGGAAGTTGCCTGCAGGGAAAGTCTATTCCCCTGCACCTCAGTTTTGGACATATTTCAATTTAACCTAGAGGATCCAATTGTAGGCATAATCCCTTGAAGTTTACTGTTTTAGGAAGCCATCTAGGGTGTTTTGTCTGATGTGATCTTACTTTGCCCTTAATTGCTTATTTAAACAGCTTATTGCACTTCTTATTTGCTCTTTTGAGCACTATTTCTGCTGTGAGCTCAGAGCTTGTGTGATTTCTTTTGTTCCAGCTTGTTTGATGCTTGTTAGTTGATGTTTTTAAGCTTATTTGTGTTGTTTATAGTGGTAGTGGCTTAAGTTTCATTTGTCCCATGCTTATTTGCTTGTTTGATCCACTGCTTATCTCAGAACCTCACTTTGAACCTTGCCTACTGACCCCATTTCATAAGCTCCCCACAAGCTCACCTTTTGAGCTCAGTCCTTGAACTTAGGCGCTTTGGAAAGCCCTCCTAGTAGGCTTCTGGGTTCACCCTTTGTTTTGTACCCTGGGTCACCCCTGTGGGCCCCACACAGTCTGATAATTGGCCATTTGGCCTGGTTTATGCTCAGCTTTGAGCTTAAGCACTTATCACTTCATTCAAGCTTATTCAAGTGCTTATTTTAAGTGTAGTTGCTTGTTTCACAATAGTATCAATCTGTTTTATCTTAGTTGTCCATATTGAAGTTTACTTTTAGCTTTTCCAAACAAAAACAAATCCAAATAAGCTTAAAACCTTGGCTGATTTGCTTATTTAGGTGCACAGTGCTTATTTTCAACTTCTATAAAAAGTACCTTTGTAAAAAGTGTTTGATTTTAGTAGTGAAACAGTTGTGTAAAATAAAAATTAGAAAAAGACAAAAAAAAAAATAGAAGTGATAGCTTTTATTTAAGTCACTTTGGGTTATGTTCTGCTTATTTATAAGCAAAATCTATTTTTAAATTTTTCTTAGGCTCCTGTAATCATAATAGATTTTTAGGAATTTTTTCAGATTTTTCCTTAATCATTTAGTATTTTTTATAATTTAGTTTAATTTAAATCAATTAAATAATTAGTTTTTAATTATTAATAATTAATTAAAAAGTAGGAAAAATAGTTTTTCTGTTTTTAAATTAGTTTTATATTATTTTAGATTTTTCTAAATTTAATTTTCATTTTTCTAGTTAATTTTTATAATTATTTGTAATTTAGGATAATTTAGTTAATTAAAAAGTAATTAATAATTAGTAATTAACTAATAGTAATTAATAAATAGTTGTAAAAATAATTTTAATTTTCTAAAAATTTTCTTATAACATTAGGATTGTAAAAATATAATTTTCACGTTCGTAGGACTTTCTTTACTCCCGTTTCACTTTTTTATTTGTGCGTTTGCGTTTATTTTAAACACAAACGCGCGTTTTTAGGTTAAATTACGTTTTTAGGTAATCTGATCATCAGTAATTGTTAATAAAGTGTTTTTAAGTCATTTTCCATCATTATCTCATAGTGTAACCCTAATAATCAAATTCCTGACCTTTCTGATTAATCACCCGATCCTTTAAAACGTTCACAAATACAATTGCACGCCTCGTCGGGACATAACGACCCGGGGATTCCCTAAACTCCTTGGTTAGTTGGTTTTTGACGTTTAACTTGGTTGACCATCCTCTGGTGAACTTAGTTGACCGTTCGGAACCAATCACTAATTCACATGGGCGACTTTTTGAATACAAAATACACTAAAGGCCGGGTGCGCTTGGTTCAAACTTGGGAAAGGGAAATGTAAAGAAGATCAATCCCCCCAATTTATTGGGTAATGATCCATTACCCACTATTGGGTAATGGGTTATTGCATTATGCTTTGCCAATCATATTTTTTCACTACCTTTCCCATTCTTCACCCCCTATAGCCCCTACCAAGCATTAAGGGTGTTCAAAAAACCCGAGAAACTGACAAACCAAGCATTCGGTTTCGGTTTTTACTTTTAGATATCCATGGTTAACCGAACCGAACCGTATATAATATAAATAAATTACCCGCCCCGCGATGGATTGTTAAAATTTTCCAACTAACCGAACCGAACCGAATCGAACCGAACCGCCCCGTGAACACCCCTAGCAAGAGTATCAAACACACTTCATTTACACTTCTACAGTAATATATATATATATATATATATATATATATATATATATATATATATATATATATATATATATATATATATATATATATATATATATATATATATATATATATATATATAAAACACACTTCACACATTTCCATAATCCTCTATTTCTCTCTCACACTCACAGTTACAACTCATTCGGATCTAGGTTTTGATCCCAAATCTCAAAAAGCTGATAAGATCACAAATGAATATAATCCAAATACCCCCTTAGAGCTATTTATTCTTAGGCTTAGGTTGATTATCTGTTATAAGAATTGCGTTGCATTTGTGTTGATAGAATAAGGAAGAACATGCTGTGTTGTTTTTGTGAATAATTAGAGCAAAAGAGATATTAAGGTTTGCTTGGATTAGCTTATTTTATCTTAGGATTAGGTTGACTATCTGTTATAAGAATTATGTCGCATTTGTATTGAGAGAATAAGGAAGAAAAGTGGCGAATGTGTGTGCGAATATTTAGGCTAAAACATCCAAGTATCAAAGATGGAAGAAGTATCAATGATGGTTGGACAGACACCACTTTCAAGTATGAATATAAACTTGTTCTGGTGTTGTCCATCCATTATTGATTCATCTTTGCTCTTTGTCAAAATACAGAAATAATTATCAAGTATAATTTGTATTGATAGAATAAGGAAGAACATGCTGTGTTGTTTTTGCAAATAATTAGGGCAACAGAGATATTAAGGTTTGCTTGGATTAGCTTATTTTATCTTAGGATTAGGTTGAAGTACAATAAACATATCAAGAACTTAAACAGTTTTTTCATGTATTTAGTTACAATGAAAATATTTTCATTGCATTGTTGATATAAATTTAATATGATTTCATTGATTCATGATTAGCTCTCTAATGTCGTAGGACCTACATAACTAATATGTATGTTCGTCACATTTAAGTGAGCAATATAAATGATAGTAAGAATTTGGTTGCTAAGAACTTAAAGCTCAATTATCAGGGCAGATCTATCTAACGATGTAGATGGGTTCCATCGCTTTAACTGGAACCCACTTTCTAACAATGTTTAATGGTTCTTTCAATAATCAAGATTAAACATCGTTAGAAAATGGGGTCCAATTAAAGCGATGGAACCCATCTACATCGTTAGTTAGATATGGCCTGATCATTAAGACGTCTTCAATGCGATATGATATAGTGTGTATTGTTCATGACAGGCCACACTCCTTCATTATCGTATTCAAGATGAGTGATGTTACTTAGACTCTATTCTTTACTCAACATTTGTAGATTGTTTGTATCACTATGTTTTCTTTATATATATGTATGATGTATTTTTGATATAAGAATTATTTTGCATTTATATTGAGAGAATAAGGAAGAAAAGTGGCGGATGTGTGTGCGAATATTTTGGCTAAAACATCCAAGTATCAAAGATGGAAGAAGTTTCAACATGGGTGAACAGACACCACTTTCAAGTATGAACATAAACTTGTTTTGGTGTTGTTCATCCATGTTGATTCATCTTTGCTCTTTGTCAAAATACAAAAACAATTATCAAGTATAATTTGTAGGTTCGATGCTTGAATTTAGCGTCTTCGTCTTCCAGCATGTTGGTAGGTTAGAGATTTAAGGCTGAATAATATGTTGTTGTTGGCTAGGGTAGAAAGGATGGTAGTTCATTGCATTTTTAATATAAATTTTATATGATTTCATTCATGCACAATTAGCTCTCTAATGTCGTAGAATCTACATAATTAATATGTATGTTCGTCACATCTAAGGGAGCAACATAAATGATAGTAAGAATCTGTTTTCTAATAACTTAAAGCTCAATGATTAGGGCGCTCTATCTAGCGTTGTAGATGGTTCCATTGCTTAATTTGGAAAACGTCTACTACCGTTTGTGTGGTTATTAGACGGTACTGCAACGTTAGATAGATCGATCTGGCCTGATCATTGAGACGTCTTCAATGCAATAATGATATAGTGTGTACTGTTCATGACATGCCACACTCCATTATCGCATTCAAGATGAGTGATGTCACTTAGACTCTATTCTTTACTTAACATTTGTAGATTGTTTGTATTACTTTGAGTCTGGAATTTCAACATACCTTTCCATTCTAAATTCCCATACTGTTTCTTTTGTTTTTTGAACAATCTAGCAATGCGGCTGGTGCAGTCCTTTGCTTAAAGGGAGTTAAAACGACAAAATGAGCAGTAGTGGGAAGTTAGAAGGGTTACGTATGTTGGTTTATTGTATTCCATTCTTTTTTATGATCTAAAACCAACCATCCACCAAGTAATGTGGCCATTGGAGTTCCAAGAACAAAGGTTGTTTCAAACACACCCTGAATTGCAACATTAACTTTTATTTCATTTACACTATATTTTTTAAAATTTTAATATATTTTTAAATTTTTTTGCAGAAAATCCATGGTCAGACTACTTTCCAAAGGGATATTTGGATCAGGTCAGTCATGAAATTTTACAGATTTCTTCAAGTCAATCATGTTCCATTGTGGCTAGTCTTTGTTGGCGACTAATATGTATATAGTTCTGTCAAGAGTTATAAGCATTGATCCCTGGCAAACGCTCGTCCCAATGGATCATGATTGTCCCGAAGATGTTGAAAAGATTCAAGCCACCTGTGGGAAACATCAATCCTTTCCTGCATTAAACATTTGTATTTTGGTTTTCCATGTGTATCTCAAATCACAAATTCTAGTTTATCAAATCTCTAAACAAAAACCTGCAGGAAGTATTCATAAACAATGTCTGCAAACAACAAGATATCAGCACAATGGGTTGAAGGTGAAGGTTCAAGCAGGTCTGCTTCAAAAAAGAAAGCGGCAAAAAGTGTAAAAAAATTTAAATTGGATGGAAATGCGTGGTACAATTGGTGGGCTACTGACAGAAAGAAAGTAGGAAAAACACAATCTATCAAACAACATACTGAAGATGAAAAGGAGTACAAAGCAACAAAAAAACCATCTCTCAAACAACATCCCAAGGTGTACAAGACATTGGATGATGATGATTTGCCTGATGTGGAGTTTGATGGGTTGGATTACGAAGATGCACATGTGGCATTTGACCCGGAGAAATCTCCAAAATTAGATTAGTAGATTTTTAGAATGTGTAACTTTTATTTCCAGTATTTTGTAATTTTTTTCATTTCAAGTTTTAATGGAAAATGTTTAATCTTAATTCCAGTACTTTTGTCATTGCTCAATTTTCTCATTACTTGTTGATATTAATATAATGATTCACCCTTTGCAGTATAAAAAGATTCTGCTGCTAAGAAAACGTTACTGCAGCTGGTTTTTTACATTATTTTGTAATTTTTCATTTCAAGTATTAATTGAAAATGTTTAATCTTAATTCCCGTACTTTTCTCATTGCTCAATTTTCTCATTACTTGTTGATATTAATATAATGATTCACCCTTTGCACTAAAAAAAAAAAAAAAAAAAAAAAAAAAAATCTGCTGCTAAGAAAACGTTATTTCAGCTGGGTTTGTACTGCTAGAACTGAGAGTGCAGGGGGGGGGGGATTGGTAACATTTACACTTAACGGTTTAAATCCCCACTCAAATCGATAATTTAGTTTCACACACACATAATTTCTCTATAATCACAAACACTAACATCTTTTATCAATTATTTCAAAATCCCCAAATCACAAAACCCTAATTCAAGATGGTGTTGCCAATTGAATCAAAACGCACATTTGTTGACAGACACAACATGGTCACTTTTTTGAAGAAACCAGATGGTTCTGAAGGATTCACACAGATAATCGATTTCTTGAATGCTACCCCTATTAGGTATGCATTAACTGTGAATCCTCCTATATGCATTTCTTTTATTAAGTAGTTTTGGGCTACTGCTAAGGTCATAACTTTTAATGAAGAAAAACAGATTAAGGCTAAGGTAGATGGCCAAGATATACTCATAACTGAGTCATATATTAGGGAATCTCTTAACCTACTAGATAATGAAGTGATTGTGTGTCTTGAAAATGCCGCCATTTTCAAAGGTTTGAAAAAAATGGGGTATGAGAAGAAGAATAATAGATTAAAATTTTACAAAGGTCTCTTCTCATCTCAGTGGAAATTCTTGATTTATACTCTCTTACATTGTTTGAGTCCTAAAACAACAGGTTGGAATGAGTTTGGTACCACCATGGCATTAGCAGTGATATGCCTTGCTAAAGGAAAACCTTTCAATTTTTCAAAAATGATTTTGGAGGGTATGATCAAGACCTTGGTTGATGATGGTACTTCTTTATTATATCCAAGGTTTTTGCAACTTATTATTCAAAAACAGTTGACTACCTTTAAAAGACATAAAGGAACTTATGCTGCCCGCTCACTACAAAAGAAAGTATTTTCAAATCTGAAAAATAATGGAAAGGATTTTTCAGGAAAGGTTACACCGTTTTTTCCATATATGGTGAACCTTCCACAAAAAAAGGGTGAGGATGTCATGGGTGTGGAGCAGGCCAGTGGTAACATACATGAGTATGAGTATACACCCGTTGATTCACCTCTCAAGGAAGGTAACACATCCAGAAGTGATGAGGGTAGTTCTGAAACACATGAATTGATGGATACTGGTGAGAATAGAATGAAACTTATACAGGATTTGAAGGCCTGTTGTACCCAGTTAGAAGAGGATGTTCTTGGCCTCCAAAAGCGCTTAACAAAAAATAGAGCAAAGATCAAAAGGTTGAAGCTGAGTGTTCGATATTTGGAAGGTCAAAAGAGGTCAAGAAAAGCTCAGTTTAGAAGGTTGAATAAGGTGGGCACAGCACACAGGGTGAGTTCTTCTAAGGCTACTAGTTTGGAGGATGCTCCCAAACAGGTGAGGAATGAAAGCAGAGTCTCAGGGGAGGAAACAACAAATGCTGAAGGTGCTTGTGCTGATATGCATGTGGATATGGATATTGGGATTGATAGTGATGATAATGTGGATGATGATTATTTAGCTGCTGACAAGGGGGGTTATGAGGCGGTTTTGGAAGATGTAAATAAAGAGCAGGTAGTGGAAACTAACACTAGTTTGGGAGAAACTGCTGCTAATAGTAATGTTGAAGAAATGGCTAAGGTGGTACAACAAGATGTTTCTGCTGCTACAACAAATCAAGTTTCTACTGCTGAAGTTGCTACAGATGAAGAGGTTGCAAAGAGAGTTGATGAAGCTGAAATAGCTAACTTTATGGATAAGAAGAGGAGAGATAACGTGTCTGAATTTGAAACAGATGAGCAAGTAAAATTCAGACTTGAAGAAGTGGAGAAAAAATGAGCTCATGGAGAGCAAATGCAAGCCTTTATTGATGCGGATGAAGTTCTACAGGCTAGAATTAAAGAACTTTACACAGATGAGACTGTAAATGGGGAAGACAAAGTACAAAGATTTGCTGATTTGATAAAGGAAAGATATGAAGAATTAGTTTTGAAGGACCTAATTAAGTCAATGAATCAACGTCAAAGTCAGAAGAGGAAAAGAAATCCCACAAGGTCTCAGCTCATTAGTGAAATGAATATATATATATATATATATATATATATATATATATATATATATATATATATATATATATATATATATATATATACAACATCAAGGTGAGTATAAAGCTTCTGACCTCAGGGGAATGACATATGAACAAATTGAACGTCTATACTACCGACTCAAGAAATATGTTGAAAACTTTATCCCCATGGGTACAGAAGAAACACCATCAAAGAAACAAAAGATCATTGAAGACAAACCTGCTGAGAAGAAGAATGATTCACAAAGAAAAGAAGACAACTCTTCTCATGATCAGATGATGGTGATTGTTCCTGAAACATTATATGTTGACCCTATTCAAGCTAGACATCCAATCATGGACTGGGAGATTTACCGAGATAAATTTGGAAAGGCTTGGAAGATAATCAGGGCTGGTGGAGGATCAGCAGTGAACAAAAGGTTTGAGGATTTGATAAGAACAATTGACAGAGTAGACTTAGACAGATTATGGGAGTTGGTTCAAGAAAGAATCAAAACACTCAAGAAGCTTGATGCAAAAGAGCAAGATTTGTGGGTTGAATTACATAGGTTATATAAACCTGATCCAGCTGATATCTATTGGAACTTCCCATGCCATCATTTCTCAACTTCATGGAAGTTTTATGATAGTTGCAATGTACATCACTTATCAACACAAGGTGGAATTGATGTTTTTATGCTTGCAGAAAAAGAATATCCTTTGCCTGCTAGTTTACTTGCTGTGATGACATCTACAAAGATCATATGTGAAGAACGTAGAGAGGTAGTTAAAGATCTCATTGAAAGAATTCATGCTCAGTATAAGAGAGCATTATATGATGTGAAGAAAACAAGCTGATAATTAGGTGTTTGGAGGTAGCAGGGGTACGTACTTTAGCTTCTCTGTTTTCATTATGTTGTAAAAAACCTTTTGGTAAGTACTATATAATTCACCTTTTGTGAGATTAAAACTCTGTTGTTTGTACAAAAGTTACCACTGCTATTACAATAGTTACTACTGCTATTACAATAGTTACTACTGCTATTACAACTCTGTTGTTTGTGTAACTCAATGTGACTAATATCAAGGTTAATGATAACTGAGTTCACATTTTTCTATAAATAATAGTCACATGAAATTCACAATGTGACTATTTTGAATGTATTGGTCACATACAATACCCTTATAACGTGGCGATAATCATGATTTAGATACACATTTGTGATATGGTACGACTATTGTAAAGCCTATAGTCACATGACCGTGCTACAATTAAATGTGACTATACACATTAGGTTGTGGCAAGCAAATACACACTAGACTTTAGACACGCATATTAGCTTACGTGACCATATGTATCAAATTTTGGTTACACTTAATCATGTATGTTTATGGTTTAGTGTGACCATATATGACATTTGGTCACACTCTTCAAGTGTGACATATATTTGTCACTTTTAAATGCATATCGTGACTAACGCTTCAAACTTACTTTTCAGTTGTCACACATTTCACATTCATATGTGGCTAAATATTCAGCAAAGATTAGCAGTCACGTTTAAATAATGTGTGACAAACTTGACTATATAATTTAGACACATACACAATTACTTCATGTGACCATATATGGATTTTGGTCACACTGTTCAATTGTGTGCCATATATTTGTCACATACGTATATATATAGTGTGACTAATGTCTCAAACTCATTTGTATCTATCACACGTACCAAATTATAAGTGACTAAATAATCCAATTTTTTTTTCCAGTTACCTCTAGTCACATAAATATTCAAATGTGTGACAATAGAATTCCGAAATGGTCACACAAGTCGGATCAAGTGTGGCTGTTTATTTTATTCTGGAACATTTAGTCATGTTTAAATGTTACAGTGTGACATTTCAAAAATGACCATGCGTGACCAATAGAACTTTTTGTACCAGTGTTAGCGGTGCTTGGAGTGATGGCGAAGAAGATGATAAGAATGAGACTTGTCTCATGGCCAGAATGAGACTTGTCTCATGGCCGGATCTTCAAAAGAGATATGCTTGGGAATTAGCCTGGAACCCGACGAATGGGTCAAGGATAGTGGATGCACAAATCACATGGCGGGTAATCGCAAGCTATTCTCATTATACAATGCAAGTACTGGAGGTAATGTTACATTTGGTAGTAAGCTCAAGGGCAATATCATCGGCAAAGGTACGATCACTCATAACTCTCTTACTATTACTAATGTAGAACATGTGGATAACCTAGGTTTTAATTTGCTTAGTATTAGTCAAATCTGTGATAATGGTTGCAAGGTAATCTTTTCCAAAGACGATAGTGAAATAATTAAGAACGGAAAAGTTATTGCAAAAGGAATTAGAAAAGATAACCTATACGTTATGACAATTAGTAACAAACCTAGTGAGAACATATGCTTAGCTAAGGTTAATGATAACTCTACTTTATGGCATAGAAGATCAGGACACGCCAACATGCGTCTATTGCAATCATTGTCTTCCAAGGATTTAGTAAGAAACCTTCCCAAACTTAGGTTCGACCAACACTTTTGTGATGCTTGCAAGGTTGGAAAACAAGCTCACTCCAGTCATAAACCTAAGAACATGATCTCAACATCTAGATGTCTAGAGCTTCTTCACATGGATCTCTTCGGTCCTTCCGCCATACGGAGTTATGAAGGAAATCTCTACACCCTAGTGATCGTAGACGATTACTCTAGGTACACTTGGACTATGTTTCTTAAAAACAAGACTGAAACTTTCGATCAATTCAAAATATTTAGCAAGAAAATTCAAAATCAATTTGGATGCAACATAGTTTCCATTAGGACGGACCATGGTAGAAAATTTTACGATGAACTTCAATTCGGAGCTTATTGTGATGCTAATGGTATTTACTCACAATTTCTCGGCTCCACGAACTCCTCTATCAAATGGGGTAGTTGAAAGGAAAAATAGAACCCTATAAGAAATGAGTAAAACCATGCTCAATGAGCAATCGATTCCCCAAAAGTTTTGGTGTAATGCTGTAGATACATCCACCTATATTTTTAATAGAATTTTAATTAGACAAATCATAGGAAAAACCCCTTAAGAAATTTTGAAAGGTAGGAAACCTTCCCTAGATTACTTTAGAGTGTTTGGTAGCAAATGCTATATTCTAAACACCAAAGACTATCTCACCAAGTTCGACCCAAAATGTTACGAAGGTGTATTTCTAGGTTACTCTCAAACTAGTAAAGCCTACATTGTCTTAAACAAGGAAACAATGGTCGTCGAAGATTCACTCAACGTGACATTCGATGAGAGTCCCCCTCCATCTAAAACTTCACCTTTGGTAGATGTTGATTTGGATTAAGGAAACGCCATAGTTGAAAACATGAAAAACCTAGACATATCCCAAGAAACCATCGAAATAGGTGAAACTTCAAATGTTAAAGAATCTAAAAGCCACCCTTTAGATAACATCATAGGAAGCCTAAACCAAAGAACCCTTAGATCACAAGTTCAAAACAATAGCAACTTCTTTTGTTTTGTTTCAATCATTGAATTTAAAAACGTCAATGAAGCATTGAAAGATGAAAGTTGGATCATTGCAATGCAAGAAAAATTAAACCAATTTAAGTCTAATGATGTTTGGATGTTAGTACCAAGACCTAAGAATATCACAATAATAGGGACTAAGTGGGTATTTAGAAAAAAAAACTAGATGAAAATGGTATTGTATCTAGGAACAAAGCTAGGTTAGTCGCACAAGGCTATAATCAATAAGAGGGAATTGATTATGATGAAACCTACGCACCCGTAGCTAGACTTGAGTCCATTAGGATTTTACTCGCATATGCATGTGCATTAGATTTTAAGTTGTTCTAAATGGATGTGAAAAGTGCATTCCTAAACGGTCTCATCAATGAGGAGGTATATGTTGCACAACCTCCAGGATTCACTGACTTTGAGTACCCCGAGCATGTTTATAAACTAAAGAAAGATTTATATGGTTTAAACCAAGCCTATAAGGCTTGGTATGATAGGTTAAAAGCTTTTCTGCTTAAGCATGAATACTCGATGGGAATGGTAGATAACACTCTTTTCACCAAGAAGAAAGATTCAAACATCATAATCGTCCAAATATATGTGGATGACATTATATTTGGTTCAACTTGTCAAGACATGTGTGATAAATTCTCAAGAATCATGAATGACGAGTTTGAGATGAGTATGATGGGTGAGCTTAACTTCTTCCTTGGACTACAAGTAAAACAATTAGATGATGGAATATTCTTTAATCAATCCAAATATATTAAGGAAATGCTTAAGAAATTCGGACTAGAAGATACTAAACCTATGAAAACCCCAATGGCTACAGACACAAAGCTCACCAAGGATGAAGAGGGTGAAGCCGTAGATAGTACTAAGTATAGAGGTATGATAGGAAGTTTATTGTACCTAATGACAAGTAGGCCCAATATCATGTTTAGTGTCTACCTTTGTGCTCACTTTCAAGAAGATCCCAAATCTTCTCACTTAGAAGCGGTTAAACGTATCTTCCGATACATTAAAAGCACTATGCACTTAGGATTACGGTATCCTAAGGGGACCGGCATAGAAACTATAGTTTATGCCAACTCTGATCATGCGGGAGATTATGTGGATCAAAAAAGTACTAGTGGCATTTGTACCTTCATGGGTTGTTGTTTAACTTCTTGGTTCTCTAAGAAACAAACGGCACTAACTATCTCCACAACCGAAGCCGAATATGTAAGCGCCGGAAAGACATGTCAACAAGCACTATGGATGAAACAAGCTCTCGTAGACTATGGTATTACACTCGATGACATTCCAATCATGTGTGATAATAAAGGAGCAATAGATTTAAGTAAAAACCCCGTGCAACACTCTCGTACCAAACACATTGAGATTCGTCACCATTTTCTTAGGGATAATGTGCAAAAGGGTAACATATCTATTGAGAAAGTACCAACAGAGGAAAACATAGCTGATGTTCTTACTAAACCACTTAAGCGTGAACCATTCTTTTATCTTCGATTAGGATTAGGAATGATGGAACACATATCTCCTTAGATTTCATGGTTAATAAATCCCTTCTAATCTGAGTCTAGGATTCTCTTGCGCACAAATATTAGAAATTGGGGAAATAACTATTTATTTTTATTAACAACCATTGTTGCATGATAATAAGAGAACTTGATTTTGTGCATAAAAACCCCAATTCATATGTTCAAAATCTTCTCATGAATAGGAAAAATCAATTTTTCTTGCATTGTTAATACAATTCAAAAACGTTTTTCCATGCATGCACGATGCGCTCAATTCCTCTATCGGATCATGTAACAAATATATTATCCGACATGGAAAGATGAGCAAAATTTAAATTAGGAGACTTTGGATTATCTCTTAGGATTTTTCTTCTCTTTTAGGGTCAAGATAATCAAATCTCCACATATGTTTCATTTAGGCACACACTAGAAACATTTTTTGAAATTTGGCAAACCTCCTGGTGACGGTCCTTTATCGACCCACGGTCCCATAAGTGATAAAGGACCGTCCACCTATTTGAAGGACCGCCCATCTATTTGTGAGTCATTAATTGCTTTATGTTCCTGCATGTTTGACTAGCCTACCCTTGGGTCTTGTGGACATTCCTAATTTGCTTAAGCATCATTTGAACTAATCTAACCAAGCATGCATGCTTTACTATTCTTGCTACCTTCATCCTCTACTTAAACCACCACCTCTTCCATCCATTGCCATGGCATAACCTTTTCTCTTCGCAATGTCATCCAACAAAATGTCATCCCCTAGAAAACGAAGAATATTGGTCAAACCCATATGGAGGAAGAAACAAAGCCTTGGCAATTCACACAATAACCATGTCAATTCCAATCCCACATCACATAATGAGGCATCATCTTCATCATTCTCCTTCTTTGCCTCTCAACCACAAAATGGGCCACCATCCACTCTCAATGAGTATACAAACCCGACTCCTCAAGATCATTCATCACCACCTTTGTTTCCACCTCAAATGACAAATGTCAACTCCCTACACTCCATCAAAGTCCAAGAATTCTCCAATCTTGTTGATTTGAGCCTCCTCAATATCATCCTATCCCAAAAACTTCATCATACAACTATGTCTCGTCCTACTCTTGCCCAAGTGGATGCCCATGGAGGTTATTGTGCTTGTTGCATCTACAACCACAACCACTTTCTAAAGATGAAGAATGATCTTGACTACATCATTTTCATCCTATTGTCACTCAGGTTTCTACAACCCAAAAACTCCTCTCCACCTTGTAGTCGCAAGTTCTAGGGAAGCATGTATGATCACTAATAAAACCGGACTTAACATGAGATATCCTAGGAGATTAGACTAGGATTATGCTTGTAAAATCATGTTGTAAATGTCATATGAATGACATTATTCTTGTCTTTTAATGAATGATCTATTTTCTGCATGAATTGTTGGAATTTTGTTCCAGAAAACCTTCCTGCCGGCAGTCCCTTATCAAGGTGGCGGTCCCAATCTTTAAAGGACCGTCGACCCATTTATGGGACCGTCCTCAGTACATGTCTATCCTGCCTTCTCTTATCTTTTCGCAGGATTTCTATGTTTGCTTGCATGTTTCTTCTAACATACTGTAGCTTAATTCCATCGATCGATTCCTGAGTGTCCTCATCAAGGGGGAGCACTAAGCTAGGGGGAGTCATCATAATACCGTGGATTTCATCTCTTCTACGAAGCCTTTTTGATTCTACAAAAAAGGGAGAACAAAACGAGACTAGTTTTAAAACTCATTAATGCCTAGTCTTATATAAAATGAGTTTATATTTTGTAATCATCAAAAAAGGGGATGTAGAACTGTAGAGGGGGGGGGGGGGGTTGAATACAGTTTTTTTGACTTTTTAGATGTTTAAAAAATTTAAGCCAAAGAGAATACCAAGTGGTTGTACAATAATCCAACCACCACTAACACAACCAAAGTATATAAAGCAAGTAAGAACACAACGATATATACTGGTTCGGGATGGAGGATTTATACCATCCGTACGTCCAGTTGCGAATCCACACGATACTATTCACTAGTATAATCCTTTCGGTGGACTACAAACCGTTACAATTCACTCCACCGATATTCACCAATATCGATGCTCACAAAGACGGAGTTACTCCCACGGTATTCCGCCCTCGGAAACCACCCAAAAGAATCTCGTGATTTGACTTCACCTAAGGGTCACCAAGACCACTACCAAGACTTCCCACCGGAAGTATCAAACCCCAACTAGATCCCCAATGATCTAGGCTTGGTCACCAAGACACAAGACTTCCCTTACAAACAAATAAATGTATAAATATATGTTCGTTCAACCAAGCCCTAACCTAACCTAGAGAATCAATTCTAGTAGAAAGGGTATAGATAAGAAGACCCTCGACACAATCACAAGAGTGGATTAGGTTCTTGTGATTCTTCCCTTGCAAAGATATGTGTTCTTTCAAAGATGTTAGTATGAAAATCAAGAACACAAGATTAGAGATAGAGAGATTTGAGAGTGTTTAGAGAGAAAAGATACGGGGGATTGCGCCCTCGCAATAGGTTTTACCTCTCAAGGGATCTTGAGAAGCTTGCAACCCCCACCAGGCAGTGTACCTGATCGTTGTAGTATAGTATAGTGACAAGTACCGGAGGATTGATCGTTCAACTCAGGAATAGTGTTGCTAGGATTAGAAAGCCTACTAAACTAGGTCTAGAGGTGAGGGATGATTCTTTTTGTACTTTTTATATTTTATAAAAGCAAGTAAAATCTCGGGTTTTGAAGGAGTGGGCGGAATTAGTTGCTAGCCAACTAACCCAATTAACTAAAAATGCAATCAAAATAAAATAAAAGAAATGAAATTAAACTAATGTGGTGGAAGCAATAATGCGAAAAGTTGCGTTTACTTAGATTTCATTACTCCCTAGATATCTTTTACCAGTTGATTAGCTTGTTACAATTGCATGGATGATGGGTTATATTCCTTAATACTAGTCGTAGGGCCGTCTACAATATTCCCTAACTCTATAAGATCCTACTTCACTCCTATGTCGAGCCGACTAAAAGCTCCTAACATGGGATCATTAGAATTCACTTATGCATTAAATACAACAAAAAATCGTAGTACACCTCCAATCATGTTTCTTAAGACGTTCAAGCAAGTTACCAATGGAAGTCTGCCAGTTTTCTTAAGCCTAACATCGAATACAATCATCCGTAACAATTATAAACAAACAATCAACCAATAATCAACATCTAGGTTTCACTACATATAAGCAAACACAATAAAAACCTAGCCTAACATGTTAAAAGAAAGACAAGCATAAGATAGAATCAAATAATACATAGACATATTGAATAATTATTGGAAGACTTATCTTTATTAAAACATGGAAGAAAGAAGGGTTTGAAACCCCTTCAATAACCAGGAAATTCGACCTAGCATTTGTGTTTTAGTATTCCACAATTTGTTCCACACTTTACAATGAAAAATTAGAAAAATATATATAGACAGAGCATCCTGACGGCGTCATGTATTGGCTTCTGACGCTGTCAACTCGCCACCAAGTTAAAATTCGTATTGCCTAGATCCAATCTTGACGCCTTCATGTGTAAATCTCCTCTAGGCCGTCACTTGCATTTGGACCCTGACGGCCTTAGTGACGCCGTCAGGCCAATTACATTGAAAAGGCCGTCACGTTATAATTTCCACATCCACCTCTTTTTCCACTCTTGACGCCGTCATGTATAAAGGCTTGACGTCATCAGGTACTGTTCCCAGCAAGGAATTTGAGACTTTGCCGTTTTCTTCACTTTTATGATCCAAAAACGTCCAAAATGCTTCCTTTTCCAGATTTCTCCTCAAAAGTACCTAAAATGACAAAATGAACGATTTAGGGCAATAATTGATCAAATAATCACGAATTCGGGCTTAAATGACCCCTTAAAAGCGGTACACTTTTCGCCTCATCAAATATCCTTACACTTGAGATTTGGTTGTCCTCAAGCAAATGCGCTTTTATTCTAATCAAAATACAAGTTAGGGGACATTTAACACTAATATAAAAGCAATTACAACAAATAATCGTTCCACTGAAAACAAAAAACAAGCACGGAGGTCATACACTAGGACCTCACAAATAGTGTTTAGATACTCACATCTCTCGGGTATAATAAAGTATATATCACAATATGGAAATGGAAAACATCTCTCACTACCTGTCATAGCAAATAGATTACCATAGGCTTGGGAAAGGATCAAACCTCCACCACTTGGCATAAGCACCTAGGATAAACTATCAAAGAGGTCTTTTAAAGGGTTATAACGTTAGGTGTAGGGATATAGAAAACACGGTTTTATCGGATAAAGGCAATATTTACTGGTGGCGATTTAATCATCTTGGTTAATTACATGTGCAATATGGCGTTGCTAAGCCAAGACTCGACTTGACTTAAGCTAATAAATCAAAAATAACAAAAGCTTAAAAATAAACATAGAATGAAACAAGATGGTAGTCCGTATGTTTTTTTCTCTTTTCTTTTTCTATTTTTTTTCCTTTTCTTGATTTTTTTGATTTTTTTTTATCTTTTTATTTTTATTTTTTTTTTATTTTTTTTGCATACACTTTTATCCTACCATCCAAAATAATACATCATCGGGGATTTACATCCCCCTAACACTTGAATTTTTACATACTTTACAATAAACTACTTTTATGACTCGAATCAAGATAATCAAAACACTTGGAGTTTTTTTTAAATTTTAAAGCATATATGGGGGTAATAATTTGATGCTCTTTCCCATTACTCCATAACACTAGTACTTTACCCATGAGTCCCAATCATCCCAAAACAATATGTACAAGATATGACTCGACTTAGCAACCATGTAATCAATAAGATAATTAACTAAGGGTTTAAACATATAACAATAATGCACTAAAGATGAGTGCATACAAGGAAGGCTAAGACGATTTGGTTTCACATTTGGGTGGATTGTAAACAAATTATTCCTTTAAGTAAGATGCTTAAAGCTAGAAACAAAAAGATAGGCTCAAAGGGGTGTACTAGGGGTATCGTGTACTAGAAATGAGTACAACGCTAAGGTGTGGGAAAATTCATTGACTCTATTAGTCAAGTAATATGACTTAAATGGTCAAGTAATTATGATACGGGTTTAAACACAAGGGTGATCCTAATGCCTCTTATCATGTAGTAAATCATAATACACAAATGTAGTCTCACTAGCGGTCTCGGGATGTATCACTAACGCAAGTTCTAGAATCTAAATGCTACCGGTACACTCATAAGCACTAGTAATAAATGATTTTCCTATCAAATCTAAAGGCGAACCTCACATATTTGGGTGAAATTTTTTTCTGAATTGTACGGTTTTGTGCTGGTCATACAACTCCTATCCATGAGACGCTTGTTAAGGCTAAAGTTTCACTGCTAAATGTTGTAAAAAAATTTAAATTTGGCGCTAAAATTGCACTAACAAGTATTTCTCTTAGTTTTATTACACACCTACTATCAAATAAACAAACTCAAGTGCAATTGTATCCTATAAGGTATCATCATTTATCCTCCCCTTACACTTAGGATGAACATTGTCCCCAATGTTCAATTAAAGAATGTAAAAGTAAAGCAGGAAAAAGAATGGAAACAAATACTCCCCTGATTCGTTCGGTGTGGATAGTGTGTCAACAAGGTTAGATCTTCCTCCAAGAAAATGAATGTTGAAAGCATCCCTCCAGAAATACAAATCATCTTTTTGTCATATATAACCTGTTAAACCTGAGAAAACAATCAAGGCAACCTCGGGTAAAATCGACGGCAATCTATATATACTAACAAATCCTAGAAAAAATAGCATATATGTCTTAATGTTGCTTTCTAGGATTTAAAGGGATATAATGCTTGTGGAATGAATGTTTGCAGATTTCCTGGAGTTTATAAAACTAAAGAATCAACAGAAACTTTAAGACTCCGGTTTAAACAAAACTCGCAAATTTTTTCAGAATTTTGGTACCTGACTGATACCCGGGGATCGCGCCCTCGCAGTAGGTTTTACCTCTCAAAGGATCTCGAGAAGCTTACAACCCCGACCAGGCAGTGTACCTGATCGTTGTATTATAGTATAGTGACAAGTATCGGGGGATTTATCGTTCAACTCAGGAATAGTGTCGCTAAGATTAGAAAGCCTACTAAACTAGGTCTAGTGGTGAGGGATGATTCTTTTTTTATTTTTATATTTTGTAAATGCAAGTAAAAATCTCAGGTTTTGAAGGAGTGGGCGGAATTAGTTGCTAGCCAACTAACCCAATTAATCTAAAGATGCAATCAAAATAAAATAAAAGAAATGAAAATAAACTATTATGCTAATGTGGTGTAAACAATGATGAGGAAAGTTTTGTTTACTTAGATTTCATTACTCCCTAGATATCTTTTACAGGTTGATTAGCTTGTTACAATTGCATGGATGACGGGTCATATTCCTTAATACTAGTCGTAGGGCCGTGTACAATATTCCCTAACTCTATAGGATCCTCCTTCACTCTTATGTCGAGCCGTTAGAAGCTCCTAACATGGGATCATTAGAATTCTCCTACGCATTAAATACAACCAAAAATCGTAGTACACCTCCGATCATGTTTCTTAAGATGTTCAAGCAAGTTACCAATGGAAATCTACCAGTTTTCTTAAGCATAACATCGAATACAATCATCCGTAACAATTATAAACAAACAATCAACCCATAATCAACATCTAGGTTTCACTACATCTAAGCAAACACAATGAAAATCTAGCCTAGCATGTTAAATAAAAGACAAGCGTAAGATATAATCATGAACGATTTGGAAGAATACTTATCTTTAATTGAACATGAACGATTCAAGGGGTTGAAACCCTTGAAAAGCTGATAAAATTCGGGCTAGGGTTTATTCCCTCAAAGTTGTACCCAATGAATGAAATTTGGAAAAATATATATAGATTACACATCGTGACGGTGTCATGTGTTAGCCTGTGACGCCGTCAACTCGCCGCCATAATTAAATCGTATTGGCTAGATCTATTTGTGACGCCGTCATGTGTAGTTGTGCTCTGGGCCGTCACTAATGTTTGGACCCTGACGGCCTTGGGTGACATCGTCAAGTCCTATGCTTAAAAACTCTCTGGATCGTCACGTGTATTTTCCACTTCTACCTCTTTTGTAACTCTTGACGCCGTCATGTGGAGAGTCTTGACGCCGTCAGGTACTGTTCCAACAAGGAAAATTGAGATTTTGCCGTTTTCTTTTCTTTTATGCTCTAAAAACGTCCAAAATGCTTCCTTTTTTCAGATTTCCCTCCAAAAGTACCTAAAATGACAAAAGGAACGATTTAGGGCAATAATTGATCAAATAATCACGAATTCGGGCTTAAATGACCCCTTAAAAGCGGTACACTTTTCGCCTTATCAAATACCCTTACACTTGAGATTTGCTTGTCCTCAAGCAAATGCGCTTTTATTCTAATCAAAATACAAGTTAGGGGTCATTTAACACTAATATAAAAGTAATTACAACAAATAATCGTTCTACTAAAAACCAAAGACAAGCACGGAGGTCATACACTAGCACCTCACAAATAGTGTTTAGATATTCACATCTCTCGGGTGTAACAAGGTATATATCACAATATGGAAATGGAAAACATCTCTCACTACCTGTCATAGCAAAATAGATTACCATAGGCTTCGGAAAGGATCAAACCTCCACCAATTGGCATAAGCACCAAGATAAACTATCAAAGAGGTCTTTTAAAGGGTTATAACGTTAGGTGTAGGGATATGGAATATACGGTTTTGTTGGATAAAGGCAATATTTACTGGAGGCGAGTTAATCATCTTCGTTAATTACATGTACAATATGGCGTTGCTAAGCCAAGACTAGACTCGACTTAAACTAATGAATCAAAAATAACATAAAACAAACATAAAATGAAAAGGGATGGTAGTCCATATATATATATATATATATATATATATATATATATATATATATATATATATATATATATATATATATATATATATATATATATATATATATATATATATATATATACATATATGTATATATATACATATATACATATATATATATATATATGTATATATGTATATATATACACACACACATATATATATATATATATATATATATATATATATATATATATATATATATATATATATATATATATATATATATATATATATACACACACATATATATATATACATACATATATGTATATATATATCTATATATATGTATATATCTATATATACGTATATATATATATATATATATATATATATATATATATATATATGTATGTATATATATATATATATATATATATATATATATATATATATATATTTTTTTTGCATACATTCTTACCCTACCATCCAAAATAATACATCATAGGGAATGTACATTCCCCTTACACTTGAATTTTTACATACTTTACAATAAACTACTCTAATGACTCGAATCAAGATAATCAAAGCACTTGGAGTACTTTTCAAGATTAATGCACATATTGGGGTAATATATGATGCTCTTCCCCATTACTCCATAACACAAGTACTTTACCCATGAGTCCCAATCGTCCCAAAACAATATGTACAAGATATGACTCGACTTAGCAACCATGTAATCAATTAAATAATTAACTAAGGGTTTAAACATATAACAATAATGCACTAAAGATGAGTGCATACATGGAAGGCTAAGGCGATTTGGTTGCACATTTAGGTGGGTTGTAAAAAATTCTTCCTTTAAGTAAAATGCTTAAAGTTAAAAATGAAAAAATAGGCTCGGAGGGGTGTACTATGGGTTTCGTGTACTAAAAATGAGTACAACGCTAAGGTGTGGGAAAAATTAATTGACTTTACTAGTCAAGTAATATAACTTAAATGGTCAAGTAATTATGATACGGGTTTAACACAAGGGTGATCCTAATGCCTCTTATCATGTAGTAAATCCTACTACACGAATGTAGTCTCACTAGCGGTCTCGGGATGCATCACTAACGCAAGTTCTAGAATCTAAATGCTACCGGTACACTAATAAGCACTAATAATGAATACTTTTTCTATCAAATCTAAAGGCGAACCTCACATATTAGGGTGGAAAATTTTTCTGAATGTTACGGTTTTGTGCTAGTCATATAACTCCTATCCTTGAGACGCTTGTTAAGGCTAAAGTTTCACTCCAAAATATTGTAAAAAATTTTAAATTTGGCACTAAAATTACACTAACAAGTATTTCTCTTAGTTTTATTACACACCTACCATCGAACAAACAAACTCAAGTGCAATATTATCCTATAAGGTATCATCATTTACCCTCCCCTTACACTTAGGATGAATTGTCCCCAATGTTCAATTAAAGGATGTAAAAGTAAAATAGGTAAAAGAATGAAAACAAATACTCCCCTGATTCGTTCGGTGTGGATAGTGTGTCAACAAGGTTAGATCTTCCTCCAAGAAAATGAACACTCAAAGCTTCCCTTCCAGAAAAATAAATCATCTTCTTGTCATATATAACCTGTTAAACCTGAGAAAACAATCAACGCAACCTCACGTAAAATTGGCGGCAATCTATATATACTAACAAATCCTAGAAAAAAATTTAAGATATAATGCTTGTGGAATGAATGTTTGCAGATTTCCTGGAGTTTATAAAACTAAAGGATTAACAAAAACTTTAAGACTCTGTTAGAAAAAAAAAAAAAAAAAAACTCGCAAAATTTCCAGAATTTTACACGTGACGCCGTCAGGAGTTAATTCCTGACGCCGTCCGAAGTGACCTGGAGAAATCTTTACGTTAAGTTTTGAGAAAATTTCTGAAAAAACTTATGTCCTACTTCCTAAAAAATCCTGCAAAACATCATTATGACTTGATACAAGCATTTGACTCTAACAAATACTAATACACATGTTCATTTATTATTGCGGCGAATCAAGATCAATTTCGTTCTTATAAACAAATTTGGGGTTTCCCCTTATACTTAGTTTTTGCAAAATACCTTTATATGAAGTTAAGACGAAGTTAAACGACAAAATAAAGCATTTTCATAATTTAGTTTGAAACATGATCTACCAACAATAAAAATAAAGCATGCATACGGAAACAAATAACAATCAAACAATTAAAAATCACACAAAACATGGGTTGCCTCCCAAGAAGCACTTTTCTTTATTTACGAGTCTTGTAGCTAGACTCAAGGTCATGGCAATTACGTGACCTCATCGTTGGTCTCATTCTCTAGGTCATCTACAATCTTAGTTTTGTATTCCGGACCTAGTTGCAAACATTCCTTGTAGAAACCAAGTATTCTACTCATGACATAATCTACTCCTCTACGTCTATCCTTATCATTCCTATAGTAAACCGCTTGCTTGTGTCCTTTTCTAGGTTTGATAGAAGACGGTATTGTTCAATCTTATAGGGCATTTGGTAAGCAATCTCATCGTTCTCTTTCTTGAATCTAACTATCCCTAGGGACGGGTCATAACTCATCTTAGAGGCCTCAACAAATGGTTTTCCGAACACTACTTGACTTAGGCAACCATCTATTACCGGACGAATATCCTCTACAATCACAAAGTCGGTAACATAAGTGAAGTTTCCTACAAAGACATGTAATCCTTTCACTCTTCCTATAAAATTGCTCATCCAATTCGTGTTAGGCATCATCCTATATCCAAGTTGCTTCTTCATTACCGAATTATAATAGGTCCTAGTCATGATGTTTATAGGAGACCTAAGATCGATGTAAGCTTTCCACACATGCATATGCCCAATGTTGCATGGTATGTTGATGGTAGAGGGATCACCTACTTTAATAAGGGGTGAACCAAGGATGTATGGTGTCTTGGGATCATCAAATAAATCCTTGTGATATTCCCGTTCTTCCTTGGTGGGTAACTTATCAAAGTATTCTTCTACGTTTTCTACTTCCTCTAACTTTTCTCCCTTTTTATCCTCAACTTCCTTAACCTCATCCCTAGTCCCGGTTTCTACTCCAACTTCATCCTTGTCACTTTCTTCTATATTCTTATCTATTGGCTTAATGGTGACAACGTTGACAAAGTGGATGTGGTTGGATGATGAGGGGTCCTTAATTTGGATTCCGCTACTTGTGTCCCTAGTGTCCTTCCTAGGTGTCGTTAGCACTTGGTTGTTGAGGGCTTTCAACAAGTTGTCAATCTTATTGGTCATCTCTGTTTGTTGTTGATTGAATTCGGTTTCAAACTTAGCTATGCGAGCTTCTTGAGATACCATAAATTTGGACATCAATCCTTCAAGATTGTTGGTACTACCATAGTTATTGGAAGGATTGTTGTTGAAAGTATGGTTAGAGGGTGGACCGTTTGGTTGGTAACGATTAGGTGGATTGGAAGAATTGTTTTGGGGCATGTTTTGGTTTTGTTTCCACCTAAGGTTCGAGTGATTTTTCCAAGAAGGGTTGTAGGAATCACCGTAAGGGTTTGTCTCGGGTTTGAAAGTGTACCACTTGTCTCCCACTTCGTCGGTATGCGAGGATGCGTAATCCGCAAAAGCTTGTCCGGGGAGTTCCACACAATCACGAGTGTTATGGGGACCACTACATAATTCACATGAAGAAGTGATTTTGTTCACTTGGCTTGAAGGCTTAGGAGCTTTGTAGGATTTCATGAGAAACTTGACTTGGTCCTCAAGTTCCATGATCCTACGGTCGGGAGTGCTAGAAGTGTTCGAAGGCAAAGATATTGCCTTGACCGTTTTGTTCAAATCACGGGGGTCATTCCAACTTTTGTTGTCATAGAGACCAAGATCTTCTTTGAGTTCCCATGATTCTTCCGCACTTAGATCACGTAGCTTGCCACCTGCCGATTGGTCAAAGGTTCGCCTTGTGGAGAGATCGATATGGTCATAGAAGATTTGGACTTGGAACCAAAGATCTATGCAATGATGAGGGACTTTTTGGAGTAAGTCCTTGAAACGAGTCCATGCTTCATATAGAGTTTCACCTTGACGTTGTTGGAACATCAAGATATCATTTCTAAGCTTGGTAGTTCTTCCCGGTGGGAAAATTTGAGCAAGGAAATGAGTGGTGAGATCATCCCATGAGGTGATGGATCCCGCGGGTAAACGTTCAAGCCATTGACTAGCTTGATCACATAGAGAGAATTGGAATAGGCGTAATTGGGTCGACTCTCTAGTTGCAACATCAAGGTCTATGGAATCTACGATTTTAAGAAAATCCTTGAGATGTTGATTAGGATCTTCGGAACGAAGTCCATGGAATGCACATCCACTTTGCACCAACCGGGTGGTGTCGGATAGCAAAGGGGACACATTGGCTCCTTGAGTGAGCTCAATAGTGTTTCAATAGCCTTGGTGGCTAGGACGGGAATACTCTCCTAAAGTTCGGGGTCTAGGAGGTTGGTTTGCTAGTGGTGGATTTTGTGGGCGGTTTTGTTGTGGTGGGTTGATGGGTTCAAAGATGTTACCACCTTCCATGATATCGGATGGTAAAGGTTACGAAAAAAGACACGAAGAAATAAGATAGACTAAAGAAAACCTAAAAATAAAAATAAAAATCTTACTAGAAAGGAATCTAGCAAGTAGACCTAATAAATAGAAATCCTAACCTAGACAATAACTATTCCCTGGGCTGTAGCGCCAAAAACTTGATACATGGGGATCACGCCCTCGCAACAGGTTTTACCTCTCAAGGGATCTCAAGAAGCTTACAACCCCCACCAGGCAGTGTACCTGATTGTTGTAGTATAGTATAGTGACAAGTACCGGGGGATTGATCGTTCAACTCAAGAATAGTGTCGCTAAGATTAGAAAGCCTACTAAACTAGGTCTAGAGGTGAGGGATGATTCTTTTTGTATTTTTATATTTTATAAAAGCAAGTAATAATCTCGGGTTTTGAAGGAGTGGGCGGAATTAGTTGCTAGCCAACTAACCCAATTAATCTAAAGATGCAATCAAAATAAAATAAAAGAAATGAAAATAAACTATTATACTAATGTGGTGTAAACAATGATGAGGAAAGTTTTGTTTACTTAGATTTCATTACTCCCTAGATATCTTTTACAGGTTGATTAGCTTGTTACAATTGCATGGATGACGGGTCATATTCCTAAGCAAACACAATGAAAATCTAGCCTAGCATGTTAAATAGAAGACAAGCGTAAGATATAATCAAACAACACGTTGACATATTGAATGATTTGGAAGAATACTTATCTTTAATTGAACATGAATGATTCAAGGGTTTGAAACCCTTGAAAAGCTGATAAAATTTGGACTAGGGTTTATTCCCTCAAAGTTGCACACAATGAATGAAATTTGGAAAACTATATATAGATTACACATCGTGACGGCGTCATGTGTTAGCCTATGACGCCGTCAAATCGCCGCCATAATTAAATTGTATTGCCTAGATCTATTTGTGACGCCGTCATGTGTAGTTGTGCTCTGGGCCGTCACTAATGTTTGGACCCTGATGGCCTTGGGTGACGCCGTCAGGTCCTATGATTAAAAACTCTCTGGATCGTCACGTGTATTTTCCACTTCCACCTCTTTTGTAACTCTTGACCCCGTCATGTGGAGAGTCTTGACGCCGTCAGGTACTGTTCCAGCAATGAAAAATGAGACTTTGTCATTTTCTTCACTTTTATGCTCCAAAAATGTCCAAAATGCTTCCTTTTCCAGATTTCTCTCCAAAAGTTCCTAAAATGACAAAAGGAACGATTTAGGGCAATAATTGATCAAATAATCACAAATTCGGGCTTAAATGACCCCTTAAAAGTGGTACACTTTTCGCCTCATCACTGACGCCGTCAGGTTGTAACTCTTGACGTCGTCAGAATGTTCCTGGAAAAATCTTATGTTAAATTTCCGGAAAAATTCTGGAAAAACTTATGCCTTATTTCCTGGAAAATCCTGCAAAACATCATTATGATTCGATACAAGCATTTGACTCTAACAAATACTAATATACATGCTCATTTAATATTGTGGCGAATCATGATCATTTTCGTTCTTAGAAACAAATTTGGGTTTCCCTTACATTTAGCTTTTGCAAAATACCTTTATATGTAATTAAGACGAAGTTAAAAACAAAATAAAGCATTTTTACAATTTACTTTGAAACATGATATACCAACAATAAAAATAAAACATGCATACGGAAACAAATAAAAACACACAAAACATGGGTTGCCTCCCAAGAAGCGCTTTTCTTTATTTATGAGTCTTATAGCTAGACTCAAGGTCATGGGCTACTACGTGACCTCATCTCTTGAGATGACGTATTCCATATAATTATGATCCTCGCTATCGGGGTGGTAGTGTTTCAATCATTCGACACTTGCAGTCACCTCCCCTCCTCCTTTACTGCACAAGGTAGCCATCCCATCTTGGCGTAGGCTTTCAATTATGAATGGTCCATACCACCAGGGACTTGGCTCGTCGGGAGGTACTTTTATCTCTGAATGCCTTAAGAGCACCAAGTCTCCTTCTACAAATGGTACATGATTCTCCGTCGGTTGACTACATTCAAACTTGACATGAACTTTATTGCTGCTTTTGCCTCTCTCGGGCTTAGTTTCTTTGTAACTTTTGATTCTTGTTTCCCATGCGAGGATTTTTTCTTGAACATGATTAGGCGATGCGTCAATGTTGTTTTTGAGCTTTCTTTTCATCAGGCTTTCTTGCACACATCGTGGGGTCATAGGAAGGCTAATCTTTCTTTTTCCTGACTTAAGTTCAATTTCCCTCTTTTCATACCTAATGACAGCTCTTGCTGTGGTGAGGAATGGTGCTCCAAGGATTATTGGCATGCACCCACCTCCTTTATCATCGATGATCATGAAATCAACGGGATACAAGAACCCTGCAACATTGACCAGTACGTCCTCTGTAATTCCCAAAGGGTATACATAAGAGTGACCAGCGAAGGATAGCCTAACACGGGTGGTAGCCGGCGTTTCCATAGTTAGTTGGGTGTAAATAGTTAGAGGCATTAGATTTACTTCCGATCCTTGATCGGCGAAAGCATCCAGATATTGCAACTTCCCAATGCTGGCTGGTATCTCAAAGTTCCCACAAGCCATCTGCTTAGTAGCCACTTTTTGTATAAGTAGCTTCTCAAATACCGGTCCCCCAGGTAATGTATCATACTCATCTTTCCCCTCTTTCTCCTTTTTTGAAACCTGTTTGGAGGATTGGTTACGCCCGTCACCCTTTATCCAATTTGTTATGGTATTCTTATTTATATCATGTTTTAGGTAGTAACCTAGTGTTTGGGGTTTTGGCGGTTCCTCAATGGTTTGTACACTAGGGGTTTCCTTTTCCTCATTACCCTCGTGGACAATTGTGATAGAGTTAACGAATTGGCTAGTGGGGGTAACGCTTTCATTTCTTAAAAACATCATTTCTCGATTTTTTTGGTTTGAGTATTCCTCCACTAGGCTCATCATCTCCTTCATTTTCTCTTGCATCTCCTCCCTTTGTTTATAAACGGCTTCCTCGAATTTAGCAAGCCACTCAGAATAGGTTGCCATGTACTCTCTCATTCGAGCTTCAAATTCCGGGCTGAGGTTTTGAGGAGGCGAATAAGGTTGAGCATATTTTTGAAAGATTTCGACATTCTCTCTAAGAAGTGACTCAGACAATGGTGTCGGAATCATATTTGAAACAGAATTGACTGCTGCCCGTCTGGGACTTAAAGGTCTCTTTTGTTTTTCCATGAGATAATCAACCTTTTTCTCAAGTTTGCAAATGAGTTCTTCGGAGATTTGAGTGGTTTCCCTAGGTGTCGAGATTGCGTTGATTGCCGAGTTTATAACATGCGTAACTTCCCATAACTCACGATTGTCGAAGGCAAGCTCATCAGTAATTTCCCAAGATTCCTCGGCGTCTTTATCACGCAACCTGCCTCCGGCGGCTCGATCAATGGTGCGTTTGGTGTGAAAGTCAACATGGTCATAGAAGATTTGAACTAATAGCCAAAGATTTATGGCATGATGAGGGACTCTTTGGAGTAAGTCCTTGAAACGAATCCATACTTCATAGAAAGTTTCACCTTGATGTTGTTGGAACATCAAGATGTTATTTCTAAGCTTAGTAGTTCTCCCTGGTGGGAAAAATTGAGCAAGGAAACGAGAAGTGAGATCATCCCAAGAGGTGATGGATCCCGCGGGAAAATGTTCAAGCCATTGACTAGCTTGGTCACGTAGAGAGAATTGGAATAGACGTAATCGGGTTGTCTCTCTAGTTGCAACATCAAGGTCTATGGAATCTACTATTTTTAGGAAATCCTTGAGATGTTGATTAGGATCATCGGAACGAAGTCCATGGAATGCACATCCGCTTTGCACCAACCAGATGGTGTCGGATCGCAATGGGGACACATTGGCTCCTTGAGTGAGCTCAATGGTGTTTTGATAGCCTTGGTGGCTAGGACGGGAATACTCTCCTAAAGTTCGGGGTCTAGGAGGTTGGTTTGCTTGTGGTGGGTTTTGTGGGTGGTTTTGTTGTGGTGGGTTGATGGGTTCAAAGATATTACCACCTTCCAAGATGGCGGATGGTCATGGTTATGAACAAAGGAACGAAGAAATAAGATAGACTAAAGAAAACCTAAAAATAAAAATAAAAATCTTACTAGAAAGGAATCTAGCAAGTAGACCTAATAAAAAGAAATTCTAACCTAGACAATAACTATTCCCCGAGATGCGACGCCAAAAACTTGATACGGGGAATTGCGCCCTCACAACAGGTTTTACCTCTCAAGGGATCTTGAGAAGCTTGCAACCCCTACCAGGCAGTGTACCTGATCGTTGTAGTATAGTATAGTGACAAGTACCGGGGGATTGATCGTTCAACTCAGGAATAGAGTCGCTAGGATTAGAAAGCCTACTAAACTAGGTCTAGAGGTGAGGGATGATTCTTTTTGTATTTTTTATATTTTATGAAAGCAAGTAAAATCTCGGGTTTTGAAGGAGTGGGCGGAATTAGTTGCTAGCCAACTAAACCAATTAACTAAAAATGCAATCAAAATAAAATAAAAGAAATGAAATTAAACTAATGTGGTGGAAACAATAATGCGAAAAGTTGTGTTTACTTAGATTTCATTACTCCCTACATATCTTTTACCGGTTGATTAGCTTGTTACAATTGCATGGATGACGGGTTATATTCCTTGATACTAGTCGTAGGGCCGTGTACAATACTTCCTAACTCTATAAGATCCTACTTCACTCCTATGTCGAGCCGACTAAAAGCTCCTAACATGGGATCATTAGAATTCACTTATGCATTAAATACAACCAAAAATCGTAGTACACCTCCGATCATGTTTCTTAAGACGTTCAAGCAAGTTACCAATGGAAGTCTGCCAGTTTTCTTAAGCCTAACATCGAATACAATCATCCGTAACAATTATAAACAAACAATCAACCAATAATCAACATCTAGGTTTCACTACATCTAATCAAACACAATAAAAACCTAGCTTAACATGTTAAAAGAAAGACAAGCATAAGATAGAATCAAACAATACATAGACATATTGAATGATTATTGGAAGACTTATCTTTATTCAAACATGGAAGAAAGAAGGGTTTGAAACCCCTTCAATAAGCAGGAAATTCGACCTAGGGTTTGTGTTTTAGTATTCCACAATTTGTTCCACACTTTACAACGAAAAATTGGAAAAATATATATAGACAGAGCATCCTGACGGCGTCATGTATTGGCTTCTGACGCCGCCAAGTTAAAATTCGTATTGCCTAGATCCAGTCTTGACGCCTTCATGTGTAAATCTCCTTTTGGCCGTCATAGGCATTTGGACCCTGACGACCTTGGTGACGCCGTCAGGCCAATTACATTGAAATTATTCTGGGCCGTCATGTTATAATTTCCACATCCACCTCTTTTGTCACTCTTGACGCCGTCATGTATCAAGGCTTGACGTCGTCAGGTACTGTTCCAAGCAAGGAATTTGAGACTTTGCCGTTTTCTTCACTTTTATGCTCCAAAAACGTCCAAAATACTTCCTTTTCCAGATTTCTCCTCAAAAGTACCTAAAATGACAAAAGGAACGATTTAGGGCAATAATTGATCAAATAATCACGAATCGGGCTTAAATGACCCCTTAAAAGCGGTACACTTTTCGCCTCATCAAGAAAGAATATAGAGAGAAAGAATATAGAGGCAAGGGTGGTATTTATAGGCTAAGAAACCATAGTTGGGAAATTTTAACAAGGCCGGCGCGTCACCCGCGCGTCAGCGCGCGGGCAGCGCGCCAGGCTTCTGTAAACTTTTTCCAAGTGTTGGGTGTTTGGATCTCATAAATAACTATCCTTGCTAAACCCCCAATTGTAATTCACACTAAACCTTAACATTAATCAATCTAAGGTTTACTAACTCAAATAGCCAATTTGAAAATCATTTGTGATGTGTTTAAAGAGAAAACAAATTACCAAGGGTATAAAGTGTAGATAGGGTAATTTGGAAGGGGTAGACGTGTTATTCCTCACATGGCATAGAAAAGAGAGAATGAATATGCCAAGGTATATTCCATTGCTTGGGGGGGGGGAGAATGAGATGGAGGGTTGAGATGAGAAGGTTTGAATTGGATGGCTAGGATCAAAGGGAGCCTCCTTTGGTTTTCAAATTATTTGGCATGTGGGAGAAATGAAGGGTTGAGATGTGTTTATTTGAAATGAATGGTTGAGATGTAGAGAGTTGGGTTAAGGAGGGATATTCCAAAGGAATATGCTTTGCTTGGGGGGAAAGAGTGAATCAATGGCTGAGATGGTTTTGGTTTGAAATGGATGGCTTGGATTAAACACATGTGATGGAATAGAGAGCAGGTTGGATGGATGGTTGAGATGTGTTTAATTTGAATGGTTAGGATAAATGGAGCCACATTTGAAATTCAAATTAAATCCCATGTGATGAAATAGAAGGTTGAGATGTGTTGTAAGGGATGGATGGTTGAGATGTAAAGTGTGTAAGGGAATATGTAAGAGTGTAAGAGATTGTGTAAGAGAATATATGATTTTGATATGATTAGATATGATTGTGTTTGTCTTTTGTAGAAATGAGATTAAGCGAGGATTAAGAAGAAATCTAATTGTCATTAAGAAGAAAAGGTTTAGACAATTAAGATTATAAGTTGAGAAAATCATAGGTTACTTATAAGTTCAAGTAACTCAACGTCGAAAATCCATAGGTTCATATCTCGTGACTTTCTACGACTCGACGTTCTCAACTAATACCTTGGTTCAAACAAGTTAAGTGCTTTGCCTTGATGTAAAGCATAACCTAAGTGGGAAAGGATGCGTTTACGTAAAGTAACCTTTGACTTAGTTTGACCAATAAGGGAGTAAACCCGTTACGTAATTAGAGAAGACGTAAGCACGGGATATGCGCATATGGATGCTTCAACACGATGTCACGTGAAATATACAAGCTCCCTAGGTTTAGAAAAGCCTTGGCTAGAGGCGATAGTTAGAAAATATGAGTTGGCGTTTTCCCGTAAATGGGTGTTTTAAAAGTAGGATCTCTCAAGTCTCAAAACTCGTTTCGAGTGTTCTCAATTAAGCACATAATATATTCATACCTGTATTGAAAGATCCACACTTGTCGGGTAAGGGGAAAGCCGACTTTCAAAATTCGCCCGGAACCATACAGTGTCCTGGCGCGTCACCTACGCGTTGACGCGCGGGCAGCGCGCCAGGAGCAGATATGGGCTCCGACGATTTTGAGCTAACGTTTGTTATTTTATGTGTTTCGATGGTTTATTTGTCATCATTAAAACATGAAGAGATCTTGATCATGTTGCCTCAACAATCTCCCCCTTTTTGATGATGACAAATAAAAACCGAAAGCAAATAAAATTACAAAACTTAGCGAAGACAAAGCGCGCCTTTGGTGTAGCATGCGTCTTGACCTTTGCCTTGGAATTTGGTGAAGCCTTTAATAATTCTTGAACGGTCTTCACGCTCTTGCTTTCTTTCTCCCCCTTTTGTCGAATCAAAAAGGTGGGACTACCAATCAAGCCAGGTTTCGAGCTTGGGCCTGTGGGATAAATGTGCTAGCTTGTATGTGCACCCGAATGTGCTCCCCCTTGAACATAGCTCTCCCTAGATCGTTGCTCCCCCTTGTTTCAAGGCGGGGATCCATGGGTCAAGAGCCTCACCTTTGCGGTGGCCTAGTTACACATAGAAATCACAACATGCAACAAACAAGAAATCCTCACATGTGAAAGTTCCAAAATGGGTTAGGTTACCGTTCGGATACTTGCAACATGGGTTAGTTCATATCATAACAATATATATATTAGTGTCCAAGATGACTCCACTATCCAAATGTTGAGCACTATATAAAGATAGAGTTGAACTAAACATGAATTTCTCATATAACCAATAATCCACTTTATATCACATAGAAGAGCATAAAGCATACAACAAAGACAATACCTAATACAAGCTAGAAACACATTCTTCAACACATTATTCTAGCACAATGTTATATGGTAACTAACCATATCACACATGACCTACAACAAAAGTTGCTCAAGCGCACTTATTTCTTGCGCTTTTGAGCCGCAAATTTTGCAAGACCTTTTACAACATTTGTTAACATCATGAAATTGTTCTTGTAGGCAAGATGCAACTCCCTCATCTCCTCTTAAAGATCCTTAACATCATTCTCAATCTTGATTGTTTTCTCACAGCATTTACACCTTCGTGCATGGTCATGAGTTGAAGCATCAAGTTTGGGAGGGAGAGGGTACCCCGTTTTGTACCATATTGGATCACTCCACAAACATTTCATCACATAATTCCTAAGTATTTCATTATCAATACATGATGGATTTTCCCATTCATCATTTGATTCTTTATCTACCACAATGGACTTACGTTTGTAGTCATTGTTTGAAGCATTACTCATTTTAGTGAGGAGATTTTTCTAAGTGATTTAAGTTTTGAAGGAAGAAGATGAAGTGTGTGAAGATGCAAGTAATAATGTGATTTATATAGGATGGAAGAAGGGTGGTAGGTATGAGTAAAGAAACTAGTCTTTCATGTTCATGATGAGTTCAACTACTAAGGTGCTTGAAGAGATGGTCAAGCCATCTAAATCATGTACCAATATGTCATTAAGCTTGTGATGATGTAAGGAATAAAAGAAAGGGATGAGTTTTATTAGTTGTAGTTGGTAGAGATAAGATGATAGTTCACATAACTTATTATGCATGAATCAAACTTATGCATGAAACTACAAGCAATTCATTATTAGGAGATAGCATTATTCAATTTAATTTGAGCATGCAATCATGTATTTATCTCCTAAGGTGAACAAGTAGAACTAGATACAAAATTTTCAATACAAGTATGAGTTGTGATGAATATCATATCTAATCTTGGAAGCTATGAAAAAATCAATATTATCGAGATTAAGAAAGATAAATTGTGTCAAATTTTCTTGTTCGATGCACATTGTATAGACATGTAGAATCTTGGATATTATCAATCATAGTTTGAATAATGAGTTGATGCATATCTTTCCTCTTGGAAGAAATTTATTAGGCTTCCATCCATGCCTCCATATAAGCCTTAGTCATGTAAACACATAAGCTCTAATAGCACCTAAAGATTGTTCTCCTAAGATGCATGTTTTAACATCAAAACATATCCCAAAGCAATTTGGATTTTTGAAAAATGTCATGCCAAAACTTAGACTTGTTTGTTTTGCCACCTAAGTGTCCTTTTATTTAAGTCACCAATGACTTGTTGTATAGGATGACCCCTCGCTTCTCTCACTTCCTTAGGATTGCCTTCATCCGAAACATTAACTTGTAATGTTGGCAACCTTTCTTGATCTTGAACTATAGGTTCATTGATCACATCATCTTCTTCCGAAAGAGATGATTTAGGCTCGGGCATGCTCTCATCAAAGGTCACATTGAGAGATTCCTCAATCCTCATTGTTTCCTTGTTAAGCACTATGTATGCTTTACTAGTTTGAGAGTATCCTAGGAACACACCTTCATACGACTTTAGGTTGAATTTGGTGAGATATTCTTTGGTGTTAAGTATAAATACTTTGCAACCAAATACTCTAAAATACTCTAAGGAAGGCTTCCTATTTCTAAGTATTTCATATAGAGTTTTATTAATGACCTTTCTTATATAAACTCTATTAAAGATATAACATGCGATATCTAGGGCATGACACCAAAACTTTTGTGGGATGGATTGCTCGTCAAGCATTGCACGACTCATCTTTTTTAACTTACGATGTGTTCTTTCAACAATCTCAAGCGATTGAGAAGTGAACGGGTCCGATAAGTTATAAGATATTCCATGCTGTTCACAAAAGGTTCCAAATTGCATTTTATCAAATTCACTACTATGATTTGTTTTAGTTGATACAATTGAACAATCAAGTAGGTTTTCAAGTTTATTTCTTAAAATGTTAAATTTATTCAAGACTCCATCCTTGTTTTCTAAGAATAAAATCCAAGTGTAATTTAAATAATCATCTACAATCATTAAAGTGTAGAAGTTTCCTCCATAATTTTGGATCGGAGATGGACCATACAAATCCAAATGAATCAACTCTAAAACCCTATTAGTTGTCACTTCCTTTTTATTCCTATTGTTGTTTTGTCCTTGACTCCCTTGACATGTGTCACAATAATGCCTTTCAAAGCTCAACTTTGGTAAATTCCATACTAGCTCGTTAGAAGCTAGGTTTTGGACTAACCTCATTTTGGCGTGACCTAACCTCCTATGCCAAAGCGTTGAGTTGTCCACCGTGGACGTAAGACAAATGTGTTGCTTAGAGTTATCACCTAACTTGCATGTATATAAGTTATTTCTCCTATGACCTTTTGCTAACACAACACCATTCTTACTAATAGTGCAATCTACCTTAGTAAATTTAACCTCACAATCATCATCACTTAATTGACTCACACTAATCAAATTGAAACTTAGACCCCTAACATGCTCAACATTGGAGATTTCTATGGAGTCATGAAGGACATTACCTTTGCCGACAATTTGGCCGTTTAGTTTGCTTCCAAAAATGACTTGATTGCCATTATACGCCGTGTATGATGTGAACAATCTTCTATTCCCGATCATGTGTTTAGTGCAAGCACTATCCACTACCCACTCATCTGGTTGTAGATTACTTTTGAGACAAACCTACAACAAAAGTACAACTCATGCCTTTGTTACCCATTGTTTCTTGGGTCCATTTTGGTTAGCATTTAAAGTGCCCAAGTTAAACATTCTTGGGTCTTGAAGTAAGACACACAATTTCTCAATACCAAATTTAGAAAAAGCGGACCAAGGGTTGTTTTGATAGTCATTTTGAATTTGATAACTTGGTCTATGGTTATGATATCCTTGAGGTCTAAAGAAGTTTTGGTTTGGATAGGAGTTGTCTCTCCTTTGGTAATTGTTATATTGGTATTGAGAAGACTTTTGACCATAGTTAGAGAAATTTATTCTTTGGTTATTTTGAAAAGATGGTCTTTGGTTGTATGAGGTAGAAGATCTCATATTGGGTGTATGCAAAAGTGGTCTATGATTTACTCGAGGTTGTGAGTATCCAAGTCCATTGCGAGTGCTTGAGTTAGAAAATTGTTTTGGGTTTTCTCTTCTTACAATGGGAGCTTGATTACCTTGAGTACTTACAAGAGGAGCTTGAGGAGTAATTGGTTTAATGACATTGTTTGATGAAGAACCAATTTTCCTCGGAGGCCTGGCGCGCTGATGGCGTGTTGACGCGTCAGCCAGTGCGTCAGCCTCGGGGATTTTTGGGGCCTCGTTTTCTTTAGTCTTTACAAATGTTATTGGTTTTGTTAGGCTTATGGGAATGGTTGTTCCTTGTTTAAAAAATCCAAGCCCTCCCTTATCTTGAGAAACCTTTTGACGACTTATTATTTCTTCTAAATCATTTGTGCTCTTTTTATATTTTGAAAAACTTAACGACTCCTTTTGAAGTTTAGAAACTTTATCATTCAAAGAGTCAACCTCAAGTGTGAGTTTCTCACCTCTTTTACATGGTTCAACCACCTCTTTGCAATTCCTTAGTGTCTTTATTTCTTTTTCAAGTTCATAAAATCTTTCATTAGACTTAATGCGTTCTTGTTCAAGAAGACGTTTTTCTACAATGACTTTTTCAAAAGTTTTTCTAAAATTATCATTAAACTTAACTAGTTCCTCATTCTCCTTTTGTAAATTGATAATATCTAAGTTATTAGAAGAAGAAGAGTTTAGAGATACCTCAAATTTTTTTTGAGCCATAAGACACGTAGCGTCATTTGTTGGTTGGTCTTCATCTTCACTATCACTCCACGCACCTCCAACGAATGCCTTGTTCACTCTAGGCTTAGGACATTCATTGATGAAGTGACCCTTCTCTCCGCAATTGTAACATCCTTGGGTGCGTCTTGAGCTTTCTCCAACCTTGTTGTCACCACTTCAGTTTCCCCCAAAGTTGTTCCTTCCATCATTATCTCCGTTTCCAAACCGATTTCTTCTACCAAAGTTACCACCTTTCCTAAAGAACCTCCGAAAGTTCTTAGCCATGAGATTATATTCTTCGTCATCCATATCATCTTCTTCATTGCTATCATCTTGACTATCACTATCATCACTAGCTTGAGTACTAGTGACCTTAGCCTTAAGAGCCAAACACTTAACCTTCTCCTTCTTGTCTTTGGTACTTGCCTTGTCGTTCTAAAAAATCATCTCATAGACTTTGAGATTCCCAATGAGCTCGTCAAGAGGTAGTTCCGCCAAATTCTTGGCTTCTTCTATGGCCGTCACCTTTGGCCTCCACTTTATTGGAAGTGCTCGAAGAAACTTCCTCACATGGTTCTTGTTATAGAAGCTAGGATCTAAAGCCGTGAGGCTAGTGATAATAGCATTGAACCTTGTGTAACCATTATCAATGGTTTCTTCATTCGAGATCGTAAACTTCTCATATTGTTGTATGAGCAAGTTGATCTTGCAATCTTTCACTTGAGAGTTGCCTTGATGAGTGATGATGAGAGAGTGCCAAATTTCCTTGGTGGTCTTGCAAACATGAACCCTCTCGAACTCCCTACGAGGTAGAGCATTATAGATCAACATCTTGGCTTCATCATTCTTACCAAGCTTTCTCCTCTCATCATCATTAAGATCCAAATGGGGCTTTTTCACCAACAACTTTGTTTTTGAGTCTTCCACCATGAACTTAAAGTTGCCATATTGGATGATTTCCCACAAGTCAAGATCTTTGGACCTAACATAAGTCTCAAATCGGGTTTTCCAAAAGCAAAACCCATCGGTTTCTGGCAAAGGTGGTCTTTGCATAGAACACCCCTCAACATAGTTCTCTTGTGCCATGGATCTATACTCTACTTTACCAAAATATTAGTTAGGATTTTAGATTTCTGGGAAAGAACTTTTTGACTTAAAACGACTTCTCGGGAAGGCTTTATCGCTAAAAAACTTGAGTACACCGCTCTGATACCAATTGTAGAACCATAGAGGGGGGGGGGGGGAGTGAATACGGTTTCTTTGACTTTTTAGATGTTTTAAAAACTTTAAGCCAAAGAGAATACCAAGTGGTTGTACAATAATCCTACAACCACTAACACAGCCAAAGTATATAAAGCAAGTAAGAACACAGCGATATATACTGGTTCGGGATGGGGGGTTTATACCATCCGTACGTCCAGTTGCGAATCCATGACTCCGATACTATTCACTAGTATAATCCTTTCGGTGGACTACAAACCGTTACAACTCACTCCACCGATATTCACCAATATCGATGCTCACAAAGGAGTTACTCCCACGGTATTCCGCCCTCGGAAACCACCCAAAAGAATCTCGCGATTCGACTTCACCTAAGGGTCACCAAGACCACTAACAAGACTTCCCACCGGAAGTATCAAACCCCAACTAGATCCCCAATGGTCTAGGCTTGGTCATCAAGACACAAGACTTCCCTTACAAACAAATAAGTGAATGAAAATATGTTTGTTTAACCAAGCCCTAACCTAACCTAGAGAATCGATTCTAGTAGAAAGGGTATAGATAAGAAGACCCTCGACACAATCACAAGAGTGGATTAGGCTCTTGAGATTCTTCCCTTGCAAAGATATGTGTTCTTTCAAAGATGTTAGTATGAAAATCAAGAACACAAGATTAGATATAGAGAGATTTAAGAGTGTTTAGAGAGAAAGAATATAGAGAGAAAGAATAATGGCAAGGGTGAGGAATACAAGAGGCAAGGGTGGTATTTATAGGCCAAGAACCCAAACTTGTGAAATTTTACAGAGGTCGGCGCGTCACCCGCGCGTCAGCGCGCGGGCAGCGCGCCAGGCTTCTGTAAACTTTTTCCAAGTGTTGGGTGTTTGGATCTCAAAAATACCTATCCTTGCTAAACCCCCAATTGTACTTCACACTAAACCTTAACATTAATCAATCTAAGGTTTACTAACTCAAATAGCCAATTTGAAAATCATTTGTGAAGTGTTTAAAGAGAAAGCAAATTATCAAGGGTATAAAGTGTAGATAGGGTAATTTGGAAGGGGTAAAAGTGTTATTCCTCATATAGCATAGAAAAGAGAGAAAGAATATGCCAAGGTATATTCCATTGCTTGGGGGGGGGGGGAAGAATGAGATGGAGGTTTGAGATGAGAAGGTTTGAATTGGATGGCTAGGATCAAAGGGAGCCTCCTTTGGTTTTCAAATTATTTGGCATGTGGGAGAAATGAAGGGTTGATATGTGTTTATTTGAAATGAATGGTTGAGATGTACAGAGTTAGGTTAAGGAGGGATATTCCAAAGGAATATGCTTTGCTTGGGGAGAAAGAGTGAATCAATGGTTGAGATGGTTTTGGTTTGAAATGGATGGCTTGGATTAACTACATGTGATGGAATAGAGAAGAGGTTGGATGGATGGTTGAGATGTGTTTAGTTTGAATTGAATGGTTAGGATCAATGGAGCCACATTTGAAATTCAAATTAAATCCCATGTGATGAAATAGAAGGTTGAGATGTGTTGTAAGGGAATGGATGGTTGAGATGTAAAGTGTGTAAGGGAATATGTAAGAGTGTAAGAGATTGTGTAAGAGAATGGTTAGGATCAATGGAGCCACCTTTGACTTAGTTTGACCAATAAAGGAGTAAACCCGTTACGTAATTAGAGAAGACGAAAGCACGAGATATGAGCATATGAATGCTTCAACACGATGTCACGTGAAATATACAAGCTCCCTAGGTTTAGAAAAGCCTTGGATAGAGGCGATAGTTAGAAAACATGAGTTGACATTTTCCCCGTAAATAGGTATTTTAAAAGTAGGAACTCTCAAGTCTCAAAACTCGTTTCGAGTGTTCTCAATTAAGCACATAACATATTCATACCTGTATTGAAAGATCCACACTTGTCGGGTAAGGGGAAAGCCGACTTTCAAAATTCGCCCGGAACCATACAGTATCTTGGCGCGTCACCCACGCGTTGACGCGCGGGCAGCGCGCCAGGAGCAGATATGGGCTCCGGCGATTTTGAGCTAACATTTGTTACTTTATGTGTTTTGATGGCTTATTTGTCATCATTAAAACATGGAGAGATCTTGATCATGTTGCCTCAACAGGGGAGATTGTTAATACAAATAATGTCAAAAACGTTATTTGCATTAATCGGTCTCTACTAGTTTTGATAATCACAAAATACAAACACACGTTACATAAAACTACGACTAATAAGTTTTTAATCGGGAAAACTCGTTTTCGTCATCAACATCACTTAAGTTATGTACAAACTTCTACCAACTTGTGTATGTGATCAAAGGATTTAAAAACTTTACATTTTTATGTCACAAAACATTTTTACAAAAGTATTTTTGTATAATTTAAACAAATGTTTTATTAAGAAAATGTTTTCAACATTCAAAATCATAACAGCCATATTTCCCGCTCAAAACTGACAACAAAACTTCACCAGATAGTTTTTTACCACGTCAGGACAAAACGAAGAGCATTTGTCTGGACGGTCCCTTAAATAGGGCGGCGGTCCCTTATCGATAAGGGACCGTCTAGCATTTTAGGGACAATCCCCTCTCTCGTGACGCCTATAAATACAGAACTGTTTTGCTTCAGAAAACTTCACCTCTTATGCACCAAAACCTTCTGTATTCCGAAATCCTTTCTAAAACATACTCTTTGATCACATTATCAAGTTCTCGTTGTTTACAAGTGATCACACTCATCTTTCCTCTAAGTGCAAAAGAAGAACATTCGCTGTAATTAAGAAACGAAGTGTTGAAGAAGAGTTTTGCTCATCTCATCTTATTGTTGCGGATCTATCATTTCTTTCATTCATTGTTTCGTCTATGTAATAGGACTTGAGTGCAAGTCTTATATTGTGTATTGTGTTGTATCGTGCCATCGTGTTGGTACGAGGTGTGAAGCCATGTGGGCTTTGGTAGATTGGTTCTAGCTAGGATTAGGAATCAACATTCCCCTTAGTGTCGTTAAACTTGGTGTAAGCTTGTGTAAGGTTTGTTCCGCCATAAGGGAGCGTGTTGATATAGTGTTTGTGAAACTCTCGAGTGTGAGACTCGAGGAGTGGAGTAGGGACGAAGGAGTGAGCTTCGTGGCCGAACCACTATAAATCTTCGTGTGCCGGTTTGATCTTTCCTTTCTTTACCTTTACTTGTTTACTTATCATTGCTTATATATATTGTTGTGTTGATTTCACGTAAGTTTCGAATCGAACCTTTTTGTCAAACACAATTTGTAAAGTCAATTTTATAAAAACATGATTAATAACGGTGAAACTATTCAACCCCCCCTTTTAGTTTTTACAGTCCAGATATTTCTTATGTAGTGCAGCAGGTTTGTCTACATATGCATGATCCTCGGAAGCCTCATTTCTCTGCTCTTAAGCGGATTTTGAGATATGTTTGTTGTACTTTAGATCATGGGTTACAGTTGTTTTCATCATCTACTACATCTTTGGTTGCTTATTCGGATGCGGATTGGGCGGGTTGCCCTGCTACTCGGAGATCGACTTCAAGAAATTGTGTATTTCTCTGCAACAACTTACTCTCTTGGTCCTTTAAGCCTTAACCCACGCTTTCTCGTTCTAGTACTGAGGCAGAGTATCGTGGTGCTGCCAATGCGGTTGCTGAAACTTGTTGGTTGCGTAATCTACTTTGTGAGTTGCATACTCCTTTGTCTTTCGTTGCGCTTGTTTATTGTGATAATGTTAGTGCTGTGTATTTGTCCTCCAATCCGGTTCACAATCAACGTGTCACAACTCACCATTTCACGTCATTTACCGTTTCAGGTCATTTTCCCAAACTTCGACTTTTTACTATTCATAAATCACTATTCATCAAAACACTATTCATCATTTTACTATTCATCGTTTTCGAGGTCAATTTGATATTCTGAGGAACTTTTTGGAAATTTACTATTCACCGAACACTATTCATTTCCGGAAAAGTTTTCACCATTCACTTGCATTACTCATTTCATCGTAAATTTAGTTTACGGGTATTCAAATTCGCGTAACCGGATTGGTTTAGGTGCGAATTCATTTCATTAGTGTTAAGTACACTGCATACGGACTGGGGATAGTCTGCATATCATCATAACAGCATTTTCATGTTATAC
The DNA here is from genome assembly GCA_030686995.1 of Artemisia argyi. Lineage (NCBI taxonomy): Eukaryota > Viridiplantae > Streptophyta > Magnoliopsida > Asterales > Asteraceae > Artemisia > Artemisia argyi. The sequence goes on from CM060677.1 coordinate 138,743,804, forward strand.
CACTCTCAGGATTTTCAAATTTCTATATTCAGTACATTTAACGTTTTCACGTATAAGTATTTATAGTAAACGTTAACACCCGGTTTATACACGACGAATATATCTAAATATTCCCACAATGGTCCCGACATATTTTTATATCCATTTTAACATCTTAAAAGTTATAACATTCAGTTACCCAGTATTTTGGAAATTTATTTTATTTATAACGTACGCGTATGAATATAACGACGGTTTTCGTTAAAACTAAACAATAATCACCCGATCACTCAGTAAATGTACCCAACATATTTTTAATATGTTTTAACATTTTTATAACTTTATTTCATCCCGGTAAACTTCGTGAACATTTATTTCTAATAAAACCGGTACCCGATCGTAACTAAAAACACAAACTAGTGCAAAATTCATACAAGTTTTCTAATTAAATACCAAGTACCCTAACCCCCCCCCCCCCCCCCCTTCTACCCTTGAAAAACCGGCCATGTGCCACCCTTTTAACCCTTAGCATTAATTCTTTAGTTAAAAACTAATAAACCTTTTACAACATAACTTTACCAAATTACATAATCATAATTCACAATATTTTGGCTAAGATCAAAACTTGCTCATCTCTTCCATTTTTTCTTCAAACCCACGACCCATAATTGATCTCCATGATCAAGTGATCATTTTCCATAAAGTAAAACACAAAACTTGTTCATTTTACAAGCCTAATCAAGAATCAAGCAACAAAAACACAAGAACATCAAGCATAATCATCCTATAATCATCTCATTTTATCAAGTAAGTTTTCATCTTTATTTTTTCATGGATCATCCTATTTTTACATGTATTACATAAGTATCATGCTAAAAACCATGTACAAGTAGCTATACCACACTTTATTTTGTCTAAAAAGAAACATACAAACCCTAACTTTTTAGTTATGAATCCCCTTGCTCTAATAACTTGGTTAGGAGTCCATGGCACCCTAAGAAGGTGTATGGTAAGATTAGATTAGCCATGTGGTGATTACAAGAGGTTTGGTGATGGTAGAAATTAGTTTTTAACCTTGGAAACTTGATTTGGAACCTATTTTAGACATGCTGTCCCGTTTTGTAAAAATCTGGAAAATCAGTAAACACCAAGGAAACTTTGGCAAAATTTTTAGAAAATACTTTCAAAAACGAATCCGTAGGCGAAAGAACGGATTAAAAAGAGTCTATAACGAAGGAGTTATGATTTTTGCAAGATTGTAGACGAAAAGTATTTTTCAGAAAATGTTTGCTGTTGGACGTTTTTCATTGGACAAAAAGAGACTTTAGACGTAACCCGGAGGAGCCGAGCTTTCCAAAATATATTACTACATACTAAGACGTAACCGTGGATATAAAGAACAAGTAAAACGGACAAGTAACGACAAAGATATACACGTTTGAATATCGGCTAAAACCACTTTATATTTGACAGCTTTTATATAATTTGGCACAAAAACTACGAAGTACATTTTTGAGCTAGAAGTAATATCAAGTACCGAGCTTTATAACTAACGTAGTATTAGTTATTATGAGTATGTTTTCATCATTTCAAGGATTACAACCCGAGTATTTCAACGCTAACATGAAAACTTACGTTATATATATATAAGTATATATATATTATAACTAGCTACTTATATTTTCTAATAGCAATATTTTCCAAATTCTTGGATTATATATTTTTGACAACACAAGTGTTTTTCCAAAGAGTAGAGTGGTATAGAAACATGAGCATGGACATTCATAACATCATTTCATGATCTAAAGTAGATCGTTCATCATTCATATTAGGTTGCGGCTTGTGTGCGCGCCTTGTTTTTTTTCAGCTCAGTACATGTTCATGGTACCATCATATTGGGTTGCGACAGCTAATTGTTCATTGGTGTTCATTTCATTTCATCACAGTTTCATCAGTTAAGGTGAGTTTTCATAGCCCCGTTTTCAATTCAACATTTTTGATTGTTTTCAAATCCCACGGGGGGAATACATTGCATCAATTATTTCAGTACGAGCCCAAGTATTCAAACATGTACATAGCTTAAGTTACCTTGCCATGTGATAAGTCCCCTGTAACATCATGAACCGTTAATTTACCGTTAAGCGAGAGTGAGTGGATAGATCTATCGAGGGTGACGCCTCCATCCGTGGTAGTGATTACCAACAGTAAGCGGATGCATGTCATGTCTTTTACATTTGAATGTTTCGGCAGAACATTCGGGAGGGGCATAGAGTTTCATCAGTCATAGCTTCGGTGTCATGAGCTTAAGGCTATTGTACTATTTTACGTGACTTTTGTCATGCACTTTTACTTGTGGTGGCCGTACATCATTACATTTTACAAACCTATGGAATTCACCAACATTCGTGTTGACGTTTTAGCAATGTATTTCAGGTTATTAAGGTAGCTCATGAGACATGCATTTGGACTTTCATGGAGTCGCGGAGTCGACGCGTCTCATCATTATTTCATGCACTTATGTAAACATTTGATCTTGTACGACTTGTTTTTCATAAACATGCAACACATTTTGGGGACCTCATTTTTGTAAACTCTGAATTATTTCAATGATCAAATGCAGTATTTACCAAACGACACTTTAGGTCGTTCAATGTAACTGTAACTGTGGTGCTATGACAGACACCCCCAGGTATTCCATTCCGCTGCAAGTCAGGTAAATTGGGGGTGTGACAGATTGGTACCAGAGCTAAGGTTATAGAGAACTAGGATGTATCATTGACCCTAGACTATAACCACATCATCATAGCATCTCATCATTTCATCATAAGTGCATAATCATGATACATGTTGTTTCATGCATACCCTGTGCGAGTTATTTATACTCATATCCGTATATGTATATCATTTTATTGACCTGGTTCACAAGTGACATGTCTTCAGATACTCACCCTGACATCCTTTTATCGGATTCCAACATTGAAGATGCCTTGTCATCTTCCACTACCATTATACCATCAGTTGCACTTACACCACCATTAGTACTATTGATTTGCCATAGGAACAGAGTCTTCCTATCATTCAGCCCGTACATAGAATGCCTTTTGATAGTGTATTCAGAATTAATCTTAATGGACTTATTAGGATGCTAATTGCAAGGAAGATAGTGTGTTTTCTTTCCATCACTAGTAGGGCACTTACTACTCAGGTACTATCACCACCATCAGTTACTTATTACACTATTGGCCTTCCCACAGTGTGTACTTTAGTTTTACCTTTTGGATGTCGCGAGGTAGCGCGAAAGAGGGTAGTATTCCATACACTAGTACCATCATTGTCATTTTCCTTTTCCATTCCCACTTGACATGAACTAGATGACATCTAGTAGATAATACCAATAACACGGACTCAACAGAAACATCCGCAGATTCTTCAGGAATGGTTCAGAACCTACATTATCTAAGATTTGATAGATGCACAACTTCAGATACCACTTCAGGACTATCCCAACCTTATGATGCCACAAACCTGATTTCACACAGAGGGACACCAGGAAGTCCCTGGCCCAGACTTATATCCTCACTAGCTTTTACTATTATCCTAGCCACAGAAGGTGTGGAACATAGTCACCGCCCTCACTAAGGAACTTACTCACGTGGAATTTATGGGGTGCAATCCTCCCTCCTTTAGCGGAACTAGAAACACAAAGGAATTTCTCTAATGGTTTGAAGACATAGAAACAATATTTCAATGTGGCGACTGTCGTAAGGAATACAAGGTTAAGTTCGCCACATGCACTTTTCAGAATCATGCCCAGGAATGGTGGACCAAATATATTAAGATGGTGGGAGTTGATGCTGCCTACTCACACTCTTGGGAGAAACTAAGAAGGATGATGGGTATAACATTTTGTGTAAGAAGTGAATTACGAGCAAGGGAACAGGAAACACTAAACTTTATCATGGTAGGAAATGATGTGACGAGTACACTACTTATTTTTATGAATCAAGACGACTAGGTTCTGCAATGGATGAACCGAAAAGCAAGAAACTTGAAAAGTACATTATCAAAATGGCGATCGAGGCAAAGGAACTCATAGTTCACGCCGAGACATCAGGAAACAACAGTGACAACAAGAGGAAGTGGAACAACAATCTAGGTTGCAATGTTGCTCAACTATCACCCAAATAACAAGAAGTGAATTGAGCCTTTGCTGCAGAACCGCACACAAAGAGAAGGTTTATTGGAAAGTTACCTTACTACAACCTGTGTAATCAACATCACCGAGGTCATTGCAGTAAAACGTGTGGAGTGTGCAAGAAGCGGGGTCATTGGACTAAGGATTGTAGGAAACTCACAAATCAGAAGACCCCAGGGAGTTGCTTCAAATGTGGAAAGTTAGGGCATTTCAAGAATGACTGCCCGGAACTAAGGAACAAGGAAAAATCAGGAACTTGGAATCAAGACTAAATCGCTCGAGGAATAGCGTGAGTTGTTGAAAGAGAACCATCAGGATATTAGCAACATCAAGGATAACAACAATGCTTCAGCAGGAGGAGCTTTGTTTCAATATAGAAACCGTAGTTCGAGCCCTTTAGGGTTGTATCTTTCCTTTTGTACTTACCGTTGGTACGATGACATGACCTAGTGGTATTAAGCACTTTCCCATCCAATGTAGTAGCTATCCTTTGTTACCTAGGTGATAATCATAACCTTCGTTTACTCCATTTTCTATCCCAATTGCTCAGACTTAAATCGTTTCGCAACATTTTAGCATTGTCTTATCAGGAATTAGGTTGATTTCGTTTTTGACGAATTAGTAGACTATTACCATTTGACAAGATTCACCCACGTATCCAATGCACCATTCAAGCTATTTTACTATCATATGGGGAAACTGTTTTACAGAAAAATTTTCTGAAGTAAGCTATTTTATTACCATCCTATACATTGATTTTTCTGTCATTTCATCAAGTATTTACTATTATTACGCGAAGCAATTTTCATGTTACTTGAAACAAAACATCAGGATACCATTTTAATAACAATGCGTTGAACACCATCTAAAACTTTTGAGGAAAGTTATGATATTTTGATAAAATCCAACATCGCATCATTAGTCCTCAATTATACATAGCCTGATCACCTATGTAAAATTCAGGAAGGATTATGCCATGAAGGAAATAATTACTTTTTCAAAGGATTGTTAATGACAATCTTCATCCAAAAGTTTTGTAAACAAAGGAACTCTTTAATAAACATCCCTTTTTCCGAACTATCCCTGGATACTTACCCCACCAGTCACTCATTCAGCCATTAAGTTGGATTTTCCCACTGACTTCCCTAAGAGAGACTTTCCATATCAATTACATGCAGGATTCCTCAATACAATAAAAGCAATGAAAGGATTACAGAAATACTAACCAGGACTAGAAGCATATAGTGAGAGAATTCATAACTCAACAACAAATTCTAAGATACTGCGAGACCATCCGAATTACCATCTTTAACCTAGTTGTCCAATGTTATTATTCAAGGGTACTAGTTAGACATGAGCACTGCTTACCATCCACAGACCGATGGTCAGAGTGAGAGAACTATTCAGACGCTGGAGGACATGCTGCGAGCGTGTGTGATTGACTTTGGGAATGGTTGGGCTAACCATTTGCCATTAATCGAGTTCTCTTATAGCAACAGTTACCATTCAAGTATTAAAGCAGCACCATTTGAGGCATTGTATAGTCGTAAGTGTCGTTCACCAGTTTGTTGGGCAGAAGTTGGAGAGGTGCAATGCACAGGTCCAGAGATGGTTAGGGAAACAACAGAAAAGATCATACCGATTCGAAATAGGCTTGAAACAGCTAGAAGCCGACAGAAGAGCTACGCAGATGTTAGATGTAAACCATTGGAATTCCAGGTTGGGGACAAGGTCATGTTGAAAGTCTCGCCTTGGAAGGGCGTGATACGATTTGGAAAGCGTGGGAAGTTGAATCCGAGATACATTGGTCCATTTAAGATACTGGAAAGGATTGGTCCAGTAGCTTACAAGCTTGAACTACCATCAGAACTCAGCAACGTACATAATACATTTCATGTCTCAAACCTCAAGAAATGCCTTTCAGATGAGTCATACGTTATACCATTAGAAGAGATTCAGTTAGATGACAAACTTAACTTTGTGGAGGAACCAGTTGAAATCATGGACCGAGAGGTCAAACAGTTAAAGCATAGTAGAATTCCGATCGTTAAGGTTCGCTGGAATTCTCGAAGAGGACCCGAGGTTACTTAGAAACGAGAGGACCAAATGCAACGCAAGTATCCATACCTTTTCACCAAACCTATTACCGAGACCAACACTAGCTGAATTCAGGGACTGAATTCCTATTTGGGTGGGCGGATGTCACAACTCACCATTTCACGTCATTTACCGTTTCAGGTCATTTTCCCAAACTTCGACTTTTTACTATTCATAAATCACTATTCATCAAAACACTATTCATCGTTTTACTATTCATCGTTTTCGAGGTCAATTTGATATTCTGAGGAACTTTTTGGAAATTTACTATTCACCGAACACTATTCATTTCCGGAAAAGTTTTCACCATTCACTTGCATTACTCATTTCATCGTAAATTTAGTTTACGGGTATTCAAATTCGCGTAACCGGATTGGTTTAGGTGCGAATTCATTTCATTAGTGTTAAGTACACTGCATACGGACTGGGGATAGTCTGCATATCATCATAACAGCATTTTCATGTTATACCACTCTCAGGATTTTCAAATTTCTATATTCAGTACATTTAACTCACGTATAAGTATTTATAGTAAACGTTAACACCCGGTTTATACACGACGAATATATCTAAATATTCCCACAATGGTCCCGACATATTTTTATATCCATTTTAACATCTTAAAAGTTATAACATTCAGTTACCCAGTATTTTGGAAATTTATTTTATTTATAACGTACGCGTATGAATATAACGACGGTTTTCGTTAAAACTAAACAATAATCACCCGATCACTCAGTAAATGTACCCAACATATTTTTAATATGTTTTAACATTTTTATAACTTTATTTCATCCCGGTAAACTTCGTGAACATTTATTTCTAATAAAACCGGTACCCGATCGTAACTAAAAACACAAACTAGTGCAAAATTCATACAAGTTTTCTAATTAAATACCAAGTACCCTAACCCCCCCCCCCCCCCCCCCCTTCTACCCTTGAAAAACCGGCCATGTGCCACCCTTTTAACCCTTAGCATTAATTCTTTAGTTAAAAACTAATAAACCTTTTACAACATAACTTTACCAAATTACATAATCATAATTCACAATATTTTGGCTAAGATCAAAACTTGCTCATCTCTTCCATTTTTTCTTCAAACCCACGACCCATAATTGATCTCCATGATCAAGTGATCATTTTCCATAAAGTAAAACACAAAACTTGTTCATTTTACAAGCCTAATCAAGAATCAAGCAACAAAAACACAAGAACATCAAGCATAATCATCCTATAATCATCTCATTTTATCAAGTAAGTTTTCATCTTTATTTTTTCATGGATCATCCTATTTTTACATGTATTACATAAGTATCATGCTAAAAACCATGTACAAGTAGCTATACCACACTTTATTTTGTCTAAAAAGAAACATACAAACCCTAACTTTTTAGTTATGAATCCCCTTGCTCTAATAACTTGGTTAGGAGTCCATGGCACCCTAAGAAGGTGTATGGTAAGATTAGATTAGCCATGTGGTGATTACAAGAGGTTTGGTGATGGTAGAAATTAGTTTTTAACCTTGGAAACTTGATTTGGAACCTATTTTAGACATGCTGTCCCGTTTTGTAAAAATCTGGAAAATCAGTAAACACCAAGGAAACTTTGGCAAAATTTTTAGAAAATACTTTCAAAAACGAATCCGTAGGCGAAAGAACGGATTAAAAAGAGTCTATAACGAAGGAGTTATGATTTTTGCAAGATTGTAGACGAAAAGTATTTTTCAGAAAATGTTTGCTGTTGGACGTTTTTCATTGGACAAAAAGAGACTTTAGACGTAACCCGGAGGAGCCGAGCTTTCCAAAATATATTACTACATACTAAGACGTAACCGTGGATATAAAGAACAAGTAAAACGGACAAGTAACGACAAAGATATACACGTTTGAATATCGGCTAAAACCACTTTATATTTGACAGCTTTTATATAATTTGGCACAAAAACTACGAAGTACATTTTTGAGCTAGAAGTAATATCAAGTACCGAGCTTTATAACTAACGTAGTATTAGTTATTATGAGTATGTTTTCATCATTTCAAGGATTACAACCCGAGTATTTCAACGCTAACATGGAAACTTACGTTATATATATATAAGTATATATATATTATAACTAGCTACTTATATTTTCTAATAGCAATATTTTCCAAATTCTTGGATTATATATTTTTGACAACACAAGTGTTTTTCCAAAGAGTAGAGTGGTATAGAAACATGAGCATGGACATTCATAACATCATTTCATGATCTAAAGTAGATCGTTCATCATTCATATTAGGTTGCGGCTAGTGTGCGCGCCTTGTTTTTTTTCAGCTCAGTACATGTTCATGGTACCATCATATTGGGTTGCGACAGCTAATTGTTCATTGGTGTTCATTTCATTTCATCACAGTTTCATCAGTTAAGGTGAGTTTTCATAGCCCCGTTTTCAATTCAACATTTTTGATTGTTTTCAAATCCCACGGGGGGAATACATTGCATCAATTATTTCAGTACGAGCCCAAGTATTCAAACATGTACATAGCTTAAGTTACCTTGCCATGTGATAAGTCCCCTGTAACATCATGAACCGTTAATTTACCGTTAAGCGAGAGTGAGTGGATAGATCTATCGAGGGTGACGCCTCCATCCGTGGTAGTGATTACCAACAGTAAGCGGATGCATGTCATGTCTTTTACATTTGAATGTTTCGGCAGAACATTCGGGAGGGGCATAGAGTTTCATCAGTCATAGCTTCGGTGTCATGAGCTTAAGGCTATTGTACTATTTTACGTGACTTTTGTCATGCACTTTTACTTGTGGTGGCCGTACATCATTACATTTTACAAACCTATGGAATTCACCAACATTCGTGTTGACGTTTTAGCAATGTATTTCAGGTTATTAAGGTAGCTCATGAGACATGCATTTGGACTTTCATGGAGTCGCGGAGTCGACGCGTCTCATCATTATTTCATGCACTTATGTAAACATTTGATCTTGTACGACTTGTTTTTCATAAACATGCAACACATTTTGGGGACCTCATTTTTGTAAACTCTGAATTATTTCAATGATCAAATGCAGTATTTACCAAACGACACTTTAGGTCGTTCAATGTAACTGTAACTGTGGTGCTATGACAGACACCCCCAGGTATTCCATTCCGCTGCAAGTCAGGTAAATTGGGGGTGTGACACAACGTAAGAAGCATATCGAGATAGATATTTATTTTGTTCGGGATTTAGTAGATGTTGGTAAGGTTCGAGTTTTTCATGTTCCATCTCGTTTTCAGTTTTGCGGATATTTTCACTGAAGGCTTACCTTCAGCTTTGTTTGAGGAGTTTCGTATCATTTTAAGCGTCCGGTGTCTTCCCGCTCAAAATGCACGGGAGTGTCAGTTGATATTTTGTAATGGGATCAAGCACAAATTCTAGATTACACTTTATATCATTATTTATGTATCGAATCCTTGTGATTAATGACATACGAATCATTCAACACTTACATTTGGTTGGTTATTTTCTAAACCAACTCGCTATTTTTCTCCAAATATGCTTAACACAACTAGAGAAAGACACTCTAAAACACAATAATGTCGACATGGCCTGCGTTTAGCATGTGCGGGACGTTCGAGAAAGAAACTCTAAAGCACCATAATATCGTCTGAGTTATGATACACAATAATAGTAATTCGCGACAAAATAACTAGTAACCATACAATTTGCAAACGGACGCACGTATGATTAAACAGGTACACTAGCTTTCCAAGATATTCCAAATCAACTAATCTGACCATTCACATTGCACACATTAGGATATTTAGTAAATTATCAAGAAAAATACTGACAAACGATATTCAAACAAAAATTTCATGATCACATATTATGTATCGAACAAAAAATAAAACCTGAAGTAATATTTGGTATTGTTGTCTCCTTAAAAACTTGCTTCAATCTCCTTAGCGATAAAAATATCGATTAGCAAAACTTAAAACCTAAGAGCTTTAAACTATCGACTGGAATAATGGAAACTAAAACTATCGACTGCCATTCACAAGCCCATGTTTTTATTAAGCCCAGTGACCCCGATCACAAGTCACAAGTCACAACTATAGTAATCAAAAGATTCAAAACACCAGCTCTTTGAGGAATTATTGTGAGTACTTTTTTAAAATTTTATTTTTTTAACCTGGACTTAATGTGAGTAGATTGGTCTAATACAGAATAAAATATACGTATCTCACTTTCCAAATCCATTATTATTTGAATAGCTGCGTGCGAGATATGCAATCGTATAACCCCTCAGAATACATACCCGATTATGTGTTTGAAGCCTCAAGATACTTAGGCAAGCATTAGCCACAAAATTTTATGTTTGATATTTGTTAAACTAAAAATAAAAATTGAAGCGAGACCTTTGGAATATTACGAGTATGCTTGTTTATTTTGATAGTTTAATCGTCATATTTAATTACCACATAAACTATATTTAACTATTACACAACATTTTTATTAACTCTGCCACGGCCATGCAAGTCGCTAATTAACCTTACTATTGTTGCCGGTGAGTCCTATTTTCATGGGGACACTTGGCAGCCTTCTAGGCCGTTCGATCTTCCAACTTTTAATCCTAGCCGCTTTAATTTAACTTTCAATTTTAATCGTTAATGTAATCTCATGAAATCTGAAGCGTTGGATGAAAAAAAAAAAAAAAAAAAAAAAAAAAAAAACCGCTTCCAACTGCTTATTTGAAATTTCAGTTCAATGCAGAGAAGTATGTTTAAGTTTGGTACCCATGGAAAAGGTTAATAACTGCAACTTTTGTTTCAAATTAGAGAGGGTGTAGTTATTTTTCAAATTTATGATTGACGGTTTGTTTCTTTGTTATAAATACCCCCTTTAATCATCAATCCAAATACTCATTCCTAAAACATTTAGATTTCCCAGGTTTAAGTTTCTCTCTATCCAATGGCAAGCAACAACTCTTTTGGTTCGGCATACATTGTGGTTGATTGTGTACGTCTGTTTGATCAATGCTATTTATTTTATTTGTTTTTATTCCATCTTTAATTGTTTATATTGTTTTAATCATTTATTTTGTTTCTTTTCAGGATTCTTATTTGAGTGATGACAGTGTTTCCAAACCTGACGTTAATGCTGATGGTGAAGTTCAGTTTGTTTCCAATAAGGTAAATGTTAATAATGTTGATATCCTTTTGAATGATGGGTTATTTTGTTGTTATTGTATAAATAATAGTTAATACTGTATGTATTTGTAGGTAGGATTGAATGGTGCTGATGAAAACGCATACAAAACAGTTGTTGTTGCTGATATTGAACATCATCATATTGATGCTGGTAAGGTTAATGCTGATGGTGAAGTTCAGTTTGTTTCCAATAAGGTAAAACGTTAATAATGTTGATATCCTTTTGAATGATGGGTTATTTTGTTGTTATTGTATAAATAATATTTAATATTGTATGTATTTGTAGGTAGGATTGAATGGTGCTGATGAAAACGCATATAAAACAGTTGTTGTTGCTGATGCTGAACATCATCATATTGATGCTGATAAGGTTATTAATATGACAATCCTTTTTTTTTTTTTTTTTTTTTTTATTATTTTTTTTAGGATATATTGTTAAGTGATATATAATATTGTCGTAATAAAATAATTAATTTGATTTAATTTTGTTTTTAATTGTAGATTGAAACTTTTGATGCTGACCATTCTGAAGACAAACCGGTTAACTTAGTTGGTGCTGATCGTAGTCAGTTCTTTTGTGATGAGGATGTTGAGTTTGCTCCTAAAAATGTGATTGTTTATTTATTTTTTATATAATTGTTTTAATGCTAATTTTATAAGTACTGTTTTAATTTAAGTATTTTTTGTTTTTTTAGGTTGGTGTGAATGTTGATGCTGAAGGTATTCATAACTTGTGCGCTTCGATCGTTGATGTTCAGTGTCCTTCTAAGAAGGGGCATGTTTCAGATGATGAAATGATTGAACGTAGTCAGTTCTTTTGTGATGAGGATGTTGAGTTTGCTCCTAAAAATGTGGTTGGTTTTTATTTTTTTATTTTTTATTTTTTTTATTTTTTTATTCATATAATTGTTTAATGCTAATTTATAAGTAATGTTTTAATTTTTTTATTTTATTTTATTTGTTATTTATTTTTTTATTTTTTTAGGTTCGTTTGAATGCTGATGCTGATGTAGAGTGTGCTTTTAAGAAGGTGACTGTTTTAGATGAAGAAATCGTTAATGAGTTTCTGTTAAAGAATCAACTATTAATAATGATTCTGATGTTGTTAAGAAATGCCCTTCATCTGTTGAGAAATTGCTAATTGATGACACCAGTATGAGTGACGATGATGATCTTCAGATTATCTGTGTTAAAAACTCTAATGGAAAAGTTTTTCATGTTGAACGATTTTCTGCTGACATCCCCTTCTTTAAGCGTCCAAAAAAGCATACAATCAGTCACATAGCACTTCCATTTGTTTTGGATGAAGATGTTGAACAAGAAGATGAGTAAAAATGTTTTTTGTTTTATTGTAATATTTATTATTTCAAGTGTTTATCTATGTATCGTTTTCTTTATGAATTTATGTAACCATTTACGTTCAGATTGTAATGTTAATTTTATATTTTAATTTATTTTTCTAATTTAACATGATGCTGAAGTTTATAATTTAATTGTTTCTTTATGTGCTGAAGTTAATGATAAGATTCGTGTTAATCATGACTCAGTTGTTGATATTTCATTCTAGAATTTAACCGTTTCAGATTCTGAAATGATTCAATTAAATTGTTGATGATTATGCTGTTTGTCCATATATAAACTAACTATTTAAATCGTTTCATCATCTGAAACGGTTTCAATTATTGAATTTATATTAAAACCTTTGTCATAAATTCATGTTTTATTACTAATTCGGCATGCAAACCACAATGTTAAATATTATATTTTTTTTATGTTGTTGCTCATTCCTATGGTGAACCCTCTAAATGATGTACATTATTGTTAAACTATAACATATGTCATTTTGAGGATTCAGAATCAACATATTGTTAAAATTATATATTTTTTTAATGGGCTTGAATAATTTGCTTATTATTGTTGCTGTTCATTTGGCAGTTGTATTATTTGGGATCTCAAAAATGGCGGTTTCAGATTAAGTGTTTGAGAAATATAAGGAAGATACACAGTTTGAATTCGTATAATTAAACGGAAGTTTGTTCCGGTTTTAATGTATGAGAAGGTTTAGTCGTCCTCTAATTGTGGTACTTTTTTGTATAAATATATATAATAAATCCATTTTTTGTTACGTACTTTTCGCATGGATATCATGTTCAAGTGAGCTATCAGATTTGGTTAGACTACTTGATGTGTCGTTCATATCTGCTATTAGTTGCAATACGTGATATATCAAGTGGTCTAATCAATGTCTGATAGCTCTCTAGAACTAGGATCATCAACGCTTTTAAGTTGTAATTCTGTAAGGTTGTTTATTTTAGACATTTTTTTATTATATATTTTTTTTGTTATTGTATGTATTATAACGATGCTGATTTGATTGAATCCTTATTATGGTGGTTGTTTCTTTTGACAGTTATATTATAATGGAGCTCTAATATGGTGATTATAGTTTATATGTTTACGAAATGTTAGGAATATTGTGTTTTTTTGAATTTTTAAAATTAGTGTGTACAGTTATTTTTTATAACTGCATAGTGCGGTTATTTCAGCATACGTCTTATAAAATGATGATTCATCTCCCAATATAGTCAAGTTTTCATAAAACATTTATCTTCCAAATAAATTTAAAACGTTTCTCATATACTTCAGATTTGCTCTTTTGCAATGGCAGGCCACCAGAATTTTAATAACAGTTTGCCTTCTTTTGACAGCCTCATTGACTTTTATGGAAGTGTATGATATATTGTATGTTTTACTATTTTTCTTCATTGTTTATCATCTGATTTTTGGATTTCTTTTTTATATTTTTTCTTAAACGAGGATGAGATGGAGTATATGAGTAGTCAAGATACTGTTCAGTCAAAAGCTGATAATGACATTGAGTCTTTGACAATTCCAGATCCTAACTTGGGTGTTAATGCTGATATGGAAAAAACCTTCTTGGAGAAGGAGGTTATATTCTTAAATTTATTTTATTTTTATTTTATAAATCATTACTAACTTATTTCTTTTGTAAAAAAGTAACTTATAGTTTTTTGTTATATTTTCAGCTTGATGAAATTATCCTAAATTCTGCTAGAAAATCTAATGTTACCAAGATTCAGAATTACGTTCATTTAGCCCAGGTTAAGGGGAACATGTTTGGTTCTGAAGATGATATTTATAAGGCGGTTACAGATGGTGATCCAAAGGTATTTGTCACTGATGAAGATGTCAAGTTTGCATGTGTTGCTCTAAAAGCTGATGCTTTTGTTAAAGCTGCTATTGATCCTGTGAATGATCTCTACGATGTCAAGGATAAGAAAGATGGAGATGTTAAGGATGAACAAGCTGGAGATGTGAAAGAAAATCATGTGTCATGTGACTCTGATGTTGAAATTGTTGGTGTAAAGGAAGTCATTGTTATATCTGATGATGATTCTGATCCTTTTTCTGGAGATATGCCTCCTATCAAACGATAAAAAAAAACTGACAACTCTTCTGTTCGTGGAAAGTGTTATGGAGTTTTGGATGAAGCAATTGAAGATGAAGACAAATAAATTTTATGTTAACTCATGCTAATTGTATTTTCATTTTGTTTTATTTGTTTTGGGTAGTTCTTATTTTGGTTGTTGCAAATGTTTATGTTATGTACTATGTCTTTAATTTATGATTTTGTAATCTTATGTTTAATTTAATGTCCAGTTAATGTTCATGCAACCGTTTATGTATGATTTTAATGTTATTTCAGTATTTATGTAACCTATATTTTAATGTGTAATTTACTATATATTTTTTGGACAAACTATAATTTATAAGAAATGCAAATTCACAAAGCTTCTTCAATAATAACGCTTAAATTTATCCATATACAAGGCCATCCTATATATACAAAGCTAAATTCATTGATCATTATTATATTGCATGTCTTCCAATATTAAACTCTTATTTTAATTGTCAACTATACCCTTTCCAAAAAGTGGATTTGGAAGCTTAAAAGTGTACAATAAAAAGTTTAACTTGGGTAACAGTTGTTGAAGAAAGTTAATACGATGCTGATGGAAAATTTGTACATTGATCCATTTTTTTCCGCATAAATATATTTTGAACCTAAATAAAATCTAAAAGTTTGTGAAAATTTTTGAATTTTAGCGGGTGTAGTTTCATATTTGTTTTTGTAACCGTTGTCAGCTTGCAACCTCCCCACTAAGTATATGTTTTGTATTTGTTTTTAATAGTGATATGTCAGTTACAAATATTATATACTCACTTCAGATTCGTAATCATATCTCCATAGTTTTTCTTTGTACTCTCACTAGATCTGTATAGTTTCATTAGTAAGTAATTGTTTTATATATTTTATCATTCAAATGTACGTTCCAAGTTAGTTATTTATCTGTTGATTGGTTTCAGGTATTATTGGTGGTTTGTGTGTTTTTTTTCAAGTTTTCTCTGCTGATTATTCCTCATCCTGTAAAGGTTCGTAGTTCATTATTTTTGTCATTGTTTATTATCATTATATGAGTTTAGGAATCTTCTGTGTATAGAATATGTGACTTTTGATATCTTTGGAATATGGTTTTATTTTAATTTATTTGTGTTGTTTCGAATTTTCTATCAAGTGCTTGAAAAAATAATTTGTTTAAATTGATCATTCTTATGCTCATAGTGATTGTCTAGATTGAAAAAATAATGTGTTTATATATTTTGACTAAATTGATTATGCATAGGTATATATTTATTTATATGTTAGCTGTTACTAGCTGTTAGGTAGAGTATTTACTAATATCTAAGCTATTAATTAGGTTGAATAGTTATCGACATCTTTTCTAATAGGGATTTTGTTTATTGCTACTATTCGTTTTTGTCCAATGTGTATTTTATTGACCTTTGCCATATTTTATATATACTTGCAGTTAAAAATGAATAATTCAGTAGAAAATATCAACCCCAATATTCATCTAAATGGTAATATGAATAGTTCATCTTATAATGTGAGAAATAGTTCTAATTTCTCAACTGCAAATTCTAATGTTCTTAATGATATTACAAACGTTTATCAATGTGATCCTTCGCACATGAGGCAGTCTCAAAATACATCATCCCGGAGTGGTCGTGGTCGTCGACGTTTAGGTGATATCTCACGTGCAAATAATGGTAGTAGGACTACTATACGGTCACGTCGTGCTGGTGATTTGTCTCAAACATATCCTTCATCTGGTGATTTGTCCCAATTAACTCAATCACGAACTCAACTGGATGGTGTATTGTTACCAAGAGAAGCTATTGGTTTGACGAGGCATACTTCTAATGAGAATTTTCGATCTATTTGTCGTAATGTGACTCTTGGTGGGACACAGTCAAGTGGAAACATAGAATGTCTTACAAATCCTTCTGTCAATAATATTTCTTCAACTCTTATTTCGGGTATGTATATATTATTTATATACTTTATTACGGAGTATTAATTAATAATTTAATCTTAGTTTTTTTATTGATTTTATAGTTTGTTTTTTTATTTTTTTATTTTTTTTTCAGATAATGTTTCAACTCCATTATCTGAAATTCGACGGACACATATTTCTTCTAGAACGATTGTACATCATAATGGAACTTCTTTTCATTCGACAAATGTCATTTCCCCAACTCATCCAAACATACCAACCGTTACAACGTCTTCGGGTTTGTCTTTATTTATTTGTTTGTTTACGTTTTTTTAAATTTATTTTATATATTTTTTACTTATGTTATATATTTTTTTTAAACTCAGACCATGTATCATATGCTACCCCTCAAACATCTACGGCATTTTGTTCTTCACGGTCCATCAACGTTGATAATGGTCCTGATGTTAATTTGTCAAATGTTTCTTCGATAACTCAAACGACTATAAGACGACCCAGACGTGTATCAAGAAGGTCTACGCCATCTACACGGATGACAAATTCTAATGGTTCATTTGTTGATACTGATAGCAGTGTCTCTCTTGATTGTAAGCATCAATCATTTTTTGTGTTTATTATTTTTTATAACACAATAATGCTTGTGTTTACATATATTTTTTTTCTCCATACGTCTTTCCAGCTTCGTTTTCGAGCTATTGGGATTGTGGTGTTGCATACCGTAGATGTGAACATTGTCAAGCAGTTTTGTGGTACGAAGAACGGACCATAAAATCTTACAATCCTGTAAATCCCAAATTTTCAGTATGTTGTGGTGATGGGAAAGTAAGGCTTGATTATATTAAAGATCCACCTAATATTTTGAACGAATTGTATACCTACAATGGTGGAAAATGAGCAAAAATATTCAGGAAACATATAAAGCTTATAAATTCAATGTTTGCATTTACATCTACTGGTGGTCGTATTAATAGAGACATTAATGATGGTCATGGACCTTACACTTTTCGTCTTAATGGTCATAATCATCATCGTACTGGAAGTTTGCTGCCTACTCATGCTGATGGTCGTCCAAGATTTGCTCAGCTTTATTTATACGGTACTTTTAATGAAATAGAGAATTGTTTTTTTTTTGCATTGAACCATCGCCTTTCTAATAGTTCTGAAGATGTAATTCTTCGTTCGTTAGTTCAGGAGTTGACATATATGCTTGATTGTCACAATCCTTTAGTCAAGGCTTTTCATATGGCAAGAGAACGTTTTTCATAACCATCTCGACAGCCTATAACTCTTCGTTTGATAGGTACTAGAAGGCGAGAACAGCGACAATACAATTTGCCAACTGTTTCTGAAGTTGCCGCTCTTATACCTGGTGATGGTAATCCAACTGATTGTCGGGATGTTCTTGTAGAAGATAGACTTACTAATGATGTTAAGCGTACTTCTGAGTTACATCCAAGTTTTATGGCTTTGCAATATCCGTTGCTTTTTCCATATAGTGAAGATGGATTCCACTTGGATATACCACTTCATGTTCCTCCATCATGGAAGAGTTCAAGAAAAAATGTTAGCTTGCGAGAATATTATCGTTTTCGGTTGCATCAGCGAGATATTGAAAATCCGATATTACACAAGGGTGGTCGTTTGTTTCACACGTATATAGTTGATGCTTACACAGCTATTCTGGATCATGATTTAGAGTGGTATAAGAAAAACCAGTCTACTATTCGTTCAGAACTATATAATGGATTACAAGATCGGATTACAAATGGTGAGACAAATTTGGAGCATGTAGGTCGGCGAGTTGTTTTACCTTCATCTTTTACAGGCGGTCCTCGTCATATGATTCAACAGTATCACGATGAAATGGCAATTTGTCGTTGGGCTGGACCACCTAATTTGTTTGTAACAATGACATGCAACCCGCGTTGGATTGAGATTGAGCATCATGTTGAATCTCATATTCCTGGCCAACATCCTAATGACAGACCAGATGTTATTACAAAGGTGTTTAAGATTAAGTTGGATGAACTTATTAAAGACATTAAGAAGAAGCACTTTTTCGGTCGTGTTAAAGCTTGTGAGTCTTTTAACATCTTATATATATATATATATATATATATATATATATATATATATATATATATATATATATATATATATATATATATATATATATATATATATATATATATATTTGTATATTATATTCAATTATTGTTTTATTGTTATTTGCTTATACGCTTTTTCATTTTCTGTTTGCTGTTTTCAGTAATTTATACGGTTGGATTCCAAAAACGTGGCTTGCCTCATTGTCATATCATCATCTTTTTACATGATGAAGATAAGTTATCGTCTCCTGATAAAATTGATAAATTTATATGTGCTGGTCTTCCTTCCAAGGATGATGATCCTATTGGGTATGAAGCTGTTTGTTCACACATGATGCATGGGCCTTGTGGACCATACTCAAGTGATAGTTCATGTATGGACAAAGGTGTATGTACCAAAGGATTTCCTAGAAGTTATTGTGAGTCAACGTTTATTTTGCCTCAGGGTTGGCCTCATTATGCTTGGCCAAATGATGGAAGGGAAGCTAATGTAGGCAGTCGTAATATAATGCTTGATAATCGTTATGTTATTCCACATAACAGGAATCTTTTGGTTAAATACAACTGTCACATTAATGTTGAATGGTGTAATCAAGGATCACTTGTGAAGTATCTTTTTAGTTATATAACCAAGGGTTCGGACCGGTCAACAGTTGCTATAGAATCTGATAGCGGTAGTCGCCGAACAAGTTATCAGTCCTTATTAAACAATGATAATGAGATTGAGGAATATCTCAATTGCCGTTATATTTCTGCCTGTTAAGCATGCTATAAAATTATGAATTTTGACTTGCATTATCGGTCTATTGCGGTTGAGAGGCTTCCTTTTCATGAGGAAAATTGTAATAGAGTTTACTTTAGAGACGATGATGATGCTGAAATTGTTGCAGAGAGGAGTTCTTTGTCTAAGACAAAGTTCACCGAATGGATGGTTGCTAATCAGCTATACCCTGAAGGTCGTCATCTTACGTATGTTCAGTACCCTAGCATGTTTACATGGCATGATGATATAAAAGCATGGAAGCCGCGGAAGAATGGTAAATGTATAGGTCGCATTTACTATGTAAGTTCGACTATGGGTGAGAAGTTTTACTTACGCACGTTGCTAAATATTGTGCGTGGTGTGCGAGAGTTCAAGGAAATTCATACTGTTGATGATGTATTATATCCAAATTACATGGCTGCATGTAATGCGTATCATTTGCTAGGTGATGATACTGAATGGGTTGATACTATACGTGGTGGATCTCAATGGCAGCGAGGCCGTCAGTTGATTGATTTGTTTGTGTATATATTGCTGTTCTGCGATGTTTCTGATGTTGGTCAGTTTTTTAGATCTTCACTGCCATATTTAGCTCCTGATGTTGTGCACAGTCACCGTTGTCGCCTTCAAAATCCGAATATTTGTTTCACTAACGAGGAAATTGTAAATTACACACTGCTTGAAATTGATGAAGTGTTGAATTCCAACAATAAATCTTTGTCTGACTTTACGGAACTTCCCCAGATAGATCCTTTAATTCTTAATATAGCTGGTAATAGATTGATTGCAGCTGAGAGAATGTATAACATTTATAAGGAAATTAATCTATCTAAACAGTTGTATTCTGGATTGAATCATCAACAAAAGTATGTTTACGATAGTATCATGCAATCTGTATCTGCACGGAATGGTGGTGTATTTTTTGTTTATGGATGTGGTGGTACTGGTATAACATTTTTGTGGAGGACAATTATAGCCAAGATTCGTTCTGCTGGAAAGGTTGTATTGTCAGTTGCTTCGTCTGGAATAGCTTCATTGCTATTGCCTGGTGGCCGTACTTCCCATTCCAGGTTTCATATTCCGCTTGATCTTGACAAGGATTCATGTTGTGCAATTGATGTAACATCTGATCTTGTTGAATTAATAAGGGTAGCTGAACTAATCATTTGGGATGAAGCACCTTTACAACATCGACATGCTTTTGAAGCTGTTGATCGAACATTTTGGGACATTTGCAAAGACCATGTTCCGGGTGCTGATAAGAGAGTATTTGGTGGCAAGGTTGTGGTTCTAGGTGGTGATTTTAGGCAGATTCTTCCTGTTATTACTAATGGTAGTAGATGTGATGTTGTAACGGCAGCTGTTAACAAATCAGATTATATATGGAGACATTGTATGGTGTATGAGTTATCCATAAATATGTGGTTGCGTGATCCAACACTTGCTGATGCAGATGTTGAACAGTTGAGGCTGTTTACTGATTGGTTGTTAGCTATGGGTGATGGTAAGCTTCCTGCTATTGCACTTGATGGTGAGGATGAAGCTACCTGGATAACCATTCCTGATGATCTTTTGATTCTTGTATCTGCTGATCCTATAAATTCTGTTGTTGGTCACACGTTTCCAGATTTGATTCATAAATTAGACGATTTAAATTACTTGAAAGAACGTTGCATTCTTAGTTCAACCAATGATGTTGTAGATGGCATCAATTCGCATGTTCTTGAAAAAAATACCTGGAGACCTTCATGAGTTATACAGTGCTGATAGTATATATCCAACCACCAACAATTTGGAAGAAATGCAGATAATGTATCCTATAGAGTTTTTGAATACGTTGCGCTTTTCTGGCATTCCTAATCATAAGCTTGAGCTTAAAGTTGGTGTTCCCATTATTTTGTTGCGTAATATTAATATGCAACGTGGTATGTGCAATGGGACGCGGTTGATTGTAACTAAGATTGAGCGTGTGCGTATTGAAGCAAGAATTATAACTGGTAGTCATGTAGGTGATAAAGTACTAATACACAGGATTGATATGACTCCAACTGATTCGTCATGGCCTTTTCAGTTTAGACGTCGTCAGTTTCCTGTCAAAGTTTGTTTTGCTATGACTATTAACAAAAGTCAAGGTCAAACATACAATAATGTATGTGCTTTTCTTTCCAAATCAGTCTTTACTCATGGTCTACTATATGTGGCTGCTTCCCGAGTTACATCTCGATCTTGTATCCATTTTTATATTGACAATGAAGGTCTTTGTGATAATAACCTTACCAAAAATGTGGTTTATAAAGAAGTGTTCTATGGTTTGCATAGAGGTAATTATTATGTTATTTGAAATTTGATAGTTAACTTAGGAATTGGTTATTATATATTTGTTAGACATTTGCATTTATAAGTGTTTATACATATTTATTATTTAATGTTTGTTAATAAATCTGACAAATTTTATTTTTCAGTTGTTCGTGGTTCATAATGACTGGATTTTATCACCATATCTCTGATCTGAAGGCATCATTTACTGACATGTGGAGGATCAACGTTATGGTTACTCGGATATTTAGACCATTTAACCCTAAAACAAACCAGTTACTTTCTCTAGACTATGTGTTTGTCGATAAGCGTGTAAGTATATTTCCTTATATTACTTTAGTTAGTTTTTATTAGCTTTACATTAACATATGTTCTTTATTCCATTTTAAATTCAGCGAGGTTTGATTCATGCGAAGATCCCTGTAAGTATAATTAAAAAATTTGAAAAGCTTCTTCAAGAGGGATGTGTGTATCAGATTACCAAGTTCAGAGTTATTTCGTATGGCAAAACGTTGTTTAGGCCTCTTGAACGTGAAGTGTTTGTGTTGTTCTCTTCATACACAAGAGTTTTGGCTTCTTATATTCCATTGAGTTCTTTTCCTCGGTATTTTTTTTGAGTTTGTTGATTTCCACAACCTTAAGGATCGCTATAACAGTGACAAGTACCTTACAAGCAAGTTATATTTATTATATTATATATTTTGATCTGTATAAATATTTATTTTTCAATGATAATGACCACTTTAAAACTATGTAGATGTCATTGGTATACTTACTGAATGGGGTCCTTTAATGAAAAAGACTGGTCATACTGCAAATGTTAACTCGACTGTTCGCAACGTTGTTATTCGTGATATTAGGTATTTCATATTGGAAGTTCAGTTATTTATTGTTCATTTTGTATGCATGTCTATTAAATGTTTATATGTATATATAATACAGAAATAACCGAGTGCATGTGACTATATGGGGAGAATTGGCTGGAAAGTTTGATGATTATACCATCAGATCAAAGGGTGATCACAATATTGTTGTGGTATTCACATGTTGCAGAGCAAAGGAATATAAGTGTACTATATCTAACAGTCAATAATATTTTTATTTTTTTATTAGTAATATGATTGTCTTTTTTTTTACAATTGTTAACGTTTGTCTTTTATTCTTTGGGTATTGTTGTAGTTAATCCTCTTTTCACTACGACGAGCTCAAGTCACTTTCTGCTGGATTTAGAACTGAGTGACAATGATCCCTACAGAACAAGGTAATGTTATTATGTGGTATATGTATAATATTGGTCCATTTGAATATATATATATATATATATATATATATATATATATATATATATATATATATATATATATATATATATATATATATATATATATATATATATATAACAGGAGGCGTTACACGTAGATAATGCTACGTAAACGCCACTTCATTGCCCAGTAATTCATTATGTGCCATGTCATCACATTGTCGCGTCACATTCTGGGCATGTAAGCAACCCTGTCATCACATTCTGGCCATGTAAGCAATTTTTATAATTTATAATTTATTTTGTATTTTAAAATTCGGATGAATAATTTAATTTTATAAAAAAATGTTACAGGCATGGTTCGAACCTAGGTGTGTTAGTCCATAAACAAACATGATAACCATTAAACCAACTCATTTTTTGGATTATATCTTACAAATCCAAAACTATAAACTTATGTAAATATATATTCCTCAATTTTAGCTTTACAATTTTATTAATTAATATCGATCTTTTATTCATTATCACACAAAACCCTAATATGATTTTTTGCAACCCTAAAACACAACACACAACAGCACACGCATTTATTTAGATTTTTTTTTCTTTAGTCATTTGATGTGCATTCACAACTTTGGTATGTTTCGTTAAACGTTTTGTTTTGGGAGCAGCGTACCGTCATTCAATCTTTGTTTTGTTGATGAAGATTAATTGCTTGACTGATACGTATTTAAATTTATGCTTTTAAACATGAGAACGATTTATAACAGATGCAGTTAGTGTCAACTGAATCATGTGATGTTACTAAACTTGGTCACTGACCAAAATAATGGAGGAGGTAATTCATAACTTATAGCAGAAATTCTTACACTAGACGTTCTTGACTTCTTGATGCTTTAATATCCATCCTAGGTCATAACCAGTTGTGTGCATGTACCTTTTTTATGGCGACATATCCTCACAAGTAGACCAGATGCTTTCATGGTTGAGGTACAACATTGGACAGACGTGGTAGTGAGTTGTCTGCCACAAACATCAGAAAAACATTGGGCTTGCGAGAAAATTAGGTTGGTAAATCAAATGTAATTGTGTACCCAGAGATATGAAATGCTAAATGAGTTTTATTCGGTTTTAGTTGTTGAATTAGGTCATTCATTATATGTGATCAAACATGAAGTTAGTTCTTGGTTTATATGCATGTATACAAGTTACTGCGATTTGTGATTTGTTTATGATTTGTTTGTCTTCAGCAAGCCATCAAATGGTACCATACGTCTGCTGATTTATGGGAGGTCTGTACCCTAATAGCTTTTTGTTTTCCCCTATTATGATTGGTGTTTTTATTGACAGATCTTATGATTGATGTTAGCTTAGAGAGATGAAACTAGGAACTTTGTCACGTGAACTAAAACAAGGTCTAAGCATGACTATCAGGTATGGTGACATAAATTTGTAGGAGAGCTAAAGTAATTAGTTCCTTCATACATTCTCTTAATAATTGTGGAACATTGTGAGTCTTACCATTTTTTCCTATGGGTTTTACCTTTTTCAATTATTTATGGGCCAGGTACTTCATGATGCATTTTTCAAATACCAGACCAAGCCAAAGCTGACATCACACGGTGATCTATATCCTGAACGAAAGGAGTTTGAGGTAATATGCAACCACTTTTTATTAATTGTGTTTCAGATGTATACATAAACAATGTTAGATATCACATAAATCTTACTTGTCATAAGATAGGACCCGGCAAAAGCATACGGTTGTTACAAACAGTAGCATGTAATTTTACCAAACCTTCTAACATTGTTACATACTTACATGAAGCACACATTCTCTTCAATCATGAGTCGATCAATAACAAGTGAAACTGGTAATTGTTAGACCTCTGATGTTAATTAAGATTGCGAAGTAGGATATCAAAATTTTTATTTAGCTCGGATTTTATTTATTTATTTAAGTTTTTTGGCACATGACATGTCTATCTGCATACAGGACTGCAGAAGAATCTAAGGATAAGCAGCCAAGCATTTCGTAATTGCAGCTAAGCTTAATACACAAAACGCAAATGCTTTTAGGTATTTGGGTCATTACTATATCAAAGTTTCAGTTGATAATCAAAGAGCTCTCAAGTGTTATCAGAGAGCTATCAATCTCGCTCCACTGGATTCTGAATAGGGAGTTAGTCTCCTTCTCTTTTTGTCATTCGTTTTTTCTCCTTTTTCTGCAAACTATGGTTTTTTATAGTTAGTAGGACCAACCGAGCAACTCCTACTTATCAGTTGGTATTTCTTTTGGGTATGATTTATATGAATCAATGTGTGATTTGTTGGATAAAGAAGGATAAGAGAACTTGGAGATCGCTATTTGTAGTGAAGCTTCAAGCAAGTCCCCAAGGGCCTTTTGGGCATTCGCTGACTAGGTTTTCTACAGGTTAATAAAACAATCTTATGTAGTCTATATAATTAGTATATGACTTGGAATGCACACTTTTAAAAATGGGGAGACTCAATTTGGGCACTAGCAAAATGGTGTTCTTGATGTCCGAAGCTCACATATTGCCATGCATCGTGCATCACCCGTTGCTCTTTTCCAAAGTGCTTAATGCAATTCAGGTTATTGTAAAGTTTCATCAATATATAGTTTAGCAATTTAGAGTAACTAACCTGAAAGATTTCTAAAAGTTGAGGGTATAATGTCCTTTTTTTTAACAATATCAGCATTCCTTTTGAATATATGTCTTAAGTATGTGTCGTATGTCTTTAGAGTCCTCAATGATAGTCTTTTATGTTGCTGTTTTGTTTGAACTCTACATGCAGTGTTTTGTAAATGATGAATTTGCAAAATAATATGTAACCTATAATATAATTTATCATCATTATCATGAATAAGTAACTTACTCATAATATTCTAATATCTCATAAGCGATACTGATTTATGCTATTGACTATGCTATAAGCCTTTTCATTTTGCCATTTATAGTAATTTAGATTCAGAGAGCTTATACGAATGACAATTAAAACTCTCTGCTTTTTACGGGTCTACTTAAGCTTTTTGCATTCGTTATGTATGCTTACCTGCTAATATTCTGTAACATTACCTTCTGATACTCTGATGTCCTATGATGTTAGGATGGTTGCGACTTGTGAGGTTGTTTATTATTTTGTCTCACCTTGGTTAATGAAGCTTTTATTGCACTTAATTTGATGCACTATATTTATTCTATAATGACATATTAAGAATGAATTGCTACACTTTTTGCAGATTCTACTAACAGCATTGGTGTATGACGTTAAACTTTTAGTTATGTTAGGCTTTGTGAGAACTCAAAACAAAGAATAAAATTTGGTAATTTTAGCTCTTATTGGGAGAAATCTTGATCACCTATTATCATTATGTTGTTCTAACAGAATACCATTTTCATCTTTTTATCATTTCTTTTTTCCACTTTTGTGTAACAAAATTTTTTTGGCATGTGCATAAATGTAACACACAAGTCAAAGGGTGGTTACTACTATGAATTTTTGGCATGTGCCTAATTGTAGGCTTGACTGATTTGGTAAACTATATATTTTATTATTTTTACCATGACGTAAGCATTTAAGTGAACGTCAAAGACGTAATGACTCCGCTATCCAAACTATTTTCCTGCGCATTGAACTACTCAACTATATCATCTGATAACCATAGGTGACACATTCTAATTGAAATTTTATTGATTCGTTTGCAGCTTGCTCTAAAAGATGACATTTCAGTCACTGGTGTCAAAGGTCTCTTCACTAGGAGCTGATTCACTAGACACGGTACTGCACACATCTATTGAAATTTTATTTCTGGTCTTTTCTTAAGCAGTAACCAATACTCAATTTCATTCAACATTTTATTGATTCATTTGCATGATACTTGTGATTCTTTGGAATAGTTAATTGTCAAATTAATCAAAGCAGAACAAATTGAAATTCCTTCATTTAAAAGTTTCTGTAATAAGTTTACTAAACTGGAGGTGTCAATTTTGATCTACTTATATATGAATTGGTTTGGCTGTGATTTTTCTATAAATGGGTCATACAAAAAAACGCAATTTCAAACTTACTATAAATGAGGGAATCCACCAGACGAAAATAATGTAGATGCAATTTGCTCAATCTTCTATGTATCCAGGTATAAATCAAATTACGAGGTTAGTTTCTTAGTAATGAGATGATAGCTTAAAATTATTAACAGTTGTAAACATTTAGCTACGATTAACAATATTTTAGCTTATTATCTTTGGATTGAAACATGCGGCCTATAGTGACGTGGTACACGCATGAGTCGCCCGCTTACTTCTAGCTTGTAGTGGTTTGAAATTATCGATGGAGTATTAGGACTTTGAAGTTATGACCATGCTTTGTTGATAACTCATAAAAGGCGTAGGCTATTCTCAAAAACGTTTAATGTTCAACGTAGCTGGGGAATGCAAAACCTTAAGAAGGTTGGCAACTATTTATATACTTTTTTGTTGTTTGTTACAGAGCATGATAGGCATTCTAAATGCAGAATTTCTCAAAGTACATATTGGTGATATTGGAGACTTGGTGTCGATATTTAGCTTAATAAGATTTTTCATTGGTCTGTTTTGCAGTCATTGTTTTTTTGTTGATTAATGTTGTCACAATTTATAATTAGGGGGTGGTTGGAATTAGCTTACTATTGGGCTGATGAGCTTTGTTCAGTTTGCAAAAGCTTATAAGCCTCCATTTTTTCACTACAAAACTTATGGCTTAGTTAAATCCATAAGCTCAGCTTAATAAGCTCATAAGCAGGAAAAAACAATGGGCTCATTAGCTTTTCAAAGAAACCCATAAGCCCCCTCATTCAATACCAGAACATGCTTCAAAGTCTCATTAGCTTAACTCAAGTTGAATGTGTAAAATGTCATTCTTAATGCTATTAAGTTAACAGAGGACACAACTAAATGGTTAACATCCTATATCCAGTTTAATGTGATCATACATATCTTGTTAACCTATGTTCCTGTTAATTTTCTATAACAAGAAGATTATAATATGGTTTAGATTACTAATGGTGCATTTGCCACAACAGGAAAAAGTACATATTGAGGAGGTGTTTGAGCGGTTGTAATGTAACCATAAAGGTCTGAGTACCACTGAGGGAGACCAAAGGCTTGAAATCTTTGGATCCAACAAGTTGGAGGAGAAGAAAGTATACTTGATTATTATAAACAATGGTGATTTCTTATATAATTTTTCTGGTTGCTTTACTTCCATATGATTTAACTTTTATCTTTTTTTGGTTTTTAGTATAGGAAATCAAATTCCTCAAGTTTATCAGGTTTATGTGGAATCCACTATCATGGGTTATGGAGGCTGCTACAATTATGGCTATTGCGTTGGCCAACAGAGGTGTGCACACATGTCCGTCTTTGATAATGTTGACAACAACCAGTGTGCATATATGTCCGTCTTTGAAAATGTTGACAACAACTGGTGTGCGTTTCCCCCTATTGTAGGGTACGTATCTTTCATCTTAATTTCACCTATTGTGTCTTAATCATGTTTAAAGCAAAAAAGAGCCCATTTTTTAGAGGAGTGTTTGGATCCATGTTTTGACACTTGTCATATGATATTAAATAATTAGAATCAGATAATCAAATGTAATATATCGAATAGAGTGTTTGGATGTGCTTTTGGTGTTTGAAATTGTTATAATCATATTACTGAAGTACAGTAGTCAATTAAAATATGAACTGCTACTTTTAGTTGAACTGATCAGATAATCAGCTCCAAAACACAGGCATGGAGCTCGACAACTTCAATTAAGAACCAACATATATAACACAACGCCCAATTCAAATGGGCCAATTGTATGTTTACAACTTTACCATTATCCATACGTTGGTGGCACAACATACTATGTTTTGCGCAATGAAACTGCTGTTGCAGCAGCGGTTAGAGTAAGTACATAACTTAATACGAGGGCTTCATGTATAGTATTATGGAAAACTGATCATATCTTCTTTTGTAGGTGCCGGTGTTGGATCACCAAATGTCCCGACTTCCAAGGATTGCAAATATAATAGTTGGTAAGCAATGTTCTAGCAATATTGTAATTGTCATTATAGGTAAACATTCAATGTCAGGTCAGGAAGTGTTCATATTCCCCAGGAAAAAGCATGGTGTCTTAGGCTATTGGTATAGCAAAAACCAAGTGAAAAAAGAAAAACTTCAAATTCACGATTAAACAAGTAGTACTAATTATTCGTGTTGTTGTTATAGGTAATGATCAAAGGTCAGTCAGTTGTGGTGCCACTTCCCATCAACACCAGATCGATGGTATCTTTCTACAGGCCAAGGTGAAGTATACCATTTAGGTTTATTATATTGATTCTTTTTTCCCCGTTAAATACCATCAGTATTTTCGATCAATATCTAGATGTTACTATTTGCAATAGATCAATAGAGAGTCACAACATACATATACCGCCTCAAGGCACTGGATAATATGTTGGAATTTATAATGTTTACATATCATATTGGATAATTGAAACAAGTTATTCATAGCAGTACATGGAGCCATTTAAATATTACAGTACTAATGGTTTTAGTATATTCTCTTCAGTGGATTCCATGAGTTACCAATCCTAAAATAGTATAATGATAACATGAATGAATAGAGGCTATTGTTATTTTTTTTTATAGTAATTGACCTTTTACTATTTCTATGTCAGGGTCTTGGAAGAGACGCGTCCAACTCTATTTCATTATAAGCTTAAGCAAACACCCTCTTATTTGGAACATGACCAATGTGTTTCAACCAATTAGTCGATATTGATTATTAGAAACCGTCAAGTTATGTATGAGAAGAGTAAAGAAATAATATACAAAGTACTTAATTGATGTTGCATGTTGGACGTTTAGATGTATACGAGCTGGCCGCAACTTGGAATTTGGAGCTATAAAAGAATGATATGTTGGAAGATGAACCCACAATTACAATGAAGTAGGTAACACATCATATCAAGGATGTTTGGTATTGCTTATTTAAATTGGTTATGTTATTTAACAAATGGTAATTTTTTATTTTCCTTTCTTTCATATTGCAATTTTAGTTGGCTTTTCACTACGAGGACCAAATGGAGATTCCCCATCTAAGAAAATATGCAATGGATCAACTCATGAGGTGACACGACTAAGGTACTATATATTGCATATTCACAATGATCATCTGATTATTACATTTTCTTAGTCATACTTCTGGTCTAAAATGAATAAACATAAACCCTATCTTCCATCTTGACAATAATGTCATGGCTACAATGAGTAGGACAGCTAGAAAAGGATTTGGACAACTGTACGAACTTCAGCAGAAACAGGTCAGCATTGGATTATATATTAGTGGGTCAATTCGGCAGATGTTTGATACACAATGGGTCAAATGGAAAACAAAAAAGCCGAAAGATAGAGCTATTAACATATACAAGGGTGCATGGGTTGATAAACTAGGTGATTCTCCTGGCCTATTTTTTATAGTTGCGTGTCCTTTTAAAAATTTAATCGCCCACTTCCATTATCATACTTCTGAGTTAGTTCACTTTTGTAATGTTTTATAAACTACCTGAACCCCATAACCCAATAGTGTTATTAGGTAGGGTTAGGGTTAAGTAATTATTGTTATCTGGTCAACCCGATAAGACATGAAAATCTATACTTATTTTTTTCTCCTTTTTATTTTTAAAGGCTCAATACCAGTTACTCACCAAAAGACACTACAAATTTCTTGGGACGTTTTGTTTACCCTACACTACATATTTAGAGAGGTTCACAGTAAACACTTTACACAATCCATTCTCCCTCTAAAAACTTAATGCAGTACTTAATGCAAAAGACAACTGATGACCATTTTCCCCTTAGTTGCAGGTGCAATCCTTGCTGTCACTTTTTTGCTATTCTTTATCTAGATATATGTTTGTCACATTGTGCAATAGTTAGTGTGTAATCTCAAGTTGTGTGCTAATATATGCCAATGTTATATTATGAACATTCTGATTATATTCTGTGTGAACTTTCAAACATTCAAATTAGGTTCACAATATATGCCTACATGAACCAGTTAGAAACATTGACATTATTTTTGGTGACAAGACAATCACAAATCATATTGTTGATTCTATGTAAAACGTTAAAAGAACAGATATGTTGAGTGGTTTAAACATTAAACCAAATAATTTGTTTAGGCTAATAGATACGTTGAGTGGTTAAAAGAATAGATACCAGAGTTGTTAAGCCTAATATCACATGCAAACTACTTATTTTAAAACAATGTATGTAGTATCACCTGATAACCCAAATCACCCGACCCTACATAAAAGAAAGTTACTACTATTTTTGGCAATTTCAATGAATTTGGAGCTGTTGACGTCGGGTCAAAGTTTTCTTATTTTAACATCAATTTCTCTAAAGAGCTAGGAGGTGAGTGGGTAGTTATTCTTGCAAGATCATATCAGGACACACCTGTACTTGAAAAAAAGGTTGATTGTCCGTGGGATGTCTCGAAAGAGGCACTCGTGGCTAACCCTTTACTAAAATTCGATGATGCCTATTTTGGTGGTTCTTTTGGTGATTTTATGTCACAAATGGTTTTGCTAAATAATGGCAAGATACATGGAGAACTCATCAACTTTGATACCACAACTTAGGTATCAGCAATGGTAATACACAAAAGCTTTTGGCTACACCTAAAGATGAACTAAAAATGCAATTGAAAAGGAACACCGAGTTTGTAATTGGTCAAGTGATGTCTGAAATCGAGAATCCAATACATATAAATATAGGTAAGGTTATATTTAGGAGAAAATGTTTTACATGTGAAAGTGTTTCTTCAGTGTTTAAAGAGCTACTTTTGATGTGTGGATGGGTTAATGAGAAGCTAAAGGCAAATCAGTTAACAAGATTGTTTTTGTGACAGGAGATTATTGGCATGCACCAACGTTAACTGCTAACATGGGTTTTGTGTTTGAATAGTATCTAATAAACTTTCTTTCTTGTGTAGTCCCAGTACCTGTATTTTGTTTCATATATCTACTGATTTATTTTGGCATTTATGTACTTCTCTTACCCTTATTTATCTCGCCTATGGAAAGGTTTAGTGTATGCAGGTAAAATATTATTCATTAGTTAATATAGTCACCACTATAGGTTAACCTGATACAATTTACATCAATTGTTCAACGATGTCTTTCAACTTAGTTGTCTTTATTGCAGGGCTTCCAATCAAGCACATTGAAGTTGGTCAAGATACCTCATTTACTGGATTTTTTCTACCAAAGATGATATGTCTTTGATGGAATTGACTACTGACTTTCCACGTGTGTGCTTGAAGTTAATTATTTGTTGCTCCTTCTTTTCAGGCATCTATGCTCAAGATATACAATGAAAACATTCAAGATTTTTTGGCATAAAAAAATAATGATGCTCCAATTTGTGCACTTTTGTCGAATGATTCTAAAATGTTAATGACAACTAAGATAATATAATAGCTGCTCCAATTTGATTATTTCAAGCAACTTGAATCTTTTTGTATGACTTTTAGAGCTGATTAGTAAAGACCCTTTTATTGACATAATTGAGAGTTCCATATGGTTCTTTATAACTTGAAAATACCCCAAATGTAGTTTATGAAAATTCTAACTCAAATTATGATTATTGGTTTGAGCTACTTAAGCTCCCATGTCAATTTAATCATGGTGTAACTCAAGTTACCTCTCCTATGTTGGTCATGAGTGCGGTTGGTGGGAGGCTGCCACAAAGTCGGTTACCATAGCAATAATATTTCTAGACATGTTGAGCTATTAGCTCGAACTGGCTCGGCTGTTTTGTAGCCACATTTAGAGTTAGTTGGCCAGAATCAGAGCCCTTGCAATAATTTCAATTATCATAGCTGACTTCAAAAGCGAAATTCGGTTTCATTTTAAGGGACAAGTAACTTGCTACATAATCTGCTAAGTTGACCTTTGTTTTAAATCAATTGGCTTTTTTATATTTAGTATATTGAACATGTGATTTGATGCTTTATGGAAGCTGTGCAGAACAGGGTTCACCCTCCAAGACGGGATTAGTATGATAAGTTCTATAACGGAGCAATGATAGAATAATGAAAACTTATGAGGCTGAGGTTAGTAATCAAGTCAATTATTCTAATTGTGAACCAAATTTTTTAGTCTAAATCAGTAAATGACACTTGATATTTGATAAGGTTGAAGGTTTAAAGTCACAACTATTTGCAAATTTCACAAAAAGGAAATGGAACACTAGCTACGAAATTTAGCGAGGACATGAATGTCTTCGCCAATGACACCACTTCACGACAAAAATAACACCAACAAAAGTTGACCTAGTCTAGCTGTAATCTGGCTGTTACTGTTCACACTCATTGGTGGGGACATGTCCTCTCCAAAGACATTCCTCATAGTTTGACCATGCACGCTGGATAATCACGTTTTCACTAGGCGCGGAATTTTCCCGGGAAATCACATGGCGAGGACATGTCCTCGCCAGTTAGTTGACCGCACATTTGACCTGGATTAGAACTATAATCACCGGATTAACATTTTTTGCTTTTGGGTCATTAGGGAGGACACATCCTCGCCAAAGACAAAGGACAAGGTAAAACCAAAAATTTGACTTTTTGGTTTAACATTTTTGGCTCTAAAATTTCCGGCTAATCTTTTGGCTCAAAAATTTCCCACTCTCAGTTTTTACTATAACATGTTAAATGGAAAACCTGCATATACAGCAGGGTGCTGCCAAAATTTTTGCAGACTCATTGGCGAGGACATGTCCTCTCCAATGTTCTTCGCCAAACAACAAGCTGCCACGTGTCCAGGACTATTAGGCAATGATTAATTAAATATAAACTAGGTCTCTACCCGTCCGATGAACGGTTTTCTTAATAGCTGTTTAAAAGTGTGTTTAAGATTTAATATACACTAATTATAGCAGAATGCACACATTTTACGACGTGTAATATTGAAGGAGTTATAAAAGAATAACGTGATATTTTGGTTACGTGTTAAAAAAATCATATGTAATAAGAGTTGGAGTATATATGAAATCAAAGAAAAAAAGTTTTGCGTTACTACTAAGTAATTATGTGTGTAGAGTTGATGGTTGTAAAGAGATGTTCTAAACAGTTTATTCAATTAATAAGGTGACATAATTTCTTGTTTTATTTTAAATTTATTCTGGTTTGTTTGAAATAAATTATCATTTTAAAAATGTACTCTGTGAATTCAAGTCTTCTAGTAACAGAATTTACATATGGGTTTAGGAAAACTTAAGATTTGATAGTTGGTAAATCTAATCACATGTGTTTTATAAAATTAAGCCTATTACACAGAGTGTTAATAAAATCATAGTCCTAGATCGATATACAACCTCTAACAAATTTTATGTAAATTTCATTTCTAGTTAAAATAAAAATTAATTAAAATATAAGTCAACCCGTAAATTAACATTAATAAAACATTAAAGTACCTCAAATAAAAGCATCAAACATACAATTCGATTAACACTAAAACAACATTAAAAATAGTTCAATTATTCTAGCGAACAAGAAAGACAGGTAAGAAAACATAAATACCTAAAAGTTCAATGTTTAAACGATTTATTTCAGCATTATTAAGTCTCCTTCCTATGGTTACTCTATTTTAGACTTTGTGTCCTTTTCCTAAGCATATTAAGAGAACTTGTTAGGTTGAGTTGTAAGAATTATAAAATTAATGATTTGTATGTTATTTAAATTATGTAACTGAATACATTGATTAGAACATGATCATCCGAAATGCAATATATAATATTAGTAGCATGAGTATAACATGTGTAATGGACCTTATGGTTAATCTTTGGTATTCTGAATAACCATTGTTTTCCGACCATGTCATATAACTCATGCGGAATTTTGTTTTGGTTATGTGGTGGCCGGATTTTTGACAACCACCATCCATCGAAACTATGGTAGTTGGATTAGTGATCACCACCATCCGCAACCTCCACCACCACCATTATCCGCCACCTCCACCACCACCACCATCCACCATCTAACATGATGGTCGGATCTGTGATGGTCCGATTCATGATGTTTGAGGTGATCTTATCAAGAGGTGTGTTTGAATTTTAGTTGATAACTGAGAAAAAATTACTAACAAAGAGATGTTGATTGTCAAATCCCAAAAGTTGTGTATTTAGTGTGAAAATTAGACTAAATGGATTTATTTTGCAGTTTACTCTTTATTTAAGTTTCTATTGTTATACTTTGAATTACAGTAGATGTAAAGGTATGCCATTGACTTGGTTGGAGTTGCATTTTGAGATTGATTCAATCGAGTATATTATGATTTCTTTTCCTTTTATATCGTTTGATAGAATGATAAAGCAATATATCACCAGCTTTATAAACAAAAGAGAAAAAGTAATACTCCAAGTGTTTTGTAGTAATTTTCAAGAAAGAAACAAATGTTAAAAACTAATGTTTGTAATGAACAATTTATATCAGCAATTTTTAATACTTTTGATGTGAATACTTATGAATGACCGTTTGCTATATTGCACAATTTTCTATTGTGTACATTCTAAGCACGTGCACTACACCAGTATAGATGGTTATAAACCAATCCTACTGAAACTCGCTTTTGCACTTTTGTTTGGGTATCGAAAATAGATAGCAGACCAAACTTTTGTGCAAATTCACTTATAATATTCAAATTTTCACTTTAGTTTTTTGTTTTCTAAAAGATAAACACAATTTATTACGAGTAATATAGACTCCAAAACCTTCACGATAGCAACACATTTATGGCAATTCTTCAACTAATTATATTCCCATTTTCACTCTTTCAAAAGAGTACATCAATAGTTTAAGGTTTCAATTTTCAAACGAAACATACCAATCAAAACACTGTTTAAATATGTAATGTAATGGTTCACCAAAATTGAAGACAAACATAATTTGTTTAAAAAATAAAAAAATAAATAAAAAAAATAAAAAAAAAAAAAAAAACTTAGTTGTAAGCAGACACGTTTTTATTATGTTTTCATATAAATGTGTTGCTGTTGCCATGGATAGAGACAAAAATCTTTGGAACATTGGCAACAAAAAGAAGATGGACTTGCAAATTTGATTCATCTCACCACTTGCAATTTATATAAACTTCTATGTGTGTCCTTCATAATAAGAACTCCAAAGGAGGTAGACCTGTCATTTTAATCAATAACCTATAACTTCGAACAAACTCATATATCAATTAAAAGAACCTATAACTTCAAACGAACTGGAACAGTTAAAAAATGTAAAAAAATACTCACTTGGAAACCTGCTATTTCTACACCTGTGTCGCAAGCATTAGGATAGCATTTCTCGGTTTTCATAAAAGATTAGCTCATCTAGGAAAGATGCCTTCGTTGAATAGCTGTAAAATTACTTTAACGCGTCTTCGGTCCTTGATAATTAAGCTTTAACTTAAACAAAATAACTCAGCATAAACTGCAATAACAGGGGTAACAAATAGTCCTCATTCCTTTCTAATCTTTAATAATCTATTTTCATCAAGAAAAGGCATAGACACGAGGAACAAAAAACATCATTGTTTATGAGGTATATAATAAATTCATGCTATGGTCTCCTACTTTTATATTTCCATGTGATCCCCAATATCCAACGTGTAAAATAGTTGTTAGCCTACATTGCATCCAAACATATTTTTTAGACATTTATTTTAAGAGAAACATGTTAATGCTCATCCACATTTTTTCATTGAAACTGTTACCAACTTACCATAAAGACGACTTGTATTATGCAAGTTAAACTATGATTTAGACTCAGCCAAACTGATAGACTACGAATGCTTTAGTATACTGCCATCTAAAAGAGTCTGGAGGAGCCAAGGTTACCTGGTGCAATTATATAGCGAGTACAAACCTATGCATTTCCTTAAAGAAATATCTGTACAGGACTTCTTTCTCGTAACTATATTATCAAATGAGAATTTCCCGTGGTGTGACCTTATTCCACTTTCACCGATTCCACCAAATGGTAATGTGTCAACCATGTCCTCTGAAATTAAGTGGCAATGTTTTAATGGCATCCCAAGCAAAGACACTGGTCACAAACTCCTCCTTGAGCTGCCAAATAAACTTAAGAGACAACTTCAGTTTCTTCAACCTAAATGAGCCAAAACCTAAATAAACCGAAGAAAGATTTGCTAATTACTTATTTATATCGTTAAATATTGAACTAAAATTCGATTTACTGAAGTAGATCATTTTAACTGTGATTATGGCTCGTAAAGGGAACTGAATATCTCCACTCTCCAATCAGAATTCTGAAATCTACCAAGTTATACATCAAAAATGTTATAAAAATCTCACTGTAACGCTTGTAGGATTTGTAACTTCTACTAATCTCAAGTTTTATTGCTTAGTTTTTGGTAAGGGTCAGGTCAATTTGACCCAAAACGTTTTTTTTAAAGAAAGTTCTGGAAGTGTGTTTTATTTCGAAAAGAACAAAACAATTCACAAGTCTGTGTTAAGAGTTTTTACCAGAAATCGGGATACCCACTCCGTATGTATTATCTTATCACTCACCCAAATATGTTTCTTCAACTTCCCAATCTATAAAATAATGATATTACGTTTTTATTAAAAGCAGAAAGTATAGACATTTGTTGGTATAAATCGCCAAACTTCAACTTTATTATAGACTAAGCTAAAATATTACAAATGAGTGTAAGTTGCCACTTAAAATACGGAATGCTCCCGAGGCTGGTTGATTAAGCTCAAAGGCTTCCAATGTGCACCATTATTTAGTTTCTGCAATCATATGGGACACCAACCTTCAAAAATAAATTTGGAGAAAATTGTTTCTAGTTTTCCCAAAATTTACATAACCCATTGTTATCCCCTAAGAGTTACCCGTTTTGACATGTTAAGGAAGCCACTAATTTTGCCACCAGATATTATGTAAGAAAGAAAAAGAACCTAGTATAAACGAATGAGCACATACAAACAGTAAAAAATAGCAACATGAACACTGAATTTCTTATAAAAGAGATTGGGCATTTTGGTCGGGTATATTTTATGACATTTTGGAAGAGTTGGAATGTAAAACGCATACAAATAAGGATAAAAGGACAAACCATGATAAACTATATCCCATTGGCAATATCATAATCATTGCTACGTTACCCCTATATGGCCATATCTTGAACATATCCAAACACAAGAATGTTTAAGCGTGATCAAATAAATTTTGAAGCTCTCAATCAGTGTACACCTCAAAAGGCTTCATAGTGCAATTAATCTCATATCATTAACTTTAGCCTTCACTTGCAAATTAGCCATCACTGATTCAAAAAATGCTACAGAAAACACCGAAGCATAATGTCCTAACTCCTATCAAACCCACTCATGTACCTACATATCCATTATCATTATTAACCATATATACAGTGAACCGAATGTTTTGTCATTATCAATTTTAACTAATGCCTCTAGATAGCTGTTTCTTTCAACTTCAAATTTATAGTTTAGTTCCAATCCACCATGCCTATATTTGAACTTATATTTTCACAACTCAACCAAAAAAGGGGCAAAGGACTTTCAAAGATCACTAACTTTGTACACCAACTCCTACGAATAATAAGCAAACTTGCTAATTAAAGGGTATACATCTAGATCTTGTAAACAGTCAACTTGAAGCTTGGTAATTCTAATGGACCAAACACAAAGACAATACTCGCTAACAAATTCTATTACCTCACTTCTTGAAGTAAAAACAGAGAAGAAATTAAACCATAACGAAGGATAACCAACATTGACCATCAATCTAAGAGTAAGATAGTCACGTTGATCCATAAGATTTTATAAATGGCTGCCCGACGTATATTGTAAGAAATACCTAAGAATCTAAAGCAAGAAAGGTTAACTAATTAACACCATTTAAGTCATTGCTGCAAATAAAAAGGATATAGGCATGACTAAGTGCCAAATACAGTTAAGTACTGATAAAACCTCGAACTGTAATTGGTGGCAGAGGATTCCTAAATAAATTGTCAGTTTAAAATATTATAGAAGTATATCTACACAAACTATCAATGAACATACATTCCCAATCATATACAGTTTCCAACTTTAAAGAATTATAGAAGTATATCTACACAAACTATCAATGAACATACATTCCTATTGATAAAGTTGGATACATATTTTGTCAGAACACATACCAAACAGGTCATTGTTCATAACTTCATATACACTTCCCGAGTTTAAAGGATTTTTAAAAGACCATGTAACATCAACTAATTCCATCAAAATTAAAAAAAAAAAAAAAAAAAAAAAAAAAAAAAAAAAAATCAAAAAAACACACTCGTAAAACTTTAACCAGATTCAAATGTGCAAACACTAACAAAAGAGCACAAATGATAACCCTAAATAACAAAATTTTATCCGTTCAATAATAACAACTACTTACGATTCTCTAGAGGAAGAATTAAATGGAGAGTTATCATCAAGCATCCCTACAAACAAAATTGACATAAATCACATACAAAGATGACAAACAAAGAGTCCATCAGAATTAAGTAATGAGTTTTAAGGCAGGAGGTTTGAGCAACTCTTACCATTTGATGTTATATCGTATATCTACACAAATAAAACAGATATTATACTACTAAAATTGATCAATTATACACCTTTAACACTGATTCAGTTTCAAATGGTTGATCGTGTTAGGGCAGGCAGTTTACTTATGAGTAGTTAGGGGAGGCATTATTCTACACATTCGAATCAACCAATTCTGGGTTTATTTACTTTCAAAGACGGTCATTTTGCTACCTCTTGCAAGTATATTTGTTTAAGAACTCTTTCTACAAAACATGACTTTAACTGATAACCTTACAGATTGTGCTGAGGGCTACCCTTCGTCTAATATTAGTAATTTTACAGCCAATTAATATCATAACCCCTATCTTGAGATATTGTTTGGCTGCCCAAATTATTTTTCTTACTCTAGTAAGTATCCAAAACAATATGAATCAACTGAAATTATGATCATACATTCAAACCCTTATCAATTGCACAACGTATACATAATTCAATCACTAAATTTAACCAATCAAATAAGTATGCAAAGTTGCAATTTAGTTTGTCATTTCAACAATCACTTTGTGCGCATCTTTTTACAATGTATTTACATGAAATTCGAGAGTGATAACTTAATCAAAACTGAAGTAAAAGAAAGTGATAACATAACAAATTTATTATAAATCATCGGAAATTACCTAAAAGATTGCCTGAAAAAACATAGACCAAGTTCAGAAACCAAACTATATATTCAAAACACAATTAGGTTTGCCTCAAATTACTGCCTACCAAACACAAATCAACTTCATAAATAAAAAACTACTCCTCACAGTAGTAATACACAGTTAAAATATAAAACATATTAAGAGATCGATACACTTTTTATATTAGTGTAGTCAGTTACAATTAATAAATGACAATTACCTTGGCTTCAATCTCTGCTAAGACGAATTACATTCCACACATATATTTGTATAGAATCCGGATATTTAATTTGTTTTTGTTTTTTCTTTACTATGTAAGTTATCAAAGACGGTTTCAAATTAGAACTGTCGAATGATTGCTGGGAAGAAATAACTGAATTAGAGTTTGGGAAAAGAACTGGAGGGAGAAAATTACGGAGAAACCAACACGTCATATAAAGGTTACGTGGATTACTTAATACTGTGACACGTATTCTCTTGATTTAGTGAAGATATAGATAGATAGATACAATTAATTAATTAATTAATCCGTTATTAGCGACGATGCAAAGGCGTTGCAAAGTCGTCGCAAAAGGGTTGCCAGCGTGGAACTATCATCCTTGACCAAAAGAAAAGTGGGGCCCACTGTGTCCTCGCCAAATAGTTGAATTTGACCTCGCCAAAGACCTTAGCGACGCAATATTAGCGAGAACAAACTAGCGAGAAGTTGACGTCGCAATTTAGTAATCGGCGAGGACTTGTCCTCGCTGCTTTGAAAGAAAAGTCCTCTCCAATGTGGCCGAAAGTCGTTGTGTTTGACAGGTAAAAAGGCTAAAAAAAATATGGGAGATTGGGATAGGGACGGCTCCTAATCTGAAATATCATTCTCATTAAACTTCGGATAGTTATGCGTATATTTGTTTATGATTTACAGATGTTTTTGTTAATATGAAATGTAAGGTAGGAGCATGTATGCACGAATTATAACATATATAAACATTAATATTATATTCGAGTTATGTCAAAACCCATTGCAAATCAATAACTATGTTTAATAAAATATACTCAATAGATAAGAAATCGGGCATTATCTAATTAAATTTAATTTTATTCAAGCAGGCTCAAAATTTGGGTGGGATATATCATCTTTATAAGCTAATCTCACATGTGGTAGTATAAACGTTACTCATCTTTAGGATACATGTTTGATTTTGTATGTCGGTTATAATTTTCACTCAATTGTTAGTCAAATTTAATTCCAGAGAAGCTTTACTTATTTTCACGACATATGTTTGATTGTGGATATATTACGAAGTAATCAGATTTTACATTATTGCCTTGGATCCACTGTATGAACGAAAAAATTGGTATGTACTGATCGTAAATAAGGGTTGCTTAGATGCCCAATTGATCGACACGTAAGTAGCTGATGTTTTTCATGGGACACTAATAGCATTAAACAAAACAAACTCAAGCGAAAGTGTACATGTAAGGTATCATCTTTTTACCCTCCCCTTACACTTAAGATGAACATTGTCCCAAATGTTCAAGTAAAGAATGTAAAAGTTAAAAAGTAAAGAAAATGAAATCAAATACTCCCCTAATTCGCTCGGTATGGATAATAGGTGGCCAGGTTAAATCTTCCTCCAAGAAAATGAACAATCAAAGCTTCCCTTCCAGAATATAAATCATCTTCTTGTCATACATAACCTGTAAAACCTGATAAAATAGACAAGACAACCTCGCGTAAAATCGGCGGCATCCTATATAAGTCACTAAATCCTAGAAAAAAAGATAAGATATAATGCTTGTGGAATGAAGTTTGCAGATCTCCTAGAGATTATAAAACTTAATAATTCACAAAAACCATAAGACTCCGTTAGAAAAAAACAAAACTGGTAAAATTTCCAGATTTTTACACCTGACGCCGTCAAGAGTAAACTCTTGACGCCGTCAGAAGTGACCTGCAGAAATCCTTATGTTAAGTTTCCGGAAAATTTCTGGAAAAACTTGGTCCTACTTCCTGGAAAATCCTGCAAAACTTCATTATGACTCAATACAAGCATTTGACTCTAACAAATACGAATATACATGTTCATTTAATATTGTGGAGAATCATGATCGGTTTGTTTC
Organism: Artemisia argyi; assembly: GCA_030686995.1. Lineage (NCBI taxonomy): Eukaryota > Viridiplantae > Streptophyta > Magnoliopsida > Asterales > Asteraceae > Artemisia > Artemisia argyi. The sequence continues at coordinate 138,786,544 of CM060677.1, forward strand.
TTAAAAACACATTTGGGGTTTCCCCTTACACTTATCTTTTGCAAAAATACTTTTAGGTGGAGTTAAGACTAAGCCAAAACAACAAAGTAAAGTATTTCCACTTTTTAATTGCGAAACATGATCAACCAACAATAAAAATTAAGCATGCATACGGAAGCAAATAACAATCAAACAAAAAATAAAATCACACAAAACATGGGTTGCCTCCCAAGAAGCGCTTTTCTTTATTTACGAGTCTTGTAGCTAGACTCAAGGTCATGGGTTACTACGTGACCTCATCATTGGTTCCACTCTCCGATTGTAGATATTCTTTGTAGAAACCAATCACCTTTTTCTCAACCGCCCCCATAATCATTTGGGCAAATTCTTTATCAACTTTATACCTTGGTCCTAAGGCCAAGCAATCTTTGTAATAAAGACTCCTTTTTTCCCATACATAATCCATGCCCTTTCTCTTATCCTCTTCGTTGATGTCCTCAAAAGCACCAACGTTGTCCTTATCAAACCGGGATATAAAGCGAAATTCTTTCATCCTATTAGGCATCCTATAAGTGATACTATCGGTGCAACTTGCGAATCGAATCGTTCCTTCTATCTCATCATATTCCAACTTAGACTCCTCAACAAACGGTTTGCCAAACACAACATTTGATAACCGACAATCAATAACATTAGCAAGATCTTCCACAATCATAAAGTCGGTGACAAAAGTGAAATTACCAACAAAGACAAGTAGACCCTTGACTCTCCCGACAAAGTTACAAACTCCACCGGGGTATTTGGGATCTTTTCTAGGTTCAAGTCTTGTTTTCACTATATCATTATAGACATTTGAGGACATAATGTTGATTGGGGATTCAAAGTCAATGTAAGCATTGTTAATGTGCCTATACCCAATCATACATGGTATCTTAGCATTCTTAGGATCGCCTCTCTTTATCTTAGGTTCAATTATAGTAAAAGGAGATCGCGGGTTATCGATAAGATTATTATAATATGCAATCTCTTCCTTAGTGGGATATAGATTAAAATAGTCATTAAGCTTCGGATCTATTTCCCCCTCTTCAAGTCCCTCAATAACATTCACAAAGTCATTAGGCCCTAGGTCCTCATTTGAATACAAGGCGGTCGCTAGGTCACTAAATGCATGTTCGAGCTCAACCTTAATCAACCTATTAAGCTCCCTAAGTTCCCTAATCTCACTCTCAATTTGTTCACGTAACACAGCCACTTCTCTAGGGGAAAGGGGTGAATTCGCGTTTTCCATATTGGTCAACGGAATAGTCAATGAATTTTAATTTACTAACAAAGGCACAAAGAAAAAGATAGACTAAAGATAATCTAAAAATAAAAATAAAATCTTACTAGAAAGGAATCTAGCAAGTAGACCTAATAAAAAGAAATTCTAACCTAGACAATAACTATTCCCCGGGCTGTGGCGCCAAAAACTTGATACGTGGGAATCGCACCAGGCTTTACCTCTCAAGGGATCCTGAGAAGCTTACAACCCCCACCAGGCAGTGTACCTGATCGTTGTAGTATAGTATAGTGACAAGTACCGGGGGATTGATCGTTCAGCTTATGAATAGTGTCGCTAGGATTAGAAAACCTAAATACTAGTTCTAAAGGTGAGGGATGATTATTTTTTGTGTTTTTATATTTTTTAGAAAGCAATTAAAAATCTCGGGTTTGAAGGATATGGGCGGAATTAGTTGCTAATCAACTAACCCAATACTAAAGATGCAATCAAAATAAAATACAAGAAATGAAAATAAACTAAATTATACTAGAGTTGTGAGCAATAAGTGGAGAAAATGTGTTTACTTAAATTTCACTACTCCCTAGACATCTTTTACATGTTAATTACTTGTTATAATTGCATGGATGACGGATCGTATTCCTTAATACCATTCATGGGGTGGCACACTTAACTCCCCAATTCTATGAGCTCTTATCTCCTCCTACACCATGCCCAGCACAACTATATGGATTGTAAACAGTGGCTCATGCATTAAATACAACCAATAAAGACCTAGTGCGCGTCGGTTCATGTTTCTTAAGACGTTCAAGCATGTTACCAATTGGAGATCTGCCAGTTTTCTTAAGCCTAACATATAAATCATTCATCCAAGACAAGAATAAACAAGTAATCAACACATAATTAACATCTAGGTTTCATTAGATCCAAGCAAACACAAGATAGATCTAGCCTAGCATGATGGAATTAAGACAAGAACAAGATATAGACAACCAACACATAGACATATTGATTGAATTAAAAGAACACTTATCTTGATTACACATGCAAGGTATCAAGGGGTTGGAACCCTTGAAAAACCTGTAAAATTCGCACCAAAATCGTACTAGGGTTTCTCCAAAACTTCTCTCCCTTTTAATGTGAAAATTAGAAAACTATATATAGGAAAAGGGGTCTGACGGCGTCAAGACAAACATTGTGATGCCGTCACCTCGCCGCCAAAACTAATCTCGGACAGCCTTGATCTACATTTGACGCCGTCAAGACTTAATCGTTTCCAGGCCGTCATGACTTTAACTCTTGACGCCCTACTTCGTGACGCCTTCAAATCTATACTGGATCGTCATGGAATTTTGCTCTTGACGCCGTCATGAAGTTACTCTTGACGCCGTCACCTACTGTTCCCAGCATGGAAAATTAAGACTTTGGCGTTTTCTTCACTTTTATGCTCCAAAAACGTCCGAATTGCTTCCTTTCCAGATTTCACTCCCAAAGTACCTAAAATCACAAAAGGAACGATTTAGGGCAATATTTGATCAAATAAATTCGAATTCAGGCTTAAATGACCCCCTAAAAACGGATCATTTTTCGTCTCATCATATACCCTTACACTTGAGATTTGCTTGTCCTCAAGCAAATGCACTTTTATTCTACTCAAAATACAAGTTAAGGGTCATTTAACACTAATATAAAAGTAATTACAACAAATAATCGTTCCACTAAAGACCAATAGACAAGCACGGAGGTCATACACAAGCACCTCACAAATAGTGTTTAGATACTCACATCTCTCGGGTGTAATAAAGTGTAAATTACGATATGGAAACGGAAGATATCTCTCACTACCTGTCATAGCAAAATAGATTACCATAGGCTTGGGAAAGGATTAAACCTCCACCACATGGCGTAAGCACCTAGGATAAACTATCAAAGAGGTCTTTTAAAGGGTTGTAACGTTAGGTGTAGGGATATGAAATACACGGTTTTGTTGGATAAAGGAAGTTTTACAGGTGGCGAGTTAACAATCTTGGTTAATTACATGTACATTGTGGCGTTGCTAAGCCAAGACTAGACTCGACTTAAGCTAATAAATGAAAAATAACAAAAACATAAAATGAACATAGAATGAAAAGGGATGGTAGTCCGTATGTTTTTCTCTTTTTTTTTTTTTTTTTCTTTTTCTATTTTTTTTTCTATTCTTTTCTTGATTTTTTCGATTTTTTTATTTTTTTATTATTTTTTTATTTTTTATTTTTTTTTTGCATACACTCTTACCCTACCATCCAAAATAATACATCATAGGGGATGAGAATTCCCTTTACACTTGAATCTTTACATACTTTACAATTAACTAAACTAATGACTCGAATTAAGAAAATCAAAACACTTGGAGCACTTTTAAGATTAACGTACATATGGGGGTAATAAATGATGTTCTTCCCCATTACTCCATAAAATAAGTACTTACCCATGAGTCCCAATCGTCCCAAAACAATATGTACAAGGATATGACTCAACTTAGCAACCATGTAATCAATTAGAAAGTTAACTTAGGGTTTAACAAATAACAATAATGCACTAAAGATGAGCGCATACACGGAAGGCTAAGGCGATTTGGGTGTACATTTAAGTGGGGTGTAACAAATTCTTCCTTTAAGTAAAATGCTTAAAGTTAGAAACGAAAAGATAGGCTCGGAGGGGTGTACTAGGGGTTTCGTGTACTAAAAATGAGTACAACGCTAAGGGTGTGGGAAAAATTAGTTGACTTAACTAGCCAAGTAATATGACTTAAATGGTCAAGTAATTATGATACGGGTTTAACAAAAGGGTGATCCTAATGCCTCTTATCATGTAGTAAATCCTACCACACGAATGTAGTCTCACTAGCGGTCTCGGGATGCATCACTAACGCAAGTTCTAGAATCTAAATGCTACCGGTACACTCATAAGCACTAATAGTAAATGCTTTTCCTATCAAATCTAAAGGCGAACCTCACATATTTGGGTGGAAAATTTTTCTGAATATACGGTTATGTGCTAGTCATACAATCTCCTATCCATGAGACGCTTGCTATGGCTAAAGTTTCACTCCTAAATGTTGTAAAAAATTTTAAATTTGGCGCTAAAATTGCACTAACAAGTATTTCTCATTGTTTTATTACACATCTACCATTAAACAAAACAAACTCAAGCGAAAGTGTACATGTAAGGTATCATCTTTTTACCCTCCCCTTACACTTAAGATGAACATTGTACCCAATGTTCAAGTAAAGAATGTAAAAGTTAAAAAGTAAAGAGAATGAAATCAAATACTCCCCTAATTCGCTCGGTATGGATAATAGGTGGCCAGGTTAAATCTTCCTCCAAGAAAATGAACAATCAAAGCTTCCCTTCCAGAATATAAATCATCTTCTTGTCATACATAACCTGTAAAACCTGATAAAATAGACAAGACAACCTCGCGTAAAATCGGCGGCATCCTATATAAGTCACTAAATCCTAGAAAACAAGATAAGATATAATGCTTGTGGAATGAAGTTTGCAGATCTCCTGGAGATTATAAAACTTAATAATTTACAAAAACCATAAGACTCCGTTAGAAAAAAAAAACAAAACTGGTAAAATTTCCAGATTTTTACACCTGACGCCGTCAAGAGTAAACTCTTGACGCCGTCAGAAGTGACCTACAGAAATCCTTATGTTAAGTTTCCGGAAAATTTCTGGAAAAACTTGGTCCTACTTCATGGAAAATCCTGCAAAACTTCATTATGACTCAATACAAGCATTTGACTCTAACAAATACGAATATACATGTTCATTTAATATTGTAGAGAATCATGATCGGTTTGTTTCTTAAAAACACATTTGGGGTTTCCCCTTACACTTATCTTTTGCAAAAATACTTTTAGGTGGAGTTAAGACTAAGCCAAAACAACAAAGTAAAGTATTTCCACTTTTTAATAGCGAAACATGATCAACCAACAATAAAAATTAAGCATGCATACGGAAGCAAATAACAATCAAACAAAAAATAAAATCACACAAAACATGGGTTGCCTCCCAAGAAGCGCTTTTCTTTATTTACGAGTCTTGTAGCTAGACTCAAGGTCATGGGTTACTACGTGACCTCATCATTGGTTCCACTCTCCGATTGTAGATATTCTTTGTAGAAACTAATTACCTTTTTCTCAACCGCCCCCATAATCATTTGGGCAAATTCTTTATCGACTTTATACCTTGGTCCTAAGGTCAAGCAATCTTTGTAATAAAGACTCCTTTTTTCCCATACATAATCCATGCCCTTTCTCTTATCCTCTTCGTTGATGTCCTCAAAAGCACCAACGTTGTCCTTATCAAACCGGGATATAAAGCGAAATTCTTTCATCCTATTAGGCATCCTATAAGTGATACTATCGGTGCTACTTACGAATCAAATCGTTCCTTCTATCTCATCATATTCCAACTTAGACTCCTCAACAAACGGTTTGCCAAACACAACATTTGATAACCGACAATCAATAACATTAGCAAGATCTTCCACAATCATAAAGTCGGTGACAAAAGTGAAATTACCAACAAAGACATGTAGACCCTTGACTCTCCCGACAAAGTTACAAACTCCACCGGGGTATTTGGGATCTTTTCTAGGTTCAAGTCTTGTTTTCACTATATCATTATAGACATTTGAGGACATAATGTTGATTGGGGATTCAAAGTCAATGTAAGCATTGTTAATGTGCCTATACCCAATCATACATGGTATCTTAGCATTCTTAGGATCGCCTCTCTTTATCTTAGGTTCAATTATAGTAAAAGGAGATCGCGGGTTATCGATAAGATTATTATAATATGCAATCTCTTCCTTAGTGGGATATAGATTAAAATAGTCATTAAGCTTCGGATCTATTTCCCCCTCTTCAAGTCCCTCAATAACATTCACAAAGTCATTAGGCCCTAGGTCCTCATTTGAATACAAGGCGGTCGCTAGGTCACTAAATGCATGTTCGAGCTCAAGCTTAATCAACCTATTAAGCTCCCTAAGTTCCCTAATCTCACTCTCAATTTGTTCACGTAACACAGCCACTTCTCTAGTGGAAAGGGGTGAATTCACGTTTTCCATATTGGTCAACGGAATAGTCAATGAATTTTAATTTACTAACAAAGGCACAAAGAAAAAGATAGACTAAAGATAACCTAAAAATAAAAATAAAATCTTACTAGAAAGGAATCTAGCAAGTAGACCTAATAAAAAGAAATTCTAACCTAGACAATAACTATTCCCCAGGCTGCGGCGCCAAAAACTTGATACGTGGGAATCGCACCAGGCTTTACCTCTCAAGGGATCCTGAGAAGCTTACAACCCCCACCAGGCAGTGTACCTGATCGTTGTAGTATAGTATAGTGACAAGTACCGGGGGATTGATCGTTCAGCTTATGAATAGTGTCGCTAGGATTAGAAAACATAAATACTAGTTCTAAAGGTGAGGGATGATTATTTTTGTGTTTTTATATTTTTTAGAAAGCAATTAAAAATCTCGGGTTTGAAAGATATGGGCGGAATTAGTTGCTAATCAACTAACCCAATACTAAAGATGCAATCAAAATAAAATACAAGAAATGAAAATAAACTAAATTATACTAGAGTTGTGAGCAATAAGTGGAGAAAATGTGTTTACTTAGATTTCACTACTCCCTAGACATCTTTTACATGTTAATTACTTCTTATAATTGAATGGATGACGGATCGTATTCCTTAATACCATTCATGGGGTGGCACACTTAACTCCCCAATTCTATGAGCTCTTATCTCCTCCTACACCATGCCCAGCACAACTATAGGGATTGTAAACAGTGGCTCATGCATTAAATACAACCAATAAAGACCTAGTGCGCATCGGTTCATGTTTCTTAAGACGTTCACGCATGTTACCAATTGGAGATCTGCCAGTTTTCTTAAGCCTAACATATAAATCATTCATCCAAGACAAGAATAAACAAGTAATCAACACATAATTAACATCTAGGTTTCATTAGATCCAAGCAAACACAAGATAGATCTAGCCTAACATGATGGAATTAAGACAAGAACAAGATATAGACAACCAACACATAGACATATTGATTGAATTAAAAGAACACTTATCTTGATTACACATGCAAGGTATCAAGGGGTTGGAACCCTTGAAAAACCTGTAAAATTCGCACCAAAATCGTACTAGGGTTTCTCCAAAACTTCTCACCCTTTTAATGTGAAAATTAGAAAACTATATATAGGAAAAGGGGTCTGACGGCGTCAAGACAAACATTGTGACGCCGTCACCTCGCCGCCAAAACTAATCTCGGACTGCCTTGATCTACATTTGACGCCGTCAAGACTTAATCGTTTCCAGGCCGTCATGACTTTAATTCTTGACGCCCTACTTCGTGACGCCTTCAAATCTGTACTGGATCGTCATGAAATTTTGCTCTTGACGCCGTTATGAAGTTACTCTTGACGCCGTCACCTACTGTTCCCAGCATGGAAAATTAAGACTTTGGCGTTTTCTTCACTTTTATGCTCCAAAAACGTCCGAATTGCTTCCTTTTCCAGATTTCACTCCCAAAGTACCTAAAATCACAAAAGGAACGATTTAGGGCAATATTTGATCAAATAAATTCGAATTCGGGCTTAAATGACCCCCTAAAAACGGATCATTTTTCGTCTCATCATATATATATATATATATATATATATATATATATATATATATATATATATATATATATATATATATATATATATATATATATATTATTTATTTATTTTAATTTTCTTAATAGCCCTGTGGTTCCTGTGGTCTTCACTATAATGAATGAAAATCCACCGGTAGTGACTCCTATTTCTGAGTTGTCTCAGAAGTTGATGGCTGTTGTTAGAGAGGTGATTTTCTCTTATAATATTTTGTTTGAACAACTGTTATTTATGATTTTTTAACAGATACTTTTTTTATTCTTTTTTATTTTTTCAGGGTTCGAGTTTTATTATAAATGCAAATGTTGTTGGCGTTGATTTAGTGAATGACTTTATGTTTGTTCAGTGCACTGGATGTTTTGGAAAGTCTATTTGGAATGGAGATCATTTTGTTTGTGACAAAGTTTGTAAAAAACGTGTAAAAAATCTTGGACAAACATAAGTCATTTTACCATTATTTATTTTGATGTTACGCTTCGTTTAAAAAATTATAATAATGTTTAAACTTTAGGTACAAGTTGGTCGTAAAAGTTGGTAACGGCAATGATGTCATGGATTGTGTTTTTTTCAACACGTATGCCAATAAGTTGTTGCGTTTGAGTGTAGATGAGTTGGTGCATGAGCAAATCACAAAGGTAAATTTATATTAAAAAAAATATGTTTTTTTTTTCATACACCTTTTATTTTATTTTATTTTTTTTGTTATAGGGTGCTGGTAATCCTTTATGTATTGAGGAATACTTTGCGATGAATTTATTTGGTGAACGTGTTGTCATTGAGATAAAAGTTGACAGGTACAATCTACCTCCGGATTGTAGTCGTAGATTTACTGTTGTGAAGTATTTTGGTGATCATCCTGATTGGTTTCTTAAAAGTGATATAATTCCTATTACGCCAATACCAAATGTTGCTGGTGGGAATGGTCACCAAGTTTCTCATTTGGATATAGTACCTGTTCCAGCATCAACAAATGTATCTGCTTTCCAAGGTCATCAGATGGAATGTGATCTAATACCTGTTGGGGCAGTATGTACTGGTGTTGATGTAGTTGGTTGTCATATGCGATATCTTGCCACACCCGTTACATCAGTAGCTAAGGTTTCTGATTTCGGTTGTCAACCTATTCAAGATAATATACTTCCTCATCCGATATTGCCTAATGTTGCTGATTCTGTTGTTCAACATATGCAACGTGATTTCATAAATGTTTCGCCATTACCCGAAATAGTTCCACCTATAACAAATATTTCTGATGATTGTTGTCAGCCTATTAACGATAATATACTTCCTATTCTGATCGTTCCAGATGACACTGATTCACTTGGTCGTCCAATGGAACGGAATTTCATGCCTGTGTCACAAATAGGAAAAGTTGTTCATCAAAATATTGCTCCTGATATCAATCATGTTGTGTCACAATCAAATTCTACGCATGTTGTTAGTGAACATTTTGAACGTGATTGCACACCGTTGGAGCCCACAGCAATTGTTGTTGATGTGATTGGTCAACACAATCTTTAAAATGGTATGCTTATATGTAATTAAAGATTTCTTTTATGAATGATTCTGTTAAATATATAATTTTATTTGATAATTTAGGTGAGGGTGTTCTGACTGATAAAGTTGTAACTGATCGTATACCTTTCAAGGATTATGTCAATAATTCAGCCAGAAGTTTAACTGATCTTTCTTAACGAATGGATGATAAAGTTGCCGGTGTTGTTGAGAATTCAAGTTTAAATAATTATATTGGTGTTGGTGAAAGTAAAAATGATAATGTAGATGGTTTTGTTGATAATTCCATCTATGAAGCTGAAAACATTGATATAGTTCCTCAAGTTACAGTTGAAGTTGGACCGAATGATATAGTGAATGAAGTTGCGTCTGAAGTTGTTTCTGATGGTACAGTATCTGTGGTTGCAGATATAGAGGAAAATAATGATGTCCATGATGTAGGAACTGAATCTGAAGAAGGTGTTCCTCAAGTTAAAGGTGAATTTGAATCGATTGATATAGTGAATGAAGTTGTTTCTGATGGTTCAGTATCTGATGTTGCATTATTAGATGAAAAGATGGATGTCGATGCTGAAGCAAGTGAACCTAAAGAAGGTGCTTCAACTCATTCAGATTCAGTTGATGCTGATGAACTTGTCTGAAGACAAACTTTTTTAATCTATAATATATTATCTTTTGTTGTCTTTTTTATTATCTACTTCTGTCGTTATTATGCCACTTTTGATCATTTGCTTAAATTGGTTATTAACTTATTGTTTTTCTAAGGATCTTTATGTTATGAACATATGAATTGTATTATGTTTATTATTATATTATATGTTTGAACAGTTGCATGAATTGGTCTTTAAATTTCGAATTATGTATATACCAGTTAATTAGCAGTTACATTTTGTAGGTTTGTAAAATAAACTACCCATGTTTAGCACTAAGCTTTATATTATTCAATAAAAATGATCGGTTATGTGTAAGGCTTTATATGCATGTGACTTATTTTCTTTCTTCAGTTATATGTTTCTTTTCTTCTATTCTTAAACATTTTTGCATATTTTATACTGTGTTAACTTTTGTAAGAATGCCTAAGAGAGTTATTGGTAATATGGGAAATCGAAGGGTTATAGCACCAAAGTTAGTATATACATATATATCCAAATTATTATTTGATTAATTGATCATTATTGTCATTTTGGTTTAAATAATTGTTTGTGTGTTGTATCTTTTCAGTGTTAATTGTGACATGCAATCTTCTATTGAGATATGTGTTAATTATGGCGGTATAATGGTTAAACGTCGTCAAGGTTATGATTATGTTGGAGGAGATTCTATTATGGTTTGTGGAGTCAACACATATGAGTTTTTCTACAATCAGTTACTTAAATGGGTTTTTCATAATCTGAATTGTTGTGAAGTTGGAGCTGTTTTGTATAGGCTTCCGGTCGATCAATTAGTGATTCTTGTGGCAGTTCCATCATTGAAGAAGATAGCGATTTGGAATGGTTATATAGACATTCTGTTATTGGTGATGTAGTTGACCTATATATATTGCCTTTGTAATTCCTGTGCATTTTCAGAATTGTATGTTATGCATTTCCATAATTTTATGTTATGTATTTATAATACCAACATGGTTATGTATTTCTAATGCTTAATAGGCAAGCTTTTTTAAGCATGCTGATATTTTATTTTATATATTTATTGTTCTTTGTTCAGTTAAAATTTTTTCTTTCCTAATTGTTTAGTTTGCTGTATGTGTTGTTGTTCATTTTATTTTTTCATTCTTATGGCATTAATTTTAAATAACTTACCATCAAATTAATATTAGTTACAATATACTTTACATCGATTGTTTTAAAGTTTTTGTTAACTTTTTTTCACGTTTATGAAATATCATTATTTCATAGGTTTTTTTTTTTATGTTTTAAGTGATAATGTTTTATTTTTTGTCTTATAAATTTTTTTAAAATTGTTTTTCAGAATAACCTTTAGTGTATAGTTAATTGCTCAAACCTAAATTATATTTAAATTCAAATTTGTGCGGGAACAGTTACAATATTCATCTATATAATTTAGTTAGTATGTCATTTAAAAATCGCATTTGTATAAACTTTAATTTTTATATCATTTTTAATCACTCTTTTCACATAATGAATGTTTCAAATTTTGGATCTGATATACACTTTCAAAATACACTATTTGTTGATGATTGTTCTAAGGTTTCTCAAATGGATACTAAATCATCAAAGGTGTATAATGAAACTTTAAGTGATGCTTACATGCAAGATGTCTCGCGTTCAGTTGAAGAAAATGTTTGTTCTTATTTTATATTTATAGTTTGTTTGGATTTTTCATTCGTAAGAATATTTATTTAGTTTGTGTTTATAATTTCAGGACGAATATTTTATGCCATTGTGTCCAATGCCTACTGCTGAAGAAGTGATTAGTGCATTTTATAAGAAGGTTTGTATCTAATTTACGGTTATACTTTTCTGTATGTATTTTATTAGTTATATTTCTATATTATTAACCTCATTACTTGCAGAACCCTGGGGGATGTATGGATATGGATACTTTTGATAAGGAGATATATTTATCCAAGTAGATTATTAACGTAAACCATTCGAATCTGAAATAAATTTTGCCACTTTATACAGGTTAATTGATGCGTGGGGTTTGCACCAGGCTTTACCTCTCGAGGGATCTCGAGAAGCTTACAACCCCCACCAGGCAGTGTACCTGATCTATGTAGTATAGTATAATGACAAGTACCGGGGGATTGATCGTTCAGCTAGGAATAGTGTCGCTAGGATTAGAAAACCTAAAAACTAGGTCCAGAGATGAGGGATGATTCTTTTTGTATTTTTATATTTTTTATGAAAGCAAGTAAAAATCTCGGGTTTTAAGGAGTTGGGCGGAATTAGTTGCTAGTTAACTAACCCAATACTAAGATGCAATCAAAACAAAGTACTAAAAATGAAAATAAACTATATAAAACTAAAGTTGTGAGCAATATGTGGGAGAAATGTATTTACTTAGATTTCACTACTCCCTAGACATCTTTTACACGTTAATTACTTGTTATAGTTGCGTGGATGACAGATTGTGTTCCTTAATACCATTCATGGGGTGGCATACTTACTTCCCCAATCCTATGAGCGCCTACTTCACTCCTATGTCGAGCCGGCTAAGAAGCTCCTAACATGGGATCACTAGAATTTACTCATGCATTAAATACAACCAATAAAACCTAGTATACATCGGTTCATGTTTCGTAAGACGTTCAAGCATGTTACACAATGGAGATCTGCCAGTTTTCTTAAGCCTAACATTGAAATCATTCATCCAATACAACCATAAACAAGTAATCAACACATAATTAACATCTAGGTTTCATTAGATCCAAGCAAACACAAGATAGATCTAGCCTAGCATGTTGAAATCAAGAAAAGCACAAGATATAATCAACCAACACATAGACCTATTGATTGAATTAAGAGAAGACTTATCTTAATAGAACATGAAATGATTCAAGGGGTGAAAACCCTTGAAAGTACTGTAAAATATGAGCTAGGGTTTACAAAGTTCGGCCCTAGTTTCTCCACACAAGTTCCTCTCTTTTGAATGAAAAATAGAAAAAATATATATATAGTTTGATAGGTGACGGCGTCAAGAACAAATGTCTGACGCCGTCATCTCGCCGCCAAATAGTTCCTCGGACTGCCTAGATCTGGGTCTGACGCCGTCATGTGTACACCTTATGCATGCCGTCACCAAATTAACTCTTGACGCCCTTGTTGTGACGCCGTCAGGTTTGCACTGGGTCGTCACCACTTTTACTCTTGACGCCGTCAGGATATTCCTCTTGACGCCGTTAGGTACTGTTCTAAGCATGGAAAATTAAGTCTTTGGCGTTTTCTTCACTTTTATGCTCCAAAAACGTCCGAATTGCTTCCTTTTCCAAAATTCACTCCCAAAGTACCTAAAATCACAAAAGGAACGATTTAGGGTAATATTTGATCAAATAAATTCAATTCCGGGCTTAAATGACCCCCTAAAAGTGGTTCATTTTTCGCCTCATCATTAATATATTTATAAAAAAATGAGAAACGAAAGCTTATGGACTTTAAATTGAAGGAGGATGGTTCGTTATTTGGTTCTGAAGCCAAATCTGCTCAGGTTTTTAAAGTTGATATACCACCAGTTTCTGTTGATGTGAACTGCATGAATGTAGTTGAAGATTGAAATCACAAGCTGATATAATACCAGTTTCTGAAGCCAACTCTGATAATGTTAATGATGCTGATCAAGTATATGAAATACAGAACATTAAAACAATCAATATAAGAGGTGTTCTTGATTCATATGGAATTTTAAGTTATTCGAGTGAAGTTGGATCTGAAGAAGCCAGTGATGCTTATGATGTTTACCCATCATTGATTAAACGTCCTAAATGTAATCGATATTGATGATATGCCTTCAGCATGGTTATAATTTTGGACATTACAGTAGTATAGTATTGTTCAATGTATTTATCTTTTTAATGATGTCTTCCTATTGTTTATTAATTTCAGATTAGTAACTTTACTGTTCTATGCTGTCAGATTAGTATTTTAGAATCTGATAATACTTTATGTTGTTGATAAAAAATTTGAAATAATTTCAGATTAGTAACTAGACTTAGCAACCATGTAATCAATTAGATAATTAACTTAGGGTTTAACAAATAACAATAATGCACTAAAGATGAGTGCATACACGGAAGGCTAAGGCGATTTGGGTGTACATTTAAGTGGGGTGTAACAAATTCTTCCTTTAAGTAAAATGCTTAAAGTTAGAAACGAAAAGATAGGCTCGGAGGGGTGTACTAGGGGTTTCGTGTACTAAAAATGAGTACAACGCTAAGGTGTGGGAAAAAATAATTGACTTAACTAGCCAAGTAATATGACTTAAATGGTCAAGTAATTATGATACGGGTTTAACACAAGGGTGATCCTAATGCCTCTTATCATGTAGTAAATCCAACTACACGAATGTAGTCTCACTAGCGGTCTCGGGATGCATCACTAACGCAAGTTCTATAATCTAAATGCTACCGGTACACTCATAAGCACTAATAGTAAATACTTTTCCTATCAAATCTAAAGGCGAACCTCACATATTTGGGTGGAAAATTTTTCTGAATGGTACGGTTATGTGCTAGTCATACAATCTCCTATCCATGAGACGCTTGCTATGGCTAAAGTTTCACTCCTAAATGTTGTAAAGAAATTTAAATTTGGCGCTAAAATTGCACTAACAAGTATTTCTCATAGTTTTATTACACATCTACCATCAAACAAACAAACTCAAGCGAAAGTGTATTTGTAAGGTATCATCATTTTACCCTCCCCTTACACTTAGGATGAACATTGTCCACAATGTTCAAGTAAAGAATGTAAAAGTGAAATAAGTAAAACGAATGAAATCAAATACTCCCCTGATTCGCTCGGTATGGATAATAAGGTGGCCATGTTAGATCTTCCTTCAAGAAAATGAACAATCAAAGCTTCTCTTCCAGAATATAAATCATCTTCTTGTCATACATAACCTGTGAAACCTGAGAAAACAGACAAGGCAACCTCGCGTAAAATCGGCGGCAATCTATATATGCTAACAAATCCTAGAAAACAAAATAAGATATAATGCTTGTGGAATGATGTTTGTAGATTTCCTGGAGATTATAAAACTAATAATTCAACAAAAACTTTAAGACTCCATTAGAAAAACAAAACTGGTAATATTTCCAGATTTTTACACGTGACGCCGTCAAGAGTAAACTCGTGACGCCATCAGAAGTGACCTGCAGAAATTCTTATGTTAAGTTTCCGGAAAATTTCTGGAAAAACTTCGTCCTACTTCCTGGAAAATCCTGCAAAACATCATTATGACTCGATACAAGCATTTGACTCTAATAAATACGAATATACATGTTCACTTAATATTGTGGAGAATCATGATCGGTTTGTTTCTTAAAAAAAACCTATTTGGGGTTTCCCCTTACACTTATCTTTTGCACAAATACCTTTGGGCGAAGTTAAGACTAAGCTAAACAACAAAGTAAAGTATTTTCACTATTTAGTTTTGAAACATGATCTACCAACAATAAAAATAAAGCATGCATACAGAAGCAAATAACAAACAAACAAAATAGAAATCACATAAAGCATGGGTTGCCTCCCAAGAAGCGCTTTTCTTTATTTACGAGTCTTGTAGCTAGCCTCAAGGTCTTGGGTTACTACGTGATCTCATCGTTGGTTTCACTCTCTAGGTCATCTTCTAAGCCAGTTTTGTATTCCGGACCTAGTTGCAAGCATTCTTTGTAGAAACCAAGCATCCTATTCTTCACATACTCTACTCCTCTACGTCTATCCTCATCATTCCTTTAATAAGCCGATTGTTTGTGTTCCTTTTCTATATTAGAAAGGAGGCGGTATTGCTCAATCTTGTAGGGCATTTGGTAGGTAATCTCATCATTCTCTTCCTTGAACCTAACTATCCCTAAAGTCGGATCATAACTCATCCTAGTGGCCTCAACAAATGGTTTTCCGAATATTACTTGGCTTAGGCAATCATCTATCACCGGGCGAGTGTCTTCTACTATCATAAAATTGATCTCATAGGTGAAATTACCTATAATCACATGCAATCCCTTCACTCTTCCTGCAAAATTACTTATCAAATTCTTATTGGGCATCATCCTATAATCAAGTTGTTTCTTCATCACCCAATTGTAATAAGTCCTAGTCATGATGTTCATAGGAGATCTAGGATCGATATAAGCTTTCCATATATGCATGTGCCCGATGTTGCATGGTATGTTGATGTTAGAGGGGTCTCCCATTTTGATAAGGGGTATGCCAAGGATATATGGTGTCTCGGGGCCATCGAATAAATCCTTATGGTATTCCCGTTCTTCCTTGGTGGGCAACTTATTAAAGTGCTTTTCTATAGTCTCTACTTCCTCTAACTCTTCTCCCTTATTAACCTCAACTTCCCTAATTTCATCCCTAGACTCGGTTTCTATTTCAACTTCATCTTTGTCACTTTCTTTTATCTCCTTATCTATTGGCGTAATGGTGACAACATTGACAAAGTGGACATGTTTGGATGACGAGGGGTCCTTAATTTGGATTCCGTTATTGGCGTCTCTAGTGTCCTTCCTAGGTGTAGTTAACGCTTGGTTGTTAAGGGCTTTCAACAAGTTGTCTATCTTGTTGGTCATCTCCGTTTGTTGTTGGTTGAATTCGGTTTCAAACCTAGCTATGCGAGCCTCTTGAGATGCCATGAACTTAGACATCAATCCTTCAAGATTGTTGGTACTACCATAGTTGTTAGAAGGATTGTTGTTGAAAGTACGGTTGGAGGGTGGACCGTTTGGTTGGTAACGATTAGGCGGATTGGAAGAATTGTCTTGATTTTGTTTCCACCTAAGGTTTTGGTGATTTTTCCAAGAGGGGTTGTAGGAATCACCGTAAGGGTTTGGCTCGGGTTTGGAAGTGTACCACTTATCTCCCGCTTCGTCGGTACGCGAGGATGCGTAGTCCGTAAAAGCTGTTCCGGGGAGTTCCACACAATCACGAGTGTCATGGGGACCACTACATAATTCGCATGAAGAAGTGATTTTGTTCACTTGGCTTGAAGGCTTAGGAGCCTCGTAAGATTTCATGAGAAACTTGACTTGGTCCTTAAGTTCCATGATCCTACGGTCGGGAGTGCTAGAGTTGTTCGAAGGCAAAGATATTGCCTTGACCGTTTTGTTCAAATCACGGGGATCATTCCGACTTTCATTGTCATAGAGAGCAAGATCTTCTATGAGTTCCCATGATTGTTCCGCACTTAGATCACGTAGCTTACCACCGGCCGATTGGTCAATGGCTCGCCTTGTGGAGAGATCGATATGGTCATAGAAGATTTGGACATGGAGCCAAAGATCTATGCCATGATGAGGGACTTTTTGGAGTAAGTCCTTGAAACGAGTCCATGCTTCATAAAGAGTTTCACCTTGACGTTGTTGGAACATCAAGATGTCATTTCTAAGCTTGGTAGTTCTCCCCGGTGGGAAAAATTGGCGATGGATCCTGTGGGTAAACATTCAAGCCATTGGCTAGCTTGATCACGTAGAGAGAATTGGAATAGGCGTAATCGGGTTGACTCTCTAGTTGTAACATCAAGGTCTATAGAATCTACGATTTTAAGGAAGTCCTTGAGATGTTGGTTTGGATCTTCGAAACGAAGTCCATGGAATGCACATCCGCTTTGCACCAACCGGATGGTGTCGGATTGCAAGGGGGTCACATTGGCTCCGGTGAGCTCAATGGTGTTACGATAGCCTTGGTAGCTAGGTCGGGAATACTCTCCTAAGGTTCAGGGCCTAAGAGGTTCTAGTGGTGGGTTTTGTTGTGGTAGGATGACGAGTTCAAAGATGTTCCAATCGTCCATGATGTCGGGTGGTGAAGAGTTACGAACAAAAACATGAAGAAATAAGATAGACAAAAGAAAACCTAGAAAATAAAAATAAAATCTTACTAGTCAACTAACCCAATACTAAGATGCAATCAAAACAAAATACTAAAATGAAAATAAACTATATAAAACTAAAGTTGTGAGCAATATGTGGGAGAAATGTGTTTACTTAGATTTCACTACTCCCTAGACATCTTTTACACGTTAATTACTTGTTATAGTTGCGTGGATGACGGATTGTATTCCTTAATACCATTCATGGGGTGGCGTACTTACTTCCCCAATCCTATGAGCGCCTACTTCACTCTTATGTCGAGCCGTCTAAGAAGCTCCTAACATGGGATCACTAGAATTTACTCATGCATTAAATACAACCAATAAAACCTAGTACACATCGGTTCATGTTTCCTAAGACGTTCAAGCATGTTACACAATGGAGATCTGCCAGTTTTCTTAAGCCTAACATTGAAATCATTCATCCAATACAACCATAAACAAGTAATCAACACATAATTAACATCTAGGTTTCATTAGATCCAAGCAAACACAAGATAGATCTAGCCTAGCATGTTGAAATCAAGAAAAGCACAAGATATAATCAACCAACACATAGACATATTGATTGAATTAAGAGAAGACTTATCTTAATAGAACATGAAAGGATTCAAGGGGTGAAAACCCTTGAAAGTACTGTAAAATATGAGCTAGGGTTTACAAAGTTTGGCCCTAGTTTCTCCACACAAATTCCTCTCTTTTGAATGAAAAATAGAAAAAATATATTGAGAGTTTGATAGGTGACGGCGTCAAGAACAAATGTTTGACGCCGTCATCTCGCCGCCAAATAGTTCCTCGGACTGCCTAGATCTGGGTCTGACGCCGTCATGTGTACACCTTATGCAGGCCGTCACCAAATTAACTCTTGACGCCCTTGTTGTGACGCCGTCAGGTTTGCACTGGGTCATCAACACTTTTACTCTTGACGCCGTCAGGATATTCCTCTTGACGCCGTCAGGTACTGTTCTCATCATGGAAAATTAAGTCTTTGGCGTTTTCTTCACTTTTATGCTCCAAAAACGCCCGAATTGCTTCCTTTTCCAAAATTCACTCCCAAAGTACCTAAAATCACAAAAGGAACGATTTAGGGTAATATTTGATCAAATAAATTCAATTCCGGGCTTAAATGACCCCCTAAAAGTGGTTCATTTTTCGCCTCATCATTAATATATTTATCAAAAATGAGAAACGAAAGCTTATGGACTTTAAATTGAAGGAGGATGGTTCGTTATTTGGTTCTGAAGCCAAATCTGCTCAGGTTTTTAAAGCTGATATACCACCAGTTTCTGTTGATGTGAACTGCATGAATGTAGTTGAAGATCTGAAATCACAAGCTGATATAACACCAGTTTCTGAAGCCAACTCTGATAATGTTAATGATGCTGATCAAGTATATGAAATACAGAACATTAAAACAATCAATATAAGAGGTGTTCTTGATTCATATGGAATTTCAAGTTATTCGAGTGAAGTTAGATCTGAAGAAGCCAGTGATGCTTATGATGTGTACCCATCATTGATTAAACGTCCTAAATGTAATCGATATTGATGATATGCCTTCAGCATGGTTATAATTTTGGACATTATAGTAGTATAGTATTGTTCAATGTATTTATCTTTTTAACGATGTCTTTCTATTGTTTATTAATTTCAGATTAGTAACTTTACTGTTCTATGCTGTCAGATTAGTATTTTAGAATCTGATAATACTTTATGTTGTTGATAATGTTGGGAACACTTGAAGTGATGATCATTATCAAGTCAATGAGTCTTGTAATAGGTTGCAATATTATATTAGTACGTTAAAGTTTTAATATGTTTAGAATATATGTTTTGTTAAAGTCTAAGGGCCATTAGTGATATTATGTGAAACATGTAAGATGCCCTAGACAATGAGTATAAATACTCTTGTAAACCCTCCAAGGAGGGTGTTGGTTCATTATGGAATAAGAAACTTTCTCTTATTTTCCTCTCTTGTACACTCTCTCTCTAAAATACATCTTCATCTCTCTAAACATATCTTATGTGTGAAATGATATAAACTTGGGTCCTAACAATTGGTATCAAGAGCTAGAAGATGATATAGAAGTTATTTGTGTTTTTAAAGTTTTCATTTTGCTTATCTCGAGCTTATTGTCTTATTCGTAGCTTATTTTCTGCTTATTGAGTCTAATCTAAAGCTTATCAAACTGTTTTTTACCTTTTATTTTAAGCTTATTTTCATAAAAAAATAATAATAATAAAAAAAGGGGGTTAAAAGTTATTTTAATATCTAAAAAGTTTCTGATTTAAGCTTTTATCCCTAACTGCTTATTTTTCCATGCTTTGTTATTTGTTTTTTTTTGGTCAAAATAGATCTTAGTTCAAGACCTCCACCTGCTTATTTGTCATCAATTTTATAGGCCATACAGTCCATATCCAAAACAGCTTTTCTTGCTGGAATTCTTGTGGTCAAAACGTGGTCTGTAAGCTGTCGGAAAAAGTTAATCGGAAAAATCATCGGAAAATATCGTCGGCAAAGTGGTCAAACAGTCAAAACCCGATTCCTACGCGAAATCTTCAATTTTCTACAAGTTATGCGTAAGGTTCTACTAAGGCAAGAAACCCTTGTCTTATGCGTAAGTTTTAAGCAAAAGACGTGGGCTACGCAAAAAGTTTACGCTTAAGTTTTCTACGCAAAAGGTGTATTGTTACGCAAAAGATTTTTCTACACAAAAGGGGTAGTTTACGCGTAAGAAGGAATTTATAAAATAAAAATTAAAAAAAAAAAGAAAAAAAGAAAAAAAAATCCAAATGAAACCACACTATCCCGTATACCATAACCACATCTAAACAAACAACACCACCCAACCTTAAACTGTCAACAGGACCAATACTCTAATGTTAATCAACAAATCGAACAACTTACACTAAACCCCTTCACCAACAGTCAACTTAACAAGGGAAATAAATCTCAGATTCGTTCACCTTAGTGCCAATCTTTGAAGTTTTTTTGTGAACGCAACTCATCATAGATTTATTTTGAAGACAAGCTTCTTTTGAATATCCGAAAGGTATTAAGATAGAACAAAACGAACACGCATTTCATTCCTCTTTCTTTCATTCGATAACAACAAACAAGAAGGAATAGTGAAAGATCTCAGATTTGTTCTTGGGTACGGATCTTTAAAGATCATTTGTGTTAAGAACAAGAGTCATCATAGATCGATTTTAGAAGCATAAATTTTTGTCCGAAGCATTTCAAGAAAGAACAAAACAAAAGTGTTTCATACTTCTTGTCTTTCGGTATATCAAAAACGAAACAAGATATACAATCTTACCCGTTACCGCTTGAATAAAACCTTGATGCTGTGGCACTTGTGCGCTTCAAAGTACAAAAGAAAAAGATTGATACTTGTAGTTGTGTTATGATTCGAGTGGTATTAAGCAGATAAATAAATTAGATCTATTTTTTTATGGAACTGAAAGTTGGGTGAGAGGAGTATTGGCTGCGTAATTTTTAATGTGAGCAGAATATTAGGGCAAAGTGTGGCTTAGTGTCTTATAAATACCATTTAATTAGGTTTAAGGTTAAGTTAGTGGGCTGGACTTTGATCAAGGATTCTATAATTAGTCTTGGGCTGATTACTGGTTGTTTGTTTCTTTGGGCCGAGCGGTATAAAAGTGGAATAATAATCTTTAGGCGTGAGATATATAAGAGATTTATATGGAGTAATTTTTTTTTTTTTTGGGTTAGCTAAAATTACTTGTGGTGAATTTTGTTTGGAATATAATATTTGGACACGGTTTGGTTTGAGCTTCAATAGTCCGAGATTGAGTATTATTTTAAGGTGAGATTATTCGGGTTCGTGTGGACATAACTACCGTGCTAGTTATTGAGAAATCGTGAACAACGGACAAGAGATTCATTTGAGAAACACAATTACTTCTTTATCGTCTACAAGATCCATTTTCATTTCACACAAAATTAAAATGGAATCAAGTTCAAAAAGGAAAGAGATGCAAGAAAGTGTAAAGCTCGCAATGCAATCTAAAGAAAATTGTTTAGCACATTTTGAACCAGTTAAGATTCAATGCAAGATACTCTCAGATGCAAGGTTTCCTTCGTGGAGTACCTTTACTGCATTCTTCGGAACTGAAATGGACCGTCTAACCTTCCAAAGGAAACTCCAAGAAAACATCATTCAATTAGAAAAGCAAATTGAACAGGGAAGTGATTGTATGGTTGTATTTAGAGCGCTCAAGACACAGTTCAAATGGTTCATGACCATGTATTTTAAAGCTTCTCTTATACACTATAAATATGAAAGCAATTTATGGAGAGAGAACATCACTTGTATGGAGGTTGAAGCTTTTAGAGATCAACTTGTTTCACGACAGAGACACTTAGAATTTGAGCTTAATGAAAGATCACTTCTTCTGAGTGCTGTCAAAGAACTGGAGATGCAGAAACGAGGAAGAGAATTGAATGTACAGGAGAATGAATGTAAAAGGCAGACACATGAAGGAACAATCAACAATGAAGAGACGTTGGATGATAGTTTGGTATTCACGGGTAACTATGCATTATCAGAACTGCAGACAGAAAGCAGCACGTCAAGGAATGATTCAGATGCTGCCGGGAAACACAAATGTAAGGATGGTTTGAATAATGCAGCTGCTATCAGTCCTTCACTAAGTTCAGTCGCACTCGTTCAGGTTCATCAATCTAATAATGATGATATATTTGAAAATGTGTTTGCTTATGAGACACAAAGTCATGGACAACCTGAGTACATTAACGACACATATGTAGTGAATCAGGATGATAGAAATATTACTCCTGAATCTCCACATGTGGATCTTAATGGAGGTAAGGTTGAACATAATAATGTGACTCATGATCAAGAATGTGCTTCAACTGCTTTAATGATTAAGAATATGCAAAATGAAGTTGATCGATATAACAGGCTCAACTGTGAACTAAAAGCAAAAATTGTGTCATTAACAAGGGACATTGAGTGCTATAAAATACAACTTTCAAATCATGAAAACAAAGCCAAACGTGAAAAAAGTTTTGAAGTGGGATTTCAAGAATATTACAATAAAGAACAAGATCTTCAACACAAAATACGCGAATTAATTGAGTCGAACGGAAAATTGGTTTCAAAACTCGAAAATGAAAAATGTGAACTCAAACAACAAGTTGAACAACTTCAAAAAAAGCTTTCAAAAACACAAACAGAGTTGTCAACTTGCAAAAAGGAATTTTGTGAACATAAAGTGAGAAAAAGGAAAAAGGAAGACTCGTATCTTAATGACATTGTTGATTTAGAAGCTAAATTGAAAGTTTTTGAAAAAACTGCTTGTGATAAATCGTTGAATGTTGAGTCTGAAAACTTAAGAGTGGAAAATGGGATGTTGAGACACGAAAATGAGAAGATTTTAAAAGAGTCAAGCGACATCCAAGAGAAACTTAAACGTCAAATATTTTCTCTTGAACAAAATTTTCAAAGATGTCAAGCACAAAGCATTAACTTTGAGCTAGCTTTACAACACAATCTTGAAAAGCAGTCTTTTGAAAACCCCTGGATGTCAAAGCTTGAACAAGTTGAAAATGAAAACGTGTCAATGAAATGTCAAATTTCAAAATACGAAAAAGAGATTGAGCGTTTGAAACAAATTTACAAAAACCTGTTTGATTCAATCAAAAGTTCACGAGTTCAGAAACAAAACTCAAACTTGAAACAAAAAGAGACTGAAGATTTGAAGTCTCAATTGAATGAATTTGCAGATAAAAAGTTTGAAAATGTTTTGCAAAAGATTGAATCAATGTAAAAGAAAAATGTTGATTTTCAAATCACAAAAGTTTCCTTCCCGAAACCCCTGTTCAATTCTAATACTCCAGATTTTGAAAAGGAAACGGGGGAGAAAATGTATCCCTTTGAAAATGAAAATCATGTGCTTCAAACGAAAGTGGTTGAGCTTGAAACGGTTTTAGCTCAACAAACAAACGATTTTGAGGATGCCAAAACCGACTTTTTCAATAAAGTAACCAAATTTGAAAATTATTTTGAAAGACTTGAAAAAGAAAATGTTGAGTTCGACCGGAAATTGGCTCGTAAAACGGATGATTCTAAAGCCGAAAAGGATCAACTTTTGAAACAAATTGCTTCTTTAGAATCAAAGTTGGCATCCCAAGATCATCTTTCTCTTCAAAAAGAATACAATGATTTGAGAATTTCATACAATGCTTTAAAAGTGAAGTTTGATACTCTTAACCGATCAAAGGGAAAAGCTCCAATTTCAAATGTTTCAACACCAAAAGTGAGTGTTTCGAAGAAGGTTTACACGGGTGAATCTTCAAAACCATTTTCGAAAAGGGTTTCTCAGTTTACAACCTATTCTTTGCAAAAAGGAAGGAAGTTTTCAAAGAGACCAAGTTTTTCCGAAACATTTACTTCTAAAAGATTTTCAAATCCAAATGCTTCAAAAGAAAAGAATCATGTTTTTCAAACTCCACACTCTCGTTTTACAACGGTAAAGCAAGTGTGGAGACCAAAACAAAGTTTTTCGAAACACCCAAATGCTTCAAAAGAAAAGAATCAAGTTTTTCAAACTCCACACACTCGTTTTACACCGGTAAAGCAAGTGTGGAGACCAAAGCAAAGTCGTTCTAAACCTTTCAAATATTCTATATCAGAATTGCTTTCGCTGCAACATGAAAATGACTTTGCTTTGAACATTCCAAATACCGGAAGGTTTCCATTTATCACAGAAACAAATCTTCAAAAAGAACCCATGAGGTTCAACTCTAGATGGAAATCTTCTTCTTCATATTTTAAAACTCTAAGAGAAACGCCGGGTTTCTCAAACAATTTTCAACAAAAAATGAGTTTTAAATCTCCAATGATTCCACGAGTGTTATTTCAAAATGAAACACTGGTTTTCAGTCCTCGTTGGAATTCAACATCTTTAAATCAGATTGACACAACTTACAAATGGATTTCAAAATTTGGTCAACCCGTTGGCGCCGTGGTTAAATGGGTTCCCAAGGTTGTTGTCTAATCTATCATTTCTTAATGGCTTGTAAGTATTTCAGCTTACAACCCGGGCTTAAACATTACGACTTGTGCACACATCTCAGTGTACAACTCGGGTTTCAAATAAAGGAAAGTGTCTTGCTAAACCATTCTTTAAAACTAAATGTGCACTTATCCTTGAAAACAAGAAGAAGTTCTCATGCAAAGCTTATCTAAAACTTCTTAATCTTGAGCAAAATTTATTCAAAATTTTTCAAAAGGTTTTCCAAAACTTTTCAAAATTTTGATCAAGATTTTTTCAAATCTTTACTCCCCAATTCGCTCCAAAGTTTAAAAATGTCAAAACATATGCTAGTTTTGAGGGGGAGTATTTCAGTGTATAAAGTTTTAGTTACATTGAAGCAAAATTTATTCAAGAATTTTTCAAACTGAAATTTCTAAATCTTTCAGAATTTTGCTTCAAGAAGACTCCTTCCCTCAAACTTTAAAAAAGTTTAAAATTCTCAAAACATATGCGAGTTTTGAGGGGGAGTATTTCCAAAACAAAATGTTCCATCAAAATCATGCTTAATTGCTTGTGCACATATAGCTGTGTACAACCCGTTCTTTGAAATTAATGGACCCTGAGGTACGCTTCAGTGCCTCAATCCTAACATAAGGAGCGAAAGCTTCTTACTTTTGAGTAGAATTACTCAAATTTTTCAAAAGTTTTTTCTAAATTCTACTCAAAAGGACAAGTATTCCCTCTCGTAAACAAAACCTCAAAAAGTTATTTCACTTATTGAGGGGGGGGGGGTATTTGAAATGATCTTTGTTCATAATGATAAGTTCTTGGTGAATCTCCCCATAAGACTCAAAAAGCATATTTTAATCAAAAGTTCATCAAAAACAACATCTTATATGCTATTTTTGAGGGGGAGAAAAGAAAAAGTGATTAAAATATGAATGTTTAAGGATGCTAAAAGTTCAATCTCGTGCGAGCTCGACTCAGAATTGACCCAAGAATTGACGAAACAAAAAGTTATTAATCGAAAAGACTTATCCTCGACGGGTAATAACATCAAGTTAGTTACTAGAGCTAGTTGTCACCTAAAAGCTGACAATGGAACTCTCTAACTAGCCACGTAAGAGTGTCTCGAAAAGGATTTGTCAAAGTAGATATGTACCATTTCGAGAAACTTTCTGTGGACTCGACCAGGTCGGGTAATAATTTCAAGCTAGTTTAACTAGTGATGTAAGCGTGTCTCGAATCGGTCTTGTTCACGGAAAGTGGATCAATTCAAAATGCTTGCTCCTCCCGTATGTGCAAATTTATTAAACACTTATGAGCACATGTGAAGGGGGAGCCCTTCAAAAGTGTACACAAAACTCTCAAAGTGTTAACCAAAATATTTGATTATCACAAACACTTTGAGAGATTTTCAATAAAAGGTTTCTTGGCTACTGTCGGAGTTATAAGGTGATTAAGATAGGAAAAACCGTCCTATGATCCGCCAGAGCCGGAGGGATCTACCCAAGGACATCTCCCATAGTTAGAATTAGAAGTCCTTAGGTATGATACGAAAAAAAAAAAAAAAAAAAAAAAAAAAAAAAAAAAAAAAAAAAATGAGAAAAGAATGAAAGGGAAAGAAGGAGTTGAAGAATTAAAAAGAAAAGTAAAGAAAAAGGGTGAAAAGAAATAGCCCTCCATATGTTCAACCTTAGGGCAGACACCGGGTTCAACTCATATGCTACTGGTTGTTGCTAAGGCGACACCGGTATTGAAGATAAAGTCGTCATGGACCCAGTGACGCAATGCACTAAAACCTTCTTAACCACTCAAGTTCTCTTAAAAGAACTTGTTTCATTCTCACGGGGAACCAGTGTAATCTATCGACCTATCTCATAGAGATGGTTGATATTGAAGCAGGAGACCCATCCCTAGTCTCCGCATAGGAAACCTAAGTGTGCACTTATAGAGTCTAGAGCCTTGAGATACATCAAAGATCTCTTAGGAACACTTAGTATCTCTACAACTGGTGTTCTACATCAATGGACACCAGCTGTAAATTATCGAGTCCTTCGCAGATCTTAGCAATCTGCCGAGAACGTTTATGAGAGGATTACTAATGTATTTCTCAGTGATTGAACGGAAATCCTGCCAGGGTCATCATCAAACAGCCCTGACAGCAGGTCACTTCGGTAACCCCACAAGGGTTACGCTTAGTGTTTGCGGTGGTTCCATAACGGTCTACAGTCGTGGAGTGACCCCAGCGACTCACCCAGTCATTTAGCTACTTAGTAGGTCTCGTAAGCTCCTTCGGGAGTATCTGATATGGGAACGGCCTGGATAAGGATTAGAAGGAGTCTTCACACTATGCTGTTGACGAACTTTAATCCCTTATCTGTAAGTACCGGCTGTTTATTGCTAACTGTTTACTCGCAGGTACCTCACCTCCATGATGGTAGATTCCAACATGCTTATACATACATCTTGAAGCAAAAGAAAGCTCCCCCAAAGATCTTAGCAACACAAAGTTCAAAGAAAGATTCTACGCCAATAAGAAGAATCTACAAAGTATAAAGACAAAGATCTTTAAGTATGAAAAGGAACTTCGTGCACGTGAAAGTATAAGTCCAAAAATGTATGAGCATGTTGGAATGGCAGACAACCACCACAGATGCAGGAGTGACGAATGGCAGACTACTTCATGACACAATCACTACATCATCACCAAAGAACTAAGACATAGAGCAAAGTACATTCATTATCATTCAACCATTTTGAAGACGTCTAAAGCTTTACATGTCACAAGTAAACGACAAAGATGAAGACGTCAAGCAACCGTGATGACCGACCCTTAGGGGGAGATTGTTGGGATCATACTTTTGTATTTTGTCAAGTCTCGGTCATTACCTTTTGTAATAGGTTGCTTAGTTATTTATTTCATTATGTTTTATGTTACAAGGCTTAAGTATTAAAGCCCAATGGGCTTGAAAGCGCACGTTTAAGTAAGATGAGGGAGGAAGGGAGTGTTGCCCTGCTCCTCCCTTATAAATACCAAGCTTATGTAAACATTTCATTTTGTTGGTTATTTGAATACATTAAGGAAACTCTTGTTCTTTCAATCTTCATAGTTCTCATAATCAACCATCTCTCATTCTCATCTCATTTCTCATACTTGTGTTTACAAAATGGTGACCTAACAGATAAAAAATTTGAAATAATTTAAATAGATGTTTTTCAAACAAGACGTTTGTTGTCCAAAAGATATGAGAACCTATATTTATAAATTTGTGCACCATCATGTTTAAGTGCATATGAAATCATTAACAACGTAAATTTTTGTATCGATTATTTTTCATTATTTTCATTATTTATTTATGCATCGACCAATAAGAATTTTGCATGTTCATATCAATTATTTATCATTATTGTATTATGTTTTACTATTGGGTTGTGTTATATATATATATATATATATATATATATATATATTTGGTCCAATTTAAAATACAATTATTTGTAGAAACGGTTTATTGCTATTTTTTAGGAATATACACGTTTTTTTAACTGCTTTTCCTACTCTCTTTGTATTTATGTACTTTGCAAACGGAGATTCATAAATTAGAAGAGTACTTATTACATAGATCACCTCCAGCCTCAAATAAAAGCAATGAAAACCTTTTTAAATGAGTTAACACCTAAAAAATCGTCATTTAGCTTGAAGATCAAAATATTAAGGAGGTGGTATTATAAGAAGCCAGATATATCCCATAGTAACAGATATTTCCAAATGATCGTCCAAGATGAGAAGGTATATGTTGTGTAATTGTTTTTCGTAATATTTTTTGTTTACACCTTTTTTGTAGTCACAATATTATAATTTTTTGAAATTAGTTAATTGTGAGAAATTTGTTATTTAACAGGGCGACAAGATTCATGTGATTATAAGTAATGGTCATTTAAAATAAATTAACAAGTATTTCCAAAAAGGAATGATTGCTGTTATTAGTGATTTCAATGTTGTTCCAAATGACCATCATCTGAAATTCACCAATCATGCATACTACATCAAGTTCATTGCAGAAACAAAGGCACGTCGTTGAAAAAGATTTAACCTAGACAGTAATAGTACCGGTTTTGGATTGACCAACATTTCTGATATTTTATGCATGAGGTTGGATAGAGATTTACCTGTTGGTTAGTTTTATACCATTAACAATATTTAATTTTTGTACAACCTTATTCAATTAGTACCGTTCTAAAATAATTGACGTTTGAAATGTGATTTAGATATGAAGGTGGCAGTTATTAACTGGGAGGATGATATATCTGAAGATGTGACTTCCAATGGAACCAAACTGAAATCAATTGGTATCTTACTCAAGGATCAAATGTATGTTTTTCAACTGTATTTGTTTGTGTTGTATAAACAATTGTTTCTTTGTTATGTTAGTAGTTTATAATGCGCTTTATAAATGAATAGTATCGTTTTAATGTTTTAATTTTCAGAGGGATTGTTGCGTGTATGGTAACTTCATACATGGTCGAAAAGTTGCATGAGTTCATCACGTCAATGAAAGTTAAGGAAACTTTTTATGTCAATATTGAGAACGCTAGAGTTTATGATGACGGTGAAGGTAGTTAAACAAGTTATTTATTTTTAACAATAAAATTAAAAAAAACTAATAACAATAATAATAATAATAATAATAATAATAATAATAATAATAATAATAATAAACTATTATTTTTTTATTATATTTGTCAATGGTTTTTTATTAAATATTATTATTTTTCTTTTGTTTTCCATAAATATATGTCAGGTCCTCCTATAATATTTATTAGGAGCAGCATTAGAAGCAAGATTCATGTAGTTGGTGTAGCAAATGAAGATGATGACGCAAGTTGTGTTGAAGACTAATAAAAGCTTTTATGCATTATGTATTTATAAGTTTAGTAGTTTATTTTGTAATTTTTCTTCATAACTTTTTTTTGATGTTTTTTTATATTTTAATATGTCTTTAATGTATTTTAATATGTAATTTTAAATATATTTTGGTATTAATTAAGTTATAACATATGATGACTTAGGTATGTTTTATTCGATATTGCATTAAACTGAAAGTGTTAACTCTATAGCCTTAATACAATAAATTGTCATTATTTTATGTTGTTATATTTTTTACCAATTTATTTATGCATGTATTATGATATGCAATATTATATATGATCATAAATATGCCGTTATTTGCATTGTCATGCTTCTAAATATGTTTTAAACATCATAGATGTAATGTTTTATTTTAATGTTAATATTAGCAAGTTCATCAATATTGTCATCTTATAAGACCTGGCCATAAAATTATAAGTATCAAAATTATAAAGGATATTTACGATCAGTAAGCATTAGTGTATTTCATAACAACAAATTTTATAATTTTTTAGCCTGATCAACCACATGGATGTCGTGAGGAACACACATCCTTGCCAAAATGAGGCATTTGAATTTACGTTAATATATATAAGATATACTTTAATATGTATAGTAATACGGAGTAGTTAATATATGTTAATTAGAAGTATTTTATTGTCCTTTAATTTGTATTATGTAGTTAGTATATAAACTATACACACTATTTTTTTATAGCTATTATAAAAACTGACATTAACTGTGGCAGTTACGATTATGTATGTTTCTTTCCTTTAAGTAGTTGAGGTTTTATCCTTTGCAGTTAATTTAAAAAAAAAGTTACACACACTCTAATTTTGAACATGGAAAATATGAAGGAAGAATCTGTAGGCTCAACTATTCCGGATTTGAAAGATCAAATTTTGAATTCAATTCATAGTGAAGCTGACAATTTGTTCCATATTTCGATTTGTCTTTTCAAATTCATGTGCCAAATCAATGCTAAAATTCATTCTAGGGAAAGTCTAATTTCTGAATTATGTAAGTATCCATTTTATAATGTTTGTGATAAGGGTATAATTTACCTAACTCTAATTCATGATCAAGACTTGAGCACATATCGCAGTATATTGAGATTGTTGCAAGATGTTAATCGTAGTTTGAAAAGAATCTATGCATTTGAAGAGATTCTTAAGCGTTTATGATTAAATTTCTTTTGAGTTGCATACTATAAGTTAATAGGTGTTGTTGAATTATGAATCTCATATGATCTTGTAATTGTTATATTCCGTATGTGTTTTTCTATCAATCATGTATTTTATATTTGTGTTTGATCAAATTTATTTTTAGAATTGTTGTCATTTGTGGTATTGTGTTTGTTAATTGCTATTTGGGTTCAATTAAATCGTTCTGCATGTGTTCGTTTAGCGTTCGTTTGTTCAGCAATGCACTAGACTGAACCAAGGCACTCAACTGAACTAAGGCATGAAACTGAACCTGTGCAGTTGACCACCCTGCACAGGCCCAAATCCGGGCCTGATACATAGCACATCATCCTATTTGTTATTGTCAGAATTTCCTACATAAAATACTTCAACTAAACATTCACATAAGTTTCATGGCTTATCATATCATGCCTAATTTCAATAAGTTTATATCATGCTGATACACATGATCACAAAAACAGTTATCAAAAGTTGAAATTTAAAGTGTCTAATGTTGAAAAGTACCAGGTTATGAAACCATCACACCACTTTCATTTAACAAACATCGAAAATAGGAACCAAGATGGGAATATCGTCGTTGTCATGCTCCACTTCGGCTAAAGGATCTATGGTAGTTCCAACCAGTTTGAATCGAATCATCTTGTATAACCTGAACTGCCAATCTTCTGCTAGTATCCTCCAGTTGGTTCGCAGGTTCATGTAGTTTGTCCTTGTGGGATTCTCTTTGTGAATTTCCCGGTACATGACAACACGCCTCTCTTCACCCATTCTCCTTAGGATTGCATGATCATATGTGAATAGTTCATTATCAGTAACAAACTGTGCTGGTATTGTCTGCAACAAGTATAATATATCTCTTAACTTTGTTACTAAAAAGCATCTCCTCATATAAATTTTATTCTATCGAGTTTATATTTGTATTCAGCAAATAGTTGTCAATGTTCTTACCAGTTTCCCATTGTCAACAATGTAAGGAAACAATTTTGTGTAGAAAGTAGTATCTTTGTCCATGTGACCTTCATGATTTTCCCAGCTGCAACTATGGAGAAGCCTCTCATCTGTTATTTCCCAATCACCAAAAGAAATAGTTGATTCCTTATCTATGTTGACCTTTTTTATAAGATACATTTAACCTTTTTAAAAATGAATAAAATCAAAACAAATACTCACCCGTTTCACCTTCAGCATGTCCTTGAAGAATTCTTAGGCGTGTTGGAAAATGGTTCTCATGGTTCATTTGAAATCCATTATGTCCAAACCTCATCAATCTTAATCTATTCTCCCCCGTTTTGTCAAGACTACACGCTCGCCAACAAGTATCCCTGCCACTGCCACCACATCCTCCCAATGACGGTAAATCTGATAACCATAAGTATGGTGAGTCCCAGGTATGATTGCCCGTCTTAACCTTACAAGAACTTCAAAGCCAGCATATATCAAAAAGAACTGATTGGGTAGATCCCCCTAAATGAATTCTTCGTGAAACCACTGTTAAATAATTTAAGCTAAGTTATTATCTGCAAGTTGCTTGAATGAACAACAATGTTTGTTAAATACGGAGTATTAAAACTTATTACCGGACAAACATTCTCATCTTCTCCAACTAGACCTGTGCATCTAACCATCCGATGCCTTGTATGTACAGCTGCATGCCCCCCACTCTCCCCTCCGTCTTCTTCATATGCAGTCACATAAAATGTATCAGCTCCTTCTTTTATGAAATGCAGAGTTCTAATGTTCATGTATCTGCTTTCATCTATAAAACGTCTCCATCCTAAACCAGAAAACTCCCATTCATGTGTTTCTGCTCGGTAGTTTATGTCGACCTTTCTTTTAAGCCTCATATTATTAACTAGGTATAGATGGTTCTTATTGTTGTAGTAATTCATATGGAAATAATCCGGTAGAGCCTACGGAAAAGTGCATGCAGAATTCAATATAAATTTAGTAAAAAAGTACAGTTAGAAACAATACTTTTTCATTATAAATTCAATACAACTTACCAAAGCTTGAATGTCTTCGTTTGGAATCAATTCCATTATGAATTGTGTTGTCATAGTTGCTGAAAGTTTACGCACATTGATTTTATATTAGTTTATGTTTAAACATCCATCTTTGTTAACATATAAAATATTTTAGGTTTAACATGGATTAACTCAAATTGAGTTAATATATAGTATTACAAATTTCCAAATACTTCAGAATGTCTATCCAACTACCACCGGAAACATTATCCCAACAGTGTTATCAAGTAAGGAGTTAGCAATCAATCTGAAAGGCAGTGTGATTTTTTTTTTTTTTTTTTTTTTTTTTAATGTAATCTATGCAAATGAGTGCGCTGTATAGTAAATTCATCAATGATCATCTTAAAATTGAACTAACAAACAGTTTTTATATAAACAGCATGTTCTATTTTCAATAACAAAATCAAAAATAGAATAACACAAAATAATATACATTTACTTATGCTCATTTGTGGTTCTAAGGAACATTTGCAAATTAAATAATCACATGTATTTTTTAAGCTAAAAACCTGTTTATATTTCTCATTCAACATCATATAAACTATTATTCGCAACATTCTTATACTATATGAAAATTAATCTAACTTATAATCTGCTTGAACAAGTATCTTTATCTATGAGAAATTTACTATATCACCAGATATATATTATAACTAAAGCATGCATGCAGAAAGTAAACATCAAATCAATTGTACACCATTCCAAGGTCATTAGTCTCACACTTAACCGTTTAAAAAGTTGATTGATCATAAATATTAAGATCCTAATGATGCCCAGAAACAATAAAATATACACATTCATTATTTGAGATTGGGTAATATTACCTGATTCAGCAGAGAGAGATTTTCTGAAGTTTGATCAGTCCTTATTTTCTTTCAGCAGAGAGATTTTGTAAGTTTTCATCAGCATATGGATTATTTTTTTATAATGGAGTATCTAAGGAGGATTTTATGGTTTAATGGTGTTTCAGGGATTTGATGGATGTGATGTTCAGGGGAAGTGTGTACGCCGCCTGTTTGTTTACTTGACCCCTACTTTTTTTTTTAATTTAATATATTCCTTTTTACATGTAATTGTTTTATCGTCATTTTTTTTCTCTCTTTATGTTTTTTTTTTTCTTTAATAATTATCACTTATATTTTTGTTTAGGAAATATGTTAAAATCTTAATTCCAATATTATGATTAATAACATTATAGTAGGTAATTAGTAAAATATGCATACTGTTAGCATGTAAACATGGACGGATCCACATGTATGTCGGGTGTGGCACGGTCTACACCTGATTTTTGGTCACGATGTGCAAAATGATTTCCAAAATGCCGTTTTTTGTGGTATGTGCAATCCCCAATTTTTTTTTTTCTACTTTCTTTCTTACGAAGTAACTTTAGTTAGCCCAACATTTATTTTGTGTAACACCCTCTTAAAAATAATAGGTCCTTCCTTGCATGTAAACTAAAATAATTAATGATATGGCTAAATAATCCATACTTTTAGATGGGACTCGGATATTTATATATTGATATGTTATTTAATCATATATGACATAATTAAACACACGTTTCTAAAAGGCTTGCCATGGCTGTGCTAAGGTGCTGCAATGACATGAGGTGTTACCTCCACGCTATGCAATACCCCAATGTCTCGGCTTAAGGAATGGCGTCTGATGAGGTGTGAAAATGCTCGATTCGTGAATGGCGTTTTTGAATTAAATCCGATTAAAAAGATGTTTTTTTAAGAAATTAATAAGCTTACATGCATTGATAACTTTATTGAATTTAACCCCGTTTAAAAAGGTTTTATCTTTTTTGACGGTTTAAAAGATGGTTAGAAAATGCTATGATTTCGCTATATATTTCCTAACTTGTGAGGCTTTCTTATGCCATTACGCTAATCCTCACGTTGTTTAGAACCTCGGTTTATAAGCAGTTGGTACGAACTTCATATTTTCTCCGTTGTATATCAACTCATTTGCTAATTTTACCTAACCCATTGTGTAAACGTTTATATTTTAACATATTAAAGTTACTTTTTTCATTACAAATAAAAATAATAATAATAATAATAATAATAATAATAATAATAATAATAATAATAATAATAATAATAATAATAATAATAATAATAATAATAATAATAATAATAATAAAATATAATAAAATAGAGTACTTTTAAATGAAATGTGACCCGGTCAACGCGTGTGTTGCAAACCAGACGGGTTTGGTTTTTTCCAAAGGTGTATTTTGTTAAAATCGGGTTGATCCATTACACATTCAGATTATCTTTTTCAACTTTAACAACACTCACATTTTACCAAACACTTTTGTAACATTAACAAAAGCATCATCAGTAAAACTTCAATGGATTCATCATCTCATGAAACCCAACCTCTTGCCCTAAATGTCATTCATCCAAAAGATGCACAACAACTGCCAAAGGCGGTTCAAATGATTCATTCACTAAATGACATCAAGATTAAACCTAATAACTTTGTTGCCAACCTCAACCCAACCAAAAACAAAGAATTCTTTAAAGATGTACTCACTTTTGTTGAAAAGTGTTGTCTTCGAAAGACATTTACCCTAAAACCTTCTTTCCAGTATGAGAGTTACCTAAAGGAATTCTGGTACACTGCCACTGTCACCGAATTAAACACAATCAAATTCACAGTTGAAAATGGTAGTACTAGTCTTGAATTTGACGTGTCTTCCTTTAGAGAGGCTATAGGAGCAATTTACTTAAAAAGCCGTCAACAGTATGAAGCAAATCCTGATGGTAAGGTTACTAAACTTTTCTTTGTCCATATTGGCTACTCTGATAAGTTAACCGGAACCCTTAGAAAGAGAGGACTTGCCCCAAATTGGTAACTGTTAATGACCCTAATAATTCAGTGTATTGGAGGTAACACTGGTGGGTATGATCAAAATTAATTCAATACATGAGATTGTTATGTATGGTCTGGCTAATGGGGTGTCAATTGACTTTGGGAGAATCATATATGAAGATTTGGTAAAAAAGCTGAAGAAGAAGATTAGGGGTGATGTTATGAACTATACCAGGTTCATATCCTTGGTCATGGAATTCCAAATGGTCCCTTCATACCGTACAAGTAATTCTAAAATCATAGAAACACCCACGTTCAGCGATGACTACTTTTCAATTTCCCAACAAGAAACTGTAGGAGCTCCTTTGACCCCACATATGCTGTCTGTTTGTGCTTCAAAAATTTCCACTGACGATATCGGTACACCCGCAAGCTCAGAATCTGAAGATGTACAAAAGGAAGTTTCAATAGTGCCTGTAGTTAAGAAGGGTCGTCGAAAGAGCAGAGTTAAAAAACGTTACATTTCCAGTCAGCATGAAATAAAACAAGGCACCGTATCTTTTAAAGGGAGAAAGCAACAAAAATCAATTCAAAATATTATGGACAAGGCCCATGTTAGCCTCCCCAATTCTCATTCAGAATTTGAATTATTTTCTCAGCTCAAAATTATTAGTAGTGTTTGTCCATTATCATCATCCCAACATATTAGTTTAGAATCTGAACTTTGTTCTCAAGCTATACTCATTAGTAGTGTTTTTCCAGTTTCATCATCCCGGTATAGTACTTCAGAATCTGAACTTTGTTCTCAGGCCAAAGTCATTAGTAGTTTTTGTCCTGTTTCATCATCCCAGCATACTATTTCAGAATCTGTTATTATGCAATCCGAATCTGAAGCTATTGATAAAGCTGTAGCTATAGTTGCAACTGAACATAATATCAGTATATGTGCTCCTAATTATTTGATAACTTTTCATCAGGAACCTAAATTGGATTTTAAGGTACAGCCTATTAGTCAAATGTATGCATTATCATCATCCCAGCATATTACAACAGCATCTCAAGATCAGAACGCTGACTCTGAAGCAGTTGATAAAGTTGTTCCTATATTTGCATCTGAAGCTAATATTAACAAATGTGCTTCCATTGATTCACTGCTTCTACATCAAGACGATGTGCACGGATTTGATTATGTTTCATTTTGTGACGGTTCTTTGGAAATGTCTGATGAAAGCATGTCTGATTTTGATGAGATGGACTCCAAAGCATTATTGTCTTTACTTCCAAGTACAGCTGATCATAAAAGTATTGGTAAATTTGTTAATGAAGATGAACCTGTGATGGTTTTAGGCGATTATGACATTGATGAAAGTTACCAGCCTCCAGCACATGGAGGTAACCATGATGATGATAGTTATAAGTCTCCAGCACATGGAGGTAAGCATGTTGATGAAATTTACAAGTCTCCAGCACATGGAGGTAACCATGATGATGAAAGTTGCAAGTCTCCAACACATGGAGGTAATCTTGATGATGAAAGTTACAAGTCTCTAGCACATGGAGGTAAGCATGATGATGAAAGTAAGCATTCTCCGGCACATGGAGTTAACCATGATGAGGATCATGTTTCTGTAGCATCTCCTGAATTGTCTTGTGATCATCCCCCATCACCAAAGTCTCAGCGTATAAGTGATCTATCCAATCAAGTTCTCAATCTTGAATCTAAGATTGAAATGCTGAAGAAGAAAAGGAGTTTGCTGATCAAGTATTAGTTGTGTTAAAATCTCGACTATCTTATCCATCTGTTTCCGATATTTCTTCAAAGCTTTTGGAGTCTCTTAAACCTAAACTTGGCAAATTAGTTACACGTGAAGATTTCAACGGTAAGTTTTCAACCGACCTCAATAATTTATCAGGCCAACAAAAAGAAATCAGTTGCAAAGTTGCGGAACTAACTCAAGCAGTTAGTAAGATAAAGTTTGAGCTGCCAAAGGATATGATAAATGTTCCTGCTATCATTAACGGCCTAAGCATCATCATATCAGAACTTAAAAAGAAGGTTGATTCTATTGAGTCCAAGCATTTGGAGGTTCCAGCATCTCTTTTGGGGCTCCCATTAAAAGTTGGTAACTTTATTGACGAGGTTTCTAAATAAAAATCCTTGGAGTCTATACCTTTATCTCTTGAGAAAGTGGAAAATGCTATCTACGCTCTTAATCCTAGCCTCAAATCATCAACCTCTATGCCTGGCGCTTCTACTGATGTTGTTATGGAGAACATGAAAAATGAATCTGGTAAACAGCTTAAAGTCTCTGATTTTTTTTTGTTAAAGTTAACCTCAAGCAACAAGATACTACAAGGCTGAAGGTAGCTCAGTCTAAGCAAGATATGATGTCTCCGTCAAATGCTGATACTCATGATAAAAACAAGGTAGGGAAATCAACGGAAACTGACAAAGTTAAAGAGGCATTGATTGAATCTCATGAGAAAGTAAGTGAAGTTCAGGTAAATGATATCTTTGTTTGCAAAGAGCCATTGATGGAAAATGAGGTGGTAGAAATTGAAGTTCAACAAGGTGATGCCACTGTTGGGAAAAAATCAATGAATGAATCTAATGAGAAAGTAACTGTAGTTCAAGAAAATGATGGCATTGTTGGCATAGGTGCATTGATTGAAGATCATCTGGCAGAAACTGAAGTTCAACAAGGTGATGGCATTGTGGGTAAAAAGCCAATGAATGAATTTAATGAGAAAGTAAATGTAGTTGAAGAAAATGATGGCATTGTTGGCAAAGATGCATTGATTGAAGATAATTTGGAAGAAACTGAAGTTCAACCAAATGATGGCAATGTTGGTAAAAAGTCAATGAATGACTCTCAGCTGAAAAAAACTTTGGTTTAAGAACCTGATGGCACTGTTAATGAAGGCTCACTGATGATTGAGACCTCCCTTGTTAAGGAAATCAAGTTTAAAAATTTAAAGGGTCAAGATGTTCACATCATTGGTGAATCCCTTAACGAACAGCAGCGTCAGCTTGAGAGAATGTATCAAGAAAACTTGAAACATGAAAAGTTAAGGAAGAAGGCTGACATGATCAAGAGCCTTGAACCACATCTTATTGACTTCTTCAGGAAGAAGAAATCATTATATGACAAGTACTGTCATATTGTTCTGAATAGGAGAGCTCCTGGCAAAATCACCAATGTCGACATTCTTTCAAGGAATAAAGGTCCAGCTACATTGAAAATCTACAGAGATGATGGAGATGAAGAAGTCATTGAAGAGTTCAAGGTGAAAGATCTTCATTGGGAAGAATGGAAAGAGTTTTTAGATTGCTGTGGGAAAAGGAAAGCCGTTCGCTGGGAAGAGATTTTTGTTTCAATGAGGAAACGTGTGGATGAAGTGATAGAAATGAAAGCCAAACTAAATATTCAAGATGGACTTCCTTTGCAGGATCAAGATCCTATTCATGAACTGAATAGAATTGCTAGAAAGAGGAAGAGAGTAGGTGATGATATGGAAGAATATTTCAGGTCAACAAAACGCTTCAAAGATCAGGTTGCATATGAAGATCATCCACCTGGAACTATGCTGAATGAGCCCACAGTTGGTATGATTATTTTCAACAATCCAGATAGAAAAGACTTCATCAGCATCCAAGAACTTGGCAATTTGAGCAATGTTATGTTGTATTTAGTACAAACAATATTCGTAAGATTGCACAAAGGCCCTGGTACAACTGACGTAGCTAAAACGTTTAGTGAATTTGTTGTCCAAGAAGCTGAAAAGAGGAACAAGGAGAGCCCTCACAAACGTTGCAGAATCATACCACTCCTAAATCAAGTTAGTTGATCAGATGATAA
Source organism: Artemisia argyi (assembly GCA_030686995.1). Lineage (NCBI taxonomy): Eukaryota > Viridiplantae > Streptophyta > Magnoliopsida > Asterales > Asteraceae > Artemisia > Artemisia argyi. Next base: position 138,826,447 of record CM060677.1, read on the forward strand.
TGCGTTGTTTTGAATGTAATGATATAATCTAATATTAGCTTTTGTTAAATATGTGGTCATGTATTTCTTATCCTCTTATTTCTGGCAATTATTAGTATCTTTATTATTTATTATATGTTAAATTTGCAAATTGTGAATCAAGGCCAGATATGGGCCTGTGAGGTTGGGAAATGCACATAGTCCATAAATGGAATTAAAACTTTATACAATATGATGGTATGCTATGGGCCCATTCTAAAGGCCTGGTCTAATTAAACTTATGCAAATGTCACTATGTAAGATGATGTATCGTATTAAAGTTTATTTATATTTCAAACAGTTTTATATGTTTATTAAAATAATCAATATGAATTATGTAATACTCCGTAAAATCCCTGGTCATTAATTAATGCTAATTTTCAAAACTATTCAAATCTAAGCCATTTTTGCGGGCTAATTTGAAAATTTTCATATGAGACACCGTTTGTTTGACACCCGATTACTTTGATCACCGTTTGTTTGACACCCGATTACTTTGGTCATCGTTTGTTTGACACCCGATTACTTTGGTCACCGTTTGTTTGTCACCTGGTATCACTTGATTGTCACTCTTGGATGTCACCCAATGAGGTTAACACCGGTAACTCCCACTTGCGACCCGACACTTTGTTAAGACACCGATATATTATTATTATACATATATATAACGATGTATATATTAATGATTACGAATTATTATCACACTACGTATATATATAAGTATATATACCTAGGAACGACACCGTTTATATTTATGAGGACTACACGAATCGACCCGACACTGATACCGATACCGAAATTAAAGTTACGAGAACACTAGTCACCGACACACCATTTCGTTTTCGTGATGGGCCATATATCACTTAAGCCCAAGATTTTCTTTTTCTTTCTTTTGTTCGCTGCTGGGCCGAAACACAAACCACTAGCCCAAACTCATTTTGATTTTTGTTTTCTTTTGGGCCGAGACTTTCACAAGCCCAAGGGCTGTGTTTCTTTTGATTTTGCCATTCACCCAACGAGCACAGTTTGTGCTTCTCATATACGTGCCTCGCCAAATACTTACTACTCGACATTACCAAAGTCACGCAACCTAGATGATACACGAATGTGTTGACCCATGCTCGAACCCATAACAAAACTCCATCAAACTACAACAAACCTTTTTGTATTTTCTTTTTCTTCCTTTGGTTCCCCCTAAACTCGACACAAAACACCCTCATGTCTCACAATTGCGTTTGAGATTAACCAAAGTAAGACATCAAGCCACCCTACATGTGACCTAGTGCACTGGTTAGACCCTTGGTTCAAGCCATTACACCCTAAGTTTCTTTAACCTTTGGATAAAGTGTTTCTTTGACCCATAACACTAAAACACCTTTCAACTAAACAAATCATACAAGTACCATCACATGTTTCCCCTAAACCACCCTAACCTAGTACTAAACAAATCCACAAAGTCATCATAGCCCCAAGAACTACAAAACTCGACTTGACATATCACAAAACTAGAGACAAACTTGTCTTGTTTCGAATGACACTACAGGGACCAAATCACATGCTAAACCTTGCTAACCACCTCATTCCTTCTATATATGGTCACATTTAATGCACATTTTTCACACACTTACAAGTTTCACAAGATCTCATATCACCAAACACTCCTTTCTTTCTTTCTACTTGTTGTCGAGACCAAGGAAGGCACACACGAAGATTTTGGGTTAAGAACTATTTGGGTAGGATATATTTTGGAACGTGGGTCGCGAGGAAGAGGGTATAACGTTTGTTGGTTCTTATTGTCGCGTATCACTTGGACTCTCCACCACCTTTGGTGTTGTAAGTCATTATCTCCCTATTTCATTTCCTACTCTACTACTTTCATGCATATCACATTTATTCTTTCACACGACACACGTTATTATCAAAATATATACATTCGTTATACTTGTAACAATATATATGTACATGCCTCGACACCCCTAGGAATGGGCTCACCATTTCGTTTTTACATGTACAACATACATATATTTTTCGACACTCTAATTTTTTGACTCACACTTAACCAAACTAACGTCACATGCAAGCCGTACACGATCTTATACTATGAAAACTAGACCAAAACCAAATCCTATTCGAGCACTATTTTTAAACAAATTAAACACCATTTGGGCCTGGAATGGGTTAACGAGCCCATTTGGTTTTTCAAAGGGATTTTCGGTTGAAAATTTGAGAAATAGCGAGTTGTGTAAAAACTGATTTTTAAGGATTTTTATAAGTTATAATTACAACTTTAATTGTACCAAAAAGTTTGTTTTTCAAAAACATAACTAAGGACCATTTTTGCAAAGTCTCACGTTAAGGGACTAAAACTGTCAAAACCACCAAACTTTCGGACTAAATTATAAACAGTGGATTTTAAATATAATTGAAGGGTAGAAACTGTAATTTTCAAAAGATCGAGGTGTAAAGTGTAAAAAGTACTAAAAAGTAATTATTTTGACCAAGGGGTAAAAAGTGTAACTTTTCTTAAAGTCAAGGGTCAAGTTTGACAAAGCTACTTTATTAATTAAATATTTTATATAATTAAATTTTACATATATAAATGTATATATAGATATATACTTTGTAGTTTTAAAATAAATATGTATTTTTACTAAAAATATTTAATTATTGGACTTAATGTTAAGTTTTAAACTTATTGGACTTAATGTTAAGTTTTCTCCTGATGTTGTTAAGGCTGCATCTATTTGGAATTTTCCGGTTTCTAAAGTTGCTTATTATAGCATTTTAGATGATGAGATTAATACTAAGGATATTTCATTATGAGGATTATTACAATGATGTGTATTTGGATTTATTGGTCTCATGAGAGTACTGGATTTTGGGATTGTAACACTATTTTTGAATGTGATGATGATGATGATTTCAGTGTGGCTGATTTTGATCAGGCTGGTTATTTTGGATATGATTATGTTTATGTACTGGATTGGGGTTATGGTGACTTTATCAGGTTGTTGTGGATCTATTTGGTGTGGTTTGGTTCTGATCTGGGGTATTATTTGCTATTATCAGCTGATGATTTTATGATATTTGGCTTTAACCTTATGAATTTTCTGTTTATTTGGAAGTTGTACTCTTTTTATCCTTTACTTCAGGTTTTTCCCTCTTTGGGTTTTCTTGGATAAAGGTTTTTAAGGAGGCAATTCCATCATGGTGAAGTGTTGAAGATCTGTTTGTGACTGGATGATGTTGGATTCAGCTTTGAAGATATTACTTCTGGTGTTATGTTGATTATGTCATGTTAGTTGGTCTATTTTGTATTTGTTAGTGATCCAAGTATTTGTTGTTAGTTATTGTTCTTTGCTTCCTACAGGAATGTGTCCTCTATGTAGTTTTGAGTATGGTGATGTTTCACAGTGATGCTGATTGATTTCAGTATCCAAGTTGATGTATTCAGTGTACTCTTGGCTATATAGTTTGGACTGTTTTCTCTTGTAGGATGCATTGTTGGTACTATCTTGTATTGAGCTTGGAAATTTGTCCAATGCCATTTAGTTTGTTGTCTTTTTGTACTATTGCCTTTTATGGCTTTCTTTCTTAATGAATTTACATTTAAGAAAAAAAAAATATTTAATTATAAATATTTTTATTAACGTTATTATTATCGCAAATAAATTAACATTTATTGATCACCGTTTCGAATCAACGTTACAAATAACAACGTAAAGTTATTTTGGAATATTTTTAAGACACCCGAATGCAGATCACCGTACTCGAGACATACCGCATGTCATTTACGAATCGAATCTAAGACAACTATATATATATATATATATATATATATATATATATATATATATATATATATATATATATATATATATATATATATATATATATATATATATATATATAGGTCGCAAGTCGGAGGAATTTCATTGCTAGTCATAGCAGTACACCATCACTTTTGAGCACCGTTGTGATTTACGCACCTGTCAGGTGAGTTCATGGTCCCACATTTTAAATTATTTCTAAACCCCGTGGGGAGATACATGCTATAAATTGAACACAAGTATTTTTCTGTATGTTATTACTATTTGATATTGCCTAAGTTGACACCCGTACTACAAATCCCTCATATCACGAACGTTAATCACTTGCGAGTGAGCGCGAATATAGCTAGTAGATCTATTGGAACGGCAGCCCATCTTTGTTAAAGTGATTATTTGGCAGGAGGTGTGCTATATTCGAGGTACCATGGAAACCGAGTACATTTCCATCACCGAGGGCCCCTTTATTATCTACACCCCTCGTGGTGTAGGTGATTATTTTGTTTATGATATGTCGAATCGATGTTAAGGCTTGCGTTTCGTGAGGCTTAGGAGCAATATTTCACCAGTTTAGTCAAGACCTATCTATCTTGGCTTGTTTATTTCAAATGCTTGACTTGTGTTCACCCTATGACTATTTAAACTACTATGGATTCACTCAACCATTGTGTTGACTTTTTAAGCATGTTTATCTCAGGAAATTAGCAGGCATGGTGGCACGGAGCTGGCAAAAGGGCACACAGGACCTCCCTTTTTATTTCAATAACTATATCATTCTTTTCAAACTCATCACTTCTTTTGCGAAACAATTAACATTTGGAAAATGTTTGTAACTCTGACTACTTTGAGTTTTCATGGAATGATATTGACTATCTTTTGAATTGTTTTCTATGAGTATGACTGTGTACTAAACTGTAATGACCCCGATTAGACTTCCGCTGCTCATCAAATTTTCGGGGTGTTACAGATTGGCATCAGAGCCATGGTTATAGAGAACCAAATGATTTTTCAAAACATTGGACTATAACCTTACCGGATTTCTAAACGAACTATTTATTACCAAAGTGCCCTCCGTGCCAGCGCTTGCCAACATCATGTTTTAAGGTTTGATTTTTTTAGCACCCATTGCATTTAGTTCACTATGGCACTATGATCACTGTAGATGTAGCATTATGTAGACTAAATGACTTATATTAGTATTTTGGGATATTATAGTACCATGTCGCCCCCGGTTATTATTTTGTCCGACAGCGACAACGTCATGCCGGCATCATCCACTTATCCTACCATTGACCTATCTGACTATGACACCCGAGACACCCATGATTCTGACCATGACACCCTACCTGTATCACCTGTCATTCCATCTCCTGTTCCATCTAGAGACTCATCTGCTGATACTGAGCCCTTCGAAGAGGGTGAGGTTGCTTCTACACCCATTGATTCTTTTGCTATACAGCCTCTTTTTCGTCCTGTCTGTGGACCTATGACACAGGAGCAGTACCTATATGATCAGTACCTTACGTCTCAGCAGTTTCTTGCGGCTGATGACCGTCCTACACCACCTGCTAGTCACCACACCGGTTCAGATGCTGCTGACGAGTCTTTTGACTCTGATACTTCTGATACTGCTGCTTCTATCCCACCACCATCCCCGCCTGCACCGATTCGTCGATGCAAGCGAGTGAGGATTCTTGAGCCCTTTGAGCCTGAGCCTTTCGGAGAGTTGTTTCGATATCATGATGGAGACTTTACCCGCAAATGCACGGCTCGGAAACGAGTATGTATTTTGCCTGCTTCTACTGTTACACCACCTGTACCTACATCTGTACCATCACCCACATCTGTACTCCCACCTGTGTCTATGCCTGAGCTGACACCTGTGGCATCACCAGCACCTTCACCATCTCCGTCACCGTCTGAGCCACATCCTTGCATGCTACCTACTTACACCACACCCCACTCTTCTGAGGTTTTGCCACCCATGCCACCACCTATGGTTTTCTACTCACAGATTACTACTGTACCGACACCATCACCTGCTTCGTCACCTATTCCATCACCATCACCTGTTCCTACTGAGACCCCTACCTCACCCGGCATTCATAGGTTGGTTGATGCCCGCCGATGGTCGTTCTTGTTGGAGTGCATCCGTAGATGGAGGTTTATTGAGGGATCACCTAGGGTTGCTGAGCTTGGAGAGGGCTCTTCAGCGGTGTTACCGGTTACTGGGGAGCCGATACATCATACTATCCCTCTATTGGCTGCTAGGTTGGTTAGACATGAGGATCGTCTTGATGAGCTGTTGAGCCTTATTGAGGATATATCCTTGGAGAGGATTGAGATTATGCAGGAGGAGGTCGAGAACCTTGTAGTGCATAGGACAGCCGTAGAGACTGTATTTGAGATGATGGGGACCGAGATCGAGGAGGCACAGGATACTATCACTGAGTTCGGTCATCGACTAGATGTTCAGAGGCATGAGATGGAGGATTTGAGAGAGATAGCGATCATCACATAGCAGATGCTGGAGCATCAGACTCAGGAGTTGGCCGCATCTAGTGCTACCATCCACACTCTGTCAGCCACGATTGAGGAGATTCAGGCCCGCGAGAGATCCAGGGATTTAGAGATGTTGGAGATGATCAGGATCATCAGAGAGCTAGAGGGGAGATTAGGAGGCGCACCTGGACCTTCATAGATCTATGACGTATCATTACATTCAGAGACATCTTAACTTGCCGCCTGTGGCATTAATAATGTTGTATCTTATTGTTTTCTAACAATGAATTCAAATTATTAAAACTTTATGTTGGTTATGATTGTACTGTATTGATATTGATTTATGATGTTCTAGTTGTCTGATCTTTTATTATGCTCCCATATTGAGATTCATTACAATTTCCATGTGTGTTGTTACATGTCGTGATGATTATTTATGAATGATATGGTTTATGTTGATGTATGTATTCATGGTGTGGTTGTGATATATTTTGTGATGATCTCGACTATTATGAGCTTGGTTATGCTATTTCTCTTGTTATTGATCGATGTTTGGGATTTTTACTTATACACTTGCGATTTTATAGAATCATGGCCCCTAGGAAAACCACGGCTACCGCCGCATCACCTGCTATGACTCAAGCTGCTATAAAAAATTGGTTGCCGACAGCGTTGCTGCAGCTCTGGAGGAGCAAGCTGCTGCAATGGCGCGATCAAGTAGCAACAACCGCCTTGTTAAAGTTTTATTTGATTCCGGAGCCGATCAAAGTTTCGTATCTATTTACCTTGTGCCTCTACTTAATATTACACCGACCAAACTAGACACCACATACGAGATTGAACTAGCTGATGGAAAGCTAGTGAGCACTAACACTATACTCCGAGGTTGCACCCTACGCCTACCAGACACACCGTTCGTCATTGACCTTATGCCTATTAGACTTGGTAGTTTCGACGTCGTTATAGGAATGGATTGGCTATCCAAGAACCGCGCTAAAATCATTTGTGACGAAAAGGTCGTTCACATCCCTCTGAATGATGAAACCCGAATTGTTCGCGGAGAGCAAAGTAAGACATGTCTGAGCGTCATTTCTTGCATCAAAGTTGTGAAGTACATCGAACGAGGATGTCAAGTTTTTTTGGCTCAAGTCACCTAGAAGAAATTGGAAGAGAAGCGACTCGAGGATGTGCCAGTAGTCGGGAATTTTCCAGAAGTATTTCCTGAGGACTTGCCTGGCCTTCCGCCGACTCGTCTAGTGGAATTTCAAATTGACTTGGTGCCAGGAGCAGCACCCGTAGCACGAGCACCCTATAGGCTAGCACCGTCGGAAATGAAGGAGGTATCTGAGTAATTGCAGGAATTGTCAGATAAAGGATTTATTCGCCCAAGTTCATCACCGTGGGGAGCCCCTGTGTTGTTTGTAAAGAAGAAGGATGGAACCTTCAGGATGTGTATCGATTATCGTGAGTTGAACAAACATACGGTGAAGAATTGATATCCGTTGCCAAGGATTGACGATCTGTTTGATCAACTACAAGGATCGAGTGTCTACTCAAAGATTGATTTGAGATCGGGTTATCATCAACTTAGAGTTAGGGAAGAAGGCATCCCTAAGACGGCTTTCAGGACGAGATACGGCCACTACGAATTCCAAGTAATGCCATTCGGTCTAACAAATGAACCCGCTGTATTTATGGACTTAATGAACCAAGTGTGCAAACCCTATTTGGATAAGTTTGTGATTGTATTCAGCGATGATATCCTTATCTATTCAAGTAGTAAGGAAGAGCACGCAGAACACTTAAAGGCCATACTAACACTGCTCAGAGAAGAGAAATTATACGCCAAATTCTCCAAGTGTGATTTTTGGATTGAGAAGGTACAATTTCTTGGGCATGTTATCGACAGTAAGGGTATTCATGTTGATCCCGCCAAGATCGAAGCTGTTAAAAATTGGGCGTCACCTACGAGTGCTACCGAGATACGCTACTTTTTAGGTCTTGCCGGATACTATCGGAGGTTTATTGAAGGTTTTTCAAGGATTGCTAAACCTTTGACTGAGTTAACACAGAAGAAGAAGAAGTTAGATTGGGGAGAAGAGCAAGAATCGGCATTTCAAGTATTGAAGCAGAAGCTTTGTGAAGCACCGATATTAGCATTACCCGAAGGAAGTGAGGATTTCGTGGTATATTGCGATGCATCAATCCAAGGTTTGGGTGCCGTATTGATGCAAAGACTTAAAGTAATCGCTTACGCTTCTAGACAACTTAAACCCCACGAGGAAAACTACACTACTCATGATCTAGAATTAGAAGCGGTAGTATTCGCTCTTAAGATCTGGAGACACTACCTATATGGAACCAAGTGTACGGTTTTCACTGATCACAAAAGTCTTCAGCACATTTTAGATCAAAAGGAGTTGAACATGAGACAACGTTGATGGCTAGAGTTATTAAGTGACTATGATTGCAAAATTCGTTACCACCCAGGGAAGGTAAATGTTGTAGCAGATGCCTTGAGTCGAAAGGAACGACTTAGACCCCTCAGAGTTAGATCATTGGGAATGACAATTAGATCACCACTTTCGTCTCAAATACTTGAAGTTCAAGTTGAGGCCCTCAAAGAAGAGAATAGGCCGCACGAGAAGATTTACGGCATGCCAGAAAGCACGAATGGATTTATCAAGAAACCAGATGGAAGGCTGTGTTTCAAGGACAGAAGTTGGATTCCATTGTATGGAGGACTACGAGATCTCATCATGCATGAGTCTCACAAGTCGAGGCCCTCAAAGAAGAGAATAGACCGCACGAGAAGATTTACGGCATGCCAGAAAGCACGAATGGATTTGTCAAGAAACCAGATGGAAGGCTGTGTTTCAAGGACAGAAGTTGGATTCCATTATATGGAGGAATACGAGATCTCATCATGCATGAGTCTCACAAGTCTAAATATTCCATTCATCCTGGTTCGGATAAGATGTATCATGATCTAAAGAAGTTGTCTTGGTGGCCAAACATGAAAGGTGACATTGCAGAGTATGTCGGTAAGTGTTTGACCTGCTCGAGAGTAAAGGCTGAGCATCAAAAACCATCCGGTCTTTTGATTCAACCAGAGCTACCAATGTGGAAATGGGAAAGGATTACCATGGACTTCATTACAAAATTACCCAAGACATCGAGTGGATTTGACACTATTTGGGTTATTGTCGATCGTCTCACGAAGTCACAGCACTTCTTGCCAATCAAAGAGACTGATGATATGGACATTCTTGCACGTTTATACCTGAAGGAGATAGTTTCCCGGCATGGAGTGCCGATTTCTATTATCTCCGACCGAGACAGCCATTTCACGTCTAACTTTTGGCTATCTTTACAGAAAGCCTTGGGAACAAAGTTAGATATGAGTACCGCTTACCATCCACAGACTGATGGTCAAAGTGAAAGGACTATTCAGACCCTAGAGGACATGTTTAGGGCATGTGTAATCAATTTTGGAAAAGGCTGGGATAAGCACCTACCGTTAGCAGAATTCTCATATAACTACAGTTATCACGCTAGCATTAAGGCCGCACCGTTTGAAGCACTTTATGGAAGAAAGTGTAGATCACCAGTTTGTTGGGCTGAGATTGGAGATGTACAACTCTCAGGTCCCGAGTTGATCCTTGAAACCACTGAGAAAATAGTAAAGATTAAGCAACGATTACAAGCCGCTAGGGATCGGCAAAAGAGCTATGCCGATGTGCGAAGGAAACCAATGGAGTTTCAAGTTGGAGAGAGGGTCTTGCTAAAGGTATCACCTTAGAAAGGGATGATTAGGTTTGGAAAACGTGGAAAGTTAAACCCAAGATACGTTGGACCCTTCGAGATCATTGAAAGGATCGGTCCTATAGCATGCAAACTTGAAATCCCTGAGGAGCTCAACAGAGTACACAACACCTTCCACGTGTTAAATTTGAAAAAGTGTTTATCGGATGAAACCCTTGTGATTCCGTTGAAAGAGATCAAAATCGATGATAAGTTAAATTTTATTGAGGAACCCGTTGAGATTATGGATAGGGAGGTCAAACGACTTAAGCATAGTCGCATTCCCATTGTTAAGGTCAGATGGAACTCTAAGAGAGGACCCGAGTTCACTTGGGAGCGCGAGGATCAAATCCGTGCTAAATACCCACAACTATTCGATAAGACAACCCCGAGCACCGATTCAACCTTGGATTCCGGGACGAATCCAATCCAACAGGTGGGTACTGTAATACTCCGTAAAATCCCTAGTCATTTATTAATGCTAATTTTCGAAACTATTCTAATCTAAGCCATTTTTGCGGGCTAATTTGAAATTTTTCATATGAGACACCGTTTGTTTGACACCCGATTACTTTGATCACCGTTTGTTTGACACCCGATTACTTTGGTCACCGTTTGTTTGTCACCTGGTATCACCTGATTCTCACTCTTGGATATCACCCAATGAGGTTAACACCGGTAACTCCCACTTGCGACCCGACACTTTGTTAAGACACCGATATTATATTATATTATATTATATATATATATATATATATATATATATATATATATATATATATATATATATAATGATGTATATATATTAATGATTACGAATTATTATCACACTATGTATATATATAAGTATATATACCTAGGAACGACACCGTTTATATTTATGAGGACTACACGAATCGACCCGACACCGATACCGATACCGAAATTAAAGTTACGAGAACACTAGTCACCGATACACCATTTCGTTTTCGTGATGGGTCGTATATCACTTAAGCCCAAGATTTTCTTTTCCTTTCTTTTGCTCGCTGCTGAGCCGAAACACAAACCACTAGCCCAAACTCATTTTGATTTTTGTTTTCTTTTGGGCCGAGACTTTCACAAGCCCAAGGGCTGTGTTTCTTTTGATTTTGCCATTCACCCAACGAGCACAGTTTGTGCTTCTCATATACGTGCCTCGCCAAATACTTACTACTCGACATTACCAAAGTCACGCAACCTAGATGATACACGAATGTGTTGACCCATGCTCGAACCCATAAGGAAACTCCATCAAACCACAACAAACCTTTTTGTATTTTCTTTTTCTTCCTTTGGTTCCCCCTAAACTCGACACAAAACACCCCCATGTCTCACACTTGCGTGTGAGATTAACCAAAGTAAGACATCAAGCCACCCTACATGTGACCTAGTGCACTGGTTAGACCCTTGGTTCAAGCCATTACACCCTAAGTTTCTTTAACCTTTGGATAAAGTGTTTCTTTGACCCATAACACAAAAACACCTTTCAACTAAACAAATCATACAAGTACCATCACATGTTTCCCCTAAACCACCCTAACCTAGTACTAAACAAATCCACAAAGTCATCGTAGCCCCAAGAACTACAAAACTCGACTTGACATATCACAAAACTAGAGACAAACTTGTCTTGTATCGAATGACACTACAAGGACCAAATCACATGCTAAACCTTGCTAACCACCTCATTCCTTCTATATATGGTCACATTTAATGCACATTTTTCACACACTTACAAGTTTCACAAGATCTCATATCACCAAACACTCCTTTCTTTCTTTCTACTTGTTGTCGAGACCAAGGAAGGCACACACAAAGGCACACACGAAGATTTTGGGTTAAGAACTACTTGGGTAGGATATATTTTGGAACGTGGGTCGCGAGGAAGAGGGTATAACGTTTGTTGGTTCTTATTGTCGCGTATCACTTGGACTCTCCACCACCTTTGGTGTTGTGAGTCATTGTCTCCCTATTTCATTTCCTACTCTACTACTTTCATGCATATCACGTTTATTCTTTCACATGACACACATTATTATCAAAATATATACATTCGTTATACTTGTAACAATATATATGTACATGCCTCGACACCCCTAGGAATGGGCTCACCATTTCGTTTTTACACGTACAACATACATATATTTTTCGACACTCTAATTTTTCGACTCACATTTAACCAAACTAACGTCACATGCAAGCCGTACACGATCTTATACTACGAAAATTAGACCAAAACCAAATCCTAGTCGAGCACTATTTTTAAACAAATTAAACACCATTTGGGCCTGGAATGGGCTAATGAGCCCATTTGGTTTTTCAAAGGGATTTTCAGTTGAAAATTTGAGAAATAGCGAGTTGTGTAAAAACTGATTTTTAAGGATTTTTATAAGTTATAACTACTACTTTAATTGTACCAAAAAGTTTGTTTTTCAAAAACATAACTAAGGACCATTTTTGCAAAGTCTCACGTTAAGGGACTAAAACTGTCAAAACCACAAAACTTTCGGACTAAATTATAAACAGTGGATTTTAAATATAATTGAAGGGTAGAAACTGTAATTTTCAAAAGATCAAGGTGTAAAGTGTAAAAAGTACTAAAAAGGACTAAAAAGTAAATATTTTGACCAAGGGGTAAAAAGTGTAACTTTTCTTAAAGTCAAGGGTCAAGTTTGACAAAGCTACTTTATTAATTAAATATTTTATATAATTAAATTTTACATATATAAATGTATATATAGATATATACTTTGTAGTTTTAAAATAAATATGTATTTTTACTAAAAATATTTAATTATAAATACTTTTATTAACGTTATTATTATCACAAATAAATTAACATTTATTGATCACCGTTTCGAATCAACGTTACAAATAACTACGTAAAGTTATTTTGGAATATTTTTAAGACACCGATGATATATATATATATATATATATATATATATATATATATATATATATATATATATATATATATATATATAGGTCGCAAGTCGGAGGAATTTCATTGCTAGTCATAGTAGTACACCGTCACTTTTGAGCACCGTTGTGAGTTACGCAATATATATAGGTCGCAAGTCGGAGGAATTTCATTGCTAGTCATAGTAGTACACCGTCACTTTTGAGCACCGTTGTGAGTTACGCACCTGTCAGGTGAGTTCATAGTCCCACATTTTAAATTATTTCTAAACCCCGTGGGGAGATACATGCTATAAATCGAACACAAGTATTTTTCTGTATGTTATTACTATCTGATATTGCCTAAGTTGACATCCGTACTACAAGTCCCTCATATCACGAACCTTAATCACTTGCGAGTGAGCGCTAATACAGCTAGTAGATCTATTGGAACGGCAGCCCATCTCTGTCAAAGTGATTATTTGGCAGGAGGTGTGCTATATTCGAGGTACCATAGAAACCGAGTACATTTCCATCAATGAGGGCCCCTTTTTTATCTACACCCCTCGTGGTATAGGTGATTATTATCTTTATGATATGTCGAATCGATGTTAATGCTTGCGTTTCGTGAGGCTTAGGAGCAATATTTCACCAGTTTAGTCAAGACCTGTCTATCTTGGCTTGTTTATTTCAAATGCTTGACTTGTGTTCACCCTATGAATATTTAAACTACTATGGATTCACTCAACCATTGTGTTGACTTTTTAAGCATGTTTATCTCAGGAAATTAGCAGGCATGGTGGCACGGAGCTGGCAAAAGGGCACACAGGACCTCCCTTTTTATTTCAATAACTATATCATTCTTTTCAAACTCATCACTTCTTTTGCGAAACAATTAACATTTGGAAAATGTTTGTAACTCCGACTACTTTGAGTTTTCATGGAATGATATTGACTATCTTTTGAATTGTTTTCTATGAGTATGACTGTGTACTAAACTGTAATGACCCCGATTAGACTTCCGCTGCTTATCAAATTTTCGGGGTGTTACAAATTAATATAAATATGAATAAACATTAAGTTAAATAAAAAAGCAAACATTTTGATTGTTACATTTTCTTGATAGTTTCTGTGTATGAACATTTCTCACGAATATTGTTTTGTGTTTCATACGCCGTGCGTGTTATGTCATCTACTATCTTCAGATCGGTATCTTGCAGGATCCTTAGATAGGTAATCCATTTATCACGAATTGTAGACGTCTCTACTTTTTGTAGTTCCTCAATCATGATATCTCTAGATATCGCTTTTTCAGTTATGTTGATTCCTAGCATAGTTAACTTGGACAACATCTTTTCATCTTCTTGTGCTTCATTAAAGATAACATCTGCTATTTGTTTTTGGAACGTTTCAGATTTCGTTTCATTGTCTATGGCTTTGATTGTAGACATTTTTACTAATGACGACAAATTTGTTTTTTTTTTATTTTATTTATATGGTTACAGATTTTTTGGGTAGTACTGTTTGATTATTGTGAGATCTGATATATATATATAGTACTGTGAAATTGGTTCAAATACAGTTTTCGTTCCTTTTTTTTTGGTTGTGTTATTGAATGTTTCATAATTTACCAAGTCCTGAGTATACATAATCATACCATATTTATTCCGTCTATTTTGATAACCACTTTGATCTATATTGTAAATATAGCCATTAACTTTATGGTTAGTGTAAAACTTTTTATACGTAAACAAAGAAAATAAAAATATACCAACTGGAATTACCCAAACACTACATATTAGATATTATTTAGGAAGTTAAATAAAAATCTACCAATTGCAATTGCACAAACACAAAATATTATATATTATTTAGTAACTTATATGAATATATTTTTTTATAATAATTAAATATAAATGGGCATGTGTATGGTTTTACGTGTATAATTCGGTTTTATTTTGGAAATGAACGTGGGAGGTTTCCTTACTATTGTATCGGTTGTGTCCTGTTTTTACGTGTACATGATCATATTCGGTGGATGTGTAGAAACTGAAATAAACTGCATGACTTTGTCGAAAGTGAAAAAAACTGCATTACTTTGTAGAAACTGAAATGAACTGCATGACTTTATAGAAACTGAAAAAAACTACATGACTTCTCAAAAACTCTTTGAATATGCACGGTTACACATGCGGTTGCATGTTCTCATTTTCTCTCCTCTATAACTTCTGTTATTCTTTTATCATATTTTGGTTCATATACATTTGATATATATTATTTTTTTATAGCTAAGTTATATTCTTGGTTTAAATATACATGATCGATCTATAAGAAAATAAGTCTTTATTCTTAAATATAAAATACAAAAAATACCATAAAATAAAATGTTTAACAAATTGCATCATCCTGTAACAAATTGCTTCATAATAAAATACAAAAACTTTATTCTTAAATCGTAATTCGTTGTTCTTCATAAAGCTTCCAAACAAAATACAACTTTGATTTAATTTCATTTACATTTCTATAATTTTTTTGAGATATCCCATCTTCTTATGCACAATTCCTTCTAATTTGTCAAGTAAAGCTTGGAGGTTTGTCAGGTTTTCACCATCTACTTCATTCAACTTCGAATAATACATTATACATTGTTCATCTATTTTTGAGTTGGGTTGGTTAATCCTATCTCTTTCTTCTATATCTGCAAGCGCCTCCCTCATGAGGGACGTTATTCTCTTCGTTGTGTTTACATCAGCATCAATACTTCGGCTAATTTCATCAATGATATGTTTTTTTTGATCCATTGTAGTTTGCCAAGAAATGTTGAGAAATATGTTAGAGTTTATTTAGAATTTGATATAATTTTGATTCAGTTTTTGGGAGTTATATAATGTGTGTGAAATGGAAGTTGGATGGTTGTATTTATTATTTGTTTGAAGTAATGTATATTTTAAATGACTTAAATGTAACAAATTTCCATATAATGTTTTGACTGTAGTTAAGTAAAATTAAAGGATAAGCATGTTGTGTTTATTTATATTCCCAACATAAAAATTAATTTCTTATCAGGCTTGATAAGCGTGTTGAATTTACACGCTGAAGATGTATATATTAGAACAATCTTATTTCAACATCTGAAGCCATTAAATATGACTATCCATATACGCTGAACATCTAACACAATGGCAAAATTTAATTCAGCATGTAACATATATAGTCCAATATAGTCCAATAGATGATCACACGTGTTTGTCACGTGTTTCTTTAATCTAATATGCACGTGCAACCTATAAACTCAAACATTTCTCATCATGCTGAATGTATTTGGCTGACATATTAGTATCTTTCTAATCTTATTTCAGATTATAACATAAACACGTAAATCACACGTGCTTGGTTTGTGTTTATATTATCTACTCAGCACGTATAATCTACAAACTGAAACCATGAAATATCAATATACGCTGAATATATTGTACCAGTATATAAATTAACAAAAAAAAAGATAAAAAAAGTGCACAAATTGCTTGATACTGGAAAATCTAAACCATTAATTCCGTTAATAATTTGTTGATTGATAGTAAAATACAATTCTGATAAAAAAAGAGAGTAAAATACAATAAATTTCTTCTTCAATCCTAATACTTCAGTTTGCATAAAGCTTCCCAACAAAATACAATATTGTTGAAATGTTGTTCACATTTCTACAATTTGTTTGAGAAATCCCATCTTCATATCAATAATTGCCCTTATTTTGCTAATTATATCTTCGAGTTTTTTGCTCATCATTTCAATGTCTTTTTCATTCAGCATCAGATTGTATATAAAACCTTGGTCATGTAGTTTTGACTTGGGTAGTTTGCTTATTTCGTCCATATTATCTTTTCTTGCATCTCCATCAGCAAGCATCGTCCTCATGAAGGATGTTATACGGTCTATTGTCTTCACATCAGCATCAATATTTAGGAATATCTGATCAATGATATGTTGTTTTGGATCCATTGAGGTTTTGTTAAGAATGACGTAGTTATGTTAGAGTTTGTTTATAAGTTTATGTAATTTTGATTCAGTGTGTGAGAGTTATATAATGTGTGTAAAATCAAAGTTGGATGGTTGTGGTAGTTATGTGTTTAAAGTTATGTATAGGTTAAATGAATTTACAGTTTCCATGTAAATTTATGACAGACTGTTAATTTAATTTTTGTATAAGCGTGTTTAGTTTTTTTATATTCCCAAATAAAGTCATTTAATTTGTTATCATGCTTGACACACTCATTTAGCATTTTGAATATCACGCTGAACATTTATGGATTACAACTATCTTATTTCAGATTAAACTATAAACTCCAATGGCTAAACTAAAACCAGTATGTGTAATCCACAAACTGAACCCAGCATATTAAACCATGTGTTGGTTCGTTTGATATTTTCTATTCAGCATGTGTAATCTACAAACTGAAACCAGCATCTGAAACCATAAAAAGTTTATTGTTATTGACTACTTTAAGTAAGTGAACAAATTTATATCAGATTACAACATAAACATCAAAATAACATGTGCATACATCATATCATCATATGATGCTGAATGTGAACCATTCTGAACAATAATAATTTAATGTATAACATAACTCAGACAACTTAATATTATATTACTCCCTCCGTCCCATATTAAATGTCGACATTTGATTTTTTAGTCTTTTTTATTCAACTTTGACCTTAAATTTTTTTGTTTGTATTATATAATATTTGATGAAAATTATATCAATGAAAATACGTTTAAAACCCACTTCATCCATATATTTTGCATCAAATATTATATAACACAAACAAAAATATTTAAGGTCAAAGTTGATAAAAGAAGATTTTGAATATTCAAAGTGGACATTTAATATGGGACGGAGGTAGTAATAAAATTCATATTGAGTTACAAACCAAAATAAAATTGCATTCATAATTCTTTACATATTCTTAATATTTTCAATAAACTTAACATTCAGATTCATATTTTCTGATGTGTCATTTTCAATATCCCTAAGTTCATTAAGCACTTGCATTTCTTTAATACGAATTTTGATGAGGAAGTCTTCTGTCTTCTTATACAGATCTGAACCTCCTAATTTCGGAAGAACTTGAATGAGATCCTGTCTTCCTTTTGTTGTTTTTATTATTTGTTCCAGAATCGTGTTTAGAGACTTTGCTTTCTCCAATTGTCGGTCTGTTTCTTGAATTGCTTGAATGCTCATCTTCAGTTTGAAGGCGTTGTTTTCTGCCATTTAGGTGTTGCAAAAGAAACCCCCTTTTTTTGTTGTTTCTTTTATCCTTTTTTATTTATAGATATTGTGTGTGTCGATAATTTGTGTATGTTGATTTATATAGGAAAAAAAAGTTTCGGTTTTATTAGGTCTAGAAGTTTAAAGATTACTCATGCCTTTTTATGGATAATGGCATTATAGGCTTATGTCCGGGCCCAAACCTAATAAAATTAGAAAAATACGTGTTTAACTGTCGATATATGTTAAGATATACGTTTTTTTTTTTTTTTTTTCTTTTTTTTTTTTTTTTTTTTTTTTTTTTTTTTTTTTTTTTGCGGTAGTAGTTATTTTGTGATTTAAATGTATTATTGGCGGTAGTAGTTATTTTCAGTTTATTTGTAAGTATACCTCAACCGCTATATATTATTTTAGACTTCATATATATATATATATATATATATATATATATATATATATATATATATATATATATATATATATATATATATATATATTATATTTGCATCATAAAACATCAACACGCTTTATTTGTATTCAACATGTCATATAAACCGGTTTCACTTGTATTTCCTCGAACGGTGTATCATTCTATCAGTTTTTATGAATTTTCCTATAGTTTCCACTCATCTCGTGTCCGACGCTATGATTTGGTGAGTTCTGAAAATAAAAAATTTGTGCTATTTTCTAATATGTAAGGTTATTTCACTTAATTTATGTTATATCCCATTTTTGTTTAACCTCGGGATGGTTACATGTCTACTGAAGAAACCGTCGAATCGAAAATTATTGATGTTGAGTTGTATAATACGGATTTTCCTGAAGTGAATGACAATGTTCGTAAGTTATTATTATAAGATATTTGTCGGTTTATGTTTTTATTATGTGTGATATTAACGATTGAACTTTTTTAACTATTTTTTCATAGGATTGTCTGCCAAGTGTTGATCCTCTCGCTTATGATAATGCTGATGCTACATTTAATTTTCATGAAGATGATTACGTTTCTGATAATTTTACGCATCTTGAAAATCTTGAAAGACATTTTAGCAGTCCTCCGTTTGTCAACGAAAGTAATCGTGTTGGTGGAAAGCCTAAATCTGTTGGCAATGTTAATGTTTGAATGATGTTTTATAGTTTTCGACAATGAACTTTTTTGTTTATGCATGTGTTATGTAAATGATAAATGTTTTATAATTGAATTTGAATTTGTCAAAAAATATAATATACGTTTTTTTTTAATATGAACGATTTGCTTGGTTTGATAAAATTCTTCTTTGTATTGAAGTGTATGTTAATTAGCATTATATATCAAGTATAAGTGTCAATGTATTTATACTTTGTATGTTAAAATTGTTGTGCTTAATCGATCGTATGCCGTTAAAACCATTACTCTTTTATTCTAAAAAATATTGTTGGAAGATATGTTTTTTGGTTTTGTCAAAAATTAAATTTTCGTCAATTGTTAAAATGCTTAAAATTTATCATGTTTCATTTATATGTGTTGGTTAGTGTTTCAAAGTATGTTTTAAAGGCGGTTATAACAAAGTACTTCACTTTAAACATGTTTGTATTGGTAATTATCCGTGTGTATTGTTATGTAAGGTTTTTAGTTTATACGTGTGTTAGGTAAATGATAAATTATTTGATATAAAAATGCCCCGATACAACGTACGGGTATTATGCTAGTTTCGTTTGCTTGTCTTGTCGGGTGCCACTACAAGTGTGTTTGGCGCAAAGCGTTTAGGAACATTTATGAGTGGTGAGTGTTGAGCGTTATGATTTTTAATCCTCAGTTCACAACAACAAATAACTTTATCTATTCTTTTCAAATGCTTTTTCTTAACGCTTTATGAAGTAACATTTAGGAGCGTTGAACATTTATGAGTTGTTTTACATATTATAGTTACAAATACAGCTACATTAACAAACATTTTAATTAAAAAATATTGTTGCTGCTCACAGCTGCTACTTATAGCTACTACTCACTCCTACAACTTACCACTATTGTTATTTTTACGAAACACATACCACAACGATGTATTTTGAAATTTAATGTTCTTTTTTCTTCTTTTTATCAATTTTATTTTTTTTATTGTGCACGTATGTTTTAGATGTCTAAAATGTCTCTATCTTTTACTATTCACAACACTTTCCTAATTCTATCTAGTTTGTTACGGAGTATAAGAGATTTTAATAATGTGTTTAGTTATACAAAAAATTCTCTTGTTTTCTATCTCTACTTTTGTAAAAGTTTAGAAGGAAAACAAAATACTTAAAAATATAAAAAACGTGTTTAGTTAATGTTTGTATTTTCCATTTTGAAGAAGGGGAGTGAGGGTTGTGGGTTAAAAGGGAAAACAAGGAAAACAACTAAAATTTGTTTTGTACTTTTCCTTGTTAAGTTAGAAAATAGGGATTTTCTGTTTTACAAAATATTTTGTTGAAAAATGCTTATTTGAACGCGATCTTTGATTTCATTGTTTTATACAAAACATTTTATGAAAAACAAAGGTATTTTCCCCCAACTAAACGCATCATAAGGGTTGCTAAGAAAAGGTAAAAAGAATGAAATAATGATTTTTGATTTCATATTCGTTACGTTTTCTTATATATAAAGATAATGATTATTTTTAAGTAAACATTAATATTACTCGTACTATTATTGCTACAAACGCGTAATGACTAATGACCTATGATTGTGATGAAATTAGAAAGGTGGATGCACTAAAATGAAAGTCAATCCATGAAGTCAACTCTAGCTGGAGAGATGAAAGCTTCTTGTTCTTCTGGATGGAAGACCCATTAAACATTTTTATTGCAATTATAGTGTTATATATGCGCACTCGCATTTTTGTATGTATTAACATAGATTAGAGGAAATTACAAAACGTTGTTAAACTGCTTTTGTTAAATTGCAACTTTGCAAGCGTGATTTCTGCGACTTTGTAATTGTGAGATATTCAATTAGATGTGTAATTGTCCCTCGCATGAGAACATATAGAATTTTGAAAATGCGGTCAGAGTTCCTACAAATGACCGTAGTTGCACAGTAAATTCCAAATTGCAATGGTTGCGTGTCTGCAATTTGACTAAAAATGGTTTTTGCTGTTTTGGCTATAAATTATCTGGTTTTTTCGTCACCATTTTAAATACGTAAAGTAATGATCTTTCAAAACTGTTACAGATATTTTTAGAAAATGAACACACCAGACAGGTATGTATTTTTCAAATTTGACCTAAACAATCTTAGTATAAACACAATACATATGATTGAAGTAAAAGTATGGGTTTGGTGGGGTTGTGCAAATAGAATGATGACTGATGAGAAGATGGCTGGGGTATTTTCCACTTCCAATTGTTGAATCATGTTGTTGCCTGTAATTTTTCAAAGAGAAGATGAGTTTGATATGGGAAATCATACCCCTGTCTTATAGGAGGGGTAGACTTATAGGGTAAACTGAAGAATAAAGAGATTGCTTGAATAAAGGCCTTGTATGTAGGGCTGAGCATCGTAGATCAAAAACTGTTACCGAGAGGATCGACCGAACCGAAGGACCAGCGTCGGTCCAGATTTTTTCCTTATTTCGGAGGTCCGGTTTGTCCGCTCCGGACCGGTCTTACGTAAAACTTGACAATTATATCTTTTTGAACCGGACCGACCGAAGAACTGGACCTGACCACACTAACCCGGACGGGACCGAACATATTCGATCTGATCCTCAGTCTAAGGTTTTGAGCTAGTTCGGTCTCGGTCCGGCCTGATTTTGTTCAGTTCGATTTTGAACCGTTGATCACCCCTACGTGTATGTGTGAGAATGAATGTGATCAAATATGTGTGACATAATTTATCAAAGACGATAATCTAAATGTGACAATAAAAAAAGACTTTAATAACATATTTGCATAAAAGAAAAAGAGAAAACCAATGCGCCAACATGGTAAAAAAAATCAACAAAATTTATGAAAGATTGTGTTGTAAAATGTTATAATGGGATTATGTATATTCACCATTATCTCAATCTGGCCCGTTAAGGTTTACATGTATTTATCTTCCTTATAAATACTTGATACTTGTAACCCATTGAGATTATCTCTTAATATGAATTCTCTTCCTCCTCTCATTCTCTTGTTATTGTCCTTTATATTTTGTAACACGTTATCAGCACGATAAAATATTTTGTATGATAAATAATAAATATTGAATGTTGTTAATGTGGAGTTTTTGTATGGTAAACAATAAAATATTGAATGTTGTCATTCATTTGTTGCAAATGGTTAACATGAATTTAACTTGTAAATGATTACCATGAATTTAATTTGTAATTTGGATATATAAGTTAGACAACTTATATGTGAAGGCAAATATCTATTTTGTCATATCATTCTTTAGTCTTGCATTCTCTATGCTTGTATCGATTAATATGATTATAAACTACATCATTCAATATTACACATTGTAATAGATGTTTTTTTAATTGTCTGTGCAACACTATTACTTCACTGATTGCTTTCCACATATGTTTTTTCAATAAGTTAAATGATATATTAGAAATATTGATTTTGTTCACATGTCCGATTTGAAGTTCTCAAATATCAAATTTTTTTTGTTCCTAATATTTTTGTGGATTTTTTATGTTAACATCTATTTTAACTGTAAAAATTTTTAGGAGTACCTCCTCTTCTTCGTGAGGACCTTAAAGGGAATACTTAACGATGAAAGATTCGTTAAAATATGGTAAGATCTCAAGGATACATTACCACACAAAAGAATAATATTCCCAAAAATCTCGCTATGATCGTATGCACCTCAAGCTGCATTTAAAAAAAGGTATAAGCTAGTTCGGTCTCACATTTTCAGTGTCAGATCTGAATTAAAAAGAAAATATATAACGGTGAAAGATCCGTTAAATGTATGTCAAAATCTAAAAGAAAGATTTGAACATCATAAGCAAGAGATTCTAGCAAATGTGAGCACATTTCTCGCAATATTAAGTAGTACATCTAAATGATGGAAAGAAAAAATGCGATGAAATGGTTAATGCCTCGTATATACTCATATATCGAGAACGATGTTTTGATATAAATGAAATGGGCATGTTTGAACAAACATGATAAACCCGTTTAA
Organism: Artemisia argyi; assembly: GCA_030686995.1. Classification (NCBI taxonomy): domain Eukaryota; kingdom Viridiplantae; phylum Streptophyta; class Magnoliopsida; order Asterales; family Asteraceae; genus Artemisia; species Artemisia argyi. The sequence continues at coordinate 138,849,915 of CM060677.1, forward strand.
CTTCACGATTTGTTTTGTTATTTTTTGATTTTTTTGGTGTTGTTAATACTTTAGGAAAAGTATTAATGAAATTTTTTTGATATGATTAAGATTTTTACAAAAACTTTTTACAAAAGTGGTAAAATTTGTACAAGGAGGATTTTGAAAACCACTAAACCTAAAACGTTTTTTAAACATGCAACAACCTCCCCGGCAGCGGCGTCAAAAATTGATTGAGCCTAAAAAGTCAACTAAAGTCAACCACATATGTGGTCGATATAGTCAAACAACCTAGACCAATGCTTCCGGATAGTACAGAGTTTCCCTGGGTCGTTATGTCCCGACGAGATTGAAATTGTGTTTTGAAACGTTTATGAGAATGAGTGCTACTGAGGACAGTAACCAAAGATGATTTTGATTTGATTTATACTAATCAGATAACAGTTAATAATAAGCACAAGAAACAGATATGAATACACGTAAACAAATTAGAAATCAAAAATGTTTACAGACAGAAGAAAAGGTGAGTTATGGGCTAAAATATACTACAGGGGGTGAAAATGAAAATTTTACAAACTTAAATTTAAAAGAAAATTAAATTAAAATTAAAATTATTTTTTGATTATTTTATTATTTATTATTAATTATTTAAATAAAAACTATTTAATTATTTAATTAAAACTATTTAATTTATACTAAAAAGCCTTATAATACAAAATTAAACTAGAAAATTGCAAATCTAATTTTTAAAATTCTAAAATGACTTAAAACAAATTTAGAAAATAAAAATATATATTTTTGTCTTTTTGTTGATTTAATACTAATTAATTACTAATTATATTAATTAAACTAATTAAACTAATTTAAATTACTAAAAATACTAAAACGACTTAGATAACTATGAAATTTTTTATAAAACTAATTAACCATCACAGGAATCCTAAAAATTATAAAAAGTTTATAAAAATTATTTTTAAACTATTTTAGTAATTATTAACTTAATTATTAATTAAAAAACTATTTAAACTAAATGAATTATGAAAAATAGAAAATGAACAGTGAAAATTATGAAAAATTCCCTTAAATTATTTTATGATATATAAAACCTAGGAAAATTATAAAAAAGTATTGTTGTTAAATAAAAATTAAGAAAACTATTTAATTACTAATATTACCTAATTATTATTAAATCTAATATTAATTATGAAAAATACTAAATGAAAAGAGAAAAATCTGGAAAAATTACTAAAAATACTACAGATGAACAGGAACCTATGAAAAATATACAAATGAAAATTACTTTTTGAAAAAGCTGAACAATAAGCCAAATTGCTTAAATAGAAGCTATCACTTTATTAAATTTTTGTCTTTTTCTAATTTTTATTTTTCAAAACTATTTAACTACTTAAAATAAGCAACTTTAATAAAGGCACTTTTTCTGGAAATCAAAAATAAGCACTATGCAAAGCTAAGTGCTTAACAGATTTGGCTTGTTAGCTTATTAGGACTTTGTGATACTTGAATAAGCTTATAAAAAGCCACTCAGTGCAAACCAAAGATAAAATAAGTTGTAAATAAGTTAAGTGAACTGGAAATAAGCAGAAATAAGCAAGGAAGTACTCTGAATAAGCCAAAAAGCTAAATAAGCAAATCCAAATACCACATAGATCACACAGGCCAAAATGGCCAAGTAGCAGGCTTAGTGGGGCCCACCATGGTGATTGGAAGCCCAAACAAAAAGTAGGTCCAAAAAGTTGAGCTTATTGGCTTTTCAAAAAGCCAAAAAGTAAGCTCTGGGGCCCACTATTGAAGTCAGGGGAGGGCTTGGAAACTTGGCACAAATTCTGAGTACTCAATACAAAGGTGGAATTTGGACAAAATGCAAGGGGCATGCAGCCCTAGTAAATAAGCTAGGAATTATGAAATAAGCTATGACCCTTGAAGGTGGGCTTATTGGCTTTCTAAAAAGCCAAAAAGCATACTATGGGGCCCACTAGTAAGCCAGGAAATGGCCAATGAAAATGGGGCAATTGGACTGAGTCTTGGTGCAGGGTACACCTTTGGCTTGCAGGCCTATTTGAGCACCCAAATAAGCCATTAAGAAAAATCACAAAAATAAGCACTTTGTGGATTCCTAAAGTTGAGGTGGTAGACTACAACATGTAGAAGTTTCAAAGCCTAGCTTTAAATACAAAAATCACAAAAATTCATCCAAGATTTGGGTTTTCTGACTAACATACCATTTTGACTTTTTAAGTTTATAAGCTAAGTTGACTAAGGTGAGAATCTGAGAGCTCTAGATTACTGAGATAGGTGTATTTAGCTAATTTGAGACTAACCTAAGCAATCCTAACAAGTTCCAATCATAAATGAAGGATTATGATAACCTAAACACTAAACAGTTGAGCATAATTGAGGCTAGAAGGTAATTTTGACTTTCTATACTAAAGATGAAAATTTTTATGGCTTGATTAGTTCTAATATCACCTAAGGGGACTGAGGGTGCAGAGGAACAAGTAAATGGCAACTACCATAGGTTAAATTAAGCAGAACCAAACACCCCTTTTACAAACTGTTTTTGAGATTTTCAAAATGAAAGGGTGATTTAAACTATGAAACTGATCTACAAAAATCTAATAGGATATATTAAGCCAAAACAAACACAAAAACATAAGTTTAATCCACAAGAACCTATGATTCTAAAATTAAGCTAAAATGGACAGTTGACTTGAAACTTGAGTACAAATGAGATTCTAATAAGCAACTACCTAATCTTAAACACTAAAATGACTTGAATAAACCTATTAAGTAAAAAGAACTATGACTAAGCAGGGAATAAGCATTTGCACAGTAAATAGTAAAAATGATAGTTAAGGCTTACAACTTGATTCTGAGCACAGGACAACTACCAAAGGACTAATAACCAACCTAACACCTCCCAGAGGTTCTAAAACCATAAGCCATCCATCTTCCACCCTGCTTCAATGCTTCTTCTTTTTTAAACACTGATTTTTTATTTTTATTTATTTTTCTTGTAGTTTTGAGTAATTTAAGTTAAGTTTGTGTAGACACTAACTGAGCTTGCAAAAACTTATTATTAACTTATTTTGGACTTATGAAACAATAAAACAACACTTTTGATAACATGAAAGCAAAAATGAAAATTTAAGTAAAAATGGCAAATTGTGAATTATAACAGCTTGAACTAATTAAATGACTTGAAATAGGTTCTTGTTACACTAAAATTCTTAAGAGTACAATTTGGAAGCTGAATTGAATATTGGGAATGAAATTACATTAACTACAATATCTAAAACTAAACTACAACTAAAATTAACTAACTCTCGACTACTCTTCTTTCTTCTCCCTTTTATAGCTCCCAATTAGGGTTTGTGGGACCCACTGGAGCATTTCCCAGCACCTTTCTCAGCCTTTTGATCACTCCATTTCATCTCAGCCCTCCATTTGCATTTTGGCGGGAAAAGGCTTTTAAGCCAATTGGTCTGATATTACAGGCTAGGGGTTAAAGGGGTGGTGGAGGTGATGGATGAGCAGAGGATGTGATGGGTGAGCAAGTGGAGGTCAAGTGGGGGTGGTGATACTAGGTGGTATTGGCAGAGAAACCAAGGAGGGGGTGAGTGGTATTGGGAGGGAAAGGTCAAAGGTTTTACCTGCCTTTGACCCTGGTATTATTATTGAAAAAGAAAAACGGGCTAGTGTATGTTGGGCCTAGGGAGGGTGTTGATGGATCAGGCAAGGTGATGGGTTGTGTTGGATTGTATTTTTGTTTTGGGCTTGTAATAACATTACAAAGGGTCCGGTTTGGTTTTAGTTAATATCACAAGGACCAATATTGTTATTTTCTGAAAATGAGGGACCCAAGTTGCCAATGTCCCAAAGTTATCCAAGGGTTGTTTCTTGCCAAAGTTAAATAGTACAAGGACTATTTTGATAATTTCCATTTTTGAAACTCCAGGGACTATATTTGCCAATTCTCGAAACTTCAGGGACCAAATGTGCAATTTCTTGAAATCTTTCACCCAGGGACTGAACTTGGCAATTTATGAACTCCAAGGACCAATGTTGACTTTTCCATCTAAAATAATTGCTCAGGGGCCATTTCTGCCAGTTTTGAAAGTACAGGGACCAAACTTGTAAACTTTTGATATTTTTCACCAAAGGACTAATTATGACAACTTGTGATTTCAAAAAAGACCTTTGGTGACTTTTCTTCCAAAATAAATGCTCAGGGACTAATTTTGACAAGTTTTGAAAGTTGAGAGACTAAAACTGCCAATTATGCAAACTTTGTTCGTTTTTCATTTGTTTTCAATCATTTTGCATCTGAAACATATAAAACACAATCCTGGGATATTTTCTGTATTTTGATGCATATTTGAGTGTTTTTGGATGTTTTGGCAGTTCAGATACGACAAAAATGATGAGTATTTACACACTCATCAGCAACCTCAAGTTGCAACATAAAGATCTCCATTCCTTCAAGCGAATGTGATAAAATGATCAACATAAGATGTTCAATCCCTCAAGTAAATGAGAAAAAATGATCAATATGAGATCCTCATTCCCTCATGTGAATGTGATAATGTAACGATAAATGGTTAAAGATCATTTATCATGGTAAATGCTATGGTCGAGGTAGTATGACAATGACAAACCACTAGTAGTGGTGAAAATAAAATGTGAAAGGAGCAAACAAAACTTCTATTTGTGCAAAAAATGCAATGTGATGTATGCAATATACAAGTGTGTCAAAGATATTACACACTATATTCATAGATTTAAGAATCTATGCTAGCACATTTTGCTCCATAAAAGAAATATAAAATTGTCATGAGAAACGAAGTTAAATATTAAGGATGCATTACATTCTTTTGTATCTTCCTCGACATGCATTATATAAAGATTAGTAAAAGCTAATCATAGCCATAATATAAGTTTATGAGCTATATTATAATATTTTTGGAATGACCGGTTACACCATCCCGAGTCATTAATGATGCGAAACTATAGAAGAATAAGATTCTTCAATTATAATGGTATTATCTCTCAAAAGAAGTTGATTATTAATCTATCAACTAGAATAGGGACTCAATTCCTCAATTTTCTGGAAAAAAAACAAATGGATATATGTAGGCATACAAATCCATTGTATGAACCATTTAAAGTTTAAAATCGATGCATCGTCTAAATGGTAATCAAATTGCAACCTCAAGTTTGCATGATTAATAGCTCAAAATGAGCCTAACATTCCAAAGTATGTATTTCATCATGAATATTTGATGAATTCCTTAAAATTTTCAATAACATTGAGAGAAATTTTTTTGTTGTTGTATGGGGCTGTATTATAATATACACAACAAACAAAATTAGCATCATGCCAATATATTATTATAAATCTCCCTTTTATAATTGGTTTTGGATATGTTTGGATTTGTTTTTAGTAGAAATGAGATTAAGAGAAAATTAAGACATAATCTAATTGTCATTAAGAAGAAAAGGTTTAGACAATTAGGATTATAAGTTGAGAAAATCATAGGTTACTCATAAGTTCAAGTAACACAACGTCGAGAATCCATAGGTTCATATCTCGTGACTTTCCACGACTCGACGTTCTCAACTAATACCTTGGTTCAAACAAGTTAAGTGCTTTGCGTTGATGTAAAGCATAGCCCAAGTGGGAAAGGATGCGTTTACGCAAAGTGACCTTTGACTTAGTTTGACCAATAAGGGAGTAAACCCGTTATGTAATTAGAGAAGACGTAAGCACGGGATATGAGCATATGGATGCTTCAACACGATGTCACGTGAAATATACAAGCTCCCTAAGTTTAGAAAAGCCTTGGCTAGAGGCGATAGTTAGAAAACATGAGTTGGCGTTTTCATGTAAATGGGTGTTTTAAAAGTGGGATCTCTCAAGTCTCAAAACTCGTTTTGAGTGTTCTCAATTAAGCACCTAACATATTCATACCTGTATTGAAAGATCCACATTTGTCGGGTAAGGGGAAAGCCGACTTTCAAAATTCGCCCAGAAACATACAGTGTCCTGGCGTGTCACCCGCGCGTTGACACGCGGGTAGTGCGCTAGGAGCAGAAATTGGCTCTGGCGATTTTGAGCTAACGTTTGTTATTTTATGTGTTTCGATGGTTTGTTTGTCATCATTAAAACAAGAAGAGATCTTGATCATGTTTCGATGGTTTACTAATCTCTTTATTGAGCTTATATTTATCCGTTGCATGCTTTTCAATATCTCTTAATATGTGTTCATTAAGTTTGATTAGTTCTTCATTTTCTTTTTGCAATCTATGAATATCTAAATTATTATTAGATGGAGAAGAGTTAGATTATGCCTCAAGGGCTTCAAATGTCTTGAGACAAGTGACTTCCTTACGCGAGAGATTTCCATCCTCATTATCACTCCAAGTTACTCCAACGAGTGCAATTTCTTGATCTTTACAATCATCTTGTTCATCATAACATCTAGGATGCATTGTTGACGTAATGACTTCTTCATCTTTTATACCTTCGTCTTTATCAAGAGAAGCATTTTGATCACTAGCTAGGCTTGTAGTAACTTAATCTTCAAGATCTGGTAAATCGCCCTCTTCCTTGGTGATGACTCTAATATTATCTAGAAATACTTCATATGCATTAAGATCATCAATTATCTTTTCTAAAGACAATTGTCCCAAACTTCTTGTTTCTTCAACCTTCGCTTCTTCAAGTTGCCAATTTTTGGAAGTAGCATGAACAAATTTTTCAATATGATTTTTGCTATAATAGCTTGGATCTAATGAGTTCAAGCTTGTAGTGATAGCATTGAATCTCATTAAACTGCTATCAATAGTTTCATCATTTGAGATAGAGAACTCTTCATATTGTTGAATGAGAGAGTCTATATTGTTGGCCTTGACTTGTGTAGTATCATGATGAACAAGAAGGAGTAAGTCCCAAATCTCCTTTGCGGTCTTACACATGCACACCCCTCTCAAGCTCCCCTTGAGGTAAGGCATCATATATCATCACTTTGGCTCGAACATTCTTGTCGGCCATCTTCTTTTCCTTATAATCAAAATCACCATTTTGGAAAATGTACCATAAGTCATAATCCTTAGACCTAACATAGGTCTCAAATAGGATTTTCCAAAAACGGAATCCTTCATATTCAAACAAGGGTGGTCTTTCCATAGAACGCCCCTCTCTATAGTTCTCTTGAGCCATGGATCTATACTCTACTTTACCAAAAATCTTAGTTAGGATTTTAGATTTTTGGGAAAGAAGTTTTTGACTTAAAACGACTTCTCGGGAAGGCTTTAATGCTCAAAAACTTGAGTATACGGCTCTGATACCAATTGTAGAACCGTAGAAGGGGGGGGGGGGGTGAATACGGTTTCTTCGGCTTTTTGGATGTTTAAAAACTTTAAGCCAAAGAGAACGCCAAGTGGTTGTACAATAATCCAACAACCACTAACACAACCAAAGTATATAAAACAAGTAAAGAACGCAACGTTATATACTGGTTCGGGATGGGGGGTTTATACCATCCGTACGTCCAGTTGCGAATCCGCGACTCCGATACTATTCACTAGTATAATCCTTTCGGTGAACTACAAATCGTTACAATTCACTCCACCGATATTCACCAATATCGATGCTCACAAAGAAGGAGTTACTCACCAACGGTATTCCGCCCGGCGTTAGGGTTGTGGATGCTCTTATATTGGAGTAAGATAACTCGAGTAATTATTTTTGTTGACTATAGATTTTAATTTAATAAATTATGTAATTGAACAAGTTTTTATATCAATATGTAAGGTGTGTTTGCAGAATTAGCTTGAGTTGTAGCTAGAATTGAAGCCGAAGCAATAAGTTATATTATAAGTTACAAGCTAGACTATTATTGTAAAAATTACATACATAAAACATCAAATAAAATCAACATATATTATAATTTTTGCGTCTTTATCTATAATATTTCAAATAATAATGTCACTAATTACAAACTTCACTCATTCTTTAGAGACATGAGCTTGAGGTTAGAGAAACTTATAGCTTATATTGTCTTAAAAAAGAATTAGCTTAGAAAAGCTTTCAAGTGCTCATGTGACAACAAACATAATTTAAATAGTATCGTAACTTTGAAGAAGCTAGTATCCAAACACAGCTGTAGTTTAGAACAGTTAAACTACACCCACATTTCTATACATACTCAAAAGAGGGTCAAGCCACCTAAAACACTCTAGCTGTATTTGTCTTTATATTACCAACTTGTCCCCGATCCAACCACCCCATACACCCATATTATTTTTCCTCCTTATCATCATCGAGTTGGAAAAGAAAACCGATAGTCAATCTTAAAATATCCTAGCGAGACCGAGTATACTTGTTCTAGAAAGTTGTAATCTACAAAGAAATACTTTGATTCTAAAAATAAATATATGTGCCATAGATGTACTGTGAAATACTAACAAAATAATTGGATTGCTGAACACGAATTACTACTTTAACAAGCCTTCTAACCATCATCAAGATGGTCATGCTATGATACCCTCACATGAGGTATGAGATTTATAACTCATTAGATACACATCTTGTGGTGGTCATATTAAAAGTCGAAAACAATATGAATACCTTGATTAGATCGCGTATAGTATTGAAAGACTCGTCTTTTATGAATAATATAACAAGAGAAAAACGCATTAAATAAAGCCATATGTACATAATAGTTGTCGTTATTGGTACTAGTTATAATTCCCACGCATGCGCGGGTTTTTTAAAAATTTTTGAATCATATATTTTTATTTATTAAAAAATAAATAATTTAACATTTGTTTTGTTTGATTTATGATGTTTAATTATAATTTTTTATTATTAAAGATAATTATTTAAAAATTTTAATCATAATATTAATTGCATATATATAGCACAACCTTAACAAGGTCGACTTTGATTTTATTAAAGTAGTCATATATTAATGTGAACACCTAATTCACTTAAACTCTCCTATGACGCGGTTTCTTCCATTTATTTATACACTGCTAACATGTAGAATAGAACCAAAGAAAAAAATGGCAACATGACTAGATGATGACTTAACTCCAATTTGAACACTAGTTATAATATATATATATATATATATATATATATATATATATATATATTATTCTTTCAGAGCACATCTAGTGCAGAAATTAAATTAGCATTGAGTATTAATTGTGTTGTTGACTTTTGATGCAACATTAAACTTGACTCTTTATGACAGTTTCTATAGTAAGGGTACGCTTGATTTAAAATGAGGAATGAGAAATGCAAAGATAAAGGGAATGTAAAAGAATGAAATAAAGATTATCATTATCTTTGATGGTGCTTGGTTTAAGAAAAACACATTAATCTCCAAGGTGGTGGTGGTGGTGGTGGCAGTGGCTAGTGGAGGTGGTGGTGGCTACTGGTGGTGGTGGTGGTAGTGGTCGCTACTGGTGGTGGTTGCTGGTGGTGATGGTGGTGGCTGCTGGTGGTGGTGGTGGTAGTGGTGGCTGATGGTGTTGGTGGTGGTGGTTGTGGCTGATGGTGGTGGTTGCTGCTGCTGGTGGTGGTGGTGGCTGCTGCTGCTGGTAGTGGGTAATCATTATCATACCTCCCAATTTACTTGGTAATGCCTCATTATCAAATACTAAACAATAATTGCATTCCTTAGTCATAACCAGACATGTTTAATCATTATCTTTCTCATTCCCCACCCCCATTACCCCCAACCAAGCACCTCCTAAGTTTACAGTTTTAGACGAGTTTATATGATCAAACAGAGTAATAAATTTTGAACCATAGTATTTTGTCTAAACACATTACTTATTTAAAAAAAGTTTCGTATATAGAGTTCATGATCTTGTTTATGTAGACAATTAGCTTAGCACGAACTTAAAGTTTGAGGATATACAGAATCTGAGGTTTTTTTATGGCATTTATGTTGTAACTTCTAACTGGTTGTAGTTGATAACATGAAAACATGTAACATTATTGGAAAAAAAAATACATAACATTACAATAAATTTGTAATTTCTACACGCTCTTTTTTTCGTACTTTAAGAACCGTGAACCTTTTTAAGATATTCACAACAAAGAGTATGAATAATTGTTTTAAAAATCTTTACACGTAAAAAGTGCAAGAAATTTCAATCTCACACTTAAAATTGTTAGAATTATTCAAGGATAGGTATAAAATTAGTCTTATGAGTTAGTCATGACAATCATCACTCTTATTTTAAAAAGCCTCACACTAAAAAATATTCATAAATATTCACATATAAAAGTGTGAAAATATTTAATACACCTAATTGGTTTACACACATACTAGCGTGAACTTTTTTATTCTTCACACTTTAAAATATGTAAACATGCTCTAATAAGTGTAAATAAGTGTGAGTATGTTACTATTATTATTTTTTAGTAGTGATAAGTTTATCAAACTTGAAATCAATGATCAACAGTTATGGCATCATGCATGTTTTCTTTTTGCCGTAGCTTCTTGGTGGTGTCTTTGTTCTATTTAAAGTTTTGCAGTTAGAAAAGTAAACTCAATTGATGAAGCAAAAATATTAAAATAGCATGGTTGCGTTTTATAAGCCTAAATAAGAAGATCATGCAGACGTTAACATAGTATGGAACCTCTATTATGCTATGGTTATTGTGGGTGGATGGTTGAATGATCATGGTGGATAGATATAGAGGAAATGTAGCTAGATGGTGGTGCATAAAAAGTGTGGGTGGATGGTTGAATGACCATGGTGGATAGATATAGAGGAAATGTAGCTAGATGGTGGTGCATAAAAAGTAATCTCCAACTGGTTTTTATGATGGATGCAGTTGTGATTTGGAAAGTATAAGTCTTGTTGAAGAATATGTTTCATCAGAGATATAGAATATATAACATAGTATGGAACCCCAAGTATTCAGCTACTATACATGGTATCTTTTGTTCACGATAACATGTATTTAACGAGGATACTTTTACTCGTGCTTCGCTGCAGGCGCGGGCAAATGTCGATTCTAGAATTCGTAGATAATTACTGGGACTGTTTATGTAATCTTTCGTAATACAAACAAACCTTAGATTTAACTCAAGGGCTGTTTTCGCCATCGTACGTAACGACAGAAACAACTTTTGCAGTTTTTTGGGTTGTTTTGCAACACAAACAAACGGGAGGAAAATGTATGTAATTTGTTGTTACACAAACAATCTCTAAATTTAAATTAAGGATTGTTCATGTAATCAAAACTTAACAACAAGGAACTCTTCTGCAATTTTTATGAGACTTTTTATATGCAATGCAAGTAAATCGGAGGGAATATTGCTAGTATTTTTCACAAATTTTACGATTCAGAAAATTGTTTATATTAAAATTAAAATAAATTTTGCATTTATGCTTTTATCATAGATGTTCCATTAAAGACAGCTAAATTTTTTATATGTGCTATATATTCAAAATATTCTCAAGTTCTAAGATATTGTAAGAAAGAAAAAACAAATTTTCTTTTGAACTTAAAGAAAAGAAAAAACAATTAGATCAATCAATTTGCATTTGATATCAGTTTTTCTTTGAAAGTGACAAGAAGTAAATAAAGAGGGGCCTTGACTGCAATTAGATAGTATTTCTATTTCAGATAAATAAATACTACCACGCGCTGCGCGTGGATGTGCCACCATCAACCTTAACCACTTTGGCCTTTATTAAGCAAGATGTCAAAACAGCCTAACCTTTTATTCTTATGGGTCAACGGTATAAAAACGTTTCCTTTCCAAGGTAGGGAGTAATAAACTTGATAGATGAAATTTTCGATATGATTTAGGAGGTGTGTTTAAATATCAAATATATGTCTAACACGTGGGTACTAACTAAATAGTAATAGGTCTTAATGTCTTATAATAGGTGTTGAGAACTTTAAGTATTTTTTATTTGTGTTATATAATATTTGATAAAAATTATATCAATGATAATATATTAAAAATCCAATCTATTAATATATTTTACATAAAATATTATATAACATACATTAAAATATTTTAGGTCAAAGTTGAGCAAATTAGATCATAAAAAGTCAAACTAAACACTTTTTATGAGACGAAAATAGTATTACGTAGTATTAACTAAACTTGTATTATAATTTATGCAGAAAGTATATTTAATATACATTAATCATATAAAGCTACTTTAATAATGTGATTTTGAATTAAGTTAACTCAACGTATCTTTTCTCATGCATCTAAATCTATGGGGCGTAAAAACCCGTTAGACGATCCGTAATATAATTATTTTCTAGTGTTTAAATAGCTTATGAAAATGTTTTATTCGTCTCAAAATATATGTCTACTTTTATATTACATAAAGTTTTAAGAAATCTCACTAAGTATAATCTTAACCAATCAAATATTATAGTTGCCCACTAAAATTATTTTTGATTGGTTGAAACTAAAGAGAATATTATTTTAATTATATTACACAAAATAAAATGATGGGCATTTAATTTGAGAGAATAGCTAAGTTGATATGACTAATAATCAAATGAGAAACAAAAATAGAATGAGAAGAATGAGAAATAATCACAACCGCACATTTCAGATGCACCTATAAAATAAGATGCATCTCTCATGAAATTCTCCTTCTTTATTTGAAATATGTGATTACAAACATTTCTCATTCTTCTTATTTTATTTTCTCTTCTTACTAGATCATTTCCAAGCTGATATATCTAAACTCATTTATCGACTAATGATTCTATTTAGTCTAAACTCTTCCAAATAAGCTTATACAGATCCTAGGATAACCTAATTTTTAATCTTAAGCAGGTTAATATATTTACTAAATACGCTAAAAAAGCTCCCGTTTAGTGAAAGAACTAAAGAACAAGTGATAGACGATTGTCGAGTAACACGTTCAACAACATGTTACAAACATCACTAAGCTTATATTCGTAGATTACTTGTTCAATCTTACTCCGACTACTCGCATAGAACTTACAAAACACATTTAATTATTTATAGTCTACCATTGTTGCTAACAAACTTTTACATCAAACTTACAAAAACACATTTAATTATTTATAGTGTACCATTGTTGCTAACAAACTTTTACATCAAACTTGGTATAAGACTATATTTTTTTCACAAAACATACAAAGTTCATTTTAACTTGTTAAATAAATACTTAATTTAATTTTAAAAAACTAGATAGACTTGTTTTGGTATTATACATCTAACTGTATAATAAATTAATTTTATTAAAGAAATAACACATAAATAATTTTGTGTTAAAAAAAGTTGTACAAATGTAATAACTCGTCTCACATATGTATGGTAAGAAATAATTATGCATTTTATAAGGTTGAAGTAGTGTGCAACTAGTATTCTTCCATCATGCTTTTGAGTTGAAACCTGAAAAAGTATCTTAGTAGTTAACTTTCGACTTAGACGACGTTACAAACAGTATCAGAGCCTTAGTCTCTTGGGGTGTGACGAGCCTGATAGCTCATGCATCTCCATCTCCTTGGTAAGTGTCATAAGTTTAAGTGTAGGCTTGACGAGGACGCCATAAGCGTAAGTGTAGGAGTTTGTAACAAGCCGTCCCACATCCGTATAATAAAAAGCATTTGAGTTATTTATAAGTTTTAAACAGCAGTATACTTGAGTAATATATTACCTTCGGATTTCAAGGGTGTTACTATACCTGAAATATACCTAAAAGTGTAATCGAAACGGACAAAAACATTAACATAGAAAAACATATTTTTACACTTAAGTTTAGGGCTGTAAACGAATTGAATATTCTGTAAACCTTTCATGAACAGTTCGGTAGAATGTTCATTTATGCTCTTTTATTTATTAAATGAACGAACATGAACAATATTTTACGTTCGTTTAGTTAAATGAATGAACATGAACAAAAGTCGCGTCCGTTTATTATGTTCGTGAATGTCCGATTATGCGTTTATTAACGTTTGTTTATGTTCGCATATCATATCTTTTAATTATATACTTTTAAAACTGGTTTGTTTAAATAAATCAACACGTATAAATAAATAAATAAATATTATGCATAATTAAATAAAGTTTATGTTTGTTTTTCTGCGTTCATTTATGTTTATTTAGTGAGTTAATGAACGAATATAGACGAACACGAACAACTCATTTTCTTAACAAACGAACATGAACAAAAAAATTTGTTAGTTTAAACATTCGTATCCATTTATTTGTCTAGTTAAAATTAAACGAGCAAATATGAACAAACTTTGTTCGTGTTCGTTAGGTTCATTTACAACACTTAACACTATTTAAGTTGATAAGTTTTGAATTTTTGATAAATGGCCCTTCCAGCAACGCAATTTTTTTTTTTTTTTTTTTTTTTTTAATTTTTTTAATTTTTATTCTTTTAATTTTTTTTAAATTCCCATAACCCAAACTAATTATAATACCCGTGCACGCACGTGTTTTCTTTCAGAAAAAATTTAAATATATAGTATCATCGTTTAAAAACAGAAAATCTTATGTATATTTTAAAAAGTTAGAGCATCAACATGTGCGAAAGTAAGAAAATAGTTAACAAAAATTGTAAATATAACCGTGACATCGACTTTGTATTGTATTCTTGAGCGTGTCTTCTTATAATGTTATTGAGTCAAGGTTCTTTGATCACATGGGTTTACACATAAATAAAATTTATTTTAAAATTTTTGCTTACAATATTGACATATAAGAATTTAACCGTGAAAATTGTGATATAAGTACAATTAATAAGTATGCATGAGTTTTTCATTATGTATTAATATCAATTAAAATTTTGTAAAAATTGTATTGGATGAAGATTTAACTTTGTTGTTTAACTGTCATAGATGTTTATGTTGAGGTTGATGTTGTTGTTTAACTTTAACTATTAATATCATATTGTACAAAATGTGCGAGTTTAGTAGCACATAATGAGCGTTGATGAAGTTAAAATATACTGCGTAAAGTTTTTTAAAAATGTTTTTCCGGATATCCATATATAAACTTTAAATAATAATTACATGAGTCATTATAAGTATAATCGCGTATATTTATTTTCATATCATGGTAACTCGTACTTACCATTTGATATTTTTATTACCGTTAATAATAATTTAACTGTATTTAATAATCAAAACCGTGTACGTATAGATTAAACTTTTAAATAGGATAACATGAGTTCTTATTTATATTTAACGTACAAAGTAAAAAGATATTTTAATAGATGAAAGTTTATAAATAATATTTATTTTAAAAGTATTTAACATATATTTAAACTAATTCGTACATTTATAAAATTTTGTAAGTTTAATAAAAGGAAGTCTCTAACTAATATTAATACTCATGTAATTGTAAACAAAGTTCATATTATAAAGTGTACGGGGTACAAAGTGTACAGGGTTATGTGTTTATTATCTAAAGTTAAAATAAATAAATAAATTATAATTTCACACTTAACTCCATATAATTCAATTTTGACTTTTTATTGGTCAATCATATTCCTCGATTTAGCCTATGTGTCAAAATCAAACTTTGTTATTGGCCCAAATTTTTTTCCACTAAAATTGTTTTGTTTAAAAAACTCTAAAATGATGTAATTCTTTTATTATATAAAGAAGATTTACTACTACTACTTACTTAGTTACTTAAGTCGGCAGGTATACTTACGTAGATCTCAAATTAAAAATATAAAATAAAAAATACTCACATAAAAAAACCTATCACGTTACCTTCACAATACCATACACCAAAAAAAACAAACATTAAAAAATTTTATTGACTATACTTTATAAAATATACTTTGTCATTATTATTCAACCAAAACCAATATCAAATTGTAGAAAAATTTGTCCTCATGGTTTTAAATCTCTCCGCCCTAAAGTCAACTCCTCTTCATTTTCTCTCTCTCCCACCACCACCTCTTTTAACAAGTCTTCATCCCTTCCAGCTTTAGAAAGAAAGAAAAAAAACCATACATACAAAATTTTAACATAAGTTTTATAAAAACTTATATATCTTTTTTATAAAACCATGGGTAACAAGATGACTGTTTGTTTTACAAACCATCATCGGAAAGATTTGGTGCATGATATCAATATATCTGACCCGTTAGATGACCTGGGTCATTCTTTCTGCTATGTTAGACCCGACCCGAATAAGGTTGAAGAAACTACAACGTTTAGATCAATCTCAGGTGCTTCTGTATCTGCTAATACATCAACACCATTATCAACTGATGTTTATTTATATAATAATAATAGTAGTAGTATTGATAAAGCTTCAGCTTTTGAGAGTTCTACTTCTTTTGCTTCAATCCCTCTTCAGGTTTTGCCTAGAGATTTGTTGAACTCGGGTCCTTTGTATTCGGGTCCTATTGAAAATGGGTTTTTTTCAGGGCCACTTTTTTCGGGTCCTATGGAAAAGGGTCATCAAGATTTGCTAAAAAGAAGCTATTCCCATGCGGGGTTTGGATATAAACGTAGGTTGCAAAAAGGGTCGTTGATTCGGGTTATAAAGCGTGTGTTTTCCAGGACTTTTGGCCCGAACCATGTCTCGAGTGTTGCACCGGTTAAAAATATGGGGAATTTGGGTCATTTGGGGGGTTTGAAGGATCATGAGTGGGTTGGGAATGAGAAGGTTAATGAGTTGACTATTAGTAGTGTTGGATTGAGTAGTGAAGGTAGTTTTGTTATAGATGATGATAATGATCAGTGTTTGAGTCAGAGTCAGAATTTGCAATGGGCTCAAGGGAAAGCTGGTGAGGATCGAGTACATGTTGTTGTTTCGGAGGAACATGGTTGGGTTTTTGTTGGGATTTATGATGGATTTAATGGTCCTGATGCACCTGATTTTTTGTTGTCTAATATGTATCAAGCTGTTCATAAGGAGCTTAAAGGATTGTTATGGGATGATCAAGAGAATTTGAATAATTCAAATGGTTCAAATCCGATGAATCACTCTTTAGATGTTGTCGAGACGAATATAGATAAAGCAAGTCTTAAGAAAGCGTTACCTAGATATGTTCATAAGCAGGAGAGTTATCCTTATCCAAGTGCAACCGAGGATCTTGAAATGAGTAAACGAAAAAAGAGGAGTAAGGTTAGGAACCGTGGGGCTGCGAAGAAATGGGAGGAGAATCAAAGGAGGTGGAAGGTTGAATTTGATAGGGAGAGATTGGAACTTGATAAAAGATTACGAGAACATATGAATTCTAACGGGTCGAAATCTGTTAATCATATGGATGTGTTGAAAGCTTTGTCTCGAGGTTTAAAGAAAACCGAGGAGGCTTTTTTGGATATTGCCGATCAAATGTTGGTTGAGAATCCTGAACTGGCTTTGATGGGTTCTTGTGTTCTTGTTATGTTAATGAAAGGTGAAGATGTTTATATTATGAATGTTGGTGACAGTCGAGCGGTTTTGGGTCAGAAATCTGAGCCGGATTTATGGAGTCAAGATTTAGAGAAGATAAATGAAGAAACATGGTATGATCTGGAGGTTTTTGATGCTGATATTGCTACTACTACTACTAATCCAAGCTTAACTGCTTGTCAGCTTAGTATGGATCATAGTACATCCATTGAAGAGGTAAAATTAAATAACAAAACTTCAATTTAAGCTCTTTTTTAGCCTTAAAGTTGTTTTCTTATAATTCAGCTCATTAACGTTTTACAGGAAGTTCAAAGAATAAAGAGTGAGCATCCTGATGATCCTTGCGCAGTGATGAATGACCGTGTCAAAGGATCGTTAAAGGTTACTCGAGCTTTTGGTGCTGGTTTTCTCAAGCAGGTAATTAAGATAACATTTTGTTCATTTTGATCAAATCTTAATAAAAGCAATGTGGCATTGATTCTTGTTGGTGCTTTGATAAAAGTGGATTCTAATATGTGTCGGAGTCAATGGGAGATTGGATATTCTATTGGGAATGATACCTTCAGAACTATCTTAGATTAGAAGACACCAAGTTGCCTTTCTAATTTCGGAGTTGTCGGATATAGCGTTGACATTTATAATTTTGTGCGAAAAACTATAAACTTGAACTGAAAGTGATAGAATTTTTTGAATTATCGTAGTTGACTTTCATTACTAATTATTCAAGTGAATAATTCATTCCAATAAATGATAAACTAAGAATTTGCCAAGTATTTCAAGTCTTTCTTACGTTTATATTTCTAAAACTTGGATAAGTATGCTCATTCATGACATTATACTTTTTTTTGTATGACACTTTCAAATATTGATCATAGTTCAAGTTTAGTTTGTCTGTAGCGTTATAATTGATGTATATTATGCTTCAAGTATACGGATCTTCCTCATGAGTTTAGAGCATTTATACAAGCTTTTGCAGGATATAAGTATGCATAAACTATAAAATCCACATAATTTGATGTTAGATAGTAAAATCTTATGTTTTTCTCTTGTTGCAGCCCAAATGGAACAATGCATTGCTAGAAATGTTTAGGATCGATTACACTGGAAATGCTCCATACATAAACTGTCTCCCATACCTTCACCATCACAGATTGGGCCCGAGAGACCGGTTCTTGATATTATCCTCAGACGGGCTTTATCAATACTTCACGAATGAGGAGGCTGTTTCTGAAGTCGAGCTTTTTATTCAATGGTCACCTGAGGGTGATCCAGCCCAGCATTTAGTTGAAGAAGTCTTGCTTCGTGCTGCCAAAAAAGCTGGTAATAAACTCGGATAAAGAAAAGTTTATGACTTTCACTCTACTAGTTACTCAAAGACTATTTGACTTTTCAAACCATCACACTTGGTTTAAACATAATTACATATCTAATTAAGCCTTTGTCCCTTTGCAGGTTTGGATTTTCATGAGTTATTGGAAATACCACAAGGGGATCGAAGGCGTTACCATGATGATGTTTCAATCATAGTGATTTCACTTGAAGGAAGGATATGGAGATCGTGCGTGTAAATGAGACACAATGTAAACATAGAAACCCGCCAATAAATTGGTTTGTCACATGAAAATAGGTAGATACAGTGCATCAACTCGACTCGTGCCCCATTTAGAATCTGTTTTTGTGGTGGTGAGGATTTGTAAAGGTGTAAATTTTACTCCTAGTTATATAATTTGAAACTGTCATACAAGAATTGCAAATATTCTAATAAATGACGTTTCTTGCAAGAAGTTGTACGATACAGTTCATCAATACATGTACAATTTTTAATTCAAGAGCATTTGATCTTTCTTCACATATGAAACTAAATAATCGTTTTCAGTTTTATGTTAGCAAACTAATGACGTTGTTGCACAAAAGTGAATAAGCATACATTGTTGGCAAATTATGAAATTGTTGGAGACATAGAGACAAGTAAAACAGATATCAGCAAAAGATAGTTTGCGTCAATACTCAAATTTATCAGTCTGGTTGAAAACAGGTGATTATAGAAAAGTATGATACGCGATGATACTTGTCAGAAAGGCTTGAGGAAATAGGTAACATATGTTCATTCTCTATGGTTAGGTCCTTGAGTAAAGGTCAATCGAAACTCAAAACAAGTGCACGGGTAAGGTTTTCACCACCAATAATAATTTTAAACCTTTAGAGGAAGGAAAGACTCAACAAAAACTCATAAGAAAGTTTTGTTGCCTGTCAAGCAAGTATGAATGCAATCTATAGGTTTTGGATGATTGGAGTCTAAACACACAACATTTTGGTCAAATCACTAGAATGTGTTGGATATATGCTACAGTGGAAGTTGTTGTTGTCAAGATTTTATAGAAGTTTGATCAAATGAATAATCAAATCACCACTTATGGACAATGACTTTAATATGTTTGAAGTTTTGGTCAAACAAGCCGTGTGGCTAAACCACAATGGTGATCGCGAGGAAAAGTCAAGGATGTTTCTTGGTTGATTTTGTGGAAGTTTCGTGGTTGACTTATCAATTTCAAGACTTTGATTTTTTGTTTCCTTTTTTACACACCGCTTAGATCATTTTATTTTCACCTAAAAGGAAGGTTCTTTTTTTAGCAGGCCTAAACTTGGTTGATAAAAGTAAAATACGTCCGAAAATACTAAGTTTGATATAAAATTGTAAAAGCATATGATGGTTTAAAACTTTTTGAAGAAGTCTAAAATTTTGTGTATCATGAATTATTTCAAATTCAGATGTGACATGGAAAAGTCTAACATTTTAAAAAGGTTTATAAAGGGGAAATTGCAAATTGTGACCCAAGATGACACTTAAATATAACTTGACTAATTTTTGTGTCATATTGTTAAAATTAAAACTATTTTTTTAATATTCTGAGATTACACTTTTCTCACATACAACAAAACTCTTACACACTCTTATAATGTTGTTTGCCATTTTCATTTTCAATTTCCATAATTTTGGTTTCGTAAAAATCGTAACAGAAAAGTATTACAAAATGAATTTTATAAACCCTAAAATTTAAGAATCGAGTTTCTTTTAAGAATTTATATATGGAGCAAAATTGGTCTCAAAAGAAAGAAGAATAAATTTTACGATTTTTGATATAAATTGTTTAATAATTTTAGTTATTACATTATATATATTTTAAAAAATGTGTAGCTGTTTCTTAAAATATTCAAAAAAAATATAAAAAACCCGTAAAAGAATTCGCAATAAAATCGTAATAGCTTCGTAATAAATTTGAATGATAAATTTGAGAAGAAGAGATAACTTTGTCGGGAGAGAGAAATTGTGTCATAAAAGAATATAACTATTATATTAACTGGTTTTTGTTTTTAACATAAAGTGGTATTCGCGTTGTCGTTTCTGTTTTTAGTCGTGATGAATTTTTATAAAACATTTTTAGGTTGAGTTTATTATGTATTTATGTGTATGAAAATGTATTTGGATTATATGAATATAACTCGATCATACTCAAATACCTTCGTTGCGTTGCAAGAAAGAAAAGAGTAAAAGGAAAAAGGGCAAAAATTGTCAAATTTTTATTTTGTTGCGTAGTCATTTTATTTTTTATTGTATATTAATTATTGCATGCTATTAAATTGCATTTATTGTGTGTATTTTGTGATCACGTAAATGTTAGACAATAAAAATCTCCGTAGGTTTACTCGCAATTCGAGCGACGAAATCGCTAAAACTCGGATTGGAGGAAAGAAGTTAATTAGTAAAACATGAAGCTAAACATAAAACCAAAACTAAAGACAGTTAACTATATTAATGCAATAAAAAGCATAATTTGTTGATGAAGAATTCCGACAGTAAGCGGAAGCAATTATTCAAAAAGCAACAAAGGCAAATAATTACTGAAGGCATCCGACAGCAAACAGAGATTAATTTTCACCATGAATCATCAGTAAAAGAAAAGAAAAAATGAAAGCAAAGCATAAACATTTTTTATTTTATTTATTTATTTATTTTTATTTTTTTGAAAATGGATAAATGGTGGCGGCTAGAACTTGATGGGGTGACATAGAAGAAGCGTCTCAACTTAGCCACTTAAGTCTAAGGATCAGACTCAATCTAATACCATATAAAATTGTCACAAAATACACGTAATAGACGAAATTTTAAAGTATGTTGTACACGATAGGAAAAAAGACAAAAATAACTACACAATAAAGCAAAAAATATCAAGTTAGTTACATTTTCATGTCCTTTACAAGAAAATAAATAAATAAAATCAAAACAATTGCGTTAGGCTACTTGTTATATATAACAACTTCAACGTGTTCCGATGATTATCATATAGATCCTATTATATATATATATATATATATATATATATATATATATATATATATATATATATATATATATATATATATATATATATATATACGTGATTGACAAATTTGTATATGCGTTGTTTCTGACTCATATAAACACATGCTTATAACAGCAAAAAGGTTTTAGAATTGAATAATGACATGTGATTGACTAGTAACTACTCGTAAAAGGTTACTAGTCTTTGTTGTGTTTAGCCTTTTTGTTGTAATTTTTATTTAGTCTTTGTATCTTAGTTTGTTTTTAGGGTTCGCTATTTTAACCATTTTGTTGATATTAGTGGATATGGATGTCTTTGTTTATATTTTGGTTCTCTTTGTTGGTTATATATATTGCTTTAAAAAAAAAAAGATTTTTTGTCTTCAACCCTCAATTCTATATATGCTGTATAAAAATGTATGGCAAACTTCTTGCTATGCCATACGCTATTTCTGATAAATGATCTACGTTGCATACCACGAAAGTGCATTGTGCGTTATATATGTACACGTGTTGTATACGACAAAGGAAAGATGTGTTGGAGAAGGGAATGTTGGTATGGAGATGCCGCAGCCATGAGTAAAATTCGTAAAATTGAGTTTAGGGACCATGTTCATTTCGTAAAATTCAGGATTCTTGTTCAAAAGTTTATATTACGAGGCAAAAATCCATGGATTTTTGGGAACCCTCTTGGGTTTGCCTCAGAGTATGTTACTATGACCCTTGCCTACCATTGTCGCCACATAAGCATTACATTACTTTTCCTTTTTTATCATTGCCTTTTTTTTCCTTGATAAGTTTCCATTACGCTGTGTTTATATAATGACTGCTATTCACTTTTTTCACCAAGACATATTACTATGCTTCTCAAGAAGTAATTTAAGGGGAAAAAAAAAGTGAGAAGACCCCAACCCTTCCCACAACTGGTGATGACTGGTGTTGTTGCGATATGTTGATGCCACCCATAATTGTTGATGACGGCCTCCACAACGGGTACACACCCGTAGCTCTAAGTAGACTCTCGATCATGTCGAGTTTTGGACATCTTCTGCTGCAATAAAGTATTAAAGTTTAAAAACAATAAAAATAGAAGATAAACAAGTAATGAAGTCAAAGTTTGTAAATAAAAGAGAGAACTGCAAAATACATCCTTGTGGTTTACAGATTTTGACATCTTACATTCCTGTCAGAACTTTTGGCAATATACATCACTTGTTAGTCAAATGTTTGCCACCCTACATCCCTCGTTTACAATGAGGACTAACGGTGCAATTTTTTTATCCGTTATCTCTTAACGAGACAGAAAATATTACACCGTTAGCCTTCGTTAGCCAAACGTTTACACCGTTAGTCCTCATTTTGAGTTTTTTCCGTTTTATCCGTTTTTTGTCAGTTTTTTTTTTCCGTTTTTTATACGTTTTATTAGGTTTTTTACGTTGTTATCCGTTTTTTGTACATTTTTTTTTCCATTTTTGCCATTTTTTTTACGTTTTATCCATTTTTTGTATGTTTTATTTGTTTTTTGTCAGTTTTTCCTTTTTTTAACGTTTTATCAGTTTTTTTACATTTTTATCCGTTTCTTGTACGTTTTATCCGTTTTTTGTTAGTTTTCCCCCTTTTTTTGTACGTTTTATCAGTTTTTTTACGTTTTTATCCATTTTTTATACATTTAGTTCGTTTTTTGTCAGTTTTTTTTTCCGTTTTTTGTATGTTTTATCAGTTCTTTTTATGTTTTATCCGTTATTTGTACATTTTATCTGTTTTTATCAGTTTTTTTTTACGTTTTTATCCATTTTTTGTACGGTTCATCCGTTTTTGTCAGTTTTTTTTAAACGTTTTTATCCATTTTTTGAACGTTATATCGGTTTTTTTTACATTGTGATCCTTTTTTGTATGTTTTATCCATTTTTTATACGTTTTATCAGTTTTTTTTTACGTTTTTATCTGCTTTTTGTACGTTTTATCCGTTTTTTGTACGTTTTATCCATTTTTACCATTTTTTTACGTTTTATCTATTTTCTGTATGTTTTATCCGTTTTTTGTGTGTTTTATCTGGTTTTTTTATGTTTTTCTCCGTTTTTTGTACATTATTATCCGTTTTTGTACTTTTTATCCATTTTTTTTACGTTTTATCCATTTTTTTATGTTTTATCTATTTTTTGTCAGTTTTTCCTTTTTTTTCACGTTAATCAGTTTTTTTTTTTCGTTTTTTGTACGTTTTATCCGTTTTTGTCAGGTTTTTTCCCATTTTTTTTTACGTTTTATCAGTTTTTTTTATATTAAAAATGGATGAAACGTACAAAAAATGATAAAAACGTAAAAAAACCGATAAAAAAATGGATGAAACGTACAAAAAACAGATAAAAACCTAAAAAAACTGATAAAAAATGGATAAAACGTAGAAAAAACGGATTCAAACATAAAAACTGATAAAATATTCAAAAAATGAATAAAAACGTAAAAAACTGACAAAAAAACAGATAAAAACATAAGAAACTGATAAAAAAATGGATGAAACGCACAAAAAATGGATAAAAACGTAAAAAACTAATAAAACGTACAAAAAAAGGAAAACAACTGACAAAAAATGGATAAAACAGATAAAAACGTTAAAAAACTGATAAAACGTACAAAAACGGATAAAAACTGATAAAACGTAAGAAAAGGGAAAATAACTGACTAAAAACGGATAAAGCGTTCAAAAAATGTGTAAAACGTATAAAAAATGGATAAAAACGTAAAAAAAACTGATAAAACGTACAAAAAACGAAAAAAACTGACAAAAAAAGGATAAAACGTAAAAAACGAAAAAAAAACTCAAAAAGAGGACTAACGGTGCAAATGTTTGGCTAACGAAGGCTAACGGTGTAATATTTTCTGTCTCGTTAAGAGATGACGGAGAAAAAAATTGCACCGTTAGTCCTCATTGTAAACGAGGGATGTAGGGTGACAAACGTTTGACTAACGAGTGATGTATCTTGCCAAAAGTTTCTGACAGGGATGTAAGATATCAAAACCTGTAAACCACAGGGATGTATTTTGCAGTTCTCTCTAAAAGTATAAATGCATGCTTCGTTTGATTTGTTTTGATCTTCATGTCATACATCGTATCTCTTGTTTGCCATGCCAAAGTGTTAGGAACAAAATCACATTTTGATTTGGTTGGTGAATCTAAAATATTCATTTGCAATAAAAATCCAATATTCTATGATCTTCAGTTGTTTATACAAATGAATTAATTTTAACTCTACACTAACAAGAATTATATTCTTTATTAGACGAGTACTGTGCATAGCAAAATATTTATAGTGGCAGATAGTTATAATGATATTTTTGTTAAGTGTTTTGTGTAACTATGGCTGTTTGCAGCTAGAAAACCCCGTTGATATGCATAGATACTCGTCTAGTATATATAATTCACAAACCAAAGTATCAAATATGTTTTTATATAATTGACAAACCAAATTATCAAATATGTATTTAATATATTATTTAAGTTGACAAATCAAAGTATCAAATATGTTATATAGTTGACAAACCAATTGATAAACCAAATATTCAAACGTGTATATGTTAAGTTTACATTTAAGTTTTTATTTGGTGCCATCTAGTTTCCAAATGAATAGAGTTGACAAACGTGTGTGTTAAGCTTTTCTATATAAGTCTTCATTTTAAAGTGAATGTATCCTTTTTTTCATTTGAGTTTTCATTATAGTTTTCATTTTAAAGTAAGGGTATTAAGGAAGGTAATTTACAAGGATACAATTGGCATAGAACAAAATTATGAAAATTAAAAGATTATAAGTTTTTATTGGCTATTTATAAATAGTTAAGATTAGACACCACAAGTTATTTAAATACGGAGTAATCAAATGACTTGTGGTCTAGTGGGTGGGGCTTAACTTGTTAAGCGAGCCACAAGTGGGAGTAGTATCGGGTGGGTGACCACCCGGGAAGTCCTTACTTGTGGTCCACTTGTAGACCATATTGTTCCGGAGATATATTGCAATGATGGATTTGAACCCTTGAGCCACATGTTGCGGGGGTTCGAATCTTGAGCATGGCCCGGTTTTCATCCGGCTGTTTCTCCAGCAAGATAAACTTGTGTGGAGGCAGTACGGTTTTCGGGGGAAACCTGTTACCACCTGAGATCAGCGTGGACCCGGTTAAGACAACATAGTCTGGCGGGGTGGCGATGGGGCCTTCGCTGTCCGCGAAGGTGGTCGTTTCTAAGTTGAAATTCACCTTTCAAAAAAAAATATTAAAAAAAAAAAAAAAAAAAAAAAAAACGGAGTATCTTCTTGTTGTTATGGTCAAACTTGCAGGTTCAACTTACTTTTCATGTTTTTTTCCTTCTTTTTTTGCAGTTATTCGTTTTACATTTAGATGGATATTTATTTTGCTCTACAAACAAAAGGCATTTCAATCGAAATCCATTTTGCTCATGACAATTTGCTTTGGGACTAATCCTCTATGTTGATATCTTCATTAATAGGGTTTTTCGTTCACAACTTTTCACTGGATTTCACTCCACTTTTAGCATTCGGTCTCCTTCCACTCCATCTACGACGGATGTAAAAGTGCAGAGGATATAGGAGTAGTACTACGAGTGAATTTGTAGTTTGTATGATCATGTTACGATCCCACATCGCCCAAGTATGGGATTGGGTGATGGTTTATAAAGTCTAGGTGTCCCCTCCTCCTTTGAGCTAGCTTTTTGGAGTGAGTTCTACACTTAGCTTTGTGAACCGATACGAGTCTAGTATGGGATAGGTTCGTATCGATTGATATCAAGCGGCCTCGTTAATCGTCTTTTCTTCCAACCTCGATTCACCTGGCATTTTGGCTAACCGTATCTCATTCTTAAGTGAATTCTGATATGGAGTATATCAATTGGTATCAGAGACAGCCCTACCCTTCCACGTTCCACACTCGGAGTGGTGGCTTGGACCCAAAGAGGGTGCCAACCGTGACCAACGAGGACGTTGGTTCTTTAAGGGTAGGGAATTGTTACGATCCCACATCGCCCAAGTATGGGATTGGGTGATGGTTTATAAAGTCTAGGTGTCCCCTCCTCCTTTGAGCTAGCTTTTTGGAGTGAGTTCTACACTTAGCTTTGTGAACCGATACGAGCCTAGTATGGGATAGGTTCGTATCGATTGATATCAAGCGGCCTCGTTAATCGTCTTTTCTTCCAACCTCGATTCACCTGGCAGTTTGGCTAACCGTATCTCAGTTCTTAAGTGAATTCTGATATGGAGTATATCAGGTCATTGGGCCAAAATCACATATAAAAAGTTAAATACAAAAGAAAATTTTTTAAAAATTTATAAGTTACCTCCTAAATCTGCAGTTATCAAGGATTTACTATTTACATACATCATCACTGCCTCATTGCTACAACTAAACAAATGAGCCAGTCCTATCTTTTATAGCTTACAAAGTTACAGATGATGTTCTATGAACTATAATGATACATATGATAAGGCCCAATAAAGTACAGCTACATACTCAAAGGGTTGCACAGCCAGTCTTGAATCGCAACCCGAATAGAATGATTAGGAGTAAGATCTAAGTGGCTAAGTTTTAAGTTCGTCATTGGTGACGTTTCATGCCCATTTTTCAACCATCCACGCAATGCTTCACCTTCGTATGTGAAACCGTCCGCTGCCAACTGAGGATCGTACATGATCTCCTAAAAATAGTAACTGTCAATCCTGTTTCGTATATTGTCATACTACATGTATAGAAAATACAATAAAAAAAGCTCACCTTTAAAATGGGACAAAGGAAAAAAGATGGCACTTGCCGGTCTTCAAGAAAGGACAACTGCTCGAATTCTTTAACCAAAATAGGCGAGATCATAGGCCGGTCTCTAGTGTTTGATTCACAGCATCGTAAGCCAAAGTCAGCCAGTCGCTTAGCTACAAAACTAGGCCATTCGCCAGCGGATGCAACCAAAACTGACACCAAACTGGAATCCAAAACCGCTTTTCTCACTTCATTAACTAAACCGGCCGACTGACTTCCTGTCAGTAGCCACAAGATAATCATCCCAAAAGAATAAATATCAGATTTTGCAGTCAAAGTCCCCGTTTGAACAACCTCCGGATCAGTGAACGAAAAGGGTCCATTTTGTTCGGCATATTGACGAAAACTACGACACCGGAACGTTTCCTCATTAATGAAGCTAGAGAATCTGAAATTGCATAGTTTACAGCTGAGTTCAGAATCAAGAACAATGTTTCCAGGTTTTAAATTGCCATGGATTATCTTTTCAGGCCTAAAAGTGTGCAAGAACAAAAGGGCGTTTGCAATTTCGGAAATGACTCGAGTTCGGGTTTTCCAGCACGTGGAATAAGAGATTGTTTTACTAGAAAGATGACTCTCAAGGCTCCAGTGCGCGTACTCGTAAACAAGAGCATAAGCTTCTTGACAAATGCCAATTAGACTCAATATATGCTTATGTTGCAGTCTCCCAACCACTTGAACCTCTTGTTGGAACTCTGATTGTGCTTGCAAGTTATTAGGATGAAGTTTCTTTATCATGACTGTTCTATTCAACATTTCGCCTTTATAGAACGAAACGCCGTCACTTTCACAGCTAATCTTAAAGCTGTCGGAGAACCCACAAGTTGCAGTTTCCAAATCCAAAAATGTAAATTCCATTAATCTGGCAGTCGTACTAGATACGCCTCCAGCTTGTCCACGAATTTTCCACCTTTCGAGCCAATTCGATGCTTCAAGTCGTTGTCTTTGAACTGTTTGTTGTTCAATCTTTAGAATTGCGATAGATGCTTCAATGAGTTTCAGTTCTTCAGAGGACTCTTCACGTCTACAGTTTGCTTCTTGTACTTGATTTTTTAACATTGCTATGTTTCTCATTGCCTTGTGCAGTTCTTTTGATGCTAATTCTTTTTGTTGCATGAACTGCTTATGCTCTACTCTTGCAGTATTTAGTGTATCTTCAGCTGCTTTTCTTAGTTCGACTTCTTGAGCATGAGCTGATTCATAAACCTTCACCTAAGAAAGTCAAACAAATGAATTTTAAAGTCAAATCAATCACAGTTGATAATCAACATCTTGGTTAACGCCCTGCAATAAACTAATTCAACAAATTGCCATTGTGTATTTGTGAAGTTCACGATTTGCAAAAAAAAAAAGTATTTTGTTTCATATCAAGTTGAAACAAAAAGTATTTTAGTTCACATTTGAAGTTGAAAAGTAGTCCGTTTGACCCTGGAAGTCAGCTTGTGTATAAATGAAACTCTACCTTGTTATTAGCTTCTATAGCTAGAGCTTCTAGCCTTTTTCGCTTTAAAAGCTCTTGAAATGCTTGATTCCTGGATGCTTCGGCTTCTATGTTAACCTCTTCAAGTTGTTTGGATAAGCCTTCTTCTTCCAATCTCGAATCAAGTTCAGTAGATGATGAATATCCAGAATCTGAAGAAGTGTTCGACTGTAAATTATTATGTAAACTGTCTCCATGAAACTGTTTAGTACTACTCGTCATACTTGTACTTCCACCAATGAAATTTATGCTGGAGCTGGATCGACTGTAAATTTGCTGTTGTTCTCTTTGAGTGTTGGGGTAACGCAGTGACTGAGACCTTAATGCATTGGATGCTTGAGGGATTAATGGTGGCAAAGAATCATAGTCCTCAGCAGGCTCTCTAGTGTATAGAAGTTGACTATTGTTGACAAACCAAATATGACAAAATGGAGGAGCATTTTTGGCTGCATAACTTGATTTGCTCGAGCCTTTCTTCACTCTCATCCAACTGTATACGAATATAATTACTATTATGAATCTTCTTAATTGTTAATAATTTAATATGTCTCAGAGTCGAGATTCTATATTCAAACAACACATGTAAAAAAGAACACTTACTTTTCTGGCACAGCTCCCATAACAAGCTTCTGAACTCCATATTCGTTAAGTAAATCCACAATTCCTTTACGAACTTGGTCATTTTCAGTAGTCACAACGCATGCTTTAACCTTTGATCGAGAACAAAGGCTAATGTAATCCAGTAGAAGCTTCTGCATTATGTTTCTCTCCTCTCTTCTATAAGCACGCACGACATCAGGGTTAGCTTGAGTTGCTGGTAGTTTTCCCACTGCATTGAACAACCATAAATCATACATCACATTTTTGCGAGTCCATAAGATGAGCTTGATCTTTGTTATCCTACCATGTCAATCATATCAGAGAATTACAAACGTCTACTTGGCTAAGATCAAATTTGTATAATTAAAATTGGATCATTAAACTTATATTTCGTTTTGAGCCAAGTTGGTGTCCTATAATGAAAAATACACCCAATTCAGTGTCAACTGGAGTGCTGTCTGGTTAATTTATATCAACTAGTACTCATTGCGTTCCTTCTTGTGTTGTTGCATTTTAAGTATATTTATTGAGTAGAGACGATTCATTAGGTATAAAGATTTAAAACTCTATTTACTCTTTAAGATCATTCTACTTAAAGTTTGATTATGCTTGGTCAAACCTTTTTTTGCCAAGGTTATAAGTTCTAGCAGATAAAATATCGTATTGTGTAAAATATTTTTTATGGTTAACAGTGCTATAAAACTTATGTGTTTGGCTAGCTGACCTTAAGATCGATTGAAAATTTTTTGTCTATAGAGTTTCATTTCTAGGTAAAACTTTTACAGCAAGGACCACGAACTGGTCCAATCATTCCATTTTAAAAACCAGATATAGAACCAAAGTAAAAAAAAAATCACAATATGAGAGCTTTAGCAATTATTTCGAAAATAAGCTTTCAATAAAAAAAAATTGCTTCAATGATCACAAAGCTTTAGTTTTGAACTCAAAGAAACAAGCTACTATTGATGGCTTTTCACCTGAAGATGTAGTGTTTGGAGTGTCAATTAATGTAATTTTACATTTTTCTGTATAGCTACAGTTACTTTTCTCAAAGCTTCATAATACCAAGCTCACCGCTACAACTACACAAATATACTACTCCGTAATCAACAAGGACGTCTCTACTAAAGATAAACTACAGTTTTGACTTCTAACGTCAAAAAGACAATTTTCATTCTCAGATCAATACGAACTCCTCATTTTCTTTAGAAGAACAATAATAAGTTCGTCACTTTTCAGAACAAAAGCTATACATAGTAAATATTTGATATCCAACTTGTGATAAAATCGTATAAATATCGAGTTTAAAAAATATAAGTTTAACCTATAAATTAAACTCTTTATCTTCATTTGTCTGTGCATTTTTTGTTTGATTAATCAAAGATATTAACATAATCAACTAATCATAGTTAAGTACACATAAATACGCAAATTAAACTAAAATTAAGAACTAAAAATATGAACAAAAACCAAAGGTTCTTTAATTTGTTAGTGGTATGTGAGCGCCTATCAGCCTAGAGGTTATGTGTTCAAGTCCCGACCGAGACATTTATGAGATTGTGTCAAATGTTAGACGGTATCAAGTGTGTGAATATAAGTTGTTGTTCCAAAAAAAAAAAAAAAAATATGAATAAACTTACAAAGTGTTGGGATGAATGGAGAAGGTTGATGAACATGAAGTAAACATATTTCACAACCTCTAAACCTTCTAAAAGTCCAACGTAACAAAGACACCACCTTCTCAACCGACTTCCCAATCGCCACATAAACCTTATCACCGCCGTCAACCTCCGCCACCGGAACACTTTTCCGGTGAAACCCATCTCGGAAACTGGCAGGAGAACAAAACCCAGAAAGGGTTTCGGCTGGCATGGAGTCAGATGATTGCAAAAGCTTCATTGTTTATTAGTACCGCTAATGGCGGAAGTTGATTTAATAAAAGTGTGATATTTAATATTTTGGTCTTTGCTTGGAAAGGTAGTGTTGACTTTGAGTTAGACTTTGATTATGATGTATGTCATATTTAGTGGATTAGGTAGAGATTGTATAGTTTTATTTTGCTTAGAATAATATATGTGTGACTGTATGAGAATGAAGATGACAGGGAGATAAATATTTAAGTAGTGACAAATTTTGTGTTTCGGTTGAATGATGGTGACCGATAAATACAACTTTCCCGCGTTGAGTGAGGCTTTCACGTATTTTTCTTATATTAATATGCAACAAATAAAGTAATCTTGTTTTATACAGGGTAGAAGCATTCACCCTTGAGTGACAAGTAGAGGTGGCTAGCGAAAATCTTACCGTAATTAATTAAAGTCTACGTATTTTAATTTTCTCGGTTAATTATGTATTTGATTTCTACGTTACGAAGTATTTGACAATAACTTTACTGGTTAGTTTGTTCGTTTAGGGACAATAAACAATTGTAAAAGTTTGATTACCAATTGACAATTTGTTTTTGATTCATCAGTTATTAATATAAGGCACTAACAAAGATAAAGTGACAAAGGTAGATTATTTATTTATTTATTTTTTATTTTTTGCTTAGTTTGTATTATTTTATTTGTTTGTTTTTTGCATTTAGTATTTTGTTTGGTTTGTATAATGTGTTTTTTTAATCACATTTTTCATTGAAAGGGGGTTTTTAAAGTATCATTAATTAGAAGTTTGCATGACTTATGCTATGTATTTTAATACTTGTATTTATCATTAAATTATTGTTTTAAGAATGCATATTAATTATTCATCAATAAATTGTAAATGTTGCATAAATACTTGTATTGTTGAAAATTAAGTTTACTTTTAAGGTATTTAACATTAAGAAAGTGTGTTTAAATTAGTTGTAAATTTAGCTTATATAGTTGTAATGCTGAATTTTAAGACATTAAATGCCAAAAAGAGCTAAATGTTTTATAAAATGGTAAGATTGATAAACATGATATTTAAGGTAGGCGTCCTAAATATACTTACTTAGAGCATCTACTATAGTGGTTTATAAAAAAGTTTAAGAAAAGATGAAGAGGTTTATAATTTTATTAAATATAGTAGAAATGTGTTTCATGCTTATGTGGAATGAATATGTCTAATATCTTGAACCCCTTCTAAATTTAATGCTTTTGTATTTAATGGGGTAAAGCTTTAAGAAGTTTATTGATGACGTATAGTCTATATATGGGCCACGAGCCCAAATGATAAATATTACTAAGGCCCAAAAACCACCATGCGTGGGCTATTGTAACTTGGGCCGCATCAGTAATAAGAATAGGCTCACGTAAGCCCAAACCAAAATAAACTATACACGGTATAGATAAGGATCATCTATTTATGGAATAGATATCCTTACCCGGATAAGCACCATGGGTGCGAAACGTAAGGAGCACGAACCCTACAAGGATTCTGCGCCTATATAAGGAATGACATAACTCTCATTCAAGGTACGATTCACAAACCCTAACTCTTTACGAGAACCCTAAATCGATTACTTATTCTCACGCCGGAGTCTAATCGTGGGAGACAATCCCACGATAAGTCTAACGGTGTTGTTTATTTTCTTAGTGCGCAGGTTACAAGTACTAAGAAGCGAATTGGTACGAGAGCAAGAGCCCATAACCAGGAACGCCCAACTTTTGTATCAACAAGTGGCGCCATCCGTGGGACCCTACTAAGAATCAAGAACTAGAATGACAAAGAATAAGAATTCAAGCCAGCGGACTCCGCAGTCAGAAAGACGTAACCCCCTGAGGAAAAATCAACAGGATTCGACCTCTAGGCAGGTTGCTGGAACAACCAGCGCACCTGGTCACCAAGAGGCGGGAACAACCCAACCTCTTCCAGAGGTAGAACTACCTGTAAGGACTACCCAAATCACCCCAGTGGTCCCAAGCGCTGAGGAACTCCAGCGCACCCTCTTCACTACTCCTCACCAAACCGTACCCACAGTGAACAACACTGTGCCTCCAGGCGCGCCTAACCGAGATAGGGTGCTTAATATTGAGGCGGACATTCTTGCAGCAACTGAGGACACACCCAACCTGACCTTGGGAAATTTTGTATCTCAAAATTATGAAACCATAACTGCCCTCATGCAAGAAGAGGCAAGAAGAAGGTCAAGTATGAGCCTACAAGCTCGACTCAATTTTGGTCCTGAACACGAACCATTGTCACCGCGCCACCCACGAGGAAGGCGCGCAGAACGTACTACCATCCACGATAGGCTGAGAACGACATCTGATTCACAGTACTCAGAAGACAGCGAGAGGCGCACTAATGTCCACTCCAGACTTGGCAGTCAAGGGATTCAAGACAGATTAGGACCTCAAAATTCACCAAGCCAAGGGTCCTCCAAATCTGGGAGTAAGAGGATTCACGACAGATTGGGGAAAAGAATATCCCCAAGTGAGAGTCCCTCAAGCTCTTCTTCTGAAAGAAGCCGGCGCAAGCGCCGAAAAAGGGATTACTCTTCCTCCAGTGATTCCTCGAACAACGAGGATAGAGAAACAGGACACTGGAAATCAAGAAGTAGACATCGCGAGGAAGAAAATGAAGATATGTCTCTTCCGTGGCGTCGCCAGAAAGTTGATGCGTTTACACGACGCATCAGTGATTACTCCGATCGCAAACGCAGGCGCATGCCCACTAATAGGGGTGATCATCGGTCGGAAACCGGACCGGACCGGCCAAGACCGGACCGGACCGAAGACCGAGAACCGGAAAACCATAGACCGAGACCGGACCGAATATGGTCGGTCCGGTCTCGGTCCGGTCTCGGTCCGGTCGGTCTTCGGTCGGTCCGGTCCAATTAGGCAAGTTTTTTCGGGTTTTTGGTCGGTCCGGACCGGACCGGACCGGACCGACAGGACCGAGACCGAATTTGGCAAAAAGCTTAGACCGAGGACCGGACCGAATGTGGTCGGTCCGGTCCGGTCGGTCTCGGTCCGGTCGGTTTTGTCGGTCGGTCCGGTCCGGCCGGTCCGTTTGCTCAGCCCTACCCACTAACGTAAAAACATATGATGGAACAAGTGACCCTGATGATCACCTAAAAGTTTTTGAATCAGCTGCCACTATCGAAAACTGGCCACAGCCTGTGTGGTGCCATATGTTTAATTCTACGTTGGTAGGGAACGCGCGCACATGGTTCAGCAAACTCCCACGCAGGAGCATCGGTGGGTTCGAGGAATTACGGAAAGCATTCCGTCTCAACTTCACCCAGAGAAAGAAGTGTGCTAAAAATCCTGTTGAACTAGCAAGAGTAAAACAGCGCCAAGGGGAATCGTCCAGCGCTTTTATGGAACGCTTCAAGGATGAGTGCATACAAGTCAAAGCATGTCCTGAAATCCTAAAAATTTCAGGGTTCATGAATGGGATTAATAACCCAGAACTTATCCGAAAGCTAAATGACAAAGTTCCCCAGACTTTCGATGAGCTAACAAAGCGCACCAGATCCTTTATACAAGGAGAAGCAGCCGCTGCGGACAGTAAAAAGGGTTATTCGAACTATAGGCAGCAAGTGCAGCCTAGGAGACAATCCAACGATCAAAATAACAACCGCAGCAGGAATTACCGCAGCGGAAGAGACAATGACAAGTATATCTCTCTCACAAAAACCCCGAGGAAAATATTTGTAACAGAAGGTGCAAACTTCCCAAAACCGCCACCAATGCGCACCGCAGAGGAAAAGCGCATAGGGAATGGATACTGCGAGTACCATGGTCAAAAAGGCCATACAACTAACGAGTGCGTCCAGCTAAGACAACTAATTGAAAAGTTAGTAAGAGAAGGCATAATGGACCACCCAGGACCGGTCCTGACTTATTGGATGCCTTGGGCGAAAAGAAAAAAAATGCCCCTTTCTAAACAAAGTAGGTCTTTTGTCACCGAAATTATAACAACTCATAAAAATGGCCGAAAAGAAGAAAAAAAATGCCCTTACCAAACAAAGTAGGTCTTTTGTCACAAAAATTATAACTATTCGTAGAAATTGGCAACTTCAATTTGAATCTACGATGAATTTTAGACATGTCACCCTAAGAACATGATGTGCAATTGCTCAAGCCAAACTGCCACCTATACGTCACGCCATGTTAAACTACTATTTCTTTTTTTCTTTCACTTCCTTTATCACTCACACCTGAAAACACCCTCCCTAGTCACTCAAGCCAAAATTCAACTTTTCGAGCCCACCATCCCAATTAAAATATAAACCGAACAAAAAATCAATTAAAAAAAACAAAACAAACACACCAGTTTAGCGCACACCAATTTTTTCACTTGCACTTTGGCGAGAGGGTGGCGGTGTAGTAATAGGGCTTTGGCTTAAGCCAAAAGAGTGCGATGTAAATTTAGTGAGGGGGCGAGGGGGTGAAAATTACTACACCTAATGCTCTAACAATGACAGCTTGTGTTTTTTTTTTTTTTTTTTTTTTTTTTTCTATCATTTTATTTTGCGTTGTATTTTTATAGAATAAAACATTTACTTTAGGTACTATTTGGACGAAATATGTGAGGTCCAAATTATTAAAAGGTTTATGAGGTCATGTAGTAATATTTTTAACTATCAATTACGGATAGTATTTCTATATATACAAAAATAACGTATATGTGTTTCGTTTCTAGTTAAAGATTTTGAAATACAAAATTAAGGTTGAGGTTAGATTTGTCTAGTATTAAAAGTTAAAGGGGCAAAAGCTAAACTTTGTACATTTGTTGGGTTACAAATAAAAAGATTTTTGATTGGTCCACAGTACACATTAACACGACTCGTTTTATAAGCTTGGGTCATCTTCCCCATCATATTTCTAACTCCATTGTAGACTCACCAGAGCTCTATTTTATTAGCATTTAATAACTATTTCACTAGCCCATAAAATTTATTTTCTACCTCACGAACAATACCTAATGTGATGCCCCTGATCTGTTTGATGCCCCGGGCCGTCGCCCGCCCTGCCCATAGCCAGGGCCGGGCCTGGGACCACCTTGTAAAAAACATCAAAGAGGGAAAAGATAAACAGAAGAACGGGGGTAAGAAAGAACCCCCCAAAGAAAAAGCTGATACCATATACATGATACAGTCATGGCAGAGCAAGATAAAGCAAAAAGTCAGCCAAAAATTCTCTCCAGAAAAAGAGATATCTTTCCCTACTCTAGCTGCGGACAACGCAGTCGTAGAACCTCTAACTATTGAAATACATACGGGAGGACATGATATCCACCGCATGTACATTGATGGAGGAGCATCCGCAGACATCCTGTATGACCATTGTTTCAAGAGACTGCGACCCGAAATCCAAAGTCAATTGATACCAGCAACAACGTCATTGACTGGATTCACAGGAGAAAAGATCTGGCCCATGGGGCAGTTACGCTTGCTAGTGGTCGTAGGAGATGAACAACACTCAACCGCAACATGGATAAATTTCATGGTAATAAAGTCTCCCTCGCCATACAATGGTATCATTGGGAGACCTGGAATATCATCCATGCGTGTTGTACCATCCACAGCGCACGAAATGCTTAAGTTTCCAGTGGAAGGAGGAGTTGTCACCCTCTATAACACAACAGTACCACCAAGAGAATGCAATACGGTAACAATTGAAGCAGAAACTATTCCAGAACAGCGCGCAGAGAACCCCCCAAACCTAAAAGTCGCTATTCATCCCGATTACCCGGAACAACAAGTTTCGATTGGTGGATCTCAATCTGACAAGGGTAAAGCAGCCATATGCGCACTTTTGCAGAAAAACCTGGACATCTTCGCATGGGAACCAAAACACATGACAGGAGTGCCACGCTCTATCACAGAGCATAAGCTGCAAATCCGACAAGGATATCCCCCAATACGACAGAAGAAGCGTGGCCAGGCTCCAGATCGCGCAAAGGTTATTCTGGAAGAAGTACATAAACTCGTAGACGCAGGCATCATGCGCGAAGTGTACTACCACGACTGGCTCTCTAACCTAGTTATGGTAAAGAAGAGCGATGGCAGTTGGAGAATGGGCGTGGACTTCACAGAACTTAACAAAGCATGTCCACAGGACTGCTATCCACTGCCAGAAATAGACTGGAAGATAGAATCCCTGTGCGGATACCCTTTCAAATGCTTCCTAGACGCATACAAAGGGTATCATCAAATTCAGATGGCAGTCGAAGATGAAGAAAAAACAGCTTTCCACACCAGTCAAGGAGTGTACTGCTACACAAAAATGCCTTTTGGCTTAAAAAACGCAGGCGCGACATACCAACGACTGGTGGACACAGCTTTCGAGAAACAAGTAGGCCGCAACTTGGAGGTCTACGTGGACGACGTTGTCATCAAAAGCCACTCAGAGGATGAATTGGTGCGCGACATCGAGGAAACGTTCAGAACATTGGGACGAATAAACATGAAGTTAAATCCCAAGAAATGCACCTTTGGCGCAACCGAAGGCATGTTCCTTGGATACTTAATAGAGCCCGATGGAATCAAGCCTTGTCCAGAAAAAACAAAGGCTGTTATTGATCTCCCCTCACCGCGCACACTCAAAGAAGTCCAGTCATTAAATGGAAAGTTAGCAGGGCTAAACCGTTTCTTATCTAAATCAGCAGACAAGTCACTCCCTCTCTTTAAAACACTCACGAAGTGCACAAAAAAGGGAGATTTTCGCTGGACCGAAGAAGCGGAGGAAGCTTTCCAACAACTTAAACACCATCTGGCATCTCTTCCCAAACTTGTCGCACCGCGACCAGGGGAAGAGCTAATCATGTACTTATCGGCAACTCATGGAGCAGTTAGCGCAGTGCTATTGACAGATAGGAACTCCGTCCAGACACCCATATACTTTGTAAGCAAAGCCCTGAAAAAGACAGAGACTAACTACAGCGCTATGGAAAAGCTGGTCTTAGCTTTAGTATTCGCAGCCAAAAGGCTGCGCAGATACTTTCAAGCGCATCCGATAGCTGTAATCACTGATCAGCCAATCAAACAAGTTATTTCTAAACCTGACGCATCAGGACGATTACAAAAATGGAGTGTACTGCTAAGTGAATATAACATCTCATATAGACCGCGCACTGCAATCAAAGGACAAATCTTAGCCGATTTCATCGTGGAAAAGCCAGATAACGACAGTCCAACATCTACAACCAAAACAAATCTACAGGAACCCTGGATTCTGTTCACAGATGGGTCTTCATGTGTAGATGGATCAGGCGCGGGCCTTATTCTTACAAATCCAGAAGGTATGGAATTCACCTATGCGCTGCGCTTTGAATTCACAGCCATAAACAATGAGGCAGAATACGAAGCCCTACTAGCCGGACTACGCATCGCAATCCAAATGGGTGTACGCAACCAGGAAGCGAATGTAGATTCTCGGCTAGTCGCTAACCATGTGCTAGGTGAATATGAAGCCAAGGATGAACACATGATCCAATACCTAGACAAGACCAAGTCC
The DNA here is from genome assembly GCA_030686995.1 of Artemisia argyi. Classification (NCBI taxonomy): domain Eukaryota; kingdom Viridiplantae; phylum Streptophyta; class Magnoliopsida; order Asterales; family Asteraceae; genus Artemisia; species Artemisia argyi. The sequence goes on from CM060677.1 coordinate 138,888,996, forward strand.
TTAATCAAAAACTTTGACAGGTTCACAATAAAACAGGTGCCCAGAGGAGATAACAGGAAGGCTGATGCACTCAGCAAGATCGCATCCACAAGCTTCGCACACCTCTCAAAACAGGTATTGGGAGAAACCCTGAAAAACAAGTCAATCTTGGAAATGGAGATATCCACAGTGATAGGGGAACAAGATCCTACATGGATGACACCTATCATTGAATTCATTAGCAAGGGAACTTTACCACAAGACCATAAGGACGCTCGAAGAGTGCGACGCACAGCGCAACGATTTGAACTATGAGACAACATACTCTATCGACGCTCTTTCTTACAACCATGGCTCAGATGTGTTGGACCTCTTCAAGCAGACTACGTACTCTGAGAAATCCACGCTGGATCATGTAGCATGCACTCAGGGCCGCGATCTGTGGTGGCAAGCGCCCTACGATCAGGGTATTATTGGCCAACCATGCATCGCGACACACGCGATCTGATAAAAAAATGTAGTAATTGTCAAGTACATAGGCCAATCCCGCGCCGACCACAACAAGAGCTAATACCCATTACCTCACCATGGCCATTTTACAAATGGGGCATTGACATCGCAGGACCCTTTCCAGTAGCGTCAGGAGGAGTAAAGTTTCTCATCGTAGCCATAGACTACTTTACGAAGTGGATTGAAGCAAAGGCGGTGGTGAGCATCACAGGAAACCAAGTCAAACGCTTTGTCTGGGACAACATTGTCTGTCGCTTCGGACTACCGGGAGAGATTATATCAGACAACGGAAAACAATTCTGTGATAACCCATTCAAAGATTGGTGCGCGCAATTGAACATCACGCAACACTTCGCTTCAGTAAAACACCCACAAACTAATGGCCTAGTTGAGCGCGCAAACCACAGTCTAGGGGAAGGAATAAAAGCGCGCCTTGACAGACACAAAGGAAGGTGGGTGGACGAGCTCTCGCATGTCTTATGGGCGCATCGCACAACAATCAAAACCAGTACTGGCGACACGCCATTTTCCCTCGTCTACGGAACAGAAGCCGTCATACCAGCTGAGATAGGAATGCCAACTATACGAACAGCAGAGGTCAACGTCACAACAAATGACGAGGAGCGGCGCATAGACTTGGACTTACTGGAAGAAAGGCGTGAACGCGCAGCTATACGCGAAGCAAAGGCTAAAGCAAAGATGAAGAAATATTATGATGCAAAGGTCAAACACACTTCATTCAGGCCAGGAGACTTTGTTTACCACGCCAATGATGCGAGCCACGCAGAAGACACAGGCAAGCTCGGACCAAAGTGGGAAGGACCTTACGAGGTCACAGATGCACTCGGCAACGGTGCATACAGACTGCGCGATATGGAAGGTCACGACCTAGCGCGCACTTGGAACATCTGCAATCTTAAAAGATGTTACTTTTAGGCTACGGCCATTACACAGACACCTTTGCATCCTAAAAGGTGCCCAATAAGTGTTTGTTTTTTCTTTTCTTTCCTAGGAATTGTATTTTTATTTTTTCAAAAAACTTGCAAGTATCAATAAAATGTTATGGTTTCTAGCTAACTCCATAGCGTATTTCACTTTATTGCGTACATACTTATATATGTCAATATTGTTATCTTATATCTTTGCCTACATGGCGTGCATGCACTAATTAAAGACCCACGAAGGCATAAAGGATGAATAAACCTACTAATTCACTCGTTGAGTAAGAGGGTTGCAAACCCATCAACATTGGATCACGCATCCTTGCTAAGCGCCTTACTTTTGAGACGTCAAAGTAAGTTTCACATGCGCATCCCACGACGGGTGCGCAAAAATTAAGTACACCGTACAAGCTTAGCAAATAACGAGCCAAGACACTTGGTCAAATAACAAAAACTTAGCAAACAATGCAAGTATATTTCTTAAAATCACGCAGCCAATACACTTGGTCAGATAATTAAACTTAGCAAACAATGCAAGTAGATTTCTTAAGTCACGAACTTAAACAACAAAAAGGTATCTTATTCAACATTTTTACACAAAAATTACAAGGAAAGATATACTTCATTATTCACATAATACATATACAAAAAGCCTACACGTTATGGCGATGCTCAGGGCTATCCTCCGGAGCAGCAGAACTCCCCGCCTCCTGAAGCTTCCTCAGAATCAAAGCATCCTTGGGAGATATGGTAGGAACACTCACGGGCACACCATCAGACCTAGGGATGTGTGCAGCACCCACTCCACACAACACTGCCTTGCCCTGAATGCCCCTCTTCTGAGCAGCCCTCTGCGCGTGACGCTCCAAAACCTCTTTCAAGGGAATCTCCCTCTCAAGAGCAAACGGGGTAAGGATGTGGCGAGGCTGCGCGAACACAGGAATCTGCAGCTGTGACACATCAGGCTTCAGGAAGTAATCTGGTTGCGCCTCTGCATCCTCTAAAAGGTGGCGCTCCAACGTCAACCCCGCCATAAGTACATCTATGGGGTTGTCTTGGTCGCGCTCCAACCTTCCAATGTACGGCAACTCGAGGACCTTTAACCCCGCCATAGCCTGCATCAACTCATCGTAGGCAGCCGCATTATAACCAGGGACCTCTGCCAAGTCCTTGGTCAGAAGCTTGGCCTCATGGAGATCCTCCATAGCCTGCGACTTCCCTCGTGCCACCGCACAGTGAACCACCTTCCCAAAGGCGTCCAACACCTCTTGGGACTCCAGAGTCCCTATAGCCGCCAGGCGCAGCCCGTGGCTAATCAACCACCTACATCAACAAAGACAATGTGTGTTAATAAAAAGCATAGCAACAAAAATTATTATGAAGAAGAAGAGTAAAAAAGAAATACCTGCGCTCAGCAATGGTCGACATCAAATGAGGATATAACTCCTCATCGTACTCGATGCTCAGGCCGCGCAGCTTGTCCTCCTGCAGCTGGATGATCTTCATCATATCTTCCTTGAACTTGGCAATGTTAGCAAAGTGCTCCACCTTCTTCTCTTCCAAAAACCTAACAGCCCAAGTCATGTCAGACTTATAATGATGAAGCTTCCCGCGCGCCTCCTCCACCTCAGCCAGGGCGGACAACTTCTCATGGGTGACTTTCTCAGTGTACACCCGGGAGGACTCCAACTCCGCCTGCGCATCCGCCAGCTGCGCACGGAGCTTCGCTATCTCCTCATCCTTCTGGGTGAGAGTACTGCTCTCCCCGACATACTTCTCCCTCAACTGAGCCACCAACTCAGCCTGACGCGCAGCAGACGCAGCCAACTCATCCATTAACTGCTGCGCCTCTCCACCCTCATCAACCTTGGCTTTCCCCTCCTTGTTTTCATTCTGCGGAGAGGAAACCACATCCACGAAGACCCCATCATTCTCCGCGGCATCATCCCTACAAGACATGAAGACGACAGTTAGCACATATTGCGACAAGTAATGTACAAGTAACATAATAGAGACGCAGATACTTACAGAAATGGAGAGGCCTCAGCAGCCCTCTTATCCGCGCTAGGAGCGGATGTCTCCTCTTCCGCGGACGACTCCGCATCCCCAATGAGGTAGTGTCGTCTCTTCTTGGTGCCACTGCTCCCAGCCTCCCCTTTGCGCTTAATATTCTGCGCCACTTCTTCCTTCAGCACCTCCTCGGGCTTTAGGATCTCTATGCTGTCAGACGACTAAACAGGCATCACTTGGAGCGGCGGCGTATTTTCAGGGACAACCTCCGGCAGCACAGTCAAGCGACCCTCAGTCGCCTCCAGCAGTTGCTGCTCACCCTCCCTCAGAGGGCGCACACCTATAGTCACCTGCTTCGGTTTCTCCAGCTTCACAACGGCGAACAGATCCATCTCTGCGCACATAAACAAAACAAGAAAGAAGAAAGGATTAGTTATTAAAGGTGCGCATACAAAAAGACTTACAAAATTTGAAGTAGAAGGGACGAACACCCACCCCGGCCTTCCTCACTTATAAAAGTTGGCACTCGTCAGCAGCGCCGAAGTAATTGCGACTCAACCCCATGTGTACCAAAAACTCCTCCGGATAAGGGTTAATGGCTAGGCGGTTGGCATCAAGAGTCTGCACATCAGTCAGCCTATAGGAACCGGGTGCGGGGCGCCCATCCCTTGGCAAAGTATCCTGAGTATAAGACTCATAGGGCGATGGAAAAACTACATCATCTACCCAGAAAAAATGCTCCCTCCAATTTCTTAGGGAGTCTACCTTCTCAATATAACACTGAAGCGCCCCCGGGCGCTTCGCAAAAGATACCCATCCATTTGACCACGTCGTGTGGTAAAAGGAGCGGAACAAGGATATGGTCGATTCTATCGCAAGTAAACGGCAGTTTACTTCAAAATTCGACACCTTAGCCGCACCTATACAGTGCAGCTGTGAGATGTGGAGGCGATAGTGGTTGAGCAAATTGCTCAGAAAAATAGATATTGGCACGCGGTAATTCGCGTACTCAAAGAATTTCGTGTATAGCCCTATTTTCCCTTCGGGGAAATCAGCTATACACGCGTTAACGTCTGGAGCCTCTGGACGTACGTCCAGAGGAATGAAATAGTCAGACGAAAACTGAGTAACATCATTTTCCGTCATCGCAGAGCGAAAGTCCTCTAACTGGGCAACCATTTTCATTAATTCACTAAGAAACGCACACAAACAATTACCTAATGAAATGATTACTTTCTTTGCAAAATACGCTTTTAAAAGAAGTAAGCAAAGGTGAGTGTGTGTTTTTACTGTGTGTTTTTGTAACAATGGGGGCGGTGACTATTATATAGGGAGTAAAAAACCCTAGATTACATCCACGTGGATCCCACTCACAAAAACGTGTGGCTAGAACCGAAACGGTACATGCATTTTTTTCCCAATTTACGAGGGCCACGTGGACACAACCCCCAATTTTCGAGGTATTCCTTTTGAAATATCTATGACTAGGTGCATTGCACTTTAAAATGGGTGGAAATATTTCAATGTTCTCCCGCCACGCTTACCGCTGTTAATATTAGTCTAGCATCCGCGGCTACGAGCCGCGCACACTAGACTGGGGGGACATGATGACGTATAGTCTATATATGGGCCACGAGCCCAAATGATAAACATTACTAAGGCCCAAAAACCACCATGCGTGGGCTATTGTAACTTGGGCCGCATCAGTAATAAGAACAGGCTCACGTAAGCCCAAACCAAAATAAACTGTACACGGTATAGATAAGGATCATCTATTTATGGAATAGATATCCTTACCCGGATAAGCACCATGGGTGCGAAACGTAAGGAGCACGAACCCTACAAGGATTCTGCGCCTATATAAGGAATGACATAACTCTCATTCAAGGTACGATTCACAAACCCTAACTCTTTACGAGAACCCTAAATCGATTACTTACTCTCACGCCGGAGTCTAATCGTGGGAGACAATCCCACGATAAGTCTAACGGTGTTGTTTATTTTCTTAGTGCGCAGGTTACAAGTACTAAGAAGCGAATTGGTACGAGAGCAAGAGCCCATAACCAGGAACGTCCAACTTTTGTATCAACATTTATCTATAGTGAAGAAAGGTTTATAACAAGGAAAATGTATATGAATTTATGATTTCGAATAACTGTGCACTATTATAAACCTTTATAAAAGTCCGCCATAGTAGATGCCTTTATATTCCTAAACAAACAATATTAATTGCACAATAATTGAATAATTAACATTTTTCAATATTTTATGCAATTTTAGTCAAAAGTACAAGTTTTTATTCTTTTTTCTTCTCTCACTTGACGTCTACCATGATAACACTATCACTTTCTCTTTTACTACCATTTCTAATTCTCATTTTTTCTCTTTCATCGCAATGCGCATTTTATACAAATTATTAACATAAAAAATCAAACAAACTAACACACACAAAAGCATTACTTATCTCTCAAATCCTCATAACCTAGTCACACCACCGCGACCCTACATTTTCCCGCGATTGAACAATGGTTGTTGTTGGGTTTCTTAAGATCTTATGTTAAAACAGAAGAGTTTTTTTTTTTTTTTTTTTTTTTTTTTTTTTTTTTTTTTTTTTTTTTTTTTTGTTAATCTGCTGTAAATATCTCATACTATAATATCATTTTTCTTTAGATTTGTATTTTTTCATGTTTTTTGGCTAATGTTATATATCTTACTCATTTTTTCTTTCCGATATTTGGTTGTTGTAAATAGGGACGGAGACATGAATTAGAAATAAGGGGGTCTGAAATTTTTTTCTAACAAAGTAAAATAAAATTCTATCTAGAAACATACATTTATAAAAGATGGACTTCGTTAAATATTAGAATAAAGGTCGTCAATAGCCAACACAAAAGTACTTTTAGCTAGCAACGCCAAACACTACAAAAAGAAACTAACAAAGGAGCTGTACACTATACACCATCAGCAGTCAGCAACATCAAACACAACCAAAAGAAACTACACCATCTAGCTACATCTTGAAACCATTATAGCAAATGCAATCTAAATAAACATACCTACATATTAACTTTCCAAAATATAAGCACATAACTTTTCCAATGATCACAAATGCCATTCTGTTTCATCATCAGGAACTTATGAACTCACGCTTGCACCTGCTAATAAACAATAAAACTAGTTAAACAGCTAACTCCTAAGCTATATATAGTTAATCCAAAAAAAAAAGATTAAATATGAAGTGTACCTTGGCCATTTGAAACGGGAAACGTCTTTTTTTTCTTATAATTGAAAGCATCTATTATCATATCCCTAGTAATGTGTCAGAAATTTCCTTTTCGATATAAATATTTAAGCAATGTTTAAGATAGTCATCACTCATTCTCATGCGAAGTCTTATTTTCACAATTTTCATTGCTGAGAAAGCTCTTTCACTAAATGCAGTTGAAACCGGAATAGCTAATATAAGAAGTATCAAGCGGTCAACCAAAGGATAAGATTTTGATTTCCATGTCTCGTAAAGGCCTTTACATAAGGCAGAAAGTTTAGATTTTTTTTTTTTTTTTTTTTTTTTTTTTTTTTTTTTTTTTTTTTTTTTTTTAACATGGATGATTAAACACATCTAGCTCGTAATGTTGCAACTCAGCTTTTAGTTGAATCTTTTCTTGACCAGTAAAGTCCAAAGGATAAAAACTTCTTAACCAGTTTACAAATATCATCAATCTTGAAGGACTTTCTTGGATCTAGAGCAACACTAAGGCGAAGAAGTTCTGTTATAGACTCACTAAATATAGAGTTCAACTCTACTAATAGACGATCAATAACATAATAGAATACATCAACTCGATAGTGATGTTCGATGGTTACATTATTCTTTTTTACGAGATTGAATTAAATTCCTATAAGTTGCATTCATGTCGGGAATTGGGATATTAATATTCTCAAAAGTAAAAGTAACTTTACCCATAAGTGAGTGCCAACCTTCATCCCTTAACTTTTGAAGTCATGTCTTTCTAGTGGAAACCAAAGCCAACGCATTAATAATATCTTGTAATCTATGTTGTAAAGCTTGACAGAGCTTGTTAGTTATCTCCATTATTTCCTACATAATATGCATAACAATAACGAAATCAAATGAGAGTAAGTGTTAAAGGCAATAAGCAGCATTACCTTTTTGAGAAGTTATGGACCCTGTAACAACAATATTACTCAATACTACATATGCAGGACCAAACAAGCTCATCAAGCTACATATTGATCTAAAATGCGAACTCCATTTAGCATCTCCAGGCCTTTGCACATTTTGGATTTGATTATGTCCTTTTCCAGTTTCAAGCTCTCCAATCTCAGCTAGATGTGTAATTTTAACAACTTGAGCATCTATTAGTTGATCATTATGCTTGCAAGAAGAGGAAATGATGTTAAGAATGATGTTCAAATTTTTAAAAAACTTTTGCACCTCTACCACCTCTTTGAATGCTGAAACTAAAGAATAATGTGCACATATAACATATACATAATATGTAATTAATTATATATACTAGAAATCACATTCAGTAAGTAAGACACTAAAGGGTCACACTTGTGCATTACAAATGGAAGAAAATATTTATTACGCAGTTAATAAGTATTAAAAGGGTTGAGAGTATTAAATTAAGTAAGTTAATTTAATTAGTAATAAAGTGTAAACAATAAAGGGAGTAAAAGAGGAAAAACCACCGGGAGGGTTTGTGGTGGACAAGTAATCAAACTAGATTACTTGGTGGACAAGTAATGGCCTCTAGAATGTTCCTTTGTATCTTATAAATACAAACCTTTGATCGATCGCAAGTGTCCTTGAAGAACAACGCATGTCGAACTTAAACTATCTAGCAAAATCCAAACGTGTTCAGTACTGGTGGATACCTGCAACGTCCTTGTACGGGTATTCAGAAGATAGATCATGTCGAGCAAGTCAAAGGTACGCATGTTCTAACTATTACTATTATTAGGTTAATTTATTAATGTGACATATATATGGATCCTTGGCTGGGTTTAGAGTTAATTTTATTTCGTATATTATTATTAATATTAATTAATTGTAATTAGTAAACGAAACCCTAAAGTGGTATTAGAGCCACTTGCATGCTTGTTATAGTCAATCTAAGTCTTGCATGATAGGGCATTTGATCCATAAAAATTGATTGTGTCATATATATTTTTGTTTTTTTGTTAGTTCAAATATTACGATATTTAATATAAACCGGCTCTTATGTTTTAATGATGACAAACATATAACTTGTAATACATAACGTAAAATGTGCAAGTTACTCGTTTACACAAATCATCAATGCATGCATTCATCAACACCTCTCGACATGCTTCAACAACAGGTTCGAATATGTTTGTTAAGTTGCATTATAATTAAACCATTGAGAATGTGTAAAATACTTTTTAGAGTCAATAAGTATTTTCAAACCTCGACTTGCATTTCATACAATGTATGAAAACGTTTTTATAAAACTCGTCGAGTGATCAAAGAACCCAAGTGAATATATATTTTTTGAACACATTTAAAATAAATGTTTTTCACTAATTATATTTTATTAAAACTAATTAAATATTTTTAATCGTGTAATTAATTAAATATAAACATATTTAATTAGGACCCTTAGTCCCCAAGTTATTCTAGAAGAAAATAATTAAAAATTAATTTAGGACAAGGAAGTGAAAAACATACTAGACAAAAAGTGCTGTCTTTTGACATCCCACGGATCCACATTTTATATGGGGGGATCTGTAAAATACGGATCCTTGGATCCGTGGAAGTGCCAGTTTTGGACAACAAAGTTATCTATAAACATAGCCCTTCTCTTTCATTTTTGACTATTGGTTTTTAGTCTTTTCTCCTGCATATTTTGACACACTTAAGTCACTATCATAACCAGGCTTTTGCAATGTCATAACACACATTCTCAAGTCTTTTAATCCACACCAAATCTTGACCACGATGCTCCTGACATTCATTTGTTGCAAGCATGTGTTCGCTTGATCTTCCATCTAAGCAAGCCTAAAGATCTTGCTATCCTCATCCACCACAAGCACACCAACATATAAAGATCAATCACTACAAGATTGGAGCACTTGTAATCTTTATTCATTGAAGGCTTCTTATGGCAAGAAGTTCATTTAGTTTAGGAATTCACATCCACTTGACACTCATGTCTTGGCTCATCATTGTACACCACCTTATATATTATACAACAAACTAGAGGTTAGGAGGTTTATGTGTTTAGGCCATAAAACACAAGGTTTGTTATGTCGGGCCATAAAACATAACAGGTTTGGTTGTACCTGAAGAAGAACTCGATACTTAGCTTAGTATCAGTAAATATTGTAAGCGACGGTTGTAAGGTTTTCTCCGCCGAGAAGGGAGCTTGTTGATCTAGTGAAGTAACTCTCAAGTTGGGTACTTGGAGAGTGGAGTAGGGCGAAGAGGAGCTTCATGACCGAACCACTATAAATCATCGGTGTCCGGTTTGCATTTCCTTTTACTTACGCCTTACCTTTACATTGCACTTATTGCTTTCATTTATACTTGGATGTTGTTTATGTTTGTGCTATGGCTTTGTGATGTGATTATGATTGTGTTGTTGTGATATGTTATCGTTATAGTCATAAATCTTTCATTGCCACTTTTCATATTATGTCACACTTTATCGGCTGTTTGATATAAAAGATTTAAGTTTTTAATCAGAAATGTATTCACCCCCTCCCCTCTACGTTTTCCAAATTTTTGGTTGATCGAAAACCCTAGGCGTTTAGGGTTTTACTTTTTCAATGAAAGTTTTTTTTATTAATCTGTTAGGGTTTCTATTGTTTAATCGAGGGTTTGGTTTCCCTATAATTTTCTCCTGTGATAAAACATACAAAAACCTTAACTGGGTCAATCCTAGGCAGGGTTTTCTAAACCTACTTTTTCATATAATAAATCTAGGATGTCAACATGGTTTAGGGTTTTTCTTGGTCGAAATACACAAGGATCTTTTTTTTTTATCATTGACGGTGTCGAAAATATGTAAGTAAACCGTAAATCAAGATTCTATAAATAAACGACGTTTTTATTTAACTTAAAACTTTCTTAAGTTTTTCTAAAAACATGGAACTTTTCATGGAAAATGTATCATAGGAGATTAGGGTTTCTCTAAACTCTAGTCTTGCGTTTTTGGGAAATTAGGGTTTTCTAAACCCTTATTATGCAAGTTCGAGTCATATGGATCAAACGATGGTTAAGGTAAGACTTAGGGTTTATGTGTGAAGTCAAGATCAAACCTTTTGGCCATAGGATTGTCTAGGATAACTGTCAAAATTAGTTTACATATATTTGCATGTTCCATGCAGACTGACTCCTTTAAAAGCAAAAATTAATGATCTTTATGTGTAAGTAACATGTGGGGGTACACAACCGATTCCAACAGCTAAATAAATAAAGGTTGTGTTATTTTATTTTCTGAGGTTATCTATAAATTTATAAGGAGGCCGGCGTGCCATAATTACCTCATAAATTTGGTAATCATGAATTATGAGAAGGTAAGGGAGCAAAGAGACGACAAGGAAAGATGAACAAGTTACAAAGAGGCAGTGGGAGCTATGGACTTCAGCAACTCCTACCTTGTTGAAACGCCCCTTTCCCAACTCAATTTTTTTTTGTTTTTTGTTTTTTTAAAACATAGTTGGTGTTAGCCTAAAATTGACCATTTTTGTTCTCTGAATAGACTCTTTTTCTACAGTATTAATAAAGAGGGTTTTAGTGTGAAAGTAAACCTTTTTTTAGTTTAAAACAAACTCATTTTCTGCAGAACTAATAAAGAGGGTTTTACTCTAAAAAAGATCATTTTTAGTCTAAAATAGACATATTTTCTTCACTTACATATTTTGACCCATACTCTGAAAAATGAATTTTCCCATTTTGACAATACATAAAAACTTCCAAATTTCATTAACTCAACATAAGACATCATTATCATAACATACGTGGTCTCAACGACCCACGGAAACGTACTTTACAAAGTGACGGGTGCTTTTTCTAAACACCCGTTTTGACCCGTTTTCATACACTATAACACATAACTATAACAAATGACTTAGACTCACTTAATTTATGAAATTACAAGATACTTGAAACTTGAAACAAACATTAACAAACCATTTACGACTCCTTGGGGGTTCAACATCGATTGAGCTCGATATTTAATGTTAAGCTCCTACGCATAAGCCAAACACTTCTATTCCTTGCTTCCAAATCTAGGCCCTTACCTGTGCTTTACCTTCTTCGAAATAAGCCTACGAAACATGTCAACTATAACATGTAAGTGAAAGCGCTTAGTAAGTAAAACGGGAATAACATAGCATTATACTTCATTCATTCATATAAGCATCACATTCATTCGTTGCAAGTCTACTAATACTGTAGATCATCGTTACTTGTATACGAGCACTTAATTCAAATACCAATCATACTAAAACATATATCACTTACATACCTTATCTAGTCAATAACTTGCCTATCCGCAACCTTGGCTAGTTATGCCCAACCAGCCATTAATCTCGCCATAATCCAAGCACCTTAAACCAAAACTACTAAAACCATACATCATCTTAAACATGACACAAACACATACTAATACATAACACATACTTCTTAATATGATAAACTCAATACAATGTTTTATTATCACAATTTTATTTACCTTAGATCCAAGCTAATTTACCAATAACATCACCACCATCATCCAATGCTTGCTCCTAGTCAAATATCATCACGACATTTAATACTTCTAAATTACATAATAATTAAAGGGTGTCTAAACCCACCCATAGCAATACCCAAACTCATCTTTATCAACCCACCCATAGCAATACCCAAACTCATCTTTATCATTTATATGATCATATCATGATCATATCCTAATATTACTAAATTACACTTAACTCACTAATTGGTCTTAACCCAATATTAATAACACCTTAAGATTTGATTCAAAATCATCTTTACACAAAACCCCCAAATTAGGTATATGAACCCTAACTTACAAAATCATCAATTCAACTTATTTAAGAGTTTGCTTACTCGTAGGATCTTTGCTATGGACTTGTCTCTTGAATTGAAACCCTAATATTCTTCATCAATTGATCATCAAGTTCATGTTTTTCCCTTTCTTCTTTGTTTAGGTCGACACCTCCATAACACTCACCAATTCTCTAGAATTTTAGGAAATGAGTAGTATATATCTAGTTAGTTGATATGAATTTGGCTAAATGACACATTAAGTCCCTTATGTCCCATTTCTTCATATTTGTGATACATCAAACTTTTTAAAACCATTTACATAATACATAAACTTATATCTTGACTATCGGGTTTGACTAACCAATCACATAAGGCCTTTTAACTCATAAAAGTTGTAGTCAAACTATTCCAATGGCATTCTCGTTATTTAATACTTAAAACCCGGTTTTGAGATGTAACACTTGTGTCATGATATCCTTAGGAATGACCATTTTTTCTTGTGTTGGCTCACAAGACAAACTATAGAATGGCTGGCTGTGATACCGGTATTATGTTTTATGCACATGTGTAGGTTTTATATGTGCGGGGTAATTAAATAAAGGGAAAATTACCAAAATAGACTAGTTGCCCTATGACTTTTCACTTTCTAGATTTAAATTTTCAAAAGTCTAAAATAGACCAAAGGAGACTCATTTTTTGGGAAACTCGTATCTATATTTGACACGTGTCCTTAAACAATCGAAGAATGATTAATCCACCTACAATTAATTGGACACATGTTGGCTTGTGGTTGCGTTGTACAAGTTGCCAGTCGCCCGTTCTATTTTGGACTTTTTAAAATTTTAGGTCTGAAAAGTGATAAGTTGTAGGGCGAGGAATCTATTTTGGTAATTATCCCTTAAACAAAACATTAAACCACTGTTTTTAAACCAGCATTTTTAAAAGGGGTATGCTACATTCACATAAAATTCCCACACAAAACCTCCACTCGCTGACGTGTCTGTGAGTTATTTGTTTAATCAGTGATTTGGGTCTTTGATTAAACCAACCACCTGCTGACACGTCAGCGAGTGGGGGGTTTTGTGTGGGAGTTTGTGAGTGGTTGTAGCAATTCCCTTTTTAAAAACATAAATAAGAAAAAAAATATATTTTTTACTATTCCCTTACACAGATCAATTTACAGTCTGTGTAAGAGATGAAAATTTTGAACATATGGTCGCATTCAAATGATGAATGTAGGAAACCCTGAAATCTTAGGACTCATTCAAACGATGAATGTAAGAAACCCTAAAATCTTATACTGTGTTTGCACCACCCATAGTTGTTAGAGCATGGGGAATCATAACTTAAGTTACAACATAACTCAGTACCACGTCAGCACCATATCATCTCAACACCAAATAACATAACACCAAAAAACACTAGGAAATCATAACACCCAATAACACCACTTTTAGGGACCCAACTTTTTTTAAAATAACAATTTACAAATTCTACCCCCAACAATTTCATTCATTAAACATTCAAATACTTCATTAATAAAATTAAACATTACATACGAAATAAAAAACATTACATAAAATAAATGACATAAAAAAATTACGAATTAAAATAGGAAATGAAAAATACGATAAGTAAATAAGTTAAACTAGTCGTCATCTTCTTCCATAAAATCCTCACATTCACGCCAAATATGCTCCATAAGATGGTGTTGGAGATTAAGATGAACATCTTTGTCACGCATTTCTTTTGCCTTTTGACGACGCTTATCACATCTGTCAATCCATTTGTCTTGCATATGTCTAGCCGGATCTTGGAAAATTTCTTTGTATACACTTAGTGCAAACTTTTGATCTTTTAGAATCATGTTATGCAATATGATGCAAGAATACATGATTCTACTTATCTTGGTAACCTGGTAAGCACGTGCTGGTTATTGTATTATTCCCCATCGTCCTTGGAGAACACCAAAAGCACGTTCGATATCCTTTCGTGCACTTTTTTGTCGCTTTTTAAATAAAGTGTGTTTATCATCAACGGTATTCGTGAATGATTTGACGAAAGTAGCCCACTATAGGTAAATTCCATCGGCTAAGTAGTACCCCTTTTCAAACACAACTCCATTTACCTCAAATGGAGCTACAGGGGATTCATCATTTAGCATGTCATTGAACAACGGCAAATTATCTAAAACATTGATATCATTATTCGCACCCACTACACCAAAAAATGCATGCCAAATCCACAAATCTTGCGATGCAACAGCTTCAAGCAATATAGCGGGTATTTTTATCACCACTAACATATTGCCCTTTCCATGACACCGGACAATTTTTCCATTGCCAATGCATACAGTCAATGCTACCAAGCATTCCCGGAAAATCTTGCGATGCAACAGCTTTAAGCAATATAGGTTTTGAACGTCATGCACATTTAGTTTTCTAAAAAACACTGCCTCAAACAAATCAATAATGCACATATTGAAATTATCTAGACATTCACGTCAGGTACGTGCATTCATTTGCAAATACTCATCGAACGCATCCGGTGAGTTGCCGTATGTCAATTGGCATATGGCCATAGTGCATTTCATGAGAACACTGATACTCATCCGACCAGTAGCATCGGGTGCTAGGCTAAAGTATGCAAGCTCACGTTCACGCTCCTCTATGAGGATACTTACAATTTTGAATAGTCGGCCTTCGAACGCTCCTCTGCAAGCTAATGTTCACGGGGAATTGGGTTACGGGTCATTTAGAGAGATGATTGGGCTTCTTCTTCTTCTATTCTCGTGTACTCATAAGCGGCAAGGATTACTACAATGTCGGTTTCATCTTCGATATCGGAAAGGCTCACATGTGCAGTGTAAGTTAGATGATGTGGATCCATTGCGAAAGAATTTTTGTTGAATATAAAGATGGTTTTATTTTTGTGTTTGTAAAAGGGTTAGATAAGATGGATTTATATAGGTGGTTTAAAAAAAATAAAAAAATAAACAATTTATTAAAATCAAACTAGCCGTTGCTAGTAACAATGTTTTTTTTTTTTTTTTTTTTTTTTTTTTTTTTTTGAAACTAGCCGTTGCTAGTAATAACTCTTTTGTTTTTTTTTACTTTGAAGCCTCACGTTGCAACGCAAGTTGCTAGACTAACGCATGTTGCAACGCAACCCCAACACAGATGGCTTGGAAATGGGCATAACGTGCATTACCAAGTTGATTCAGTGCCACATATGAATAACGCTGGGGGAGGCGTTATTACTCCTTATGCTCTTATACTTTCCTAGCTCAGACCCTACACATAGATGATGAGGTGGCCCCTAGAATCATTGGTCATATTCCCTAGCAGAAGCCAATGATTAGCAAGACCACTGGCTCTATGGTGTAGTCTAATGGTATTCCGCCATAGCGGATCCAAGGTGCATGAAGAGACTAAACATGCCTAGCTTTGCTAGAGTCTCGAGGTAGGAATTGTGTTAAAGTCACAATTGGCTGGGTTGCCTACCTAAAAGCTATTTTGCAGAAGCGTATGCCCTAGCAGAGCTTATGCAAATAGTGTAATATGGACCATGGATTAATAAATTAGGTTTTATGATTTATTTGTGTTTTAATCTGAAACTAAAGGATTTATGTTAAAATTTATATTTAGATATCTTTTAACAACATACCAAAAGCATCTCGTGATAACGCAAGTTGTAGCTCCATTCCTGGGCTGACAATAGGAATAAAGAGATTGTCTATTGACGTGTATCACACTGACTCATGAGATACGAGGAAACGTCGGTATAAGTATGGATTAAGGGATCATGAAGATCCGGACGCAGACTGGTTTGGAGAGATGAGCTGCATTGGCAGCTATGACCAAAGAAAATACATGAAAAGTGTACGGGATTCTGGTATCTACATGTTTGATTGCTTTCTTACCTCATATACCGCCTGGGTGCTAGACCCCGGATGCGATAGTCACATTTGCAATAACTTGCAAGGGTTTGAGGTAAGCAAGAGTATGAATAAAGTGAGCTGGACCTACGGGTAGGCGACAGTTCTCTTGTGGGAGCTGAAGTTGTAGGAACCTACATGTTACCTTTACCATCAGGATTATTATTGGAACTCCATAACTGCTATTATGTTCTAAAGGCTAATTAAAAATGTAATATCGTACGACCTATTGAGTGACAACGAATTTGACTTTAAGTCAAGTTCAAAAACTATTTCTGCTTTAAAAACTAATCAATTTTATTTTAAAGTTGTCTCTCATCAATGTCTGTACATACTGGACTTACAATCTTTTGGTGGGGCAATCTTTCATATGAGCGCTAGTCAACCTAGGTATGGGTTGAATAAAGTGCACCACTGGCATTGTCGGTTGGGACATATCAATGAGAAGCGCATATAGAAGCTCCAAAAGGAAGGAATTCTGGAACCACTTGAGGATGAATCTTTCGGTGTGTGCGAATCTTGCTTGTCAGGAAAAATGACTAAAGCACCTTTCAAACGTCCCAACTTTCGGTGTGTGTGAATCTTGCTTGTCAGGAAAAATGACTAAAGCACCTTCAAACGTCCCAATGAAAAGGCACGTGACTTGCAAGAAATAGTACACACTTCTTTGTGTGGTCCGTTTATGATTCTTAACGAGCTCGCTTGTATGCCTTATCTTCGTCGAAACAAGTACATTTTCAAAAATATGATTGTACAAATACATGGTGTCCCAATAAAAAAATATGAATGTACAAATCACTTCTCATTAATTAAAGTTGAACATATATATTAGAACCACAGTCTTATCTTCGTCGAAACAAGTACATTATCAAAACAGAGTCTTATCTTCCTTGAAACAAGTCCATTACCAAGTGAGTTTATGTGTTTTAGAAAGCCACTCTACCTTTCTATGCTATCCAAAGAATACAAAATTTAATTAAAAACCACACAGATAAAATGATCCATATTTGACAGAGTCGAGAGCCCAAGTTTGACAATAATAGAATCTCTACTTGAAAGGCATACCATTATTTGAAAAATGCACACTTTGTCACACCGTTGACTCACGTCACCAGGTATTGGAACCCCGAATAAATATTAACTAACCACGCAAACTGATTTTGAAAATCCATACAAAGCTTACAGCATCAAAACAATAAACCATATTTGAAACACATCTTTTTCCTAATAAAATAAAACCCCTAGTGGGGACTTTTTCATTTCAAAAAAATCAAATCATACTTTATTTAGTAATAACTAAAGTAATTCTTTTTTCTTTTAAAAGATGTTTAGCTAAAATAAACCCTAAATATTTCCTTATTTGCAAAATTTATAAAAATTCCGATTTTATACGTTTTCCAAAAAAAGTTATGTATAAAATTATATGTGTCAAAATTATAACTAAAAAAACTTTTGGAAAAGCGGAGTTAATCGCAGAAACCTTAGGGGTTAAAACGAAAAATGAAACAAACAAACCCCCCACCCCCCAACTTTTGGAAAAGCGGAGTTTATCACAGACCGAAACGAGCGACATCCATCTATGAAGTTGTAAAACTAAATCGAAAAAGAATGAAAGTGTATATCTAACTTTGATTTACTACTTCAAGAATAAGGTATGCAACATGAATTATGTTAATGTTAATCTTCTTATTGACCAATTTTGAGGCTTCTATCATGTAGTTGAGTATGAACCCTAAGCCAATGATCCGGTGGTGACTAAGTTGTACTAATAGAAAGTCAAAGTTGAAGCTCCATATATGCTAAATATTATTTAGGGTTGAGTGGTTGGTATGACTTTTAATGATTTCTTGATTGTTTGGTGTTTGTTAGTATGTGTTTTGATATTTTTCTGATTCTTAAACATGTTTTCATGTCGGTAATCCGTTGATGCTCCCTTGAATTTCTATTGTTGCAACTTTAATTATTTACAATTTTTTAGTAAGATAGAGGGTGTTTGGATGTGCATTTAAACTGTTTATCATGACAACTGTAGTGACCAGTTTTGAGTTTTTGGCCAAAAGCGGTTATTCTTCTTTTTGTGATTTGAATATAAACTAATTAGATTTCAAGTATTGAAATCAGAAATTTAATTTTTCAAAAAATATTATCTGATTGTAAGCATGATCATTATTCGGACGTACAAAATAGAGATCGCAAGTTTTGGACAAGCGTTGTTGAAGAAGTGTACAAAGGAATTGAAAATGCAATGATTAAGTTGTCGAGATTTTCCGTAACATGGTACTAAACCACACTAACCCAACTTCACATATTGAAGTTACCAACGAGTTGGCAATTTGGCGGTTTAGGCAACGGGTCAAAACGGTTTTGGATTCGTATGGATCATATTATCATTCGAGAGGAGCCACGTTTCGTTGACTCGCAAACACTATTATAATTCCATAAAAGGTATAAATAATTATATTTATATTGATAAAATAATAATGTGCGTCTTTTAATAAAACAATTTAGGAGTAGTTGTTTTTTAGTGAGGCACTTAGCATGCAGGAGGTATGTGTTCTTCATGGTTCATCTGTTTCGCTATAAGCATTTGTTGGCTGAATTGCATTTTCTATGAAGTTCAAATATCTACATATTTTGTGTGTACATTTAAGATTTATGTACCGAAGTTACCGGTCATTCATTATCCAAATTGTTAATGAACTTTTCTTATAGTGTGTATGATACAATACTAGCTAGAAAATGTAATAAAGTACCCGGTTTGGTTTTCTTGTCATGCAACTAACTAAATGAGCTTTTTTTTTAAAACATATTGCAGAGTTCCTGGTTTAAAAATTACTTAACTGTCACTTTTTTTGTCGACATATAATGTGATGAATGATTGGATTTAAATCTAGAGAATAGTTGTCCTAAACTTCTGGCATAAAATACTATTTTTTTTAACATTTGATGGGAATATTATGTTGATTATAAATTGCCTGATAGCTAATTTATAAAGTTTAGTTTCAGGCCTGAATGTTTAATACATTTTAATGTAGCATGTAACCCATGATACCCTTCATTTAAGCCAATGAAATGCCAAATGCATGTTTCTTTCAATGGTGCTATTGATAGGGTCATACTAAGTCAATGATCATATGTAATGGTATATGGATCAATAAAATATGCCATGTTTTTGTAATTGTTTGGTAATTTTTGTTGTTGTATAATGGTCATCAGCTATAATAATTTGAAATATATGATGGGTCTTTATGAGAATCACTCTGGTGTAAAATATTTGTGCCGACTTTTTTTGAACCGACAAATCATTGATAAAAATATGATATCACAATCCATTGAACTGACCCGTTGCACCAAAAAATTGCTTTTTGCCAGCGGGGGTTTTAGGGGAGGGGGAACTAAAGGAATTTGACCTACTATTTCACTTGAAAGTTCATATAGTATCCATGCATCCCTACGTTTCAGGCTAACAAAAGCACAAATCTACACCCATTCCGCATAATCCTGATGATCTACCTATAAAATGCTTAGCTATTACATCCGATTCTACCATTCGTGCTCTGTCAAATAGGGTCTCAGTCTTGCATGGATAGGCCCAATTTATATTGCACAAGTCTAATCACTTTATGTGATAACTTGATCTGTGCATTCACTTCCTAGCTCACACATTGAGCATAGCCCATCTGAGCTCTCAATATACCTCTTTCTACAAAGTTTTTTTTAATAACTGGAAGTTAATTAATTAGCAGCTGCCATGACAACTTAAACAATTTTTGGGAATAAGGAGGACCCAGTACTTCTGTACTCTTGAAACCTTGTGTGTCTAAGCAAATATTAATCTTTATAAACATTATGCTAAAATCTTCCCAACTTATTATTTTTCCATACCACTTGATCATTTTGCTCCAATAGTTGGCCTTTACTTGTGATAACCTTTATATACTCATCATACTACACTTTTTCGTAGTCTGAAGGTTGTTTTTTAAATTGAGTAAATTCCATATTCTACATCCACACCCAATTGATCCATTTTCTAAATGAGCCATCACATTTTTTTTTTATCTTTCGTAAATCATACAATCATAGGAATCGATGCTTTAGCTCAACATTATCGGTCTTCAATTATATTATTTATGCGGTGGTTCTGATTCCTGTACACTTTCGACATATTTTTTTGACTTCTTGATATGTCAGGTCATAGCATACCATTCTGATCGCCATAAGTGCATCTTATTACTTAACAAAGAATAAATTTTGAGTAAACTGTGATTTTACACTAATAGTAACTTATCTTTATGTAGTACTTGACTTGAAAATGAATCTGGACAATAAAATGATGAGTTTTTCTTCGTAATTGTGCTATGCTATGTTTTTACAGAAGTATATCTTTATTTTCTGCGTTTTTTAGTTGGTGGGTGGGCTGATTGGAGGGATCCAGATAGGAGAATTCCAAAGTCATCAAAGAAAGTTATGAGAAACAGTCGAGACCTGCTTTTTATTACAGTATCTTTTCTTTAGTAATATTAGACCTATCACATGTGAGATGAAACCTTTGGGTAAAATGACTAAAATCAGGTTGTAAATACTACCCTAGATGTTAGCTAAAATATGTCAAATTTATCAACAGTGGCCAATTTTAGTTTTTATTACTTTTTTTGGGGGAGGTTGTATGTTTAGTTAAAAGGATTTGTGTGCTATAGTGAAAGGATTGGAGGAAGGTTTGTTCCAAAGGGCGTGTCAATGGAGCTCCTAACTCTAACCCACTTCCTAACCCGTGGGGTGCTGCAGCAGGCAAAGATGTTAGCATGTTTGGTTCACAGAATTTAATTGGTTTTTATTGTTTAATACTCTTTTATGGTTTCATTTAGTTTGGTTTTTATTGATTAATACCCAGTGGTATCCGTAAAATGGTTATGTCCCCAACTAAGAGGTTGTGGGTTCAAGTTCCACCAAGAACAAAAGTGAGATTGTTGTTTTATTATATAAAAGATTTTTCACAGAGTGTCATGAAGTTACTGTAATAATTTCTTAGACAATCAAAATTTGTCAAACTTTCAAACATCTGATTATCAGAAGTTCAAATGGTAGAAGCACTTCTAAACACTATCTAATGTCGTCCTTTTTTATAACAGTTAGCCATCTGATTTTGATTACTTAGTATAATAATCACTTTACTATTCTTGCTAGAGGAACATGAGATATTTTCAAAGTAAATGCAGTGAAGGACCTTTGTAAATTGGTTTATGAAATGATGAGATTTCGACTGCTAAGTTTGAATATAAGCGAGTCCAAGCAGGTTGCTTAAGCTGTAGAGATTTGGAAGCCACTTAGCAATAGAGGGTGTTTGGCATTGTCATTGAAAGTGATTATCTCATTCATGATGTTTTACTATTGTGAAGATATACTGATTCTATGATTATGTAGTGGTCAAAATATGGGTCATAAGTTCATTGTTTGGAACAGTGAAAGAGGAGAAAGCTAAATTTCTACAAAACACTTCAAGTGACTTTAGATCCGTTCAACATGTTTTTTTGTTTTACTCATTTAACCTTTTGTAAATAAAAAACAACCCCACTCGACCCATTTTTAAGTTAACATGTTGAAAAAAAAGAGCTATTCGGAAAGGGCAAGCACTTCACTTATTCTTAAATCAGATTATCGTTGCTTAATGTCTCTCATCTATTTTCTTCATTTGCTCTCTTAAATCGTTTGCTCCTAAGTAGGTATAGGTATTTAGGAATTCTACTAATTAAGTGGATATTTCCGAATCTATCATCTTCACATGTTTTTAGCCTATATTTCATGTTTTAGCAATTATCTTTTAGAGCATTTGACTGAGAATTATGATCTTGTGGGTGGTGGATACACACTTTCTGAAACTAATGTGATTGTTTTTTCGACTATTCACCCGTATGTGTTATGTGATATTGTTATTATGTGATAATTCAGTTTACCACGGTGCTCATTGCTTTAGGTATGAACTTTGTAATGTTATTATTCTGTGAAGCTAAGTTGTATATATGTCATGCCAAATATTTTCTTTCTCCTGATGGCAGATAAGTCTTCCTTACACGGACAAGAATAAACTACCACATCAAATGAGATGGATGGGTTAAATCCAGGTAATGAGATTTATATCCTCGCGATATCTTGTGCTTTTACTTTGTTCGTAGTACAAAATTTTTAGTACGATGAATGTAAGTAACTGATTTCCAAATATGTTAAATACTGCTTTCATGCATACAATAAGTATGTCTTATATATAATTAATCTCCTTTTACAATTGTTCTTGCATAACTTACAACCTCTAACAATGACAAATAGAATGCTAGGCGAGTGCCCACTTATGTTTGCTATGCTTTTTATACAATCCATATGTGGGTTGTGCCTAACTGAGATACAAAAACTGATTGGAAGTAAAGGTAGTGCGTTTAGTAGGTTGGGTAACGATTCAAAATAGGCTTTGGCTAAAAAAAATGACATACACATAATAGTCTTACATCAAAATCGAGAAATATTACAATAACAAGAGGATGAAAGTCTTCACTGACATAATTATGTACCTTAGTTTTATAAAATATACCATATAAAGATAATAATTATATTAGTGTCATCATGGTTTGTAAAAAGATATGGTATTTTTATGATTTGATTTGATTTCGATTTTAGTAACCAGTTTAAGATAAAGATCTAGACTTTAATTCTGATTCTAATAGAGGTATCACTTTTTACCCTTATCAGTTTTAGTTTTTGATTTTGAAAGATTTATGTGATTTGATTGATTTATGAGTTTTGATTCTAATAGTGGTAAGAAGATTTGGTATCTTCGCTACCAGGAATGAATGCCTGGTGGAGCTATAAAGTTGGATTGCTGGAAGATACTCAATAGCATAGCATGTTTGGTATTTGGTCTTTCTATTTTATGGTTGTATGTATGTTTGTTTCATGGATTTTATGTATTTAGTCAAGTGTGGCTTGGTAATAACCTAAAGCCAAATGTAAAATCCAAAGATTTTTTTGCGACCGCTAGAGTAAGCTTCTATAATATAAGTACAACCGTTTCAATGCATTCTGTGCTTATCTTATTTCTGATGTGTGGTGATTCGGGTCTTCTGATAGATTAGTTTGACCGAAACACTAAACTAGAGAAAATATCTTAATTTGACGTCCTAGATATTAAACTATGAGTTTACAAAAGTTATCGACGCGAAAACAAGACATACAGTAACTAAATTTTGTTTAGAAACTTTTGTGATTTTTTTTAAATATATATATATATATATATATATATATATATATATATATATATATATATATATATATATATATATATATATATATATATATATATATGAACCCTTACGTCAAACGATAAACTAAACTTAAAAACAATAACTAAAACAAAAAAATAATAATAACAAACTATTTGATTTTTAATAAATAAAAATACGTTATTCAAAAATTCAGAAAAAATCCCGTGCGTGCACGGACATTATAACTAGTCTTTTATATAATAAAATAAAACCCAATTTTGCATTTTAAAAAATCAATTAATACATGATTTAGTAATAATTTTATTAAAAAAAATTATTTCCTTATTAGGTAATATTTTATATTTATCCATAACACAAGTAGAAGATAAATACAAAAAATATAGATAAGATATTTAAAAAAAAGATTATTTATTTTATATTCATCCACAACACAAGTAGAAGATAAATGCAAAAAATATAGATAAGATACAATTAACAATAGGATTAAAATTTTTAAATAATTATTTCTAAAAAAATTTAAAAAAAAACCCGCGTATGCGCGGGTATTATAACTAGTATATTAATTAGCATTACAACTAAGAGCATGGGGTACGCATGCGTGGTGGCTGGCGCCATCACCACCAGCCAACCAAAACCGACGGCGCACCGTACCGGTGGTGGCGCCGTCGGTGCTCGCGCCGCAGCCACGGCTCAGTGCCGTCGCATTTTTTTTTTCTTGGATTTTTGGCT
The DNA here is from genome assembly GCA_030686995.1 of Artemisia argyi. Taxonomy (NCBI): domain Eukaryota; kingdom Viridiplantae; phylum Streptophyta; class Magnoliopsida; order Asterales; family Asteraceae; genus Artemisia; species Artemisia argyi. The sequence continues at coordinate 138,913,419 of CM060677.1, forward strand.
TGAATTTGTGATCTTTTGTAAAAATGAGAGCATGGTTAAATAACTTGTAATACTTCTTTTATAAGATTTCAAAATAAGTAAATAAATAAATAAACTAAAAACTTAATAAAACATTAATTTCATTAATAAAAACGTAAACATTACATAAACACCATACAAAGTTAACATGATTAAACGATACAGGAAACAACTAATCACGATACGAAAAACAGAAAGAAACGAAGCGGAATACTTAACATAAAAGATCATTACTCATCGTATCTGTCCCATGCCCTAGTGTTTCTCAGAGTGAACCACACTTGTGGGTAATGTAGCTCTCTCCCATAGCGTTCATAATAAATTCGGTTTGCATTGGTGAGACGATTGGAGTCTTGACTGGTACGCTGCAACTCTTTGTAAATAGCATTATATCTACGACATTCAATGTTCATTCTATTCCATTGAGCCGTAATACTATTCTTATTACGTTGAACACCATTAGTCTGCTCGTTAAACTTTCGTGTAACGACATTCCAAAAAGAACATTCATTCAAAAGGTCTGTAGACTCTTGAACTTCTAGCCATACGATAGCTAGCAAGACTTCTTTTTCCATTAACCAACGATTATTCATTGTGAAGAAAAGTATTAGATAGTGGTGCAGAGGTGTGTGAAGAAAAGTATTAGATAGTGGTGAAGAGATGTGTGAAGAAAAGTATTAGATGGTGTGTTATTTATAAGGGATTTTTAAAATTTTCAAAATTCAAATTCTGATGCAGAAGCGGGATTCTTTTAAACGTTTAAAATTCAAAATTTGAAATGAATGGGCGGGATTTTCTTTAATAAACGTTTAAAATTCAAAATTTGAAATGAATGGGCGGGATTATGTTTAAACGTTTAAAATTCAAAATTTGAAATCAATGGGCGGGATTTTTGAGCTTATTTAACACCATCTCATTTCACAGTTAATTCTCACTCAATTCACACATAATTTTCAAACACTTCTCTTAAACAATGTCTCGCAAAGATTTCTCTCAACAATTTCCAACTCACCGTGACTTCTCCCAACAATTTCCCACTCACCGTGATTTTGGCCAGCAATTCCCAAGCTCCAGCATTCACAATTTCCAACTCACCGTGACTACACCCGTGAACACTCCACCGGAAGACATCTTTCCGGTATTCACACCGGATAATGAACCGGTGCCTAATCCACATGTTGTCCAACAACAACCCGATCAACCGGTGAACAATCTACCGGTGGAAAACCAACCTATTTGGAGAGGGTTGACTGATGAAGAATTTGAAGAACAAAATATGCAAGAATTGTTACGTGTTGAAGCAGAGGAAGAAAGGGAAACAAGAGCTCGTGAGCAGCGAGCAAAAGCCAAACAGGATCGTCGAAACCGTCGAGCAGAATGACGATGGGCAAATGGACTTCCACCTGTGCCATCCAGTGAGGACGATTCAAGTGCCTCCTATTCGAGTCAGGAGAGCTACGTGTCGGATGATTCATTTTATTGAATCGTAGTTTATGTTTAAGTATCTTAATTAGTTTATATATTTTTTTTTTTATTGCAACGTGTGTTTTTTTTATTTGTAATGTTTGTTTTTATTATTAATGAAGTTTAATTAATTTATAGTTTATATATTTTAATTAAAAAAAAAAAAAAATTGGCCGACGGCACCAGAAATTCTGGTGCCAACGCATACCCCATGAATGTGGTGCGCGTTTCTGGTGCCATGGAGCTTTTTTGCTGACGTGACAGTACTTTTTGCCCACGGCACCACATCCACGGCACCACTGTACCCGGTGCTCTAAGTTGAGATACGTTAAGACTCAACCGTCAGATTTCTTAAACTAAATAATCTATTCTGTAAAAGGCCAATGTCTATATCTTCCTTCACAAGATATATAACGTATGACTTGAAACTCCCTATACAAGAAGATAAAACATAGACAGTCTAAATTTTTTATATCTACCTGTATAGGACTAAAAAATAAAAAATAAAAATTCTGCTGTTAATCAAAGAATTGTCAAGTGAGAATGGCAACCGAAAAGTAAGTTCCAAGAGATTAGATTAAAACAATAAAAGATTTTTTCCTGATTAACCTTGAAATAGGTATTTCAAGTCCTCGACTATAAGGCGAGTCTGATAGCTACCCGTCAAATACTCACCAAATAAAAATGACACTAAAATAATTGTTTCTATGAACATAACAGTTAGTATATCTAAGCGTATCCAATAAATTATTTCTTCTTTGTCGTGTAAATTACTCGAACCCAAAAAGATATCTCAAGTCGTTGACAGTAAGGCGAGTCTGACGTCTACCCACCTCATCATCACCAAATGCAGATGCCACAATTTGCCTCTTCTCTTTCTGCAAGAAACAACAAATCTTTCACTAATACTAGGAGAATATGTCAACATTCTAAATTCACCAAAATATAAATATAACAGGAAAGTTGCGTGAATCACTCAAAACACTAAATTTGACTAAAAAACAAGTAAAAAGCTCTCCTGACTAAACACACGTTTTAAGAGTTCTAAAGCTATTCTTATGAAAATCAAGTGACCAAACTAGAAATGAGGTGAAACGGTATTGTAATATATATCATTCCTTTGAAAGACAGCATATGAGAATGCGTTTACCTGAAGTTCTAAAATACGGTCTTCAATAGTTTCTTTAATAGTCAACCGCATCACTTCAACTGGACGAGTCTGGCCGATCCTGTGAGCTTTATCAATGGCTTGTTCTTCAGTTGCCGGGTTCCACCAGAGATCTAAGAGGAATACATGATTGGCAGCAACCATGTTCAACCCAAGACTTGCTGCTTTCAGTGACATAATCATTACACTTACCTACATGATATGTCAATTAGGTATCAAAAAGAAAGAAATAAAAGGAAATGAGTCAAAACTGTAAATTGAAATCCATAAAGACCCCTTAACTTATTTTATTATCAAATATTATTGTTGCAATAATATAAAATTGCAATCTATTTGACACACTAACAGGATACAAAGTGTTTCATATCAACCCGACCAGCCCATTATGCCGACTAACTATGATAATATTGTGAACGAACCTCGGGAAGCTTATTGAAATCTTTCACTGCTTTATCTCGTTCAGGAATAGACATTGTTCCATCAAGTCTTCGGAAACCAATGGAAGAATCTGTAAGACATGCTTCAAGAAAATCCAACATCTTCGTCCATTGTGAAAATACAATTGCTTTCTCCCCCACGACGCTACCACCAACAAATGAAGAAGAACTGGTTTCCATTGTAATTTCCCGTGGTTTAACAATAGATTGTATATATTCCATGGCAAACTTAATTTTAGATGATTTGAGGGCACTTGCAGCTTCGAATTTAGAGGAGTTAACGCCATCATTGGATATATAATAATCAAGAGGCTCAGATTTAACGGATACATTCGATGGATAATGATCAACAGGCTCAGCTTTAACAGTTACGTTGGATGAACAATGATCAAGGGGCTCAGCTGAAGATTCATACATGTTTTGGTCACTGTCAGATCGTGCAAGTGCTGATCCAGAAAATACCAAAGATGGATCAAGTAGAGCTTCGCATCCGGCTGATGGGCACTCAAAATCGTCACTTGAAAGTCGTGCAAGGATGCACTGCTTACAGAAAACATGTTCACATGTCGTCACAACAGCATCTTCAGGTGGATCCTATAGAATGTGTACATAAATCATGAAATTGATAACATAAACTTCAAGAATAAAACACACTTAATATAGTCTATTATTGCTATCTGTCAACGAAGTATGTGATGCGCTAACACTAATATAAAGTAGGGATCCAATGCAGTCAAAAGCAATGTACATTTAATTCATTTTCGATTTGGTCACTTGACATAAAAAAATCTAGTGTATATAAAGTTTGCAAATCTTTGTTCTAATGAAAATAATCAACTTGAAAAATACAGTGGTTCGGGGGGGGGGGGGGGGGGGGGGGGTTGCTTGGGCGTGGATTTGGAATCTGACTATTCATACCAAACCATATAATATCAGCAGGTTAAAAATTTATAGTTGTAATAATCAAAGTTGTTTGAGTATTTGTCAAAAATGATTTACAAAATGAAACAACGAGAACATACATATTTGAAATGTTGATAAACCTGAAGTACTGATGTGCTGCTATTAATTTTAACTTTCCACTAAATTATATACTTACCATTGAACTAGAAGGAAGAAATCTCAATGACAACAAAAATACAAATATAGATGGAGTACAGTGAAAGAGATCTTTTACTTACACCGCATATTCTGCAAATGGCTAAAGAAGCTTTCAAGCAATTTAGAAGACTGTTTCGCTTTTCTGGGGAAAGCTGTTTTGCCTTCTCAAGAGACGATTCCAACTCAGAAGCTGAGCGTGATCCTGTAATAAGTAGTGGGTGACCACAAGCTTGCCGAAGGCGCAAAAGCATCACCAATATGCTTGCATAGTTTTGTTTGACAGTTCCAGCATTACTAAAATCCTAAACATGTAAGAAAGTAAAGTTAATTCATACAAATAAGAAACAGACAAAAGATGAAGCGTACAGAGCTCTACTAGAGGTGAGAATATGGGGGTGTCATGCAGGTTTCGTCAAGAGACAAAACAGGATCGGGTTGAAATTGCGCATTCTTTGGTCAATGGTCCAAACAGGTCATGTTAGTTATGGTTATAACAATAAATAAGATTGTTATAAAAAATGATTTGATAGTTTACATCATTAAAAAGACACTGGGAATCTTTCAACCAGTTTGGCCCATGGACCCATTTAACCTTTCCCGTTTTGATTAACTTTTCTCATTTTACCCATTTGATATGTTTGTGATGAAACACAACGTAAATAGACACATCAAATGTTATATGGTTGAAATTTAATGTTCATACATAACTACCCGAAATTTTATTGCATTAAAACATACTTGGAACTCAGCGCGGGACCGCTCCTCTAGGGCGGTGTAGAAGTTGCGTTCCTCATCCGTGAAGTGCAATTTTTTCATATGAACAGTCTTAGTTGGCAACGAGATGATCGGTTTTCCATCAATAAATGTACCTAAACAAAATATATTCTAAGAATCTTGTCCAAATACATATACCCAAAAAATAATAAAGCTACAGTTTTTGAAGAACGTAACATATTTTTTTACTGTAGCAAAATAAAAAGATGTAAACAAGGATTATCAGTAGAAATATCGGATAGTATAACTGAACAAGGGTATCTTCATAATTTTATTCTACCCTTGCAGCTAGCAGCAAACTCTGAATATTGGACCACTAAATACTGTGATAATCTTACACGTAAGTAGCTTACTTTACTCAATTATAGAATCATATGAAATAGTTGACCTAAACGCTAGAAACAAAGTCCACATTTCTCTCTAGTCTTGCAATTGGTATCAAACTAGTTATGTTACAACGAACTATCTGATAATCATGAGTACAGGTAGGTTATAGAAACAATAGTAACCCATAAATAATCATATAATCTATAATAAGTAGGTTACCAAAACACTGCAAAGACTGGAAACTAAATGATCCTAGATCAAATAAAAGAGCAGTAAGTTACGCAAATACTAGATCCTGAAGTCACAGTATTCAGATAATTTTCAAAATGCATTTCCAAACACTCTGTAAGGAAAATTTTCTTATAAATTGATCTAATCCAACTAAAAGCTTAAAGCGATCGTATAAACATAAAATAAAAATCATATATAACCTTTTGTGCGTCGGAGCAACATTGTCGACAAGATAGCCTGTAACTTCTTATAGCCCTTTTCAGCATCCGTTTTTATCAGGTTCTTGATTGTTGAGCGAAATGTTCTTATCTCATCATACGGATAATATCTCAAGAATCTAAAGTAACTATAAAGATCAGCAATTTTATTCTGAATCGGAGTGCCTGATAAGCACCACCTACGTTTAGCTTTGAGACCCCAACAAGCCCTAGAGACCTTAGTTTTATGATTCTTAATAATGTGGGCTTCATCTAATACCACCCTAAACCACCTCACTTTCACAAGAGGTGAAACTGATGATTCTAAAATATATTTTTGCGCTCCCTTCTTCAGTTTTTTGGATAGTTTTCTTTTCTTCTTAGACGAAGAAGCCGGTCGATAAAAATTTTCATAGTCGTCTTCATCGTTATCTTCCTCTGTAAGGGCCTTTATTGGAACCTCATTGCTCACAACTGAGTATGTGGTGAGGACAACATCGTACTTTGATAGCTCATCTGCATCTTTGGTTTTTTTTGTACCATGGTATATTAAAACTGATAGTCTAGATTTGGCGCTTACCTTATAATGTAATTCATCATACCATTGCCGAATGACACTTTTAGGGCATACAATAAGTGTTCCTGCATTTGGCCTACTCTTTGCAACCTTCATTTAAGTTTCAATTTTTAGGTTGGATTTATCATGCTTGGTCACGTCATCATGATCAACATCATACAAACTGAAAGTCTCCGCCTTTTCCATCTTAACTTCAGTAGCACCAACATAAGAAGATGGAGGAGGCCTTTCCTTCAAAATAAGTGCAATTGTGGATATCGTTTTAACCCAGTCCCTGAATCCATACACAAACAATGCAAATCTATAACACAGAAAAAAATATTTTGTAGGGGTAAATCTAATAGTAAAGGTTACCTGATCATCAGCAAGAATTCCTCCGATGCAATGCCTATTTTTCGTCTCTTTTTGTACCATCCATGACAAAGCAATTCGCTGTCACAATATTTCATGCTCAATTAGATTTCAAAGTCTCAAAATACCTAATTTTAAAAATTCAAATCATAGTAAAAAAGAAGTAACCTCTAAGTAGACCTAAGATATTATGTTAAAGTTGATAAATTTCCTAATATGACTACCATATACAGATTTTGGTAAAAATAAATATTCCAATAATTATTTTTTGTGTATAAAGTTACTATAAAACTAATTAAACTTATAGATCCATGCTCAAGGTAACACAAATAGACTAAGATTCTTTCCTTGTTAGTATCCGCTTGTCTTTAAAAAGGTCAGCTAAACAAGGTCTTAATGATAAAATCAAAAGTTATGAACCTGGTGTTTCATTAGTGGAACAGCTAATGCATCATCTAGCAGAGTGGCCTCTGAAGTTGGCTGGGCAAGATCCTGCAATGAAACCAGATAAATATCATTAAAATATCAACCCGTATTTACTATTTCCACCAGGATTCCTCACTATCGGCAGATCCACAAGTTAAACCACATGCAGAAAACCATCACAACACTGAAAATTGTTATGCCCACCTGCAATGCAGCTCGGTAAACAGACTGTTCATCTTTTTTCTCGAATCTTGTATGATTAGAAGCATCGTGAGTTGTTGGAGCACTAGGTGATGACCACTGTCCAGAGATATTTGATTTATTATCTACGTGACACCATTTCTTAGGCGGGGGTTGACTCATATCCTCAAGGATACATATATCAGGGTCATCATCGTCCAAATTGATCGTTATTGGAACTTCTGGCTGGCTGATTTTAGGTGGTAATGGACCCATATTATTCAACTCCTTATGTTTTCTCTCTATCTCATCCTTTGTGTTCTTGAGTGATGATGTATCGTATGAGATAAACACTTTTTTAGGTGACTCTTTATCCAAACAATGCTTATTAAAAGGTGCCGGAAATCTGTCATGAGAATTGTATAAAGTGTGAGGGTATCTACCAAAATTTTCCATTTTCCTTTCAGAATCGAAGGAACCACCAGAAGAAACAGTCCTTGATGTTGAAGCTCCATGTGAAGATGTCTTACTACTAGACCAAAGATCAACTACCTCATCCTGCAAATTATATGTGATATCATAAGTAAACTATCAAACAAAACAAAAATTGACATAAAACACATTTTCACAATGGCCTTTCATCATATGGTTTCAAATAACAATAAATAGCTTCTAATTCAACTGTAACATGTTTTTGCTTACTACGATTTCAGGCAAGCAAGCAGTTTGATATGGTGATGAGGACAAGGATTGGCTAGGAAGGAGCTCACATGAAACATGGAACATACAAGAATCAAGACAAGAAGAATTCTAGGGGTTCTCTAAGGGGTTTTTTTTTTTTTTTTTTTTTTTTTTTTTTTTTTTTTTTAATTAATTAATTTATTTAGTTTCTTATGCAATAGCATTGTTATATTGATTAATATCTTAAGTAATCTAATATCCCAAAAAAAGTTAAAAACAGCAATGAAGGTTGAAGGGTATAAATTCAAACTGACCTAATAATTAAATACTTCATCCGTACCATAATAAGCACATCCTACATTATCACAAACATGCATTGTTCGTACCTTTAAGGTGCATTCTAATTAACGTGTATAATATATATTGACATTACCGTTTTCTTAAACTGATTCGAAACTAGCATAAAAGAATAGGCAAGATCATTCGTAATCTCCACTCAAGTGAAGACATAACTTAACCAAGCAAAACTCGTTAATATCACATGAAAAGTATCATACCACGGCATGCATCAAATAAAAAGAAAACATACCTTTGAAGAATGAGGTTGCACGCTATCCCTTGTGCTATCCTTTTCCATGATATATAGCTTTAAATGAAGAATGTGTGATTTATGATTTCTCGTTAGAAAGCTGCCCTAATAATGAACGAAAACTAAAGACTGAAGCGATCGAAAGAATTAATGTATATTTTATAGCATGGCGGACTGGCGGTTATAACTTATATAGGGGGTGCATAGGGCCGAAATCATGTCCAGGCTTTGTGTTAGCCCAAAACAAAAAGCTTAGGGTGTTCCACTAGTTTAGGGGTGTTCATGGTTCGGGTAATAAACCGAATAAATCGAAATCCGAATCGAACTGAACCAAAAAAAACCGAACCAAACATATAACCGAACCGAATTTATTAAAACCGAACTGAACCGAATTAAAAATTCGGTTTTCGGTTTGGCTATCTGAACCGAAAACCGAATATATATATATATATATATATATATATATATATATATATATATATATATATATATATATATATATATATATATATATATATATATATACTAGACGAATACCCGTGCATAGCAACGGTTCCTAGCGGCGGATAATTAACGATTTGTGATATTGTGGTGAGTGTTTTGTGTAGCGTTCAAAATAGAACGAGACCGAATTAAGGTAAAAACCGGGACCGGGACCGAGACCGAGACCGAATATGGTCGTTCCGGTCCGGTCGGTCTTCGGTCGGTCCGGTCCGAGACCGATTTTTGGTTTTTTTGTCGGTCCGGACCGACGACTGAATTAGCCTAAAAGCCTAGACCGAGGACCAGACCGAATGTGGTCAGTCCGGTCCGGTCTCGGTCGGTCCGTTCGGGTCGTTTGACCACCCCTATTTGTGTGTAACTTTTCTTATCTTTATTACAAATTTGTTCACATGTTATAATTCTTCACTAAAAATACAGACAATAAATAAGGGACTAAAAAAAATCAATCACATATATTATACTCCTATATGTTTTGGACAAAATCTTGATGGGGAATGATTTCTTTCGACACTCTATTTATAGCGTTAGGGAATCAATTTTGAATAGGTGGAAATGTATAATTTTACATAATATTTGGTAGCCGAATAGGCGCGCCTAGTGGCAGCGATGCATCGTTTTCAACGATATACGTTTTGTCATTTTTCTCTATATGTAAGGTTTAAATTTAATTTTCGCGACAGTCGAGCATAATTTCAGTGGTTATGTTGACATATGGTTGTGTTATATGTTAACACAATCACGACACATGTTAAATCATTTGATATTACAATAGTTTATATATGTAGTTTTATCTTATTTTTCCAACAATGGTGAAACTTCAAGTTATCTCGTTTTTTATTTTATGTAAATGCAAAGTTCAAATTATAATCTATAACAAAATATTATTATTGTAGCGTTTTCATAATTTGCAAACCTACACCTTTTTGCTTTTGCACTTTTTTTATTTTATGTAAATGCAAAAATCAAATTATAATCTATAACAAAATATTATTATTGTAGCGTTTTCATAATTTGCAAACTTACACCTTTTAGCATTTGCACTTGACAAAAGGCCTGTACTCACTATACCTTCCCTTCCCAATGAAATTCAAATATCACCAAATCCCAACATCCAAATTTACGTGAAAGATTTGTAACTTTTTGAATCTAAAATTAAACTTCAATGAAAATTACTTTAAAAACTAAATAAAATTAAAAACTCCATACTTGGAAAACTTTCGAAACTTTCAAACTCCATGTTTCAAATTTAATTTAAAATATTCTTAAATAACTAAAACTAACAAAATTTTCAGGAAAGTTTTAAACTTTTTGAAAGTCAAATATTGGTTTTCAATTTAGCTCAAATTATAACTTTTTGAAATTCAAATATTGGTTTACAACTTTAGCTCAATTATCAATACAAAGTACAATGGTTCCCTATAATATTCGGCTGTACTATAGCATCCAACTTCAGCTCAAATTGTAACATTTTGAATTTTCACAAGATCAACCACATTTGCATTTTCATAGGATCAATCGGAGTATAGTATTCAGCTGCAAATATCAAGAAACACAAGAATATGTGACTTTTTTTCTTCATAAACACAAAAATTCGCCTGCAAATATTAGACGTTGCTTTGAATTTTTGGATTGTACAACTACAACAACTTGTAACACATTTAAAATTTTTCATTCTTGGTCAAATGTTTTGTAATACAAATAAATCATTTGCCTCATTTTATATTTTGGCTCATACATGATAGTGGCAAAAAAAAAGCTAAATTGCATTGTAAAATGCCTGCTTATTGCCCGACCAAATATCACTCAAATTTTTATCATAGTTAAACAAATAAAAACTATCAAGGAACCAAATAAACCCGTAAATATACAATCATAGGCCTCTAACAGATTCATTGTGTGAAATAAACCAAAACACAGCAAATTCGCAAACACCAGCACAAGATTAGAGATGTAGCAAAATAAGGCCAAGATGCTAACCTATTTATACAATTTATAAAAAATTAATTATCATTTTTGAAATTCATACAACACATATAAGAATCTGATTTATAGATAAAAAAAAAAAGAGTCATATATAAAAAAGACTCAAAACCTCAATTTATAATCCACACCGGCGGCAACAGCGGCGGTGGCGTGGATTCCGGCAAGTGTGGATTCCAGCGGCATATTTTCTGGCAACACAAGCTGATCTGAAAAAGAAAAAAAATCTGTTAAAATTTAAAATAGAAAGTTATCTAAACTCATATCTGAAGAAAAAAATTGATAAATCTATAAAGAAAAACCATGAAAACTTGAAATAAATATAAATCTAACAAATACTAACAAATTTATAACCGTATATACACGATTAATTTTAAGACAATTATTAGCAACAATAAAAATAGAACATAAGTATAAAGTGGCGGCAACAAGTTTTTTCGGCAACAGCAGCTTTTCCAGCAACACAAGTGGTGGAAGCAGACTTTTCCGCGCGAGGATGCGGTTGTAGCAGCAGTTTCCGATGACGGTGGCGGCAACGACTGTAGAAAAAAGTACCAAAAAATAAAAAATAAATAAATAAATAAAAAACATAGATCTACAAATAAAATATAGAGATCAATAAAAAAAACCTTTATAACTTTAATTAATATATGTATAACTATGAATAAAACTCAAAAAATACCTCTCGGTTGTAGTTGTTGTGTGGTGGCCGGGGTTCATTGGTGGTCCGGTGGTGGTTTATGTGATGGGATGATTATACATAAATCTACGAAAAACCTCAAAAATTACCTCAAAACTTTGTGGTTCAGTTTGGTGGTTCGTTTTGGTGATGGTCGGGTTCGATGGTGGTCCCGTGGTGGTTTACTTTCTGGGGTCGTGGTGTCCGGTGAGGTCACGTCCGGTGGGGTAACGTACGGTGGTGTAGGGGTTTGTGGTGGTAGATGAGTTGGTTGGCATGTGTGTTTTTGTTTTAGAGAGAAAAGTGATATGTATAGAGAAGAGATGGAGAAGGATTTAATTCTTGTTCAGTCCCAATAGTCTTTAATTTTTGTGGTGGTAGATGAGTTGGTGGTAGATTTACATTTAATTCTTGTTCAGTCCCAATAGTCTTTAATATGGATAAGATTTTACAAGGGTATTTTCGGCATTGACCAAAAATTCAGTTTTCACTTTCCACTTTGACCAAATCTCCATTATAAGTAGTATATATATATATATATATATATATATATATATATATATATATATATATATATATATATATATATATATATATATATATATATATATATATATTAGGGTGTTCCACTAGTTTAGGGGTGTTCATGGTTCGGGTAATAAACCGAAAACCGAATCGAACTGAACAAAAAAAAAACCGAACCAAACATATAACCGAACCGAATTTATTAAAACCGAACTGAACCGAATTAAAAATTCGGTTTTCGGTTTGGCTATCTGAACCGAAAACCGAATATATATATATATATATATATATATATATATATATATATATAGTGTATCTTTATTTTCAAAACCCTGTTAAGTGCGGGAACTGCGAGAACTCTAATTTTGCATTAGAAAACATGCATGTTCATATAAAACATGTATGTTTTCTTACATACACCTTAATACACATACATGCATAACATACATGTTCATATAAAAACTTGTTTAGTGCAATAGATCAATGTAAAATGGTTTTATTTTTAGAACCCTGTTAAGTACGGGAACTGCGAGAACTCCAATTATACATTAGAAAACATGGATGTTCATATAAAACATGTATGTTTTCTTACATACATCTTAATACGAAGGCATGTGTATTAAGGTGTATGTAAGAAAACATACATGTTTTATATGAACATGCATGTTTTCTAATGCAAAATTGGAGTTCTCGCAGTTCCCGCACTTAACAGAGTTCTGAAAATAAAGCCCCCTATATATATATATATATATATATATATATATATATATATATATATATATATATATATATATATATATATATATGTTATTTTATATATAAAAAATGTCCATTAAAGTTTTATTCTATATAAAAAACACTTTTTTATGCTTGAAATATTTTTTTTGCCAAGAATATATATAATTAAATTTTTAAAAAAATATAAGTAATTTAATTTAGTAAATTCGGTTTTCGGTTTTTACCCATAACCGAACCGAACTTCGGTTCGGTTCTCAGTTCGGTTCGGTCATAGATATTTTCGGTTCAGTTCGGTTTTCGATTATGTCCAAAAAAATTTTTTAACAGAACAACCCGAACCGAATAAACCGATTAACCGAAAACCGAACCGATGAACACCCCTACACTAGTTTAGTTTTTAGTTTGGTTTGCTTTTGGATTGTTTTCTTTCTTTGACCTTTTTTTTTTTTTATTTTTTTTTTATTTTATTTTTTTTTTTTAATTTATTTCGATACTACTTCACTTGTTCAGCTTTTAAAATACTAATGTAAGGATTTTGTAATTAATATTAGGCATGTCTTCCAGGCCATTGAAGTTGATAGGAGTAAGGTGGCGTTTAGTTGGAAAACATTTTTTTTCATTTTCTATTTCTTGTTTTGTAGGAAAAAGGAGGGGAGTTTGATTTCCACAAAACAATGGAAAATTTAGAAAACGCGTTTAGTTTGAGAAACATGTGTTTGTGTTTTCCATTTTTCAAAACTAAAAAACATGTTTAACTGTTGTTGTTTTATATCTCAATTAACTATTCACCTTAATAATATTATAAAAACATCTTCAAAACGCAAAAACAAATATTATAAACTAACCAACTAAATTATAAAATAACTAAAAAAAATCTAATACGAGAAAATAAAGAAATTAAAACAGTAAAAAAGAATATCAAATAACGTTTTCGTCTGTTTTTTTACGTTTTCGTCCGACATTTTACGTTTTTGTCCGTTTTTGTTTGTTTTTTTACGTTTTCGTCTATTTTTTTACGTTTTCGTCTAATTTTTTACGTTTCCGTCAGATTTTTGACGTTTTCATATGTTTTTTTACATTTTCGTCAGATTTTTTACGTTTTCGTCCGATTTTTTGGGTTTTCGTTTGTTTTTCTTACGTTTTCTTCTGTTTTTTTACGTTTTCGTATTTTTTTTTACGTTTTCGTTAGATTTTTTACAGTTTCGTCAGTTTATTTTACATTTTCTTAAGTCTTTTTACGTTTTCTGCCTGTTTTTTTTTACGTTTTTGTTATATATTTTTACAGTTTCGTCAGTTTATTTTACATTTTCTTCAGTCTCTTTACGTTTTCGTCTGGTTTTTTACGTTTTCATCCCATTTTTTATGTTTTCGTCCGTTTCTTTACGTTTTTATCAGATTTTTTACATTTTTGTCAAATTTTTTACGTTTTCATCAGATTTTTTACATTTTCGTCAGATTTTTTATGTTTTCATCCGTTTTTTTACGTTTTCTCCAGATTTTTTATGTTTTCGTCTGATTTTTTATGTTTACATCCGTTTTTATACGTTTTCGTCAGATTTTTTACATTTTTGTCTATTTTCTTACGTTTTCGTCCGTTTTTTTTTACTTTTTTTTGAATTTGTATGTTTCCATATGATTTTTTACGTTTTTGTCAGATTTTTTATGCATTTTTCCATTTTTTAATATCTTCATTTTTTATGATTTCTTCTGATTTTTACATATTCTTTCGATTTTTTACGTTTTCTTCTGATTTTTTACGTTTACATCCGTCTTCGTCTGATTTTTATGTTTTCATCTTTCATTCACGTCTTCATATTTGATTTATGTTTTTTTAGGTTTCGTCTAACGAAAACGTAAAAAAATGGATGTAAAAGTAAATAAACGTAAGTAAACGCAAAAAAATGGACGAAAACGTAAAAAACATAAAAGAACGGACGAAAATGTAAGAAAACATAAAAAAAAACGATCGATAATGGATGCATATGTAAAACACCCCACGAAAACGTAAATAAATGAAAATGAACGACAAATTAAGGAAACGTACGAAAACGTTAAAAAAGGAAAAAAATGTAAAAAATCATGCGAAAATGTAAAAAAAATAAAAAAGTTAAAAATAACATAAAAAATCTGACGAAAACGTAAAAAATGGACGAAAATGTAAAAAATCTGACAAAAACGAAAAGAAATATGACGAAAACGAAAAAAATCTGACGAAAACGTAAAAAACGGATGAAAACGTAAAAAAATCAGACGAAAATGTAAAAAATCTGACAAAAACGTAAAAAAAACGGACGAAAACGTAAAAATCTGACAAAAACGAAAAAAATCGAACGAAAACGTAAAAAATCTGACGAAAAAGTAAAAAATCAGATGAAAATGTAAAAAATCTAACGAAAACAAAAAAAAAAACTGACGAAAACGAAAAAAATTTGACGAAAACGTAAAAAAACGGACGATAACGTAAAAAGTCTGACGAAAAAGTATAAAAATCTGACGAAAACGTAAAAAAAACGGACGAAAATGTAAAAACTCTGACGAAAACGTAAAAAAATGGACGAAAACGTAAAAAATCTAACCAAAACGTAAAAAGTCTGACGAAAAAGTAAAAAATCTGACGAAAACGTAAAAAAACGGACGAAAACATAAAAAAATTGACGAAAACGTAAAAAAGAAATCTGACAAAAACGTAATGAATCGGACGAAAATGTAAAAAATCTGACAAAAACGTAAAAAAAATCTGACCAAAACAGATAGAAACGGACGAAAACGTAAAAATCGGGCGAAAACGTAAAAAATCGGACGTAAACGTAAAAAAATCTAATGAAAACGTAAAAAAACAGACGAAAACGTAAAAAATCGGACGAAAACTTATTAAATTGGACCAAAACGTAAAAAAATGGACGAAAACGAAAAAAATCGGACGAAAACGTAAAAAACCTGACAAAAACGTAAAAAAACGGAAGAAGACGTAATAAACGGACGAAAATGTAAAAAATCGGACGAAAACGTAAAAAATCTGACGAAAACGTAAATAAATGGACGAAAACGTAAAAAATCAGTCGAAAACGTAAAACAACTGACGAAAACGGATTTGGGGTATTTTAATGGAAAATAGGGGAAAAAAAATGTTTTGTAGTTTTGTGTATTAAAGTTGGAAATAGGAATTTTGTGTTTTGTAGAGAATTTTATTAGAAAACACTAATTTGAACGCGATCTCTGTTTTCCTTGTTTTCCACAAAACATTTTATGGAAAACAAGTGTGTTTTCGCTCAACTAAACGCACCCTTAACATCTGCGAGATTTCATGTATGTAAGCTTTGCAAACTATCATAGCTATTTTAAGGGAAAAAAAAAAAAAAAAAAAAAAAAAAATACAATGTTACTGACCAAGCCCATTAAATTGCAAAAACCAGCCTTAGCTAATTTGACCAACCCATAAGTTTTACTTGATATCTGGACTAGTTGCATGTCTTTGGCCCATCATTTCATAATTATCTGACTTCAAATACTCGTAGTATTTTTTTAGGCACCAAAGTTCCAAAAGTACGATTTGCCATAGTCGTAGACTCGTAGTCTTGTGGAGTTGTAGTTGTAGACTCGTAGTTATTACATCTTTTCATTTCCAATTAGGCCACCAGAGTATTGTTAATGCAATTATAGCCACTCTTTTTTTATATCTAAACTTTTAGAATCACAAATAGGTTTATAAGGTTCTGAACTTCTGATTAAGTTTATTAGTCACAATTTTAATTATTTAGCTCTTTGACATGTGCAACTATAGCCTTTTAAGGTTTTTTAAAATTGTTTTCTGGGACTAGGTGTACTATATGATTATAAATTTAAGGAAGTCGAATATAATCTTTCCCGGGTGTCCTTTTAGTTCTCTGAAAGCCTCTTATTAGATGCTGGAACTTGAAATTGGATAAATAGAATTCAAACCACCAACTTTGCATGATCACTAGCCATTCGAAACAAGAATATTACACTAGCTATACTAAAACGAAAAACGAATACAATCTAAAAAAAAGCTTGAAATTTGTATAGATTAATAAAACTATCTACAGTGATACAAAGCTAAAAATATAAAAGAATTAAATAGATTAAAAGTGTAACGGAGAGAAAGGACATTATGATGGGAAATGGTAACAAAATGATTTTAAGCATAAGCATGAAAGGTGCACTTGATTATGTGCCCATGAGAGTCTGTGTTTTCATCATCCTTTTTCATTATTTTAATGTCCCACTGCAATCTATTGATCATACATTAAACTATGTCTATGAATTGCTATATAACCATTTAGTCACAGCCTTTCAAAAAAAAAAAAAAAAAAAACCATTTAGTCACTGCAATCTATTGATCATACACTAATAGTGATTCCATACAACTATACAAGTATACTTATATTGCCGACTATTTAAGACCTAAAAGTGTAAATTATGACCAACATATGTATGTTTAATAATTATGATTCATTTATCTAAGGTTGTTTATTGGGCAAATTGACACACAAAAAAAAAAAAAAAAAAAAAAAAAAAAAAAAAAAAAAAAAAAAAAAAAATTTGCCAATGAAATCAAAATTTTGACAAAAAGTAATAATATAACATTATAACTAGCTTGTGACGTTTAAGGATGTATTAACTTTTACGGGATTTTTACCCAGTTACGAGATTTCTACCCCGTTACTTTTTAGTTGGATATTATACATGTATAGAACAATTAGGGTGTGGCATATTGCAACATAAAATTTTCATGTTACTTAATGTAAAATACGTCATATGCATAAAGAAATCTGATAAAAGGTGCTTCAAAATATACCCGTAATTTTAAGATATGTAATATACATGTTACTTAATGTAAGATACGTAATACAAATAGGGCAATTTGAAAGTTAAATATATTTTTCTATAATTGTAGTGAGTTTTTTTTATTAGTCTCAGTAAGCATATATATAAGATCTAAGTATGAACGTCATCTTAAATCAGTTGAGCTACTACTAACATATTATCATTAAGGATATAAATCTTATACGGATGACTAATGACTAAAAACACAACCACATAAACAAATAAACCAGTGGAAGCTTTAGTAAAAACTGTGAAATAATATTACAGTATTATGGCATGATGTAATCTAACTGTTAATAAAAATAAAAATAATAACACTAGCTAGTGTACGTTGTAGTATGTTTGTTTATGTTTATTGTAAGAGAAATAAATTTTAGTATCACACCAGAATTTACGATTGTGGATACATCACATGCATATGGGTGAAATCCAAGCAACTATCTATCATGACTACTTTTAACTTTCCAAAAAGTCAACTCCATAACTATATTTAGAATTTTGGTGAATATACCAACATAAAAAACATGAATTTAAAGAGAAAATAATGGCACCGAACAACCATAAAAAACAATATGAGTTAATGGAGGCGAAATTATGCCAAAGTCATATCTAAACACCTATTTTCATTTAAAAATATCGAAGTGAAATTAGCAATTAATAAAAATCTAAATATTTTACATAATCTCTAAAATCACCAGTAAGGGTTATTGCTAAGTTGTTTGAATTTAATATCTAAGTAGTACCAATTGTTAATTTAATAATTTCATTCATGTTAACCATGTAAGCTTTTGTGATATGAATTTGTATTAGAGATATGCATTTGTAGGGAAATCACGTGCTTCGTGCATAGAGCATCAGATTTTATGGAAATAATGGATAAAGTTATAATTAAATATATAAAGTTGAAATTAGTATAAAAAGTTGAAAATAAAATATAAATAATAAATCTTTCCCAAATGATGATGCATTATCATATAGAATGTTTAATTGGGACTGTTTTCATTGGATCCATCGCCGAATAAGAGGATTTCTATGTTTCCTATGTATGTATGTTTCCCAACTCATATACCTACGAACTTGCATAGTAAAATAAGAAAAACATATATGAATATACATATCTAAATTATTAGTAGTATTTTCCAAAATTTTGAAGAAATATTAGAAATCAAATTATTATCAATAGACTTGTGTCATTGGGTCAATTGCAATATCATTATTGTTGAAGTTCTAGTTGAATCTTGTAATATTAGTAGTTACTGGTAGGGGTGTCTGACTTGAACTCGACTCATACTCAAACTGGACCCTTTGTCGAACTCGAACCAGATTAAGGTTATTCGGGCCAATAACTTTATTTGAGTCATCTCGAATACTAATCAGGGTTGGGTATTGAGTAGAATATGCTTGGCAAACTCGGGTTGAATAAGGGTTTTTCTATAAGTTTTTGAAATAATTTCTATAAATTATCTACGTAAATTTATAGAAGTAGACAAAATTTTAATTATTTAACTCATATTCGGTTTGACCCAACTCTGAATAGATCCGAACCCGACTAACCCAAAACCTTAATAGGTTCGAGTTTGGGTATCCTCAGTCTAAATTGACTCGACCCGAATTAACTGAACCCGACCAACACCCCAAAGTACTACTAAAGGTTAACGAAACACTTTTCTTTAGAGTTTTTCTTAGTTATCAAGATCATGTGTACGGTTTATTTATGCTAGTAGATTTCATAAAAGTGGACGAAAATGATGCATCGGATGTGATTATTATGTACTCGCATATACACTAGCTAACAGGGGCGGAGGCATGTGTAAGCCAGGGGTAGCGGTCGCTACCCCTGAACTTTTACCCGGTAGTGTAATTTTAGCGATTTTTGGCCATTTTTGGCAATTTTTTGGCGATTTCGCTACCCCTGAAACAAATTTTCGCTACCCCTAAACAAATTTTTGTATTTCGCTACCCCTAAACTTGGCTCCTGGCTCCGCCACTGCTAGCTAATTATTTTATTGGGGTAACCTTTTACCCATAAATACTAGCTAAATATTTTTCGTTTATGTTATAACTTATAAGAGCATTGCTAAATCCATGTAAAATATCCTCTTGTCCTAGATTCAAATCATTCAATATGGCATGCATTTGCTATTTCTTTTTCTTTCTATATCATCCAATTGTTTTTCCAAATGTCACATTTATGTGAGTAGGCATATAGATGATTTAGCATTAACATGCCATTTAATTTTATTAAGTTTTAGAGACGCCTCAATTTCTTTAATTATAAAATCTAACTTTTGAACTTGTTTTTTGGTTTATTTATTTATTTATTTATATTGTTCCAAAGTCTAAGACATGATTATCTTAAAGTGACCCTAGCCTCCCTACATCATATATATGTACATGACTTAAGAAACCCTTGGTATCTCCCTATTACCTTAACTTCCCTTGTTTTCAGAGCTCTTCACTTCCCTCTTGTTTCTTCATCTAATCTTATCATCTTCAATTCATTAATCAATGGGTACCTCAAATCTTGATAAATCAAACATTTGCAATATTCATGATCACCAAAGCAATTCATCATCCCATGCACCTGAATCTAAAATCCAAGAAAACCAAACAAGTATAAAAGAAGATCCTCATTTAGTTTCTTGTGCTTTAAAGATTGAAACTCCAACTTCTACCCGAGAATTTAGGGTCAGTAATAGCAAGAATGAGCCCAAGACTCCGACATCTAGAAAGCACAGAATTCCAATAGTAGGGACTTGTCCACCAGCTCCAAGAAAGTCTAGGTGGTTTCCTACAAATGGGAAGAGAAAGGAGCCATATTTTCCAGTTGTTCGAGTTCCTGCTGATTTTATGGTTTACTTGGATGAAATGCTTGCTACTAATGAAGTTGTCTACGTCCCGGATAGTGTGGTTGGTGATCTTGGCGCCGGCGACTATGCCAAGAGATTAAAGCTTTTGCCAACACCGGCAAACGACCCTTGATTAGGTTTTGATATTATATGTTTACTTTAATACAGGCATAGTTCACTCTTTATCCTTTTAGAAGAAATTGTTTTAACTCTCTAATTAGTTTTAATTGACAAGAGAATGTTCGTTATATATACATCTATATATCGTGTTTAATACATCAACCACATCTAGGGTCACTGAAGCTATATTTTGTAGCTCATACTTTCAGATTGCATTCGTTCTTGATATAATTTACCTTTTGATATAACAAGCTTTTAATTTCTTATTATCTCTTCGATTAAATGTGTAATTATACTTTAATTTTTGTTGTGGCGGTCCTTTGGGGCACCACCGTGCTTTCAATCCCTCCCCATAGCTCACCTCAACATATTTGTTTCAACACTCACAAATACACACGGTCGATGAAACGCACAATATGAAACTTTTGATTTAGGTTTCAACAAAAAATTAGATTAATATTCTAATCAAGGTTAAGTTCGTTCTACTGTTCCGGTTGCAAGTTATATTAAGGGCAAAGAAATTTTTGTTAATATATCAGCAAGAAGTTAGAGATGTTAAGTGTCAAGAAAAATGATACTACTAAAAACACAAAACCTTAAAACCTAACACCTAAATTAGCTCCACTTAGGTAAAGAAACATCACTTTTCAAGAAACATCGAAAAGCATCTAACTAAAAAGGTGTAGGGTTTTGTTTGCCTGTTCTATCACGACTAATGGTGTTTGGCGTGGATTTAATTAATAAGATTTTTCTTTGCGTTTCAATGGTAATTTGATTGATTTGTACCACCATACCATAATGTTTAATTCGAGGGTGTAAGGATTTAATTTCTTGAAGATTTTCCTAAGTGTGATTATACCTCATATATACGTGTATAACTAGAAATTGTTGCACGACTAACCAGTAACTCGAGAATTGGAAATGAAATAGGGTCATGCGCCATGTATATGCCTCTATTATCGAATATGTTGTATACGTATATAAAGTGATACATTTCAACGACGATCTAATTATACCTCTATCCCATTGACAAGCCTTATGTAGTTTGCTTCTTTGTGGAATTTTGTTTCTTAAGAAGGATGAATGAATAAATATAACACCATTATAAAAGGCCTTATAAACAAAAATAATACCATTGTAGCTATAAAAATCACAACAAATTAACATGGCAAAATAAGAAATGGTTGATATTATGTACGGAGTAATAGTTATGTGTATTTAAGCATATTTATGTGTATCAGTATATGTGATACGATCGATGATGATAAAACTTGGGATACCAGCCATGTTGGCCCCTCATGCTAGATTTGTGGTGGGACTAATAACAATGAATACCTATAATCATTATTCATTAGTTTCAGTCTGAGAAATAGTGGTAAAGAAAAACTACAAGTACATAAGAATTAATATGGAGTAGACATGTTGTAAATTAAAACTCGTATGAGTATACCAAGGGATTTAGGGCTGCAATGCAACTAAACATATATAGATGTCACTAATTAATGTATAGACGTATGGTTCAACTAACATAAGAATTATCATTAGCTGTTTTTTGTTTAAGTCTCTAATACAGTTGTGGGTAAAAAAAAAAAAAAAAAAAAAAAAAAAAAAAAAAAAAAAAAAAAAAAAACATTCATAATGATTGATCATTAGCTTTTCAGCAAAATAATATAAATTTTAAAATAATATATTTCATGATGAAGGTGTGCTTGAGACATGAAATTGTTGCGTTGACTTTTTTTGTTGGGAGTTCATTGCATGAGATTGCTAGTGCTTGACTAGAGGGTGTCATGTGTTTGTACGTGATCAAGTCACTAATTATACATGTTCTTGTATAATATATAAATGGATATTGGATAATATGTACGTTAAAAAAAAATTAACTCCTGGAACAATGAAAATAAAAATTACATGCAATATAGATTTTTATTAATGATAAATTCGTCATAACTATTAATTATTTTGATGTTCTTATATTTAAGTGTCTAACCTTTTGCAATTTGAACTTCAATGTTTTTGTGAGGATATTAAACCTATTGTAACAATTTTTTACTTAACTGAATTTTCATTTTAATTACATATATAGGTTGTACTCAAATGATTAATTTAACATTATATTCAAAGACGCTATATTTTCCCTCCTACAATGACACTAATGAATGATTATTAAAATGGGTGGCCGGCAACCCAAGATTATCTCTTGTGTTCTTAATTATACACTACTTTTATATTTGTTGGATCTTGTTTGTATTTTTGGATATGCTAAAAATAAGAGTAAACTACAGATTTCATCCCTGCGCTTATATACGAATGATGAATTAGACTAAAAAGCTTCATTTTAAACAATCTTGGTCCAATAACGCTTCAAGTGATCCCAAAAATGTTAGTTCCAGTTTGAACTTGGTCCAAAAATATATTTGAACTACTTAATCCAAGTTCAAAAATATGTGATTCCTTACCTTAACCCTGTATTTTATGAAAATAAAATTCCATATACCAAATCAAACTTTCTTTTGAAACCGAAATTATAACGGGAATTCAAGAACATAAAATTCGAACATCTATAAATGAAATTTATGATGTTAACATGTGCTTGTTTTGAATTAAATTCATAAAACATGTTACTCCTTCCGTCCCATTTTATAAGTCCATGTTTGAAAAGTCAAAGTATTTTTCTTCAGAGTTTGACCGTAATTATTTTTTTTTCGTATTATATAATATTTGATGAAAAGTATACCAATGAAAGTTCATTTAAAACACAAATTAATTTATATATTTTGTATCAACTATTATATAACACGAAAAAAAATAATTACGGTCAAACTCTGAAGACTTTTACTTTTTAAATATGGACTTACGAAATGGGACGGAGGGATTAATAAGTTTTAGTTTAACTATAATTTTCACCAATAATATGAAGGGTCAGGTATTTACCAACACTTAACCCCAAATTTGTTTACTTAGTGACAACATTTTCATTTGGTCACAAGCGACTACCAGTGACCACCGAGGCTAGCTAATCACTTTACTGACACTTTTTAGTAACTAGTGACTAATCTTTATGTTTCTTATTTATGAAGTTTAATTTATGCTTATTTTGAATTAAAATTTCAAAATTTGCCAATTAGTTTTAGTTTATATATAGAACTCTCTATATACATTATATTTTACTTAGCTTAAGTTGTTCATTCAAAGTTCAAAATTTTTGATTAAGTAATAGTCTAACAAATACAGTAGCTAGAGTTGTACATAAATCTTTGGTTCATGTCCATCTTTTATCTCAAGATGTTAGAGGTATATCATATCCTTCGTCTCATGACACCATCAAATATTAAATTGTGTGTAACAATTTACTCATATATATAATTAACTCATATATATAGTATAAATTTGGTTAAAAAAAAATAGTGATCAAATGGTAGTGGTATATACATGCATGGATGGAGTTGGTAGGCTGAGGGTATGACAAATTTAGATGACATACGTTTGATCTTCATATTGGAGTGGTTACTATTGGGGTCAAAACTATAACTACTATCAATAGAAAACTTCATGTAAAAACAAATGTACATATAAAGCTCGACATATTTTATTGCATTCTACGTAATTAATTTCTTTTACGTATGCAGTAGTATGCAAATTTTGACTCGACTTTTATTAAAGTCACGTCAAATTGTTCGACTGTTCACAAACGCATGTAATAATCCTATATATGTTTTATGTCATATATGGATATATGTTTTATTTTGTCTATATTTCTTTGGTATTTCTACCTTGTTTATACAGTAATTTTTTTCAAAACAACCTCACACATTCACCGATTCACGTATACTATACAATATACACACTCTCACACTGATAACGTATAGCGTGTCCGGATCCACTAAGTCCGGAGTAAATGCTAAACCACGGAGTCGGATACCCAAGAGCGGATTCGGATCCCCAACCGAGGTAGGGACACACGAAGCCGCGGACATCACTCCTTCCAACAAAGGATGGACCACGTCCAAGCCAGAAATAGCAAAGAATCTTGTCAGCACTCCAACGGCTAACTCTTACAGACCTCATGCAGGGAAACTTTACAGTTCCCGCTCGGAAGCATCACCATCACTGGTAAAATGCCAAGAAGGTGGGTTGACTTTAGGCTGTCCCGCCCAAAAGCGTCACAATCATGACGCAATACGCCAGGCAACTCGACAAGGTTCTCCTAAGTATAAATAGGAGGCATTTCGCCTCCCTCAGGGTAACACACACTACTCTCTCTCTATATATACACTCTCACTACGTATACTTATTCTCTCACCCGAGGTCGACCGCGGAGTCCCCTCCCCGCGGTGAGGCTAACGGTGTTGTCTATTTTCTTAGCAGATTAGCAGCAATCCATTCCGAGTAGTCCAAGATTGATACAACCAAGAGATAACTCAAATCTATCTCCACCCTAAACCCCATTCTTGTACTAACAAGTGGCGTCATCCGTAGGACACGGTTACATAACTACGTCTCCAAAAGAAGCTTTATCATGAGCAACCAGGCAAATACCTCTTCTCCGAACGTAGAGCATTCCACAATACGGAATACTGCAAGGATAGGAGAAGGTCAAGAGGAAGGAAGTCAGCCATCAAGCGCGCTTCCCGTGAAAGCAATAAAAGAATTCTGTGACAAGTACTACAATCAGCTACTACCTCTTATGGCCGAGAAAGTCCACGAGGAAAAATTGAGGCAAGTAAAGACGCGCCTCGACTTCGACGAAACACGGGGGGACTCGCAGCCTCAAGACTCAGAGTCCAAATCCTCAGGACATAAAAGGGCAGAGAAAAAGAGAAAAGCTAGTCCTAGCGAATATTCTCACTCTCGAAGTGTTTTCTCTCGGCTGGATGATAGCAAAACACAACTCGAATATCAGGAAGCAAGGCGTCCACGCCTCAAATCAAGTGTGTTCGCTCGATTGGGAAGGGAGCGGAGGAGCGCCAAAACGCGGTTAGGGGAGAAAAAGTCGGACGTCTTCTCCCGACTCAAGTCAAGGAGCCCTAAAAAACTCCCGACCGACACCAAACGCGACCAGCGTGACCGCAGACACACGACCTCCAGCTCAATGCGAAGCTACACATCCTGCCGAGGAGAACGTACGGAAAGGACGGCTCGCTCCGACCCCGGCAGACAAAGGGGGGGGGGGGGTACCCCTGAAGAGAGTGAGAACAGTGCTGGCGAACTCTGGAGATCGAGTCCAAGAAGGCGAGATGCTTACGAAGAGATAGACGATCTCTATCAGCCATATGATGTAGAGGATTCCGACCCATTTACTCCGCGAATCAGGAACTTCAACTTTCCAAAAAGAACCAGGATGCCCACTCACGTCAAAACATACGATGGGACAGGGGATCCAGAGGACCACCTGAAAATTTTCTGCACCGCGGCCAAGGTAGAACGTTGGGCTATGCCCGTCTGGTGCCATATGTTCAATTCCACACTCATTGGCCACGCCCGGATGTGGTTTGATGAACTACCCTCAGAGAGCATAAACAGCTTTGAAGACTTGCGAGCCAGTTTTTTATCATACTTCCTCCAACAGAAGAAGTACGCCAAGGACCCCGTCGAAATTCACCACATCAAGCAAAAAGAAGGAGAGTCCACCGTGGCGTTCATAGACCGCTTTAAGTCAGAAAGCATGCATGTGAAGGGGGCACCAGAGTGTATGAGAATCTCCGGATTTATGCACGGCATCACTAATCCGGGATTGATTAAAAGATTAAACGACAAAATCCCTCAGAGCGTAGACGAGATGTGGAAAGTCACTACTGCCTACCTTAGGGGAGAAACGGCGGCAGCCAATCAATCCAAGAAGAAGCACGACCGTTCCTCGTGGAAGAGCCAAGAGACAGGAGCCAGAGGAAGTAATGAGCAGAACGCTGAGAGAAAGGGCGAATTCAAGATGCGGCCACGACAAGAAAAGAGGCGAGGGAACAGATTTACATTGCTAACGAAGACTCCAAGGGAGATTTTGGCAACAGAAACGGTCAAGTTTACGGCTCCAAAGCCCATGTCTAGCCCAATAGAATCTCGAAACAAGGAAAAGTACTGCGACTTCCATAGGGAGAGAGGACACTTAACTGATGAGTGCTACCAGTTAAAGAAACAAATAGAGGAAGCCGTCAGGTCCGGTCAGCTATCCCACCTTGTGAAGGAAATCAAGAACGGTCCCCAAAAGAACGGACCGGGGAGAGGTGAAAGGAAGGATACACCGGCCAAAGAAAAAGCCGTCGCCATACTCATGATAAACACGTGGCAGCGAGCCGTCAAGCAAAGGATAGTTGCAAAGGAAGAACCTAACTTGGAAATATCTTTCCCACCGATACAGAATGACGACTGGGACGATCACCCACTGGTGATCAAGGCGGAGATTGGGAATCATCTTGTCCACCGGATGTATGTCGATACCGGCAGTGCTTCAGAGGTATTATATGAACATTGCTTCAACCGCCTGAGCCCGGAAGTCAAAAAGAGAATGGTTCCTGCCTCCTCCCCTCTCCTCGGGTTCAGCGGAGAATTATCTTGGCCCTTGGGGAAAATACTCCTCGAAGTCACGTTGGGAGACGACAAGAATTCCGCCAGCGCATGGATGAATTTTGTGGTAGTCAGGTCTCCGTCCCAATACAATGGAATCATCGGTAGGCCGGGGATAAGGCTTTTGAAGATCATACCTTCCACCGCTCATGGAATGCTGAAGTTCCCAACAAAGGGGGGAGTGGTAACTCTTCGCAGTGATAAGGTAATACCAGCAGAATGCCAAATGATCGCAGATCCATCACCACAAAGCACACCTCAGGAAGGTCCAGCCACCGAAGGCATAAAAGTAGCAATACACCCAGCCTTTCCCGATCAAACAGTCACCATAGGAGGCGGTTTAAGTGACGGAGGGAAAAGAAGCCTGTGTGAACTACTAAAGAAAAACCTCGACGTCTTCGCCTGGCAGCCCTCCGACATGACCGGGGTTCCTCGCCATTTAGCCGAGCACAAACTGAACATCCGGGAAGGATACCCTCCGGTAAGACAAAAGAAGAGAGGTCAGGCGCCTGAAAGAAACAAAGCAATTAACGAGGACGTCGCAAAGTTAGTAGAAGCAGGCATCATGAAGGAAGTGCACTACCATGACTGGGTCTCCAATCCGGTTTTAGTCAAAAAAAGTGATGGAAGCTGGCGAATGTGTGTCGATTTCAAGGATTTGAACAAGGCATGCCCAAAAGATTGTTATCCGCTACCGGAGATTGACCTGAAGGTCGAATCTCTCTGCGGCTACACCTACAAATGTTTCTTGGATGCTTACAAGGGATACCACCAGATCCACATGGCCGCGGAGGATGAGGAAAAGACGGCATTCCACACCGATCAGGGCATTTTTTGCTATATCAAGATGCCATTCGGCCTCAAAAATGCCGGGGCTACCTATTAGCGGCTGGTGGATAAAGCATTTGAAAAACATATTGGGAGAAATCTAGAAGTCTACGTGGATGATCTCGTCATCAAAAGCAATTCAGAGACCGACATAGTCCGGGACATGGAAGAAACGTTTCAAACCTTACGCAGAATCAACATGAAGCTAAACCCGAAAAAGTGCACGTTTGGGGCTGAGGAAGGGATGTTTCTAGGTCACATGATCAGCGGAAAAGGTATACGGGCATGCTCGGAGAAATCAGAGGCCGTAACCAGATTACCTTCCCCAAGGACCTTGAAAGAGGTTCAAAGTCTGAATGGAAAATTAGCTAGCCTCAGCAGGTTCCTATCCAAATCTGCCGAGAAGTCACTCCCAGTTTTTAAAACTTTGAAAAAATGCATTAAGAAGAGTGATTTCCACTGGACGTCGGAAGCCGAGCAAGCATTCAGGGAGTTAAAAAAGCACGTCGCGGAACTTCCCACATTAACAGCTCCCCGACCCAAAGAGGAACTAATTATGTACTTGTCCGCGTCCGCTGAGGCAATCAGTGCAGTCCTATTGGCCGAAAGAAAAACAAGGCAGGAACCTATATATTTTGTGAGCCGAGCGTTACAAGGGCCGGAGTTGAACTATAGCCCCATTGAGAAACTGGTCCTGGCACTGGTACATGCAGCAAGGAGGCTTAAAAGATACTTCCAGGCTCACCCAGTCACGGTCATCACTGATCAGCCGATCAAGCAAGTACTTGCAAAAACAGAAAAGACTGGGAGATTGACAATATGGGCCATTGAACTAGGAGAGCATGACATCAACTACAGGCCAAGAACAGCTATCAGAGGCCAAATCCTAGCCGACTTTATAGCTGAGATCCCGGAAGAAAAAAGTTGCCCCGATCCAGAAATAGAACCCGCAGATCAATCGTACAACGAACCGTGGTACTTGTATACCGACGGCTCTATGTGCCAAGAAGGGTCCGGGGCCGGATTGATCCTAACAAGCCCGCAAGGAGCAGAGTTCACATACGCCCTCCGTTTCGAGTTCCCGGCATCCAACAACGAAGCAGAATACGAAGCCCTGATTGCCGGATTGCGGATTGCTGGCCAAATGGGCGTTAAGGATCTAGCGGCAAATGTGGATTCAAAGTTGGTAGCAAATCAGATTAATGGATCCTATGAGGCAAAAGAAGAAAGCATGATTCAATACCTAGCAAAAGCACAGGCATTAGCACAAAGCTTCCGAACATTTTCCATAAAGCAAATCCCAAGGAGTCAAAACAAGCAAGCGGATGCATTGAGCAAGATCGCATCCACGAGTTTTGCACACCTCACCAAACAAGTGTTAGTAGAAGTTTTAAAGGAAAAATCCATAGCAGAAAAAGAAGTCATGCCGGTCGTGGAAGAAGAAGGGAGCACATGGATGACTCCACTTCTGGAATATCTACAGGATGGAATACTGCCGCCCGACCAAAAGAAAGCTCGGAAGCTAAGAATCAAGGCCAGGCAGTACGCCGTACTGGAGGGAACGCTGTTCAGAAAATCTTTCTTGGAACCATGGCTTCGATGCGTCGGACCGCTGCAAGCTAATTATGTGATACGCATACATGAAGGATCATGCATCATGCATTCGGGTCTGCGGGCCATAGTCGCCAAAGCCCTCCGGTCAGGATATTACTGGCCCAGTATGCATAGAGATGCAAGGGACGTAATCCGAAAATGTCAAGACTGCCAGGTCCACCAACCGGTCCCAAAGAACCCCCAACAGAACATGACCCCAATAACATCCCCTTGGCCATTTTATAAGTGGGGCCTCGACATCAGTGGTCCGTTCCCAGAGGGTCCGGGAAAAGTAAAGTACTTGATTGTAGGGATATACTACTTCTCAAAGTGGATTGAGGCCAAGGCGGTTGCTACCATAACCGGAAATCAAGTAAAAAAGTTTGTGTGGGACAACATTGTTTGTCGTTTTGGGTTACCGGGGGAAATCGTGTCAGATAATGGGAAATAGTTCCGCGACAACCCTTCCAAGGATTGGTGTGAAAAGCTCCGAATAAAACAACGGTTTGCATCGGTGAAACACCCGCAGGCAAATGGACTAGTGGAGCGAGCCAACAGAAGCTTGGGGGAGGGAATAAAAGCTAGATTAGAGCAAGGTCGCAGGGATTGGTTGGAAGAATTGCCGCACGTATTGTGGGCTCACCGAACAATGATCAAATCAAGCAACGGGGATACCCCATTCACCCTGACCTATGGGACGGAGGCCGTGATACCCGTCGAGATAGGCATGCCATCTGCAAGGTGCGCCTTTTTCGATCCTATTGAAAACGAAGAACAGCTCCTTTTGAACTTGGATTTAGTTGAAGAACGGCGCGAAGTAGCGGCAATCGAGGAAGCAAAAAGCAAAGCCAAGATGGAAAAATACTATAATGCGAAAGTCCGCGGTGAAGCATTTAAACCCGGAGATTTCGTCTATCAAAGCAACGACGCCAGCCGGGTAGAAAATACCGGAAAACTTGGACCTAAGTGGGAGGGACCTTACGAAGTGGTAGAATCCCTCGGACGGGGAGCATCCAAACTCCGCGGCAAGGACGGAGATACACTCCCCCGAACCTGGAACGTAAGAAATTTGAAAAGATGTTTCCTTTAAAATGTCCCATCACCGTACCATAGATCGCGGCTATAAAAGCCCACTCTCAGATAACTGCGCTTTAAGTGTATTATTTCTTTTTTAGTAAATGAAAAGTGGAGTCCGATCAACTCCACAAGTTTTCCGAAATTTTTGCCATTTTTATTATTACTTATCATCCTGCATAATTTCTTCATCTGCATGCATATAAGGACACTCCAAGTCCACATCAAAAATACGTACGTAAGTGGCATGGCCAGCCCAGTATAAGGAGGAGCAACCTCATAATTGACTCAGGCATGTAAGCGGTATTGCAAACCCAATGACCAAAACAAAAAAAAAATATAATGTGCTGCATCATGCACGATAAGGCGGCGGCTACAAAAGCCTAAAACCGCATTCATTACATTAATAACACACATCAGTGTTCAAAAGCGAGATATACAATCTAAGTTAAGAAAGCTTCACAAAGAGGCCGAGTCGGTATAGTCAAAATTGTAACACCCCCAAATTTGGGATACGCAGCGGAATTAAAGCTGGGTGTTACTCGACGGCACAACAGTTATAATAATAGGAAAACAATCTACAATTGGATTGTTAAAATGATTTTATTATTCAGTATCAGAGTTTACAAAATAAGATCCCAATAGCTTTACAATTTGTTAAATAATTTATCAAAGAATAATAAAATCTTAGCCTTCCTTCCGTATCCATGCCCTTCCATGCCATCCATGTTTGTTATGGACCTGAGATAAGCATGCTAAAAAGTCAACACAACGGTTGAGTGAATCCACAGTGTTTATAAATAAGTAATAGTTGAACACAAGTTAAATAGATATAAAACGTAGTGTATTGCAACGCAGCGTATTGCCCTAAGCCTCATGAACTCAAACCTTAACAGTTTGGACATTATAGTAATGAGCTATAACGTAATGGTGCCCTCGAGTAGGAAGCTTGCCAACTTCCTAGTAGTTCTCAAATAAAGTGCATTTGGCCACCTATCCGGCAACACAAATGGGGCGTCAACTGCCAATAGATCTATTCACTATATTCGCGTTCACTCGCAAGTGATTAATGGTTCATGATATGAGGGACTTTCAGTGGCAACACAGTTAACTTAGGCAATACCAGATCAGGATAGCATACAGAAAATACTTGTGTTCGATTTAGTAGCATGTATCTCCCCACAAGTTTGAAAAATAGTATAAAATGTAAAAGTGGGACTATGAACTCACCTGGGCAGTCTGGATGGAAAACAAAGTTAAATGAAGTTGATAAACGTCTCCGGCTTGAAACCTGATTTATTAGGTCAAGTTCTTAGTAATTGCTTCTGATTATATAAGTTTTTCAATGTTCGTTTCGTTTTGGTTTAATGGTTAAATATTTTATCGAGCCAATATGTAGTTTCAAAAGTATTATTTTATTATATTTTCTTATCTGTAAGATTTGGTTCTATCCGTTCGTTAAATGGATACTTCGTTTGTTAGTTATAGTACAAAACGTATATTAAGTTTAAATAAAACTTAATAATAATAATAATAATAATAATAATAATAATAATAATAATAATAATAATAATAATAATAATAAATATTAATTAGGGTTTATAATATTTTTATTTTAGACCCTCAAGTTTCTAAAGTTGACAAATTTTACCCTCGAACTATATAAAAATGGCAACTTTTACCCTTGAACTTTGGTCAATTGACACTTTCTACCCTTAACCTTAAGTTTATTTTATTTCTAGTCCAAAATATAAAATTATTTATAGTTTTGGCAATATATACCCCTCATGCAAATATAACTTACACCCGATGTCCTTTTTCAATAAAAACGCGTTTTTAGCCACGAAAATAAATCCAACTTTCTACGACTCATTTATATAAGTTTAAAACAGGTTTATAAATACTTTTCATCAGCTTATCTACTTATAATGTTAGCTTATTTGTTCTAAATAATCAAAAGAAAAGTTTATAAAACAGATTTTTCGACCAAAAGTGAGCTTAATTATACACGAGACATGAAGAGGTTTCTACTACGTTATTGTTCATTTTAGTAGTCTACTAGGAGGTCTTCTTATAAGTTCAAACTAGAGGTTCTAACGTATTACGGTTTGCTCACAACGAGTCACTAAAGTGGAGCGTATAAAACTGTTTTTATGAAATAGAAACTAAGTATATTAAAAGCTGATTTTCAGGTTCGACACCCATAAGTATGGCTGAATAAAAACGAGACCTTTCAATGAAAATGAAAAGTGTTTGTTCCAGGTTAATCTATGCCATGATGTCTCTATTTCCACCAAGTTTCATAATTTATCAAGCTCGTTTACTATTCGAAATTAAGCACACAAAACTGAGGTCTGCAGTTGTCTTTTCTAAAAATCAGTTCTGAATTTAAATAAAAACATCGTTCGTTATACGTTTTTATGACTCGAGGTCTAAAGAGTTTTTGAAGAAAACGACGATCCGGACAACTTTCATGTTTTAAGTTTTTGACGAAACGGACCAGAAAGGCCTCGTTCCGCGTGATTTACGTTGCTGTAACAGAAACTTTGTTGACAGCTTTTCGGCAAGTTTTTGGTAATTTCATTTGGCCGTATCTTTTGACTCGTGTACTCGTTTTGGGTGATTCAAAAGCCTAGATTCTCGTTTTTATTACTCCTAACTGATTGTTAAGTTTATATATGCTCATAGAATTTGGAGTATAATAGAGAGGGTGTCTATTTGCTTACTCGTTTACATCAGAAAGAAAAATAGAAACATGGTTTAAACTTTCAGTCTTTATGAACTCGTTATAGTGACTTATTAATACGTTGTCTAGTATATTTAAAAAGGGTTCCTAAGGTATTTCTATTAACATGACAAAAAGAATCCAAATAGGGTGTTTGTTTGGTCACGATATAACAGAAAGAGGAAAAGGAAATATGAGTAGGTTTCTATTTGGTACTTGTTATCATTTTTGTGTGTTAAACAAATGTATACAAGAGATTAAAAGTGGGTAGGAACTTACAGTACTTGAGATGCTTGATATGAAAGGAAAACACCAGTAGATGACTCCAAAATGGAACAAGGTTCTCCCAATGCTTCTAGGCTCTAATGCTACTTTCTTTTTAGTGACTTTTGATCAGTAAAGTTTATATAAGAGAATGTAGTGTAGAGTTTGAATAAGATTGCATGAAATGGATATGGATATGGTTCGATTTATATAGAGCATATGATTAGAGTTAGTACTTAATGAATGGTTATACTTGGAACACTTGTTTAAAAGGATATGGAATGTGAGATTGCTTCTAGGTTTGAATGGATATAACAAAAATGAACACATGTGTTGTAATTTTGACCAAAGGTAGAAAGATAGGGCATGAGGTGGTTGCAAGATGTCCATATCTCAGGTTGTTGGTTCGAGTGGTTTTAGAAAGATCCAAGTAGAAATGTTGGCTTGCAAACTAGAACACGAAGTGAAGTAAGAATCGTGTTTTTGGTGAAGTTGTGAAGAGTATTGCATGGGCTGAACTTATCTTATATAACAAATCGACTTTTCATGCATGGCAATATGGTCTCCACGTATATGTATATATGTTATGTTCATGGTAAGTAATGTGTATCATTTAAATATGTAACACATTATTTATATTTGTTTGATTTTTATGCAAAGCTAATGTGTGAAGATTGTGACCCCATATGAAACGTGTGAAGCTTACTGATCCAACATGCCATGTATAAAATTTATATACCATGATAAGTTTATATGGTTAATTTTTATTGCATTAGTTTGGTTTAGGCGTGGCATGATATGGTGAAGTGGAAGATGTTGTTTTATAATATTTGTGTTATAATTATAGTTTAGTAATTAGTAAGTATAGTTTGATCCCGGTAATTACTAACGTTAAGTCTTTAAGTCACGAAATTTAAATTCTGGTGACGTAAAAATATATAGTTTATAAAAATGTTAAAACATATCAGTATACTCAATTTTTATATTTAAAGTGAGTCGTGGGTTTGTCGGAGTGTTTAAACATTATTTAAACTAAAAATTTATAGTGATAATAAATAGAAGTTAATAGTTAATTTAATAACCTGAAAAGTTTCGCTAAAACTCTAAATGGCTAACGTTTAGTTTGAACGTTTATTAAAATAACTAAAGTGGTAAATAAAAGTTAAAAATTTTGATACTTGACATAAATAAAATATTTATTCAAAATGAACCTAAATGAACTCGGTTATTTAGAATGTGAGTTATGTGATCTTAGTTGAAAAAAAAATTAGACGTGGAAAAATGAATAAGTATTAATTTAATTTAAGTGGAAATTTACCGGTGGTTACAAAAATACCGCTCACAAATGGCCGCGAAAACATCTAAACACATCCTTTAGGAAAATTCCCGCGGATCAATTGACCCAAGGATAGTGGAATCAAACATGTCGTCCTGAGCAGCATTGTCCCCAACAGGACCGGTGACCGGACATGAGGGAGTGGGCCCGGAAGCAGAAACCGGTTCCCCACTGCCCGGATCCTCCTGAGTAGCCCCGAACCCCCCATAAACGGCATCACGGGCCCGAGCATAAGCCTTGGCCCTTGAGTCGGCAATCGCTTTTTCCAGGGGAATAATCCGATCCTAGGGGTTGGAGGAACGTGGCCCACCTCTCTCATAGTAAGCAGGGACAAGGAGCTGCTCCCGAGTTGGTTGCTCCGGACCATTCGGACTGTTCTCCAACACAAGCCGAGCCATAAGATGCTCGAGGACGGAGTCCACACACTCCTCCAATGAACCAAGCAACGAGAAGGAAATATCATCTAGTTCACGAACAGATTCTATGTACCAGGCCTGGGCATCAGGATTGTAGGCCTCAACATCGGACAAAGAACGCCCGGCCTGCCCATGAACAATCCCTGCCTCCAACCCTTGCCTCATCCCCTCCTCAATGGCCAAACCAAGGCATTTGGCAACAGGGCCCTTAAACTCCATGGATTCCTTGAATTTAAGAAATGACAACCTAAAACCGTGCTCAATTACCCAACGCTTAGCAGCAACAACTTTGAGAAGATTGGGATACAAGTCTTGGTCCATCTCCTGATCTAAAGCCATAATACGAGCACCTTGCTTGGCCAGTTCCCGGTCCACCCTCACTTGCTCAGCCTCGGACATATGGTTCAAGTCCCTCCATAACACTTCCTCACCTTTGATCCTATCCAGAAGAGAATCACGCACCTTCACCAAACCAACTACTTGCTCATCCAAGCTGGCAACCCTGTTTTTTAAACCATCCACCGTCCCCTCAAGCTCAACCTTATGGACTTCCAACCCAGCAATCTTATCATTTTTCACCTCAGCCTCCTCCTCAAGCTGCGACACGCGGTTCCGCAGTCGCTGGACCTCTCCAACATCATTTTCCAACTCAAGTACTTTTTCCCTCAGACGAGCAATCTCACCATCCCGGCGCTGAACACGCCTCTCAAGCTTCTCCCGCTTCTCTATCTCGTACTCAAAACGGAGACAAATCTCAGAACTCATACACACTTGCTGAGCAACGGTCATGTTATACTTCTCCAGAAAATCATGATTAGAAGTATTCCTCAGCTCAGCCCAGTAACACGGAGTAGCAACATTGTCAACAAAGCTTCGGCATAGCCACGGATCATCCATTTTAAACTTATTTGGAACCACCCACTTTGGACTATAAATATCATCACCCTTGTCTGTGTCCACAGTTTGGGAATCATAAAACCCAGCGGACATTTCCTCATCATGACCCCCCTCGTCAGGGGCGACAGAAGGACCAGCCGGTTCTTCCGCAGATGCCTCGGGGGAAGGTACAGCGTTCGGCCCAAAGGAAGCATCCGGGTGTGGGGGGCTTTCAAGGTCAGAAGATAAAACATTTTTCCTTTTTCTTGTGACAAGATCCGTACTTGAATCATGAGCGGAATTGGATGAATCCTCCAGCTCAATAACAGGAATAGCACCGATGTTGGGAATAGCATCCCCCGAATCAACCCTCAGCTTGTCAACAATCGGCTCTGCCAGGACATTGCCAGTTCCTTGCTCCATCATACCTTGGCCTGCCACATCCACCTCAATAGTCTCCTTCGCAACAGTCTCATCAACGACATCTTTCGACATATCAACATCTCCAGAACCACCAACATCCACCCCGGTGGTATTGCCAGGTCCCCTGCCTTCCTTACGACCCCAAAGGCGGGGAGGACTCACACAAGGTTTTGATTTTTTCTGCCCCGGCCACGGAATGGTCTGGCTAACCCTCTTCTTCCCAAGTTTCCCGGAAGCTTTAGCATCCCTCAGCTCATCTTCAATCGTACGGTCCACCAAAGTAATGGTAGCCGCGGATGGCTCAACAACTCGGCCAGAAACTTCCTCCGGCAGCGGTTTCTCACCCTCAGCAAGAGTGCGTTCCCCAACCTTTACCCGGAAAGGATCAGCAGACTTCACAATATCGAGCAGAGACATCTCTACAAAATAATAATAATAATAATAATAATAATAATAATAATAATAATAATAATAATAATAATAATAATAATAATAATAATAATAATAATAATAATAATAATAATAATAATAATAATGAGGGAGTTAGAAAATATACGAAAGCATCGTAACCAGAAAATAAAAGACAAATCTAAGTAACCTACCCCGTCCGTCCGCGTCACTAAAAGTGGGACGCGTCTCCCGGTCATCATAAATCTGACTCAAACCTACAACACACAAGAAGGTCTCCGGATATCGATGGAACTTAGCCCGATGAGTATTCAAAGCCTCCAACAAACCCAGGTCTATACCCTCGTCCGATGGAGGAGGATCTTTCTCCACCGAGACGGACGTGTGCCACGACACAGAAAGGGGAAAAACAGAGGAATCTACCCAGAAAAAACATTCTCTCCAGTGCTTTAAAGAGTCAAGACCCACATCCGTATAACACACAGGGACAACCACACCCCTTCCCCTACGACGCTTCTCAAAGGTTAACCACCCGTGGTTAATGCCATTGCAATAAAACTTTTGAAATAACTGAACAGTGGGCACACCCCCATGAGCACGGCAGAGAATTTCGAAATGACTAATCCTAGCAGCACCTAAGCATGACAGTTGGGATATGTGTACCCTAAAATATTCTAGCACACTCAGCAGAAACCTAGACAAGGGGATACGAAAATTGGCAAAATCGAAAAGGCGGGTATACAGACCTATCTTCCCCGGAGGATTATCTGTGATAAGATCATCTTCCCCAGGAAGTTCAACCCCTAGGTTCTCGTCTATGTGATACTTCTCACATAAAGACTGCAAATCTCTTGCAGAGAGTTTGCAAGTAACTGTATCTATGGTGTCTATCATGTTTCGACAATAAAAGTACAATGCGGAGAGTAAGAGTCTAACCTGAGAAACCTAAACGGCAATGAAAGTTCAAAGGGAAGAAGATCTCTACACTCTCTTTGGTAAAAACACAGTAAAAGGCTCAAAGGAAAAAAGTAAAGGAATATTTATACCCACGCAACGGAGCAGGGATTCGTTACACGTGTACTCAATTTCAAATAAACGACCATGATTAACTCAAACGAACGGTTATGATGGGTGCAAACAGATCAACGGTCAAGATGGGTAATAGTCATATCAGTCAGAATACGGACGGACACGATCCGTTACGTTTACCCAGGACAGCTGTAAACCAACCAAGGACACGTGGCGCGGAAATAAGCTTTTGCGGAACCCGCGTACCAACAATTATAAGTCTAGCACGCTTTTACCGCGGATTGTCAAGCGCACTACACTGGGGGGACTTGATAACGTATAGCGTGTCCGGATCCACTAAGTCCGGAGTAAATGCTAAACCACGGAGTCGGATACCCAAGAGCGGATTCAGATCCCCAAC
Organism: Artemisia argyi; assembly: GCA_030686995.1. NCBI lineage: Eukaryota > Viridiplantae > Streptophyta > Magnoliopsida > Asterales > Asteraceae > Artemisia > Artemisia argyi. The sequence goes on from CM060677.1 coordinate 138,952,113, forward strand.
CGAGGTAGGGACACACGAAGCCGCGGACATCACTCCTTCCAACAAAGGATGGACCACGTCCAAGCCAGAAATGGCAAAGAATCTTGTCAGCACTCCAACGGCTAACTCTTACAGACCTCATGCAGGGAAACTTTACAGTTCCCGCTAGGAAGCATCACCATCACTGGTAAAATGCCAAGAAGGTGGGGTAACACACACTACTCTCTCTCTCTATATATACACTCTCACTACGTATACTTATTCTCACACCCGAGGTCGACCGCGGAGTCCCCTCCCTGCGGTGAGGCTAACGGTGTTGTCTGTTTTCTTAGCAGATTAGCAGCAATCCATTCCGAGTAGTCCAAGATTGATACAACCAAGAGATAACTCAAATCTATCTCCACCATAAACCCCATTCTTGTACTAACACACACAAACACATCAATTGCACATTGTCCATGATGAAATTTGAACCCACAAACTATTGTTTGGGGACGTACTATACATAGCCATTTTCCAGATACTCCTTGCGTATTGTAGTTTATGCTAAGATCTTTTTAAACGATAATTTAGCCACTTTGCGAAACTTAACTGATTATAGTGTTATTAAAATCAATAAAATAACCCTATATGAATTTCAATTCTTTCATGTAGTATAAGAGATCGAGTTTTTTCAGTAATTAACAAGCTCCCAGTTAAGTCAGTCATGATATTTGCATTCTTAATTACCAATACCGAATTATCACCCTCCCTTACCACTGTTATGGATGCTGTTGGCCAATCAACCTTATGGATCATTTCCTCATGGAAATTTGCGAATGTAGTATATTACGGAGAATTGCAAGTGACCGCCCTCCAACACTGGTTGATTTGGACAAAAGAGAATTCAATCTACATTTAACCCATTGCCTTATTTGCGATGATCATCAAAAACCTCTTTTCATTTTTTCTTTTATCGCAAAGAAACTATGGAAGGCGATCACCAGAGAGACTTTCAATTTAGTTACCAATATCCTGGAAATTGTTATAGTTTCCTTGCCATTAAGTAAATATTACATAATTGCTTTCCATGGGATCATCCAAGCAGCCATTTGAACCCTTTGGAAATTTTAGAATCAATCTATCTTCGATCACAACCGGCCAAGCATACATTCAATGGCGGAGCTAGAAAAAATTTCTTGGGACTGCCGAAACAATTTTTTTTTCTGGAAGAACATTAGATGGGAGAAACGAGATGGAAAAAATAAAATTTTAACACATGAAATCGCGAAAAAAATACACTAACAGGCTTAAGCCTAGGGGCCGGGACCCTTCCCGGTCCCTTAATAGCTCCGCCCATGCATACATTTATATTTTTTACGATCTAAATGCTTTCTCATTTCCTTGGCTTGAAAATAGACGGGATCAAAACCAAAATGTAACACATGGTTTTGCTTGAAGGGCTTTCTAAGCCATCATATATACCACCTGTCTTTGTAATATTCTCTAGCATGCAATTCGCTAGTTTAATGCAAGTATGATACTAATGATGTTAAAAAGAAAAGAGCTAAAACTATTAACTATCTGTATTATTACAGGTTTTGCAGCCTGCACAAATCCATATATGTATTGGCTGGTCCATTTCTTAAATAGGCTAGTCCAATCCAAATTAGTAACCAACCACCAGTCCAACACTATATAAATGCCCTAGCTAACATACAATTTAGGCCCAAGGCTCATTTGAGAATTGAGAGCTACTATTTGTAAAGAAACAGGTTTATTTTATTTTTTCTTTTTCGACGTACGTATTAAATATTTGTATCGCTGGAAGAAAATATGTCCGTGTTATATATGTCTAGAAGTAGGTTTACACTTGACATTACAAACTTTCGATGCTTAATGCTACATTTGGAGATTGTCTAACAATATTCACCATCAAAGTGGGTTAGTGGTCGCCATCTTAATGTCTTCACAAGAGGTCTCAACATGAAAACATCTTGAGAGTGGCTAATAATTTCTCGATTCCATGAAATCACATCAACACTAATAATTTATCGACATAAACATGAATTGGCAACACCTAAGCAAAAGTGCACATTCTTTTCTTCCTTTATTGGATCCTTCATGTGTCCTTCTGTATCATCATGAAAGCTATTCAATTAAGATTTAAATCCCTTTATCAAGCGTGTGTATATATAATTATATATCCAATCTAGCATAGTTGTATAAAAAATGAATACTCTATGGAATCAAGATTTTATGTTTACTTGATTTAAACTACTGAGAATCACCTAACCACACGATCAGTATGTTGGTTCCAACTATTATGTCAAACCTAATTTGATGTGCTGCATGTTACCTAAACCTACAAATTTCAACATTGAATGAGTCAATAAATAATCTTCACTTTTACGCAAATCAATTACATGTTTGACCATAAATCATGAGGTTAACACTAGAAAGCTATTAACAAAACATGTTACATTTAAGATCTTCGTAAGATAAATTAAAACAAAAAATCAAAAAATCAAAAAACACAAAACAAACAAAAATAAATAAATAAATATAATAAATAAAAAAATTCCATGTTCTTAGAAATAGATTTTGTGTAGCTCATATGGTATCAGAGACCAGGCTGACGACTTATAATACATAACCTGGACCTGTGAGTTTTGGGACCATTAGGTTTCCACTGTAGGAACATTGATGAACACCTTGAGAACTTGATTTAGGATTCTTCTCTGTGCGAACTTAAGTTTATACCTGTGAGGATTGGGTAGATATTAGGCTTTCTTCGGCATACCTTTAACATGAAACAAAAAGTATAGAGACGAGATGCAAGACAAAGTAAAGCGAAGCATTACATACATCACGAGGCCTAAAGATCACTAACTAAATGATTCAGTTAGACCCAAATAGTTGCATCTATATAAAGAACGCCATGTTATAGACACTTTAACCTTTACATACATGCTTCTGTAAATTTCTACCTTTCCGGATGGCACAAGAACCTGATATGATAACCACGTCAGAAGAAATTAAACAAGTTTAGTTTAACCAAATTAATATCTGAAAACCACGTCTTGTTGTGCTTCATGGCTCAAGAAGTCTTGTCCAGTGTTGAATGGTTACATTAATAAGAAGTATCTTGTTATGTAAGTTTTTCCGCCTATGTAACAGGCTGAGATATGAGATTCACCCATATCCTTTGTACTTAAATGTTTTTTGGAGTAATATATTTACCGGGTCTTTGACCTTTTACCAAAAAAAAAAAAAAAAAAAAAAATAGTTATACATAAGAGGAAATTAAGGAGAGCAGGTGACATACTTATTCTGTCTCTTCTTTACCTACGAATAAAAAATAACACTAGAAGAATAAAAGCAAGACAACAAGTGAGAAAAAGGGTGTTATGCAATGATATAAAAATAAGACTTATCACATCTCCACTCCAATCCTTTTTGACCCTATCATATTATACTTCTTTCTCTTTACTCTCCATACAACAAGACCATTTGCTCATCTCTAAAACATCACATTCTCTTGGTTTTTTTAATGAAAAAGAACAACTCTAACTAACATGATGTGACACTTTCTTTGATTGAACTAGTCCTATATACCATATTCAATCATATCATATTTATCAAACACCATTTGCATTTTCAACATGGCTCAACAGGTATTATCCTACTTGTTCTGTTACTTTCATGGGTTTGAGTGTGTGTTATTTATTTTGAGTTGAATGTAGGAAGAAGGTGGATGGCCTTTGGGATTGCAGCCTTTGAATGTAAGAGCAAGAAACCATGATTACTCAGGATCAATCTCATGCAACACTTTGCTTAGTTGCTCTTCTGCTAGAGCCTCAGATTCTTCATCAGATTTAGATACCCAGGTTTGTTTTATTTTCGTATAATTCTTTATTTTTTCTAGTTTTATCAATTGCTCGGACAATGCAAACGTACACCGTAGGTTTGAATAAGGCTTTCTTGCATTGAGACAAAAAAACCATAATTTTTCTGCATCATGAAACTGCTAGGGAGGTGTTAGTGATACTTTTCTTCATAGTTAGTACCCATGTAACTTACTTTATTTAATAACACTTTTTGAGGTTGGCCCAAACCCAAAGTGATTATACAACTTTAATTACCATTATCCGAACATTCCTGTCGAAAATAAGTTTATCTTGCTGACCAAGATTTGGCATTGCTTGTATACGGTTTCAAGCACGGCATGGTAAGTTGAGTTCCATCATTTAGATAATTATATACCATGTACTTAACTTGCCAGTAGTTGTGTTATTAGAAAGTTAATGGCCAGGTAATCCGGCCATCTTAGTTGCATAATCAGTGCAAATTCATCATTGCATGTCTCTTTTTAAATATGCAAGAAAAACTTTAGATTTTTTTATGATGAATGATTCTAAATTATTTTTTTTATCAGTTTGGTGCATAATCATATTCAAGAATGGCCAAAAGTTGTTCATTCCAACATAGTTTAGTACGGTATTTCTTTTTGCAACTATAATGATTTGTTTGCGACAAACACATTCCTACAATGTTTAAAACACTAAGCGAGTCCCCTAAAATGGTCAAATATGTAACAAAATATAGTTATCACTTATTAAAATGAACTGACCAGTGACATTATTACTGTAGTAGGTTTTCAAGATCGGGATCCTATCCAGGATCGTTTTCGTTTTTGCAAGATCGAGATCGTAAGATCGGATCAGGATCTTAAGATCCTACTATAATGTCACTTTCTTAATAGTTTTTGTAATATTATACAAATTTACAAATTATTATATATTATAAACACAAAATTATATGAATGTTCCATCGAAAAGTTGTCCTAAATTATGATTATTAAATGTTTAATAAGATTAACATGTTATTATTTAAATTCTACAAAAAATAATCCGGAAATTTGCAGTTTTTTAGTTTGTTATCCGAGAAAAGTAGGATCGGATCGGATTAGATCTTAACATCCTATGGTCAAGATCGGGATCCTATAAGATTTTAAGCTTTCAAAGATCCTATGTAAGATCCTGATCGTTTTTGCTTTGCAGTATCATAAAATCGTAAGATCCTAATATCAGAATCGAGATCCTGACAACCATGGTATATATAACCCCCCACCCCCTTCTCAACCAAAAAACAATAAGAACAAGAAATGAGAATCTTTGAGTCACAAGACTTCTACAGAAAAAAAAATTAGCTTAGTCTATCATCAGCTTTACTTTTTCTTGGGTAATCCCTTTCTTGTAAGAGTATATATATAGTCTCTAATTTAATTATTTAATATATAAACACAACTTGCCATGCATAATGTACAAACTTTTCTTGCAATTGATTTCATCTATGAGAAATGACCAATGCCATTTTGTGTGTGTTTCTGTCCGGTCCAAGCTTCTTTTAGTATGAGACATATATAAAGACACATACAAGATAAAACCAAATTATGCCCTTGGGAGTAGATGTCAAATACCTTTCCACCTTGAAACAAGTAAATCTATGTGCAATTGAATATACATTATTGACCTTAATATTAGCATGTACCTTTCAATGGGTATTTTTTGGTGCACAAAATAAGGCTAGATATGCAAGTTTTCACAACAAATATTAACTTGTTACAACAATATGTTCTAATTAATTAAGGCCTTCTACCTAAAACCATGTTTATATATGTGAAATTGTGAACTATATTTTGAGATTGTTATTGGTTGTAAAGTCCACAGGGTCTTTCTTCCATGACAAGAGCATCACACTAGGGAACCTCTTGGGTGTTTCAAGCATTGTTGAGCTCTCAAGAAGATCTTTAAGAGGTAGAAGAAGAGCTATCTCTGAAACCACCATAACTTTGGGACACAATACTAGACCAAACTCTAAATCTAAAACATGGTGCTTCAAATTTTGTTTGTGCCCAAGAGACAACATTGATGTTGATATTGCTAGAAACAACACTGTTCCCCTTGGTCGTTTTCTTGAAGTGGAAAGAAGAGCCGCTCATGAGCACAGGAGAGGTCAACATGGTCCAATAATTTATGACGAGCTCGCCTTGGCTCAACCTTTTGGGGAGCTATCAAATTCGTTGTTCGTGGATGGACGAATTGCGCCTCCAACTCATTCGAGCCCTAGCTTCCGTCCAGATTCTAATGGAAAGAAAGAGGGTAGAAGATTGAGAACACCATGTTTTTGAAATGAGAAATGATTTGCACACTCTTCAAAATTATTGGGACACTCCACTGTATGCAACAGACAGTTGTACATTAAGTGTAAGATGCTTTAACTACTTGTACATTGGAGTGTCCCAATAAGATTTTGGAGTGTGCGAATCACCTCCCTTTTGAAATTCCATTACATTTTATCTTTGTTACTTTACATGCTAATGAGTTCGTATTTTGAAGACTATGTAGTACAATTGCTATTGATGACCGTGTTTGATGTGTAGATGAGAGTGTCAAATGGCAGGGGTTTGTTCTCATAGTTTAGGCGTTCTTACGTGTTACTTTGTTTGTTTATGGTTATAAATTGGTTAGTACAAATGATATATAAGTGGTTGGAGGCTTGGAGCACATAAATTTGGTTAAGTCCCTTTAAGTTTCCTAAAACTATGATGTTTGATGCTACATATATAATTATAAAAGTTAATTGCCAATACTTAACATACCCTCTACAAGTACAAAATAAAGGAACACATGAACCAATATCAATATCACACACTTGATGATAAGTTAATGAGTAACATAACACAAATACTAAAACTTCCAAAATTGGAAATACACTACTAGAAAGGCAATACCCGGTCAAATCCGTCGGTAACAGTCGTTATCGTCAGTAACGTACATTACAAAGAAAAACCACACATGATACTAATGTAATGGGAATTTTCCATGTCTACAAGACATTCAAGTTATAGTGGGTCGATAGACTTATGTGATTAACTTTCTTAATTTTTATCTCGAATGGAAGTGGTGTGTAAAGTAGTGTGTTGACTGGCTATACTTGACTTTCATATTCTAATCTCGAATGGAAGTGGTGTGTAGAGTATAGTGGGTTGATGTTGGCTATAAGAGCCACGACTTATTATATATGGCAAGAACATAATAGTCGTTTGTTTAAAAGGGAAAGTCGCACTCGATGAAGCAACTGATGATGCCATTATTCCTATTATACGTCTTAAATTATTAACACTCAAAATGAAAGCCATCGACAAATACTAAAGATGTTATGAACGTGTGAAACTTGAATTTTGCTCGAAATCCCACATCACGGGGAAAATACCGAGGCTAGGGTGCGCGAACCCCTAAGCGTTAAACATAAATAGCAATCAATAAATATGTTTATTAATTACTTAAAACGATACAAATGTATGAAGGTCTTAAAAACAATTGTAGTACATTAAAATATATACAACTGTAAATTTCATCGGTATTCCGTGATGATAATGAGAGATAACAAATGAATAACCCTGCGTTACTAATTCGTCGGTAATTAAATACAGATTACCAACGGATCTTCGACCTCGATAATCTGTAGGTAATCACCGACAAATTACCAACGAATTTCGTCCGTCGATAATCCATTGATTTTCTTGACGGATCCGACAATATCTCTCATCCGTCATTAGTCCGTCAGAGATCCATCACGACCAATTACTGACGGAATTTCTTGTGTCGGTAATTCTGTCGGAATCTATCATTGTTGCCCTGTTTTCTAGCAGTGATACTTGACTCCTTGTATTGAAATTAAAAACTAAACAAGACTCGAACAAAAATAAATATTTGATTATGACCAAGTTGACCTAAGTTAAAGTTATTAATTAACTACGATTGATGAATCTTTTAGGTCAGAATCCAAAAGTGCAAAGGAACCTATGTAAGTGTTTTGTATGATGTAGTGTTTGATTCCTAATTATTCTCTCACTTCTAATACGCCAAAAGTTTTTTATATATCCAACTTTTATTATATAACCTATCAAGCAATCTTAATCACTCATTTTTTTTATCAAAATAAAAAAATAAACTTCCACCCTTTTTATAAAACTTCAATATCTCGCAAACCGTAAATCGTCAAGCTACAAAAAAAATACCATCACGACGAGAATTAAATTATCTTTCTATAGACATGCATTGTTATATACTTTTGACGAACTTTTTTTTCGATGAACCTTTTTTTTCGCCAAGAAAAATCATATATGATTCGTAAGAATCATATATGATTCGATTTTAACAAATCATATATGATTCTTGATTCTTACGAATCATATATGATTCGTAAGAATCATATATGATTCATAAGAATTGAATCATATATGATTTTTTACGAACCATATATGATTTTTACGAATCATATATGATTCTTTCTGGCGAAAATTAAAAAAAAAAATCGTCGAAAGTATATAACAATGCATATCTATAGAAATATCATTTAATTCTCATCGCGATGGTATTTTTTTGTAGCTTGAAGATTTACCGTTTGCAAGATATGTTGTTTTGAAAAAAAAGATGAAAAATATAAATGGGTGGCTATGATTGGTTGATAGGTTCTATGACATGTATGAGTTCTTCATGGATCTCAACTCCTTGTGATATCTTGCCGGGTAAACATTGACCATGCTAGATCGGACCTTGACTCTTCTACTTCTATTTACACTTTATAGCTAAACATAGTGATTTGTTTTTAGAAACAAATAATAATAATAATAATAATAATAATAATAATAATAATAATAATAATAATAATAATAATAATAATAAAACAAAACCCTTATTTGGAATTTTTCATTTCAAAAAAATCAATTCATTCCTTTTTTAGTAATAATTTTTTTAATTTGATTTTCTTTTTTGATTTTAAAAAATAACTAAACTTAATTATTTCCAAATTTGCCTAAAAAAATTCAAAAAAACGTTTTTATACGAATATATACAAAAAAGATAAAAATACACATGGGCCTCTACGTCATTTGTTCATATTGATGAAAAGGCGGAGTTAAGTTTTAAAAGTTCAGGGTAAAAAACGAAAATCAAGAAACCACGTCTTTGTTGATATCTGATTCACAGAAAACAACCCCTCCTTCTCCTTCTTCTCTTTTACCCAACGATCCAACCCAACCCTACGAAATCAAAACTAATAAGGTATCTTGATCGGAGATTTGAAGATAGATTGAACAAAGTATGTTTTGACTTGGATGTTTTTGGAGTGATTCCATTCCTTCACCTATTCCTCAATGAGGTGTGATTTTTAACCCTAAATCAACATCACTCAATCTATTAATTTCAGGTATGTTTTTTGTTTCACGAATTAAATGTATGCTAATATTCAAGTTATTGATTATGTAATAATTTAGGCTTCTTCTTCTTTTTCTTTTTCTTTCTTTTTTTTTTTTTAATTTTTTTTGTACCTTTGAATTCATAACATAAATTGGATTTAATTAGTAGGTATGCTTCAAAATTAAATTATAAGAATTCAATCTCATTTGAACTTCAGTTGTTATTTTCTTTTGACTTTTTTGTTGTTATAGAGTAGTATTGATCTTCCAAAAGGCTTGGTTTCGTATGATATTCTTGAAGGGGCTGCTGCAAGTAATCCAATATAAACGGTATGGTATGTGGTAAAAGGGTTTGGTTTGGTTAAAAGCAAGGATTAGAGGTGTTAATACAAATATCGCCTAAAAACGTTATTTATATTTTATGATCTTTGCTAAGTTTTGTTAACGACAAAATGTAAACTTTAGTTTCTAAGTAAAACATAATCTTAGTTTTAAAAGGACTTTCATAAACTAGACATTTGCTACATTTTAAATTTCATAAAACACAACACTTTTTATTTCTTAAAATAGAAATGTTACATCACATTTATGGCAAGCTTTGTCAATATACATTTATGGAAAGAAAGTGTGTTTGACTAACCATATGTTTGCTTGCAAGTTTTGTGTTTGACTAGGTGTAATGAGATGTGACATTGTTTGGTTTGCAAGATTTATTGCAAAAACCAACTGCAAGCCCTGCGGAACCCTGGGGGTACACGGGCGGAACCCATCTGAGGGTTCCGCCGTATCCGCCAGGCCTGCAGAAGGTTTTGCTATAAATACTAAGCCACAAGTCTGATTTTTGGCTTATCACTCTACATCATATTTTCACACATTTATTCATTCTTTCATCTAACCCTTTAACATCTCATATGTGAAGTTTCTTTTTGTAGCAAAGAGATTCACGAGTTCATAAAAAGTTACAAGTATTCAACACAACGTTGCATGACTTGTTAGCTTAGCATTGTGTAGACTTGTGTAGTTTACACTTCATTTGATTGTGTATTTTCAGTAGTAATCGGTTAGTATTTTAGTCCTCAAAATACAAAGTGTGACGGGAGTTGTTGTACCCTTGTAAAAGAACTAACGGAAGTGGTTGTACCCTTGTAAAAGAACTCGACATCTAGCTTAGTGTCGGTAAACGTGTATAAGCAACGTGTAAGGTTTTCTCCGCCGGTGAAAGGAGCTTGTTGACTTGTGAAAGAAACTCTCGAGTTGGATACTCGGGGCGTGGACGTAGGGCAAGGAAAAAGAGTCCTTGTAGCCGAACCACGATAAATACTCGTGTTGTGGTTTGATCGTTTCTTTCATTTACTTGCATGTTATATATTGTGTTTGTGTATATATCGTTGATCAAACGGAAAGTTTCAAAGCTAACTAAACAAGTTAAAAAGATTTTAAACGGTAAACTATTCAACCCCCCTTCTAGTTTTCCACAATTGGCATCAAGAGCTATGTTACTCAAGCTTTTAAAATATATTGTGTTTTAAAACTTGAAACGATCCATGGATTTTGAAAATTACAAAGAAGGGCAATCTATGCAAAGACCACCACTTTTTGAAGCAAATGGTTTTATATATTGGAAAAACCGTTTTGAAACCTACGTGAAATCTAAAGATATAGATTTATGATATATAATCATTGATGGTGATAATATAGTTACTAATATTAAAGATGATGATCAAAAGAAATTGATTGCTAAAAATAATGAAGCTAAAATGATGCTTTACAATGCTTTGCCTAAGAAAGAATATGAAAGAGTCTTTATGTGTAAAACCGCCAAAGATATTTGGAAATCTTTAATAGTCACTCATCAAGGAAACTCACAAGTTAAGGATAACAAAATTGATCTCCTTGTTCAACAATATGAACAATTTGTTATTCCCGAAGATGAGATTATTGATAATGCATTTGCTAGGTTTAACACTATTATTACTTCACTTAAAGCACTTGATGAATCTTTTTGTAGTAAGAATTTTGTCAGGAAATTCCTTAGAGCACTCCATCCGAAGTGGAGAGCAAAAGTGACGGCAATTGAAGAATCCAAAGATCTTTCAAGCATGTCACTTGACGAGCTAATTGGAAACCTCAAAGTTCATGAAATGGTAATGGAAAAAGATTCCGAACTAGTTAGAGGCAAGAAAGAAAAAGTTAAGTCCATTGCCTTGAAAGCTAGAGTCCAATCAAGTGATGATGAAGAATCTACTTCGGATAGTGATGATGAGGAATATGCTATGGCCGTTAGAGACTTCAAGAAGTTCTTTCGTAGAAGAGGGAAGTTTGTAAGGCAACCTAAAGATGACAAGAAAACTTTCCGAAAAGATCGTGATGATAGGAAAGGAAAGGTTGAAAGGAAATGCTATAGGCGTGGAGACACAAGTCATCTAGTAGGAGAATGTCCAAAACCACCCAAGAGCAAACCTCAACAAGCTTTTGTGGGTGGTGCTTGGAGTGACTATGAAGGAGATGACGATGAGCCAAAGAATGGTGATATTGCTCTCATGGCTCACGACTCAAATGAGGTACTCTCCGACTCATCTTACTCCTCTATTGATGATGACACCTTACAAAAAGAATATAACAAACTTTGTGAATTAAGCTTAAAAATCATAAACAAAAATAAGTTTTTGAAAACTAAAAAGGAGTTTTTAGAAAATGAAGTTTATGAGTTAAAAGAAAAAGCTAAGAGATTAGAAAAGAGTAAAGGTATTGACACATCTTGCAAATCATGTGAAGAGCTTAAACTCGAAGTTGAGAAACTTAAAATTACTAAAAATGATCTAATAAAACAAACCACAAAGTTTAAGAAGTTCGATAAGAGCATTTCTTGTGCGGATGAAATTATGAAACTTCAAAAGTCACCCTTTGATAAAACAGGACTAGGATTCATGAAAATAGAAACTTCAAAGGGTCAAACGGAACAAGAAAAAAATGCACAAGTAACTAACAAAACTGCTACAGCAGCCCGCGGAACAGACGGAACCCAATCCAGGGTTCCGCCCGTTGGACCCGAAGGTTCCGCCAGGTCTGCTGTAGCAGTAACACCATCCACATCGGATCGTTCAAAATTTGTTAAAGTTACATATAAAAATGGAACAAAACCTGCCTTTAAAACTGGAGTAGGACTTAGTAAAAATGAATTTAGAGCTAAGACTACTCAACCAAGACCTAAGACTCCAATTCCCAAACGCCCCTTTCCAAAGAGCAACTTCAACACTCGACCAAACTACCAACATGTTTGGAACCAAAACACTCCTGGACATTACCAAACTCCAAATTACATGTCATGGAACCCTTATGTTCTGTTTTCATACTTGGAACAAGTTAATGGTATGCTTAACCAAAATGGACCCATGAGAAATTGGGGACCAAATGTTTGAGTGTTTTTCGTAAAATAGGTGTGCCTCAAAGTTTGTTTGGAACCGGATGAATGGATTAAAGATAGCGGTTGTTCAAGGCACATGACGGGTAACAAAAGCCTCTTCACTACTTATCACAAATGTGATGGAGGTAATGTTACGTTTGGTAGTAAAGCTAAGAGCAAAATCATCGGAAAAGGTACAATCTCTCATGACTCCCTTTTTACAGATGATGTAGCTCATGTTGATAACTTAGGTTTTAATCTTCTTAGCATTAGTCAACTTTGTCGTAATAAGTATAATGTCCTTTTTAGTGAAAACGGAAGTAAAATACTTAAAGATGGTATAACCTTAGCCAAAGGTGTTCTTAAGAACAACGTATATGTCATGAAGATGGATCCAACATCTAGAGACAAACTTTGTCTTACCTCATTAGATGAATCTTCAACTTTATGGCACAGACGTTTAGGACACGCTAACATGAGACTAATTCAAAACGTCTCCTCCAAAGACTTAGTTCGAAACCTACCTAAGTTGAAATATGACCAAAACTTTTGTGATGCTTGCAAAGTTGGTAAACAAGTCCATAGTAGCCATAAGGCTAAAAACTTGGTTTCTACATCTAGGTGTCTAGAACTTTTGCATATGGATTTATTTGGTCCATCCGCTATACAAAGTTATGGAGGTAACTTCTACACTTTGGTCATAGTTGATGATTACTCAAGATATACTTGGACAAAATTTTTGAAAAGTAAAAATGAAGCTTATGATAAATTTGAAATTCTAAGTAAGAAAATTCAAAATCAAGTAGGGTCTAATATTGTGTCTATTAGAACGGATCACGGTCGTGAATTTGATAATGAATTTCAATTTGGAAACTTTTGTTATATTAATGGTATTACTCATAACTTTTCGGCTCCACGTATCCCTCAATCTAATGGTGTAGTAGAACGTAAAAACCGGACATTGCAAGAGATGAGTAGAACAATGCTTAATGAACAAAACATTCCACAAAAGTTTTGGTGTAATGCCGTTGACACATCAACGTACATTTTAAATCGAGTCTTAATTAGACCATTTTTGAATAAAACTCCTTATGAACTATATAAAGGTAAAAAGCCTACATTAGGATACTTTAGAGTGTTTGGGAGTAAATGTTTCATTCTTAACACCAAGGATTATCTCACCAAATTTGACCCAAAGTCTTATGAAGGTGTATTTCTTGGATATTCACAAAATAGTAAAGCTTACATTGTTTTGAACAAAGAAACCTTAAGAGTCGAGGAATCGTTGAACGTAACATTTGACGAGAGTCCACCTCCCTCTAAGACATCACCTTTGGTAGATGATGACTTAGTTGAAAGCCAAGCAATAGAAAGTCAAGAGATTTTAGGTAATGACAAGGAAGATGAACTATTAAACAAAGAACTTGTCAATGTCAAAGAATCTAAAATTCATCCATTAGATGGTGTCATAGGCAACATTAACGAAAGAACACTAAGGTCAAAAGTTCAAAATGAAAGAAACTACTTTTGTTTCGTGTCAACCATTGAACCTAAAAACATTAATGAAGCCATTAAAGATGAGTCTTGGGTAATTGCAATGCAAGAAGAGTTGAACCAATTTGTTAGGAATGATGTATGGACATTAGTTCCACAACCAAAGAGTCAAACTATAATTGGAACAAAATGGGTCTTTCGTAATAAAATGGATGAAAATGGAATTGTGTCTAGAAACAAAGCTAGGCTAGTTGCACAAGGATATAACCAACAAGAAGGTATTGACTACGATGAAACTTTTGCTCCGGTTGCTAGGCTCGAGTCAATTAGAATCTTACTTGCATATGCATGTGCACACAATTTTAAACTCTTTCAAATGGACGTCAAAAGTGCATTTCTAAACGGAGTCATAAATGAAGAAGTGTATGTTGCTCAACCACCGGGCTTCATCGATTTTGAAAAACCAAATCATGTTTACAAACTTAAAAAGGCTCTTTACGGACTTAAGCAAGCTCCAAAAGCATGGTATGATCGACTTAAAACCTTCCTAGTTGACCATAAGTATACCATGGGCTTAGTTGATAATACTCTCTTCACTAAGAAGAAAGATTCACATATTATCATAGTCCAAATCTATGTTGATGACATTATATTCGGATCAACTTGTCAAGAATTATGTGTGGATTTCTCAAAAATCATGCATGATGAGTTTGAAATGAGTACGATGGGAGAACTCAACTTTTTCCTAGGACTCCAAATTAAACAACTAGAAGATGGTATCTTCTTTAACCAATCTAAATATATTAAGGAAATGCTTAAGAAATTTGGATTAGAAGATTCGAAACCAATCAAAACACCCATGTCCACGGAAACTAAACTCACCAAGGATGAGGAAAGTGAATCTGTAGATAGCACTAAATATAGAGGTATGATTGGTAGTCTACTTTACCTAACGGCTAGTAGACCCGACATTATGTTTAGTGTTTGTCTATGTGCTCGTTTTCAAGAAGATCCTAAGACTACTCATCTCGAAGCCGTTAAAAGGATTTTTAGGTATATTAAGGGCACTACACATTTAGATTTATTGTATCCCAAAGGAACGGGAATAGACACCATAGTGTATGCCGACTCGGATCATGCCGGTGACTATGTTGATAGAAAAAGTACAAGTGGTATTTGTACTTTTGTTGGACATTGTCTCACCTCATGGTTCTCTAAGAAGCAAACGGCTCTTGCTATCTGAACAATGGAAGCCGAGTAAGTTTCGGCCGGAAAGGCATGTCAACAAGCTCTTTGGATGAAGCAAGCTCTTGCCGACTACGGAATTCAACTTAACGACATCACAATTCTTTGTGACAACAAAGGTGCCATTGATCTTAGCAAAAACCCGGTTCAACATGCTCGTACCAAACATATTGAAATCCGTCATCATTTCCTTCGTGACAACGTTTAAAAAGGAAATATCTCAATTGAGAAAGTTTCTTCCGAAGACAACATAGCCGACATTCTCACAAAACCTCTTTAACGTGAACCTTTTAACCTTCTTAGGCTAGGCTTAGGACTCATGGAACCTACGTTGTAGTTCTGGACATTAGACAAAAATCACAAAAATCAAAACAAATCCATAACTCTTTTTCTCAGCAGGGTCGGCGGAACCCTCAGACACAACGGACGGAACCCAATTCAAGGGTCCGCCGTATCCGCCGACCTGCAGAACCATTTTTTTGTTTATATTAAACCAAACACCCATTATTTCATACCATCACTTCCAAACTGTTACTATTCACTTTACCATCCAACCATACCTACGATTTCTTGGTCTTCCTTTCACTCACATTGCAAATCAATCATCATTGTAAGTATTCTAAACTTGATTACAATCCTGATCTGAGTCTAGGAATTCTATTTTTTTGCACAAAAACAAAAACTTGGGGTTATGCATTAATTTGAGAAACTCATGCATGAAATTAGGTGTTTAACAAAACTAATCACGTTCCCTATAGTTAGGAATTTCATTCTTACTAAGTGTAAACATGTTTGCTAAAACACCCCATGTCAAATTTTTCCAAAAAATTTCTCACAAGCAGGACAAATATTTTTTCGTTTCACATTGAGAATACAAAATCAAAACGTTATGTTTAAAACATCACTTGCATAATGTCTCTTGAATGCTAAAGGGAATACATAACCAATATGTATTTTCGGGTACATTCAAATGAAGCTACATTGAACTAGGAGCGCTTGGGTTATCTTTTGTTTTATAACAAAACTTGCATTATAAAACGTTTTTGAAGCATCAAAATGAGTCAAGATAACCGCACCTCCACATTGTTTTCATATAGGCACACACTAGAACAACCACATTTACAATAGTCTTTTACTTAGACTAAAATGTGAAATTTTGTTTTTCTAGGAATCATCATGCCTCCTCTAACCCACTACGACCACAAGGACACCATTAAGTACCTACCCAACCACCACAAAACCAAAGGCCTTACCCAAAATCAAATCGATGTTTTCAAAGCCTTAGAAAAACATTATGTCCATGAGGGTAGAACCATTGACCCGTGCTTCCTAGAAGGCACAAACCTCTACACCGAATTTGCCACAATCAACTTTGAGTGTCTTTTGGAAATCGACGAGCCTATTTGTCCTAGGTTCATTCTAGAATTCTATGCATCCGTCACTCTCTCCACGGATGAGTATGGTCGCATGTCTATCAACTTTAGGGCTAGTGGTCATCAATACTCCTTCACTCTTGAGGAGTTTCTCAAATGCTAGGTGTCCCAAACCGTGGTACTTGCATCTACTCCGACTTGCACTCCCTCTCAACTCTTGACACCCTCCATGACCGCATCCATCCTTATGACACCCCTCTTGTGTCAAAAGATGTACTTCGTGACCACCTTTTTGTTAGGACAACCAACACTAGGAGAACCCGTTCGGGAAATGAGGTCGAAAAGGACCCATATGGAATGGAAATGAATGAACTCAAGCCTCAATTCAAGAAATGGGAGGAAGTCCTTAGAGCAAATGTCATTAGCTCCATAGGAAACCAAGATCATATCAATCTTTGCCTTTGCTACATGCTCTACTCTTTGTCCGTTAGGCAACCCTTCAACCTTGCCTACTACATGGCCAAGAGAATGGCCGACATTCCCGTGCATGGCACAACGGCTATGCCGTATGGAATGCTCTTGACCCGTCTCTTTAGGTTCATCTCTCCCATTCCACCAACTCCAAACGGTCTTCGTCTTGACTACTCTCTCATTCCACACACCTTTGTCCCACTTAGTGATAAGAGAGTTTACAAAGCCCAAGGAAAACGTCCTCATCCTCCTACCTCCTCATCATCTTCCTCAATGAGTGAAGATGACTCTTTGCCCAACTCTAGGCTCTCACCTCTAGAATACCTATCCCAACTTCTGGATATTCCAAATGAGTCGGCGGAGTTCAAGCAAACAAAGGGGATGTTTAAGAATCTTGGAAGATTCCTTGGAAAGCTCAAGAACAAGATTGACCGTCAATGAGTGCGGGTGTGTAGAAGTGTTTGGCACAAGGTGCTATTTGAAAATTTTGGTCGTTTAAACAATGTTTGTGATGTATTTGTGTGTTGGTACAATGTGTGATACTATTTGGAACATGTATTAACTAACAATGATGCAGGTAGACAACTTTTGGCAAGTTGTCAAATTTTCATGTTTATGAAATTTTCACTAAGTATAGTGAAATTCTCGACCTCAAGGTCAAAGTCCTATGGTATGTGTGTTTACATGTCCAATTTTTGCATTACCTAACCAGATATGCATTATCTTTTTGATTTTAGGAGTTTT
The DNA here is from genome assembly GCA_030686995.1 of Artemisia argyi. NCBI lineage: Eukaryota > Viridiplantae > Streptophyta > Magnoliopsida > Asterales > Asteraceae > Artemisia > Artemisia argyi. The sequence continues at coordinate 138,970,066 of CM060677.1, forward strand.
CGAAAAATTTGAAAATCATCTCGCGGGTCAAAATCGCGGACTGCCAAAATTTTCAGGCTTGGCGGATCTGGCGGTACCCTAAATTGGGTTTCGCCAGTGTATTTTCTAGGCAACCTAGAAATGGCCCAACGGACCGGGCGGAACCCTCACACGGGTTCCGCCTGTGTATCCTGAAGGTTCCACCAGATTTCCTGCAGATTTTTTTTTTAGTTTTCAACATTTCAACATCCAATCAACAAAATACAATCCTTTTAGATAGAAACCAATTTCCTGCAATTTGTTTAGCACAATAGGGTACTTCTCATTCCTTATAACTCAAACAAAACCATTTCCCGCCAAATTTCAAAAATAGCCATAACCACCCCAAGGAACTTTCACACATAAAGGAAGGAACCCTTCCAAAGGTTCCTTGAAATCCCTGAGATATATCCTTCAACAAATTTACCAAAACCACTAAGCATTTAGTACAAATCTTGTCTTCTCACTTCACCATTTTCATTGGATTGACTTCCATGATATGACAACCCACAATTAGTTTTCCAAATCATTAGGAACCTCCATTTTTGTATGGCCTAACATCAAATCCAAACACTCCTTCCCACACTCCTTCATCACTATAAATTAAACCATCCTAAACACTATCAAATCACACCTTCTTCATCACAATTTCTGATCTTTTAAACCACCTTAACCATGACTAAGTCAACAATCACCTCTCAACCATCACGACCCATCCGGAAAACCGCCAGGATAAGTGTCAAACCACTATGGACTAACCAATCCATCAACCTAAGCTCCTCATCCTTGGATGAATTCACCTCACCAATCAAAAATGAACATTTTCTAAACCTTGCATCTCCATCTCGATCACCCAATGAACCCAATGAAATCACTCCACCTCCAACTAAATCACCCATTGACCCAACTCCACCAAGTGCTCCAACCCAACCATCCAAAACTCCATCACCATCACCATTACCCAAACTTGAACCTATGGAGTTATTTGGGTCTCCTCCAACATCACCACACCCTTTTGTCCAAGATCTCAATGATCTTCCACCAAGACCTACACAACCACCACCTTTTGCAAATGAAACACCAAGGTCAATTCTTGACCAAAATGAGCATTTTAACCACACCCAACCACCACAACAAGTGTACCATCAACCCAAACCATTGTTGTTTCATCCTATTTACCATGACATCCATGGTCCTCTTTATGGAGAACCAAATTTTAAAAACCATGATCACCCAACTCCACCACATTCTCAAGCCCAAACCTTTGAGTCTTTCTTTCCTTTCTATGAGGAAATCCAAAGCATGGTTGAGAATCACCTCCATCAAGCAATGGAATTTCAAACCGCCTTGCTTGACTCTATACCAAACCCATCCTCCAACCAAGAACCAAAAACCAACCAACCCTCAAACCAAGAAACCAAAACCAACCCATTTCCACCCAATCATCCCCATGTTTGCTCAAATTGTGAGCAAATGGGTGCAAGCATCAAATTGTTGCTTCACCAATTCTAAGATGAAACCCGTTTTGCATTCCAACACGTCATAGAACGTTTGGATGCTCTTTCCCACCCAAACAAACCCTAGACAACCTTTGGAGGCCTTTTGCCCCATTTAGGAAAGTAGGATTTGATTTTCTTTTATTTTCTTGGTTATTTTTAGTTTTTAGAAGTAGAAGAATCTTTCCCATTTCTTGTCTTTGACTTTTAAAAGTCAAATTTTACTTGGAATGATATTTCTTTCTACTTACTTACTTGCATTGTTGGTTGATCATTTTTGTGTTGTCATTGTGGTTGCAATGTGTGTGGTAACTACAACCTTGACTATATATATCACCAACTAACCATTTTTTTTGTAGGATCAAAATCCATGTTTCCCATCTTGGCACTCCTTTTAGGGGGAGTAACAACCAAGGGGGAGCACGTGCATTATTCCGCTTAGCTACTCTTCTTTTTGTTTCGACAAAAAGGGGGAGAAATATATTAAACCTTTAAAACTTAATATGATTTTCATCACTTAAGTAAAACAAGTTTAATATAAAAATTTTTTTAAGTCTTAAACACTAAGATTTTGTGAGTTACTTAAAAACAAAGTTTATGTTTTGTCATCAACAAAAAGGGGGAGATTGTTAATACAAATATCGCCTAAAAATGTTATTTATATTTTACGATCTTTGCTAAGTTTTGTTAACGACAAAATGTAAACTTTAGTTTCTTAGTAAAACATAATCTTAGTTTTAAAAGACTTGCATAAACTAGACATTTGCTACATTTTACATTTCATAAAACACAACACTTTTTATTTCTTAAAATAGAAATGTCACATCACATTTATGGCAAGCTTTGTCAATATACATTTATGGAAAGAAAGTGTGTTTGACTAACCATATGTTTGCTTGCAAGTTTTGTGTTTGACTAGGTGTAATGAGATGTGACATTGTTTGGTTTGCAATATTTATTGCAAAAACCAACTGCAAGCCCGGCGGAACCCTGGGGGTACACGGGCGGAACCCATCTGAGGGTTCCGCCGTATCCGCCAGGCCTGCAGAAGGTTTTGCTATAAATACTAAGCCACAAGTTTGATTTTTGGCTTATCACTCTACATCATATTTTCACACATTCATTCATTCTTTCATCTAACCCTTTAACATCTCATATGTGAAGTTTCTTTTTGTAGCAAAGAGATTCACGAGTTCATAAAAATTTACAAGTATTCAACACAACGTTGCAAGACTTGTTAGCTTAGCATTGTGTAGACTTGTGTAGTTTACACTTCATTTGATTGTGTATTTTCAGTAGTGATCGGTTAGTATTTTAGTCCTCAAAATACAAAGTGTGACGGGAGTTGTTGTACCCTTGTAAAAGAACTAACGGGAGTGGTTGTACCCTTGTAAAAGAACTCGACATCTAGCTTAGTGTCAGTAAACGTGTATAAGCGACGTGTAAGGTTTTCTCCGCAGGTGAAAGGAGCTTGTTGACTAGTGAAAGAAACTCTCGAGTTGGATACTCGGGGCATGGACGTAGGGCAAGGAAAAAGAGTCCTTGTAGCCGAACCACGAAAAATACTCGTGTTGTGGTTTGATCGTTTCTTTCATTTACTTGCATGTTATATATTGTGTTTGTATATATATATATATATATATATATATATATATATATATATATATATATATATATATATATATATATATCTTTGATCAAACGGAAAGTTTCAAAGCTAACTAAACAAGTTAAAAAGATTTTAAACGGTAAACTATTCAACCCCCCTTCTAGTTTTCCACAAGAGGGTCTTTCAGTCAGGCAAGATTAGTATTAATGGCAGTGGAACATTACCTGATTTAAATTTGTTATATTTTTCGTTTTTCAAAATCATTGGAGATGTATGCATAAGAGGTTTGCTGCTCGAAGTAGAGGTTGACACTGACCGAGTATTAAAAACACCCGCAAATGCATAAGTATTGGAAGTGATGGACTATATGAATGGTACTAATAGTTTATGCATATAATTTTTTTTTATTATTATTAAGATCTAAATAGGAAAATGTTCAGGTTTCCATATAGATTAATAGTGTATTTAACTATTAATCCAAATTGTTGTTTTTATAAAAGTTTTCCACTTTGATGATAAAAAGACTCATGGCAAGTAAGTTTCAATTAGGCTTAGTTGATCAGTTTCTAATAGCTTCTTTATGAAAATTCTGGCATGGGTATGCATAATTCTATGATATAAGATTAAGAAACCAATAAGATTATATTTTTGTTTGTGCAAGGGTGTCCATCAATTGGTAACTTACTAATCATCAATTTTGAGATAGAATTTTCTCACCTTTTTCTTTAATATTTGTAAGGGTCATAAGCTTGCATCACTCTTAAATGCAGTCTCAAAAACTCAATAAAGATTTAATTGTTTTGTATACAGGGTCATCGGACAGATTCCCAATAGCAAGAACAATTGAAAAAATAAATGACACAATAGACAGGCTAATGGAGGAGCCACCAACATAATGTGATAGTAGCGGTGGCAATTAACCCAAAGCTACTAAACAAATTAGAAGGCATAACAAGGTATTACACATTCATATTTCAATGTTCAAATTAAACTTTGAAAGCTATCAAAAATAGTTTTGATGAGTCCAATACGATAGAATATATTATGGATAAATAAGACTAAATTGATCATTATGAGAGTGTATATAGGTTTGGTCAGAAGTTATACGTCGATAACATAGTTGTATTGGGACTACACCATCTCTATTAAACACGACAAAAAGCCAAATTCAGAACATTGCAAATAACTGCATGGAGAATAAACCATGGTATGAGTAGATGAAGCTGTTGTCTAGAAATTTCAAAATACGCCAAAAAAATGGGCTAATGAAACAAAATCCGAAATCACATAAACTCATAAGTTTAAATTGAGCTTGAATCGAGTATGTTGTGTATTTTTAGGAGTGTTTGTTTGATATATTTTTGGTTTAAGAGATCTTTTTTTAGGACAAGAGTGTTTTGGGTCAACACACCCGACCCGACCTGACCTGTTTGACCCTTTTGGTATCAACATTGGGTATATATTTTGGTTTTAAGAGATCTTTTTTTAGGACAAGAGTGTTTTGGGTCAATACACCCGACCTGCCCCATTTGACTCTTTTGGTATGAAGTTTTGCACTAATGTCGAAGAAATGTTCGAAGAGCCTTATGATGCAAAACAGTCAAATTGGCAGGACCGATTTAAGAGATTTAATATTTTAATAAATCTTCAATAGATTTTGAACGTTCTAGATTTCTTCTAGCCGTCTTTATCATGCTTACGAGGATATTTTATGATTCACTCGATATTGCAGAAATAGTTCAAAGTATGAAGAATGTTTCAAAACTTGATGTTGAACTTACTATCATATAGCGGAACCTGCTTTCAGTTGGATACAAGAATGTAATTGGGCAAGAAGGGTCTGTTGGCGTATCATGTCAATCCGATAAAGGGCTATCACAAAAAGGTCGATGACGGGCGTTCCAAGATTTGCAGCGAGATTCACGATATCTTCGATAAGCTTATGATAGCATCTTTTGACTCAGGAAAAGCTGTCATCTTCTAATACAAACTGTGAGTCTTTTTAATCTAAAAATCAGTTAAATTTTAACTGCAAGATAAGTTATTTACTCTATACTTTTTCGTTTGATAAAACTCTGAATTATGGTGACTGTTATTTGTTGCTATCTTTTATAGTGATATACTTTCATAAAAAATGCCATAGTTGATGTGGACTATTTCATTAAATGTTATGCCAAACATCCTATTAGTGTTTCGGCTCACATGAAAATAATGCCAAACATGTTGTGGGTGGAAACATAGCATGGACTTACAATCAAATATGGTCAGCCACCTATTCCAGAAACAGATAACTTTGACAACATTTTCATACATAAAAATTGCTTATAAATTATAGGATGAAAATCATTAATACATTAATAAGCTTTTTTTTTTCATACATGTAACATATACCAGTCATGCATGCCGTTTGGTTTGCTTCTTTAGATGGCATAATCTTAACTATTTACAAACCTTCCAAACTATTAGCATATGTTGGACAAACAAGTTAGACGCTAAAAGAATTGATCACTTTTCTTAACCATATATAGCTTACACCTTGCCCAATGTAAAATAAATAATCCCAAACACCCCTAATTACAATCACATGCTTTATTTAAATATGATTATTAGTTAAAACCAAAATGACATGATAATGAGTTTGAAATGGCAAAGCCGAAAACCCTAAATGATAAATGATTAAACCTTTGATATATAGTTTTACAGTGAGTAGGCTATAGTTTTCATGTACCATAAGTTTTAAATTTAGTTATTAGCTTGGAATCGAGAGATTTAAGAGCATCAAATAGCATGTAGCATAGCACAGCAATGTTTTCAATCCATGATCAGATACTTGATAACTTATTCTTGAAATGATGTTTTGAGTGGAAGGTAGTTGTTATCAGAGGAGAAGGTGCTAAAGATGGACCTGGTAAACTTAAAGCAACCCCGTTAAGCTCATCATCCGCACTGAGCAGCAGCTACAATTTATAGCTATGCTTTACTATTTTGGTATATGTAGGTTGGGAATTTTGCATGACAATTTTACCAAGAGAGATTCTTTGGTACATAAATGGCTATGGAATTTCCAATTTTTTGTATATCGATGTTAACAAACTACAAGTTGATCAACTGCTTGCTACTGGTTTGATATGTAGGGGTGGTTGCAATGAGAATTCCAATAAATTTATATGAATTAGCTCAGGAAGCACTATAAAGCATTTGGAAACTGACAAGAAAAAAGAGGTGTCCAAACACCATTTGGCTTATGTTGAGAGAATGATCCACACATTTGCTAACTACTACATAGGGATGGAGGATCCACCACGTGGCTGAAGACCGTATTTTTCACGCCTCTTTCCTTTATTATGCTAGCCTAATTAAATCCATTGGAAATGTTGCATACTTATATGATTGCTTTTGTACTATTACAACATCGATACCCTATTGCAGCAATCTGAATACTGCCAGCACCCTTGTGAGAAAGGAGTCTCTTCCACAACCAAGCCCATCTAATTCAAATGTTAACAAGACTGAGAAGAGACAACGTATGTATCATTTTTCATTTACTTATTCATGCTATTCACATGTTCGTACTTGCTTTAAAACTTAACTCATTGGCATATGTTTGTGACGGGCTTAGTTGTCTTATGTTCAGAACAAAGCTATGTGATTATTGATATTAGACCCATAAGTGATGACATGTATTTTTTTTATTTAAGACCAAGCTATAGGGAATACATTGTTCAGCGTAGAATGTAGATGGAGGACCGGTCCTGAGCTATTTGACGCCCTGGGCGAAAAGACAAAAAAGAAGCCCTTACTAAACAAAGTAGGCCTGTGTAGATGCAAGTTCTTAATTGAACAGGCATGAAGGGCCTGAAATAACCGAAATTCCCTTGAATAAAAAGGATTGTAAAATCTGGCGACAGTTTTGATACGTGGGAATCGCACCAGGCTTTACCTCTTGAGGGATCTCGAGAAGCTTACAACCCCCATCAGGCAGTGTACCTGATCGTTGTAGTATAGTATAGTGACAAGTACCGGGGCATTGATCGTTCAACTCAAGAATAGTGTCGCTAGGATTAGAAAGCCTAATAACTAGGTCTAGAGGTGTGGGATGATTCTTTTTGTATTTTTATATTTTATAAAAGCAATTAAAATCTCGGGTTTTGGAAGAGTTGACGGAATTAGTTGCTAGCGAACTAAACCAATTTATCTAAGATGCAATCAAAATAAAATAACATAAATGAAAATTTAAACTAACTAATGTGGTGTAACAATAATGAGGAAAGTTGTGTTTACTTAGGTTTCATTACTCCCTAGATATCTTTTACAGGTTGATAGCTTGTTACAATTGCATGGATGATGGGTCATATTCCTTAATACTAGTCGTAGGGCCGTGTACAATATTCCCTAACTCTATAGGATCCTACTTCACTCCTATGTCGAGCCGTTAGAAGCTCCTAACATGGGATCATTAGAATTCTCCTAAGCATTAAATACAACCAAATATCGTACTACACCTCCGATCATGTTTCTTAAGACGTTCAAGCAAGTTACCAATGGAAGTCTGCCAGTTTTCTTAAGCCTAACATCGAATACAATCATCCGTAACAACTATAAACAAACAATCAACCCATAATCAACATCTAGGTTTCACTACATCTAAGCAAACACAAAGGAAATCTAGCCTAGCATGTTAAATTGAAGACAAGCATAAGATATAATCAAAAAACACATAGACATATTGATTGATTTGAAAGAGTAATTATCTTTAATTGAACATGAAAGTTTCAAAGGGTTGAAACTCTTGAAAAAGCTGGAAAATTCGACCTAGGGTTTTTCCCTCAAAGTTGCACCCTAAAAGTTACACACTAATGAATGAAATTTGAAAAACTATATATAGATTTTACAGGGTGACGGCATCATGTATTGGATTGTGACGCCGTCAACTCGCCGCCATAATAGAAATTGTATTGCCTAGATCTGATTTTGACGTCGTCATGTGTAAAATTCCTCTGGGCCGTCACTAATACTTGGACCATGACGGCCTTGGGTGACGCCGTCATCTCCAATGCACAAAACTCTTTGGATTGTCACGTGTATTTCCCACATCCACCTCTTTTGTAACTCTTGACGTCGTCATGTGGAGAGCCTTGACGCCGTCAGGTACTGTTCCCAGCAAGGAAAATTGAGACTTTGCAGTTTTCTTCACTTTTATGCTCCAAAAGCGTCCAAAATGCTTCCTTTTCCAGATTTCTCTCCAAAAGTACCTAAAATAACAAAATGAACGATTTAGGGCAATATATGATCAAATAATCACGAATCCGGGCTTAAATGACCCCTTAAAAGTTGTTCACTTTTCGCCTCATCAAATACCCTTACACTTAAGATTTGCTTGTCCTCAAGCAAATGCGCTTTTATTCTAATCAAAATACAAGTTAGGGGTCATTTAACACTAATATAAAAGTAATTACAACAAATAATCGTTCCACTAAAAACCAAAGACAAGCACGGAGGTCATACACTAGCACCTCACAAATAGTGTTTAGATACTCACATCTCTCGGGTGTAATAAAGTATATATCACAATATGAAAATGGAAAACATCTCTCACTACCTGTCATAGCAAAATAGATTACCATAGGCTTGGGAAAGGATCAAACCTCCACCACTTGGCGTAAGCACCTAGGATAAACTATCAAAGAGGTCTTTCAAAGGGTTATAACATTAGGTGTAGGGATATAGAATACACGGTTTTTTTTATATAGGCAATATTTACTGGTGGCGAGTTAATCATCTCGGTTAATTACATGTACAATATGGCGTTGCTAAGCCAAGACTAGACTCGACTTAAGCTAATAAATCAAAAATAACAAAAATATAAAATAAACATAAAATGAAACGGGATGGTAGTCCGTATGTTTTTTCTCCTTTCTTTTTCTATTTTTTTTTTCTTTTTCTTAGTTTTTCGATTTTTTTTCTTTTTTCTTTTTTTTTTTTTTGCATACACTCTTACCCTATCATAAAAAATAATACATCATAGGGAATGTACATTCCCTTACACTTGAATTTTTACATACTTTACAATAAACTAATCTAATGAATCGAATCAAGATAATCAAAACACTTGGAGTACTTTTTAAGATTAATGCACATATGGGGGTAATAATTGATTTTCTTCCCCATTACTTCATAACACTAGTACTTTACCCATGAGTCCCAATCGTCCCAAAACAATATGTACAAGATATGACTCGACTTAGCAACCATGTAATCAATTAGATAATTAACTAAGGGTTTAAACATGTAACAATAATGCACTAAAGATGAGTGCACACACGGAAGGCTAAGGTGATTTGGGTGTACATTTGGGTGGGTTGTAACAAATTCTTCCTTTAAGTAAAATGCTTAAAGTTATAAATGAAAAGATAGGCTCGGAGGGGTGTACTAGGGGTTTCGTGTACTAAAAATGAGTACAACGCTAAAGTGTGGGAAAAATTAATTGACTTTACTAGCCAAGTAATATGGCTTAAATGGTCAAGTAATTACGATACGGGTTTAACACAAGGGTGATCCTAATGCCTCTTATCATGTAGTAAATCCTACTACACGAATGTAGTCTCACTAGTGGTCTCGGGATGCATCACTAACGCAAGTTCTAGAATCTAAATACTACCGGTACACTCATAAGCACTAATAGTGAATGCTTTTCCTATCAAATCTAAAGGCGAACCTCACATATTTAGGTGGAAAATTTTTCTGAGTGGTACGGTTTTGTGCTAGTCATACAACTCCTATCCATGAGACGCTTGCTAAGGCTAAAGTTTCATTCCTAAATATTGTAAAAAAATTTAAATTTGGCGCTAAAATTACACTAACAAGTATTTCTCTTAGTTTTATTACACACCTACCATCAAACAAACAAACTCAAGTGCAATTGTATCCTATAAGTTATCATCATTTACCCTCCTCTTACACTTAAGATGAACATTATCCCCAATGTTCAATTAAAGGATGTAAAAGTAAAACAATTAAAAGAATGAAAACAAATACTCCCCTGATTCGTTCGGTGTGGATAGTGTATCAACAAGGTTAGATCTTCCTCCAAGAAAATGAGCATTCAAAGCTTCCCTTCCAAAAAAATAAATCATCTTCTTGTCATATATAACCTGTTGAACCTGAGAAAACAAACAAGGCAACCTCGCGTAAAATCGGTGGCAATCTATATATACTAACAAATCCTAGAAAGCAATTTAAGATATAATGCTTGTGGAATGAATGTTTGCAAATTTCCTGGAGTTTATAAAACTAAATAATTAACAAAAACTTTAAGACTCCGTTAGAAAAACAAAACTCACAAAATTTCCAGAATTTTACACATGACGCCGTCAGGAGTTAACTCTTGATGCCGTCAGAAGTGACCTGCAGAAATCTTTACGTTAAGTTTCTGGAAAATTTCTGGAAAAACTTATGTCCAACTTCCTAGAAAATCCTGCAAAACATCATTATGACTCGATACAAGCATTTGACTCTAACAAATACTAATACACATGTTCATTTAATATTGTGGCGAATCAAGATCAATTTCGTTCTTAAAAACAAATTTGGGGTTTCCCCTTACACTTAGCTTTTGCAAAATACCTTTATATGAAATTAAGACGAAGTTAAACAACAAAATAAAGCATTTTCACAATTTTAGTTTGAAACATGATCTACCAACAATAAAAATAAAGCATGCATACGGAAGCAAATAACAATCAAACAAATAAAAATCACACAAAACATGGGTTGCCTCCCAAGAAGCGCTTTTCTTTATTTACGAGTCTTGTAGCTAGACTCAAGGTCATGGGCTATTACGTGACCTCATCATCAAATGTTACATCCTCCTCACTAATCATCTCATTACTACTTTCTTGATAATGTTTTACGCGTTGTATGTTGACAGTGAACTCTTAATTTTCATCGTCTATTATCACAACAGCATCAGTTTTAGAGGAACTTTTCACTGTAAAGGGCCCATACCATCTAGACTTGAGTTTCCCGGGAAATAACCTTAACCGAGAATTATACAATAGAACTTTGTCTCCTTCTGAGAACTCCTTAGGTTTCTTAATTTGCTGGTCATGCCATCTTTTCGCCCTTTCTTTATAAGTAACGGAGGATTCATACGCTTCTAGCCTTAACTCATCAAGCTCATGGAGTTGCAAGAACCTATTCGTTCCAGTGACCATATAATCCAAATTACATACCTTAAGTGCCCAATAAGCCTTGTGTTCGAGTTCCACTAGAAGGTGACACGCCTTGCCATAAACCATGCGGAACGGGGTCGTTCCAATAGGTATCTTGTAGGCAGTTCGGAATGCCCATAAGGCCTCATTAAGTTTAAATGACCAGTCCTTTCTGTTTTGATTAACCGTCTTTTCTAATATTCTTTTAATTGCCCTGTTGGTGTTTTCGACTTGACCGTTGGTTTGTGGGTAATAGGCGGTGGAGAAACGGTGGGAAACTCCATACCTCTTCATGACCTTTTCCATTTGCGCATTGCAAAAGTGGGTCCCCCTATCACTAATGAGAGCTTTAGGAATGCCGAACCTAGCAAACAGTTTTTTCATAAAATGAATAACTACCCTAGCATCGTTGGTCCTAAGGGCTTGTGCCTCTACCCATTTTGAAACATAATCAATGGCCACTAAAATGTAATCGTTCCCCCTTAAGATGGAAAGGGTCCCATGAAATCAATTCCCCAAACATCGAAAACCTCACAAACTTGTATAAAATTCTGAGGTTCTTCATCTCTACTTGATATATTCCCGGCCCCGTTGACATGCATCGCATGCTTGTATCATCTCCTTTACATCACGAAATATTGTGGGCCAATAGAATCCTGCATCGAAAATCTTTCGTGCGGTGGTGTTTATCCCATGATTGCCCCAAGAAGGGCCCGAATGACATTCTTTCATAATATTTATTGCCTCTTTTCCCGAAACACAGCATTTGATCAGGACATCTTCGGAATAAGAAGGGTTCATCCCAGAAGTAGTATTTTAGTTGGGCAAAGAACCTTTTCTTTTCGTATCTAGTCATGTGTTCCGGAATGAGCCTACTTGCAAGATAATTAGCATAATCAGCGTACCAAGGTTCAGAATCTGTCATTGACATGAGCTGTTCATCAGGGAATGAATCCTGAATCTCACTTTTGTCAAGCTCACTAAGGAGGGGATTTTCAAGACGAGAAAGGTGATCAGCAGCCAAATTCTCTGCCCCCCCTTTTTATCACGAATCTCAACATCAAATTCTTGTAACAACAAGATCCAACGAATTAGTTGTGGTTTAGCGTCTTGCTTAGCAAAGAGATACCGGAGAGCCGAATGATCAGTAAAAACAACTGTCTTTGAAAGGACAAGATATTGGCGGAATTTGTCAAAGGCGAATACCACGGCTAATAGTTCTTTTTCGGTGGTAGAATAATTCTCTTGAGCGGGATTCATAGTTTTGCTAGCGTAGTATATAGGTTGGAATTGTTTGTTACACCTTTGGCCTAACACTGCCCCAACAGCGTAGTCGCTAGCATCACACATAATCTCGAAAGGTAACTTCTAGTTGGGTGTAACCATGATTGGGGCTTGCGTGAGTTCCTTTTTCAGGAGATTGAATGCATCCTTGCATTCTTGAGAGAAATCGAAGGGGGCATCCTTTACAAGCAATTGAGTCATTGGCCGAGCTATTTTAGAGAAGTCTTTAATGAATCTCCTGTAGAAACCGGCATGACCCAAGAAGCTACGTATTGCTTTAACAGTCGTGGGATAAGGTAGTTTAGATATAGCTTCAACCTTTGCTTGGTCCACCTTAATCCCATTTCCTGAGACCTTATGTCCTAGCACAATCCCTTCTTTCACCATACAATGGCATTTTTCCCAGTTCAGGACCAAGTTGGTTTCCTCGCAACATTTGAGCATTTTTTCGAGGTTAGCAAGACAGCGGTCGAAAGAGTCTCCGAAGACCGAGAAATCATCCATGAAAACTTCCATGCTGTCTTCCATTAACTCGTGAAAGATTGCGGTCATGCATCGCTGAAAAGTGGCGGGAGCATTACACAACCCAAAAGGCATCCTCTTATAAGCGAATGTACCATAAGGGCAAGTAAATGTGGTTTTTTTCTTGGTCCTCAGGGGCTATGGGGATTTGGAAATATCCTGAGAATCAATCCAAGAAACAGTAGTACTCGTGCTCGGATAATCTTTCCAACATTTGGTCAATGAACGGGAGGGGAAAGTGATCTTTCCTGGTGGCATCATTGAGCTTTCTATAATCGATGCATACTCGCCAGCCAGTAACCGTTCTCTGGGGTACCATCTCACCGTTGTCATTTTTCACCACAGTCATTCCTCCTTTCTTTGGTACAACCTGTATAGGACTAACCCACGGGCTATCTGAAATTGGGTAAATCAGCCCTGCATCCAAAATTTTGATAACTTCTTTTTTCACTACCTCCTTAATGTTGGGATTCACCCGCCTCTGGGGTTGCACGGCTGGTTTATAGTTTTCTTCCATGAGAATCTTATGCGTGCAAAAGGTTGAGTCAATCCCCTTAATGTAGGCTACACTCCATGCAAGGACTCCCTTATATTTCTTTAGGACTCCTAAGAGCCTATCTTTTTGTTCATGCTCAAGGGAAGAGTTTATGATTACTCGCAGCTGATCCTCTCCTTGGAGGAAGGCATACTCCAGGTGGTTTGGGAGTTCTTTAAGCTGTAGCTTAGGTGGTTCGATAATGGAGGGCTTTAGCTTGTTTTCGGGTTTACAGAGTTCGAGCTGTTCAGTAGGCTCTTGTCTGGGATAGAAGGAGACTGTGCTAACGCCTTCCGTCTTCTCCTTTTTCATTATGGGGAGGAAACTCTCATCTCGTAACCAGCCTTCTTCGATTTGTTCATCAACACAGTTGTCAATGACATCAGTTAGTTCATCGACCTCTCCGATGAAATAGAGCCGGTTAGCTGCTTCAAGAGATAGATTCATAGTGTCTTTAATATCGAACGTCAAGCTATCGGTTCCTACTCGTAAGGTTAACTTGACATCGTGAACATCAATGACTGCACGAGCGGTAGCATGAAAGGGTCTCCCTAAAATGATGGGCACCATGTCATCCTCCTCCATCTCCAAAATTACGAAGTCAACCGGAAATTTGAACTTCCCTACTTTGACCAGCACATTCTCGCATATCCCTAAGGGATATTTGACCGATCTATCGGCTTGCTGGATGTTCATACAGGTAGGCTTTAGTCCGGAATATCCTAGTTTGAGGAACATGGAGTGGGGCATGAGGTTGATGCTCGCCCCTAAATCAGAAAGAGCATTCTTTATTGATAGAGATCCTATAGAACAGGGCAAGGTGAAGCTTCCTGGATCGTCTACCTTTTTTGGTAGCCCTCGTTGGGTCACCACTTTCGGTTGGCAAGCAATCTTTTGAAGTATGAGCTATACTTGGGCATGTGATAGCAAGTATCAAGGAGAAGTATGCTGAACACTGAATCTTTTAGATATGATAAGAACCACTTATTATCGTTTTTAATCTTCTGGTTTTTTAGGCGGGATGGAAATGAGATTCTCACAGGTTGGTTAGGTGGAGTTGGTAGAGATGGGGTCACCAGAGGAGGTTGTTCGAGAGCCTCGTTGCTCACATTACCTTCCTCCTCGTGGGGATCGTTTGGCTCAATGGTGACAGGATGCGAGCTCGGATAAGGAGGGTCCTTGGTTGTTGTTCCAGCTCGAGTAGTCACCGCGAGCAGGGGATCTTTTTGGCTTACCGGTGGCCTGTTATGGCCATCGAGGGTGGCATTAAGCTTATTGAACCATTTTTCCATGTCATTCTGTTGCTCAGCGATGAGCTCGTCAAGACCTTTCAGTTGCAAGCCTTTTTCCTGAGTAAAGTGACCAAGGTCATCTTCAAAAGTGCTCCTGATTTTGTATTCAGGGCCTTCCTCTCCTTCTTTTCTTTTCACCAGATTTCCCCAAAGGGTATAATCATCGTTTTGGTAAAAAGGCAAAGGGAGGGGTCAGCGTAGATGTCATGTCCTGACAAACACGCATGTTCGGACGTGGTTTCTCCTCCGCATTCCTCCACCTCATGCGGGCCCCCACAGTAGTCGCAGATCAAGTAAGATTTGAAAGTTGTTTAGTTGTTCGCGACCCTGCAAGGTATTCCACCCTTTCGTGAATTTTTCTCAGCCAATCTGAAGGTGTTTGTGTGATTTCAGATGTGCTGTAGTCGACTCGGGTTCATCCCAAGTATCGTCCTGGTCTTGAGCATATTCCTCAATCCTATTCTACCCTTCCTCGGCGCTCAGATTAGCTATTCTCCCTTTTCTTGAATTGTTGATTCCGTTCTGGTCGTTTGAGGAGACATTGTCGTAGAAGATTTGGACCAGAAGCCAAAGTTCGATGCCATGATAGGGAACTTGTCTTATTAAATCCTTGAATCTAATCCATGATTTATGGATGGGTTCGTCCTTTCCCTTTCGGAAACGAAGGATTCTATCCCTAAATACTGAGGTTTTCCTTGCTGGGAAGAACTTCTCATAAAACTTGGATATAAGTTGCTCCCATGTAAAGATAGACTCGGAGGGAAGTCTATCATACCACTCTTTGGCTTTTTCATAAAGAGTGAAAGGGAAGAATCGTAGTCGGGACGTGTTTCTAGTGGCCCCATCCGTATGGAGGGTGTCCACTATCTTCAAGAAGTCCCTGATGTGTTGAATTGGGTCATCGTTATGTAATCCGAGAAACTTGCACACACTTTGGACAAGCCAAACATCACTTACACGCAAGACCTCATCGGTGTGTTCGTTTGGGAAGACAATGGCATTTGAGAAGCCACGAGGATTCGGGGAGGAGTAGTCCTTAAGACGCTTAGGGGTGGGAGTTTCGGGGGTGCTCATATCGTTTTTGGATTGGGGGCTAGAAGGTGTGAGGTGATTATCTGAATCTTCTTCAGAAAGGGCCTCATCAAAGTTGATAGCTATGCTAGATGGTTTGGGTGTTGAGGGAGATTGCTTTAGCTTATGCATTTCCCATTCGGGTTCTACATATGGCAAAACGAGATTTCTAACGGAACTACGACTCCTAGTGACTCTAAGGTTAGAGAGATCTTCATTTGCCATGATGGAGGATGGTGATGGTTACCAACAAAGGCACGAAGAAATAAGATAGACTAAAGAAAACCTAAAAATAAAAATAAAAATAAAATCTTACTAGAAAGGAATCTAGCAAGTAGACATAATAAAAAGAAATTCTAACCTAGACAATAACTATTCCCTGGCAGCGGCGCCAAAAACTTGATACGTGGGAATCGCACCAGGCTTTACCTCTCGAGGGATCTCGAGAAGCTTACAACCCCCACCAGGCAGTGTACCTGATCGTTGTAGTATAGTATAGTGACAAGTACCGGGGGATTGATCGTTTAACTCAGGAATAGTGTCGCTAGGATTAGAAAGCCTAATAACTAGGTCTAGAGGTGAGGGATGATTCTTTTTGT
The DNA here is from genome assembly GCA_030686995.1 of Artemisia argyi. Classification (NCBI taxonomy): domain Eukaryota; kingdom Viridiplantae; phylum Streptophyta; class Magnoliopsida; order Asterales; family Asteraceae; genus Artemisia; species Artemisia argyi. Next base: position 138,986,702 of record CM060677.1, read on the forward strand.
ATTTTTATATTTTATAAAAGCAATTAAAATCTCGGGTTTTGGAAGAGTAGGCGGAATTAGTTGCTAGCCAACTAACCCAATTTATCTAAGATGCAACCAAATATCGTAGTACACCTCCGATCATGTTTCTTAAGACGTTCAAGCAAGTTACCAATGGAAGTCTGCCAGTTTTTTAAGCCTAACATCGAATACAATCATCCGTAACAACTATAAACAAACAATCAACCCATAATCAACATCTAGGTTTCACTACATCTAAGCAAACACAAAGGAAATCTAGCCTAGCATGTTAAATTAAAGACAAGCATAAGATATAATCAAACAACACATAGACATATTGATTGATTTGAAAGAGTACTTATCTTTAATTGAACATGAAAGTTTCAAAGGGTTGAAACCCTTGGAAAATTCGACCTAGGGTTTTTTCCCTCAAAGTTGCACCCTAAAAGTTACACACTAATGAATGAAATTGGGAAGACTATATGTTAATACAAATATCGCCTAAAAACGTTATTTATATTTTACGATCTTCGCTAAGTTTTGTTAACGACAAAATGTAAACTTTAGTTTCTAAGTAAAACATAATCTTGGTTTTAAAGACTTGCATAAACTAGACTTTTGCTACATTTTACATTTCATAAAACACATCACTTTTTATTTCTTAAAATAGAATTGTCACATCACATTTATGGCAAGTTTTGTCAATATACATTTATGGAAAGAAAATGTGTTTGACTTACTATGTGGTTGCTTGCAAGTTTGGTGTTTAACTAGATGTAATGAGATGTGACATTGTTTGGTTTGCAAGGTGTAATGAGATGTGACTTTGTTTGGTTTGCAAGATTTATTGCAAAACCAACTGCAAGCCCGGTGGAACCCTGGGGGTACACGGGCGGAACCCATCTGAGGGTTCCGCCGTATCCGCCAGGCCTGCAGAAGGCTTTGCTATAAATACCAAGCCACAAGTTGATTTTTGGCTTATCACTCTACATTATATTTTACATACACACACATTCATTCTTTCATCTAACCCTTTAACATTTCATATGTGAAGTTTCTTTTTGTAGCAAAGAGATTCACAAGCTCAGTAAAAGTAACAAGTTTTCAACACAACGTTGCAAGACTTGTTAGCTTAGCATTGTGTAGACTTGTGTAGTTTACACTTCATTTGATTGTGTATTTTCAGTAGTGATCGGTTAGTATTTTAGTCCTCAAAATACAAAGTGTATCGGAAGTAGTTGTACCCTTGTAAAAGAACTAACGAGAGTGGTTGTACCCTTGGTAAAGAACTCGACATCTAGCTTAGTGTCGGTAAAAGTATAAGCGACGTGTAAGGTTTTCTCCGCCGGTGAAAGGAGCTTGTTGACTAGTGAAAGAAACTCTCGAGTTGGATACTCGGGGCGTGGACGTAGGGCAAGGAAAAAGAGTCCTTGTAGCTGAACCACGATAAATACTCGTGTTGTGATTTGATCGTTTCTTTCATTTACTTGCATGTTATATATTGTGTTTGTGTATATATCGTTGATCAAACATAAAGTTTCAAAGCTACTAAACAAGTTAAAAAGATTTTAAGTGGTAAACTATTCAACCCCCTTCTAGTTTTCCACAATTGGCATCAAGAGCTACGTTACTCAAGCTTTTAAAATATATTGTGTTTTAAAACTTGAAACGATCCATGGATTTTGAAAATTACAAAGAAGGGCAATCTATGCAAAGACCACCACTTTTTGAAGCAAATGGTTTTATATATTGGAAAAACCGTTTTGAAACTTACGTGAAATCTAAAGATATAGATTTATGGTATATAATCATTGATGGTGATAACGTAGTTACTAACATTAAAGATGATGATCAAAAGAAATTGATTGGTAAAAATAATGAAGCTAAAATGATGCTTTACAATGCTTTGCCTAAGAAAGAATATGAAAGAGTCTTTATGCGTAAAACCGCCAAAGATATTTGGCAATCTTTAATTGTCACTCATCAAGGAAACTCACAAGTTAAAGATAACAAAATTGATCTTCTTGTTCAACAATATGAACAATTTGTTATTTCCGAAGATGAGATTATTGATAATGCTTTTGCTAGGTTTAACACTATTATTACTTCACTTAAAGCACTTGATGAATCTTTTTGTAGTAAGAACTTTGTTAGGAAATTTCTTAGAGCACTCCATCCGAAGTGGAGAGCAAAAGTGACGGCAATTGAAGAATCCAAAGATCTTTCAAGCATGTCACTTGACAAGCTAATCGGAAACCTCAAAGTTCATGAAATGGTAATGTTAAAAGATTCGGAACTAGTTAGAGGCAAGAAAGAAAAAGTTAAGTCCATTGCCTTGAAAGCTAGAGTCCAATCAAGTGATGATGAAGAATCTACTTCGGATAGTGATGATGAGGAATATGCTATAGCCGTTAGAGACTTCAAGAAGTTCTTTCGTAGAAGAGGGAAGTTTGTAAGGCAACCTAAAGATGACAAGAAAACTTTCCGAAAAGATCATGATGATAGAAAAGGAAAGGTTGAAAGAAAATGCTATAGGTGCGGAGACACAAGTCATCTTGTAGGAGAATGTCCAAAACCACTCAAGAACAAACCTCAACAAGCTTTTGTGGGTGGTGCTTTGAGTGACTATGAAGGAGATGAAGATGAGCCAAAGAATGATGATATTGCTCTCATGGCTCACAACTCAAATGAGGTATTCTCTGACTCATCTTACTCCTCTATTGATGATGAAACTTTACAAAAATAATATAACAAACTTTGTGAATTGAGCTTAAAAATCATAAACAAAAATAAATTTTTGAAAACTAAAAAGGAGTTTTTAGAAAATGAAGTTTATGAGTTGAAAGAAAAATCCAAGAGATTAGAAAAGAGTAAAGGTATTGACACATCATGCAAATCATGTGAAGAGCTTAAACTAGAAGTTGAGAAACTTAAAATTACTCAAAATGATCTAATAAAACAAACCACAAAGTTTAAGAAGTTCGATAAGAGCATTTCTTGTGCGGATGAAATTATGAAACTTCAAAAGTCACCCTTTGATAAAACAGGACTAGGATTTACGAAAATAGAAACTTTAAAGGGTCAAACAAAACAAGAAAAGAATGCACAAGAAACTAACAAAACTGCTACAGCAGCCTGCGGATCAGACGAAACCTAATCCCGGGTTCCGCCCGTTGGACCCTAAGGTTCCGCCAGGCCTGCTGCAGCAGTAACTCCATCCACATCGGATCGTTCAAAATTTGTTAAAGTTATGTATAAAAATGGAACAAAACCTATGTTTAAAACTGGAGTAGGACTTAGTAAAAATGAATTTAGAGCTAAGACTACTCAACCAAGACCTAAGACTCCAATTCCCAAACGCCCCTTTCCAAAGAGCAACTTCAACGCTCGACCAAACTACCAACATGTTTGGAACCAAAACAGTCCTGGACATTACCAAACTCCAAATTACATGTCATGGAACCCTTATGCTCTATTTTCATATTTGGAACAAGTTAATGGTATGCTTAACCAAAATGGACCCATGAGAAATTGGGGACCAAATGTTTAAGTGTTTTTCATAAAATAGGTGTGCCTCAAAGTTTGTTAGGAACCGGATGAATGGATTAAAGATAGCGGTTGTTCAAGGCACATGACGGGTAACAAAAGCCTCTTCACTACTTATCACAAATGTGACGGAGGTAATGTTACGTTTGGTAGTAAAGCTAAGAGCAAAATCATCGGAAAAGGTACAAGCTCTCATGACTCCCTCTTTATAGATGATGTAGCTCATGTTGATAACTTAGGTTTTAATCTCCTTAGTATTAGTCAACTTTGTCGTAATAAGTATAATGTCCTTTTTAGTGAAAACGGAAGTAAAATACTTAAAGATGGTATAACCATAGCCAAAGGTGTCCTTAAGAACAATGTATACGTCATGAAGATGGATCCAACATCTAGAGACAAACTTTGTCTTACCTCATTAGATGAATCTTCAACTTTATGGCATAGACGTTTAGGACACGCTAACATGAGACTAATCTAAAACCTCTTCTCCAAAGACTTAGTTCGAAACCTACCTAAGTTGAAATATGACCAACACTTTTGTGATGCTTGCAAAGTCGGTAAACAAGTCCATAATAGCCATAAGGCTAAAAACTTGGTTTCTACATCTAGGTGTCTAGAACTTTTGCATATGGATTTATTTGGTCCATCCGCTATACAAAGTTATGGAGGTAACTTCTCACTTTGGTCATAGTTGATGATTACTAAAGATATACTTGGACAAAATTTTTGAAAAGTAAGAATGAAGCTTTTGATAAATTTGAGATTCTAAGTAAGAAAATTCAAAATCAAGTAGGGTCTAATATTGTGTCTATTAGAACGGATCACGGTCGTGAATTTGATAATGAATTTCAATTTGGAAACTTTTGTGATATTAATGGTATTACTCATAACTTTTCGGCTCCACGTACTCCTCAATCTAATGGTGTAGTAGAACGTAAAAATCGGACATTGCAAGAAATAAGTAGAACAATGCTTAATGAACAAAACATTCCACAAAAGTTTTGGTGTAATGCCGTTGACACATCAACGTACATTTTAAATCGAGTCTTAATTAGACCATTTTTTAATAAAACTCCTTATGAACTATATAAAGGTAAAAAGCCTACATTAGGATACTTTAGAGTGTTTGGAAGTAAATGTTTCATTCTTAACACCAAGGATTATCTCACCAAATTTGACCCAAAGTCTTATGAAGGTGTATTTCTTGGATATTCACAAAATAGTAAAGCTTGCATTGTTTTGAACAAAGAAACTTTAAGAGTAGAGGAATCGTTGAACGTAACATTTGACGAGAGTCCACCTCCCTCTAAGACATCACCTTTGGTAGATGATGACTTAGTTGAAAGCCAAGCAATAGAAAGTCAAGAGATTTTAGGTAATGACAAGGAAGATGAACTATTAAACAAAGAACTTGTCAATGTCAAAGAATCTAAAAGTCATCCATTAGATGGTGTCATAGGCAACATTAACGAAAGAACACTAAGGTCAAAAGTTCAAAATGAAAGCAACTAATTTTGTTTCGTGTCAACCATTGAACCGAAAAACATTAATGAAGTCATTAAAGATGAGTCTTGGGTAATAGCAATGCCAGAAGAGTTAAACCAATTTGTTATGAATGATGTATGGACATTAGTTCCTCAACCAAAGAGTCAAACTATAATTGGAACAAAATGGGTCTTTCGTAATAAAATGGATGAAAATGGAATTGTGTCTAGAAACAAAGCTAGGCTAGTTGCACAAGGATATAACCAACAAGAAGGCATTGACTACGATGAAAATTTTGCTCCGGTTGCTAGGCTCGAGTCAATTAGAATCTTACTTGCATATGCATGTGCACATAATTTTAAACTCTTTCAAATGGACGTCAAAAGTGCATTTCTAAACGGAGTCATAAATGAAGAAGTGTATGTTGCTCAACCACCGGGCTTCATCGATTTTGAAAAACCAAATTATGTTTACAAACTTAAAAAGGCTCTTTACGGACTTAAGCAAGCTCCAAAAGCATGGTATGATCGACTTAAAACCTTCCTAGTTGACCATAAGTATACCATGGGCTTAGTTGATAATACTCTCTTCACTAAGAAGAAAGATTCACATATTATCATAGTCCAAATCTATGTTGATGACATTATATTCGGATCAACTTGTCAAGAATTATGTGTGGATTTCTCAAAAATCATGCATGACGAATTTGAAATGAGTATGATGGGAGAACTCAACTTTTTCCTAGGACTCCAAATTAAACAACTAGAAGATGGTATCTTCTTTAACCAATCTAAATATATTAAGGACATGCTTAAGAAATTTGGATTAGAAGATTCGAAACCAATCAAAACACCCATGTCCACGGAAACTAAACTCACCAAGGATGAGGAAAGTGAATCCGTAGATAGCACTAAATATAGAGGTATGATTGGGAGTCTAGTTTACCTAACGGCTAGTAGACCCGACATTATGTTTAGTGTTTGTCTATGTGCTCGTTTTCAAGAAGATCCTAAGACTACTCATCTCGAAGCCGTTAAAAGGATTTTTAGGTATATTAAGGGCACTACACATTTAGGTTTATGGTATCCCAAAGGAACGTGAATAGACACAATAGTGTATGCCGACTCGGATCATGCCGGTGACTATGTCAATAGAAAAAGTACAAGTGGTATTTGTACTTTTGTTGGCCATTGTCTCACCTCATGGTTCTCTAAGAAGCAAACGGCTCTTGCTATCTGAACAACGGAAGCCGAGTACGTTTCGGCCGGAAAGGCATGTCAACAAGCTCTTTGGATGAAGCAAGCTCTTGTCGACTACGAAATTCAACTTAACGACATCACAATTCTTTGTGACAACAAAGGTGCCATTGATCTTAGCAAAAACCCCGTTCAACATGCTCGTACCAAACATATTGAAATCCGTCATCACTTCCTTCGTGACAACGTTCAAAAAGGAAATATCTCAATTGAGAAAGTTTCTTCCGAAGACAACATAGCCAACATTCTCACGAAACCCATTAAACGTGAACCTTTTAACCTTCTTAGGCTAGGCTTAGGACTCATAGAACCTACATTGTAGTTCTGGACATTAGACAAAAATCACAAAAATCAAAACAAATCCATAACTCTTTTTCTCAGCAGGGTCGGCGGAACCCTCAGACATTACGGATGGAACCCATCTCAGGGGTCCGCCGTATCCGCCGACCTGCAGAATCAATATTTTTGTTTATATTAAACCAAACACCCATTATCTCATACCACCACTTCCAAACTGTTACTATTCACTTTACCATCCATCCATACCCACGATTTCTTGGTCTTCCTTTCACTCACATTGCAAATCAATCATCATTGTAAGTATTCTTAACTTGATTACAATCCTGATCTGAGTCTAGGAATTCTATTTTTGCACAAAAACAAAAACTTGGGGTTATGCATTAAACTTGAGAAACTCATGCATAAAATTAGGTGTTTAACAAAACTAATCAGGTTCCCCATAGTTAGGAATTGCATTCTTACTTAGTGTAAACATGTTTGCTAAAACACCCCATGTCAAATCTTTCCAAAAATTTCTCACAAATAGGACAAATATTTTTTCGTCTCACATTGAGAATACAAAATTAAAACGTTATGTTTAAAACATCACTTGCATAATGTCTCTTGAATGCTAAAGGGAATACATAACCAATATGTATTTTCGGGTACATTCAAACGAAACTACATTGAACTAGGAGCGTTTGGGTTATCTTTTGCTTTATAACAAAACTTGCATTATAAAACGTTTTTGAAGCATCAAAATGAGTCAAGATAACCGCACCTCCACATTGTCTTCATATAGACACACACTAGAACATCCACATTATAATAGTAGTTTACTTAAACTAAAATGTGAAATCTTGTTGTTCTAGGAATCATCATGCCTCCTCTAACCCACTACGACCACAAGGATACCATTAAGTACCTACCAAAACACCACAAAACCAAAGGCCTTACCCCAAACCAAGTCAATGTTTTCAAAGCCTTAGAAAAACACTATGTCCATGAGGGTAGAACCATATACCCGTCTTTCCTAGAAGGCACAAACCTTTACGCCGAATTTGCCACAATCAACTTTGAATGTCTTTTGAACATCGACGAGCCTATTTGTCCTAGGTTCATTTTGGAATTCTATGCATCCGCCATCCTCTCCACGGATGATTATGGTCAAATGTCTATCAACTTTAGGGTTAGTGGTCATCAATACTCCTTCACTCTTGAGGAGTTTGCTCAAATCCTAGGTGTCCCAAACCGTGGTACTTGCATCTATTCCGACTTGCACTCCCTCTCAACTCTTGACAACCTCCATGACCGCATCCATCCCTATGACACACCTCTTGTGTCAAAAGATGTACTCCGTGACCACCTCTTTGTTAGGACAACCAACACTAGGAGAACCCGTTCGGGTAATGAGGTCGATAAGGACCCATATGGAATGGAAATGAATGAACTCAAGCCCCAATTCAAGAAATGGGAGGAAGTCCTTAGAGCAAATGTCATTAGCACCATAGGAAACCGAGACCATATCAACCTTTGCCTTTGCTACATGCTCTACTCTTTGTCCGTTAGGCAACCCTTCAATCTTGCCTACTACATGGCCAAGAGAATGGCCGACATTCCCGTGCATGGCACAAAAGCTATGCCGTATGGAATGCTCTTGACCCGTCTCTTTAGGTTCATCTCACCCATTCCACCAACTCCAAACGGTCTTCGCCTTGACTACTCTCTCATTCCACACACCTTTGTCCCACTAAGTGATAAGAGAGTGTACAAAGCCCAAGGAAAACGTCCACATCCTCCTACCTCATCTTCATCTTCCTCAATGAGTGAAGATGACAATTTGCCAAACTCTAGGCTCCCACCTCTCGAATACCTATCCCAACTTCCGGATATTCCTAATGAGTCGGCAGAGTTCAAGCAAACAAAGGGGATGTTTAAGAATCTTGGAAGATTCCTTGGAAAGCTCAAGATCAAGATTGACCGTCAATGAGTGCAGGTGTGTAGGAGTGTTTGGCACTAGGTGCTATTTGAACAAATTTGGTAGTTTAAACAATGTTTATGGTATATTTGTGTGTTAGTACAATGTTTGATACAATTTGGAACATGTATTATCTAACGTTGATGCAGGTAGACAACTTTTGGCAAGTTGTCAAATTTTCATGTTTATGATATTTTCACCAAGTATAGTGAAATTCTCGACCTCAAGGTCAAAGTCATATGATATGTGTGTTTACGTGTCTATTTTTTGCATTGCCTAACCAGAAATGCATTATCTTTTTGATTTTAGGAGTTTTCAAAAATTTTAAAAATCGCCTCGCGGGTCAAAAACACGGACTGCCACTTTTTTCAGCCCTGGCGGATCTGGCGGTACCCAAAATTGGGTTCCGCCAGTGTATTTTCTGGGCAACCCAGAAATGGCCCAACGGACCCCACGGAACCCTCAAACGGGTTCCGTCTGTGTAACCTGAGGGTTCCGCCAGTTGCCTGCAGAATTTTTTTTTTGTTTTCAACATTTCAACATCCAAACATCAAAATACAATCCTTTTAGATAGAAACCCATTTCCTGCAATTTGTTTAGCACAATAGGGTACTTCTCATTCCTTATAACTCAACCAAAACCATTTCCCGCCAAATTTCAAAAATAGCCATAACCACCCCAAGGACCCTTCACACATAAAGGAAGGAACTCTTCTAAAGGTTCCTTGAAATTCCTGAGATTTATACTTCAACAAATGTACCAAAACCACTAAGCATTTAGTACAAAACTTGTCTTCTCACTTCACCATTTTCATTGGATTGACTTCCATGATATGACAACCCACAATTAGTTTTCCAAATCATTAGGAACCTCCATTTTTGTATGAACTAACATCAAATCCAAACACTCCTTTCCACAATCCTTCATCACTATAAATTAAATCATCCTAAACACTATCAAATCACACCTTCTTCATCACAATTTCTTAACTTCCAAACCATTTTTAACCATGACCAAGTCAACAATCACTTCTCAACCATCACGACCCATCCGGAAAACCGCCCGGATAAGTGTAAAACCACTATGGTCTAATCAATCCATCAACCTAAGCTCTTCATCTTCGGAGGAATTCACCTCACCTATCAAAAATGAACACTTTTTGAACCTTGCATCTCCATCTCCATCACCCAATGAACCAAATGAGCTCACTCCACCACCTACTAAATCACCCATTGACCCAACTCCACCAAGTGCTCCAACCCAACCATCCAAAACTCCATCACCATCACCATTACCCAAAATTGAACCTATGGAGTTATTTGGGTCTCCTCCCACATCACCACACCCTTTTGTCCAAGATCTAAATGATCTTCCACCAAGACCTACACAACCACCACCTTTTGCAAATCAATCACTAAGGTCAATTCTTGACCTTGATGAAGATTTTAACCACACCCAACCACCACAACAAGTGTACCATCAACCCAAACCATTGTTGTTTCACCCTATCTACCATGACATCCATGGTCCTCTTTATGGAGAACCAAACTTTGAAAACCATGATCACCCAACTCCACCACATTCTCAAGCCCAAACCTTTGAGTCTTTCTTCCCCTCATATGAGGAAATCCAAAGCATGGTTGAGAACCACCTTCATCAAGCAATGGAATTTCAAACCACCTTGCTTGACTCAATACCAAACCCATCATCCACCCAAGAACCAAAAACCAACCAACCCTCAAACCAAGAAACCAAAACCAACCCATTTTCATCCACTCATCCCCATGTTTGCTCAAATTGTGAGCAAATGGGTGAAAGCATCAAAACGTTGCTTCACCAATTCCAAGATGAAACCCGTTTTGCATTCCAACACGTCATAGAACGTTTGGATGCTCTTTCCCACCCAAACAAATCCTAGACAACCTTTGGAGGCCTTTTGCCCCATTTAGGAAAGTAGGATTTTATTTTTTTTCTTCTTGGTTATTTTTTTTATTTTTGTTTAGAAGTCGAAGAATATTTCACATTTCTTGTCTTTTGACTTTTCAAAGTCAAAATTTTACTTGGAATGATATTTCTTTCTACTTACTTTCCTGCATTGTTGGTTGATCATTTTTGTTGTCATTGTGGTTGCAATGTGTGTGGTAACTACAAACTTGACTATATATATCACCAACTAACCATTTTTTTTGAAGGATTCAAAATCCATGTTTCCCATCTTGGCACTCGTTTTAGGGGGAGTAACAACCAAGGGGGAGCAGGTGCATATTTCCGCTTCACTACTCTACTTTTTGTTTCGACAAAAAGTGGGAGAAATATATTGAAACTTCAATACTTAATATGATTTACATCTCTTAAGTAAAACAAGTTTAATATAATTTTTTTTAAGTCTTAAAAACCAAGATTTTGTGAGTTACTTAAAAACAAAGTTTATGTTTTGTCATCAACAAAAAGGGGGAGATTGTTAATACAAATATCGCCTAAAAATGTTATTTATATTTTACGATCTTCGCTAAGTTTTGTTAACGACAAAATGTAAACTTTAGTTTCTAAGTAAAACATAATCTTAGTTTTAAAGACTTGCATAAACTAGACTTTTGCTACATTTTACATTTCATAAAACACAACACTTTTTATTTCTTAAAATAGAATTGTCACATCACATTTATGGCAAGTTTTGTCAATATACATTTATGGAAAGAAAATGTGTTTGACTTACTATGTGGTTGCTTGCAAGTTTGGTGTTTGACTAGATGTAATGAGATATGACATTGTTTGGTTTGCAAGGTGTAATGAGATGTGACTTTGTTTGGTTTGCAAGATTTATTGCAAAACCAACTGCAAGCCCGGCGGAACCCTGGGGGTACACGGGCGGAACCCATCTGAGGGTTCCGCCGTATCCGCCAGGCCTGCAGAAGGCTTTGCTATAAACACCAAGCCACAAGTTGATTTTTGGCTTATCACTCTACATTATATTTTACACACACACATTCATTCTTTCATCTAACCCTTTAACATTTCATATGTGAAGTTTCTTTTTGTAGCAAAGAGATTCACGAGCTCATTAAAAGTAACAAGTTTTCAACACAACGTTGCAAGACTTGTTAGCTTAGCATTGTGTAGACTTGTGTAGTTTACACTTCATTTGATTGTGTATTTTCAGTAGTGATCGGTTAGTATTTTAGTCCTCAAAATACAAAGTGTATCGGGAGTAGTTATACCCTTGTAAAAGAACTAACAGGAGTGGTTGTACCCTTGGTAAAGAACTCGACATCTAGCTTAGTGTCGGTAAAAGTATAAGCGACGTGTAAGGTTTTCTCCGCCGGTGAAAGGAGCTTGTTGACTAGTGAAAGAAACTCTCGAGTTGGATACTCGGGGCGTGGACGTAGGGCAAGGAAAAAGAGTCCTTGTAGCCGAACCACGATAAATACTCGTGTTGTGGTTTGATCGTTTCTTTCATTTACTTGCATGTTATATATTGTGTTTGTGTATATATCTTTGATCAAACGCAAAGTTTCAAAGCTAACTAAACAAGTTAAAAAGATTTTAAGCGGTAAACTATTCAACCCCCCTTCTAGTTTTCCACACTATATATAGATTTTATAGGGTGACGGCGTCATGTATTGGATTGTGATGCCGTCAACTCGCCGCCATAATAGAAATCGTATTGCCTAGATCTGATTTTGACGCCGTCATGTGTAAAATTCCTCTGGGTCGTCACTAATACTTGGACCATGACGGCCTTGGGTGACGCCGTCATCTCCAATGCACAAAACTCTCTGGATCGTCACGTGTATTTCCCACATTCACCTCTTTTGTAACTCTTGACACCATTATGTGGAGAGCCTTGACGCCGTCAGGTACTGTTCCCAGCAAGGAAAATTGAGACTTTGCCGTTTTCTTCACTTTTATGCTCCAAAAACGTCCAAAATGCTTCCTTTTACAGATTTCTCTCCAAAAGTACCTAAAATGACAAAAGAAACGATTTAGGGCAATATTTGATCAAATAATCACGAATCCAGGCTTAAATGACCCCTTAAAAGTGGTTCACTTTTCGCCTCATCAAGTTTAAATGCATACCATCATGCATGTGCTGATGTGTATGCGTATGTATGTACATGGTCTAGTCCTGACTAACTATTACTATTAATAATCATTATGGCTAGAGCCTAAAGGTAGCAACAATGGGCTAGCTAAATAAATGGTCAAAATTTGGTACAGGTTGAAACGGGTCAGGTGACCCAGAAACAATGAGAAGTAAAGAAGAACATATTAATGATGATTGCATAAAAGGTATTGGTTTTCTTAACAATTATATTATATGCATATTAGTTTTGTAGGGTTAATGTTCAGTATGAACAACTTATGAGCATCCTATTTTAACGATTGAAGAACCAAAACCAAAATTCACATGAAAGGCAATAATTTCAATTTCAGATTTTAATATTGGAAGATTTGTTGTTTTCGATTGGTTCATATAAATCGTCTTAAATTTGGATTTTCTTTAGGAGTGCACTTTATTTTTCTTATTCATTGTTATCGTTTTTCAGAACGCGGTGAAGAAGCTCTTAAATATGGATGATCCATGGGTATATGCAACCGGTTGGACCAATGGGACCGAGTACGCCTTCTAAAATGCAACTGATGTTAGGCCTTCAACGACTACGTACTTCGCAAGATGCTCAACATCAACATCAGTTATTTGAGGCACAACATCAATTAGTTGATGTTGCTAGAGAACAAAAAATGTTCAGGAATTTTGAGCAACAACAGTTGCAAGTTTTCAACATCAACATCAACAAAATCGTCATAATTAAGCATATTGATCAAATGAGGTATAATAGAAAGTTTGATGTTGTTGGACCATCAATACACATTTTTTGTTTACGTTTTTTAACTTTCATCCGGAAAAATGTATAAGATGTGGTCGTCATAATTTCTTTCAAGAAGATTTTTAGTATTGTGCTGTAAAAGTGGTATATAGTACTTATCTATGTAAAGTTCATTGTTTTTGAGTGTTTTTTGAGGTTGGTTCCAAACTATGCAGCATCGATCAACTCAGAAGTATAAAACATATAAATCTGTATCAAGGATTATAAATGTAAAGTTCATTACATTTTACGAAAATATACTCGGTATTAAGAAAAATAAGCTATTTTTTTTAGTAAATAAAAATACATTATTAAAAATTTTAGAAAAAACCCCGCGCGTGCGCGTGCATTATAACTAGTAATAATAATAAATAAATAAATAAATAAATAAATAAACTTAATGCGCTTCATATAAATCGTGGAAATAATAGTTACGTTTAATATTGAATGTGAATACAACTTTAAAAAAAGTAAGTTTTATGTACTTCTTAAAATATTTCACAAACTTTTTATTTAGCACCCTTTAACTATTGAACTGAACATGCTATTTATATTTAAAATATAATAGCTATTGATATAAAAATGTTAAAAACACATACTAATTCATATTTTTAATATGCAAAATTATATTCATTATGTTCTTTTTTCATCACGATTAATACAAATATAAATATATAATCTTTTACATACTCAAAACGTTTATTTATTTAAAACAATTTAAGAGGTGCAATAGTTTTAAAAGATTTCAAACTTACAATTTGCACCCTTACTTAATATAAATATTCAGAACTGAAGAAAAATACAACTTTCAGCTTTGTGATCGCCATCTATGACGCTGTCACCAGAAGTGCCCTTGAGATTTTAAAAAGTCTGTACCGAATCAGCGTGTGAACACGCCAAATCGCCCATTGTGACATTGTCACAACCCCTTTGTGACATCGTCACACTATGGCGGTGGAGAATAACCCTAACTCGATTGATAACGTGACGGCGTCACAGGTATAACCTGACACTGTCACAATCCTGAAGCCAATATATACTTTTTTCCTTTTTCATATTTTCGTGTAGAATTATAGGAATATAAACCCTAGACGATTTTCAACTATTTTTCATAGCTTTTAGCCTTAAGATTTCATATGTATTTGAAGAGATAAGTATTTTGTTTGATCATTCAAGTTATGTTTATAATTAATTGTTTGATTATGTTGTGTGCTTGTTTCTCCATTGCTATGCTAGACTAAGTTCACTTAGTATTTACTTATGGTTTTACGTGCAACTTGTTAGTTTATAATTCTTGATTCTTATCGATTCTTTGTTTGATTGTGTGTTTGTGATTCCAACAATTGAGTACGAAACCTGATTAACATTCATCCCTCTACTTAATTGCCTTTAAAATATTGTCTACGATACTTGATTAAAATCCATCTGTCTAGATAATCACCGAGACCATAGGCTAGATACATAGATAACTTGTGGTGTTTGTTTCCATGTCCCTTTAGTTAGCAATACAGTAACTAACTATAACACTCATGTCTAATGTCCGTCCCTTTAGCAGTTTAGCTGCGAAACCTGGTCATCACATGCTATTATAGTTGGAATCGTTAGGAATCATAGGCATTTGATCATTCAAGGAAGTGACATTCGATAGGTAGAATTGGATAGTTGGCAATAAGTGGTGCACCCTATATAAATACGCCTTTACCTCTCATTGATTTACACCAACAATTTACTTTTCTTATTATTTACTTTTCTCGCAATTTAGGTTTAATATTAGTTTAAAAACTAACTCCTTCAAAACCCTGGTAGTTTACTTGCTTTCATTAAAATACAAAAATACTAAAAAGAATCCTCTCTCGTCTTTAGATCATTCGTAATATTTTTCGAGCCTACCTCACTATTCCCTTAAAAATGATCAATCCCCCGAACTCACATTATACTACACTATAACAGTCAGGTACACTGCCTAAGAGTTGTAAAACATCGGTGTTGCAAAGATGACATATATCAATCTGAAGTTCATATTACAAATTACATCGACATGCATACGATTTGTGTATGATATATTATACTAATGTAATATAGATTATATCTCATACACTTAGAGGACTGGGTATCATGGCTTGAGCATCCTCGTCATCCGACAAGCCATGACACCAAGTACCACCAAGCCAAATCATTCGTTGGTTTTTGGGCTTGAGCCAAGAGACGCTTTTTGTTTTTTATTTAATTTTAACTGGGTTTTTTGTTGAGTTTGTGTTTTAGTTGGATATTGTGGGTCTTAAAAATGGTGTTTTGGCTTGAGCCATGAGGAGAGAGTTTTTGTGTTTTTAAGTCACAAGAGGTTGTTAGTGAATTAATTACTTAGTATTAGTATTGTTTGTATTGAGCCAGGCTTAATAAAGTCATCCCATTTATTTATTTAGCATTATTTATATTATTTATATTGTAGTCAAATTCGTTATTTAAAAAAAAAAAAAAAAATTACATAAGTTTTCATGTATATCCAAAACTTAATTATTAATCTTATTTTTCTTTTTCGTTGACTCCACCGCAAAGAACAACACCTCCATCATTCCCAATTATAATTTTCTTCTGTTTAGTCGTGGACCACAAGAAATATTATCAAATGGAAAAGGCGAACCAATAGGAAGCGAAGGAATTGAAGAACACCTCCACCGAATATAAGATCTATCTAATACGGCTGAGATATATTGGACGCAGCGAATTGGAAGCTAAAGAATTGAACCACTCTCACGTCACTTTGATTATCAAGGAAAATTTTTAAATTTTCTTAATAATAATAATAATAATAATAACAATAATAACAATAACATCTAGATAATTAACGTTAGTGGAATGGCTCAAACCCAACTTTTACAGCTTGCACAACAACAGATATACGCATAGTTCAGGTCCACTCATGTCTTAGCTCCTCGTGATTTTGGTGATGCGGGTTGGAATATAAATACGGGTGCGTCTTCTCATTTAAATTCCAATATAAATAATCTTAATAGTACTATTTATAATAATAGTATTTATCCATCTGTCTATGTTGATGATGGTAAATTCATACCCGTCACTATTACGGGTCATAGCTTGTTGTCTAACCCTCACTGTCCTCTTCACCTTCATAATGTTTTAGTTACTCCTCGTATTTAAAATAACAATAATAATAATAATAATTTACGTTCGTCAATTTACCCGTAGCATCAAAGTTTCTATTGAATTTGAAGAGTTTGGTTTTTCTATGAAAGACTATTCGACATAGTAAATTCTCATCCGATGTGATAGCACCGGAGACTTGTATCCTGTGATCACGCCTACATCCTACCCACCAGCTTTTCTTGTTAGTCATCACACATGACACCAACGATTTGGATATCCGGGAATTGAAGTGCTACGTTCTTTACTTTATAACAATGATATTTTATGTAATAAAGTGAAGTCTCCTCACCTTTGCCATGCTTGTCAAATTGGCAAGCATGTGAGACTTCTATTTCCTGTTTTTGATATTTAGTTAAATTTTCTTTTGATATTGTGCATTCAGATTTGTGGACATCCCTACTTTCGAGTCAAAATGGTATTAAATGCTATGTTATTTTTTTGGATCATTATTCTCATTAGTTATGGGTATATCCTTTGCGTAACGAATTTGACACTTTTGCTAAGTTTGTTGAATCCCGTTCTCTTGTAAAAAGCTCAATTTAATAAGGAAATTAAAGCTTTTCAATGTGACCATGGTGGTGAGTTTGATAACACTATATTTCACCGACTATTTACCAAACACGACATCCATACACGTTTCTAGTACCCCCGTACCTCTCAACAAAACGGTAAATCCGTACGTATGATTCAGACAAAAAACAACCTTATCCGTACCTTTCTTTTTCAAGCCATCTCCCACCTCATTTCTGTGTTGAAGCCCTTTACATTGCCACCTACCTCTTAAATATTTTACCATTCACTGCCATAAATAACGACACATCTCGCTTTTGCCTATATAAGACAGAACGCAACTACACGTTTTTGCGTGTCTTGGTTGTTTGTGTTATGCCCACATTGAAACCAACCATAAACTTGGCCCACGCTCCACTCCATGTATTTTCCTTGGCTACCCATCAAACTACTACGGATTTCATTGCCTTAACCTTTCCACCAACCAAATCATCATTTATCGGCATGTTATGTTTGACGAAATCGTTTTTCCTTCGGGTCCGTCACACCTAATGATGCCCCTTCTTACACCTTTCTCGACACCACTCCAACCTGTATCGCTCGCCAGATTCTCCAACAACCAACCCTTAACCTAAATACCATCGGCCCAACCACCACACCAGTTCATACTAGCCCAACACCACATGTCCAACCCACCGGACAAACCCCTTCCCTTATACCATCGAACCACTCCCCACACCGGGTACTCTCGACCCAACTACTCCTATCCCTCCTACCACCGACCCAAACATCACAACAATTACTCCTGACACAACACCACCTGTCCAACCCAACCCACCTCCTCCTCACATGCCTAATCCAGTCGTACCTAATCCTCATCCAAACCCAACCCCAACTCATCCTATGGTCACACGTTTTTATGTTGGTACTAATAAAAAGAATCTGTGTTATAATTGTCACGTGTCCACCATTTCTCCTGTTCCAAAGTCCTACCCTCTCGCAATCAAAGATCCTAATTGGTAACATGATATGCTTGATGAATACAATGCTCTAATTAAAAATTATACTTGGGTTCTTGTGCCACGGGCACCGAACGCGAACATTTTCCATACCATGTGGTTGTTTAAGCACAAGTATTTTGCAGATGGATCTTTAAGCAGGTAAAAGGCTCGTCTTGTCGCTAATGGGCACAGTCAATAGCTAGGTGTTGATTATGATGAGACATTTAGCCCGGTGGTTAAACCGGCCGCTATTTGGACGGTTCTCATTCTCGCTGCTTCTTGTCATTGGCATGTTCATTAGCTCGATGTCAAGAATGCTTTTATCCATGGTACTTTATTTGAGACACTCTATATGCACTAGCCTCCTAGTTTTTGGGATCCTCGACGTCCTGATCATGTTTGTGTTCTTCAATAGTCATTATATGGCCTTAAACACGTACCTCGTGCCTTGTTTCAGCGGTTTGCGAGTTATGCTACTCGTATTGGTTTTTCTCACAGTAGATGTAACCCGTCCTTGTTTATTTATAAACAGGGTTCCGATGTTGCTTACTTATTAGTTATTACTATATGTAAATGATATTTTGCTAACAGCTTCCTCTATAACATTATTATAGAGAATTATAGCTTCTATACATCAGGAGTTTTTTTTGGCTAATCTTGGTCTGCTGGACTATTTTCTAGGCATCTATGTCACCTGCACCACTAAGGGGATGTTTCTTTGCCAGAAAAAGTATGCAGTGGAGGTTATTGAGCCCCATGTTATGCGTAATTGTCATTTGTGCATGACTCTCATTGATACAGAATCCAAGTTAAGGGCTGATGGCACTCCGATTGTTGATCCTACTCTTTACAGGAGCCTTGTTAGGGCTTTACAGTATCTTACCTTCACTAGACCTGATTTGTCTTATGTAGTTCAATAGGTTTGCCTCTATATACATAATCCTCAGGAGCCTCATCTTGTTGCTCTTAAGAGGATCTTACGTTATATTCGTGACACTTTGGATTATGGTCTTTAGTTGTATTCTTCCTCGACATCTTCTCTGGTAGCCTATTCGGATGCTGATTGGGCATGTTGCCCAACTACTCGTCGTTCTACTTCAGGTTATTGTTTCATTGGCAACAACTTACTGTTTTGGTTTTCTAAGAGGCAGTATACTCTGTCTCGTTCTAGTGCCGAGGCTGAGTATTCGTGGTGTTGCCAATGCAGTGACTGAGATGTCCTGGCTGCAAATCTTCTTCGAGAGCTTCACTCTCTTCTACATTCGGCCACTATTGTTTAGTGTAATAATGTTATTGCAGTTTATTTATCTTCCAATCCCATGCAGCATCAATGCACGAAGCATATCGAGATTAGCTTTCACTTTTTCAGGATTAGGATGCTACAGGACAGGTTCATGTTTTGTATGTTCCTTCACGCTATCAGTATGCTGATATTTTCACTAAGTGTCTTCCATCAACCTTGTTTGATGAGTTTCAGACTAGTTTGAGCGTTCTGCGTCCTCCCGCTCCAATTGCGAGGGGCTTTTAGTGGATTAGTATTTAGTATTAGCATTGTTTGTATTGGGCCAAGCCCATTAAGCAAGCTTATTTGATCATTTAGCATTATTTGTATGGGTTAATGACTTGAAAATGCCATGTAACCTGTCAATTTTTGTTATTCCGTGTAGTCATCTTTATCTTTTGTTATTAAAACACAAAGCTCTCAAATTTCGACATTTGTGTGTATTTTTTTCATGTAAAATGACCATTTACCCTTTGAAATTTGGAAAACGGATGGGTAAAATGGTTACAAAATACACACAAAAATCGAAATTTGAGAGCTTTATGTTTTAATAGCAAAAAATAAAAATGACTATAAAGAATAATAAAATAGACAAATTAGATACATTTTTAAATCATTAGCCATATTTATTATCTCTTATATACTAAAAGTGGGAACGTGTTACTGTAGTTATGCTTGCTTCAAAGTATTGTACGAAACAGTTGACTAAACAGTAACCCATGTTCCTCAAAGTTGTACCAAACAGTTGTTTGAACAGTTCTTCAATCTAATTCCCACCACCTCCACCTCCAATAAAGAAATCGGTCAACAATAACACCACACCATCCCTCATCTTATAACTTACATCGAAAACGAAAAGAAAACATCCAAGATCTCAGACTGTTCAACTTTTTCACAATCTTCGAAAGATTATTTTAAGTTTAACACACATCATCATTGATCCCTAACTGTGAAATTATCCGAATAAAAAGAAAAAAAAAAATAACAAGTATGTTATTTCATTTCTTTGATTTGTTAAAATGAAAACAAAACGTAATCACAACAATAACCACCTACTCGAGAACTTATCTAAGATCTAGAAGCCGAGCTGTGATAGTCGTATCTTGATTCAACTGATAATTAATTCAGTGGTATTTGTGAGATTCGTTAAGTAGAGATGATGATGAAGATGAGATCGGTTGTGATATGATGATTGTGTTTGATAGAAGGTAGGTAACAGATAGGAGGGAGGCGGACTAAAAAGGTGTTTGTGTTTAGGGTTTCACTAAAAAGGTGTTTGTGACATCTGCAATTCTGTTATGTCTCAATTATTAATAGTAGTACCATACGTATACTTAAATGTTTGGACTGGATTTGGATCGTGTTTAATGATGGGCCAAGAAACTATCTTATGATAATGGGCTTCTTTATGTTGGACTGGATTTGACTTGATATCATTGTTTAGATATAACATTTTTGATAATATTTGGTATTTGATTGGTATTTTGGTTTTACAAAATTTCACGGGATACATATTTCACGGCTAGAATTGTTATTAATTTAAAAATAAATTGTGGATAATCGTTTCATTTCGAATTTAGATTAAACACAACATTCCCGCAGCAACGCGGATACTCTCACTCGTATTATACTAAAACTCATTATTCATTTAAAAGAATTACATAAAATTTCAAGGATGAGGAGGTACTCTTTTTGGATTTTGCCTTGAGCCACCTTGTGCTCTTAGATTTAATCATCCCATCGTGCTACACTTGATATAAGATAACAAGGTACATTGACACACATACAAGTTTTTGTTTGATATATTACATTATAATGTGGATCATATCATGTGCGTCGATGTATGAGACCCAATTACATTACGAGCATAGGGTATGGTAACTTAGAGTTAAACTTTAACCCACTGTCACGTCAGCGTCACATCAGCTCCTAAACTTTAACCAAAAACCCCCGTTATCATAACTAAACTTTAACCAAATAACAATTTATAAAAACACCCCTTCATTTAGGGGGAAGAAGTGAAAATTTGAGAGGGTGTAGTGGAAATTTGAAGACTTTAACGCAAGATTAAGCCCTTCACCAAGCTCGTTAACGAGCCTTTCACCAAGAGCCACGGTATGGTAACTTTGCTTTAACTTTGATTTGGTTAAGCTTTAACCATGAATTTTGGTTACCATACCAAGTGCTCTAAGGAAAACTTAAGGTACATTCAAATCACTCCCAGTGAGCGAGGTAATTTCTTGAGGAAAAGTACTATCCCAACTAAATCCTAAAGCGGAAGAAAACACGTGAGAAGCAACCCATTGAGCTAATTAATGGTGTTCTCATTTAACCCAGGTAAACAAAATTTGCGAACTCTTTGCCCATAAACGAATGTCATCTATTAGAGTAGCAAATCACCTGTGATTAGATGCAAGCAAGCAGAATGCAAGGCTATGATCTCCGCATGGAGGGGAAATATGGGGCAACATAAATCATTGTGGACGTAATCGAGAGAACCATACAATCACGAACAACAATACCAAAAGCAGTCTTAGAAAACTTGAAATTGGCATCACTCCAACTTTACCTTACATCGGTGGGGGGCATCCACTGAGGAGATGTAGTTGGAGTCAAGTTTAGTACGGACCGATGTTAAAATTACATTGTTTTGGAATGTACTTTTTGTAAAAAAAAACTATAAAAGAAAAAAAGAATAGAAATGAATGTTGTATGCTTACTTGATTGAGATCTTCTCATTTTAAAAACCAACCTTACAAGTCATGTTGAAGAATTTGTGAGATGATTCAAAAGAAAAATGAATACCCGGCCAGCCATCAAATGCTACCGATTATCATACGGGCTAAAATGTAGTTAAGCATTTTTTACATTGCAACATACAAATATTAATACAAGTTATACAAGTTACAACTTACAATAATGACTTTGAAATCGGCTGCTGTTGCTCCTGAATACAGAAAATATAACCCTCAAAACATATTGCACATCATGATGTTTTGAATTTCTGCTCTTTTCAATTGCTGATTACCCCACAATAACACAACGAAGATATTTTTTACTTACATACCCAATTTGGGAAGACCTTAAATTCAGCCAAATAATGCTTGCCGGAGTCTCTGAAACTCATAATGTTAACCATCATCATGGCTTATCAATGCATCCATTGTCAACAGATATCCTACCTGAGCCACGGCTTTTCACTTTTCCAACTGAAGGTACAGCCGTTAGCCCCTTGACACTGCAGCTTCCCTCACTACAGTTTCTAGACTTTCTTGACTGCCAAAGATTCGGGTTGAGGTCATGATTGGTGGATTTGATTTCCAAAGCCACCAAACGAGCAATGGTGCTCCGGCAAAAGGGGCACAGTGGTGCAGTTGATGCACTGGGCTTGTTGTGGCAGCATAAGGCTAGGGTGCATTGAGCACACATTTGGTGCCCACAATCTTGGACCTCTATAGTGCATACTTGGTCAAAGCATATACAGCATAGCTCTGTTTCACTGGCCTGCACATAAAGTAGGTGTTTGTGCGTCAATCCTAGTTATTTATGAGTTCAATTCACTAATATGATCTCAAACTAATTATGAATCTTCTAGGTCAAGATTCCTTAGAAACCTTGGTGCATCAGTTTTTCGACTGTTTAAAAACATAAACTTCGACACACAAGTTGGTTATAGTTAAACAAAAAGTATCACCATTCATGACATTTAAAGCGTGTAAGAATAAAAAGCATTTCGTTCCATCTACTTATTCTTGCTTTTTTACAATTTGCATACTGTTCTAGGATCCCTTAATCTTGACTTTCGAGATATAGAAAGAATGGTAAGTTTTGTAATTACCTCGGAGGAAGTGTCATCTACACCCTCAGAATCAGAATGTGATAGAGATGGCACTGAATGACCAATGTCTTTCAAGATGGTTTTCTCCCTCTCCCGATTGGCCTCCATCAGGGCTCGCTCTAACAAAGCTTTTGCATCTTGATTAAGCTCATTAATGAACTTCAATGGTGCTGGCCACACCAGAGGCTCAGCAGCTGAAGGGTTTAACAATGCAGCACACACTATATTCTTATGCTTTAAAGCAACCGTATATGGATTTCTTCTGCATTTAGTGGCAAAAGTTAGCGTCCTGTATCTTTGAAGATAACTTTAGTTATCAACTTATAGTCATGAAGACGGCTTATCATTATACTGATGATAAAGATTGTCTTGAGATTAAAAGGAATAATAAATATAAAAACATTTTTGATAAACATAAGGGATTTGCGAATAATTTGATGAAAAAGAATTACCCAGATGCATCCCGCTGATGTCTATTTGCACCCCATGCTAATAATTCTCTGATACAATCGATTGAACCTCCTCGTGCCGCCACATGAAGTGGAGTACTACCAGGGAAACTGTGAATCAAGATTACTTTAAGGATTAAAAAACATACAAAGTAACTCATTATTTGTAAGATCGGAACTCATGCTACCTATATCCACCGGTAGAGGCACAAACAAGAGCTCCACTATCTAAAAGTATATGAACACAATCAGGGGATTGTTGCCGCGCAGCCAAGTGCAATGGTGTTGCCCCTTTACCATCTCGTATATTTACAAATCTTGAAAAACCCCTACAAACACCACTTTAGCAACTCTTAAATTCCATGTACACTAAATTATTTCATATAAATCTTACAGAAACCAAATGAACATAAACCCACCAAGAAGCTGCAATATGGGATGTCTGGGCGGCAGAAAGAATCGTTTGTAGAATATCAGAGTGGCCATAAAAAGCAGCATAGTGCAAGCATGTTCTTCCATTCAATGAATCAAACATCAAAATCTGAAATTTGGGGAGCAACATCAACAACACTTTAGACTTCAAACAATGATTTTGAACTGAACACGCACACACATACACTTGTTTTTACGTTTCAACGGATAAGGTAAGAAACGAACGTACATTAGCACCAGCTTCAATGAGCTTTTCTACACAAGAAATCTTTCCATGCATTGCAGCCAACATCAATGGAGTCTACAAAAATTACATGAAATCAGTATAACCTTACAATAAAGTCAGTATCCATAAAAAAAAAAAAAAAAAAAAAAAATCCATATGATCATGACCTATACTTCACACGTAATGTGGAAAAATGTCACTCAATAACAGCCAAGTTTCAATAACAATAACCAAGTTTAAACATTTTTCCAATTAAGTTACTCAAACTTTTTTCCAACCGCAAAAATAACTAGAAGTTTCAACAATTTCTCATTGTTATATAAAATTCGAAACTGGTTACCAGCACTTTGAAAGGAAAAAAAATCTCGCCATTTCGCCAAATAGTAACGAAGTTTTGTTATTACATTTAGGCCACCAAGGTTCAAAATAGTGATAATTAGTTCAAAATGTATTAAAGTTGGCCCAAAATCCTTTAGTGTGTATATCAATTAATCTTGTTTCTTATTAAATACACTACCAACTTATAATTATTCTATTGTGTGTACTAAATTATCTTATTGAATGCAGCCACTTTTTAATCTTGCTATTGTGTGTACTAAATATTCACAACAATGAAAACCTATAAAAAAATTTGAGTGCTCCACTTGATAAAAACAATTAGCAAACTTGGCTAGTATTCAAAAAAATTCACCATGTAAGCAAACACACCTGCTTATGACGATTCAATGTATCAGGGTCAACTGAATAATCATCCAAAAGCATACTCACAATCTGCACAAACAAACAAAAACACACACACACATTATATCAAGCATCATTAAAAACATGATGATAACTAATAAAAAAAAAACAAAACAAAAACAAAAACAAAAACCCTCAAAAAAACCAACCTGGATCCTGCCATTAGCAGCAGCAATATGAAGAGCAGAATGACGATCATCAACACTAGTTTTCTCTATAAGATCTGGATTTTTGTTCAACACATTAGTGACAGTCTCCAAGTCACCTAGCTGTACTGCTGTGAACAATATATGATCATCTTGCACACTGCAGCTAAGCCCCTGACCCATAATTTTTTTAAAAATATTAGATAGAAGAAAATGGCTGAGCTACAGCCACCAGTCCACCGGGATCAGCTGCCACTACTATCCGGTGGTGGTTGTTTTTGTTTACATTTAATAAGTGAGGGAAAATGATAATGGAGTGTATGGGCACGGGCAGATATGGTAGATACGGGCAATCTAGAGATTCACGAGTTTGGGTGCCCGACAGTCAACCGGGTTTTCGCATCTTTGTCTCTTTTTACTTTTTAGAGCCAAGCTTAATCTCTTCATTCAAATCCCACGGGTATCACATCACACAACACCTCTTCACAACATACCTCAACTTTTTCGTTAGGGTCTCACCACTTACACATTTATTTTTTTATTAATTTCATTAAATAAATTAAATTCATTTCACAAATACTTAAAAATAACACAACATACTAATTTTATTTCATCAAATAAAAAAGTTACAATACAAAAAAAAAAAATACGCGACGAAAAAAAAAATACAACATATAAGATACTAAAAAAATGAATCTAATTATTCCTATTTCGTTGAATTTCTTCCCATTGTTGTTGTATCTACGGCGATGTGAAAGACCGGCTTGTAAAAATGGTACCAAAACACAAAGATCTAATCACCCAACCAACCACCCCTTGGTGATACTTTTATTACAACTATAAACACAGTTGACAAGTCCTCAAACGAGTGCTTGCCTTACAATACAAAGAAAATAATGACCGTCCCTCTAATAGATGCAGTCTACAATCAACTCACACTCTAAACCAACCTAGAAACTAAACTATGAATCAAACCTAGAAACCAGTATCAAGATTAAGTAGATCTTGATGTATACAATCTAAACAATCAACCAATACTAAAACCCAGATGATGAATATCAACTTAAACCAGAGAGAAAACTTTGTAGGTGGAAAACAACTGCGATTATGAGCGATTAACCAGAAACCCTAGCTTCTCTTCAGCTTATATAACATCAAATATTACACTAAGAACCCTGCACAAACATACACTTAACAAATACAACCAAAAGTTATATTAGTAGAAAATAGGTTATAAAACTTTACATTTTCAACCCTTATGTTTTATAAGTTTGTAAAATGATATTTATTTTAATACTGTGAAAAACTAGAAAGGGGGGTTAAATAGTTTTACCGGTTTTTCGTTTAATTATCTTTTAAAACTTTCTGTTTAATCAAAGATATAAAAACAAAGACAATATAAAACATGCAAGTATAAAGAAAGAAACGATCAAACCACAACACGAGTATTTATCGTGGTTCGGCTACAAGGACTCTTTTTCCTTACCCTACGTCCACGCCCTGAGTATCCAACTCGAGAGTTTCTTTCACTAGTCAACAAGCTTCTTTCACCGGCGGAGAAAACCTTACACGTCGCTTACATGATTACCGACACTAAGCTAGATGTCGAGTTCTTTTACAAGGGTACAACCACTCCCGTTAGTTCTTTTACAAGGGTACAACAACTCCCGTAACACTATGTATTTTAAGGCATAAAATACTAACCGATCACAACTGAAAACACACAATCAAATGAAGTGTAAACTACACAAAGTCTACACGATGCTAAGCTAACAAGTCTTGCAACGTTGTGTTGAATACTTATAACTTTATATGTACTTGTGAACTTCTTTGCTACAAAAAAATCTTCACACAAAAATGAAATGTTAAAGGGTTAGATGAATGATATGAATGTGTATGTGTAAATGTAATGAGAAGTGATAAAAACAAATTCTAACAAATGGCTTAGTATTTATAGCAAGACCTTCAGCAGCTCTGACGGATATGGCGAAACCCCAGATGGGTTCCGCCCGTGTACCTCCAAGGTTCCGCCAGACTGACAGTAGGTTTTGCAATAAATCTTTCCAAACCAACCAAGGTCACATCAACTTATTTCTAGTCAAATACTTACTTGTGTAAGAAAACTTATGGTGAGTCAAATACACAAACTTACCATAAATGCATGATGTGATGTTAACATTTACTATATTAAGAAATATGTAAATGTAATGTTTTTCTATTTTAAGAAATATAACAAGTGTTGTGTTTTATATGAAATGTAAATGTAGCAAATGTCTAATTATGCAAATCTTTAAACTAAAATTATGTTTTACTAAAAACTAAAGTTTACACTTTGTCGTTAACAAAACTTAGCAAAGATCGTAAAATATAAATAACGTTTTTAGGCGATATTTGTATTAACAATCTCCCCCTTTTTGTTGATAACAAAACATAAACTTTGTTTTTAAGTAACTCACAAAATTTTAGTGTTAAGACTTAAAAAAATGTTATATTAAACTTATTTTACTTAAGTGATGAAAATCATTTTAAGTTTATAAGTTTATATATCTTTCTCCCCCTTTTTGTCAAAACAAAAAGAAGAGTAGCGAAGCGGAACTATGCACGTGCTCCCCCTTGGTCGATACTCCCCCTAAAAGGAGTGCCAAGATGGGAAACATGGATTTTGAACCTACAAAAAAATGGTTAGTTGGTGATAATGACACATAATCAAGCTTTTAGGCACCACACTATATGAGAATATAAGCAACCACAATCACAACTCATATATGATCAACCAACAATGCAAATAAGATAGTAGTAAAAGATGTCATTTCAAGTAAAATTTGACTTTTTAAAAGTCAAAGAAAAGAAATGAAAAAATATCCTCCTACTTCTAAAAATAAAAATAAAAGATAAAAAATAACCAAGAAATAAAAGAAAAATATAATCCTGCTTCTATAAGTAGAAGTCATTCAACACATTTCCTAAATGGGGCAAAAGGCCTCCAAACTTGGTCTAGGATTGGTTTGGGTGGGAAAGAGCATCCAAACACTCGATGATGTGTTGTATAGCAAAGCGGGTTTCATCTTGAAATTGGTGAAGCAACATCTTGATGCTTTCACCTATTTTGAGCATTTGCTCACATTGTGAGCAAACATGGTGATGAGTGGGTGGAAACGGGTCGTTTGATGATGGTGGTGGTGGTGGGTTGTTGTTGGTTTCTTGAGTGGAGGATGGGTTTGGTATGGAGTCAAGCAAGGTCGTTTGAAATTCCATTGCATGATGGAGGTGATTTTCGACCATACTTTGAATTTCCTCATAAGAAGGAAAGAAAGACTCAAAGAATTGGGATTGCGAATGTGGTGGTGTTGGGTGATCATGTTGTTCAAAGTTAGGTTCTCCATATAGAGGACCGTGGATGTCTTTGAAGATAGGGTGAAACAACAATGGTTTTGGGTGGTGGTACTCTTGTTGTGGTGGTTGGTTGTGGTCAAAAGGCTCATTTTGGTTAAGCAATGGCCTTGGTTTTTCATTTGTCAAAGGTGGTGGATATGTTGATCTTGGTGGAAGATCATTGAGATCTTGTACAAAAGGATGTGGTGATGGTGGAGGAGACCCAAATAACTCCATTGGTTCAAGTTTAGGTAGTGTTGATGGTGATGGAGTTTTGGATGTTTGGATTGGTGCACTTGGTGGAGTTGGGTCAATGGGTGATTTTGTTGGTGGTGGAGTAGTGAGCTCATTAGGTCCTTTGGGTGATGGAGATGGAGATGCAAGGTTTAGAAAATGTTCATTTTTGATGGGTGAGGAGAATTCATCCGAGGATGAAGAACTTAAGTTGATTGTGTGGTTTGACCAAAGAGGTTTGACACTTATGCGGGCGATTCTCCGAATGGGTCGAGATGGTTGAGAGGTGATTGTTGACTTTGTCATTGTTAAAATGGTTGATTAGAGGTTTAGGATCAGAGATTGTGATGGTGACGGTGTGATTTGAGTGTGTTCTAAGATGGTTAAATTTATAGAGGTGAAGAAGTATAGGAAGGAGTGTTTGGATTTGATGTTTAACCATACAAAAATGGAGGTTGCTAATGATTTGGAAGATTAATGAAGGTTGCCAAATCATTGGAAGTCAATCCAATGAAAATAGTGGAGGAAGAAGACAAAGATTTGCACTAAATGCTTAGTGGTGATGTCAAATTTTGTTTGAGGTATATGTTCCACGGATTGTAAGGAACCTTTGGAAGGGTTCCTTCCCTTATGGGTGAAGGTTCCTTGAGGTAGTTATGGCTAAATTTGAAATTTGGCGGGAAATGGTTTTCTATGAGTTCTAGAGGCTGAGAATCAATCTAATGATGTTATAAACTAACAATGGATGAGTTTCTCACCTAAAAGATTGTTTTGAAGTATTATGGAAATCGAGAGTTTGAAAAATACACAAAAATTTGCAGGTTGGCTGGCGGAACCCTGAGATAACACAGGCGGAACCTTCCTGAGGGTTTCGGTTGATCCGTTGGGCCATTTCTAGAATTCCAGAAAATTACACTGGCGGAACCCGTTTGAGGGTACCGCCAGTTCCACCAGGCCTGAAAAACAAGGCAGTCCCACGTTTTGACCCGCGAGACGATTTTCAAATTTTTCGAAAACTCCTAAAAACAAAAATATAATTCATATCTGGTTAGGAAATGCAAAAATTGGACATGTAAACACGCATACCATTGGACTTTGACCGGGGGCTAGCGAATTTCACTAATTTAGTGAAATTTTCATAAACTTGAAAATTTGACAACATGCCAAATGTTGTCGTCCTGCATAATAGTTAGTTCATACAAGTTCCAAATGTTACCAAATATCCCTACAAACACATAAATTCATAGAACACATTGTTTAACAACCAAATTGTTCAAATAGCACCTTGTGCCAAACACTCCTACACACCCGCTCTCATTGACGGTCTATCTTCTTTTTGAGCTTTCCAAGGAATCTCCCGAGATTTTTGAACATCCCCTTTGTTTGCTTGAACTCCGCCGACTCATTTGGAATATCCGGAAGTTGGGAAAGGTATTCTAGAGGTGGGAGCCTAGAGTTGGGCAAAGTCTCATCTTCACTCATTGAGGATGATGATGAGGAGATAGGAGGATGAGGACGTTTTCCTTGGGCTTTGTAGACTCTCTTATCACTTAGTGGGACAAACGTGTGTGGAATAAGAGAGTAGTCTAGACGAAGACCTCTAGGGGTTACCGGAATGGGGGAAATGAACCTAAAGAGAAGGGTCAAGAGCATTCCATACGGCATAGCCGTTGTGCCTTGCACGGGAATGTCGGCCATTCTCTTGGCCATGTAGTAGGCAAGGTTGAAGGGTTGCCTAACGGACAAAGAGTAGAGCATGTAGCAAAGGCAAACATTGATATGATCCCGGTTTCCTATGGTGCTAATGACATTGGCTCTAAGGAGTTCTTCCCATTTCTTGACTTGGGGCTTGAGCTCATTGAGTTCCATACCATATGGGTCCTTGTCGACCTCATTTCCCGTACGGGTTCTCCTAGTGTTGGTGGTCCTAATGAAGAGGTGGTCACGAAGTTCATCCTTGGACACAGGAGGGGTATCATAGGGATGGATGCGGTCAATGAGCGTGTCAAGAGTTGAGAGGGAATGCTTGTCGGAGTAGATGCAAGTACCACGGTTTGGGACACCTAGGATTTCAGCAAATTCATCGAGAGTGAAAGAGTATTGATGACTACTAGCCCTAAAGTTAATAGACATGCGACCATACTCATCCGAGGAAAGAGTGACGGATGCATAGAATTCCAAAATAAACCTAGGACAAATAGGCTCATCGATTTCTAAGAGACAATCAAAGTTGATGATTGCAAGTTCCATGGGTAGGTTTATACCGGCTATGAAGGATGGGTCAATGGTTCTACCTTCGTGGACATAACGCTTTTCTAAGGCTTTGAAAACGTCAATTTGAGTTGGAGTAAGACCTTTGGTTTTGTGGTGTTTGGGTAGGTACTTAATGGTGTCCTTGTGGTCGTAATGGGTTAGAGGAGACATGATGATTCCTAGAAAAACAAAATTTCACATTTTAGTCTAAGTAAACGACTATTGTAATGTGGATGTTCTAGTGTGTGCCTATATGAAAACAATGTGGAGATGCGGTTATCTTGACTCATTTTAATGCCAAAAAAAAAAAAAAAAAAAAAAAAAAAAAAAAAAAAAAAAAAAAAACGTTTTAGAATGCAAGTTTTGTCATAAAACAAAAGATAACCCAAGCGCTCCTAGTTCAATGTAGCTTCGTTTGAATGTACCCGAAAATACATATTGGTTATGTATTCCCTTTAGCATTCAAGAGACATTATGCAAGTGATGTTTTTAAACATAACGTTTTGATTTTGTATTCACAATGTGAGACGAAAAAATATTTGTCCTATTTGTGAGAAATTTTTGCAAGAATTTGACATGGGTGTTTTAGTAAACATGTTAATAGCTTATAATAATGCAATTCCTAACTATGGGAAACATGATTAGTTTTGTTAAGCACCTAATTTCATGCATGAGTTTCTTAAGTTAAAGCATAACCCCAAGTTTTTGTTTTTGTGCAAAAACAGAATTCCTAGACTCAGATCAAGAGTGTAATCATGTTTAGAATACTTACAATGATGATTGATGAGCAATGTGAATGAAGGAAGGACCACAAATTCGTAGGTGTAGATGAATGGTGAAGTGAATAGTAGCAGCTTGGAAGTGGTGGTATGAGATAATGGGTGTTTAGTTTAATATAAACTAAGAAAAAGTTCTGCAGGTCGGCGGATACGGCGGAACCAAAAAGAGGGTTCCGCCCGTTATGGCTGAGGGTTCCGCCGACTCTGCTGAGAAAAAGATTTATTGATTTGTTTTGATTTTTGTCTAATGTCTAGAACTACAAGATAAGTTCCATAAGTCGTAGGCCTAGCCTAAGGAGGTTAAATGGTTCTCGTTTAAGAGGTTTTGTGAGGATGTCGGCTATGTTGTTTTCGGAAGAAATTTTCTCAATTGAGATGTTTC
Organism: Artemisia argyi; assembly: GCA_030686995.1. NCBI lineage: Eukaryota > Viridiplantae > Streptophyta > Magnoliopsida > Asterales > Asteraceae > Artemisia > Artemisia argyi. Next base: position 139,018,924 of record CM060677.1, read on the forward strand.
CTTTTTGAACGTTATCACGAAGGAAATGATGACGGATTTCAATATGTTTGGTACGAGCATGTTGAACTGGATTTTTGCTAAGATCAATGGCTCCTTTGTAGTCACAAAGAATGGTTATGTCGTTAAGTTGAATTCCGTAGTCGACAAGAGCTTGCTTCATCCAAAGGGCTTGTTGACATGCCTTTCCGGCTGAAACGTATTCGGCTTCCATTGTTAAGATAGCGAGAGCCGTTTGCTTCTTAGAGAACCATGAGGTGAGACAATGTCCAACAAAAGTACAAGTACCACTTGTGATTTTTCTATCAACATAGTCATCGGCATGATCCGTGTCGGCATACACTATGGTGTCTATTCCCGTTCCTTTGGGATACCATAAACCTAAATGTGTAGTGCTCTTAATATATCTAAAAATCCTTTTAACGGCTTCAAGATGAGTTGTCTTAGGATCTTCTTGAAAACGAGCACATAGACAAACACTAAACATAATGTCGAGTCTACTAGCCGTTAGGTAAAGTAGACTTCCAATCATACCTCTATATTTAGTGCTATCTACGGATTCACTTTCCTCATCCTTGGTGAGTTTTGTTTCCGTAGACATGGGCGTTTTGATTGGTTTTGAATCTTCTAGACCAAATTTCTTAAGCATGTCCTTAATATATTTAGATTGGTTAAAGAAGATACCATCTTCTAGTTGTTTAATTTGGAGTCCTAGGAAAAAGTTGAGTTCTCCCATCATACTCATTTCAAACTCGTCATGCATGATTTTTGAGAAATCGTTGCATAATTCTTGAAAAGTTGATCCAAATATAATGTCATCAACATAGATTTGGACTATGATAATATGTGAACCTTTCTTCTTAGTGAAGAGAGTATTATCGACTAAGCCCATGGTATACCTATGGTCAACTAGGAAGGTTTTAAGTCGATCATACCATGCTTTTGGAGCTTGCTTAAGTCCGTAAAGAGCCTTTTTAAGTTTGTAAACATAATTAGGTTTTTCAAAATCGATGAAGCCCGGTGGTTGAGCAACATACACTTCTTCATTTATAAACCCGATTAAGAATGCACTTTTGACGTCCATTTGAAAGAGTTTAAAATTGTGTGCACATGCATATGCAAGTAAGATTCTAATTGACTCGAGCCTAGCAACCGGAGCAAAAGTTTCATCGTAGTCAATGCCTTCTTGTTTATTATATCCTTGTGCTACTAACCTAGCTTTGTTTCTAGACACAATTCTATTTTCATCCGTTTTATTACGAAAGACCCATTTTGTTCCAATTATTGTTTGACTCTTTGGTTGAGGAACTAATGTCCACACATCATTCCTAACAAATTGGTTTAACTCTTCTTGCATGGCTATTACCCAAGACTCATCATTTATGGCTTCGTTAATGTTTTTCGGTTCAATGGTTGACACGAAACAAAAGTCGTTACTTTCATTTTGGGATTTAGATCTTAGTGTTCTCTCATTTATTTTTCCTATGACATTATCTAATGGATGACTTTTGGATTGTTTAACATTAACAATTTCTTTGTTTAATGGTTCATCTTCCTTGTCATTTTCTAAGATTACTTGATTTTCAATAGCTTGACTTTCAACTAAGTCATCATCTACCAAAGGTGATGTCTTATAGGGAGGTGGACTCTCGTCGAATGTTACGTTCAACGATTCCTCGACTCTTAAGGTTTCTTTGTTTAAAACGATGTAAGCTTTACTATTTTGTGAATATCCAAGAAATACACCTTCATAAGACTTTGGGTCAAATTTGGTGAGATAATCCTTGGTGTTAAGAATAAAGCATTTACTCCCAAACACTCTAAAGTATCCTAATGTAGGCTTTTTACCTTTATATAGTTCATAAGGAGTTTTATTCAAAAATGATCTAATTAAGAATCGATTTAAAATGTACGTTGATGTGTCAACGGCGTTACACCAAAACTTTTGTGGAATGTTTTGTTCATTAAGCATTGTTCTACTCATCTCTTGCAAAGTCCGGTTTTTACGTTCTACTACACCATTAGATTGAGGAGTACGTGGAGCCGAAAAGTTATGAGTAATTCCATTTTTATCACAAAAGTTTCCAAATTGAAATTCATTATCAAATTCACGACCGTGATCCGTTCTAATAGACACAATACTCCTACTTGATTTTGAATTTTCTTACTTAGAATCTCAAATTTATCAAAAGCTTCATTTTTACTTTTCAAAAATTTTGTCCAAGTATATCTTGAGTAATCATCTACTATGACCAAAGTGTAGAAGTTACCTCCATAACTTTGTATAGCGGATGGACCAAATAAATCCATATACAAAAGTTCTAGACACCTAGATGTAGAAACCAAGTTTTTAGCCTTATGGCTACTATGGACTTGTTTACCGACTTTGCAAGCGTCACAAAAGTGTTGGACATGTTTCAACTTAGGTAGGTTTCGAACTAGGTCTTTGGAGGAGAGATTTTGTATAAGTCTCATGTTAGCATGTCCTAAACGTTGATAACGCTCAAAATTAACATGTTTTTAGTCGCGTTATTGTTTGTTTTATGAGTGGAAATTGGTCATATTTGTATACATTTGTTACTTAATCGTGGAAAGGTGTTTATACATGCAAATATAGCCAAAAGGTAAAAATGATTAAAAGATTAAGAAATGAAGTGGACATGCAATTTTGGAGAGTTTCAAGAAGATCAAGGAAGAAAGAAACGTCGCATGGACAAAAGGATTTGATAAAGACAAGTTTTCTACACGAAATTATCAAAGAAATATCAAGTTCTAATTAATAAAGTCATGCCACGAAGAAAAATAATACATGCAACGTAAAAAGACAAAGAAAGAATGTTCAGACAACTACCAACCGATCGGATGGAGATCGCATCCGATTCAGCTGGAAACGTACCAAAAGATTGACCATCCGATCGGATGGTGAGAAACCGATCGGATGAGGTTGACTGAAGTTACAAGTTTGCATTTATGGACGTATTTACACCCCATAATCATGTGTGGCTGATCATTTCTGCTTATTAACTATTGAGGGACGTTTTTACTTGAAGGATAAGTGTCATTATGCTATATAATAACTACTTAGGGTCTAGAATTACTTGTATCACCAATATCTAACTTAGTATTACACCAAATCTTGTTAGTTTATCTTATATTGCCTGAAAGTTTACTAAGTGTTATAAAAATATCTAGAACGTGTTGAGTTAGAGTCTCAAGCATTGGTTCGAGTGTGGAGTTGTTTACTTACGTTAGTGAGCAATTGGAGGAGTGCGGCTGCTAAAGTTCCACAAGTTTATTCATTGTAATTCTCAAGACTAGGTACACCTTGATACTTATAATGAACAATTGTTACTTTGAATTTTATGAAAGTTTTCTTATTTACTTGTGTTTTAATATGATTGCTATGGAGTAATTTGTGATATACTTGTGTATATGATGTGATTGGTTAATGAAGTATTCTTTTATGAAAAAGGTGATGCATGAAAACATATCTATTTTATGAGTTTGTTGAAATAACATCTTTTCTTGCTTAATTTGTCAGTAAAAACAATCTCTTGAAAAATAGGTCCGAAAGGAATTTCAACTTGTTTTTATTCCAAAATATTAATGCACCAAATTAGTATGGAATAGGATGCTTGACAACCATCTTATTTACTTGTTAAAATAGATTTGAGACGATTTCATCACGAAAAAGGACCGAAAGGATTCGTAGGAATTCATAAGAAAATAATTGATTTTCTAAACAACCATGTGTTTATAGAATTGTCATACTCATTTGATGTGTCCGAAATGAGTCATTTAGGTGATAGAATTCTTAGTGGTAGTGAAAACATGACATACATCATAGATTGTATAACTACTCATTTTTAGTTGCGCATCATAACAAGTTTTACACCAAACTTTGTACTCAAATTGTCACAATGCTCCTAATTACCAATCAAGGAATTATACACAAGTATATGCTTAGTTTTTGTTGAGTTTCCTTTAAATCGATATTCACATAAATTTGGATTGACAACCCTTATTTAACAAACGTTTTTCTTATTACTAAAACAACCAAATCCCTTGGGACGATCTCGACTTACCCACCTTTATTACACCGGACGAGTATACTTGCTCGTATGTGCTAGATAATAATCGGATAATTCGTGTTTATAAATTTTAAAACTTGTACTAATAAAACGCACATCAAACGTCTATGCCATAAAGTTGAAGATTCATCTAATGAAGTAAGACAAAGTTTGTCTCTAGATGTTTGATCCATCTTCATGACATACACGTTGTTCTTAAGAACATCTTTGGCAATGGTTATGCCATCTTTAAGTATTTTACTTCCATTTTTACTAAAAAGGACGTTATACTTATTACAGCAAAGTTGACTAATACTAAGGAGATTAAAACCTAAGTTATCAACATGAGCTACATCATCTATAAAAAGAGAGTCATGAGAGATTGTACCTTTTCCGATGATTTTGCTCTTAGCTTTACTACCAAAAGTAACATTACCTCCATCACATTTGTGATAAGTTGAGAAGAGGTTTTTGTTACCCGTCATGTGCCTTGAACAACCGCTATCTTTAATCCATTCATCCGGTTCCAAACATACTTTGAGGCACACCTATTTTATGAAAAACACTCAAACATTTGGTCCCCAATTTCTCATGAGTCCATTTTGGTTAAACATGCCATTAACTTGATCCAAGTATGAAAATAGAACATAAGGGTTCCATGACATGTATTTTGGAGTTTGGTAATGTCCAGGAGTGTTTTGGGTCCAAACATGTTGGTAGTTTTGTTGTGTGTTGTAGTTACTCTTTGGAAAGGGGCGTTTGGAAATATGAGTCATAAGTCTCGGTTGAGTAGTTCTAAATTCGTTTTTACTAAGTCCTACTCCAGTTTTAATAGTAAGTTTTGTTTCATTTTTATATGTGACTTTAACAAATTTTGAATGATCCGACGTGGAAGCTGTCACTGCTGCTGCAGACCCGGCGGAACCTTTGGGTTCAACGGACGGAACCCTATTTTGGGTTTCGTCTGTTCCGCGGGCTGCTGTAGCAGTTTTGTTAGTTTCTTGTACTTTCTTTTCTTGTTTCGTTTGACTCTTCGAAGTTTCTAGTTTCATGAAACCTAGTCCTGTTTTATCAAATGGTGACTTTTGAAGTTTCATAATTTCATCCGCACAAGAAATACTTTTATCGAACTTCTTAAACTTTGTGGTTTGTTTTATTAGATCATCTTGAGTAATTCTAAGTTTCTCAATTTCGAGTTTAAGCTCCTCACATGATTTGCACGATGTGTCAATACCTTTACTCTTTTCTAATCTCTTAGCTTTTTCTTTTAACTCATAAACTTCATTTTCTAAAAACTCCTTTTTAGTTTTCAAAAATTTATTTTTGTTTATGATTTTTAAGCTTAATTCACAAAGTTTGTTATATTCTTTTTGTAAGGTGTCATCATCAATAGAAGAGTAAGATGAGTCGGAGAGTACCTCATTTGAGTCGTGAGTCATGAGAGCAATTTCATCATTCTTCGGCTCATCTTCATCTTCTTCATAGTCACTCCAAGCACCACTAACTAAAGCTTGTTGAGACTTGCTTTTGGGTGGTTTTGGACATTCTCCTATGAGATGACTTGTGTCTCCACACCTAAAGCATTTCCTTTCAACCTTTCCTTTCTTATCGTCACGATCTTTTCGGAAGGTTTTCTTGTCATCTTTAGGTTGCCTTACAAACTTCCCTCGTCTACGAAAGAACTTCTTAAAGTCTCTAACGGCCATGGCATATTCTTCATCATCACTATCCAAACTAGATTCTTCATCTTCACTTGATTGGACTCTAGCTTTCAAGGCAATGAACTTAACATTTTCTTTCTTGCCTTTAACTATTTTCGAATCTTTTTCCATTAACATTTCATGAACTTTGAGGTTTCTAATTAGCTCGTCAAGTGACATGATTGAAAGATCCTTGGATTCTTCAATTGTCGTCACTTTTGCTCTCCACTTCGGATGGAGTGCTCTAAGGAATTTCCTGACAAAATTCTTGCTACAAAAAGATTCATCAAGTGCTTTAAGTGAAGTAATAATAGTGTTAAACCTAGCAAATGCACTATCAATAATCTCATCTTCGGGAATAGCAAATTGTTTATATTGTTGAACAAGAAGATCAATTTTGTTATCATTAACTTGTGAGTTTCCTTTATGAGTGACTATTAAAGATTGCCAAATTTCTTTGGCGGTTTTACACATAAAGACTCTTACATGTTCTTTCTTAGGCAAAGCATTGTAAAGCATCATTTTAGCTTCATTATTTTTAGCAATCGATTTCTTTTGATCTTCATCTTTACTATTTGTAGCTATATTATCACCATCAATGATTATATACCATAAATCTATATCTTTAGATTTCACGTAAGTTTCAAATCGGTTTTTCAAATATATAAAACCATTTGCTTCAAAAAGTGGTGGTCTTTGCATAGATTGCCCTTCTTTGTAATTTTCAAAATCCGTGAATCGTTTCAAGTTTTAAAACACAATATATTTTAAAAGCTTAAGTAACGTAGCTCTTGATGCCAATTGTGGAAAACTAGAAGGGGGTTTAATAGTTTTACCAGTTTTTCGTTTAATTATCTTTTGAAACTTTCCGTTTAATCAAAGATATAAACACAAAGACAATATAAAACATGCAAGTATAAAGAAATAAACGATCAAACCACAACACGAGTATTTATCGTGGTTCGGCTACAAGGACTCTTTTTCCTTGCCCTACGTCCACGCCCCGAGTATCCAACTCGAGAGTTTCTTTCACTAGTGATACGTGGGAATCGCACCAGGCTTTATCTCTCGAGGGATCTCGAGAAGCTTACAACCCCCACCAGGCAGTGTACCTGATAGTTGTAGTATAATATAGTGACAAGTACCGGGGGATTGATCGTTCAACTCTGGAATAGCGTCGCTAGGATTAGAAAGCCTAAGAACTAGGTCTAGAGGTGAGGGATGATTCTTTTTGTATTTTTATATTTTATAAAAGCGATTAAAATCTCGGGTTTTGGAAGAGTGGGCGGAATTAGTTGCTAGCTAACTAACCCAATAACTAAAGATGCAATCAAAATAAAATAACAAAAATGAAAATAAAGCTAATTAAACTAGTGGTGCAAACAATAATAGGGAGAGTTGTGTTTACTTAGGTTTCATTACTCCCTAGATATCTTTTATAGGTTGATAATTTGTTACAATTGCATGGATGACGGGTCATATTCCTTAATACTAGTCGTAGGGTCGTGTACAATATTCCCTAACTCTATAGGATCCTACTTCACTCTTATGTCGATCCGTTAGAAGCTCCTAACATGGGATCATTATAATTCTCCTACGCATTAAATACAACCAAAAATCATAGTACACCTCTGATCATGTTTCTTAAGACGTTCAAACATGTCACCAATGCAAGTCTGCCGGTTTTCTTAAGCCTAACATCGAATACAATCATCCGTAACAACTATAAACAAACAATCAACCCATAATTAACATCTCGGTTTCACTACATCTAAGCAAACACACAAGAGATTTAGCCAAGCATGTTAAATTGAAGACAAGTGTAAGATATATTCAAACAACTCATAGACATATTGAATGAATTGAAAGAGTACTTATCTTAATTGAACATAAAAGGTTTCAAAGAGTAAAAACCCTTGAAAAAGCTGTGATATTCGGACTAGTGTTTCTCTCCAAAGTTACACCCTAAAAGTTACTCTCTAATGAATGAAAATTGCAAAACTATATATAGATTTTACAGGGTGACGGCGTCAAGAAGAAAATTCTGACGCCGTCAACTCACCGCCCATAATGAAATCGGATTGCCTAGATCCACTTTTGACGCCGTCATGTGTAATTCTACTCTGGGCCGTCACTAACAATTGGACCATGACGGCCTATGGTGACGCCGTCATCTCTATAGTACAAAACTCTTCTGGATCGTCACGGACTTTATCCACTTCCACCTCTTGCATTGCTCTTGACGCCGTCACTTGGAAATTCTTGACGCCGTCAGGTACTGTTCCCAGCAAGGAAAATTAAGACTTTTGCCGTTTTCTTCACTTTCATGCTCCAAAAACGTCCAAAATGCTTTCTTTTCCAGAATTCACTCCAAAAGTACCTAAAATGACAAAAGGAACGATTTAGGGCAATATTTGACCAAATAAATTCGAATCTGAGCTAAAATGAACCCCTAAAAACAGTTCATTTTTCGCCTCATCAACTAGTCAACAAGCTCCTTTCACCAACGGAGAAAACCTTACACGTCGCTTACACGATTACCGACACTAAGCTAGATGTCGAGTTCTTTTACAAGGGTACAACCACTCCCGTTAGTTTTTTACAAGGGTACAACAACTCCCGTCACACTATGTATTTTAAGGCCTAAAATACTAACCGATCACAACTGAAAACACACAATCAAATGAAGTGTAAACTACACAAAGTCTACACGATGCTAAGCTTACAAGTCTTGCAACGTTGTGTTGAATACTTGTAACTTTATATGTACTTGTGAACTTCTTTGCTACAAAAGAATCTTCACACAAAAATGAAATGTTAAAGGGTTAGATGAATGATATGAATGTGTATGTGTAAATGTAATGAGAAGTGATAAAAACAAATTCTAACAAATGGCTTGGTATTTATAGCAAGACCTTCAGCAGCTCTGGCGGATACGGCGGAACCCTCAGATGGGTTCCGCCCGTGTACCTCCAAGGTTCCGCCAGGCTGACAGTAGGTTTTGCAATAAATCTTTCCAAACCAACCAAGGTCACATCAACTTATTTCTAGTCAAATACTTACTTGTGTAAGAAAACTTATGGTGAGTCAAACACACAAACTTACCATAAATGCATGATGTGATGTTAACATTTACTATATTAAGAAATATGTAAATGTAATGTTTTTCTATTTTAAGAAATATAAAAAGTGTTGCGTTTTATATGAAATGTAAATGTAGCAAATGTCTAATTATGCAAGTCTTTAAACTAAAATTATGTTTTACTAAAAACTAAAGTTTACACTTTGTCGTTAACAAAACTTAGCAAAGATCGTAAAATATAAATAACGTTTTTAGGCGATATTTATATTAACAAATACCCTTCCTCAAACTTATAAAACAAATAGATTTATCATGCCAAGTTTCTTAACCAGAAAAGTATGCTGTCAGAACCAAGACCTTTGGTCAAAACATCAGCCACTTGATTCTTAGAATCAACATGCACAATTTTTATCAAACCTGATGCAACCTTCTCTCTAACCAGATGTACATCAATATCAAAATGCTTAGTCTTTTCATGCATAACAGGATTTGCTGCAATCTGAATTGCAGACTTATTGTCACAACATAAATCAACTGGAATTAACCCCGTTTCACCCAAATCTTCCAACACCTTCAATATCCACATAACCTCACAAGTTGTAGAAGCCATACTTCTATATTCTCCTTCAGCAGAAGATTTAGAGAGTGTAGCTTGCTTCTTGCTTTTCCAAGATACAAGATTACCATCAACAAAAACACAATATCCAGAAACTGACTTCCTTGTCAAAGGACACTTAGCCTAGTCAGAATCAGAATAAGCAACAATACCAAACCCACTCTGAGTTTTACTAAACCCAATACCACTTCCAGGAGCAAGTTTCAAATATTTTAAAACTCTTAAACCAAGATTCATATGAGATTGTAAAGGAACATGCATGAATTAACTCAAACATTGAACAGCATATGAAATATCAGGTCTGGTCATAGTAAGATAGATAAGTTTTCCTACCAGTTTTTGATAACTAGTAAAATTTTTTAGCAACTTATCATTTTCAGATTCTTTATAAGCCAGAACATAATTTTCAGGTAAAGGAGTCATAACAGGTCTACAGGCAAGCAACCCATATTCATTCAGTAACTCAAGACAATATTTCCTTTGATTTAAACACAAACCAGTTTTAGTTTTTAAAACTTCAATTCCCAAAAAATATTTTAACCCTCCTAAATCTTTGATTTTAAACTTGGTTTTAAGAAACTCCTTAACACTATCAATTTCCTTCTCACTGTTTCCAGTGATAATCAAATCATCCACACACACCAAAAGATACACAACACTCTCACCACTTCTCTTTATAAAGAAGGAATGATCATTTTTAGACTGAATAAATCCTGTTTCAAATAAAGCTTCAGACAGCTTATGATTCCACTGTCTTGGAGCTTGTTTAAGCCCATACAAGGATTTCTTTAATCTACAAACTTTATTATCTTTAGTAGGATACCCAGGTGGGGGAAGCATATATACCTCCTCATTAAGATCACCATATAGAAAAGCATTATTAACATCCATTTGATACACATTCCAATCATATTTAATAGCAACATTTAATAAACACATCACAGTACCCATTCTAACAACAGGACTAAAAGTTTCATCATAATCAACACCCTATTTCTACCTACAACCTTAAGCAACAAGTCTAGCTTTATATCTTTCTACCTCTCCATTAGATTTATACTTTATTTTTAATACCCATTTACTACCAATTGGTTTTCTACCAAATGGTAATTCAACTTCTTCCGAAGTGTCATTTTCATGTAAAGCATGTATCTCATCATTCATAGCAGAAGTCTACTTAGGATTATGTTTAGCTTCCTCATAATTCTTAGGCTCAACAATCTTATTCAGATTAGACACAAAACAACAATTTTCTCTACTTAACACATCATGATTAACATATTTATGCAAACCATATCTAATACTAGTATTTAACACATAATCATTCAATTTAGCAGGCAATTTAGAAGGTCTAGAAGATCTTCTATAACTAAAAGACCCTTCCTCAACTTGATTATGCAAAACATTTTGGAACCTATTACTTTCAGGAGAATTAAAACCAACATTTCCCTCAGAACTTGTGTTATCACCTAGAGGAGTTGCAGAGTTTTCTTCATTTTCAGATGGCAACAAACTATCAGAATAATGTATCTGTTCATTATCATCACTCTGGTCATTGTTTACTACATCATCTGATTGATGTACCCTACCCTCTCTACCAACAGATGTTATTTCCTTCTCAGTATTATCATCATTGGGAATGATCCTAGGAGTTCTGGTTTTTGACACTGACTCAGAGTCAACAAAGTCAAAGAAATTTAAATTGGAAACTTCAAATTCAGAATTTGATTCACTGTTTTTATTCATTTTATATGGAAAAATTGTTTCATAAAATTTAACATCTCTAGAATATAAAACATTTCTGTTTTCAAGACTCAAAAGTTTATATGCCTTTTTTCCACTGGCATAGCCAATTAAGACACATTTTTCAGACTTCTCAGAAAATTTATCTGACCCTTTTATAATAGCAACAAAACACAAACACCCAAAACTCCTAAGATGAGACAGATTATGTTCCCTATATATACCAAAGAAAAAGGAGACTGACCATTTAAAACAGAGGAAGGAAGCCTGTTAATCAGATAAGTAGCGGGTAGAACACATTCAGGCCAATAAACAAGAGGAATCCCCCCTGAAACATAAGACTTCAAGCAACATTCAGCAGATGTTTGTGTTTCCTCTCAGCAATCCCATTTTGCTGTGGTGTATATGCACAAGTTGTTTGATAGATAATACCTATTGTATTCAAAAAATCTGACATTTTATTATTCAAAAATTCTGTACCATTATCAGATCTTATAACTTTTATCTTCTTATCAAATTGAGTTAATACCAGATTATAAAAACTAACAAACATTCCAAAAACTTCATCTTTAGTTTTTAGCATATACACCCACACAGATCTACTAAAGTCATCCACAATGGTCAAGAAATATCTAAAACCCTCCCTGCTAACCACTTTATACGGACCCCAAACATTAAGATGAATGAGTTGTCCAAAAACAAAAGATTTATTTTCACTTAAAGGAAAAGAATCCCTTGATTGCTTTGCCTTATGACAAACCTCACAAGGACCTTCATGATCAACATTAGTTAAATTTAAGGACCCTTTTAAAAGTTTCAAAACCTGATTAGCAGGATGTCCCAACCTATTGTGCCAAACCTCTTTAGAAACATGAAAGACAAAAAAACTCACTCTGATTAATACTAGCAAACTTATCACAATCCTTATCAAACATATAAAGACCACCAAATTCACTACCAGTCCCCAGAACACTCTGCTTTTTCAAATCCTGAATATAACATGTAGTTTCATCAAAACTCACAGTCAACTTACTATCTTTAATTATTTTATGAACAGATAACAAGCTAACACAGTATTCAGGAACAACCAAAACATCAAACAGAACTACATTGCTGTTAAGTCTAAGATTACCAACATGAGTTATTTTAGCTAAAGTACCATTAGGGTGTCCAACAGTTAACTTTAATTCAGAAATATCAATTAAGCCAAACATTCTACCAGTATTATTGGTCATATGTTGATTAGCCCCAGAATCAATAATCCATCCAAAATGATACGAGACCCCCTTAATGTTAATATTAGCACAAAAAAACTTATAAAAGTGTTGGTTAAAAAAGACATTGCAGTTAAAGAAAGAACAATTATCTTTACCTGCCATACATAGCAGAACAAGTTTTATCATTCAAAAGATTTATCAACTTCATAATCTGTTCATTAGTAAAAGACACACTACCAGCATTCTTAACATCACTCCCAGTTCCTCCTTTAACCTCAGCATTGTTACTTTTATTATTATTATTAAAACCAGTTGCAGGCTTAAGGTTAGGATTTCTTTTAAAACCAGGAGGATAACCAATCAATTCAAAGCATCTTTCAATAGGATAACCTTTTAAACAATGCTTACACAACAAACTATCATAATTCCCTCTATTAGAGTTATTACCATTATTATTACCAGACCAAGTATTAGAATTTCTTCTATTAGCATTACTCATATTAGGTCTAGAAATAAAAGCAGAAATTTGAGGTTTATCATTTTTCACAGTTGTAGTAGGAATCCCTCTATGAGATTCCTCCCTAGAAATGATAACAAAAGCATCCTTAACATCAGGAAGGATTTCCCTAGTCAGAATACTACTCCTAATGGGTTGATAAATGTCATCAAGACCCATCAGAAATTGCATTAATTTCAACAACTTAGCATGATCGTTCAACTCAATCCTAGCATCACACACACAATCAGGCAGTTTAGTAAGAATATCAAATTCTCTCCACAGAGAACTCAACTTATGAAAACACTCAAAAACAGGTAAACCACCTTGCTTAAAGGTATTAATCTTTTGTAACAAATTAAACACTATAGAACCATCAATTCTATCATAAGTATCCTTTAATTCTTTCCATACACTAGCAGCATTATCAGAGAAAACATGACCAAGATACACATCTTGAGACAAAGAAGTAAGAATCCAATTAAGCACAACAACATTACATCTGTCCCATTGAGCTTCAAGAAGAGGACTAGCAGCATAAGCAGATTTAAGACAACTACCATCAAGAAAACCCATTTTATTCTTAATTTGCATAGCAAGTTTGACAGCACTAGACCACACCCTATAATTCTCAACACCAGAAAGTTTAATACTAACCACAGAAGCACAATTAGAATAATTAGGATGCAGATGTAGAGGATTACTCTGATCTAAACTACTGATCATAATAGCCATAGTAAAGAACCAAGAAACCAAACAAACAGATAGCAACAGATAACCAACTAACAAGAACCAAGAAACAAACCAAGCAACCAAACAAACAAACTAAACCACCAATCAATAACCACAAATCCCAAGATACCTCAACACCTAAACTAATACTAAAACTAATCAAAACAAAACCAATACTCACACCCAGAGCTAACCTAGTCCAAGTCAGCAGACTGTGGTTGGCTAGAGCAGGTATTCACATCACTCAAGTGACAGATCAAGAAGTTAGCCAACCCGTTTACGCCCACTCAACTAAAAACTAGTTAGCTCTAAAGGAAGAAAGGTACTTACAGTGTTTTTTAGCAGCGGAAGACAATACGGTCAATTCTAGATTCACTTAGTCTAGAATGATCGTAACAAAGAACCTAGAACCACAGATCACCAGATCTTTCAAGAAACCCCCAAATCCAAAATTAGGGTTTCAAACCAAACCAACCAAAAATCAACAATTGAACGTTGATTCTTCAAGAAACCAGCACCAATTACTCTCAATCGAAACAAGAACCAAAAACCCCCAAAATTTAGGGTTTCAAGAAAAAACCCTAAAAAACCAATTAATGCCACAATCCTTTAATTAAACCAGAAATCAACCCAAAACTCAACACCTAAGTATTGAATCGATCAACACAACCCAAGATCCACAAGAAACCAAACCGATCAGAATCTGAGGCTCTGATACCATGTAAAAATGGTACCAAAACACAAAGATCTAATCACCCAACCAACCACCCCTTGGTGATACTTTTATTACAACTATAAACACAGTTGACAAGGGGATACTTTTATTACAACTATAAACACAGTTGACAAGTCCTCAAACGAGTGCTTGCCTTACAATACAAAGAAAATAATGACTGTCCCTCTAATAGATGCAGTCTACAATCAACTCACACTCTAAACCAACCTAGAAACTAAACTATGAATCAAACCCAGAAACTAGTATCAAGATCAAGTAGATCTTGATGTATACAATCTAAACTATCAACCAATACTAAAAACCCAGATGATGAATATCAACTTAAACCAGAGAGAAAACTTTGTAGGTGGAAAACAACTGCGATTATGAGCCAATAACCAGAAGCCCTAGCTTCTCTTCAGCTTATATAGCATCAAATATTACACTAAGAACCCTACACAAACATACACTTAACAAATACAACCAAAAGTTATATTAGTAGAAAACAGGTTATAAAACTTTATATTTTCAACCTTTATGTTTTATAAGTTTGTAAAATGATATTTATTTTAATACGGCTTCTTGATTTTGCAACGCTTGCTCGTGTTCAAACTCTTGGATAATCAGCTCTAGCTCCTCTAACTCTTCAAAGTCACTAACTTCAAAATAAGATGATTCACTCATGGTTTTTGCTTTTATATGGTTAAGTTTTTTGGAATGAAATGTGTGAAATATGTGTAGTATATATAGGGGTAAATATGTTATGGTTTAGAAAGTAAAAAAAAAGGACCAACGTCTATTTTATAAACGTTATACAACGTTTATAATTCAAAAAGCTGCAAACCCCCTCCTTTTCATTCTCGCCGTGACCACGAAGATGTACCCAACAAGGAGCAACGGCGAGGCACTCGTGGTGTAGTTCATATATATTTTTTGGCATCAAATAATGAAGAACATTTGATTTTTGGATATTATGAGAATTTAAAAGTTTGTGAAGGAGATTGATGTAATTACAAAAGTTTGAGAAAGATATTGATGTAATTACAAATATTTGGAAAGGATATTGATTTAATTAGAAAAGTCTAGAAAAGATTTTGACGTAATTACAAAAGTGATAATGACATTGATGTAATATTGAATTTTAGTAAGGATATAAATGTAATTGCCTTTTTTTAAACAAAAAAGTTGATTGATGCTCAGTATCTACTCTCCACTGACATGTTTATTTACTGTATTTTTTTAGACTAAAATGTAAAATGGTGTTTGTATGATGGGAGGTGATTTGCACACTCTCTTAATTGATTGACACATTCTAAATTAGAGTGTCTTGACATTTATACCCTCACAGTTGTGAGAGTATAAATGTCAAGACAATCTAATTTAAAGTGCGCCAATCAATTTGAAGAGTGTGCAAATCACCTCCCTTTCATGATACTCCCTGTCCAAGCGAATTACTAGTGTATGCTAACTATTGTGTACCTTTTTTTTTTCTCCAGTTTTTGTTTTTGATAATTTGATCGAGTATGATGTATCTTAAAAAGGGTAAAATAGCTTGAGTTGTTAGTGAAAGGGTATTTTAGTCTGTAAATGTGAAAAGTGAAATATTAAGGTGTCGAAACGGCTCAAGCCACCATACCCCTTGCTCTTACCCACTTTTCAATCTTCTTGACCCACTTTTCCTCTTATTATTAGCAGTATAAAACCTTTTTTTTGTAAGTTTTCGTACTATTTGTTTTTATCAAAGTTTATTCCGTATTTTTTTTTCAAACTTTATATTTTCTGTTCCGTACTTATAATGTTTCATAATTTTATAATAAAAACAAAAGGGATTAAGCTAGAAAATAGCGACGAACTTTTTAAAATGTACTGATTTGGTAGATGAACTATTTTTGTTTCACTTAATGTTGTTTTGTGTCGATTTGCACAATGGAACTTGTTTTACCGTAAGCATATAGATTAATCCTACGTAGACATGCCGCGTAAGATTCCTACTTATATTAAGTCTCATTCTTTATTTCTTTCATGCCCAAATGGTGCGTGGGGATTGCACCAGGCTTTACCTCTCGAGGGATCTCGAGAAGCTTACAACCCCCACCAGGCAGTGTACCTGATCGATGTAGTATAGTATAATGACAAGTACCGGGGGACTGATCGTTCAGCTAGGAATAGTGTCGCTAGGATTAGAAAACCTAAAGATTAAGTCTAGAGATGAGGGATGATTCTTTTTGTATTTTTATATTTTTTTGGAAAGCAAGTAAAATCTCGGGTTTGAAGGATTTGGGCGGAATTAGTTGCTAGTCAACTAACCCAATACTAAGATGCAATCAAAATAAAATACTAAAAATAAAATTAAACTATATTAAACTAGAGTTGTGAGCAATATGTGGGAGAAATGTGCTTACTTAGATTTCACTACTCCCTAGATATCTTTTACACGTTAATTACTTGTTATAGTTGCGTGGATGACGGATTGTATTCCTTAATACCATTCATGGGGTGGCGTACTTACTTCCCCAATCCTATGAGTGCCTACTTCACTCCTATGTCGAGCCGGCTAAGAAGCTCCTAACATGGGATCATTAGAATTTACTCATGCATTAAATACAACCAATAAAACCTAGTACACATCGGTTCATGTTTCCTAAGACGTTCAAGCATGTTACACAATGGAGATCTGCCAGTTTTCTTAAGCCTAACATTGAAATCATTCATCCAATACAACCATAAACAAGTAATCAACACATAATTAACATCTAGGTTTTATTAGATCTAAGCAAACACAAGATAGATCTAGCCTAACATGGTGGAATCAAGACAAGCACAAGATATAGACAACCAACACATAGACATATTGATTGAATTAAGAGAAGACTTATCTTAATAGCACATGAAAGGATTCAAGGGCTGAAAACCCTTGAAAAAGCTGTAAAATACGTACAAGGTTCGGCCCTAAGGTTTCTCTACACTTGTTCCTCTCTAATGAATGAAAAATAGAAAACTATATATAGAGTTTGGAAGGTGACGGCGTCAAGAACAAATGTCTGACGCCGTCATCTCGCCGCCAAATAGTTCCTCGGACTGCCTAGATCTGGGTCTGACGCCGTCATGTGTACACCTTATGCAGGCCGTCATGAATTTAACTCTTGACGCTCTTGTTGTGACGCCTTCAGGTTTCTTCTGGGTCGTCATGGATTTTACTCTTGACGCCGTCAGGATTTCCTTCTTGACGCCGTCATACACTGTTCCCAGCATGGAAAATTAAGTCTTTGGCGTTTTCTTCACTTTTATGCTCCAAAAACGTCCGAATTGCTTCCTTTTCCAGATTTCACTCCCAAAGTACCTAAAATCACAAAAGGAACGATTTAGGGTAATATTTGATCAAATGAATTCAATTCCGGGCTTAAATGACCCCCTAAAAGTAGTTCATTTTTCGCCTCATCACCAAACACACATGTATCTTTTTCCCTTAAACCCTAACCCTAACCCTAATCCAAAACACAAAAATGTCTTCTTCATCTTCTAATCGAACCGTCGTCCTCCGCCACCTACAATTTGTGAGCATGAAGAACCCGTTATTCTGCAAACTTCACGAACCATCTACCATCCGTTAAGAAGTTTTCTAGGATGCATCAATTATTATAATGTAAGTGTTTATGATTCGATTATGATTATAATGTGGCACCTTTATAATGTAAAAATAAAAGAGTTACACGTTGATTAGGGTTCAAAATGTAGGACTTTTCATTGGGATGATCCTGAATTACCTTGTTATTACTATAAACAAGAGGTGTTCAAGTTGATTAAAAAAGAAAAACAGTTGCAAAGGGAGTTCGACTTTCAAAATTATGTTTCTGATATGTCATGTGTAGCTGTCAACAATGATTCAACAAAATCATATGATCATGTAGCCTATTATAGTAATCAACCCATTATATGGATCCTATGCTTTTACATATACATCAATGATTGGTTCCAAACCACCTAACTTAAATTAACCAAAGAATGGTCAACTAAGTCAAATAGCCTAGATCAATGCTCCGGGTAATATAATGTATCACCGGGTCGTTAAATCCCGTTGAGGTGTGAAATGTAACTATAGCGTGTTCGTAATCGGGTGTTATTCACAGAAAAGGGGTTGTTGTGAAAATTATTTGGAAATTATAAACAAAAATAGCTTAGGAAAGCTATGTGAATAATTACGGGAATTTGGAGTACGAAGATTTGAGCTAAACCTAAAAACGTACGTTTTAATTAAGAAACGTATACAGACGAACAAAACGAAAAGTACAACTGGAGGACCGGAAGGGTTAAAAGTGTAAAATTTGTATTTTTACAATCCTATTAATTAAAGAAAATTTTAAGAAAAATAAAAATTATTTTTACACTATTTAATTATTTAATATTAATTAATTACTAATTATCTATTTAATACTAATTAAATTAATTAGAATTATTAAAAATACTACAAAGACTTAGAAAATTAAGAAAAATTTTATAAATCTAATTAACCATTACAGGAATCCTAAAAAATTATAAAAAGTTAATTCTAAGTATTTTTAAGCTAAATAATTAATTATTATTCTAATTACTTATTAATTACTAATTAAACTAATTATATTATAAAAATTAGAAAATGAACAGTAAAAATTCTAGAAAAATTTATAAAAATGTTTTAACTAAAATAAAATCTATAAAAATTATAAAAACTAGGTTATACTATTTAAAAACTAATTATGCTATTTAATTGTTTAATATTAATTAAAACTAAATTAAACTAAAATTAATTAGAAATACCACTAAATGACAAAATAAAAATCTGGAAAAATTTGTAAAATTATTTTAACCTAAAATATAATTTCTAAAAATATAAAAGTGATATATTACTTAGAAATAAATAAAAAAGAAAAATAAATTGATAACTCCTATTAAATAGAAGCTATCACTAAAGTTAAAATTGGTTTTTTGGATTTTTTCTTTTTCTAAACTGATAATAAGATAAAAACAAGTAACTTTAATAAAAACACTTTTGTTTAAACCCACTGAATAAGCAATTCAAGTGCTTAATGCATCCACAGTTGACTTTTGTTGACTGTGGGGTGTTTTAGCTCAAATGATGAAATGTGGGGTCCACAATGGTAATTCTTGGTTACTCTGAGTCTAAGGAACAACAATAAGCAAGACTTGAGCCAAAAAGTGGCCTGAATAAGCTAAAAAGCAACAAATAAGCACTTTGCTTATTTGTTGACTTAGCAGTTGAGGGACAAACTTTAAGGGCCAAACTAGGTAGGGTCCACAGATATTGGGGTCAAACAAAAGGTCAACCCTGATTCCTGGGTAGGAGGGGGGTTGAAAGATGCAAGGCCAAGGCTGTGGGACCCACTGGGTCAGTCACAAACCACCAATGAAGTGGGGTGGGTTGTTGAGGTAACTGAGAGCAGGGCAAATAAGTTGCCCTGCAGGTCACTTTGAGACCTGTTTTGACCCACCAAACAAATTCTATAAAATCTAGAAAAATTATCAAAAATCTACAAAGTGGTAGAGAGTAAGCACACAAATTTCCAGCTTCTAACAGTTAAAATCAAATAAGTTACACCCTCCCCAATGTTGCTCAAAATGACTGAGCAAGGTTTTGACTTTGAAGAATTTTGGACCAGTTTGACTTTTATGAACTTGTGATTGATCTAACTAACTCAAATCATGTTTGTAGGTTAAATGTAAACTGAATTAAACTAAAATTCCAACTTGTGAACAAGATTTGTGAGATTTGGATTCAAAAATCACCACAGTGAACTGTGGTGATTATAGTTTTGTGATTTTGACTTTTGAAGTGTTTTGGACCAAAACTCTTGTTTCTCTGAGCTATATTTTACACAACAAACTATTACAAACTAATAGCTACTCAGTTGAACAACTACAACATACTAAACAAACTAAAACCAAACACCCTCTTAAATAAAGTTAATGAAGAGATTCTTATTTAAACAATAACTAAACACAAACAGATGGCACAAACTACTTTATAAACTAATTTATAGATGCAATAAACTAAATTGAACAGCTTAAGCTACTTGAAAATGAGAATGAAGGAATTGATAGCTTACAAAGCCTTCCAAGCTATTTAGTAGAAACCAAGGACCAAACCAAACAAACCTATGCCCTCCCCTGAGGTTCCTAACCCACAGCCTTCCAATATACACTGTGCTCCATGCTTATACAACCAATGATCACAATTTTTTTATTTTTGTTTTTATTTTTCTTATTTTCTTAGTTTTTAGTGAAAACTGAATTGTAGGAGTTCAAATAAGCTTATGAAACTTGCATTATCTTATTTTTGAGCATATAAGAGCTTCTGAGTACTTAGAATACAAATAACTTAACTTAATTGAAACTTGAAAATTTAAGATGAAACTTGAAAAAGTGAAATTGAAAACTTGAACTTCAAATTGATCTTACATTAATAAAAAGGTTACATTACATTGAAAGTAAACTGAAAATACAATTTAACTAAGAAAAATTACACACTTTGAGCTTCCATGAGCTTTACTATATATATCGGGCTAAAAATAAATCCCTAAGCCTTCCACATGGCTACTTTTTGAAAACTGAGAGTCCCAATGACTTTTCCTTGACCCTCTGACCAAATCCCATCCATTGGATTAGCTTTTGATGCATCCACACCCTTGATTGCAAAATTGGCGCCAAAACGTGTCGGGGCAATTTTTAGTGGTTCTGGTGGGGTTTTGGTGGAGCATTTATGGTGGTGGAGATGTTAGGTGTGGGCATTGATTGTGGGGGCTTAGTTGGTGGAAAAGGTGGAGGGGGGGGGAGACAATGTTGCCTGGTTTCGCGCTTGTCTGTTGGGGAAGAAGAGTTGACCGGGTCAACGTTATTTAAAACGGTTTTAAAGTTTTTGGGCTAAGTGGTGGGCCTGGGGTGTGTAGCTGGATCAGATCAATGCTTGGGTGGGCTAAGGGATTGCTTTGGGTTTGGTTTTGGATAAAATGGGGTCCGGTTGGTATAAAGTTAACACAAGGACCATTATGCAATTTTACCAAACTTCAAGGGCTGAAGTTGCCATATTTCCAAAGTTCTCCAAAGTGTCATCTTTTTCACATGCCAATAATTCAAGGACCAATTTTGTATTTTCCCACTTTTTCAAAATTTCAAAACATCCCAGGGACTAATTTTGCCAACTTTGGATTTTCAGGGACTAATTATGTAATTTATGAAATCTTGCAACCCAATTATGAAATTTTGACTTTATTTGACTTTTAAGACCTTGGGTTGACTTTTCCTTAAAAATAAATGCATAGGGACTAAAATCGACAAGTTTTGAAACTTGGGGGACTGAAACTGCCAATACTGCAAACTTTGTACGTTTTTTCTTTGTTTTTGCACATTTTGCTTTTTAAACACATAAAACACAATCCCTGGGATAATTTAAGTATTTTGATATCTTTTTGATTGTTTTTGTGCGTTTTGGCAGTTTAAATATATCGAAAACGATGAGTGTTTGAGCACTCATCAATCAACATACGACTATCACTCCCATTGCATACATCTAACGTGCCACTGACGCAAGCAACAAAATTCACATATTCAGTTAACCACAAAATAAAGCTAAATTAAGCAAAACCAATAACTAAGTATTTGCTACATAAGAACCAAAAAGCGGTGCTCAAGCATTGATATTACCTAATGATGATTTGGGAATGATGTAGTGAATAGAATTCAATAATTAAATCAAGCACAAAATTAACCTAAATTAAGTTCAATCCAATATCGAAACAGAACAATAACCAAATCAAACATCTTATTAGTCAGAAACACCAACAATAATGATGAAGCATTGATATTACCTATGGTGGTACAAGTACAAACTTACGACTATCACTCCAATTGCATGTATCTAACCTGGCATAAACGAAAAAAACAAAAATCAATAATCAAATTAAGCACCAAAATTCAATTAAATTTAGCATAAACCAAAATCAAATCGAATTACTCGATCGTCGCCGTTGATGAAGCTACTCCAAAACTCAACCAGCTGTAAAATTTAGCAAAATCTAGAACCAAAAATATATGAGAAAAGTTTATTTTTTATTTTTATTTTTTTAGGGTTTAGGGTTTGGGGGGGGAGGGGGGGGGCTAATGAGTCACATTGGTACTATAAATCTTGCATGTAAAGAACAAATAGTAGAATCCATATGGAAGAAGATGAGGTGTTGAAGTGTGCATTTGCAAGACACATATTACATTTGATGCCTCAACCCACTAATCACTCACTAACATTATTTTAATATGTCAAAGCTGACGGCTCGGCTCGACGTGTAAACAGTGTTTGCTTGAGCCGCGGCTACACAATGCACCCAAGCCGTCCTCCCTCTAGCCGAACTCTCACTCGGCGGCTTTGGAAAAGTGCGAGCTCCAAGTTCCACTTCATTAAATGTTATATATTTATTGTGATTTATAAAAAAAAAGTGTTTGCACATCATTTTACTGTAAATTGAAAGAACTTTATAAACCCGCAATAACATGCGGGCTTACCCTACTCGTTCATAACATACATAGGTGTGGCTTGGGTGAAAGCTTGGTCATCACATACTTTGGCGTTGGCCATTGTATTTTTTTCCCCTTGCAGTGATACTTAAGTAGATGTAAAGATAGTGGCATTTTACCAAATTTTGTAAGTGAAAAAATGTTGCACTATGATTAAAAAACATAGTTTAAAAGTTCGTCACATATAATAGGACGAAATAAAATACACATATAATAACGATACATGATTGTAAGTTCGTGTTATTTTGTAGCTAAAATCCTAATTAAAACCTCGATAATGATGCACACGACAAAGATAAAGAACGCCAGAAAAGAGAAACCTTTAAATTCAAATATATTTTTTGAATGCCACTTTACGCGCAAGCTAAAACTCAAACATCCAAAAATTGAATTCGTCCCATTTCATTTTGTGCAAAGTGAGTTAGGCGAGACGTAATAAGGTGTCCAGCAACGAGTCCTCAGCCTATGTGGCAATGGTCCGAGGCGTCCCTCCTTATTACACATGTCTCCTCCTATGCATCCCTGAGCGACGAAAACGAGATGTGGGTCGCTTAAGCGACTGATTTGCTGTGCTTGTTTGTGTGTATGGTTTTTATTATATATATATATATATATATATATATATATATATATATATATATATATATATATATATATATATATATATTGGTCTCCTAGTTACACCACGTAAGTAGCTGAAATAGTTTAGGAGAGAGAAAGCTGAAGTGGCAGGGGAGAAGATGATCACTTGAGGACTTTATTACACTTAGACTACTAGTAATGCTGACCACAAACTTGACCAAACAACTATGTCACATAAGCGTCAACTCAGCTAAACTGTATGACGAAATGCAGGTAGTAAGGCGACCGCAGTCACAACTAAATACATACCCTGCAAAAATAATAACAAAACTCACACTCACAAACATTTCCAATTTATTTGGTTGGCTAACAAACCAAACCTTTCCAAATTTCGGGGGAGGGGACGCGTTCAACATGGGAGACCGACCAAATGGTTTGGAATTGTTACGAGTAGTCTTAGGGGGTGTTTCTTTTTTACTTTTTGGGAAAGGATAGTGAGACCTATCAATTTAATAGTATTAATTTTTTAAATGAGACACACAATTTTTGTTAATGGTCCGGACTCCCAAGCCAAAATTTATAAGGTTCTCTCCATCAAGTGGCTTATATAGATGTGAGTCCCACATAGATCCATACTTCTCTTAGCAAACAAATAAAAAGAAACACCCCTAGTCCGAGTTATAAAAGAAAAATATGATTAGACTAGGATTCTCCCGTGCTTTCTGCCTATTACGTGCAAAGTTAAGTATACTCTAATATGTTAAAAAAAGAAATATATATATATATATATATATATATATATATATATATATATATATATATATATATATATATATATATATATATATATATATATATGGGAAAATGATAAAAAAATACATTGAACTTGACACTTTTTCCCATTGTATGTTGCCAACTATTTTTTTTTTTCATTGTAACACAAAACTTGACATTTTTTGTTATTGTATGTACTAAGCGTCGCATCGTTAGTCCTTTACACTAACGGTCGTTAGTAAATAACTTAAAATTCCGGTTTCTTCCGATTTTACACGTTTTCATCCGTTTTCTTACGTTTTTTTTTTCGATTTTACACATTTTCGTCCGTTTTCGTCTTGTTTTTTACGTTTTCATCTGTTTTTACACGTTTTTGTCAATTTTCTTACGTTTTCATTCGTTTTATACGTTTTCATCCGTTTTTACACGTTTTCGTCTGTTTTCTTACATTCCCATCCGTTTTATACGTTTTCGTCTGCTTTTACATGTTTTCGTTCATTTTTATATGTTTTCGTCTGTTTTTACATGCTTTTGATCGTTTTCATAATAATAATAATAATAATAATAATAATAATAGTAATAATAATAGTAATAATAATAAAAATAATAAAATAAATAATAATAATAATAATAACAACAACAACAACAACAACAACAACAACAACAACAACAACAATAATAATAATAATATATTTTTATCCATTTTCATATATTTTTATTCGTTTTCATACATATTATATGTATAAAAATGGATGAAAACGGATAAAATATAAGAAAAACAGAGGAAAACGTATAATAATAGACAAACACGGATAAAAACGTATGAACACGGATAAAACGTATGAAATTATTATTATTATTATTATTATTATTATTATTATTATTATTATTATTATTATTATTATTATTATTATTATTATTATTCATATTATTATTATTATTATTATTATTATTGTTATTGTTTGTTTTTTACGTGGAAAAGCAGACGAAAACGTGTAAAAACGGATGAAAACGTATGAAAATGGATGAAAACGTAAGAAAACGAATGAAAACGTGTAAAAACAGACGGAAACATGCAGAAACAGACGAAAACGTAAAAAAAATGACGAAAATATGTAAAAACAGTCGAAAATATGTAAAATCGGACAAAAACGTAAGAAAACGGACGAAAATGTATAAAAACATAAGAAACAATTGTAAGTTATTTACTAACGACCGTTAGTGTAAAGGACTAACGATGTGACGCTTAGTACATACAATTACAAAAAATGTCAAGTTTTGTGTTACAATGAAAAAAAATAGTTGGCAACATATAATGGTAAAAAGTGTCAAATTCAATGTATTTTTTTTTTTTATCATTTTCCTTATATATATATATACATTATATATATATACTAAAGGGTAAGAG
Organism: Artemisia argyi; assembly: GCA_030686995.1. Lineage (NCBI taxonomy): Eukaryota > Viridiplantae > Streptophyta > Magnoliopsida > Asterales > Asteraceae > Artemisia > Artemisia argyi. The sequence continues at coordinate 139,044,615 of CM060677.1, forward strand.
GTTACTGTAGCAACCACTGTAGCTGCTACAGTGGTTTCTACAGTAAACTTTTTTTTTTTTTTTTTTTTTTTTTTTTTTTACAACAACAACAAAAATAATAATACTACTCCCCTCCTCCACCACCACCCAAGTCGCGGTGGTGGTGGTTGTCGGTTGTTGAGACACAAACGGGCCAAACGGACAGCGTGGGAGACACAAACGGGCCAATAGTTAAAAGAAAATGAGAAAGAAAAGCGCGTGGCACGCCATTTACCGTCGGAAAATGATGTAAAAGTGGTGGTGGTGGTGTTCGGTGGTGGTGTCGCGGCGGTGGGAGGCGCGTGGGAGAAAACGGGGGTGTTTGGTGGTGCGTGGGTGGTACGATGGTGTCGGGGATATCACGATCTACAAGTTGGTGTAAAAAGGTGAGGTGGCCGGAAAGTTTTCCGACGATAGTGACCGGATTCTGCTGGTGTCCGGCGATGGGCGGCGGCCGAAAAAATCAAGAGAGGGAGAGAGAGTTTGTGAGGTGTGTGTGTTTTATTTGAGTGGAAATGAGAGAAAGTGGGGGTAAATGGGGGTATTTATATGAAATAAAAGTATGGGGTAGTTTTTGAATATCATGGAAGTGTAGGGTCAAATAAAAAGATAAGTCAAGGGACCAAAACTGCCAACGCATTAAACTTCTCACGATAAACGCTTCGGGGTCCAAACGACATAGGAAACGGACTCGAAAAATTACGAAACTTGCACCATTGTTCACGAAATAATTTTTCCAATAGAATTAAGCATAAACTTCAGAGTTTTTCTCAAACTCAAAATAATTCAAATAATTTGACAAGTGCAATACGATTCGAGTTTTCTAGGTTGTGCTGGGTCAATCAAGGGTAGATTTTGCTCACCAAGCATAAGATTGAAGAATCTATCTTGCAATAGACCCTTTCTTTCTAATACTGTGACAAAACCAATATTAGAAAATCGACGAAGTTTTAAAACCGTAAAACCTATTGTTCGCAAAACACAAAACATACAACATAGAACACATATGTAAACACTCCCGCCGCAACGCGCGAATTTCCCCACTCGTTTTATACTCTAATAGAAGTGTTATAAATTTAAGTCCAAATATTCATAACTGGTAAAAAGTCCTGATAGTAAAAAAAAATCATCTTGATAATTGACATTCCTCCTGAAATATAGTGTGTTCGGTAAGAAAGATAAAAGCTAGAAGATGCCACTTAATCAAGTTAAGTCCCAGAATCCTCTACAAATGTCACCAGCAAATAATCACTTTTCCTATTTTTAACACCCGAGAACCATCTTCATTAACCTATATATAGCATGATCCTCTTAGTATCTCATCATCACATTTAATTCTTCACTCTCATCCTAAAGCTACTTTCAGAGTTAACAAAGCTTCATTTTTATACAAAATGTCTATTATTCCAAGCTTCTTCGGTGGTCGTAGAACCAATGTCTTTGATCCTTTCTCATTGGACATGTGGGACCCCTTCCATGATTTCAGCAACTCCCTCTCCATTATACCAGCTGGTGCCCGTGAAACATCAGCTTTCGCGAATGTCCAAATTGACTGGAAGGAGACCCCAGAGGCTCATGTGTTCAAGGCTGATCTTCCAGGGTTGAAGAAAGAAGAGGTGAAGGTGGAGTTGCAAGAGGGTAGGATTTTACTGATTAGCGGTGAACGAAGCAGGGAGAAAGAGGTGAAGAATGACAAGTGGCATTGTGTGGAGAGGAGCTCTGGCAAGTTTCTTAGGCAGTTTAGGTTGCCGGATAATGCCAAGGTAGATCAGGTTAAAGCGAAGATGGAGAATGGGCTGTTGACTGTGACAGTGCCTAAGCAGGAGGTTAAGAAGCCTGAGGTGAAGACCATTGATATTTCAAACTAGTGTGCTTATCCTGCTTTGAATAATAAGGAATGTGTGTGAGTGTGTGCGAGTGCAACTATATGCAAATGTATTGAGATACCATCTATGTGACTTGTTTGTCAAGCAATAAAAATAGTGTGTTTATTCCTGATTTACTTTCAAGAAATATATCAAGGTAGACATATGGAGTAATACATATTTAGGATAGTGATAGTCCAAACTAATAGTGATGCTAGATAAAGAGTTACCTTAAAAATTGGTTCCCAAGTTGAGTATTTGTCATCTTCACACTTGCTTCTTTAGAAGTCTGCAAATCTTAAACTTCAATTAGAGATCAAACAAAAAGTAGACACAAGAGTTAACTACATCCGTTTCGGGTTTGATCCAAATTACTAACACCGTTAGTTTGACTAATATTGACTGCTAAATAAATGGGTGTGTTTGTAAATTCGTGCCCAAAACACACAATGCATGCCTCTAGGCTCTCACACTTTAGTACTTTACTCATCCCCCCTCTACCAACACACGATGCTTGATTTGTTTGATAAGCATTTCTGTAGACACCTTCAAACAAAAAGTGTGCCCAGATTAAGCCAGCCCAGCTCATTGAATAAGAATAATGTTAATATATGTTGTGCACTTTGGGTCTAAGGTTCATGTGTGTTATTGGTTCGGCTTTCGGCTTGTGTTGTAGGATTTCAAACTTTCCTATTTTAAACCAAAACCAAACTAAACCATATTCTAATCTTGGTTTCGGTTCGGTTCTTTCTTAAACCTGTTGAAGAAAAGAACCGAAGAAACCGAAAACAATGTCTTTTAATTTACCCAATGACAACACATGCACATTTGGTATAATAATCAAATTTAATAAGTTTAATCAAAATGAAAATGGTTAAAATGAAATTTGGATATGATAACTGAATTAATTTGATGAAATATACAAACATTTAATGTTTCATGAAAGTTATAACACATATCTAATGGTATAGTCATCTTAAACGTAAAATTTCGTGATAAACTGACTATAATTATCTTTTTATTTACAGGGTTCGTTTTAGTGAAAGATGGTTGAATATGCAACATACATCAGGTGTCACTTCAGGGGTTAAATATTATGGTTCAAGATGGTTAAGAGCAACTAGACCAACACATTTCAACTTTCAAGCTGTACCATTGTTTTGACCCGTTATCCAACCTGCATGACCAACTAATTTTTCCACTTTCAGTAGAAAATAAACCCAAACAGAAGTCGATCAAACATACTCAGGGTCTATAAAAACAATCGCACGTGAACCCAGATGTTATTGGTAAACTAACACTAGGTGAAATAGCACATACAGAAAAATCACGCAGATACGCCATATCATTTGAGCTAAGAAGTTGTGTGAACTTCAGGAGATAATGGTTTGAAACAGAGAATCGAACATAAGAATCAGGATCAGCTGACGAGAGCATATAATTTAAAGATGCAAGGGTTTTATAAATACATTGGATATCATTCATGTAATTTTCGGAAGTCAGAATAGAGTAGTTGAATTACATCAGCGTGAATGATTTAATCAATACAAATACAAAGGTTCAACAAATTTAGCAAATGGTCCAGAAAAGAAGGAAGACAGTAACTTACATCACCGCCATCATGACAAAATTACAGAGTCAAAACACACCACTTGTCGTTTGGCAAAACTGTTGTGGTTCTTAAAAGTTTGGTGCAGGTTTGGCGTTAATGTTTCTGTGAGTTGAGCTAGGGAACACATATTGCAGAAGACAAGTATAGCAGCATAAGATGTCGGAAGCGCCATATGTACGCCACATGTACATGCTTAAATTGAAAGACAATAAGGTGACCGTATCTACTTTTTAAACGGTGCAAGTTCTCAATGGGTTATCCTGCATACGGTGCAAATTATTCCGTAATCGACCATAATCTCTAAATAGCACTGATCAAAATACTTTGTAGATGCAGACATTATCATGCACTTGGATTAATAGCTTAATCGACCATATAACATATCTGATCCAATGACAGATAGAAGATGGGGACGTGACTTTCAACTTCTCCAATTTCAGAAACGAGTTTCCGCACCTTCTCGACTTCAGGACTAGCAGTTGTCAATCAATTTGGTTTACCAAGTGTGTTTCTATAGTAGATACTGTAATAATTTAGAGTTTAATGGTTTACCTAGTTGCATAATATTCCTGAGTTTGTAGGTCCGTGTGTATAACCTCAATTCCTGCTTGAAACATACCAAGTCTTCACACTTTCACGGGAACTAAACTAAGAAGGTTGGTGATTTTATTGTTCCATTCTAATTTACCAAAATATATCGTATTTTGGATAGTAATAGACTAATAGGCATAAAGAGAATACTCTAGACAAAATGACAATATCACTGGTTTTTGCTTTTGTATTTAATCAATAGTTTTTATCGATTTTAATAAACTAGAATACTAATACGGAAGAAACAAAAACAGTAACGCAGATACACACTCAAACATGAAGCATCTACAAAGTCGCATTGCTAAATCTACCACAGAAAATCTGCTAGAAGCAGTTAAAGATCTATACTATATACCTAGGGAACATGAAACATATCAAGAATGTGGAGAAGTTACCGGTACAGCACCCAGGCGTGAAGGACAATAGTTAATTGGTTTACTTAGCAGAATGAATCAACAAATAATTACTTTACAAAACAAGAGTAGTCATTCACTCATTCATTAAACAGCTAAGTAGTAGTAACAAAAAAGAGCGTGAATGCACGATCATAACATTACATCGCGAGAGTTTAAGTCTAATAAAAAGAAAGCAATTAAAAAAAGTACAAACTACTACGCTTTCCTCATCTTCTTGTTCGTTTTCTCCGGCTCGTTCTTGGAAACGCTTTCCTCTCCTTATTCAGATGGTTCTGGTTTAAGCACTCTTTTGGCCCAAATTTTCTGATGCAAATAATGGCAAAGGTAATGCATATTCGTCTTTCGACGAATACGGTCACTATGGAGCAGGTTAGTATTATACTTCATCCCTCTACTCTCATAGGTCCATTTAAAAAGACGGAGTGCTTCCACTTCCTCGTCGATACAATCAGGTTCGCCAATGGACCAACGCAAATAATCGCAATAGTATTTGTTAGGAATAAATTCATCTTCTGGGACGTAAGGTCGGTAACGCAAACCATGATCTTTCAAAACTTGTCTCCATAAATAATCTGCTATCTCTTCGTCAGTACGTGGATGTGTTCCGTATAAAGGAACAGTCGGGCCCCAACAAAATTCTCTAACTCGGCGAATCGGCATCTTCGAATCGATCTTTTTTGTTATGGTGGTTAGGGTCTTCTGCCACAGGCTTTATTGGGTGTTTGGGATTGGGGGGTTGCGCTTTTTTCTTGTGTAGAATTACACATTTTTATTTTTTTTATTTTTTATTTTTTATTTTTATTATTATTATTATTTTAAATATCCACACACATATATGAGTGGAGAGCACTTGGTAAGAATGAGACGAATGGGGATCTTTCATTTGATATCTTGAAACGTATTCGAGATGACACTCCGATTAACTCCATTGATTGGTGTGGCTACGTTTGTAATTGTCTTTATAATAGTAAACACCCGGATTGTGGTTCCTTCTATAATGATCCGCTGTTTTTCATTGTTGTAAGTTTATTTTCATCTTTTTATATTTCAAGCTTATGTCTACATTGTAAGCCGCGAGTGTAAATCACTTGTTATTTGCCACTGTAAATCACTTTGTTGTGATTTACAGTGGCAAATCACTATTGATTTGCATTCGCAATGGCAAATTGCAATTTTAGTCTAATACATATTCTAAAACTTCTTTTTAAAGATGTGGTGTTAATATATATTTTTTATGTTTTTATAACTAAACAAGTAGGGTTGGATCAGTTGGAAAACCCCTTGCTTCTTAATTTAGAGGTCAAGGGTTCGATCTTCACTCCCTACAAAAGGCCGGAGGTCCTTTTCCACCTTAGGTAGAACCGGAAGCAGTCTCTCTACCTTAGGTAGGGGTATGGTTGTCTACGTCTCAACCTCCCCCATACACCGTGAAAGACGGTATTGGGACCCATAATCCGTGGAAGACGGTATTGGGAGTTACTTTACTTTACTTTTTACTTTTATGTTTTTATAACTAGCTGTTGTACTTGGATTCAGCCAAGTTTGAATACATGCCATATGTTCGTTCACGTCCAACAATTAAAGATTGGAATTCTACTCTCCTGAAGAAGTGAGTTACAGTGGCAAATCACAAGTGATTTACAGTGGCATACAATGTAGACATAAGCTTGGAATGTAAAAAGATGAGGTAATGAAACGTAGTTGTTGCAACGTCCCTGGCCTTGGTTACCATGCGAGTCGTAGCCTGAATCATGCTTATCATGCCAGACCTTGATTGTGCATAGCCAAGGAAGGTGCTTCCAGGTTTTGGTAGGGCCTAGACTTGGTGGGCTCATTTCGGGCATGTTCCAAGCGCATGGGCTTTAGCCAGTTGGGCTGGAGCTCCCATACGCTATCATATAAAAAATAAAATTTTACATTATTATATGTTCTCTCTTTAATTTTTTCCTTTAACTCAAAACCAAATCCTAATCAAAAACCAAATCTCAATCCTAATCCAAACTCATCTACAAACCAAATGGCCCCTAAAAGTTATCTTAGCCATAGTGCTATAGTACTAATAGCTACATGATAAGTAATTGAGTATGTGACCGTTGCATAGCAGACATGCCGATTCAACATTCATTTCAAATAATAGTATCTGGAATATTTGACACGTAGACTATGATTGATATTTGTGAATTCAACGTCGTTTATAACTCAGTAGGAAAGTAATGGGTAGGTATTGACACCAACGAATGCATAAAAATACAGTTGATAAATACTATGTTAAAGAGCATGAAAATGCATCTAAACATAAGAAACAAGATATCATTAAGATCAGAAAGAGAAGCTACAAAGCTGTCAAATATGGTTGATTATATAGATTGGAGCCAAAGCAGTCAAAATGGACCTAACGTCAACTTGCCTAGACTGAAAACAAATATTACTAAAAGAGAAATAAAACGGTGCTGAACAAAAGCAGAGATGGAAAACCTATAATATTTATTCGGATGCCTCTATACAATTTAAAATTCATACGTTCCAAAATTTAACGCCTCCCATTTCATTTCCATAATTCCATTAATCGGTTTTAAGATAATAAACAATAATTAGACCAGAAATCTACCATGTTTTTGTATAACATGTCGAACACTTTAATGGGAAGTCTGAATATTTCATAACTGGGACAAAGTCCAATGTTTGGAAAAAGGGCATTGATAATTATCATTCCTACATTAGTCTGTTGCGTTAAACAAATAAAAGCTAGATGTGACTTGATCAAGTTAGAGACGATTCCAGTGAAGAGTAGACAGGCATATATCTTAAACATAGGAGCCCACAAAGTGCCAGAATATATCCTCGAATGAATGTTAACAGCAAATATTCACTTTTCCTGAACCATCTTCCCTTGCCTATAAATAGCATGATCAGCCTAGAATCTCACAATTGCATCTAATTCTCACTCTCATCTTAAAGCTACTTTCAGAGTTAAGAAAGCTTCATTCTATACAAAATGTCTATCATTCCAAGCTTCTTCGGTGGCCGTCGAACCAATGTCTTTGATCCTTTCTCCTTGGACATATGGGACCCCTTCCATGATTTCAGCAACTCCATCTCCAATATTCCAGGTGGAGCCCGCGAAACATCAGCTTTCGCGAATGCCCAAATTGACTGGAAGGAGACCCCAGAAGCACATGTATTCAAGGCTGATCTTCCAGGATTGAAGAAAGAAGAGGTGAAGGTGGAGTTGCAAGAGGGTAGGCTTTTACAGATTAGTGGTGAGCGTAGCAGGGAGAAAGAGGAAAAGAATGACAAGTGGCGCCGTGTGGAGAGGAGCTCTGGAAAGTTTCTCAGGCAGTTCAGGTTGCCAGATAATGCCAAGGTTGACCAAGTTAAAGCAAAGATGGAGAACGGGGTACTGACTGTGACAGTACCTAAGAAAGAGGTCAAGAAGCATGAGGTGAAGGCAATTAATATCTCAAACTACTGATCTTATCCTACTTATAATAACAAGGAATGCGTGTTAGTGTGTGCAAGTGCAACTATATGCAAATGTATTAAGATACCATCTTTGTAGCTTGTTTGTCAAGCAATAAAAATCGTGTGTTTATTCATGATTTACTTTCAAATATTATATCAAGCTACACATATAACACCATATATATTCAGGATAGTGATAGTACAAAATAATAGTGATGCTAGATAAAGAATTACCTTAAGACTTGGTTCCCAAGTTGAGTATGCCATCATCACACATGCTTCTTTAGAAGTCTGCAAATCTTATACTACCATTGGACCACACTATATTATGAATCCACCAATGACCTTCAGTTCATCTATTACAGAATAATTTAGAACGAGAAAAGATTAATAGCATAAAAGATTTTTAGCAATGCAACAATATAATTGCCTTAGACACGCCATAGCCAAAGGTATTGGCTCACAAAAACTACGCAAAAGTGCTGGAAGTTCAGTGGCTGAATCAAAATTATATTAATAACAAAGATCCGAAAAATTACATAGATATACTAAGGTAACAAAGAACACAATGAATATCGCTAAAATTGGTTTTAAAGAGATAAGTTCTCTTTTTTACTGAACTAACAAGCTAGAAGATAATAATACTAGGTACCGATTCATTTACAGAATTACAGTACAATGTTTTTTAAGAGCGACTTTGGTAAATCCTGTATCCTTGTATGCCTTAGTCTTCTATAGGTGGTGCCGTGGTGGCCACATGAATATCCATTTTGGCAATTTATAGTCACTTGAGGGCTGTAGCAAGATGATGTGGGTGGAATCAATCGCTTCCCATAAGATTAATGTGTTCCATAAAAAATGCAAAATTTGCCGCATCATTATCCTTTGGCTTCAATAAACTCTTTCAAATTCAGCCAAATCCCTTTGTCAAACGGGTTTTTAAACCTCATTGATGTTACTGTTTCCCCTGAATAGTCAAAAAGATTATTCAGTAAAAATTTTCATTTGTGGCAAGAAAAGGAAATACATTTAGGTGTTGAGAACAAATCTATTGCATCGAAAATTAAAAGTTTAAAACCATAGAAAATATCCCACATACTAGCAGCATATATCAATTTGTATTAATCACCCATGAAGTTGAAATAGTCATCAAATTCCCCCTAAGAACTAAGGAACTTATAACTCTTGAAACTGAACATTAAAAATAAGTGACTTAAAAGTGAAAGTGTCAAATTTCTTTCATTAAGATACATTGACACACGTGGTCAACATATACCTGGTTGAGGATCTGCAATATACTGGAATTCTGGATATTGCTTCCAGTGTATCTGGAAAAAAAAACACAAATCCATGAAGCATTGTAGTTTCTGTATGATATTAAGATGGAACTACAACCTAGATGGCAATCAGATGCATATGATCTTAAATCTTAACAACTTCAAGATAATAGTTACAGCATCATGAAAACCAAAAATGAAAAAAACAATTAGACTTACAGTGTACACAACAGGAAAACCAGCTATAAAGAACAGTAAAGGATGTTAAAGTCATCTAAGAATGACAATATCTTGAGATCTGGAGCTTGAATTTTAGTTTGTATGCTGCATGAACAATTAGCAGAGTTGGAAAAACAGGAGGGGCTGGGTAACGGTTCGTAATAGGTTTGTGTAAAGATGTTAAATTCTGGTATAGTGGTACAGCTGTATGGGTGGGTAGTATCGGCTATTTACAATTTTTTCCAAAAGTTTATGAAAACTTTGTGTCAAAATTCATAATAAATTAAGTTTATGACTATACAGCCGTTAGAGAATAAGCTTACCCAAATAAGCCCATTATAAACAATTTGGTCCAAAATGCCACCTACAACAGATAGGATGACAGCTTACCGTCCTATAAATTATAATAGGATCCTGTATTACCACTGATATGCACAACTGTTTAAAACTCCTTATGATGACCGTCAATGTAAAATAATTGTCAAACATGGAATTTTGTGACTCCAATTGCTTTTGCAATTAACTAAATTTACTATTGTGTGTCCTCATGATTGACGAACGATGTTTCTAACATAGACAAATCCAAAAAGATTATAAACGTACCCACTCATCTGTTGTGATATTGAAACACACACAGTAGATATGCCACCCCAGAAATACAGCCTAACAAATCAACACACAAAATGTTAGATAATAACAAAATCTAAAATTACGTGAGAAATTTTCAAAATAAAATATGTAAGGAGGTACACCTGCCATAACACTTGTAGAAGAGAGAATATCATTGTGCTAGTAGCTAATGTTTGAGTCCAACCACTGGTATCCAGTGTTCGTGAAGTTGCGACTGAAATTTAAAGATGAAAATATACGAGCATATTTGAGAACCATGACCTTTCAACATAAGCCAAGGAAAATAGAGAAGAAAGACATGGTAACCTTACTCTCAGATGCACCCACAATATAACAAGCCTCAGCTATTATGAATCCCATTAGGAGAATCATGAAAAGTAAATGATTGTTTTGACCTGCACTAGAAGCCAGTTAGTTATGTTGCTGCATGCAAAATACAGCAGTAGCATCCGATTATCTGAAGCTGATCATAAAATTGCAATTGAGACAACTGAACTAGAGTGTATAGTTGTTAGTTTACCTATACAATTCCCAAAAGCGGGACAATGATGATCAAAACCCTTTACGTGTGCATCACAGTGCTTACAATATCTTACTCGTCGGAGTAAAAGGGAACTCTGTCATAGCATAAAGATAAAATATTTTAGTATATGTCCTCAATTTAAGACTAGCGAAAAACATTATGAACGCAGTTTATGTGACAAAAGGAATAGAGAAGTATGATGGTGACCTCAGCAGATGGGGATCCCTCACAAATGTCAGAAGAGGGGAGCTCCGATCCCTGCAAGAGTAAACAAGATCGTCATGCATGTTCTGTAGTTAAGCAGAATAGTATGAACATTTTTTAGTGATAGTAACCTCCAGATTAGCTTCATTGTTGGTGTGAGGTCCACATTTAACAAAACCAGGATCACCTGACAGGATCCTGACATTAAGAATACTCTCATTAGGAATATTGAGGATATAAATTCCATGTATCACCCAACGTTGCTTTATAAGAACAGATAGTAACCAAGTTTTAACACAGGAGCAGACCTGTATAGACCGAAATGTAGCATTATAAGCTCTGCATGGAAGACGATGTCCAATAAGAATGAGACAGCTGTAAAACAAAATATATTAGTCTGTTACTTTGTTTTGTTTGAATTCAAGGCAGGAAAAACACAAAAACTAATCACAATAGATTTAGTATTAGTTTGCAGATAAAGAGTTCATGGAAGATGCCATATTAATTCCTTACTCTTGTATTCAACTTAAACAACACACGGTGTCAAAAGGCATTTCTAATTTCTAATAAGTTACTGATCATACGGTAGTTATGGTCTTTTCTTGTCACTTTTATAAACCTGCTTGTCCAGATCTTGTTAAGGGTTAGTCATTTCTAATTTCTTCCATATCACTGTGTCAAAGAATTTGAAAAAGTTTCAAATATTACATTAAAATTTAGCGCAACAGTTTAATTGAAGAAAACAGTACACTGATATTAGAGACAGCCAAAGAGTGACAACTTGCAGTGTGTAGAAAAGCAACCAAAATGTAGTATTACATTCTGATCACATTCCATGATTTCAGTGAGAGGAATCCATCACATTACACCATCTGGTTACAGCCAATAATAGAGAGACCAACTTCCAATAAACTAGAATGTTACAGCTCTTTAAAGTTTTGTTGTACTAGTTTCAAATTTGATGATTTAACCCTCTTAAAGCATTGTGTTGTTTGAGATCACAAGTCACATAACAAAAAATGGTCGCGCTTTATACAGAACATCTTCATCATCACAAGTTGTTAAACATGTAACGTGATGTGGTCGATATTTAGTTTCAGATAATATAACAAAAGTGCAGCAGTTCAAACATTAGCCTAAAGTAGTTACATGCTTGCAAACTCTTTAAGAGTAGTAGGAGGGTCATCCACATTTACGATGACAGAATCACATTACCACATATGTTAGGTCGAAGCATGTAAGTAACTATCAAAACATGGAAACACCGCTCAGAAGGAGACAGGCATCGAGACACAAACCTGATAAGCTTAATTAAAAGTCAAAACAGCTAAACACTCCCTAAAAAACCAGAAACTTCTCTGAACTTAAATGACGTTAGCTTTTCTTTATGCCCTTTTCATTTTTCTCATCATGTTAACAAAAGCGAAGTTTATTACACATAAGATTATTCATCCACCAAGAGTCCACAAGTTGATATTGTAAAGTTTAACTTAACTTCTTTCCAAATCATAAATAACAAGCTGTGTATGGTAAGGAGTTTTTAGGAGCATTTTGAAGCGCTTAGAATTGAAAGCTTGTTTGGCAATATTCCTAATGAAACTCTTATAGGAGAAGCGTTCAGTTTAGGATTGTATGTTTATTTTAGACTTAGATGTGGGCTTATGAGCTTATTTGATTCCGGCTTACATTTCATAAGCCCCAATTTTCTTGCTTATTTTGAAACTTATGGGCTTATATAAGTTTATCATATAATAAACTTATATAAGCCCACAAGTCTCAAAATAAGCTGGAAAATTGGGGCTTATGAAATATAAGCCGAAAAACAAAAAAGCTCATAAGCCACATATAAGCTTAAACAAACACCCCCTAAAATGCGTTTACAAAACCAAAAGATACAACTTGCAGCTACACCTAACAACTAACATTTACGGCTATAATGTACTACTTATCAGTGATCACCTATTAACTCGTAACTCGTAACCAAATAACTTATCAATTTAATTACCTTTATGAATAACAAGGAGATAAACAGACCAAATAAATAACAAATTCGCAAAGACGAACGCGGGAGCTGAGCCGCGTAAGCCAACTAACTTCTTACATCTTCTTCCTATAATCGCCATACCTAACAACACCATCACTGAACACACACACACACAAAAAAAAAAAACACATATATCACAATCACAATCAAAAGCAGTACTAATAATGAACATATAGATTTTATAAAATGCATGATTGTAGGTAACCTGAGAGTAATGTGAGTGTAATGATGTGGTAGGATGCGAAAAATGAAGAGAGTACATATAGTGCGTACTGAGAGATACAAACGCATAAGAAGGAGACGGTGCTCCGGTGAATTAACCGCCGTGGATCACTCCGACGACCTGTTAAATCATCCATTACGAATCGGAGTGAAAAGGTTGAAATGAGTCGAGTTGAATTTTGTTGAAGGAAAAAAAAAAAGTCGAGTTGAATTGGGGGAGCTTATTAGATAATCGGGTATGTTTGGCGGAAAGGGCAGGAGCTGGGGCTAGAGTTGGAGTTGGGGTTGGGGCTAGGGCTTATATTATAAGCCGAAATTAAAATTTGTATTTTTATAAACTTGTTTGTCAAATGGGCTGGGGCTGGGGCTGAGGCTTATTATTGCAAAATTACTAAAAAATACATAATTAAATAAGTTTTTATATATGTTAGATATTTTTGTGGTTAAATAAGTAATTTATTCTTTAAAAGCCTCGGGCTTAAGTTTTTAGCCTCTTTTATGGGGCTAAAGTTTTTAGCTGGCTTAATTTATAAGCCCTTTCATAAGCCTCATGATAAATGAGACTTATTTAATTAGCCGGCTTATTTTAAAAGCTCAAGCCCCCATAAGCCCTATAAAAGCCCTCTCTAAACATAGCCAATATAAGGAAGCTTAATTTATGTTTAGCTAAAGCTTATATGGTTGGTATTATGAGCTTTTACACGGGTTTTAAGAGGTGTGGGCTTATATTAAGAATAGCGGTCGAAATGAGCCGAGCCGCTCGTGAAAAGCTCGGGATCGGATCGGTAAAAGCTTAAGTTGAAGCTCGTTTCCTGAGCTTTATATACGAAGCTCGTTTGGGCTCGCGAGCCCAAACGACATATGATATTTTAAGTATTAAACATATATACAAGCTGAGCTCGAGCTTATTAACGAGCGCAAGTATAAACGAGTCGAGCTCGAGCTTAAACGAGTCAAGCCTATATAACATACCACGAGCCTATTTAAACGAGCCAAGCTTATATAACCGAGCCTATTTAAATTTTCATGGCCAAATTGTATAAATGAGCCGAGTTCGAGCATAGCTTGAGCTTAAAATTTAAGGCTCGAAACAAGCCGAGCTCGAGCCTTTTAAAACTTAAACGAGCCGAGCTCGAGCGCTGGCAGGCCCAGACTCGACTCGGCTCGTTTCCGCCCTAACTAAGAGAAGTTATATAAAATGATTTTTATACCCACATAGTATATCTTTTTGTGTTCATGGTGGGGATATGGTTAGAAAGAAATTTAAAATGAGAAGGATACGAAAAAACTATAATCATATATTTGAGTTGTATAGATTCGAATTATATGTATCTCAATTTATTTATATGCGTTTTAATTAGTTTTGAAAGTGATTTTGAAGTTTAAATGATGCAAAGTAGTACAATCAGCAAATTTAACTCACAGATAATGAAAAATACATATGATTCGCCTAGCTTGATGAAATGCACCTAATATTTAGCTAAAAATATATTAGGGTGCATCTAAAACATTAAGAATGCATCTTAAATGTATGTTTATAGTTATTTTCCATCCTTATCATTTTAAGATTTATTCTCATTTGATCAAAAGTCTTATGCTTCTATAGTTTTTGTCATTTTACCTTATTAAGTATAATAAGCTAAACCAAACACTTTGGATTAGGGGTAAGCATAACGAACCGCGGACCGTACCGAACCGCAAAACTGGCCCGAACCGAATCGCCCGGACCGGACTGAACCTATTTCGGTTCGATCCTCGATCCGGTCCGGTCTTAAACTGACCATTTTGTTTTCTCGGACCGGACCGAACACATTATGTTCGATCCTCGGTTCGTGGTTTTGGTCTAAATCAGTCTCGGTCCGGTCCTGGTTTGACTCAATGCCCACCTCTACTTTGGATAGGCTTATGAGCTTACTATTTATAAGCTATAAGCTGCTTATAAAATATAAGCCTAAGCCCAAAATATAAGTTTAGACAAACACCCCTTGAATAAGACGTTTAAAATAAGGTTAAAATGAAAGTTTCTTTGTGATGAAGGGCATAAGTAAAAGGTTTATACAAGCTTGCTAAGGACGAGAAGTGAAATAAAGAGCATCTTGAGGATTTTGTAACGCTTTTTAGCAAGTTTAATGTTTTAATATGAAGCATATTTGACGCGTAGTGCGTAATGCGTAATGCGTAATGCGTAGTGCTTTAAATTAAAGTTTTACAAATACTAATCAAAAAAGCATTAGAATATAAAAATTGTTGTTTCTCATTGTCGTTAATTTTGTCAAACACACACGTAATGAGGTTATGATTAACCGTTGCTTACCATCGTGAGAGAGTATTATGTGTTTATGTGTATGTTTAAGTAGCGTATAGGTAAATGATGAGTAATAAATAAAAGTTTTGGATTTGTAATGAGAGGAGAAAAGGATGATCAAAGCGGAAGTGAGTGAAGGATAAAACACTACCATAGTTAAGACTATAAATTGTCTAAAAAGTAACAAAGTATAAAAGTATATGACTTTGGTGTTGCTTATACAACGAAACTGCCAGTTTTATGGCTTCTACGAGCTCCAAGTTACTAAAGATTCTAAAAGTGGCAGTGGAGTGAGAAATAAAAGCTTGTATGAACAATAGAAGAAAACTTATGATGAAGACCCATATGATGATGATAATTGTGTTGATACTAGTTTAACTGATGCTCAAATGCAGTTTGCTAATGTCTTTGATATTAGTCTTGGTGGTCGGTCAACTTAGATAGTATTTGTAGTATGTCTTATAAGTATGGCATGTCATTCTTACGATAATTTAAGTTTGAAACACAGTTGGTGTATTTTTTTTTCACCTAGTTTTGGGTTGAAATGTGCGATTCATCCACATTTATTGTACTTAATAGTTTTTGTGAAGTAATAAATTTACCAGGTAAACATTTTGTCCAATTTTTCTTTTTTTTTTTTTTTTTTTTAAATTAGGGGTGTCACTTAAAGCTTCCTAGAATCAACTATAGAACACATACCTAAACAAAGAACGACAAAGCACACTCAAGAACCTAAAATTAGGATTTGATACTGTGAACCTAATTTTAGCAACACAAGTTGTACCAGACAAGATCACACGAATTGAGTTATGAGAATTTAAATATTAATATGAATATTGCAAAAAGTATACACTTTACAATATACCATATTGTGTGCACTCTATATGTAGCCTTTTGATGTTTGATATAAGTAAAACAAAGCTTATGTAATAGTAGCTAGTGAAGTGTGAGTTATGTTATTTTATTGAGTTTTTGAGTTTTAAAGAGAGGAAAAGAAACTTTTGAAGAAAAGGAAATTGAAATAAAATGGATTTATTTAGTACGTGTTCTTGAAATGACACAAAAGAAATAAGAATAAAACAAGATCATTAAACGACCAAAACACATCGGCTTGTTCAGTCAAAGTTACATATCCTTCATCACGCCAATATAACATTTTTTTAATCGTTTCAGTCAAATGGCTTGAATTTATTGAGAGCAAAATATAAACATCATAATCCATAAATAGCTGCCCAAAAAGAACAATTTTCCATGATATTTAACTTGATGGAATAAGCTACATTATCCCGATTTAATTATGTGATGAACCTGTCGTACACTACTGCAACTTTATATCTAGAAATAATTACAAGAAATTAACAAACGACCAATGTCAAGGAAAAACTTTATATAAAGATGCCAAGAAAAATGAAAAAAAGCATTATTCTTTGTAATCATTAGGCTTGATGCCCACAAGTGAAGAGCATCCATTAACCAATATCCTATGATACATTTGTGGGAACAAAGGAGGTAAAAAAAAAAAAAAAAAAAAAATGATATGAAGGTAAAATTGTAAAACGAATTAATTTTAATGATGCAAATCATCTTTGTTGACTGTATGTAGTTCAAGCCTCTTCTTTCATAGTCAATATCACCAAATTTTAAAAGATGATCGATCATAATTAATTTATAAATACTAGGCAAACAAATATGTGCTTTTATTTTAACATTAAGAACGGTGGCAGTGGTGGGCGGTATCACCATCGGCATGCCATTGCCGGCGGTGAACACCGCCGCCACCTCGCCGGCAAGGCAAACGGCAAGCCTCCAACGGCATATATTGCCTGGGAGGTATGATGTTTTCAAAGCAAAATATTACCGTTTCTAATTAATGTGTGTACCATTGGAGGAGCGGATGGGGCAAAAAAAAAAAAAAAAAAAAAATCCTATATATATTACACATTCCAATTTCATTTCCTAGTTCCACATTTCAATTTCATTTCCAAACACAAACTGTATTTACACACATACATTGTGAAGCATGGATATTGGCAAATCAAGAGGTGGTTCATCACAAAAAGGTCGTGGACGTGGCTACCGTCCTCGTGTTCGTCCGCAAACTCCACCACCGATGTATCCACAATACCCTCAATCGGGCTATTATCCCCAACCTCCACCACCGATGCATCAACAATACCGTCAATCTTTTAACTATCCCTAAGCTCCACCACCAATGAATCCAAGCCAATATAACATATCAATGACGAGTGACTTCAACCCGTTTGGTGACTACCGTGAAGGTCCTTCGCGTCGTGAACCAAGTGTGGAACGCGAACTACCTATATATGGTGAAGACGATGATGATGATGTTGAGTTTGTTCCCGAAACGCAACAACAAACTCAAATTGGTGTATATATATATATATATATTTTTTATACACGTTTTTTTTTATATACATTCTTTTTTTTATATGTTATTTTTTTAAACGTTATTTTTTTATACGTTATTTTTTTAATATGTTATTTTTTTACGTTATTTTTTATACGTTATATTTTTTATATGTTATTTTTTTTTACGTTAGTTTTTATATGTTATTTTTTTTTAGATGAAGATGTTCAAGTGGGTAAAGGGAAAACTAAAGCGGATAAAAGGACTTGGACGTCGATTGAAGAGGTTGCTTTGGCTAAAGCATGGATTCATATCTCGACATGTAAAAAAGTCGGGAATGAACAAGGTAGAGATAAGTTTTGGGAAAGAATTTTGGAGCATTTCAAGGCCACAATTAAATATAGTAATCGAACTCATCATTCGTTGAACACAAAGTGGAAACATTTGAATCACGTAATGGGTGTCTTTAACGGGTTTTACATCCAACAAGTAATTTTTAAACCATACTTGTGTTAATTTATATACTTGTGTTAATTTATATATTTGTGTTATTGTAGAATCGCATTCGTGAGAGTGGGTGTGACGATGTCAACGTCCTGGAAAATGCCATGTCTGATTATAATAAGAGGAATAAGGGCACTTCGTTTAATCATATTGAAGCGTGGAGGGTTGTTAAGGATGAACCGAAATGGTTGGAGCAACCATGTTTTGAAAAATTATCTTTGACATCTCATTCCGACAAACGAAGAAAGTCGTCGGAATCTAGCTACTATGGGTCTGGAAGCAATGACAATGTTGATCCTGATATTCCGGATCTAAATGACGACACAACTCCTGTTTCAAAAAGAAAAGGGAAAAAGACCGCTAGTGACGCGTCGACAAAGAATAGTGCTGCTGAGTTTATTGGGAACTATACGTCAAAGAAAGCACTAGTGTTGGATGAGACGATGGCAGAAAAACGTGCAAATGATCAATTGTCCCAACAATTGCTGAAGACACAAATCGAAAATGCTAAAGAAAAGACTATGATTCGGGCACTGAAATTCTACAACGAGCCGCACGAACACATAACCAATCAGGTTATGCGAGATTTCATTATTACCAAAAAACGTGAGTACGCGGAGACATATGAATGGCCTACCGATTTTTAAATTTAATTATGTATTTTTTTTCCAAGTATTATGTAATGTTATTTTAATTATTAATGAAATATTTATGTTTTAATTAAATTGTTTAATTTAATTTATTAAAAAAAAGTTAGGAGGTATGAAAAAGGCATGGTTGCCACTAAAAAAGGGTTGAGAGGTATGAAAAAAGTATGAATGAGGTGGAATGATATTATTGGTGGATTTGAGAGGTATGGATGATTTCGGAAACATGACTGTCACTGTTCTAATGGTGTTTGAGAGCGCCATTCTATGTGAAAGATAGACATCAACATGGTTTAAGAATTACGCTAAGCTTGCGACAGTTTTTTGACGAGACCACGTCTCCTCGCGATCAACGTGAAACTAGTTTTGCTATATGTCCTAGCTCAAAAAGATTATATTTGAAGTTATAAAGTTTGAGTCGAGTTATTCTACAAACCAAACATTCCTCACATACCAAGGGACTCATCCCCACCATCCATCTAAAAAGGAAATCAATGGTTGAGATTAAAAGCATTTTATTATTTCACCCATTTTTTAAAATTTAAATATCTCTTAAACCGTTAATCGTTAAGCGAAAATAATTACACCATCGCGACGGGCATTTAATTATCTTTCTATAGACGGGCACTTTGATATATTTTCGAAAAAAAAATCATTTTTTTCACTTTTTTTTTTTTTTTTTTTTTTTGTGGCCGGAAAAAAAATCATATATGATATTACATATAATATCATATATGATATTATATGTAAAATCATATATGATATTGCATATCATATATGATATGCAATATCATATATGATTTTACATATAATATCATATATGATATAATATGTAATATCATATATGATTTTTTTGGTCACGAAAAAAAATGTGAAAAAAATGAGAAAAAAAAATTGTCGAAAATATATCAATTAGCCTATCTATAGAAAGATAATTAAATGCTCGTCGTAACGGTATATTTTTTTTCGCTTAACGATTAACGGTTTGAAAGATATTAATATTTGCAAAAAAAGGATGAAATTGGGTTTTTTAAATTGTTGGGATTAATCTCATCCATTAGATCAAATAAAGATGAAGGGTGAAGATTAGTCCATTGATATGTAAAAAAGATTTGATTCTCAAATGATCTTTACTCATAAAGTTTATTATGCATGGCGTAAGTACAAAAAGAAACGTATATCACACTATAATAGAGACAAAGACACTTCAATATATTTCATAATACTAGCTAAGAATATAAGGGTATGTTTGGCGAAAGTAACTGTTGCTGGAACTGGTGCTGGTGCTGGTGCTGGAGATTATAAAAAGAGATTATTTTTATAAGCTACATGAAGTAACCTTTGGTTTTAAGAGATTATGAAAGATTATTTTTTTTAGAATCACTTATAAGCTATTTCTGTCAAACAAATATTATTTTTTAAGTAGCTTATTTTTTGAAAAAATAAGCACAATCTTCCAACAATCTTGTGTGCCAAACATAGCCTAAATGAGGTCAAGCATCCATGAAATTAAAAAGACTTGAAGCTCTTTTATTTGTTGTGTCTTGTGTTTGTGAATGAATTAAGGCCATATGCAATAATGACCGAGACCGACTCGGTCGGACAAGGTCGATTCGGTCGGCCTTGTTGTGGCTAGTCGGTCGCCGGTCGACAAAAAACCCAAATGGGTCGTGGTCATGATCGACGGTCGCGTGTGTATATTTTTTTTTCTTTTTTCCATTTTTAAATGTTTAGGATAGAAGATATTGTGTGTGTATCTGGTGTATGTATTTAGTGTGTGTGTTTGGATTGTGTGTGTATTTAGTGTGTGTGTTTGGAGAAGATGATATAGTTGTTTTTTTTTTTTTTTTTTTTTTTTTTTAATTGGTAGTGTGTGTGTACAGTTTATTCAACAAAAGATATTGTGTCTGTATTTGGGCTTATGAGCATGTGAAGTTAAATTATTTTTTTTTTAGTTGTCTTGTATTTTTTTTAGATATTATTTGTAAAAAAAAAGAAAAAAAAAAAGAAAAATGAAACAGAAATTGATAAATAATCCAAACTAGTTTAGCCGTTTTATCGTAATGTTTTTTAATGTTATTTGAATTAATATGTAACATTTTAATTATTATTGAAATTTTAGTTTGTGTTAAAAATGTTTAAAAAAAAAATTGAACTTGATCGCCCTTACTGTGGCACTGAATCGTCTGCAGATCGCTGAAGAGAGAAAGGTGACGTGGCAGAAAAAATAAGAATGATCGACCCTTATTCTTTGTCATTATTGCATGCGGCCTAAGGTGGCATGGTGATACAGGGTGCATATATATGAAATGATCATGGTCTTAATTTGTCATGAGACCCACAACTTTGTTGACCCATGTGATTGGGACATGAAGCTAATCTATGTGCATGTGTGCATCATCATTCGTCTAGCTAGCTAGATTCCCTTTTCAACCCATGCTTCTTCATTGCTATCGCCTAATTCATCTTTGTTTCTTTCCCTTTGTCGTTTTGACTCAAAAAGCACAACTCGTGCATCTTGACTTTTGGTAGTGAGTTGAGCTATATCCGTTTCTGAGCATCATCCCATGTTTTGTATACATGCAAATCCAATGTGGTTGCATATATGTTTTAGCTCACCTACGTTGATAATTGTTGAAGTCAAAACACACGAGATTATTAAGATAGTCAAACTAGCCAACTTGTGATTTGTCAATTTTATAACGAATTATTTTAGGGGCGGATCTAGGGGGGTTTACAAGACCTCTATAAATGTTTGCCTTCTGGTGTAATTTTTTGTTAAAAATCTCAATTTCTACTAAATTAATCTGGTTCTAAGATTTTGTGTCACACAAATAGATGTCTTGTTTAATTAGTCAACTAATATGTAAAAAGAAATACACGTCTTTTCAATTTGTTTCCTAGTTATGAAATCCTACATTTTAGTTTATTTTTATTTCTTTTGTATGTATGAAAAAAAAAATTATATTATGCACATAATGAGTTAGAGTTCTGTGTCCGTCAACATGTTATTAATCAGTCTTTTAATAGTTACCTATAAATATTCAAGCGAGTAATGCACACTTATTTTCATAACTCTTTGTGAAAGTTCCTCTAGTAAACAGTTTGAAAATAGTATTCTTAAAAAAAAATAATAATAATGGTGGAGGAGTTTGGAAATAGTAAAATACTTGTAAACGTTTGAAATTCCTCTAGTAAACATTTGGAAGTAATTGAAATTTCAGTTTTTTTAAAATGTGATATAATAGTATCATTTTTTACAAGTAGTTATCAAGGAATTCATGCAGCATGATTGGTGGCATTTGGTGCCACGGAATATTTTGTGTGGAAAATAGAGCTGTATTCAGCTAAATGAGTGAATGACCCACATATAATAGTCTATTACACTTTTTTTATCCAAAAATATTGCCACCTAATATATCCTAAGTTGTGTTTTCATAAAAATTATTATAAAATATGTTAATCAATTTCGTTCATACTTTCATAGTATACTTTTTGTCTACAGATAATAATTACTTTGATTTTGGTTCATAACTCGCTAAATTTTTTTCCGGCAAGGACATTTTGTTGAGGGAAGGGAGTATTTGTGGGTATTTGAAAGGGTAAAACTCCCTGGTCGGGGCCTAAACAAGACAATCGGACAATTAAGAATTACATCACACAACGCTATTGCATCCAATACGAGAAACAAGAAAGTAGAAACAAATGATGAATGTGATCACAAAAACATGAAACGAGAATTAGAATGGCTCGCACGTTGAGGTAACTGTGATACGGCACTTTGAAAGTAAAAAATATTATTCACATCTTTAAATGATACATGCTCATTACAATGACTAGAAGGCCCGTTTATATATGGTTATATTAGCATTAAATAGAAGCAAACAATTAACTCTAGCATGCCTACTTACGAGGCACACCACGCGGGGAGTTAATGATTTGAAGCCTCTCGTGTACAACTATTGTCCAAGTCCCAACTCTCAGAGCCTTCTTGACGCCTCACCTCGTGCCTATGCGACGCATGCATACCTAGATTGAGTTGACCCGTGCACACAAAAGGTTCGTATATGTTGTGTATTATTTATGTTAATTTAATTTAAAAACTAGTAAGAACATTTTTTTTTCCTTCCTAAAACTTAAATCTTTTTAGAGTAACTTATAAATAAATTATAAATTATATGTAATATAAGAAAGCAGAAGTTCTGCGATCTAACATAGTTTATAAACAAAGAAACTCGTATATTATACTATTTATTGCCGATGAAGCTAAGAAAAACAATGATGACATGACACACTTTCTAAACCGTTAGATCCAGTAAAATTCAATCTCGATCGTCTAAATTAGCTTCATATTTATCAAGAACATTTTAAGAGAAGATATCTGAATGTCTTGCACATGAAAAACACATGGAGAAAAAAATACAACTTACAAGTTGTTTATGCAGTGAATGACGTAAAGTGCATGAACCAGACGGAACCAGGATCAAATATAATCAGGTGCACAAATATTTTGGAACCATAATATAGAAACACATTTCAATGGAACGGGTGAATTTAAGATATATTTTGAAAAAATTAATGTTTCTTTCAAAAATTAACACTACATCAGAAAAATCCATAAAGGTACCGGGCACCTGCAGGAACCCTGGTTCCGGCCCTGAACCATATATGTACACCTCACTTGGCTTGCATTATGTTATATAGAATTATGGAACATTGTAAAATTTATCTGAGGGAGAAGATACAACCGTCATAATAATAAAAGCTTTACATGCTACTCCAAGAAACACAATTTACAATACATCAAGTAAAAGTTTCAAAAGCAATACTATTAGTAATACTCCCTCCGTCCCAAAATATAAATTCATTTTTTATTTTTCAAAGTCTCTTTTTTTAGACTTTGATCTTAATTTTTTTTCCGTGTTATATAATACTTGAAAAAAGTTATACCAATGAAAATGTATTTAAAACACAAATCCATTTATATATTTTGCATCAAGTATTATATAATACGAAAAAAATAATTAAAGTCAAAGTTATAATAGAAAGATTTTTAAAAAGTCAAAATAGACTTATATTTTGGAACGGATAAAATAATAAATATTTGTAGAAAGATAATCACAAGAGAAAATCTTCATAATCATTAGAACAATAGGGGTTTTTATATAATTTGTCATTATAAATAGTAGTTCTTACATAAAATTTGTTCAAATTTTATTCGTTATTTTGTGATGCTATTATGTATGTGTTGATGTTTGATATATGTTGTTTACGGTATGACATTGATTTGTCATACCATTTACCTTTTTCCCTCTATATATTTAGATGTTTCTGTGGAAAACTAGAAGGGGGTTGAATAGTTTACCGATTAAAATCTTTTTAACTTGTTAAGTTAGCTTTGAAACTTTCCGTTTGATCAAAGATATATGCACAAACATAATATATAACATGCAAGTAAATGAAAGAAACGATCAAACCACAACACGAGTATTTATCGTGGTTCGGCTACAAGGACTCTTTTTCCTTGCCCTACGTCCACGCCCCGAGTATCCAACTCGAGAGTTTCTTTCACTAGTCAACAAGCTCCTTTCATCGGCGGAGAAAACCTTACACGTCGCTTATACTTTTACCGACACAAAGCTAAATGCCGAGTTCTTTTACAAGGGCACAACCACTCCCGTTAGTTCTTTTACTAGGGTACAACAACTCCCAACACTCTTTGTATTTTGAGGACTAAAATACTAACCGATCACTACTGAAAATACACAGTCAAATGAAGTGTAAACTACACAAGTCTACACAATGCTAAGCTAACAAGTCTTGCAACGTTATGTTGAATACTTGTTACTTTTAGTAATCTCGTGAATCTCTTTGCTACAAAAAGAAACTTCACATATGAAATGTTAAGAGGTTAGATGAAAGAATGAAAGTGTGTGTAAAATGTAATGTCAAGTGATGAGCCAAAATTCAACTTGTGGCTCAATATGTATAGCCAAAACCTTCTGCAGGTCTGGCGGATCAGGCGGACCCCTGAGAAGGGTTCCGCCCGTGTACCTCCAGGGTACCGCCGGGCTTGCAGTTGATTTTGCAATAAATCTTGCAAACCAAACAAGGTCACATCTCATTACTCTTGCGAACCAAACAATGTCACATCACATAATATCAAGTCAAACACTAAACTTGCAAGCAATATCAAAGTAAGTCAAACACATTTCTTTCCATAAATGTATAATGACAAAACTTGCCATAAATGTGATGTGACAATTCTATTTTTAGAAAATAAACGATGTTGTGTTTTATGAAATGTAAAATGTAGCAAAAGTCTAGTTTATGCAAGTCTTTAAAACTAAGATTATGTTTTACTTAGAAACTAAAGTTTACATTTGTCATTAACAAAACTTAGCGAAGATCGTAAAATATAAATAACATTTTTAGACGATATTTGTATTAACAATCTCCCCCTTTTTGTTGATGACAAAACATAAACATTGTTTTTAAGTGACTCACAAAATCTTGGTTTTTAAGACTTAAAAAAATTAATATTAAACTTGTTTTACTTAAGTTATGAAAATCATATTAAGTTTTGAAAGTTTAATATATTTCTCCCCCTTTTTGTCGAAACAAAAAGAAGAGTGGCGAAGCGGAATAATACCAATGCTCCCCCTTGGTCGATACTCCCCCTAAATGGAGTGCCAAGATGAGAAACATGGATTTTGGACCCTACAAAAAAAATTTGTTAGTTGGTGATATATATAGTCAAGAATGTAGTTACCACACACATTGCAACCACAATAACAACACAAACATGATCAACCAACAATGTACTAAAGTGAATAGAAAGAAATATCATTCCAAGTAAAATTTTGACTTTTAAAAGTCAAAAGACAAGAAATGAGAACTATTCTTCTACTTCTAAACAAAAACTTAAAAAATAACCACGAAAGAAAAATAAAATCCTACTTTCCTAAATTGGGGCAAACGGCCTCTAAGGATTGTCTAGGATTTGTTGGGGTGGGAAAGAGCATCCAAACGTTCTATGACGTGTTGGAATGCAAAACGGGTTTCATTTTGGAATTGGTTAAGCAATGTTTTGATGGTTTCACCCATTTGCTCACAATTTGAGCAAGCATGAGGATGAGTGGGTTGAAATGGGTTGGTTTTGGTTTCTTGGTTTGAGGGTTGGTTGGTTTTTGGTTCTTGGGTGGAGGATGGATTTGGTATTGAGTCAAGCAAGGTGGTTTGAAATTCCATTGCTTGATGAAGGTGGTTCTCAACCATGCTTTGGATTTCCTTATATGAGGGGAAGAAAGTCTCAAAGGTTTGAGCTTGAGAATGTGGTGGATTTGGGTGATCATTGTTTTCAAAGTTTGGTTCTCCATATATAGGACCATGGATGTCATGGTAGATGGGGTGAAACAATAATGGTTTAGGTTGATAGTACACTTGTTGTGGAGGTTGAATGTGGTTAAAAAGGTTATCTTGGTCAAGAATTGACCTTGGTGATTCATTTGCAAAAGGTGGTGGTTGTGTAGGTCTTGGTGGAAGATCATTAAGATCTTGGACAAATGGGTGTGGTGATGTGGGAGGAGACCCAAATAGTTCCATTGGCTCAATTTTGGGTAATGGTGATGGTGATGAAGTTTTGGATGGTTGAGTTGGAGCACTTGGTGGAGTTGGGTCAATAAGTGATTTAGTTGGTGGTGGAGTGAGCTCAGTTGGTTCATTGGGTGATGGTGATGGAGATGCAAGGTTCAAAAAGTGTTCATTTTTTATGGGTGATGTGAATTCATCCGAGGATGAGGAGCTTAGGTTGATGGGTTGATTAGACCATAGTGGTTTAACACTAATCCGGACGGTTTTCCGGATGGGTCTTGATGGTTGAGAGGTGATTGTTGACTTAGTCATGGTGAAAAATGGTTTATAAGTTTCAGAAATTGTGTTGAGAAAGGTGTGATTTGATGGTGTTGAGGATGGCTTAATTTATAGTGTTGATGAATTATGGAAAGGAGTGTTTGGATTTGATGTTAGTCCATACAAAAATTGAGGTTTCTAATGATTTGGAAAACTAATTGTGGGTTGTCATATCATGGAAGTCAATCCAATGAAAATGGTGAAGTGAGAAGACAAGTTTTGCACTAAATGCTTAGTGGTTTTGGTGGATTTGTGGTAGTATAAATCTCAGGGATTTCAAGGATCCCTTAAAAGGGTTCCTTCCTTTATATTTGAGGGGTCCTTGAGGTTGTTATGGCAAAATTTGAATTTTGGCGGGAATTGGTTTTGGTTAAGTTTATGGAAGAAGGAGTATCCTATTATGCTAAACACATTGCAAGTAATGGGTTTCTACCTAAAAGGATTGGATTTTGGTGTTTGGATGTTGAATTGGTGAAAATGAAAACAAAAAATTCTGCAGGTTGCTGGCGGCACCCTCAGAATACACAGGGTGAACCCATTTGAGGGTGCCGCCTGGTCCGTTGGGCCAATTCTGGAATTCCCAAAATTTACACTTGCGGAACCCAATATTGGGTACCGCCAGACCCAAAAAAATTGGCAGTCCGCGTTTTTGACCCGCGAGACGATTTTCAAAATTTTCGAAAACTCCTAAAATCAAAGAGATAAGGCATTTCTGGTTGGGCAATGCAAAAAATAGACACGTAAACATGCATTTCATAGGACTTTGACCTTGAGGTCGAGAATTTCACTATACTTAGTGAAAATATCATAAACTTGAAAATTTGACAACTTGCCAAGAGTTGTCTACCTGCATCAAAGTTAGATATTACATGTTCCAAATTGTATCAAACATTGTACTAACACACAAATTCATCACAAATATTGTTTAAACGACCAAATTTGTTCAAATAGCACCTAGTGCCAAACACTCCTACACACCCGCACTCATTGACGGTTGATCTTGTTCCTGAGCTTTCCAAGGAACCTTCCAAGATTCTTAAACATCCCCTTTGTTTGCTTGAACTCATCCGACTCATTAGGAATATCCGGAAGTTGAGAAAGGTATTCGACAGGAGGGAGCCTAGAGTTTGGCAAATTGTCATCTTCACTCATTAAGGAAGACGAAGATGAGGTAGGAGGATGTGGTCGTTTTCCTTGGGCTTTGTACACTCTCTTATCACTTAGTGGGACAAAGGTGTGTGGGATGAGAGAGTAGTTAAGGCGAAGACCGTTTGGAGTTGGTGGAATGGGTGAGATGAACCTAAAGAGACGGGTCAAGAGCATTCCATACGGCATAGCCGTTGTGCCATGCACGGGAATGTCGGCCATTCTCTTGGCCATGTAGTAGGCAAGGTTGAAGGGTTTCCTAACGGACAAGGAGTAGAGCATGTAGCAAAGGCAAA
Source organism: Artemisia argyi (assembly GCA_030686995.1). Taxonomy (NCBI): domain Eukaryota; kingdom Viridiplantae; phylum Streptophyta; class Magnoliopsida; order Asterales; family Asteraceae; genus Artemisia; species Artemisia argyi. The sequence goes on from CM060677.1 coordinate 139,072,875, forward strand.
GGTTGATATGGTCACGGTTCCCTATTGTGCTAATGACATTGGCTCTAAGGACTTCCTCCCATTTCTTGAATTGGGGTTTGAGTTCGTTCATTTCCATTCCATATGGGTCCTTATCGACCTCATTCCCCGAACGGGTTCTCCTAGTGGTGGTGGTCCTAACAAAGAGGTGATCACGGAGAACGTCTTTTGAGACAAGAGGTGTGTCATAAGGGTGGATACGGTCTTGAAGGTTGTAAAGAGTTGAGAGGGAGTGCAAGTCGGAATATAGGCAAGTACCACGGTTTGGAACACCTAGGATTTGAGCAAACTCCTCAAGAGTGAAGGAGTATTGATGACCGCTAACCCTAAAGTTGATAGACATATGACCATAATCATCCGTGGAGAGGACGCATGATGCATAGAACTCTAGAATGAACCTAGGACAAATAGGCTCGTCGATATTCAAAAGACACTCAAAGTTGATTGTGGCAAAATCGGCGTAAAGGTTTGTGCCTTCTAGGAAAGATGGGTCAATGGTTCTACCCTCATGGACATAGTGTTTTTCTAGGGCTTTGAAAACGTTTACTTGATTTACGGTAAGGCCTTTGGTTTTGTGGTGTTTTGGTAGGTACTTAATGGTGTCCTTGTGGTCGTAGTGGGTTAGAGGAGGCATGATGATTCCTAGAACAACAAAATTTCACATTTTAGTTTACGTAAACTACTTATTATAATATGGATGTTCTAGTGTGTGCCTATATGAAAACAATGTGGATGTGCGGTTATCTTGACTCATTTTGATGCTTCAAAATCGTTTTATGCAAGTTTTGTTATAAAACAAAAGATAGCCCAAACGCTCCTAGTTCAATGTTGCTTCGTTTGAATGTACCCGAAAATACATATTGGTTATGTATTCCCTTTAGCATTCAAGAGACATTATGCAAGTGATGTTTTAAACATAACGTTTTGATTTTGTATTCTCAATGTGGGACGAAAAAAATATTTGTCCTACTTGTGAGAAATTTTTGGAAGGATTTGACATGGGGTGTTTTAGCAAACATGTTTATACTAATTAAAGATGCAATTCCTAACTATGGGAAACATGATTAGTTTTATTAAACACCTAATCTAATGCATGAGTTTTTCAAGTTAATGCATAACCCCAAGTTTTTTGTTTTTGTGCAAGAAATAGAATTCCTAGACTCAGATCAGGATTGTAATCATGTTTAGAATACTTACGATGATGATTTAGTTGCAATGTAAAGAATGGAAGACCAAGAATTCGTAGGTATGGATGGATTGTAAAGTGAATAGTAGCAGTTTGGAAGTGGTGGTATGAGATAATGGGTGTTTGGTTTAATATAAACAAAGAAAATGATTCTGCAGGTCGACGGATACGGCGGAACCCTGAGTTGGGTTCCGTCCGTTATGGCTAAGGGTTCCGCCGACCCTGCTGAGAAAAATGGTTTTGGATTTGTTTCGATTTTTGTGATTTTTGTCTAATGTCCAGAACTACAATGTAGGTTCCATGAGTCCTAAGCCTAGCCTAAGAAGATTAAAAGGTTCACGTTTAAATTGGTTTTGTGAGAATGTCGGCTATGTTGTCTTCGGAAGAAACTTTCTCAATTGAGATATTTCCTTTTTGAACGTTGTCACGAAGGAAATGATGACGGATTTCAATATGTTTGGTATGAGCATGTTGAACCGGGTTTTTGCTAAGATCAATGGCACCTTTGTTGTCACAAAAAATTGTGATGTCGTTGAGTTGAATTCCGTAGTCGACAAGAGCTTGCTTCATCCAAAGAGCTTGTTGACATGCCTTTCCGGCCGAAACGTACTCGGCTTCCGTTGTTGAGATAGCAAGAGCCGTTTGCTTCTTAGAGAACCATGAGGTGAGACAATGTCCAACAAAAGTACAAATACCACTTGTCCTTTTTCTATCGACATAGTCACCGGCATGATCCGAGTCGGCATACACTATGGTGTCTATTCCCGTTCCTTTAGGATACCATAAACCTAAATGTGTAGTGCCCTTAATATACCTAAAAATACTTTTAACGGCTTCGAGATGGGTAGTTTTAGGATCTTCTTGAAAATGAGCACATAGACAAACACTAAACATAATGTCGGGTCTACTAGCCGTTAGGTAAAGTAGACTACCAATCATATCTCTATATTTAGTACTATCTACGAATTCACTTTCTTCATCCTTGGTGAGTTTAGTTTCCGTGGACATGGGAGTTTTGATAGGTTTCGAATCTTCTAGTCCAAATTTCTTAAGCATTTCCTTAATATATTTAGATTGGTTAAAGAAGATACCATCTTCTAGTTGTTTGATTTGGAGTCTTAGGAAAAAGTTGAGTTCTCCCATCATACTCATTTCAAACTCGTCATGCATGATTTTTGAGAAATTCACACATAATTCTTGACAAGTTGATCCGAATATAATGTCATCAACATAGATTTGGACTATGATAATATGTGAGTCTTTCTTCTTAGTGAAGAAAGTATTATCAACTAAGCCCATGGTATACTTATGGTAAACTAGGAATGTTTTAAGTCGATCATACCATACTTTTGGAGCTTGCTTAAGTCCGTAAAGAGCCTTTTTAAGTTTGTAAACATGATTTGGTTTTTCAAAATCGATGAAGCCCGGTGGTTGAGCAACATACACTTCTTCATTAATGACTCCGTTTAGAAATGCACTTTTGATATCCATTTGAAAGAGGTTAAAATTGTGTGCACATGCATATGCAAGTAAGATTCTAATTGACTCGAGCCTAGCCACCGGAGCAAAAGTTTCATCGTAGTCAATGCCTTCTTGTTGGTTATATCCTTGTGCAACTAGCCTAGCTTTGTTTCTAGACACAATTCCATTTTCATCCATTTTATTTCGAAATACCCATTTTGTTCCAATTATAGTTTGACTCTTTGGTTGAGGAACTAATGTCCATACATCATTCCTAACAAATTAGTTTAACTCTTCTTGCATTGCAATTACCCAAGACTCATCTTTAATTGCTTCATTAATATTTTTAGGTTCAATGGTTGACACGAAACAAAAGTAGTTGCTTTCATTTTGAACTTTTGACCTTAGTGTTCTTTCGTTAATGTTGCCAATGACACTATCTAATGGATGACTTTTAGATTCTTTGACATTGACAATTTCTTTGTTAAATAATTCATCTTCTTTGTCATCACTTAAAATTTCTTGATTTTCTATTGCTTGGCTTTCAACTAAGTCATCATCTACCAAAGGTGATGTCTTAGAGGGAGGTGGACTCTCGTCAAATGTTACGTTCAACGATTCCTCGACTCTTAAGGTTTTTTTGTTCAAAACAATGTATGCTTTACTATTTTGTGAATATCCAAGAAATACACCTTCATAAGACTTTGGGTCAAATTTGGTGAGATAATCCTTGGTGTTAAGAATGAAACATTTACTCCCAAACACTCTAAAGTATTCTAATGTAGGCTTTTTACCTTTATATAGTTCATAAGGGGTTTTATTAAAAAATGGTCTAATTAGGACTCGATTTAAAATGTACGTTGAAGTGTCGACGGCATTACACCAAAACTTTTGTGGAATGTTTTGTTCGTTAAGCATTGTTCTACTCATCTCTCGCAATGTCCAGTTTTTACGTTCTACTGCACCATTAGATTGAGGAGTACGTGGAGCCGAAAAGTTATGAGTTATTCCATTATTATCACAAAAGTTACCAAATTGAAATTCATTATCAAATTCACGACCGTGATCCGTTCTAATAGACACAATATTAGACCCTACTTGATTTTGAATTTTCTTAGAATTTCAAATTTATCAAAAGCTTCATTTTTACTTTTCAAAAATTTTGTCCAAGTATATCTTGAGTAATCATCAACTATGACCAAAGTGTAGAAGTTACCTCCATAACTTTGTATAGCGGATGGACCAAATAAATTCATATGAAAAAGTTCTAGACATCTAGATGTAGAAACCAAGTTTTTAGCCTTATGGCTATTATGGACTTGTTTACCGACTTTGCAAGCATCACAAAAGTGTTGGTCATATTTCAACCTCGGTAGCTTTCGAACTAAGTCTTTGGAGGAGAGGTTTTGTATTAGTCTCATGTTAGCGTGTCCTAAACGTCTATGCCATAAAGTTGAAGATTCATCTAATGAGGTAAGACAAAGTTTATCTCTAGATGTTGGATCCATCTTCATGACATAAACGTTGTTCTTAAGGACACCTTTGGCTATGGTTATACCATATTTAAGTATTTTACTTTCGTTTTCACTAAAAAGAACATTATACTTATTACGACAAAGTTGACTAATATTAAGGAGATTAAAACATAAGTTATCAACATGAGCTACATCATCTATAAAGAGGGAGTCATGAGAGATTGTACCTTTTCCGATGATTTTGCTCTTAGCATTACTACCAAACGTAACATTATGTAACAATTCGCATTTTCAGGTTAATTAATTTTTCCCGAAAAATTTCACTATTCACTTTTACTATTCATTTTTCCCGAAACTTTCCCGAAAGTTGATTTTTATTTGATATTCTTGAGTGATAAATCATTTCCATGGCAAATTAAATGTTTGAAATTCGTCAGATCATTTTCGTGAAAGTTATTAAGGAATTACACGTTTTAGGGTAAAACGTCATTCAGAAATTCTAAGTACAACGAAACTCGACCGCGTTAAGTGACCCCGCATCAGAAAAATATTTGATACACTCATGATTTATTTGAGAATTAATCGTGACTGAGAAAAACATGACCAAAGACTTCCCAGCAGGTCACCCAAGCCTGTACTACTCTCGCATGAGCACGCTTAACCGTTTGGGCGATTAACCGTTAGACCACAAAACGCGTTTCTAAGAAGATTTGAGTTTTCAACTTATTAGAAAAAGTCAACATGTTCTTTCCCTCCTCCATTGACCAAAAATCATCCCTTGATGTTATAAGTCATTTCGTGATTTTTAGGCTTACGGTTTGATGTCTAAAAGACATTTAATACCAACCGACACTAGACTGAGCCCAGTCTAGACATTATAAGTCATTTTAAATCATTTTTATCACATTATAAAAGTAATATTTTACTTTTCTCAATTTTACGCAATATTCAGCGTTTTACGCGAATTACGCGTTTTAGACCCGTGTTTCCAGTTTTTAGCAGGGTTTTAGCACCCGATAGAACCTACCACTCATTTTATATTTTATTATGGAGTATTTTGACAAGTTTAACCATACTTTCAAATTCCATAATTTTACGACACCCGGTTTTACGTTTTGAGGCTTAATCATTTACGATTGGCATTTCCCGGAGTCAAAACTAACCAAGTATCTTGGATAATACCAAGAAAAGTCCACACCCTTGCTCTCCAAGCACTCCAAACCGACCTAGGAGGGGGGGAGTCATCCCATGTGGCTTCATCTCATGAAATTACCCTTAGATCATCATTTAATTACAACTTGGTCACCAAGTTGTAACACTTTCCTAGTAAGCTTCCTAACCTCCTCATTTGGACTATAAATACTCCCTCCCCATCCCCTTTGTTGCCGTGCATCCCCAACCCCATAACCATCCCATTCTTAGCTTATTTCCTTCCAATTTCTTGCAAGGTTCAAGTGATTCTTCAAGGTTGAAACCCTAGTTTCTTTTAGATAATCAAAACTCTTCCAATCCCTAATATACTTGGTGATTTCTCTTGAGTTTAAATCCACTCAATTCACCTCAACTTTCATTACATCTCTTTCAAGAATACCAAGGGTAGAAAGATTGCATGAAGTGAAAAAGGGTTGAAGCAAGTCTATCAAAGTCCTATCCTTACATGTTAACTTCCTTTCATCTTTGAAAGCCAAAAGTTGTGAGCCAAACCCTAACTTGCTTCTTGTTAAATAATCATATTCATGTTATTTACATATTATTTGTGCTATATTATGTCTTGTATTCATGTCCATGATGTATAAAAGTGAGTAAAACAAGTTATTATACATTATTGATAAGACAAGTTCATAAAACAAGCAAACTAGTGACTTTCTTGGTAAGACCTGATCAAAATGGTAAAAATATGATATTGGATCATTACATATTGTAGTAGAGGACTTAACAAGGAAACCATAGCAATTTGAACCACCCAAAACGAGTATACGAGTCAAAAGTTACGCCCATTTGAAGTTACCAAAGATTTCCGGCAAAACTGCCAAATACCATTCTGATCAAATTTGGGTTTTGAAAGTCCCACTTCTGGTCCGATTCATCAAAAAGTTAAAACACGAAAGTTGTCCGGAACGACGTTTTCGTTCAGGAATAAAGAAGCTCGAGCCCTGAAAACGCTTTCCGAGTGATAAATTTCTTCAAATTCTAAACAGCCCATTTTTAGACAAAGTCATTACATATAGGTTATGGTTTATGAAGACCAAAGGGGTCTTATGACCTATAATCAAGACCACCACCATGGCTAGGGCCAAGGTTGTGTCTCATGACCTTGGAACAAGGACCAAAGGTCATGGCTAGGCCATGACGAAATGACCATACCAACTTACATAGGCGTAAACATGAAACAATGAATTAGGCGATAACATGAACAAGCAATTTGGATCTACTTCACTTAAAAGGAAACCATGAGATTTTACCAAAAGAAAATGGTCATTCGAGACTTATGAAACTACCCCTAATAACAATCTTCATGTACTAATAAACTTTCCTAAGTTTATACAAATATCGGACATGTAACCTTTCGGATCAAAACTTATATCTATATATTTCATCAACTACTACAATAGTAGGGAGCCTCATGTGAGGAGTTCATTATGTAAGCCGTCGAGATGAGTTGTGGATTTACGAGTTAAAGTGTCCTGGCTCCTCGAACGCTTACTAACATGACTTCTGAATTATGTCGGCCCGAACGGTAGTAAACGATATACAAAACATACATGTTTCATGAATCATTACTTTCAAAGACTTACAATATACATCATACCACATCATGGACTAAATGCAAGATATATATATAGGCACTACTTCATATTCTTTACTCCGATCCTAAGTTGCGACATTCTATTATAGGTTGCTCGTAGAAACCTTCACGATTCGACCATCACATTCACTACTCACTACATAACTTAAGGTGAGTTCATAGCCCCACTTTCCATTACTTAATTGTTTTACATATCCTTGGGGGGAATACATGCTATTTCTAAATCGAATACAATGCTTTCTAATGTATGCTTCACGACGATGTTTTATTATCACTAAGTACCAACCTTGCTAAACCGAGATCCCTTATTATGAACCATTTAATCACTAGAAATAGTGAGCGCGAATATTAATAATAGGCCTATTGGGATTGACGAATCCCATTTGTATTGACTAAGTTCAAACAAATGCATTAATATTTGAGATTTAGGTATGTTAGCAAAGTACCTACCGGGATAAATCTGCCGATCGATATTGGTACACGTTAACGTTATGGTGTCATAAGCTTAGTGTATAATACATGTTCCGAGCGTATAATAACGTAGCCTACCTGTTTTGTTTTCCAAACATTGGTGTGAGCCTATAACTCACACTACCAACATATTGTGTTCAATCGATTTAACAAACTCTATGAATATCACTCAACCTTTGTGTTGACCTCTCAAGCATGTATTTCAGGTTCATGACGATCAAGGATGGCACGGAAGGACACGGATACTCAAGAGGGCTATAAATTTTATTATCATTCAAAACTCATTTAATTTGTAAACATGGAACCATCTGGGACCTCATTTTGTAATCTCTGATATTTATACAATTTGAATGATAAATCTTTTAAAACGACTCAATTGGAGTTCGTTTTCTATTATTGTGTCTATTGTGCCGTCAAGTAACACCCAGTTCGAATTCCGCTGCATCCATGAATTGGGGGTGTTACAGATTGGTATCAGAGCCATGGTTATAGAGAAACGGGTCTAATTGAGACCTAAACTATAACCACACTACAAGCAAAAACATTTTATAGCCTTCCGATCTTCGTGTCTTCCATCCTCCAGACGATTATGGACTTATTAAGCATTTTATGCTACATGAACATATTAGTATATTTATATATACATTCGAGTTATTTTCAATCATTTTATCTAAACATATCTACACATGCCTACTCTATGGCATTTCGACACAACCACATTCTCCCAATCATGTTCCTACTCCAACATTTTATGTCCAAGATATTGTAACGAATTACGATGGTCTTTTCTATTTCCCGAACATTGTATGACACAATGGTCTAATCTACTTCCGAGACATTGTGATTTGTGCAATGGTCTCTCGAATTATTCCACCACCTCATCAATATCATTTCATATGATATCAAAAACCCATCACAATCTATCGATTTCCAAACAAGAAATATGAGATTTCTAAAAGGATAAACTAATCCATCATCGACAAAAGCTGAACTTTCTCTACATTCATCAAAGTTTTCTTCTGAAACCTTCATTGTTAAAAATTCGTGATCCTGGCCAAGTATGTTCTATTTTAGAACTACTTAAAACTTCATTTCCACATGTATCTACCCGTACTATATTCTATGCAATGGAATGTGAAAACATAGGTTACAAGTCTTGTATGGGCGGGACTTGCAACTGAATGGTTTGACATCGCCTTTGTTTAGTGGACAGTTTCTCGAAAGCAACGGACATATCAAAAGTATACCTAATTTAGGTATTTGAAAATTTTATCGAACCTTGGCTAAATATAGACTAGTCACCTATATTTAACCTAGGGACAGTGGAATATAGTCTGACTAACTATATTCGACTTAAAATTTTCAAATACTGAGAATAGTTGTACTAGGGTTATGTTTAGATTGATTTCCTACTTGAACTCGATAAACCACCAGAATACATTAAAACGATCTAGAGACACGATAGTGCCTTACCACTCAGCGAAATCTTAACACCTTATTTGTACTACCTAATTTCATTCTTGAAAGTTTTCATTTATGAGAAAAATCCGAACTACTATCTTGGGATAGTTATCAATTCTTCTCTTCATCCTGTAGAAGTACTATCCTGTTTAGGTCCTAAGGATACCATCCCGTCATAAACCTTTAAAATCTCTTAAGATTTTCAAAGCAAACTTAACATCTCTATCAATATTAATGTTAAGCATACACTACACACTTTTGTTCATCAACATATCACATCATTATCTTCACAACCGTTACAACCACAAGCTCATTAACAGATGTTGATGCACTTTTAAAGCTCGAATCATCCTTAGTTACACCACAAGCACCCTTATCAGCTTTACAAGATTGAATTTTCATCTTGTACTTTTGGAACACCAGTATCATCTCGTAATACACTACCTTGTAACTCACCGACTAAGTATGAATGTTGTGTAGGATGATTTGTAATTATTTGAATGGATTGGGATGCCTTTTCATTTAAATAAAGACATTGTAAATCACTAAACCATAAGTTTATATTTCCTTATCTACATTGTTTGGGATGCCTCTCTATGTAAATAAAGAATTATAAACAAGTGGGCTTATTTGTATCCGAAATAACATAAGTATGAAGTCAATAAACACTAGGTACAACAATCGATTACCTACTAGGCTATGATTGCAATTACTATCTCAATTCCTATTAACATTCGACTGCTATATCAATTTCCTTTGATATTCGACTATTACCATACCTTTCCTACATAAAAGTAAGCCTCATCCTACAACATACACTGAAACGACAAATCAAACTACATCACCGGTAATGCCAGACTCTAGTCCTCATAAGTAACCACCCCTCTTCATCGACACAACTCCAACATATGACACACACAGAACTTCGGGACGAAGTTCCCCGCAAGGGGTAGAGACTGTAACAATTCGCATTTTCAGGTTAATTAATTTTTCCCGAAAAATTTCACTATTCACTTTTACTATTCACTTTTCCCGAAACTTTCCCGAAAGTTGATTTTTATTTGATATTCTTGAGTGATAAATCATTTCCATGGCAAATTAAATGTTTGACATTCGTCAGATCATTTTCGTGAAAGTTATTAAGGAATTACACGTTTTAGGGTAAAACATCATTCAGAAATTCTAAGTACAACGAAGCTCGACCGCGTTAAGTGACCCCGCATCAGAAAAATGTTTGACACACTCATGATTTATTTGAGAATTAATCGTGACTGAGAAAAACATGACCAAAGACTTCCCAGCAGGTCACCCAAGCCTGTACTACTCTCGCATGAGCACGCTTAACCGTTTGGGCGATTAACCGTTAGACCACAAAACGCGTTTCTAAGAAGATTTGAGTTTTCAACTTATTAGAAAAAGTCAACATGTTCTTTCCCTCCTCCATTGACCAAAAATCATCCCTTGATGTTATAAGTCATTTCGTGATTTTTAGGCTTACGGTTTGATGTCTAAAAGACATTTAATACCAACCGACACTAGACTGAGCCCAGTCTAGACATTATAAGTCATTTTAAATCATTTTTATCATATTAGAAAAGTAATATTTTACTTTTCTCAATTTTACGCAATATTCAGCGTTTTACGCGAATTACGCGTTTTAGACCCGTGTTTCCAGTTTTTAGCAGGGTTTTAGCACCCGATAGAACCTACCACTCATTTTATATTTTATTATGGAGTATTTTGACAAGTTTAACCATACTTTCAAATTCCATAATTTTACGACACCCGGTTTTACGTTTTGAGGCTTAATCATTTACGATTGGCATTTCCCGGAGTCAAAACTAACCAAGTATCTTGGATAATACCAAGAAAAGTCCACACCCTTGCTCTCCAAGCACTCCAAACCGACCTAGGAGGGGGGGAGTCATCCCATGTGGCTTCATCTCATGAAATTACCCTTAGATCATCATTTAATTACAACTTGGTCACCAAGTTGTAACACTTTCCTAGTAAGCTTCCTAACCTCCTCATTTGGACTATAAATACTCCCTCCCCATCCCCTTTGTTGCCGTGCATCCCCAACCCCATAACCATCCCATTCTTAGCTTATTTCCTTCCAATTTCTTGCAAGGTTCAAGTGATTCTTCAAGGTTGAAACCCTAGTTTCTTTTAGATAATCAAAACTCTTCCAATCCCTAATATACTTGGTGATTTCTCTTGAGTTTAAATCCACTCAATTCACCTCAACTTTCATTACATCTCTTTCAAGAATACCAAGGGTAGAAAGATTGCATGAAGTGAAAAAGGGTTGAAGCAAGTCTATCAAAGTCCTATCCTTACATGTTAACTTCCTTTCATCTTTGAAAGCCAAAAGTTGTGAGCCAAACCCTAACTTGCTTCTTGTTAAATAATCATATTCATGTTATTTACATATTATTTGTGCTATATTATGTCTTGTATTCATGTCCATGATGTATAAAAGTGAGTAAAACAAGTTATTATACATTATTGATAAGACAAGTTCATAAAACAAGCAAACTAGTGACTTTCTTGGTAAGACCTGATCAAAATGGTAAAAATATGATATTGGATCATTACATATTGTAGTAGAGGACTTAACAAGGAAACCATAGCAATTTGAACCACCCAAAACGAGTATACGAGTCAAAAGTTACGCCCATTTGAAGTTACCAAAGATTTCCGGCAAAACTGCCAAATACCATTCTGATCAAATTTGGGTTTTGAAAGTCCCACTTCTGGTCCGATTCATCAAAAAGTTAAAACACGAAAGTTGTCCGGAATGACATTTTCGTTCAGGAACAAAGAAGCTCGAGCCCTGAAAACGCTTTCCGAGTGATAAATTTCTTCAAATTCTAAACAGCCCATTTTTAGACAAAGTCATTACATATAGGTTATGGTTTATGAAGACCAAAGGGGTCTTATGACCTATAATCAAGACCACCACCATGGCTAGGGCCAAGGTTGTGTCTCATGACCTTGGAACAAGGACCAAAGGTCATGGCTAGGCCATGACGAAATGACCATACCAACTTACATAGGCGTAAACATGAAACAATGAATTAGGCGATAACATGAACAAGCAATTTGGATCTACTTCACTTAAAAGGAAACCATGAGATTTTACCAAAAGAAAATGGTCATTCGAGACTTATGAAACTACCCCTAATAACAATCTTCATGTACTAATAAACTTTCCTAAGTTTATACAAATATCGGACATGTAACCTTTCGGATCAAAACTTATATCTATATATTTCATCAACTACTACAATAGTAGGGAGCCTCATGTGAGGAGTTCATTATGTAAGCCGTCGAGATGAGTTGTGGATTTACGAGTTAAAGTGTCCTGGCTCCTCGAACGCTTACTAACATGACTTCTGAATTATGTCGGCCCGAACGGTAGTAAACGATATACAAAACATACATGTTTCATGAATCATTACTTTCAAAGACTTACAATATACATCATACCACATCATGGACTAAATGCAAGATATATATATAGGCACTACTTCATATTCTTTACTCCGATCCTAAGTTGCGACATTCTATTATAGGTTGCTCGTAGAAACCTTCACGATTCGACCATCACATTCACTACTCACTACATAACTTAAGGTGAGTTCATAGCCCCACTTTCCATTACTTAATTGTTTTACAAATCCTTGGGGGGAATACATGCTATTTCTAAATCGAATACAATGCTTTCTAATGTATGCTTCACGACGATGTTTTATTATCACTAAGTACCAACCTTGCTAAACCGAGATCCCTTATTATGAACCATTTAATCACTAGAAATAGTGAGCGCGAATATTAATAATAGGCCTATTGGGATTGACGAATCCCATTTGTATTGACTAAGTTCAAACAAATGCATTAATATTTGAGATTTAGGTATGTTAGCAAAGTACCTACCGGGATAAATCTGCCGATCGATATTGGTACACGTTAACGTTATGGTGTCATAAGCTTAGTGTATAATACATGTTCCGGGCGTATAATAACGTAGCCTACCTGTTTTGTTTTCCAAACATTGGTGTGAGCCTATAACTCACACTACCAACATATTGTGTTCAATCGATTTAACAAACTCTATGAATATCACTCAACCTTTGTGTTGACCTCTCAAGCATGTATTTCAGGTTCATGACGATCAAGGATGGCACGGAAGGACACGGATACTCAAGAGGGCTATAAATTTTATTATCATTCAAAACTCATTTAATTTGTAAACATGGAACCATCTGGGACCTCATTTTGTAATCTCTGATATTTATACAATTTGAATGATAAATCTTTTAAAATGACTCAATTGGAGTTCGTTTTCTATTATTGTGTCTATTGTGCCGTCAAGTAACACCCAGTTCGAATTCCGCTGCATCCATGAATTGGGGGTGTTACAGATTACCTCTGTCACATTTGTGATAAGAAGTGAAAAGGCTTTTGTTACCCGTCATGTGCCTTGAACAACCGCTATCTTTAATCCATTCATCCGGTTCCAAACAAACTTTGAGGCACACCTATTTTATGAAAAACACTCAAACATTTGGTCCCCAATTTCTCATGGGTCCATTTTGGTTAAACATGCCATTAATTTGTTCCAAGTATGAAAATAGAGCATAAGGGTTCCATGGCATGTGGTTTAGAGTTTGGTAATGTCTAGGAGTGTTTTGGTTCCAAACATGTTGGTAGTTTGGTCGAGCGTTGAAGTTGCTCTTTGGAAAGGGGCGTTTTGGAATTGGAGTCTTAGGTCTTGGTTGAGTAGTTTTAGCTCTAAATTCATTTTTACTAAATCCTACTCCAGTTTTAAACACAGGTTTTGTTCCACTTTTGTATGTAACTTTAACAAATTTTGAACGATCCGAAGTGGATGAGGTTACTGCTGCAGCAGGCCTGGCGGAACCTTCGGGACCAACGGGCGGAACCCTAAATTGGGTTCCGCCTGATCCGCAGGCTGCTGCAGCAATTTTATTTGTTTCTTGTGCAATCTTTTCTTGTTTCATTTGACCCGTTGAAGTTTCTATTTTCGTAAATCCTAGTCCTGTTTTATCAAAGGGTGACTTTTGAAGTTTCATAATTTCATCCGCACAAGAAATGCTCTTATCGAACTTCTTAAACTTTGTGGTTTGTTTTATTAGATCATTTTGAGTAATTTTGAGTTTCTCAACTTCTAGTTTAAGCTCTTCATATGATTTGCAAGGTGTGTCAATACCTTTACTCTTTTCTAATCTCTTAGCTTTTTCTTTTAACTCATAAACTTCATTTTCTAAAAACTCCTTTTTAGTTTTCAAAAATTTATTTTTGTTTATGATTTTTAAGCTTAATTCACAAAGTTTGTTATATTCTTTTTGTAAAGTGTCATCATCAATAGAGGAGTAAGATGAGTCAGATAATACCTCATTTGAGTTGTGAGCCATGAGAGCAATATCGTCATTCTTTGGCTCATCGTCATCTCCTTCATAGTCACTCCAAGCACCACCCACGAAAGCTTGTTGAGGTTTGCTCTTGGGTGGTTTTGAACATTTTCCTACAAGATGACTTGTGTCTCCACACCTATAGCATTTTCTTTCAACATTTCCTTTCCTATCATCACGATCTTTTCGGAAAGTTTTATTGTCATCTTTAGGTTGCCTTACAAATTTTCCTCTTCTACGAAAGAACTTCTTGAAGTCTCTAACGGCCATAGCATATTCCTCATCATCACTATCCGAAGTAGATTTTCCATCATCACTTGATTGGACTCTAGCTTTCAAGGCAATGAACTTAACTTTTTCTTTCTTGCCTCTAACTAGTTCCGAATCTTTTTCCATTACCATTTTGTGAACTTTGAGGTTTCTAATTAGCTCATCAAGTGACATGCTTGAAAAATCTTTGGATTCTTTAATTGTCGTCACTTTTGCTCTCCACTTCGGATGGAGTGCTCTAAGAAATTTCCTGACAAAGTTCTTACTACAAAAAAATTCGTCAAGTGCTTTAAGTGAAGTAATAATAATATTAAACCTAGCAAAAACATTATCAATAATCTCATCATCGGAAATAACAAATTGTTCATATTGTTGAACAAGAAGATCAATTTTGTTATCTTTAACTTGTGAGTTTCCTTGATGAGTGACAATTAGAGATTGCCATATATCTTTGGCGGTTTTACACAAAAAGACTCTTTCATATTCTTTCTTAGGCAAAGCGTTGTAAAGCATCATTTTAGCTTCATTATTTTTACCTATTAATTTCTTTTGATCATCATCTTTGATGTTAGTAACTACGTTATCACCATCAATAATTATATACCACAAATCTATATCTTTAGATTTCACGTAAGTTTCAAAACGGTTTTTCCAATATATAAAACCATTTGCTTCAAAGAGTGGTGGTCTTTGCATAGATTGCCCTTCTTTGTAATTTTCAAAATCCATGGATCGTTTCAAGTTTTAAAACACAATATATTTTAAAAGCTTGAGTAACGTAGCTCTTGATGCCAATTGTGGAAAACTAGAAGGGGGGTTGAATAGTTTACCGATTAAAATCTTTTTAACTTGTTAAGTTAGCTTTGAAACTTTCCGTTTGATCAAAGATATATGCACAAACACAATATATAACATGCAAGTAAATGAAAGAAACGATCAAACCACAACACGAGTATTTATCGTGGTTCGGTTACAAGGACTCTTTTTCCTTGCCCTACGTCCACGCCCCGAGTATCCAACTCGAGAGTTTCTTTCACTAGTCAACAAGCTCCTTTCATCGGCGGAGAAAACCTTACACGTCGCTTATACTTTTACCGACACAAAGCTAAATGCCGAGTTCTTTTACAAGGGCACAACCACTCCCGTTAGTTCTTTTACTAGGGTACAACAACTCCCAACACTCTTTGTATTTTGAGGACTAAAATACTAACCGATCACTACTGAAAATACACAATCAAATGAAGTGTAAACTACACAAGTCTACACAATGCTAAGCTAACAAGTCTTGCAATGTTGTGTTGAATACTTGTTACTTTTAGTAATCTCGTGAATCTCTTTGCTACAAAAAGAAACTTCACATATGAAATGTTAAGAGGTTAGATGAAAGAATGAAAGTGTGTGTAAAATGTAATGTCAAGTGATGAGCCAAAATTCAACTTGTGGCTCAATATTTATAGCCAAAACCTTCTGCAGGTCTGGCGGATCAGGCGGACCCCTGAGAAGGGTTTCGCCCGTGTACCTCCAGGGTACCGCCGGGCTTGCAGTTGGTTTTGCAATAAATCTTGCAAACCAAACAAGGTCACATCTCATTACTCTTGCGAACCAAACAATGTCACATCACATAATATCAAGTCAAACACTAAACTTGCAAGCAACATCAAAGTAAGTCAAACACATTTCTTTCCATAAATGTATAATGACAAAACTTGCCATAAATGTGATGTGACAATTCTATTTTTAGAAAATAAAAGATGTTGTGTTTTATGAAATGTAAAATGTAGCAAAAGTCTAGTTTATGCAAGTCTTTAAAACTAAGATTATGTTTTACTTAACAAAACTTAGCGAAGATCGTAAAATATAAATAACGTTTTTAAGCGATATTTGTATTAACAGTTTCCTATGCAAACATCATAAGAAAAAGGCAATACATGAGGATTGCACTTGTTTAACATAAATGAGGAAGTGAGTTTTTTATAAGTGTATAAATGAATAAATAAAAAAACAAATGAACTAAAATGAGTAAGAAGATACTAGTAGTACAGTAACATTTAAATGATAAAAAACCAAAAATCCCAACGTACGTCTTTCTCAAATCTCAACGAGGTGTGCTACACCCACTCAATCTTTACAAAATTTCTCCCACACGCTGATGTGGCAGAGAGATGATTGGTTGGTTTTCTGTGGGCTTGTGGGCCACAGAAAACCAACCAATCATCTCTCTGCTGATCCACAGAAAACCAACCAATCATCTCTCTGCCACATCAGCGTGTGAGAGAAATTTTGTAAAAATTGAGTGGATCTAGTATTTTTCAATCTCAACAATCATCATCCTTGTTTACTGTAGGGTGAAAAAACTACTGCTACACATAGTAGTACACTAGTACCAGACCACCAAGTACCATCTTAACCATACTTCCAGAGAGACCAAAGTCACCGACTGTCAGTTAACCACAATAACACATCCCACGTGGCCACTCACCCATCTCAAGCCAAGCCGAGCCAAGCAAACAGTTAACCCGATCTCCAACTAACCCAACACCTAACACCAGTTAACAAATATAATTATCATAAGAAAGAGAAATATTAGAATATCATTAAAAAAAAAAAAAAAATCTTGAACGAAAAATATCATAAAATTAACAAGAAAAAAAATAAAAAATAAGAAATCAGGCAATAACGTATAGTAAATGATTTGTTATAATAGAAAAAGTTATAATTGATCTAAATATTATGTCACATTATTGAATAAAAGATTTTTTTTTTTTTTTTTTTAATGTGATTTTAGCAGATCTTTATAAAAAACAATTATTTTATGAAATAACCTTATAAAATAAAAATTTATTATTAAATCTAACACTTATAACTACTACTAATTGCTACTGACTAATGTTGTTAATTACCGCTACTACTAATTTAGCAGGACATAACCAATGGAGCATTAATATAATGGTTAGAGCACTTGTGCTTGAGTCAATAGACCTATGTTTAAGTCTTATACTTGGCATTTGCTTCATATAGATACCTACCTTCGCAAAATCTATAGGCACATTGGAGAGACTTTGTGGCATAAGAGCTTAGGGGTCCGAGTTTTGGCTCGTGTTCACTCCAGTTGATGCCCCGCTAGATCAGGAGAGTTGCCGGAGCTATTCCTTATAGTGTGAACAATGGCTGGTGCCAAAAGACATCCGAGATCAGGGTGTTCCCGTCAATCTACACATTTTTGTGGAATTTAACAAGACATAAGCTGGTGGTGTAGCTCTAGCTTATATGTTATTAACATGAAACTTGAAGTTTATATTTTTTATAAAGATGTTTGACGATTTTGTTGTAGTTGAAACTTATTGTTATAAATGACATCAAAATCAAAATTCACATATATTTCAACATTTTACGTGTTCATCCATTATACTTTCAAAGATATTCAAGTTATTTGACTATTATTGGTTTCTACAAATGTATATAAGTTAGCTTGAGCTTATAACAATTCATGTACTTATATAACAAGAAAAACTAATTTTATATTATAATTTAGCTTATTTTAAGAGTTCAAGTTGATATAAAATATTATAAATTTATTGCTAGGATTGAGAATTTTTTTAAAAGTTTGTATAAATATGACCGATCATATTTTTACACAAATAGAATAACGAGACTCATTTTTTTTCTTTCTATTTTGCTACTTATAAGAGTGAATGTGTTTTCTTGAAATTTTGTAATCTCTAAACTTAAAGTAGTTTGACTAAATTACCCCTAAATACTTTTTAATACTCCTTAAACTTGATTAATTCTAAACTAGACAACTTTTCAAAAACACATACCGTATTAATTTTAACAACATATGTTAAAAAAAAACACGCTTTACTGCTATAAACCGTCACTTTACGCAAATATTCGTTTACTTAGGGCCTGTTTGGTTGGTGGGTTTTGGATTTGGATTTGGGATTAATGAGGTAATTTGTTGTTTGGTATGCGTGATTGGTATTTGAATAGCGAAAAGGGCTCACTAAAAGTAAAAGTAGAAGACAAGCTTAAATTTTCTCTCTCACAAATTTGTTTTACATTATATGACTCTCTCTTTCTTACAAATATACACATTCTTTTATTTTTAAATAATACATTTTAAATCAAAATTATTATTAAATTAATAAAATAAATATAATTTCTCTATCCTAAATCTACACCAAATCCAAATCCTAAACCAAATTCAAATCTTTATCTAAACCCACTTATAAACCAAACGGGCTCTTATCTATACTATATATAAAGAGAAAATGGTCAAAAAGTCAAGAAGTGAAAAGTGAAAACTTGAATTAATGTTTTGCCTAAATTACCCTTAATTAATGCATTTACCACTCCTTAATACATCTATTTTAAAACTTAAATGAAAACATGAAAACTTACCATTTTTGTGTCAACTTAAAAACATGAAAAGTTAAATGAATAATTAATAAATGAAAACATGGAAATATAAAATCGTTTTGTCAACTTAAGAATGAATACACACGTATGTAAAATTGTTTTGTCAACTTAAAAATGAATACACACATATACATACGTATATAAAAACAAGGCATATAGTTATAGTGATATTTTGATTACACAAAACATTACACAAACCCTTTAACCAAAATATCATTATAATTAAATGCCGCTATAAAATCTCGTTGCTATACACAAATACTCGTACGGTATTTATTCAAAACCCAAATGATGTGAATCCTTGTTGCCAAACAGACAAACACCCTTTTATCACATTTCCAGCTAATAACACTTAACCCTGGTCAACTTTCTAACCTCAACTCCACTCCACTCCACTCCACGCGCCACAGCCACTACACATAAAAAACCCACACCTTCACACACACACACATGAACTAACACAACCCGTTAACCCCAGATCCAATGGCAGAAGACAAAGGAGTAGGACTAATACAGAAGCTAATAGACACAGTTAACGAAATATCTTCAATAACAGATTACCGTTGCAGTGTTAAAAAAGTTTTTGCTAATTTAGCTCGACGGTTAAAGCTGTTGAATCCGTTATTTGAGGAGATACGTGATGTTAAGGAAGCGTTTTGTTTGGATGATGAGCTGAATGAGTTGTTGGTTAAGTTATTGGAACATATGGAGTCTGCTAAGGAGTTGCTGAGACTTGGTAGTGAAGGGAGTAAGATTTATTTGGTATGTGATTTGATTTTGTTAAATATGGTAACTTTTGTTAAATATGTGATAATTTAAGATTTGGTTTAATGTTGATTTTGCTAAATATGGTAACTTTGGTGAATCTGTTTGTTGCATTAGCGGTGGATGTTTTTGACAGTTTAGATGAAAGTTTGTTATAGGAGTAATTAGTTTTGTGATTTTGTTAAATAAGGCAAGTTTAAGTCAGCGGTAGCGATAAGAAACACTTGTTTTTAGTGAATGTTTAAATTAAATCATAAAAGTTTGTTGAATAGTTTTATTTGGTTTAAGTTGAAGATTTTCCCCCCATCGGGTTTCAAATTGGACTTGGATTTCCCAAATGAAAGTCAATTTTCAAAAAAAAAAAATTTAATAGTTTATGATGTGATTTAATGCTGATTTTGTTAAATATGGTAAATTTGATGCATATGTTGCCGTCAACGGTAGCCGTAAGCATTAGCTGTTTTTTGTGAATGTTTAGATGTAAATTTGTTAATTAGTTTTTTTTGTTAAAAATAGAAAAAAGTTAGATCTTAATTAAGTTTTAGAGAAAGTTTAATTAATTTGTTGCAGTATTATATATTTGTAATTACTGTCTGGAATTTGTTTGTATGTTGTCTTTGAGAAGTGAAGGGGGACATTACTGGGATAATTCCATATATGCCCAATTTAAATATCAAAACATACATACCCAAAATACAAGTTATGAATGCATGATGTACAATGTATTTAATGCATGTTTTGGGTAAATATGACATAATGATGTTTAAGTTGGGTAAATATTGAATTGATCCTTTATTATTATTTAAACTTTTTAAGGTAAAGTAAGCGGCAAAATAAGCAAATAGGGAGGTGCTTATTTCAAAGTGTTGATTTTAGTTGAAAATTTACTTTTTATAAATAAATTTGACTCAAATTATAACAACTGTTTTTTAGTGTTACTACATTTTTTCAAGAAAATGCAAACACTATTTCCAGAAGCACTTAATTTTAAGCAGCTTATAAGTACTTATTTATAAGCTTAAGTAGGGGAAAAAAGCAATACCAAACACCCCTTTAATTTGCAGATA
This sequence comes from Artemisia argyi, assembly GCA_030686995.1. Classification (NCBI taxonomy): domain Eukaryota; kingdom Viridiplantae; phylum Streptophyta; class Magnoliopsida; order Asterales; family Asteraceae; genus Artemisia; species Artemisia argyi. The sequence continues at coordinate 139,093,712 of CM060677.1, forward strand.
TTATTTGCTACTTAAACTCTTTTTGACTTTTATGCATATGAGAAATTGTGGATTGAAATAACTTGCGAATATGTTATGAGTAAGGTTAAGGTAGTGGGATACTTTTAGGGGTTAGGTTCTTTATATAATAGTGTGTCTGCTTTTTTGGTTGGATAATATGCTTCTTTGTAATACAATTAGCATCTGAATAAGAAGTATTCTTCTTTTGGAAATTGGTATTGGTGGGTGCTGTTGTCCAAACTCCAAACTCCAGCTGTTTTATATTGATTCTATATGTTGATGCTTTATGGATGATGGTATAAATGTGTCGTTATACTGAAAGTGCTTGTTGCCTCCATCTTTGAACAAACATAACTTTTGATTTATTTATTGTGGTTACTTGATTTACCTTTTTGCTATTTAAAGGTTTAGTAAGAGGGTACGAGAAAAGGCGTAATGTTGGTTTTCTGGTATTTTTGGATCAACTTTCATGTTTAAAAAAACCATCTTGCCTTACCCATTGTTTGGTATTTCTGTTTTTTCTTGTGCGATAATTACTTCTGAAATTCAAAAATGGATTATGTGTTTCTAAATAAGGCTGGGTTGCTTGACTTTTGGTAAATTGTACTATAGTACAGCTGACATGAAGGTTTCGTGAATCTGTTGAAAAGACAAAAACTATGTTGGTTGAGAACTTAAGACAACTTTATGAGAGTTTAGTAAAAAGATAAGAATAGCATTATTGATATACCAAGTTTTAAGAAAACTTTAAACTCCGTACGATTGGCTAAAAAGGAATCCTTATATTATCACATTGGAGTTCTCACTTAACAGGACATATTAGCTAGATATTGTTTTAATGCATTACCGAGTTCTGCGGTTGCAGATATTTTTTGGTGCGTACCTGTTATCGTAGATATGTAGAATATGATAAATTGCCTAATAAGTCAAATTTACATCTGTGACTGTCGGCGATTTTGCAGTTGAAAATCTTAACAGCTACGTTATGTAATGTGAACCCCCTTATCTGCATTAGAATCTTAAGAACTGCTGATTTGCCAGTTTAATCTTGCACTTCAAGTTTAGAAGAAATATTTGAAAAATTCTAAATCCAAGTATATAATCTAAATAAACTTTCCTATCATGCATGTAATAGATGTATAAAATCCTAAAAAGCTTGAGCTACAAATACTTGTACAATTGTTCAACTAAAGTCAAATGATATTTGCACTTAAAATCTGGTGTTTCTGTCATGATGCACTGGGTCACTGGTTAAATTTAGTGTGTCCCTGAGGTTAAGCCAAGATAACTCCCTATGATTATATGGTGAATTTATAGCTGAATATGACCTCATCAAGTTAAACGTTTTTTATTTTTTATTTTTTATTTATTATTTATTATTTTTTTATTTTTTTATTTTTTTTTTTTTCAGTAGCATATATTATTTCTTTGACACAACATGCTCTGCCCCACAGGTCTTGCAGATGGATCAAATCATGAAAAAGTACCAGGAAGTCACAACTCGTTTGGAACAGGATTTAAGCAGTGTTTCTTTTGATAAACTTGAGATATCAGATGAAGTTAAAGAACAGGTGAGATTATAAATGGTGTCATGTGGCATCTTGTTTGGTATCTGATTACATTCGTCTTATTTCCTACCTCATCTCATACCTTTGATACTTGATTCATATATAGGTTGAGCTTGTTCTTTCTCAATTCAGAAGAGCCAACGGAAGAACTGATGCAACAGATGTTGAGCTCTATGAAGATCTTACATCTCTGTACAACAAGGATGTTGGTGCGGTAGAAGATCCAGCTGTCATGAAGAGATTGGTTGAAAAACTTCATTTAACTGAAATAACTGACCTTACTCACGAGTCAATAGCATTGCATGAAATGGTTACCACCAGTTCTGAGGATCCCGGGGAGAGCATAGAAAAGATGTCAATGCTATTAAAACGAATTAAGGACTTCGTGCAAACTGAGAGTCCATTCGCAGGCTCACCGCCAGGAGAAAGCTCTGCTCTTCCCAGTTGCACTGGTCAAGTAACATCAGTCAAAAGTCTGAAAAATGGTGCCATACCTGATGATTTCCGTTGTCCTATATCACTTGAGTTGATGAAGGATCCTGTTATCGTCTCAACAGGGCAGGTATTTATAGCTTGTAGCATGTTGTGTTATTCTGATCATATTGCAAACATCAGGTTTACTGAAAAAATTTTCTTTTTCATAGACATACGAGCGTTCATGCATTGTAAAATGGTTAGAAGCAGGGCACCGCACGTGTCCCAAGACGCAACAAAGCCTGACTAGCACCACACTCATACCCAACTATGTATTACGCAGCCTTATAGCCCAATGGTGCGAAACAAATGGAATGGAGCCACCAAAACGAGTCACTCGGTCGGCTTCTGCCTGCACACCGGCAGAACGTTCCGTGATTGAAAGTCTTCTTCGTAAGCTTAGTTCTGTCAGTCCCGATGATCAACGAACTGCTGCTGGTGAAATTCGTCTCCTTGCAAAAAGAAATGCTGATAACCGTGTTGCAGTTGCCGAAGCTGGGGCTATTCCTCTCCTCACACACCTCCTGACCGCACCCGACTCCCGAACACAAGAACACGCAGTGACCGCTCTTCTTAACCTCTCAATTTGTGAAGAAAACAAAGGCAGCATAGTCTCATCTGGTGCTGTCCCGGGAATAGTTCAAGTTCTTAGGAGAGGTAGTATGGAAGCACGGGAAAATGCAGCAGCTACCCTTTTCAGCCTTTCTGTCATTGATGAAAACAAGGTAACAATCGGTTCTTTAGGAGCAATCCCGCCACTTGTATTACTATTAAGTGAAGGTACTCAAAGAGGGAAGAAAGATGCTGCAACAGCTTTGTTTAATTTATGCATATATCAAGGTAATAAAGGTCGGGCGGTGAGGTCAGGTATAATCCCGACATTAATGGAGCTTCTAACAGAACCACAAAGTGGGATGAAGGATGAAGCATTAGCCATTCTGGCCATACTCTCGAGCCACCCAGAAGGGAAGGTGGCTATAGGTAAAGCTGAGGCAGTGCCTGTTCTGGTGGAATTTATCGGAAGTGGGTCCCCAAGAAATAAAGAGAACGCAGCTGCGGTTTTGGTGCATCTTTGTTCTGGAGATCAGAAGCATCTGGTTGAGGCTCAAGAACTTGGAGTGATGGGTGTACTTGTGGATTTGCTACATAACGGTACTGATAGGGGGAAGAGAAAAGCTGGACAGTTGCTGGAAAAGATGAACCGGTGGGCGGAGCAACAAAAAGAGTTGGCTCAGTCAGTGGAAAACGAACCCACCGAAGTTCATGCGGGTTTACCTAATAATAGCTGACGAGTCTTTCCTTTCTTATTTTGAAATTTCTTTCATCTTTTCTGGGAGTGCTTTTTATTCCTCCATTGTAGAAGGGGAAAGGTGGAAGATGACTAATGATCACCATCAACCTCCACCCCTATGTTCAGTTTATAGTTTTATTTTTGTTTAAATATTTATATTTTGTTTTCTGTCCTGTTTGAGGAGTAGAAACAAATGACTGAAATTAACAAAAGTGCATAAGAGAGAAGATGAAATATATGATTTATGGGTGAGTGTAACTGTAACATGTAACATTTGTCATACCTGAGGTTTACAGTAATTGGAAGCATGTTCTGTTCTCTCTTGTTAAAAGATCATGAGTTGCGATCCCCTACAAAGGGGTGTAAATTTACAAAGTCTAAAAAGGAATATTGTCCATCCAATTAGTCAAATATTTGACCAAAATCAATCCAACCGCTCTCATTCAAAAAAAAAAAAAAAAAAAAAAAAAAAAAACAACGCTACTTTCCTAAAAAAGGTTAAAACGGTAATTTACCCCACTTCTCTCTTCCCTCCAAACCGCTCTCACTCACTCACAATTTCACGCAGTCACAAAATCTCTCAAAAATCGCGATCTAAATTTGGGGAAAAAATTAGGGTTTCATTTTCCGATCATTTTCCGTTCAAAATGATGAATCCAACTGGTAAAGAATAGATTAAATTGAAAAAATTAGGGTTTCATTCATGTTTTAATTATTTTTTTTAAATTAATCCAACTGCATGCGTAATTTTTAGAAAAAAAAATGAACAAATGTATTTGCTTTTAAAAAATATGCATTTTATTATTATTTTTAATTTTAGATTTTGAAAAAATTAGGGTTTCATTTAGATTTTTAGAATATAAAATGCATGCATAAAGAATTAGGATTATTTTATCAGTTTATTTATTTATTTATTTATTTTGATAATATGATTTTGATTTATTATTATTTTTATTTAGAATCTGGAAGAGAAAAGAGCCCAACATTGTTAGAAAAGAGATCGAAACGATTCCAAGACCGGCCAGCTTTTACAGATTTTTAAAAGTTTTTGGTTCATCAATTATTTTGCCGATTATCGATTGCCGATTAGTTAAAAGTGTATAATAAATAAGAATGAGGTTCAGCAGTTTCTGTATATAAAAATAAGGTTCAGCAGTTAAAATAGATGAAAAAAGTGTTTATAACTTGTTAGAAATATGGTTCACCAGTAGAATAATTGTTAAAATAGATTACAATGAAGTTCATCAGTGATTGGAATAGTTATCTGGTTAGATTAGAAGTTGTGGATAAATTTTGTTAAAAATAGATTAAGAATAAGGTTCAGCAGTTAAAATAGATGAAAAAAGTGTTTATAACTTGTTAGAAATATGGTTCATCAGTAGAATAATTGTTAAAATAGATTACAATGAAGTTCATCAGTGATTAGAATAGTTATCTGGTTAGATTAGAAGTTGTGGATAAATTTTGTTAAAAATAGATTAAGAATAAGGTTCAGCAGTTAAAATAGATGAAAAAAGTGTTTATAACTTGTTAGAAATATAGCTCATCAGTAGAATATTTGTTAAAATAGATTACAATGAGGTTCATCAGTGATTACAATAGTTATCTGGTTAGATTAGAAGTTGTGGATAAATTTTGTTAGAAATAGATTAAGAATAAGGTTCAGCAGTTAAAATAAATGAAAAAAGTGTTTATAACTTGTTAAAAATATATTAAGAATATGGTTCATCAGTAGAATAACTTGTTAAAAATAGATTAAAAAAAGGTTTATCAGTGATTAGAATAGTTATCATGGTTAGATTAGAAGTTGTGGATACATTGCCATTACTTGTTAGAATAGATTAAAAAGAGGTTCATCAGTGATTACTTGTTATCATTGTATAATTAGTACTAACTTGTTAGAATAGATTGAAAAGAGGTTCATCAGTTGTTATTTAGAATAAGGTTCAGCAGTTAAAAATTATATGAAAAAAAATTTTATAGTTATTTTTCATTGAAAGATTGTTCATCAGTTGTTTTTTTTTTTATTGTATAGGAAAGAAGCCTATGACGTTAACAACGTATTCTCCAAGTGATGACGACTTTGTTGAACACGCGTTTACTAATAAAAGAACTCGGGGTTCATTGAAAGCTGATCAACCACTTCCTAAAAGAACACGGGGTTCATCAAATCCTGAAATCGCTGCTAAACCTTCCAAACCTTCCAAGCCTTCCAAACCTTCCAAACCTTCAAAACCTTCAAAACCATCAGGTTCATCAAAAACTAATAAACATGTTCTCTCTGAAGACCTTAAGCCTGGATTAAGTCTTCGACAAATTCTCCCACCTAACCTAAAAATTTTTCCAACGGTTCTAATAAAAAATTTTCCTGGTCCATTATATGATACAATTCAGAAAATAACAACGGACCAAAAAGAGGCAATATCAAGTATGGGTTTTAAATCATTGTTAGACTTTCAAATTAATGTCATGCCAAGTCGTTTAGGGTATTGGTTGCTTGAGAGGTTTGATGCTGAATCTGGAAATCTAACCGTCTTTGGTGATACTATACACACAACAGCTGAGTTAATCCACCATACCTTCGGATTCCTAATGGGTCAGTATGCAGTTGATGTGCGTGATGTTGTTAAGGAAAGATCAAATGAAGCATACATGGAATGGAAAAAAACAATTCAAAGGTGTTCCTAGACTTTATGCAAACAAAGATTTGATGCCGGTAATTAAGAATCAAATTAGGAAAAATGATAGTGGAGACATATTTTTGAAGAACATAATATCATTGTTTTGTACTATTTTGTCTTATGTGGGAACGATGGGGACTTTGAATGTTGGAGTCATCCCTTCTCTTACTGATATGGATGTTGTGAAACAATTGGACTGGTGCGAGTGTGTGCTACATAATTTGAAGGACAAAAGGAAAAATTGGAGACCGGGAACAAGATTCTATGGTCCAATCTTGCTATTGGAGGTAATTACTATATACTTTATGTTCATCAGTTAATTTATAGGTTCATCAATTAGGTTATAGGTTCATCTGTTAGATTATAGGTTCATCAGTTAGGTTATCAGGTTCATCAGTTACATTTTTCTTAATTTAAGATTTACACTTAAAATTGCAGGTGATATTTGCCAATTCCCTGCTGAAGAAACCAAAATACCTAGCATTTAATTACTGGAAAACAGAAAATTTGGAAGAATTGGAAGAGATGATGTTTGGCAAAATCAAGAACGGAAGAGCTCCTAAAGCTGAAAAGGTGAAGAAAAAAGAAGAACCGGAAGAAGATCAAGAGGATGATGATGCAGAGGAAGATGATGATGAAGATAATAATGATGTTGAAGCTGCTGAAAATAATAATGATGATGATTCAGAGAACGATGATGAACAGCAGATAGAGAATGCTGGAGCAGAAATTCAATTGGAGGAAGAACCGAGGGGTGATGATGAAGACAAGATTGAATTCTCATATAAAGCTGGACCAAATTGGAGTAGAGCTCATTTGAAGGATCACTCTCCTGTAAAGAATGGAGTACTCAAGATTCAAGGTATGATCTATTATTTTATTTGGTTCATCACTTACTGTCCCGTATAATGTGTTTTTTTACGGATGATTGAATCTTTACACATTGTGTCTAAATTCAGATGCTAACATTGTGCCGATAAAAGATAGCGATGAGCCAGTAAAAAAAAAGAGGATTAGAAGAAAGAAACAAAAAACAAACGCTGATGAACCTTCTAATATAGGTATACATTTTACTATATGTTCATCAATACTTTTTGTATGTGTCATCTTAAAAAAAATGACATTTTTTTTTTTTTTTTTTTTCAGAAGTCATTCAAGGGGACAATTCAGAAAGGGAAGGTTCGATGCCTATAGAAGGTACACAAATTATAATCTGATGAACCTTATATTATATTCTTATTTTAAACATTTACCTAAAATAAGTTGTATCTAAAATTAGTGGCTGATGGACCAATCCTTCTAATGCTGGAAGACAAACCACAAGAAGCAGGGGGGGGGGGGGGGAATGATCAAGAAGGTATGTATATAGACATTATTTATATTATATTATTGTTTTATAAGTAAATTTTTGTTATAAGTAAAAATTGATGAACCTCAAAAATTTGTTAAAAATCTTGATGAACTTGAATATGTAAAATCTAATGAACTTGAACATTTGATGAACTTGAAAAAAAAAATAACTTTTATAATCTGATGAACCTGTTATAACTTATGAAAAATGGTGTAAAACATGTAGGAAGAAAACAGAAAGCAAAAAGGAGTTCACTATCTCCTAAAAACCGCTATTCGATGAACATGTGCAAAAACATTGTTGGATACAAAAGGAAAAGAACATCAAAATCTCCAAAGACAGATGACGTTGGTGAGCAAGTGCCTGATGTTCATATAGATGATATTGAAGAGCATCAATGGGTTGATCAACAGGGTAAAAATCTATTATGTTTCATAACTTACATATTATCTGCAAAAATTTTGTATATATTTGAATTTCTTATAATTGGTTCATCAATTAGCAGATGATGATATTCAAATGACCGGAACAAATGAGGATATTCAAACGACCGAAACTGATGAAAACACTGAAGTTGCTGAACCAATTACCGGAACCGATCAAACACCTGAAAATGGAAATGATGAACCTTCATCCTCAAGTATTAAGCTCACCCAACAACAGTTATCCGCAATGATTTTAGAGTTTCAAGGGGAGTATTCCTGATGCGTGGGAATCGCACCTTGCTTTACCTCTCGAGGGATCTCGCGAGGCTTACAACCCCCACCAGGCAGTGTACCTGATCGTTGTAGTATAGTATAGTGACAAGTACCGGGGGATTGATCGTTCAGCTTAGGAATAGTGTCGCTAGGATTGAAATTAATCTAACTAGGTCTAAAGGTGAAGGATGATTCTTTTTATGTTTTTATATTTTATGAAAAGCAAGTAAAAATCTCGGGTATTGGGAGTGTGGGCGGAATTAGTTGCTAATCAACTAACCCAAAAGCTACTAATTAAACTAATTAACAAGAAAACTAAACTAAGGTTCTACAAGATAAGTGAAGCATGTCTACCCATGATATGTTACTCCTTGCTAGCTATCCAATCCTACCTATTGAATTGTAACCTTGTTTTAATTGACGGGTTGTATTCCTTAATACCATTCGTGGGGTGGCATACATAACTCCCCAACTCTATGAGCTCTTATCTCCTCCTACACCATGACCCAACACAACTATAGGGATTGTAAACAGTGGCTCATGCATTAAATACAACCAATAAAGACCTAGTACGCCTCGGTTCATGTTTCTTAAGACGTTCAAGCATGTTACCATTTGGAGATCTGCCAGTTTTCTTAAGCCTAACATATAAAATCATTCAATCAAAACAAGAATCAATAGGAAACAAGGATTATAAACTAAACCAACTAGATCTATTGAAGTTGTCACACCTTAATTGATGGAGATAGACACAACATCAACAAGAAATCAATAAGATCTAATCAATTATATACAAGTTTCACATAATCATAAGTAGACACAAGGTGAATTAGCAAATCATCATCAAAGAAGAGCAAACAACAATGATAATGGAAAACATAATTAAGATAGAATCATCAAACCAATACATGATGTTTATGGAGTGATTGAAACCCTCTAAGTTGCTGGAAAAACACCCACCTAAACCCAGGAATCGACCTTAGGGTTTAGGGCTTACAAAAAGTGAAGTTATAAAGTTATATTTATAGGCTTGTTTTCTGTCGGCCCTTCGTGACGGCGTCAGCCCATACTCTTGACGCCGTCAAGACCATTTTTTCACCAAATTGTAGATCTCTTCGTCCTCTTCGTTTCCTTTTTTGAATCGCTCAAATCCGAGTTCGTATGCAAAAGTTATGGCCAAAACGGTGTCAGCTACTCCGCGCGCAAGTTTTGACAAATTTACACGTGACGGCCTTGGTGACGCCGTCACCACCTACGGTAAATTAATCTTTGGCCACTTTGACGCCGTCATCTCTTCATCTGACGCCGTCACCAGCTACGGTAAAATATGCATCCTCTCTGACGCCGTCAAGAGTAAATCCTTGACGCCGTCACCTTGTAATTCCAGCTTGGATTTTTGGTACTTTGTCGTTTTCTTCACTTTATGCTCCAAAAACGTCCAAAATAGCCTCTTTTCCAGAATTCACTCTCCAAACACCTAAAATCACAAAAGGAACGATTTAGGACAATATTTGATCAAATAAAGTCGAATTCGGGCTTAAATGACCCCCTAAAAACGGATCATTTTTCGCCTCATCAATTCCCAATTCAAATCAGCCGAGGTAAAAAATATATAGACTTTAAAATGTTATTTGATTATAGGTTCTTCAAATATAGGTTCATCAGTTAATATAGGTTCATCAGTTTTAAGTTAATATAGGTTCAAAGACTTAATTGATTATATTAATGACAGGAATTCAGTCACTCACTGAGGAACATGTTATGCTTATTTCAAGAGATGAAAATTAATATTGATGACATGCTAAGGGCTGGATTGGAGATGTACCCCGGAAATGAATCGTTGTTGGAAGTCCGAGACTGGATGAACAGTTTGGTAAACAGGACAACTTTTGAGAGCTCACAAAGTGAAGATGAGAGCTCAATGCTGATGATAACGATGGGTGATGATAAGGATGCCTCCGAGGCAAAGGAAGCATCTAAACAAACTGATGAACCTCAAACAAAGGATGGCTCCGACGCTAAGGTTGCATCTAAGCAAACTGATGAACCTCAAATGAATCATGGCTCCGAGTTAACAGATGAACCTCAGACGGACAAACAAGCTGAGTTAACGTTAACTCAAATGTTCATGGATCCTGCCTTTTTGAAAGAATATGAAAAGATTGAACGTCAGGTAATAACCTTATTGATGAACTTATAACTGATTTGTTTTATGAACTTATTGATGAACTTATAATTTATTGATGAACTTATTGATTAACTTACTGATGAACTTATAAAACAGTTGCATAGGCCAGAATTCCTGATATTCAATATGGAGCAATTTGAGAATAAGTCTTTGCCTTTGGTTTTGTATGAAGAAAAGAAAGACTTGGAGCAGTTATTGGATGAGTTGCTCAAAAAGACACCGTTCTTGCACACATCCTCAGAAATGTTGAGCAAGACTAGTGATGACAATCTTTGGAGAAGAATTCAAGCAGAAGCTTTAGCATTGAAAAAAACATCACAAAAACATAAGAACTCTTCCCCACAATATAAAGAATCGCCAAAGATGATAACACCGATATCATATGCTCCCCCATCAGCAGAAGAAAAATTAAAATGTGAAGCAGTAGATGAAGGTTTTTCCACGCCTCTAAAAGCCACGCCACTTAATTCTTTCAACACAATTGCTCGAAAGCTTAAAGTTCCTCAAACGGAAAAGAATATCAAAGAAGGTGAAGAAGGTCAAGAAGACTTGGAAAATATAAGAGAAAAAAGAAAAACAAAGCCTGCTGAATCTCTAAAATCTCCGTATTTACAAAGAGTCGTTGTGATGAAGAACAAAGTACAAGACAATGAAAGAAAGGTGGCTGAAACAATATTCACTGCAAGAGGAGAACTCGAGTAATTAATATATATTAGGTTCATCAATTTAAAAATAATATTTCTATAATAAGTAGCTTCTTTATTTTTCTAAAATATTACCTTAAAATGAAATTGCAGTGATGTGTTATTTCATTCATACTTTGTTGACGGTCAAAGAATCCACTTTGAGAGCTTCAAAGAAGGGAATGAAATAAGTTCAGGAGTGATTGATATGTGGGCGTATATACATAACATGGCAGAAGAGAAAAGGAACGTAGGATCATTGAAGAAGCTATATGCCCACACATCAATGATTGTAAGTTACAAAAATCTTTATCAATTATGATTCAATATTTGAAATCATGTACATATACAAAAATCTTGACTTATATTGATGAACCTCAGACAAAAGAAATGGCGAATATGTCTCACAACTCGAAAGCACTAACATAAAGGTTTAATGAAAACATGAAGAATCTTTTGTTTTTGTCTCCTGTTTATGAATCTATCAAAGACATTGACCTGGTAAGCACTTCTATTTACTAATTTGTTTTAAGATAAATAACTGATGAACCTTAAAAAAACTGATGAACCTATAGTTAATTGTAAATAATTGATGAACCTCTATCTTTAACAGGCGTTTTTCCCGATGATGCTCGGTGACGATCACTACTACGTCGTCTGTTTCAACTTAAAAGAACCTCAAATCCATATTCTTGACAACATGCATCACAATCAATTAGTCAATGATAGATATCAGAAAAAGCTGGTTAATTTGGTAAGAATGTTAGGTATATTAAATGTATGTTCATCAACATAGTTAAATTGAATCTCATTGTTTTTAATTTATTATTACAGAGATTTCAATTTATAAAGTTCTTGAAAGACAATGGGCATCCAAATTATCAAGCACTGAACAACTACAAAGTGGATCATATCAAATTGCCATGGGAAACCAAAAACAATTTCATTGATTGTGGAATTTTTGCCATGAGACACATGGAAACTTATTCAGGGAAAAAAGACTTTGATGCTGGGTTTGTAAAAGAAGGTGCTGAACAAGACAAACAGCTTGAAGACTTGAGAAAGAAGTACATGTCAAAGATTCTGTTGTCCGACTACAATGAAAACAGACATGTAGTGGAGAGCGAGGTAGAAGAATATCATCGTTTACCTCTGAAGGAAAAGCGAACACTCTAGCAGATGTCAAAAAAGAATATTGCAGAACGTGCCAACGAATATTTCGAACGGGAAGCTAGTGCTCTTCTTCGACAGACCTAAAAACAATTTGATCTAATAGTTTGTTATGGTTAAAATTTTGGCAGTAGTAACCTAATCTAATTAGGGAATGTTCTAGTATAAATACTACTTTTTGGTTGGTTGTTATGGACAAGTTATTTTAGTTTAATAGAACTATCATTTTGTTATGTTAAATAAAATTGATGAACCTGAATTTACTTCTTGTTTGTTGATGAACCTTAATTTATTGATGAAACTGAAAAAAATTGTTAAATTTGATTAACTTTTGATGAACTTTAATATGTAAAAAATGATAAACCTCTAAAATTTGATGAAAATCTTTTAAAAGAAAGAACAGTTGATGAACCTGAATTTATTGATGAACCTGAAAAAAATTGTTAAATTTGATTAACTTTTGATGAACTTTAATATGTAAATTTTGATGAACTTTAATATGTAAAAAAAAATGATAAACCTCTAAAATTTGTAGAAAGAAGAACTTTTTTTTAGAAACTTTGATAATTATAATGACACTGTTATAATTTAAAATTGATGAACCTCTAAAATTTGAAGAACTTTTATCTCAACTTTATAAGTAAAACTGATGAACTTAAACAAAACATCACATTTATTTGTATAATAGAAAAATCAAAGTTACTTTGATCACTCTTATCAAACTAACACCACATTTATTAAGTAACTACACAAGCAGTCTTCTCAGCCAACTTCGCGTTCCTAGCAGCAGTCTTCTCAGCCAAATTCGCCTTCCTAGCAGCAGTTTTCTCAGCCAACTTCGCATTCTTGGCAGCCAATCTCGCCTTCTGTTTCATCTCCTTCGCAGCAGCCTTTTCACTAGCTTTCTTAGCAGCAATTTGAGCTTTTATGGCATTGCATTTCGCCTGGTTATGATCGTTCATACTAGATTTGCAGGTTGTACAGTTCTTCTTTCTACGCTTCCCACTATCAATAAGTGAACGTTCAACACTGCTCTTAATCCTCTTTCGAGAACCCTTAGTACTAACCTGTTTTGGACCAAAAAACAAAAATGATCAAAAAATATGTTGAACAATTGATGAACAACTGATGAACCTATAAAAACTGAAAAACTATGATAACTGATGGGCCTAGGATAACACATATAATAACTGATGAACCTATATTAACTGATGAACATATAATAACTGATGAACCTATGTTGATGAAAAAATATGTTGAACATTTGTTTAACCTATGATAACTGATGAACCTATAATAACTGATGAACCTATAATAACTAGAAAAATAACTAAATTGCAAAAATTTAACATGTTAAATAGTCTAACCTATAAAAACTGATGAACCTATAAAAACTGATAAAACTATGATAACTGATGGGCCTACAATAACACAGAACAAAAAACTGATGAACCTATATTAAATGATGAACCTATATTAAATGATGAACCTATATTTGATAAACCTATGATAACTGATGAACCTATAATAACTGATGAACCTATGATAACTGATGAACCTATATTAAATTATGATAACATAAATCTGATGAACCAATGTTAACATAGCAGCTAAAAACACATAATAAAGGAATAAAAAATGGTGAAAAAATATGTTGAACATCTGATAAACCTATGATAACTGACGAACCTATAATAACTGATGAACCTATAACAACTGATGAACCTATAATAACTATAAATATACCTAAACTGCAAAAATTTAACATGTTCATCAACTAACCTAGATAACAAAAAAGAGAATAAATAGTCTAACCTGCTTTGGAACATTCACAATAATCTCATCCGGTTGCGACACACCAAGAATAGAAGCAATCCTATCCCGTTTAGTAGTCTTTGGAGGTATAGGAACATCAGCATCTGCCTTCGCCATTAACTGAACCTGATGATCTCTAAACTTTTGCAGTAGCTCAGGATCATTAGCATAACGATCCACACAATACTCGACTGATCTGAATATCTCACGCAAGATCATATCAGGACTGTCACCGGTGGCTTGAATGACTGATGGAGGTGGTAATGAATCTTTTGACCAACGCCTAAGCACGTACTTCTTGGGAAAGTTTTTAACATTTGAAAACCGAATCACATAAAAGATATGACGACATAACAGTCCATATGACTCAAAACGTTTGCACGTACATTGATAAAACTCTTCAGCTGGTTTACACAAAACCTGGAAAAAAAGGTAGTACATACATTATCTGAGTACAAAAAACATGATAAAAAGCAATGATGAACCTCATTCTTATCTACAATGACTGATGAACCTCATTCTAATATACAATGACTGATGAACCTGATTCTGATATACAATGACTGATGAACCTCATTATTATCTACATACATTATCTAAGTACAAAAAACATGATAAAAAGCAACGATGAACCTAATTCTAATCTACAGTGACTGATGAACCTCATTCTGATCTACAATGACTGATGAACCTCATTATTATCTACAATGACTGATGAACCTCATTCTTATCTTATTAAAAAAAAATAATGAAACAAAACTGTCTGTATAAAAAAATGTTACCTCATAAAAAACATCATACTGTGGTTTCCCTTTCACTATACGATGCCGCCTAGAAATCTGCTCATCTTCGCCAGTATCTTTTATAACAAATTTTTTGCCAGAATCAACATCCGAAACACTAACCGACATACAAGAAATCACAGAAGCATAAATCTCATTTTGAACATCAAAGAAAATGGACCGAGTGTATAATTCTGATGCCTCCTTCTCTAATTGAAGTTCTGTGTGCATATCTGGAATAGTATTCCGACTGTCATGATCATTTTTACGTTGAGCAAAACTTTGACAACCCACCACACTCTCAAAATGATTATAAAACTCCCATAAAGTCAAATCAATACTCATCAAGCGACCGTACGCATTGTTTTCACTCTCAGACCTAGAAGAAGTACGCATCAAACCCGACATCAACTCGTCCCTGTAATAGGCTGGAATCCATTTATACCTCAAATCATACATATCAGAAAGCCATTTGTGACTCTTCAAATCGAAATCAACCACAAAGCTTCAAACTCTTCAGGCTCTATTCTGTCAGTCCAAACAATATCTGATATTCTTCGTTTAAAAGTTTCATCTTTAGCTAGATCAGGACCAACCTACAAAAATCAAGATGAACCTTATTCTATAAAACTAACTGATGAACATTATTATATAAATGATGAAAATTATTCTATCAGTCCAAAACAATATCACATAAAATGATGAACATTATACTGTAAAACTATCTGATGAACCTTTAAATTATAAGTAACTAATAAACAAAAATAATTAAAAAAAATACATTGATGAACATACCTTTGAAGTCAACTTCTGCATGATATGCCACATGCATAATCTATGACGAGATAACGGGAAAACTGTCTCTATAGCAACTTTCATTGATGCGTCTTGATCAGTAACAATAACCTTTGGTGCTCGCACGAAGGCTCTTTGAAAACATTCAAGCAACCAAATGTAAGATTCTTTAGTCTCCGACGACAGCAACGCAGCTCCAAATGTAACACAATTATTATGATTGTCGATCCCAGTAAATGGTACAAAAACCATTTTGTACCTATAAAAAATAAATGATAAACATTATTATAAAACCGATGAACCATTATAATATAATTGATGAACCATTTAAATTCAATACCTTTCAATAACATCAGTTTATACAATCAAATACAACAACTTTATAATACTGATGAACTTATTTACACCAACTTAAAAAAATTTTATTTAAAAAATACTGATGAACCATATCTTAAAATACTGATGAACCATTTAAATTCAACAACATCAGCTTATAGCAATCAAATACAGCAACTTTAAAAAAATTGAATGTTTCTAGCTTCAAATGTTTCCCCAGAAATGGTCGCTGGTGACTCTGCGTAGGCTTTGAAACTCATTGCTAATCTCAAACACACATAAATTGCCAGAACAAGATGATGTGCAACACGAATTAACTTTTATACCGTTGACCATCATCTTGTAGCAGCAAAGTTTTTGTGTGTTTGAGTTTATCAATGAGTTTCAAAAAGCTACTCACACTCACCCAACGACCACTCCGGGGAAACAATTCAAGCTAGAAACATGACCTATTACACTCATTTCATCAGTATTTAAAGATATGAAAGAGATAAAGAGATAGGATATGTGGGGTAGAGGAAAAAATATAGAATAGTTGGGATGGAGGATTTTCTGATAAAGAGATAGGATATGTGGGGTAGAGAGATAAGAAAAGTGGATTTTCTGATAAATAGATAAGATACGTGGGGTACAATCAAATAAAAATATATATCTTATCTTAAAATACAGATGAACTTATTAATTAAAATATGTTCATCAGTTGAAAAATAAAAAACATATATAAAATGAACTTACTTATTAGTCCTGAATGTAGCATCAAATGACATAACATCGCCAAAAGCATAATAATTCCTTTTTGCGTACTCATCGGCCCAAAAAAGATTCGTCAACGCGTTACTCTCACCAGTTTGATACTCAAATGAAAAATTAGGATGAAAATCCTTCTTGTTCAATAACATCTCAACTAACATCTGAGCATCATTCTTACCAATGAAATCAAGCACATCTCTCCTATAGTTTTTACAATCAACCGAACTAACCCCAATAAAATCGTAGTCCCCATAAATCTGCCTAAGTAAATGAAAGCCCTTCACTGGACCAAGATTCACTTGCGATGCTTGATATAGAAAAACTTGCTGAGTATAAGAAACATCACGAGACGAAACCAGAAAAACGCTATCTTCCTGACTAACTAGGCTATGGTTATGACCCTCAACAAATTCATAACACCAATATCCTCTTCCTTCAACATACCTCACACGTAAAACAGCCTTACAATCAATACGCTTATACCTTCTTTCATAACACCAATATCCTCTTTGATCCAACTTTCTTTGGGGCTGGATTTATACCTTCTTTACTACAAACAAAATATTGCAGATCAGGATTATTGTCCTTATTCTTCGTAGATTTATAATGTTGACCTAAACGAATCTCAAAATCAGCTCTTTTTGCATAATCTTTGTAATACTCATAAGCCTGCTCCAGAGAATGATACATCATACCATAAGCCGGCTTCTCACCATCAGGAATATCATGAATCCATAACTTCTCACCCCCCTCCTCAGAAAAAATACCAACAGAATATGGAACAACTTCATAATCATCATCTGAAAAAAAATATATACAATGAATGACTGATGAACCAAAAAACACTTTATCACTGATGAACCTCATTATTATATATTATTACAATCAATAATTGATGAACCAAGACAAATAAAATTGATAACATTTTATAACTGATGAACCTCATTTTAATCCATTCTAAAAAGTTAATCTAATGAATCCGCAGCCTCTAATTAAACCACGATAAATATCAATTACTGATGAACCTCATTTTAATCCGTTCTAAAAAGTTATTCTAATGAATCCGCAACCTATAATTAAACCATCATAACTAGCAATCACTGATGAACCTCATTTTAATCCGTTCTAAAAAGTTATTCTAATGAATCCGCAACCTCTAATTAAACCACAATAACTAGGAATTACTGATGAACCTCATTTTAATCCGTTCTAAAAAGTTATTCTAATGAATCCGCAACCTCTAATTAAACCACAATAACTAGGAATTACTGATGAACCTCATTTTAATCCGTTCTTAAAAGTTAATCTAATGAATCCGCAGCCTCTAATTAAACCACGATAAATGGCAATTACTGATGAACCTCATTTTAATCCGTTCTAAAAAGTTATTCTAATGAATCCGCAACCTCTAATTAAACTACAATAACTAGGAATCACTGATGAACCTCATTTTAATCCGTTCTAAAAAATTATTCTAATGAATCCACAACCTATAATTAAACCATCATAACAAGCAATCACTGATGAACCTCATTTAATCCGTTCTAACAAGTTATTCTAATGAATCCGCAACATCTAATTAAACCACAATAAATATCAATTATTGATGAACCTCATTCTAATATATTCTAACAAGTTATTCTAATGAATCCGAACCTCTAATTAATCCAGAATAACGAGAAATAACTAATGAACCTCATTCTAATATGCTCTGATGAATCCACATCATACTAAGCAAACAATGCAAGCATAATATCTTCAACAACTAATTGATGAACCTAATAAAAAATAACTGACTGATGAATATATAACAAAAAATGAAATTACCTTGATTAAACACATGAGTATCACTCTCAGCCATCAGAAACTGATTTAACAATCAAAAATCCCCAAATTTGAACGGTTAAAACCCTAATTTTCTTCCAATTGACCAATTGAATACTCAAAACCCCCAATTGTCTTCCAATTAGCCAATTGAATGATTAAAACCCTAATTCTATTGCAATTAAGCAATCCAACGACTAATTCGAAGCCGATATGAATAATTAACACGATTTGAAGAAATATTAACGATTCAAATAAAGGAATATGAATTGAGAACAAAAAAGCCCTAATTTTGCAAAATATGAACAAATGAAAGAATAAAAAAAATGTAAAATTGAATGAATGAATGAATTGAATCGAAATCATTGTGTAAATTCGTTTATATATAGCCGGAAAATTGAAAGAAATCCAAGAATAGAGATCGGAAAAAGGAAAGCATATCAGATAAGAGAAAGAAGAAAGAGGGAAAGAGAGAAAAAAGCGGGAGGGAGTAAATTTACCATCATGCCCTTGAGTCTAAAAGGGACGGGGGACACGTGGCATCACCAGAAAACTTTGTAGACTTTTTAAAATTAATCCCCTTTGCAAGGGATCCGGATTCAAAAGATCATTACTGAATATTTGTGCTTCATGAACATAAGATTATCATCATCCACGTAGTTTTATTTCGGTAAAAGTAAACTCCGAAATACATTCATGTAGTTTGCTCATTTTTACACATATATATTATTGTCAGAAAAGTTAGGACATATACATCCCTCGAGGCTCCATCAATGAAAGTAAACATCTTAAGGACCCGGAGTATCAATGAAAGTATATATCTTAAGGACCCTGAGGACGAACGATGCAAATGTTTTCCGTTATCTTTGTATTTGCACCATTTGTCCTTATAGATGTATAATGTCTAACGTTTATTATTATATAATGATTTATATTTATATTTATTTTTATCTATTTTTTAATATTGTTTTTAAATTTTTAAATTTTATATGTTATTATTATTATTATTATTATTATTATTATTATTATTATTATTATTATTATTATTATTATTATTGTTTTCTCTACACTCAAACACCTATCTATCTTTATTTTCTTCAAACAATAGTTGTTAAGATCACGAGCTAGCTTTTAAAATCATATAAGTTTACAATTCTACTAAGGGAAAACGAGCATGAGCAACAATTGGTATCATATAAGCCTAAAATATATAGATTTTCAGACTAAAATATTTTTCATCCTTAATTACTGATTAGATAAATTAGTATTTTGAACCCATGTGAATTTCAGTTCAATTATGTTATAACTCTTTGAACTCTTATTGCTTAATAAATTTGTTATATTATCATTTTTAAATACGAATTACTAGATGTATAAGACATTTGAATATTTAAGTAGGATTTTTCGATCTCGATCCGATCTTAGAATTTCAATCTTGCATAGATAAATACAATTTATAGTAAGATCTTGATCTTAACAACCTTGCTTCAAACAATAGAAAACCCAAATTCAAACACCTTCTCACTCAATCTTACTTTTCAACCTCATTTATCAATCAAGTGTCAACCACTTCATTTTCAAAACGAAGTGGTTGTACTTAATAATAGAAAGAGGTTGAAGAATATAAAGACGGGATGAGGAGATATTTGGATTTGAGTTTTCTATTATTTAAAAAAAATAAAGATAAATGGGTATTTGGGTTGAATTTTGTAGAGAAAACAATAACAACAAGAAGCTTTGCTATAGCTAGAGAAGTGGGGCTTCAGATAATATCTAGGCTTCTCATTAATTTCTTGTAAATCATATGAGTTTCTAATAAAGTGATAATAATAATAATAATAATAAAAGGTTAATAAACTTAAAAAAAAATATATATATATTAATAAGCAATAGACATTATATATCCCTTTAGGACGAACGAGACAAATATTTTCCGTCATGTTAGATCCACATTAGAAGATAACTAGAAAATATTTGCATTGTTTGTCCTCATGAATGTATAATGTCTAACTTATTGACGGAGGGATGCATGTGTCCTAACTTTTCTGACATGAATGTATGGTGTGAAAATGATCAAATCACTTAAATGTATTTTGGAGTTTAAATGAGTAAAAACTCTATGCAATTCTCCCTTTATATATTTATAATTTGTTATGCATGTATTTGTGTACTAGTTATATTAGTTGTAAGGAGAAAAGTTTATTTAGGGACTAAGTTTTTGTTACATACTGAGAGACAAATTCACACCATCAATTTAGTTTGATTTAATGGTAAGGATTAACCTAAGATTAAATATCTAAACCTAATTCCATATCTTTTTCCCCCTTTTTCTTTGTCTTTTTTATAACTCATTTACTTTCTTTATTTCTTTTTTTTTCTTCTTTTTTTTCTTTTTTTCCGATTAAAGTTATTTTATTTTTATTTTTTTTGTTATGTTTTCCTTTTTTTTCTAATTCACATTTTTTTTAAATCAAACTTTTCTTTTTTAAATAAATTCACGATTTTTTTTCACTTTATTACGTTTTCGTCCGTTTTTTTACGTTTACGTTTGTTTTCAGACATTTTTATCCGTTTTCGGCAGTTTTTATACGTTTTCAGACATTTTTGTCCATTTTCATCCGCTTTATTCATTTTTGTTCATTTTCAGACGTTTTCGTCCGTTTTTATACGTTTTCGTATGTTTTTGTCCATTTTCATACGTTTATATACGTTTTCGTCCATTTTACACGATTTTGTCCGTTTTTATACGTTTTCTTCCGTTTTCATATGTTTACATTTGTTTTCGTCTGTTTTCATACGTTTTCTTCTAATTTTTTACGTTTTCATCAATTTTTTAGACGTTTTCATCCTTTTCCTACATATTCATCTGTTTTCTTACGTTTTCATCCATTTTCATAGGTTTTCGTCCGTTTTTAAATTTTTTCGGCCATTTTTAGACGTTTTCATACGTTTCTAAATATCACAAGTGATATTCTGTGATACTCAAACATTTTTGTCTGTTTTTTTTTTGTACATTTCTGTCTGTTTTCAAACGTTTTCGTCCATTTTCATCGTTTTTGGCAGTATTTATACGTTTTCAGACGTTTTTATCCGTTTTCAAACGTTTTCATCTGTTTTTTACATTATCCTTTGTTTTCAGACGTTTTCGTCTATTTTTATACGTTTTCGTCCGTTTTCGTCCGTTTTTATATGTTTTCATCTACTTTTGTCTGTTTTCATACGTTTATAAATATTTTCATCCGTTT
This sequence comes from Artemisia argyi, assembly GCA_030686995.1. Lineage (NCBI taxonomy): Eukaryota > Viridiplantae > Streptophyta > Magnoliopsida > Asterales > Asteraceae > Artemisia > Artemisia argyi. Next base: position 139,115,363 of record CM060677.1, read on the forward strand.
TTATGTATTTTTGTCCATTTTTAGACGTTTTCGTCTGTTTTCATAATTTTCAGCAGTTTTTATACATTTTCGTCCATTTTCATCAATTTTCATATGATTTCATCCCTTTCCAGGCGTGTTTTTACGCTTTTATACGTATTTGTTCGTTTTCTTATGTTTTCATTCGTTTTCATACATTTCTGAATATCACAATTGATATTCTTAATATCACAAGTGATTTTCTGTGATATTAATAATATCAATTGTGATATTCAGAAATGTATGAAAACAAACAAAAACAGACAAAAACGTAAGAAAGTGAAAAAAATGTGAAAATCACTTATTATATTCTGAATATCACTTGTAATTTTCTGAATATCACTTTTAATATTCAGAATATCACTTGTAATTTTCTGAGTATCACTTTTAATATTCAGAATATCACTTGTGATTTTCATGTTACAAAACATTAGTTGAAAATCACTTGTGATAATCAGAATATCACATCACTTGTGATATTCTGATTATCACAAGTGATTTTCATGTTACAAAACATTAGTTGAAAATCACTTGTGATATTTAGAATATCACTTGTGATATTGAGAATATCACTTGTGATTTTCTGAATATCACTTGTGACATTTTGAATGTCATAAGTGATTTTCATGTTACAAAATATTAGTTGAAAATCACCTGTGATATTCAGAATATCACTTGTGATATTCTGAGTATCAAAGAATAATACTTTTGATATTCAGAAGCGTATGAAAACGTCTGAAAATGGCCAAAAATATTTTAAAATGGACGAAAACGTGTGAAAATGGACGAAAACGTAAGAAACGGATGAATATGTACGAAAACGTTTGAAAACGGACAAAGATGTATAAAAATGGACGACAACATCTAAAAACGGACGAAAACGGACAAAAACGTATGAAAACGGGCGAAAACATATGAAAACGGACAAAAACGTATAAAAATGGACGGAAACGTATAAAAACGGACAAAATCGTATAAAAATGGACGAAAACGTATAAAAACGGATGAAAACGTCTGAAAACGTAAAAAAATAGACGAAAACGTAAAAAAAATGGACGAAAACGTATGAAAATGGACAAAAACATCTGAAAACAGACGAAAACTAAAAAAAAACAGACGAAAACGTATGAAAACGGACGAAAACGTATAAAAACGGACGGAAACGTATATAAATGGTCAAAATCGTATAAAAACGGACGAAAGCGTATAAAAATGGACGAAAACGTAAAAAAGCGGACAAAAACGTATAAAAACGGACGAAAACGTCTGAAAACAGACAAAAACGTATGAAAACGGATGAAAACGTCTGAAAACGGATAGAAACGTATATAAACGTGTGAAAACAGACAAAAACGTAGTAAAGTGAAAAAGTCGTGACTTTTATTTTAAAAAAAACTTGATTTAAAAAAAGCAAAAAAAATAATAATAAATAAATAAAACGTGAATTAGAAAAAAAGAAAAAAAAGGAAAAAAAAGGGAAAAAAAGGTTAATTGGAGAAAAGGCAAAAAAAAAAAAAAAAAGAAATAAATAAAGAAAGTGAATAATAAAAAATACAAAGAGAAAAGGAAAAAAAAACATGAACTTATGTTTTCATATTTAATCTTAGATTAATCCACACTATTAGATCAAATTAAATGAATGGTGATGATTTGTTCTTCAGTATGCAACAAAAACATGTTCCTTAAAATAACTCACCTCTAGTTGTAAGCATTTAAAATTTAATTTACTTATTAAATTCAAAAAGTCTTTTAATTTTCCTATTATAGGCATCGTTCCAGAAATTGTTTGACGTGACATTATTTAATTACATAAAAGTATAAAACCCGTTATATTTTAATAAACCCGTTATTACATATTTTAAGTCAAACTAAATCATTTTTTTGAATCATTATCAAGTATTTCTCTTCATCTTCAACAAGCACACAAACCCTCAAACTAGAATTATTAAAACCCAATTAAACGAAACATTCATCTTCATCTTGATCTGAACCGTAGCTAGAACGAAACGCCGGATCTAAATCTCTGGCGGTTAGAACTACCACCAGGACGTCGTATCTGAGCCACTAAGTTTTTCTCCCTCAACCAGTCACCTGTCATCTTCCATCAATTTTTCTTCATCTTCAATTCCACAAGTTAGTGTTCCTGTCTATGTTGAGCTATCTTCAGATACATAAACATTCCAATGTTGTAAAGGGAAGGAACACGAGTTTTGCATTCGTGCAAGAAAAAACGTTCAAGAAGCAAAAGAAAGGAAAATGAAAGATAAAGAGAAACTTAAGGAGAAGGAGCATGCTGGTATCAAACCTTCTATATCAAAGAAGAAATCAACTCGTAAAAAGTCTAAGCAAACTTTCGCCCAAGATTTTGACTTAGATGACATGTCTAATGAAGACGTCGGCTCAAGGTTGGATAATATTAAGAGTTTAGGAAGGTCCATTGGCATATCTTTTGTGGGTAATTTGCAAAAGTCCAAAGATGGGTTAACTTTTGAAAAGTTCATTCAGGATCTAAAATAGCATGAGCTTTAGCGTTATCATATCAACAAGATTAACGTTCTTCCTCATCCTACATTCAAGTTTCTCTTTGCACTACTTTATTGTTTTAGGATCCACCCATTTATCCTCAAAGCTTCCATTGACGAGTATCATTCTGGGCATGAAGGTTTCAAGGTCTCAAATCAAGTCAATGCGCCAAAAGATTTTCAAGCTTCATGCTAGTGTTGTGTTTTTTAAGTTTCAGTAGGTAAAGTAGATCTTCATTTGAATTTCCTTTTTGTTATCATTTGTAACATTTGCAATCCTCAATTCTTGTTGAAGATTGCTTCCAGTTTTATATTTATATGTATCAACTTTTTGCCAAAAAAAAAAAAAAAAAAAAAAAAAAAATCTGAGCCACTGTCTTCTCCAATTTAACGGATCATTACATGGTTAATTGTGCCACGTCAAACAATTTCAGTAACAATGCCTATGATAGGAATATTAAAGGACTTTTTGAATGTAATAAAAGAATTAAAAGTTGAGTGCTTACAAAAAAATAAGTGGCAAGTTAGATGTTTTTTTAAAGGGATAATGATTTTTAAATGTATCTAACTTGTCACGTTTTACTAAGTTGTGTATGGAACTTTTAATTTTGCTAACTTGGGGTCTGAACTTACTAATCTTTGCAAACTTGTGTACTAACGAGGTGATTAAGGTTTTTTGTTAGATTTATTTACATAAATCGTCCTTCTCGTTAGTACCAACCTGCAAAATAAGTCCTAACGGTCGTTATATGGGTAGTTCCACGTGGCAGCGCCACGTGTCATAAAAGGAGAAGTGCCACGTGTAGATGGGTCGGGTCGGGTCCGATATGGTATCGGGTCGGGTTGCCACGTGGACCAATGAGAAGGTGCTACGTGGCATGGATAATATTACACTAAATTGCAATGGATGGGAATCGAACCCGGGGTGCGTGGTTGAGTGTGAAGGCTGCTAGCCACTAGGCTAAGCATACCTTCAAGTATTTATATGCAATATTTATTATATAACACCCTTTTGTGAACTAGTCCATTTTAGTAGTACTAAAGGGTCAAATGAGAAGGTTACCGACCCGGCTTGGCCCGTTATCCGACCCAGATGCCACGTGGCACCACTCATGTAGTGACACGTGGTGACCTATAAGGACTAACTGCTGTAGTAAGGGGCTAACCACAAGGACGTTTTATGTAAATAATGCTAACTGCTCGTTAGGACTTATTTTGCAAGTTGGTACTAACGAGAAGAACGATTTATGTAAATAAATCTAACCGAAAACCTTAATCACCCCGTTAGCACACAAGTTTGCAAAGATTAATAAGTTCAGACTTCAAGTTAGCAAAATTAAAAGTTTCATACACAACTTAGTAAAACGTGGCAAGTTGGATACATTTAGAAATCATTATCCTTTTTTAAAACCATTAGCCCTTTTCTATAATATAACTTGTGACAAAATACTCCTATAAATATACTTATTTGCAAAGATTAATAAGTTCAGACTTCAAGTTTGTAAAGATTAATAAGTTCAGACTCCAAGTTAGCAAAATTAAAAGTTCCATACACAACTTAATAAAACGTGACAAGTTGGATATATTTAGAAATCATTATCTTTTTTAAAGCCATTAGCCCTTTTTAATAATATAACTTGTGACAAAATACTCCTATAAATATACTTTATTTGCAAATGGTTTGGGTGGGCAGGCCAACCCAACCTCTAACATAGCTCGGTCCTTGAATCATTACTAGAATCATATGATTATACTGTAAACAAAACATCTTTGGTTTGGTTTAACGTTTGATTTCATTTATTGAGTACTCCTTAGTAAGGCACTTTAATAAACTCAATTACTCCCTATTTCACAAGAACTTGCTCATATCTAGTCCTAATTATTTACACTTCCAGATTACATAGGACTCGAAAAGGTAAAACATATTCCTAATTTTTCATTCACAGCGGTTCGACAGTTTTGTTGTCTTTCTCTGATACGAGCAATGCATCAAGTCATAGAAGACTTGACGCATTTAAGGTAATCAATGTTAAAGTTGTCATGTCATTTTTTCTATCAACTCAAACCCATCAAAAACCAATTGTTCTAATGCAAAAAGCTTTTGCCATAACTTTTCCATAAAAAATCTAATTTAGAAACAAGAATCAATAGCCACTTATGAATAAAATAACACTATCCATGAGTAAAAAGTCATTCTTTCAACCGCTTGGCACCAACCAAGTCATTCTAATGTTTTAAAAAGTCATTATCCTCAATGGTAAAAGCTTTTGAAAACGGTAAAAAGCTTTTGATCAAGCACCGCATCGCGGATGCTCTAATAATGTATATGCAGTTTTTCCCGTGTACAAAAGAAAAATATCACTTGTGAAAATAAAAATTCTCAAAATCCAATCACATTGACACTGGAAATCTACTGTCTTACTAATAATGGAGAAATTTACGGCACAATATTATAGGGGTTGGCCTTGGGCTGGGCCACGTGAGCCGGACTATTGGAATTTCTAGGTTGATGATCGATCAACTCTACAAGGATGTCCAATATGCTATGAAGACAAAAGAAACAAACGTTCATTTGTAAATTGTAAAATGTAAATCTTCTTATGCTAACTTCTTGTTAATTTGATACAAAATGTTTCTCTAAAATAAATGACAAAAAAATGCAAGAAAAATACTTCTATCCATTTTCACATGATATTCACCAGACAAATTGAAATCCTTATCTCTGTTTAGTCTTTAGTTTGGTTGTTTACTTGTTTATATGCGTGGTATTGATTTCTATATGACAATATGTATCTGCTGTTTTCTTTTAGTTCTAAACCTGAAATTTAGTCCCCTGCTATATTTACTAAATAAACTGTTGTATAACGCTTTAGTTCTAAACCCTAGAAGTCCTAAAGAAAATATCCAACTTCAAAAATCAGGTTCTTGATTGAGATTATTTGCCTCTTTTATTCCTGCATCTATAAAATGATACATATTCTCCTTTTTTTTTTTCTTTCCTTTTGAGCATATTCGAAAGTGTATAGATCTTGGGTTAACACTCATTTATGTGGGCGTGTAGAAAGTCGTAGATTCAAATGGCTGTGAGGTATTCTTATTTGTGATGGTTCCCTTTTCGTATCTTTCTTTAGAGTAGTTGACGATTGGCAATTCTATCATCCCTTTTTCTGTTCTATTCCGGTATCGCTCTTTTCGTACACAATGTGTACTACTTTTTTTCCCCATTTTTTCTCAGTCTTTTAAGTCTAATGGAATAAATCTTCTTATAGAACTTTTTAAAGTAGGCAGATAAGTAAAACACTTAACTGAAAATTTTTATTTGCTTGCTTGAGAAGGAATAAACAGTTATGCTTAACATGTTGGAACGTGCTGACTTCCAGAGCATATAAAATTAAGCATATTCCTAACACCTCGCGGCCCAACCCTATTTTCAGAACTAGAAGCTAGTAGAATATAAGATGGATCGAGAGAGCTAGCATCTATATGTTTTGCCTCTTTAATTGCGCAGACATCTGAAATATGATGAAATAATCAATCATATAATTGAATAATTGAGTTATCAACAAAGTTTATTAAACCGTATATATGTACATTTTTAAATAATCCAACTAGATGCTTTCTGTGGTGCCTTATATTTTTTAGCAGATGTTCGATCATAGTTAAGCTAAGCTTTTAATTTCACATGCATGTTAATCGATCAAGATATAAAAGCCTAGTCCTATCCTAGAAATCTCCCAGAGATGTAACATTTAGTTTTAGTGATTTAACACTAAACAGAAACCCACCATTCATTAGATCTAGATGATTGTGGCTGGACCTGAATAATATATTTTCTGTAAGTAGCTAGAGTGCATGTAAGGCAAAAAGTGTAAAGCGAATTGGAATCTTTGTCCCGGATAAAGAAAATAATTTCCTTATGGGAATGTTTTGTTACAGTAAATTATGATATTTAAAGGAGAGAAAGCAAGATACATAAATATGAAATATATATTCAATGGTAGAAGACCTAACTTTATTAATTATGATGTATCTATAGAGTACAAATATAATATATTCATAGAGCACATATAATAAAACCTTAACGGACTCAAAACTCACAACCAATCTTGTACTGACTAACCTAACTTATCTTTCATCTTAGTTTAGATAGCCTAAGCCAACCAAGATGGCTTGAGCCAACTAACCTAAGATGAAAGTTGGCTTAGACCAACTAACCTAAGATGAAAGATAAGTTAGGTTAGTCAGAACAAGCCCGGTTTTGAGGTTTGGGTCCGTTAAGGTTTTATTATATGTGCTATATGAATATTTCATGATTAATAAAGTTTAGCCTACGGGCTTTTAGCGCGTCTCATCTCGAAACATAATCTACCACCATGAGTCATGCCTCTATATCATCCTGTCAAATATATCTATCCCCTTTTACTACTATTTCTCTAAAATTAGTTGTACACGTTGTCACGCCCTGCGGAAGCCGACTATTGCCAACAAAAGGAATTTTTTTTAAAGATGACGCTGTTGTCGACCAACAAACTTAAATGTTTGCTTTGCTTGTTTTATTTCCTATTGTAGTTTGAAGATTTGTTTCCGCTTTCTCTCGGCATCTTCAACAACAAATTAACTATTATTTTAATGTTTTTGTTTTTGGTGATTGTTTTTTGCTTTTATATTTGTTGTTGTTGTTTGAAGATCCGCTTTCGCGATTTTGCTGCTCAGACAATGGGATAATATTAGACAATAGATAAGTTAGGTTAGTTGGTGTAAGGGTTTTGGATTTTGGGTCTGTTAGGGTTTTGTTATATGTACTAAATAAATATTTCATGATTAATAAAGTTTAATAACCTACAAGATTTTCTATCATTGAGCAATATACACTTAAACTATCCCATCTCATGACAATGTATATTGATGCCTATTGGACAATCTTTTGTGGATATAAAACTCGTGGTGGTTGTGTTTCAAACCGTTTTGTAAAGATACACTTGGAGTTGTTTTTTTATATCTATGTCTCTCATTGATTGTTTATACGTATAGGCTTAAAATTTAGATTTGGTTAGATTCGATAGGTGTTTTTATTTGAGCTGGTAATACGTTGTTGTAATTTATCTATTTATTTATTTATTTATTTTTTTTCAAATGAAAAGGATATACGATTTTGATATGAAAACTTTGTATATTTTAATCAACTTTTAAGAAACTATGTTATGGAGAATTGAACACATATTAATTTCTCCATTTCAATCCTGGAATCTTGTGTTGCATAATCTTGATGGGTTATAGGTCGCGGATCAGCGGGTCAGTTTAGTCTTGGTTCAGCGAGTACGGGTCACCAGTTACTTGTTAAGAACTGTTACCTATGCTCATATTTATTATGAGTAATTCTAGTTTAAAGTACCTTTATTTCTTGTTTAGTAACAACTGATGTATTATTTTATAAACAGATTAGTGTAGGCTTCATTATAGAGTGCAATCAGTTTTCTCTTTTCTGAATAATATACCATTGAAACCCCAGTGAGAGTTGTCTTTTGATTTTTGTTTTGTATCAGTGGGTAACAAGGGTGGGTGTGCATTCGGGTAATAAAGGGACTGATAACCAACATCTTGCAAGGTTTTCGGAATCACGGTAAAAATATAGATAATTTAAAGCTTTGTGTGTATGAAAATTCAAGCAAAAGAGAAAGTACTACATGGCGGAGTTTGGAGTTGTTTTAATTTATTAGGTGTAGTCGGGGTTACTCTAATTGTTCATCTTTGTTTTGTAGTTCTTTAGAGGTTGTAGACTCAATAATGATAGAAATCAATGTATTAAGACTTATAGTATATTAGTTTATGTCTGTATTATTGTATGTACTTAGTATGTCGATTTGTAAAGTTGTATTTGGTCAAGTATGACGCCAAATCAACATGACAGTTAGTTTAGTTAAAACAGTTATTTGCCAAAAGTCACAACCTTTGGAAATAACTGTCATATAGATAGATGTGTCGTTTAATGAAGCATTGTAATGCTTAGTACATGTATAAATATGTTTTTCTTAGAAAAACATATTAACACAATATCATTATTATCAATAAAGTTTAGTTTGCAGAATTACTTTGTCTCTTTACTTTTGCATACTGATTTCATTCGATCTTAAACCAAATGGCAAACTACAATCACATTCTTAAACAATTAAATGTTGGCATGAAACCTGTGACCAAATGGTATCAGAGCCACGGCTCTAATCCATGGGATATGCCAACATCACAGAACTTGGGAGGAATTCACACTGGAAAATATCTACTCAGAGAAACACCAAAACGTCTATACCAATGGAATCACAGAAGGAAAAGTATATCGCCCAAGGCAAAAGAAATGTTAGTACAGAAGGTTTTAGAGAATCAGGCTTTCAATGAAGCAAAACTGAAAGAGAAGGAAATACAAGACAGAATGAAAGCCAGAAAAGAAAAGAAAAAAGAAAAAAAGGAAAGCAAAAAAAGAAGCAAGAAAGGCGAAGTGCTATATTTGCAAAGAGAAGGGTCATGTTTTTTGGGACTGTGAATACAGAAAGAAGTTAGCAGTTGCAGAATCAAACAGAGAAGAGATGGTCAAATCAAGAATCCTTGATGAAGAAGCAAAGTACACAGAAACAGTACACGTTATAGGAGATTTCATGCTTGAAGGAACACAACACAAGACATGGAATGACATATGGTATATCAACAATCATTACAAGCATCATTTCTGTCCCAGAATAAATTTATTCAAAGGAATACACTACAAATTCAAGATGGTGTGCAAGGAAGAAACAGAAAAGAAATTCATCTTTTCATATGGTATGGGTGATGTTGTTGTAAAGATTGGAGATGAGGAAGTCGTAATCAGAAATGTCCAATATACCCCAGAGGTATCCTTAAACATTCTGAGTTATGATCTCTTGGAGGAACAAGGATTCATGGTTAAAGTTGACAACACGAAGGCTGTAATTAAATATATGTATGAAGAAACAAAGGCTGCAAATGATGATGATACATGGACAAATAAGATGGATCAAACATGGGGACAACAGAAAGCAATCACAGATCACAACAATTACTTGGAAAATTATTTTGAATCTCTGGAACAAAATGAAGAAGAGTCTCTAGTTAAAGGATTAGAAGATCTCAGTTGTGATGATGCAGAAGTCCATGATTACATTGATGATGATTATATCAGTCATAATGGTACACTCTATGCATTGAAAGTTAATTCCTTTTCTAGGTTTTTATCTTTCATAAATTTGATTAAAAGGGATAGCATAGTGTATAGAAATTGGGATGTGTTCAGGGAAAGGTACATAGATATGATTAAATGGTTTTATCTAGTGTATCTGAATCATGAGTACTTGGATGAGATACCACCAATGGTAGGGGCTATAAAGATAGATTTGCTTGCACTGCATAAAGTTGTAGAAGAATTAGGAGGATATGTTGCAGTCTCTTTAGGGGACAAATGGAGCAAAATTGCACAATTACAGGGATTAACAACTAAGGATGGAAGTATTATTAAAAATGTTTATCAAAAATTTGTGGATATGGTTGTGGTGTATCATGATACTGCTCAAGGAAAATGTACAATGGAGAAGCCAATCAATGAAGGAGGGGAAAGCAGTTGGACTGCACAGACATGGAACCCAGATGGCTTGGAAGGATTGACAGTTAGGGATGAGCATGCACAACAAGAGGAGAACCAACTTGGTGTTATAAATGAATCAAATGAAGCAGATATGGTTGAAGAAACAAGCAGTGGCAGCAGCAATGATTTTACAGTCATTGTTTGAAGAATGGATGAAGTACTCAGAAGGATATTTGATTTATATCATTAGGGAGGAAATGTAGACTCAATAATGATAGAAATCAATGTATTAAGACTTATAGTATATTAGTTTATGTCTGTATTATTGTATGTACTTAGTATGTCGATTTGTAAAGTTGTATTTGGTCAAGTATGATGCCAAATCAACATGACAGTTAGTTTAGTTAAAACAGTTATTTGCCAAAAGTCACAACCTTTGGAAATAACTGTCATATAGATAGATGTGTCGTTTAATGAAGCATTGTAATGCTTAGTACATGTATAAATATGTTTTTCTCAGAAAAACATATTAACACAATATCATTATTATCAATAAAGTTTAGTTTGCAGAATTACTTTGTCTCTTTACTTTTGCATACTGATTTCATTCGATCTTAAACCAAATGGCAAACTACAATCACATTCTTAAACAATCAAATGTTGGCATGAAACCTGTGAACAGAGGTTCAGTTGTTGGTCTGACATATGTATGTCATTTTAGTATTTCATGCTACACAACAATATCGAGTTTTATCAAAAAGTCCAAAACTAAAGTCAAGATACGTAGTTGCTATAAGTCAAATCCGTTGTCTTGTCGCTATAACTTTATCGACGTTGTCTTGTCGCTATAACTTTATCGACGGTTTTATGGATCCGGGATTTGTAGCTTCTACGTACGTCTCTATAAATTATGGCGACAAGTTTTTGAACTTTTAGCGATGGCTTTTTTGGACTTTTAGAGACGACTTTCATCGTCGCTAAAAGTTGCAAATCCAGTAGTGCTCATCTTTATAATTAAAAAATTATATAAGAATCACAAGCATATACATATGTACATCATATCAGCGACGCACTGCAAAACATGTTTGGTTGGATGTCTTAAGATGCATGGTGGAATCTCTCCGATGCTAACTTCTCAACCGTTAACGAATTGTTCTTCCTTGGTGATCCCAACCGGATAGGTTGTTTTAATGCAGTGATTAACACAACCCTTTGGTTCCTTTGGCGTGCAAGAAAGGAATTGGTCTTTACATCCAAACGTCTAAATAAATATTTAGTCCTCAACGACATCAAACACTACTCTAACACTTGGATTTCTAGCATATTTTAAATGAATAGAGTGGTTTTGCAATCTTTGTAACTCTCTATTCTCTTCTTTGGAATTATGTTTGTCTAGCTTCTTGCTAGCTCTTTAATCAAATTGTTGTTCGAAAAAAGATATATATCCCAAAAAACAATAAGGGACCCATAATTTTTAAGCCACCCATCCATGATCCATACTTCCGTAGTGATAGACACTGAGAAGGGTGGCAGTGGGGGCGGCATCACCCACCGGCAAGGTAATGCCGGCGGTGAACACCGCCGCCACCCCACCGGCATCCTCAGCGGCATCCATTGAACGGCATATATTGCCTCCGAAGCATGGGATTTTCTATGCAAAATATGACCGTTTGACATTTAATTTTATGGACGTTGGAGACTTGGAGCGTGCATTGGGCCAAAAAAAAAAAAAAAAAAAAAAAATCCCCCTATATATATTCAACCTAAACACATACATTTTTAACACAAACAATACAATTCACATATATCAAATTCACATATTTTTACAATGTCTTCTTCTTCGTCCGAATCGTTAGTGAGTCCCCCCGGCGAATTGTCCGAACTAGTGCCATCCGCAACGGGTTCCATGAAGATAGGCATTACAAAAAGTTTCACGGCATTACAAAAAAGTTTCGAGAGTTCTTACGTAAGCCTACATCCCATGACATTGCACGCTTATACGAGTTCCATGAAGATAAACATCACATTCCTGGAATGCTTGGTAGCATTGATTGTACCCATTTCCATTGGCGTAATTGTCCTAGACATTTGAAAGGTCAATATAAGCGAGGTGATCATCAATACCCAACTATTATGCTTGAAGCCGTCGCTTCTTACGATTTGTGGATTTGGCATTCATTTTTTGGTCCTCCAGGTGCAAACAACGATATCAATGTTTTGAACCAGTCACCATTGTATCTTACGGAGCGAAACGGAACGGCGTCAAACAGTTCATTTCATGTAAATGGACGGTTTTACAAACGTGGTTATTATCTTACCGATGGAATCTATCCTACATGGTCAACGTTTGTTAAAGCATACAAGCATCCGGTTGAATTGAATGAAAATAGATTTAAAAAGCTACAAGAGTCTGCAAGAAAAGATATCGAGCGAGCTTTTGGTCGTCTTAAAAATAAATGGATGATTCTCGCTCGTCCTCTCCGGGCAATGTCGGTTGAGAAGATTCGACAAATCGTTTATACGTGTATCATATTTCATAATATGATTTTAAAAGACGATGGGATGACAATATCACCGGTTCATATAATGGATCCGCCAGTCGCACCAGTTTATGACGATAGTGTATTACCGGAGTTAATCGACGAACAAATGCATTACCGACTCCTATATGATCTTACGGACCACGTAGATGCTCAAAACTTAACATATCTCGATGATTAGTTATTTCATTTTTTTTAAGAATAATGTAATTTTCTTTTAATTATGTTTTTTTTAAAGTATTATGTAATTTTCTTTTAGTTATTAATGAAATATTTATGTTTTAATTAAATTGTTTAATTTAATTAATAAAAAAAAAAAGTTGGGAGGTATGAAAAGGGCATGGTTGCCACTAAAATAGGGTTGGGAGGTATGAAAAAAGTATGAATGAGGTGAAATGAGGTGGAATGATATTATTGATGGATTTCAGAGATATGAACGATTTCGGAATCATGACTGCCAGTGTCCTGATAGTCCATATACATGCATTAATATGCCATCAAACTTCTTTCCATTGTTTCTTAACTCTTTTCTCTCTCTATACCATAAAGATATATACCATAAAGATAGAAGAAGGTTGTTAATTGGCTAGGATATCAATCTAATTAATTAATAAGAATAAAATATATGATCCGTAAATTTCACAAAAGTAAACCATATATGGTCTTTGAAAAAGTAGGCGAAAGGCTCAAATGTAGCAACGCAAGATCGAGAGGAGAGACCAAATTATATGGTCAAATATAAACTAGTATCCTATGTGCATAAAATAACTTATAAGACGTACAGTTAGACGTGACCTTTAACCAACCTAGCTTTAACCAACTCTTAGTTAAATTTGGTACGTGTTTTATGAGAAACAATGGCTTGATCCTTTTGTATAAATAAACTCAACTCTTTGTTAACCCCCATTAATTTACCTCTTTCAAACTTGTTATATACTTATATTCACAGTCTAGAATGCGTACAAAAAAAAAAGTGACCAAATGACATTTTGCATTGGCTATGTTTAAGACAGATCTACGAACAACTTGAATATTGAAATGACTAGATATATAAGGACTTTAATATTTTTTAGATTGGGTACGTATACAACACTTTATTGGGAGAGGGTGATTATGTTGGCGCTTTTAATAAAGCATGAAAATCTCTATCCTTAGCTCAGATTCCTTTCTTTTTAGACTGCCAAAATCACTCGCACTCGTTTTTTCTTCTTCTTTAACCCTTTTCCTATCTGGCCATCTGCATTTTCAACAGATTATCCTTCACTTTTTATTTTCATTATTATTATGACCCTGCAAGATTTTCTCTCAAACTATGTACTCCTTCACTTTTTCAAGTGAGAGAAAGAGTGACGACTGATTACATATGTAAATTTTTCTAGGATGTCACAATACTTCAATTTATAACCACTACTAATTAAGTATCTAACGAAATATGTTATTACATGAGGATCTTTAGCCTAGCGATATACATTGTGTGCATGGGCGAACCTAAGGTGGCTCCCATGAACCATATGGATTTATCCTGCGTAATGTGAAATATAACATAAATCCTTGATTTTTTAAAACGCACGACGTTCAAAAAATTTGTGTATCAAGTTTTTTTAGTTGAATGAAATGCACCTGATATCTTTTGTTTTTGAGTCCGCTACTGATTGTGTGCGTACATATGTAGGTATCTCCTTTGTTGTGTCTATATTTTATTCTTAATGGCATAAAAGTTTCATTAATAAAACTAGTAGAATTGTAGATAATAAAACATGATGTAATATTACCTCCTACATCAACTTTCTAGCCCAGAATCATCTCTGTCCAACAGGAAAACACGTACGTAGATAACTTAGGTTGTAAGATTTGCATGGCTTTGCGTGGCAATAATTGGTGTTTCTAAAAGTATTTTTTACTATGCGTACCAACAACATGATCATCAAAGTTTATGCTACACATAATTTATATAATGCTATAACCATACTCCGTAGTAAGATGTGTGTGTAACTTGTATGTTATAGATCAAATGATTACTAACTAATTAACATTAATTAAAAGCGGTTAAATGGATGATTTCTCCTAGTAACATTTTTAAGGAAGGCAAGTTTTTCACTCAGATGCTCCATGTGACCTAACTGGGGTATTCACGTGACCCTTCCGATCCTTTCCCTAGCCACCCTAAATGTGTTAATAATGAGTTTTGAACGCTAAAAGTCTTATAAGTAAGTTATGTTTAACTAGTGACAAAAAAGATATCATCCAGAGCTTCATCCCATGCATGCTAATATCTTTTCTCTTTATTAAATAGACGACAGTAGTGGGCCACCTGCAACCCTTTGCAGAAAACTTGTTACTGACGGAGAATATATATACTGTCAGGAAGAACATGAAAACCGAAGGAAGATGGGCTGAATCCTTAATTTAGTGGTGGCGGAAAAAAATGTAAGCTTTATTTTATCAGATTTTGGTAAGAATCTTAAGAATATATGTTTGTTAACAAAATCACATATTATGAAGTTTATATGGATGGAGACCAAACAAAAATGTGTATTACCTCATTAGTTTGTTTTACCAGAGAAACAACGTTGAGTTTTTGTACTTCTCGATCTTTTCTTTCTTGAACGAATAATTTTATTACTAGCAACTAGCAAGATGCTAGAGAAACAACAAGCTTTACATGGGGTTATTACAATAGGATCCGAAATCCATTCTAGCGATGCCTGCTTTAGTGTTTTCGACCTATGAAAATATATATGATACGAATATTCTGGTAAGAAAGTTAAGTCGTCCAGCAATTATTTTATTTTATTTTTTATTTTTTTTATCAGCTTTGTGTTTATTAAAGATATCTAGCGAGAAGCTAGCCAAAACATGCACAAAAGAAGAAGTGCAAAGATTATTACAACAGACTACAGTACACTTTTTATTTATTCATTAACTACAATTATTCAGTGAAGAAGTGCAAATATTATGAGATTAGACCAGAAAAAATTTTTTTTTCAAGAAAGGTTGATTGCGTTTAATTGATGGTTGCTAAGAATTTTTGAAATATACGCAAGCTCAACAATAAGGGATGTAATGCATCGATAATACTAATTACCATCTGTTAGAATATTAGTAGTAACTTAAACATAGTTTAGGGGTTTAAGTGTACTTTGTAATTAGATTAGGTGTTAGACATAAACTAGGATTAGGTAGCTTGGAGTGCAAGGCAAACTAGGTTTCAATCTCCTCATCTCTATATAAATAGAGATGAGGGGATGCTAGTTATTCATTCTTCTTCCTCAAATTGTAAGCTTTATTGGTATTAATAAAGGGGTGTTTGAGGGTATAACGTGTGCATATATTCTTGGTTCTTTTGTAGTCTATCGTGTTGCTACTTGTGCTCGATACAACTCATGATCTAGCGTTCCGCGATCGAGCTTCGGGTTTGTTGTCAAGGTATTTTCCAACAAATATTACTCCTAAGGTGGAAATTGTTATGTGTTAGTAGCAAAACTTAGGAGGGTTAAATGTGACTTAGACAATAATAAGGGGGATTAATTGTATTTAGTTTAAATAAAGTTTAGGATTGTACTTAGATTAGGAAACTAGTTACTTGGCTTGCAAGCTAAGATTTTTACCCCCTCATCTCTATAAATAGAGATGAGGGGGATACTAGTTATTCATTCTTCTTCCTCAAATTGTAAGATTTATTGGTTGATTAATAAAGGGGTGTTTGAGGGTATAACGTGTGCATATTCTTATCGTTCTTTTGTAGTCTCTCGTGTTTGCTACGGGTGCTTGATATAACTCGCGATCTAGCGTTCCGCGATCGAACTTCGGATTGTTGTCGAGGTATTTTCCAACACCATCCAAAGAAGATACATGATCGAAAGTGGCTCGATCAATGATTATATTATTGATTAGCATATTATAACTTCTTTGATAAGTGATTTATATGGGGTGCTAAGTAAGATTAAGACTAAGAAACCATATATATGTCGATCATGATCAGCTATGACCTAATAAACAAGTAATTCAAATGCTGCAGATTCGTATCTCAAAGATTATGCTTATCATTACATCATCATCATCTCGTAACATAATCAATACAAAGTAGCACACACTTTGCACACAAATTAATAAAACTTCAAAACATTCCACATAAAGTACTAGTAATTGAGCTTGCAAACACATTAATAAATCAAACAGCATATACCACTTACCATGACATTCAGTTTGATGATCACATGAGCTACCATTGTTCCTCCAATCTTCAGCAATAATCGATCTTTAGAAAGACCATATCACATCCTTGCTACCTATCTAGATTTGGTGAGTCAAAGTTAACTCAGTCGAGTGCTTCTAATTTATCAATAGTTCAAAGAAGGTTCCTCCAGAGAGGACAGTTATATGAAATTCGTTGTAGGAGTAGAAGTAGAATTGACACTAGAAAATTCGGCCCAATTATTTCCTGCTTGCCAGGGTTGTTGATTCATATTTTCTGACATACCTATAGTTTGTCTTGATATATTCAGGCCTCGATTTTCTTCGACTTTCACTGGAGGATCTGTTTGAGAGTTATCAATGATTGAAGAGGCTGGTGCTTCAGCTGTGCCTTCACTTTGATAGTGAAATAAGTTGGTATTGTTAGGTACTTCAAATCCTGCCAAGAATGGCAATCTCCAACTCTCACCACTTCCAATTGACAAAATGTTACTGAAATTATTCCCATTTGTGCTACCACTTCCTAATTGAAAGTTGTTACCCATTTCATTTTGAGGATGAAATCCTGCAAGATTTGATGTAATATTGCTAGCAATACCACCATATGAGCTCATGAAAGGCAATTGAAGAGAAGGTGGATGCGGGAGTTGAGTACTTGTTGCTATGTTATCAGACCTTGATGGACTTCCACTTAACGCCTTTTGGCTTGGTGATTTTGATCTTGTGCTGTTTTTGTTACTTCTTTTGTTCCTCCTACAACCACCTCCAACAGGAACATTCCTTAGAGCACCACCTCGTGTCCAATAACGCCTGCATGTCTTGCAAAAGTGTCGAGGTTGTGTGAGGCTATAGTTATTGAAGTAGCAAAACTTTGTGTTGGTTGAATCACAACGTGGACAATTTAATCCAGGCTCAGGCATGGGTAGTTTTGCTATTCTAGCTCGATCTACCATAGATCCCGGTCTAATTGAGCCTTCTCCACTACCACCAGGACCACCGTTGCTTCCATGTTGTGGAGGCACTGGTGGTGACTGGAAACTAGGGTTTTCACCTCCACCACCATTTCCTTGTTGAAGGTTTGATTGTTGCAACTGAGATAAAGACACAATAACACAACTTTTATAAGGAACTTATATTAACATGGTATAGTCAAGAAAGAAGAAAATTAAAGAAGATATGTGTAATTTTTTTTTAAAAGAGAAGATATGTATAATCTTCTTTACATATATGCTTTTCTCTTTTAATTTTGATTGGTTGAAGAATTAAGAAGCTTAAAGATCATATATACCTGTTGATGCCAATTGTGCTGATCTAGAAAGGGTGTAACAGATGAAAAAACCATGGTTTGAATTCGATATCTTTTTTCTCTTTTAGAAAGTTTCAAGGGTTCTTTGTGAATACATGGAATCAAAAAACAAGAAAATTCTAAAGAGAGAGCAAAAGAGGAGAGGAGATAAAGGAGAAGGTGATGAAGGAGTAGAATATGGCTTTTGATATGCTTAATATTCTTGATTTCCTTTTAAACTTTAATGAATTTAAAATTTTGCACCTTTCTTTTTGTATATATTATAATAATTAATTAGGGTTCTTGGGAGTGAGTGGTGGAAGTATCTTAGCCATGAAGCTTTAGAGACAGTGTGTGACAAATTGCACCTTAGTGCTCAGGTAAAAAAGGAAAGTGTGACCCCTTTCAATTCATGCATAAACATACATAATGTGTATCTACATGTGCATGCATGCATGAAAGTGTGTGTGATGATTGTGATATATTTGTTTATATATGCAAATCAGCATATGCATACTAACTTTTGTGTGTAAGATATCCACCGTGATAGTGGGATGGTGGAATCGATCTTTAACATAACTAGTATTCCGTCTTGTTTTGTAAATGTCTCATATAAAATATATGGTTATTTAATTAGGGTTAGAACCCTTTTATGGAAAGTGGAGACTCTTCACCAAGCTTTTCCTAGCATCCAGTCTAACGCGGAAATATAACACAAATTTATTACTAAGTATTAACATACTTAAAGTCTTGAGAAGAAATATACTATATATTAGTAATACTTTACTTGAGAGTTTTAAACCATATTACACACTCCTTGGATTGTTGACCGATCGGATCTGTGATCCGAATCACTCATGTAACCCGTTAGTGTAACTCTTTCTGATGGTCTAGTTTCTTACTAAAGCTCTATTATTAAAATAATAAATTGCCGTTCAATAAAAACTAAGGAGGTCTTTTTAGGAAAAATGATTATGAACGTTTTAAATAGAATCGATGAGAAAATATCAACAGTTAATGACAAACTTAACATAACCAATATAAACTTGTTTTACTTTACCAGGGTAAAACACCCTTTACTCAAAAAAATATATATAAATCCTGTCAAGAGCCATCTCGGTTAGTTCAGAAACCTCCAAACCTTGCTAGTTCCCACAACGTGTATGCTCCGTCCTAATCTTGCCTCTTAACTCAAGTGTCCATTTTTCCTCCATTCATATATGTTATATTAAGTGGTTAAGTTCAAGCTTTGTGTTCATCTTAATGTGTGTTAAGTTTCTAATTAAGTTCAAAAACTAGGGTTCGTTCATATCATTTTTCAGGCATTACATGGGATCAGATATTATAAGGTTCGAAGCTAATTTGTCAAGTTTATGAGAATATTTATAATTTATTTACATGCATGCGGCAGCTGATTTAGTCTATACACTCAAAAAAGATTTCTCCCTAGTTAATATATCTACGAACAACACTTTATACCAACAAATTGCTGTTTCAGCTGTTTGTTTTTGTTGCTGTAGATTTTATGGTTCTCCTTCTGTAAGCTCGCTCTTCTTATGAGTTAAGCAGTATGTACTGAAATTCACTTGTTATTAGTTGTGTTAAATGTGTTGGACTGTTGGGAGAGTGAGTAAAAAAATAGTAGATGTTACGGAGTAATTAGCAAGATTCTCTCTCTCGTCTAGTCTGGTCTCTCTCACTCTCTTTCCCTTTTTCTTTTTAACTTTCTTTTCTTGAATACAGCACAAACCTTTTTCCTATGGCTGAGTAAGAAACAAAGAATATATGATATGCTGATTTCTTCCACCAACGTTGTTTGGTAAACTACAAATCTTATCATTGGTGTTGTGATAGTTCCCAAGAAAATATCAAATTTCGTCTGCAAACTTATTCTTATCACAGCCGATTGACAAATGTTTTTCAATTGATTTTACACTTAACAACTACGGAGTAATTAATCATCTTAGATAATAAGACAAAATTAATCACTTGTAATTTACCACTTTTAGAAACAAATCTAACATGATCTTACCAAATTTAGCAAATCTTTCTATTCGAGTGATTAGATGAGTTTCTATTCTAGTAAATGATTTAGAAAGATTTTTGGTTAAAAAAAATGAAACACCATCATCTAGCAGGTGATGGATCCTAATATAATAAAGATGGATCCCTTTGAAGGGTCCGTGGATTCGCCAAACCTTGTAAACTGAGCAGAAATTTTGCCTTTTTAAAAAGACAATCTTGCACACATTTTATTCACTCTTTTCCATCTTTTCTCTAGCATATACATATACATTCTTTCATCATTCAAAACATCTCCATTCTCTAGGTTGAAATCAATCTAATACCTTACCACTAGTAGACCCAACATTGTGATTAAACATCTCCAGCTATGTCCAAGATTCCAAGAGTGTCCAAAGGAATCTCTTGATATCGGTTAAGCAAATTTTGGACATATTAAAGGATCTAATTATTTGGACCTTAGAATCTCTCGCTAAATGTATATGTGAATTCGGATAATACCGATAATTTCATCGATAGAAAACTACAAGTGTTGCTTACATCTTTGTTCGGGTTTGTATAGCGTTCTAAAAAGACAAATGGCTCTTCGACTTGTTACTCGATTTGGAACTCTCCAACTTGCATAGGTTTGTACTCTAGTTCTACCTATGTAGTACCGGTGGATACCCAATGAAGCTCCAGTGGTGATTCTCCCCAAGAAATGCTAACTGGTCGATTGGTGCATCAAGATAAAAAAAAGAAAGTGATACCGTGCAAATCAAGAAGGTCTAGGAGCTTACTTTACTACACGATCAGATAAATAACCCTAACAAGGAGAACTTTCTTGGTCTTGGAGGATGGTGTATGTTTAGTGGAATAGAGAGGTGTGCAAGATTAACCTTCTTGGTCCACTCATGTCACACCTCGCCAAGGCGGAAACGCGAGGGTGTAACTTCATTGATATCATCACAACACCTGGTGTCTATATAGAGAACAACTACATGCACAAAAATAGAGCAAAGTACAAACACAAAGTGTTGTAACAATACCCCAAAATAAAATAACCAAAACAAAATTCATAACAATACATAAGTCCAAACATAGATGATAAACCAATTCAAATGCAACTAAGGTTTCGTCTAATCACTTCCTTCTATCTTATCCTTAGAAAGCTCACCTAAAAATGATGCTTAAAACGTCAACATAATGTTGGTGAGATTCATAGGTTTAAGACTCATACACACTAGGCAACCAAATCACTGTGATTATAAAACATAGCTGGACAAAATAATTAAAGTTATCATACAAGCTAACATGCAATCACACAAATAAAAGGCAACCATTGGGACGGAACGTGTCCCCCACTCCAATATTGGCATTAATTAGGTCGCATGCGCGAGCAACGGGATAAGCATCCTCCCAATTGAATCACGTATATATCTCCACACAAACTTGGCGTAAAATGGGTCCCAATTGAATCGCGTATAATCTCACAATCATATCATCACCGCATAATCATCACATATAGCATTCACATGATAACATCATAAGTCCAAGCTTTCAAACCACACATAATCACAGTAACTCAAAACATTTATCACAAGCATCATTCCCATCCCAAGTTTAAAACAAAGTAAAAAGTGGGACTATGAACTCACCTCTGACTTTGCAGCTTCCACAAAATCAAATCACAATCTATAACACACAAAATAAATCCATATTACACATGGCCAAGCTAAAAGCTATAGCCCATGTAATACACATATGATGGATGTCTAAGATTCATATGACCTACCATAGATCTCCTAGACTCCATACTAATCACCACCAAATACTAATGCTCACTAAATCCCTTGCACTTTTAAAATCAGAAAACGCAGAATTTTAGGGTACATTCGCCCACATGAAATAATAACTTTAAAAGCTCAAAAACTCACACAAAAAATTTACCATAGTCTCTCATAAGCATACAAGCTAATCCCAGAACGACATGGTCTAAAAACACACACAAGTACCCTTCATAAAATCAAACTTACAAACTATCCAGATTCAGATCTGAACGCACACCAAAAAGTTTTAATCGATTTAAAATACTTCTACAACTTTTTATCGTAAATCCTTCGCGTGGGAGTCTAAGTACATATGAAACTTAACTCAAGCAGAAGGGCTAAGCTAAATCTCACTTTTTCATCCACATATCACTACCAAACTTATGTCCTAAATCTGTCCCGGTTTTACAGCTTTGACACCTTAACAAAGAAAAATCAAAAGATTAACTTCCGGACCTCGAAATCAATCGTGGCCAGAATTTTTGAAACGCTCTTTAATTAAACTTCAATTTAGACTAAAATTTCGTGATCTAACTGTCACACCCCCAATTTACCTGACTTGCAGCGGAATGGAATGCCTGAGGGTGTAACGGTCATAGCACCACAACAAGGATATATTGAACGACCTAAAGTGTCGTTTGAAAAATACATCGTTTGATTTATATAAAAGAAGTTCAGAGTTACAAAACATAGGTCCCAAAGTCTGGAAAAGTTTAAGGAAATAAGTTTGGTACAATCAAACGATAATACACAAGTGCATGAAAAATCCAAAATGTAGTGCGTCATCCTTGGCACACCCTAATATGACTCCATGCATATGATATGATAATGCCTTTAGTTACCTGAAAATACATTGCGAAAATGGTCAACATAAATTTGGTGAATAATCATAGGTTTATGAAATGTAATGTTGTACGGCCACCACAAGTATAAGTGCATGACAAATGTCACGTAAAATAGTACAATAGACCTTAAGCTCATGACACCGAAGCTAGACTGATGAAATATATGCCTCTCCTGAATGTTCTGCCAAAACACTCAAATGTGACAGACATGAAATGCATCCGCTTACTGTTGGTAAATACTACCACGGATGGAGGCGTCACCCTCAATAGATCTATCCACTCACTCTCATTAAGTAGGCAAATTAACGGTTCATGATGATAATAGGGGACTATCACAAGGCAGATAAGCAACTTAAGCAATGTACATAAGTTTTGATACTTGGGCTCGTACTAAAATGGTGCAATGTATTCTCCCCCGTGGGATTTGAAAACAATCATAAAATGTATACGGGGCTATGAAAACTCACCTTAAACTGATGATACTGTGATGAAGTGAAATGAACAACAATGAACGGTTAGCTGCCTCAACCTAATATGAATTATGAACGATCTAATTTAGATCATAAAAATGATATTATGAATGTCCATGCACATGTTTCCTATACCACTCTACTCTTTGAAAAATACTTGTTGTTATCAAAATAATACATTTTCCAAAACTTAGGAAAATATGGCAACTAGAAAATAAAACTAGTTGAAATATATATATATATATATATATATATATATATATATATATATATATATATATATATATATATATATATATATATATATATATATATATATATATCGTATGTATAAGTGTTAGTGTTGAAATCCTCGATTTGAAATCCTTGAAATAACGACTTGTAGTAATAAAAATATACTTGTATTCACTAATACTTCATTAGTTATGATATTGGGTACTTGGGTATTATTTCTAGAATCTAGAGTTACTACGTAGTAGTAATATTATTTTTGTTAAAAGCTGTCAAAAATAATATATGTTTTGCCGATATTAAAACGTGAATATCTTTGTCGTTATAAGCCCGTTTTACTTGTTCTTTATATCCATGGTTACGTCTTAGTATGTAGTACTCCCTCCGTCCCATTATAAGTGTCCACTTTGACTTTTTTGAGTCTTTCTTGTTAAACTTTGACCATTAATATTTTTATTTGTTTTATATAATGATTGATGAAAATTATACCAATAGAAAAGTCATTTAAAACCTAATCCATTCATATATTTTTCATCAAGTATTATATAACATCAATATAAATATTTAAGGTCAAAGTTGAATTAGAAAGACTTAAAAAAGTCAAAGTGGACACTTATAATGGGACGGAGGTAGTAATATATTTTGGAAAGCTTGGTGATCAGTGGTAAACCGTCAGATTATTATTAACAAAGGTTAATAAGTCAAAAACAGTTTAGACTAATGCTCCGTGGAGTACAATGTATCCTCGGGTCGTATTTCCCAACGAGGCGTGAAATCTGTAATAAAACGAAATTTGGGATCGGGTGATTATGAATGGGCAAAGGTGAGTTTGATTTATACTACTGATTTACACAATTTAAACAAATAAGCAAATAAACTTTAAACAGTTACGTAAACAAAACAAACGTATACAAATTAAAACTTACGTCTACGTACAGGGAAAAAGATGAGTTTTAATGCAAATTTAAACTACAGGGGGTAAAAATGAAAATTTTACAAACTTAAACTTAAAAGAAAAATTAAAATGAAAAGAAAATTATTTTTTATATTATTTTATTATTTAATATTAATTATAAAAACTATTTATCTATTTAATTTAAAACTATCTTTAATTTAAACTACAAATAATAAAAACTACAAATTAAACTAAAAACTTGCAAAAATATTTTCTAAAACTTAAATGAACTTGAAGAAAGTATAAAAAATTAAAAATAAATATTTTTGTCTTTTTATGGTTTTTCTTTTAATTAATTACTAAGTATTTTAATTAAACTAAATAAACTATTTTAAATTACTAAAATTACCAAAATGACTTATAAAATTATAAAAAAATTTATAAAACTAATTAACCATCTCAGGAATCCTAAAAAATTATAAAATTATTCTAAAAATTATATTTAGGCTAATTTACTAATTAATTACTTATTTATTATTTAAGATCTATTTAACTAATTTTAATTAAAGAAAATAGGAAATGAACAGTAACAATTATGAAATTATTTTTTACAAATACCCTATGGTCTATAAGACTTTAAAAAAATATAAAAAGATGTGGTTATTAACTAAAAATTATTAAAACTATTTAATTATCTAATATTATTTAATTACTAATTAAACTCGGATTAATTAAAATAAATATTAGGTGAACAGTAAAAATTATGAAAAAATTCAGGGAAGTAAAATACCCAATAAAGATCCTAGGAAAAAAAAAGTGGGGTCTAACAGCTTATCAGAATAAGCAGTTATAAGCCAAACGGCTTATTTAAGCTTATTTGGCCAAAACTACCTTAAGTATATAGATAATGCAACACTTAACGGAACTGGTGCCCCAGAGCTACTGGAAGGGGTGTGTGACTTAAGCATGTATACTAGCCAAGAGGTCCTGAGTTCGAATCCCACACACACCCAATTTTTTTATTTTTTTATTTTTTTAATTTTCTTTTTACACAGCTACTAAATAAGCAAAAATGAGAAACTTTAAAAAAGGAAAACTTTTTATATCAACCAAATAAGCTCTGTATGAGCTTATTTGCTTATCAGTTGGCTTAAAAAGCCAAATTTGGTTTTTTAAGAAGCTAAAAGCTACAAACAAGCTACCAACATATAAATAAGCTACAAACTAATACTTTATACCTAAAATAAGCTAAACTAATTTAAATAAGCTAAAGGAATGAGCTTTAAGCTCAAATAAGCACTCTTAATGAGCTGCTAAGCCAAACAGGCCAAAGGCCAATGTGCAGGCTTGTGTGGGGCCCACAATTAGGCTCAGGGATCTAAAATGAAAGGTGATCCTAAAGGCTGGGTAGGAGGGCTTATAAATAAGCTAAGGTTTAGGTCAAGAAGCTCACTGATAAGCTCTTGATGATCTGAGGAAATAAGCTCTCTGAGCTTGAGTTCTCAGATATGCAGGGTACAAGGACAAGTGTAAGAGCCTGTGGGGTCCACTAAGTTGAATAAGGATCAAAAATTAAGCTTGATTCAATAAGCTAAGCTTGAGGGCTTTTCAAAAAGCTAAGGGTCAAGGGTTGGGACCCACTAATGAACTCTGAGTGATCTTGGGAAAAAAACTTCTCAACACTGAGTGATCAGTGTTGGGTTTTGGAAACAAGCCACAAGAAAAAGTTAAATAAGCTATGCCAAATAAGCTAAACCTCAAATGGATCCTAAAACTAAGTTTGATTTAAACTAAATGAACTGAAAATAAACTGAAATGATTAAAAAGATACCCTATAATAAGCTAAAAAGCTAAATAAGCAAACTTTTTACCCTGCTGCAACCAAACAGGCCTTAAATGGTGCCTTTGGATCTCTGTGGGGTCCACAGAGATGAAGGGAAATCTAAATTAGCTCTTGACCTTCAAAGTTGACCTAGTCAACAACAAAATAAACTAATAAGCTAGCTTATTAGCTTATTATTCCAACCTGGGTAGGCCTTGGAAATTTGGTGTACAACCTGAGTGCTCAGATTGGTGGGTCTGAGACATGTCACAAAAGAGGCTATGAGTAGCCCTCCCTAATAAGCTTATAAGCACAAAATAAGCTCAGAACTATTAAGCTATACTAAAAACCTATTCAAGAAGCTAAAATACTCAGGGTGGGGCCCACTAGATAAGTCAAAAATGGCTTATCAAGTCTGGTCATTTCTGTGTGCACAGGGCACTTATCAGCCCTGCAGGCTTATTTAAGCTACTCTATAAGCTTCAAAAAAAATTATAAAAATAATTTAAACATGGATTTCTAAAGTTAAGCTAATATATTTTTAGTATAATGAGTTTCAAAGTCTAATTATGAACACAAAATTCACAAAAAAATCCCACAAGTTTTGGATTTCTGCTAAAAGGTATACTTTTGACTTTTAAAGATTTTGTTCTAACTTGACTTTTATGAGATTCTATTGATCACTACTGGCTATATATGTTATATTAAGCTAAAATAACATGAAATTAAGTTATATTATCTATTAATAAGCTATGCTAATTAATATGAGCATGCAAAATTTACACAGACAGATATTAGACTATAATTTCAATGATTTTGACTTTTTACTGATTAAGGGTTGGTTTTTATTACTTATCTGAACTTCTATGACCTATTGTGACTTAATGTAACAGCAAACAACAATAACAACAACCCAGAACATAGAGCAATCTCATAAACCAAACACACCTTTTCTTGACTGTTATTATGATTTTCAAAGGTTAACTCTAATTCAGGCCATAATTATGAAACTTAAACATGTATAATGGTATAATAAACTTAACTAAGCATAAAAACATCAATAACAACAACAATTATCTAAGACTCCAACTTATGCTTATTTTAACTGTCAATTTGAAATTTTAAGTAACAACAAATTTTAAGGAACAAGTTTACTATTTTAAGTTATATTATGACTAAGTATTACTAATTAAGCAATAAAAACTTAAAGATAAGCAGTAATAAACATGCTACAGTAAAATGGAAAATAAGAATTTTGCTTACAATATTGCATTCCAAGCTAAAATTAAGAACCAAGGACCACTGAACCACAATCCTAAGCTTCCACAAGCTCTATAACCCAAGGGCAATCCACAATTTACCCTGCTCCTTCTTGACGAACTTAAATCTGCAAATTTTTATTTAAAAACTATTTTTCATGATTTTTTTTATTTTTTTTTTCTTTTTCAAGTAAAACTGGAATTTAATGTTTCTAATTACTTTAATAAGCTATATTAATAGCTTATATGAGCTTAATGATAACAAACAAACACAGATTATAACTAAGAAGCTTGATAATATTAAAACAAGGATACTTGAATTTGAAATGGAACTTCACTTTGAATTAAAACTTAAACTGATGTTTCTTACAACATTACAATAATATGAAAATGCTTCAAAGCTTAAATTTAAACTGAAAGACTAAGTTACGCTAATACGATTTGAAAAGAAAACTAAGTACAAAATTACATATTCTACTCTTCATCTTCTTCCTCTATTTATAGCCTCAGATAATCCAGGTGTCCACCCATGCAAATCCCACCATTCTTTACCCTTGACACGTATCTTTATTGAACACACCTGTTCAAAAGATATTTTGGCGCCAAAATATCTATAGGTAACTTGCAGCCGATTTCTGTGCATTAAATGCAATTGAGGTGACAAGGGAAGGTTAAGGGGACACAATGGAGATATTTTGATGCAAGTTGGGGCTTAGGATGGAAAACAGAGGAGGGAACTGGTTTGGAGGGAATTTTTGGGTGAGAAGAGCATTTATTGTGGTGGGTTGTAGACTCAGAGGTGGTGGAGGTGGAGGTAAGTAGAGTAGTGAGGTGGAAAGGTGAGCAAGTGGGTGAAGAAGGTGGAGGTGGAGTGGTGGTTGCAGAGGTGAGGTTGGGGGTGATGGTGAGTCAACGCGGGTCAAAGACCCGTGTTATTAAAAAGAGGGTGAATGGGCTAATAGGGAATGGGCCTGGGTAATAACTTGGACCAGTTTTTATTTTATTTTGGATTTGGAATTTGGATTGGATTATTTATTTGATCCGTTTGGTTTGTAAGGTTTTTAAGCCCAAGGACCATTTTTGTACATTCTGAATTTCCAGGGACCAATCTTGAAACTTTTCCAAACTATATCACAAAGGACCTTTCTTGCCATTTAACATATTATAAAGGCCTTTTTATTATTTTTCCAAATTTAAAAGTAACCGGGGACCAATTTTGCCATTTTTCCAAATTGCAGGGACTTGTTTTGTAATTTTATGAATTTATCATCTGGGGGTAAAATTTGTCAATTTATGAATTACCAAGGACCCTTTGATGATAAAATTCCATTTTTTGAACACTGAGGGGTATTTTCTGTCAATATTGAAACTGCAGGGACCTGTTTTGCCAATTTTTATATTTTGAACTTTCAAGGGTAAAAATTGTTATTTCATGATTCCTGAGGATTGTTTTTGACTTTTTCTTTAAAATAAATCATCCAGGAACCATTTCTGACATTCCTTGAAAGTTCAGGGACTGATTTTGACAATTTGGTAAACTTTGGTCGTTTTTCCCTGTTTTCAGTTCTTTTATGTTTGAAACATATAAAAACACCTTCTAAGGATATTTGTAGTATTTTGTGGTGTTTCTGAGTGTTTTTACATGTTTTTGTTGTTTAGATTTGACAGAAATGATGAGTTTTTATGAACTCATCACTTGGCTCCTCCGGGTTACGTCTAAAGCCTCGTTTTGTCCGACGAAAAACGTCCAACAGCATGCATTTTCAGAAAAATACTTTTCGTCAATAAACTTGCAAAAATCATAACTTCTTCGTTATAAACTCTTTTTAATCCGTTCTTTTGCCTACGGCTTCGGTTTTGAAAGTATTTTCTAAAATTTTTGCCAAAGTTTACTTTGTATTTACTGATTTTCCTGGGTTTACAAAAATGGGACAGTAGGTATAAATACTTGTTACAAATCCATTTTCCATGTTCAAAACTAGTTTCTAACATCACCAAATCTCTTGCAAACACCACAAAGCTAATCTATTCTTACCATACACCTTCTTAGGGTGTCATAGGTTCCTAATCATCACTAATCATATTAATTTAACAAGGGAGTACCTAAAACAAATTTTAGGGTTTGTATGTTCAAAAAGTTAACAAAAATAAAGTGGTATAACTAGCTTGTGCATGAAATTAAGCATGAAAACCATATGATACTAGTAAATACTTGAAGAAATTATGAAAATAAATTTTGTAACTTACTTTGAAATATGAGATGATTAGATGAAGCAAAACCTTATGTTTCTTGAGTTTGTATTGCAAAACTCTTGATTAGAATGATGAAATGAACAACTTTGTAGCTTTAATATTTGAAAAACAATGGCTTGATCTTTGTTCTTTGGTTGGGTCGTGGGTTTCAAGAGAGGAAGAGATGAGATGGTTTTTATTTTTGATCTAAAAGTGTTATGAAATGATTTTGGTTTTTGGTTTTGATATTTGATGAGGCGAAAAATGAACCGTTTTTAGGGGGTTATTTAAGCCCGGAATTGAATTTATTTGATCAAATATTGCCTTAAATCGTTCCTTTTGTGATTTTAGGTACTTTGGGAGTGAATTCTGGAAAAGAAGCATTTTGGACGTTTTTGGAGCATAAAAGTGAAGGAAACGGCAAAGTCTTAATTTTCCTTGCTGGGAACAGTACCTGACGGCGTCAAGAGGCTTTTTATGACGGCGTCAAGAGTAAAAGTGGTGATGGCCCAGAAGAAACGTGAATGCGTCACCCAAGGCCGTCACGTGTTAACTTGTCAAAACTTGCGCGCGGAGTAGCTGATATTGTTTTGGTCATAACTTTTGCATACGAACTCGGATTTAGGTGATTCAAAAGCCCACGGGAAGAGGACAAAGAGATCTACAATTTGGTGAAAAAATGGTCGTGACGGCATTAAGAGAAACGAGCTAACGCCGTCAAGATGGGCCGACAGAAAATTAGCCTATAAATATAACATCATAACTTCACTTTTTTAAGCCCTAAACCCTAAGGTCGATTCCTGGGTTTAGGTGGGTGTTTTTCCAGCAACTTAGAAGGTTTCAATCACTTCATAAACATCATGTATTGGTTTGATGATTCTATCTCAATTATGTCTTTCATTATTATTGTTGATTGTCCTTCTTTGATTATGTTTTGCTAACTCATTTGCTTATGAGGATACAGGGGAGCTGAAGAACCATACAATTTTTGTCAAATTGCCAGCCATCAACGGGTTTGAGTTATCTTTACCAAGAGCCGTTTGCTCCTGGATTAGCCAGTCCTTATGTGGATTAGACATGGTGGACTAATAACCATTTGTTGTGTTAATGCCAAGTACTTCATTAAGTGAAAATTTTGAAAAAATTTTTAAAATTTTTGGCAAAAACGGAGGTACTAGATGTATAATGTGAGTAAATTCGCTAGAATTTCCCCCCCTACACTTAGAAATGAATATTGTCCTCAATATTCAAAGTCTCGGCTATTATGCCGATTCTTTGAACGTAAAAAGGCAATATTACAAGTTAAATGTAGGAACAACATTTATTTTATTTTTGTATTTTTTATTTTTTATTTTATGTACTTTATTTACAGTAGGGCAACTCCCCTACACTTGGTTGATACACACGGTTGAAAACCCATGTTTATGCTACTGTTTTTGATTTTTAATTTTTATAAATGTTTTTGTATTTTTAAATTTTATATATATGTACAAAAGAAAGAAAATTCCTAACAACCGCCCCTCGAAAGGAAATCTGGGTCTGACAGAGCTCAGTAACTGTAAACAGCCAACAACCAAATGTTGTAACTAAGAGACTAATCAAACTGGGCAAGTTGTGTGCAAAGGAAAAATATTTTTGTATTTTATATTGTTTATGAAATGAAATATGATATAGTATATGTAATCACTACCTCCCAGGCTTGTGTCAGGTTTACCACGCTAGCTAATCACTTGTGAATGATTAACTGTAATAAATATGTCCTGGCAGCCCGGGAGTTGAATGATAAAGTATATAATATACATACAAGGATAGATATTTGAACAAAATTTACAAAATTCATTATTATTTATGTACATGATACTAATGTTTTTGTTTTCCGAGTCACTAGCTTGACTCGACCCCGTATTAATTAGTCCGTAGGGAAAGTTTGGAGATCTGGGACAACCACTTGTGGTATGCCTCCTCCAAAGTAGTGTTTCAAACGATGTCCATTTACTTTAAAGTTGGGACCGTCGGGTTGTAATAACTCAACAGTTCCGTATGGGTATATTTTTGCTACAGTAAATGGTCCAGACCAACGGGTTTTTAGCTTGCCCGAGAAAATTTTCAATCTTGAATTGAAAAGAAGAACTCTGTCACCAACGTTGAAAACGCGGTTCTTTATTTTAGAGTCATGTATCTTCTTAGTCTTTTCTTTATAGATTAAAGAATTCTCGTAAGCTTGATCACGTAGTTCATTTAGTTCATTTAGCTGAACCTTACGATGATCACCCGCTGTCTGAATGTCAAAGTTTGCATGTTTCAAAGCCCAGTAGGCTTTGTGCTCTAATTTGATCGGAAGATGACATGTCTTTCCGTACACCAACTTGTATGGAGTACACCCAATGGGTGTTTTATAAGCCGTACGAAAAGCCCAGAGTGCGTCGTCCAATTTGTCCGACCAAGAGGCACGGTTTTCTCCTACCGTCCTCTCCAGAATTCTCTTTATGCCTCGATTTGAGACCTCCACCTGCCCACTAGTTTGGGGGTGATATGCAGTAGAAAAACGGTGAGTTACACCATATTTCAGCATCACTCTTGCAAATTGATCATTGCAAAAGTGTGTACCACGATCACTGATAATGGCACGAGGAGTCCCGAATCGAGCAAAAAGAGATTTCAGAAATTTTACAACTACTCGGGCATCATTGGTGGGTAAGGCTTTTGCCTCAACCCATTTTGACAAATAGTCTACAGCCACGAGTATATACTTGTTACCTCTTGAAGATGGGAATGGGCCCATAAAATCAATGCCCCAGATATCAAATATTTCACAGACTTGGATGATGTTTTGAGGCATTTCATCCTTCTTAGAAACATTCCCGTGATGCTGACAAGCATCACAAGTTATGACAAGTTCTTGGGCATCTTTATAGATGGTAGGCCAATAGAAACCAGAATCAAACACCTTTTTGGCGGTGTAGTTTGAGCTGTGATGTCCCCCAGTGGGTCCATCATGACATGCTTTGAGGATTTCCATGGCTTCATTACCATGGACACACCGTCGGATGACTTGATCCGCACATATCTTAAAGAGGTAGGGGTCGTCCCAGAAATAGTGTTTAACGTCTTTGAAGAATTTTTTCTTCTGTTGGGACGACATCCCTTTCACAACGAAATTACCCGCATGGTAGTTTGCAAAATCTGCAAACCATGGGGTAGAAGTATCATCTCGGGTAGAGATTAGATTGAGAGTCTCCAGAGGAAAAGTTTCATTAATTTCTTTTCTCTCGAGAATATCCTGATGAGGATTCTCTAACCGGGATAAGTGATCAGCAGCAAGGTTCTCTGCTCCTTTTTTGTCTCGTATGAGTATATCGAATTCCTGAAGGAGCAGGACCCAACGGAGCAGTCTTGGCTTTGCGTCCTGTTTAGTGAACAGGTATTTCAAAGCCGAGTGGTCCGTGTACACCACACATTTGGTTAGGATTAAGTAAGACCTAAATTTTTCAAAGGCATATACCACAGCTAATAATTCTTTTTCTGTGGTGGTATAATGTACTTGAGCTTCACTCATGGTCTTACTTGCGTAGTGTATTGGCTGAAAATGTTTGGATTTGCGTTGCCCCAGAACTGCACCAATAGCGAAATCGCTAGCATCGCACATAAGTTCGAAGGGTAAGTCCCAGTCGGGGGCAACAAGGATCGGTGCCTCGGTAAGCTTTTTCTTTAAAGTAGAAAAAGCTTCGATGCACTCGGGGGAAAAGATAAAAGGAGCATCCTTTTCAAGAAGATGAGTCATGGGCCGGGCTATTTTGGAGAAATCCTGAATGAATCTCCGATAGAACCCGGCATGGCCAAGAAAACTCCTGATTCCTTTAACAGTGGTGGGATGAGGCAGTTTAGCTATAACATCAATTTTGGCCTTATCGACCTCGATCCCACTTTTTGAAATTTTATGGCCGAGGACAATGCCCTCCTTAACCATAAAATGGCTCTTCTCCCAATTTAGACAAAGATTAGTGTCTTCACAACGTTGAAGCATCTTTTCTAAATTGGAAAGGCATGAGTCGAAAGAATTCCCAATGACTGAGAAGTCATCCATGAATACCTCCATAGTTTTCCCGATCATGTCGTGGAAAATAGCCATCATGCACCTCTGGAAGGTGCCCGGAGCATTGCATAACCCAAAAGGCATGCGACGATAGGCAAATGTTCCGTAAGGGCATGTGAAGGTAGTTTTATCTTGATCCTGTGGATCAATGGGAATTTGGAAGTAACCCGAGAAGCCGTCGAGGAAGCAATAATACTCATTCCCCGCTAGTCTCTCGAGCATCTGATCCATAAAGGGCAGAGGGAAATGGTCTTTGCGGGTGGCTTCGTTAAGCTTTCTGTAATCGATACATACTCGCCACCCTATAACCAAACGATTTGGTATCAACTCGTTATCCTCATTTGTGACAACCGTGATGCCACCCTTTTTTGGAACACAATGTATTGGGCTAACCCAAGGACTATCTGATATAGGGTAAATCAATCCCGCATCGAGAAGTTTGATAACTTCTTCCTTGATAACTTCGTGGATTTTTGGATTTACCCTTCTTTGATGCTGCACGGTAGGTTTAAAGTCCTCTTCCATTAGGATTTTGTGTGTACAAAAATCCGGGTTAATACCCTTTATGTCTGAAAGTTTCCAAGCAATTGCTTGCTTGTGGGACTTTAAAACCGTATGCAGCGCGGTTTTCTCCTCATCCTTTAAGTCTTTGGCAATAATGACCGGTAACTTATCGTTACCTTCCAAGAATGCATATTCTAGATGAGGAGGCAGGTCCTTAAGTTCGACCTCGGGGAAATCATCAGTTTTCTCAACATATTTGACTTCCGCGTTATGAAGTTGTGGAGGTAGAACAGGAATGGGAGAGGGATCTTTGTTCAATAACTTCTCAAGGAGAAGTATATCCCTTTCCGGGTCAATCTCTTGGTTATCAATCCCCTCGGGAACTGAATCACTTTTGAGAAAGGCCTCTAATTCCTCAAGGACGAAATCACTTCCCTCAAACGGAGTGAGGGAAGGAGAAGAATTAACGATTATGGGGTGAGAAGAGGGAGTGGGATTACCACTCGGAGAACTATCAGCGAAACCAAGGATTTCCTGAGCATACTCCTCGGATGCAATGTCAATGACATCAATTCGGTTGACCGATTCAGCATCATAATTCGAGGAGTATCTCGAGGTTTGATCAAGGTTGAACGTTATTGCTTCAGTGCCAACTCGTAACGTGATTTCCTCATCGAAAACATCGATTAATGCACGACCCGTCCTTAAGAATCCCCTCCCAAGAATGAGAGGAACTCTTGGATCCGCATCGAAATCAACAACGACAAAGTCTGCCGGAAAATGGAACTTTCCCACTCTTACAAATACGTCCTCGGCAATACCAAGGGGACGTGAAATTGAATGGTCTGCAAGCTCGAGAGTCATGCATGTGGGACTAAGTGCCTGAAGAGAGAACTTTTTCCAAACTGAGTAGGGCATTAAGTTGATGCTTGCACCAAGATCGGCCAAGGCAAAACAGTCAACCATTCCTGGAAATACGCAAGGTATTAGAAATTTTCCAGGATCTCCTAGCTTCGCGGGAAGCTGTTTCAACAGAACTGCAGAGCAGTTCTCGTTGAGTGGAGTTCGTGCCATCTCAAACAGTTTTTCTTTATTGCTCAACAGATTTTTGATTGTCGATGCGAATTTGGGCATTAAAAGAAGAGCATCCGCGAAGCTAATATCGAAGTGTAGTTCTTGAAAAATCTGAAAATTTTTTTCCATCTGATGATTAGCTTTTTCACGGAGCTTTTGGTCTTGCAATCGTGAGGGATATGGAATTGTTGGTTTTGGGTTGGCTTTTGGATTTTCAACAGGACCTTCGGTAGTTTCAAACACGACTCTTTTAGGAGGAGTCGGGATAACTGGAGGTGGGACGTCGTCGGTACTTCCTTCATCAATAGGAGGTATCGTGTCCGTTGTAACCTCAGCTTCTTTTTCCAGTACCTCAGGAGAAGAGAAAGAGGTAGATGGAGTTTTAGGTCCTTTATATGAAGCTCCACTTCTTGTGGTGATCGTCTTAACATCGCCCCTCGGATTAGCGATCGTGTTGCTAGGTAAAGTACCTGAGCCCGAGGGTCGATCATTTAAAGATTTCTTTATGTCAGAAATTTGGCTGATCAACAACCTGTTGGTTTCTTCCTGTGCTTTCATGAATTGTTTTAACAATTCATCAAAAGGGGTAGGGTTTGGAACAACAGCTGGTGTTTGAACAGGAGGGGTTTGCCCTCGAGTGTTCTGCTGAAACCCTTGATTTTGGAATTGTCCCTGATTAGGGTTTCCATGAAAGTAGCCAGGATTATAGTTACTCGGTCCCTGATTTCTATTCCCCTGATTTTGAAAGTTTTGGGGATAACCTTGATTAAAGTGACCTTGGTTAGAATAACCTTGGTTACTTCTGTTTGGGTTTTGGGGACGGTTTTGGGTGTTCTGGTTAAAACCAGGTGGTACAGAGTAAGTGCTCGGACGCCATGGTGGCTCAGCAGGAGGACGATATGGATTGCCTCCTTGGCTAGAACTACCAGCAATCGCGTTGGTTTCAAATGTGTTATTGTCTGTGGCAGTACAATTATAGTAGGCATGTGGTCCACCACAGGTAACACAAACATCCACTTTCTTCACTTCAGCATGTGAAGGATTCTGTGGGAACGAGACTTTCTTCTGATTGGAGTGAACCAAGGCTTGTATAGCATCCGTGAGTTTATCAATCTTAGCATCGGTGCTGGATTGATTCACGGTAGAAGAAGAAGGATCGACCTGTTTATTACGTATGGTTCGAACCTTGGACTTATTTTCAATTATTGCTAAAGCTTCCTTGACAGTACGACTCAAAAAATTCCCTCCTGCTGAGGCATTAAGGGAATCTTGGTCTGCTTGGCTTACTCCGTTATAAAATGTGTCGAGTTGCATTAACTCAGAAAATCCATGGTGGGGGCATTTGCGAAGCAACTCTTTGAATCTATCCCATGCTTCACTGAATGTCTCACCAGGTCTTTGTGAAAACTTGGTGATCTCATTCCTCAGATAGGCAGTTTTGGATGGTGGATAGAATTCATTCACAAATTTTTTAACTAGATCTTCCCATGTTTCTATGGATCGAGGGGGTTGTTTCTCCAGCCAGACTCTGGCTGCTCCCTCGAGAGAAAATGGAAACAGAAGTAGTTTAATAGCCTCCGGCGGGACATTCTTATATTTGATGGTAGATGTAATTTTGTTAAACCATCTTATATGTGAATGAGGATCGTCCCTTTCGAAACCATAGAACTGATTAGAAGTAACCAGATTAAGTAATCCGGTTTTTAATTCGAAATTATCAGATACTATGGCGGGTACAATAATAGCATCTCCATAACCCTCGATGGGTGCCTGGAGAAGCTCTGACATTGGGCGTTCTTCTGCCATGATGACTGCAGTTTTAGGTTCAGTCTGTATTTGAGTTTCAATTTTCGGGGCAGATTGTGTACGTTTTCGAGGAATACTGACAAGCTCGCGATGAGGACTTGTAGACCTAGAAGAACGTGTGTGCATGTACTAAAAACAAAATTTTCAAAACAAGATCGAGGCAAAACCACAGTAAACTTAACCCAATAATCACAGGTAAAATGGATTCTTTATAAAAGGTACACCACTTACACGGATATTACGTTAAATTTTTTATCTTATGTTTGGGAACTTATTCTGAAGGTTATTTAATTTATTCACAAGAAAATGTTTTTGGGTATATGTGTATGGGTGAAAACTTGGAAAATATTGTTGGAATCGATTCGTTAACCGAAATCGTTCTTTTAAAATCACTCGCAGGCTAGCGGGAGGAAATAAATGGATTCCTCTTCAGTTCGCAATTTAATGTCAGAACTTACCTTATACCAGCTGTATAGGTTGTGATTTTAAAGAAAATGAAGTAATTTAACTTCACGATTTATTTTGTTTGTTATTTATTTTTTTTGGTGTTTTTAACACTTTAGGAAAAGTGTTAATGAACTTTTCAGTTATGATATTTATTTTTACAAAAATTTACAGACTGATGATATTTGTACAGTGAGTTGATATTCAGAACCACGTATGCTTCCAAATTCGTTGTACGCAGCACACCTCCCCGGCAGCGGCGCCAAAATTATGATCAGTGGTAAACCGTCAGATTATTATTAACAAAGGTTAATAAGTCAAAAACAGTTTAGACTAATGCTCCGTGGAGTACAATGTATCCTCGGATCGTATTTCCCAACGAGGCGTGAAATCTGTAATAAAACGAAATTTGGGATCGGGTGATTATGAATGGGCAAAGGTGAGTTTGATTTATACTACTGATTTACACAATTTAAACAAATAAGCAAATAAACTTTAAACAGTTACGTAAACAAAACAAACGTATACAAATTAAAACTTACGTCTACGTACAGGGAAAAAGGTGAGTTTTAATGCAAATTTAAACTACAGGGGGTAAAAATGAAAATTCTACAAACTTAAACTTAAAAGAAAAATTAAAATGAAAAGAAAATTATTTTTTATATTATTTTATTATTTAATATTAATTATAAAAACTATTTATCTATTTAATTTAAAACTATCTTTAATTTAAACTACAAATAATAAAAACTACAAATTAAACTAAAAACTTGCAAAAATATTTTCTAAAACTTAAATGAACTTGAAGAAAGTATAAAAAATTAAAAATAAATATTTTTGTCTTTTTATGGTTTTTCTTTTAATTAATTACTAAGTATTTTAATTAAACTAAATAAACTATTTTAAATTACTAAAATTACCAAAATGACTTATAAAATTATAAAAAAATTTATAAAACTAATTAACCATCTCAGGAATAATAAAAAATTATAAAATTATTCTAAAAATTATATTTAGGCTAATTTACTAATTAATTACTTATTTATTATTTAAGATCTATTTAACTAATTTTAATTAAAGAAAATAGGAAATGAACAGTAACAACTATGAAATTATTTTTTACAAATACCCTATGGTCTATAAGACTTTTAAAAAATATAAAAAGATGTGGTTATTAAATAAAATTATTAAAACTATTTAATTATCTAATATTATTTAATTACTAATTAAACTCGGATTAATTAAAATAAATATTAGGTGAACAGTAAAAATTATGAAAAAATTCAGGAAAGTAAAATACCCAATAAAGATCCTAGGAAAAAAAAGTGGGGTCTAACAGCTTATCAGAATAAGCAGTTATAAGCCAAACGGCTTATTTAAGCTTATTTGGCCAAAACTACCTTAAGTATATAGATAATGCAACACTTAACGGAACTGGTGCCCCAGAGCTACTGGAAGGGGTGTGTGACTTAAGCATGTATACTAGCCAAGAGGTCCTGAGTTCGAATCCCACACACACCCAATTTTTTTATTTTTTTAATTTTCTTTTTACACAGCTACTAAATAAGCAAAAATGAGAAACTTTAAAAAAGGAAAACTTTTTATATCAACCAAATAAGCTCTGTATGAGCTTATTTGCTTATCAGTTGGCTTAAAAAGCCAAATTTGGTTTTTTAAGAAGCTAAAAGCTACAAACAAGCTACCAACATATAAATAAGCTACAAACTAATACTTTATACCTAAAATAAGCTAAACTAATTTAAATAAGCTAAAGGAATGAGCTTTAAGCTCAAATAAGCACTCTTAATGAGCTGCTAAGCCAAACAGGCCAAAGGCCAATGTGCAGGCTTGTGTGGGGCCCACAATTAGGCTCAGAGATCTAAAATGAAAGGTGATCCTAAAGGCTGGGTAGGAGGGCTTATAAATAAGCTAAGGTTTAGCTCAAGAAGCTCACTGATAAGCTCTTGATGATCTGAGGAAATAAGCTCTCTGAGCTTGAGTTCTCAGATATGCAGGGTACAAGGACAAGTGTAAGAGCCTGTGGGGTCCACTAAGTTGAATAAGGATCAAAAATTAAGCTTGATTCAATAAGCTAAGCTTGAGGGCTTTTCAAAAAGCTAAGGGTCAAGGGTTGGGACCCACTAATGAACTCTGAGTGATCTTGGGAAAAAAACTTCTCAACACTGAGTGATCAGTGTTGGGTTTTGGAAACAAGCCACAAGAAAAAGTTAAATAAGCTATGCCAAATAAGCTAAACCTCAAATGGATCCTAAAACTAAGTTTGATTTAAACTAAATGAACTGAAAATAAACTGAAATGATTAAAAAGATACCCTATAATAAGCTAAAAAGCTAAATAAGCAAACTTTTTACCCTGCTGCAACCAAACAGGCCTTAAATGGTGCCTTTGGATCTCTGTGGGGTCCACAGAGATGAAGGGAAATCTAAATTAGCTCTTGACCTTCAAAGTTGACCTAGTCAACAACAAAATAAACTAATAAGCTAGCTTATTAGCTTATTATTCCAACCTGGGTAGGCCTTGGAAATTTGGTGTACAACCTGAGTGCTCAGATTGGTGGGTCTGAGACATGTCACAAAAGAGGCTATGAGTAGCCCTCCCTAATAAGCTTATAAGCACAAAATAAGCTCAGAACTATTAAGCTATACTAAAAACCTATTCAAGAAGCTAAAATACTCAGGGTGGGGCCCACTAGATAAGTCAAAAATGGCTTATCAAGTCTGGTCATTTCTGTGTGCACAGGGCACTTATCAGCCCTGCAGGCTTATTTAAGCAACTCTATAAGCTTCAAAAAAAAATTATAAAAATAATTTAAACATGGATTTCTAAAGTTAAGCTAATATATTTTTAGTATAATGAGTTTCAAAGTCTAATTATGAACACAAAATTCACAAAAAAATCCCACAAGTTTTGGATTTCTGCTAAAAGGTATACTTTTGACTTTTAAAGATTTTGTTCTAACTTGACTTTTATGAGATTCTATTGATCACTACTGACTATATATGTTATATTAAGCTAAAATAACATGAAATTAAGTTATATTATCTATTAATAAGCTATGATAATTAATATGAGCATGCAAAATTTACACAGACAGATATTAGACTATAATTTCAATGATTTTGACTTTTTACTGATTAAGGGTTGGTTTTTATTACTTATCTGAACTTCTATGACCTATTGTGACTTAATGTAACAGCAAACAACAATAACAACAACCCAGAACATAGAGCAATCTCATAAACCAAACACACCTTTTCTTGACTGTTATTATGATTTTCAAAGGTTAACTCTAATTCAGGCCATAATTATGAAACTTAAACATGTATAATGGTATAATAAACTTAACTAAGCATAAAAACATCAATAACAACAACAATTATCTAAGACTCCAACTTATGCTTATTTTAACTGTCAATTTGAAATTTTAAGTAACAACAAATTTTAAGGAACAAGTTTACTATTTTAAGTTATATTATGACTAAGTATTACTAATTAAGCAATAAAAACTTAAAGATAAGCAGTAATAAACATGCTACAGTAAAATGGAAAATAAGAATTTTGCTTACAATATTGCATTCCAAGCTAAAATTAAGAACCAAGGACCACTGAACCACAATCCTAAGCTTCCACAAGCTCTATAACCCAAGGGCAATCCACAATTTACCCTGCTCCTTCTTGACGAACTTAAATCTGCAAATTTTTATTTAAAAACTATTTTTCATGATTTTTTTTATTTTTTTTTTCTTTTTCAAGTAAAACTGGAATTTAATGTTTCTAATTACTTTAATAAGCTATATTAATAGCTTATATGAGCTTAATGATAACAAACAAACACAGATTATAACTAAGAAGCTTGATAATATTAAAACAAGGATACTTGAATTTGAAATGGAACTTCACTTTGAATTAAAACTTAAACTGATGTTTCTTACAACATTACAATAATATGAAAATGCTTCAAAGCTTAAATTTAAACTGAAAGACTAAGTTACGCTAATACGATTTGAAAAGAAAACTAAGTACAAAATTACATATTCTACTCTTCATCTTCTTCCTCTATTTATAGCCTCAGATAATCCAGGTGTCCACCCATGCAAATCCCACCATTCTTTACCCTTGACACGTATCTTTATTGAACACACCTGTTCAAAAGATATTTTGGCGCCAAAATATCTATAGGTAACTTGCAGCCGATTTCTGTGCATTAAATGCAATTGAGGTGACAAAGGAAGGTTAAGGGGACACAATGGAGATATTTTGATGCAAGTTGGGGCTTAGGATGGAAAACAGAGGAGGGAACTGGTTTGGAGGGAATTTTTGGGTGAGAAGAGCATTTATTGTGGTGGGTTGTAGACTCAGAGGTGGTGGAGGTGGAGGTAAGTAGAGTAGTGAGGTGGAAAGGTGAGCAAGTGGGTGAAGAAGGTGGAGGTGGAGTGGTGGTTGCAGAGGTGAGGTTGGGGGTGATGGTGAGTCAACGCGGGTCAAAGACCCGTGTTATTAAAAAGAGGGTGAATGGGCTAATAGGGAATGGGCCTGGGTAATAACTTGGACCAGTTTTTATTTTATTTTGGATTTGGAATTTGGATTGGATTATTTATTTGATCCGTTTGGTTTGTAAGGTTTTTAAGCCCAAGGACCATTTTTGTACATTCTGAATTTCCAGGGACCAATCTTGAAACTTTTCCAAACTATATCACAAAGGACCTTTCTTGCCATTTAACATATTATAAAGGCCTTTTTATTATTTTTCCAAATTTAAAAGTAACCGGGGACCAATTTTGCCATTTTTCCAAATTGCAGGGACTTGTTTTGTAATTTTATGAATTTATCATCTGGGGGTAAAATTTGTCAATTTATGAATTACCAAGGACCCTTTGATGATAAAATTCCATTTTTTGAACACTGAGGGGTATTTTCTGTCAATATTGAAACTGCAGGGACCTGTTTTGCCAATTTTTATATTTTGAACTTTCAAGGGTAAAAATTGTTATTTCATGATTCCTGAGGATTGTTTTTGACTTTTTCTTTAAAATAAATCATCCAGGAACCATTTCTGACATTCCTTGAAAGTTCAGGGACTGATTTTGACAATTTGGTAAACTTTGGTCGTTTTTCCCTGTTTTCAGTTCTTTTATGTTTGAAACATATAAAAACACCTTCTAAGGATATTTGTAGTATTTTGTGGTGTTTCTGAGTGTTTTTACATGTTTTTGTTGTTTAGATTTGACAGAAATGATGAGTTTTTATGAACTCATCACTTGGCTCCTCCGGGTTACGTCTAAAGCCTCGTTTTGTCCGACGAAAAACGTCCAACAGCATGCATTTTCAGAAAAATACTTTTCGTCAATAAACTTGCAAAAATCATAACTTCTTCGTTATAAACTCTTTTTAATCCGTTCTTTTGCCTACGGCTTCGGTTTTGAAAGTATTTTCTAAAATTTTTGCCAAAGTTTACTTTGTATTTACTGATTTTCCTGGGTTTACAAAAATGGGACAGTAGGTATAAATACTTGTTACAAATCCATTTTCCATGTTCAAAACTAGTTTCTAACATCACCAAATCTCTTGCAAACACCACAAAGCTAATCTATTCTTACCATACACCTTCTTAGGGTGTCATAGGTTCCTAATCATCACTAATCATATTAATTTAACAAGGGAGTACCTAAAACAAATTTTAGGGTTTGTATGTTCAAAAAGTTAACAAAAATAAAGTGGTATAACTAGCTTGTGCATGAAATTAAGCATGAAAACCATATGATACTAGTAAATACTTGAAGAAATTATGAAAATAAATTTTGTAACTTACTTTGAAATATGAGATGATTAGATGAAGCAAAACCTTATGTTTCTTGAGTTTGTATTGCAAAACTCTTGATTAGAATGATGAAATGAACAACTTTGTAGCTTTAATATTTGAAAAACAATGGCTTGATCTTTGTTCTTTGGTTGGGTCGTGGGTTTCAAGAGAGGAAGAGATGAGATGGTTTTTATTTTTGATCTAAAAGTGTTATGAAATGATTTTGGTTTTTGGTTTTGATATTTGATGAGGCGAAAAATGAACCGTTTTTAGGGGGTTATTTAAGCCCGGAATTGAATTTATTTGATCAAATATTGCCTTAAATCGTTCCTTTTGTGATTTTAGGTACTTTGGGAGTGAATTCTGGAAAAGAAGCATTTTGGACGTTTTTGGAGCATAAAAGTGAAGGAAACGACAAAGTCTTAATTTTCCTTGCTGGGAACAGTACCTGACGGCGTC
Source organism: Artemisia argyi (assembly GCA_030686995.1). Classification (NCBI taxonomy): domain Eukaryota; kingdom Viridiplantae; phylum Streptophyta; class Magnoliopsida; order Asterales; family Asteraceae; genus Artemisia; species Artemisia argyi. The sequence continues at coordinate 139,159,295 of CM060677.1, forward strand.
AAGAGGCTTTTTATGACGGCGTCAAGAGTAAAAGTGGTGATGGCCCAGAAGAAACGTGAATGCGTCACCCAAGGCCGTCACGTGTTAACTTGTCAAAACTTGCGCGCGGAGTAGCTGATATTGTTTTGGTCATAACTTTTGCATACGAACTCGGATTTAGGTGATTCAAAAGCCCACGGGAAGAGGACAAAGAGATCTACAATTTGGTGAAAAAATGGTCGTGACGGCGTTAAGAGAAACGAGCTGACGCCGTCAAGATGGGCCGACAGAAAATTAGCCTATAAATATAACATCATAACTTCACTTTTTTAAGCCCTAAACCCTAAGGTCGATTCCTGGGTTTAGGTGGGTGTTTTTCCAGCAACTTAGAAGGTTTCAATCACTTCATAAACATCATGTATTGGTTTGATGATTCTATCTCAATTATGTCTTTCATTATTATTGTTGATTGTCCTTCTTTGATTATGTTTTGCTAATTCACCTTGTGTCTACTTATGTTTATGTGAAACTTGTATATAATTGATTAGATCTTATTGATTCCTTGTTGATGTTTGTGTCTATCTTCATCAATTAGGGCGTGACACTTTGATAGATCTAATTGGTTTAGTTTATAATTCTTGATTCCTATTGTCTCTTGTTTAATTGAATGAATTCGATGCTAGGCTTAAGAAAACTGGCAGATCTCCATTGTGTAACATGCTTGAACGTCTTAAGAAACATGAACCGATGTGTACTAGGTTTTTATGGTTCTATTTAATGCATGAGCGAATTCTAGTGATCCCATGTTAGGAGCTTCTTAGCAGGCTCGACATAGGAGTGAAGTAGGAGCTTATAGAATTGGGGAAGTAAGTACGCCACCCCATGAATGGTATTAAGGAATACAACCCGTCAATTAAAACAAGGTGTGACAATTCAATAGGTAGAATTGGATAGCTAGCAAGGAGTAACATATCATGGGTAGACATGCTTCACTTATCTTGTAGAACCCTAGTTTATTTTTCTTGTTAATTAGTTTAATTAATTAGTAGCTTTTGGGTTAGTTGATTAGCAACTAATTCCGCACCTCCTTCCAATACCCGAGATTTTTACTTGCTTTTCATAAAATATAAAAATACAAAAAGAATCATCATTCACCTTTAGACCTAGTTAGATTAATTTCAATCATAACGACACTATTCCTGAGTTGAACGATCAATCCCCCGGTACTTGTCACTATACTATACTACAACGATCAGGTACACTGCCTGGTGGAGGTTGTAAGCTTCTTGAGATCCCTCGAGAGGTAAAGCCTGGTGCAATCCCTACGCATCAATATTAAGTTTAGAGGTTTATTAGTAAAGTAATAAGAGTTAAATGCATAAGGTTAAAAATAAAAATCATGTGGTCTAGGGGTGTTTGTATGGCCGGTCATGGGTGAGCAAGGGGGGGGGGGGGGGGGGGTTGGGGTACTTGTGATTTAATTAGGAATTTGAGTGTAGTTTAAGTGTAGATTTGAGTTATTAGTTAAAATCGGGTACCGGGTTTGATAGAAATAAATGTTAACGAAGTTATTCGGGATAAAATAAAGTTGTAAAAATGTTAAAAATATGTTGGGTACAAGTATTGAGTGTTCGGGTGATTATTATTTAGTTTCCACGAAAACCGTCGCAATATTTATAAACTTACGTTATAAATAAAAATAAATTTCCAAAATACTGGGTAAATAAATATTATAACTTTTATGATGATATAATGGATATAAAAATATGTCGGGACCATTGTGGAAATATTTAGATATATTCGTCGTGTTTATTAACCGGGTGTTAACGTTTATTTATAAATAATTATACGTAAAACGTTAAATATATCAAATATATAAATTTGAAAATCCTAAGAGTGGTATAACATGAAAATGCTATTATGATGATATGCAGACTGTCTCTAGTCCGTATGCAATGTCCTTATTGATAATGAAATGAATTCGCACCTAAACCAATCCGGTTACGCGAATTTGAATACCCGTAAACTAAATTTACGATGAAATGAGTAATGCAAGTGAATATTGAGAATTTTTCCGGAAATGAATAGTGTTCAGTAAATAGTAAAATTTTCAAATGTTTCTCAGAATATCAAATTGACCTCGAAAATGATGAATAGTAAAATGATAAATAGTGTTTTGATGAATAGTGATTTATGAATAGTAAAATGTCGAAGTTTGGGAAATGACCTGAAATGGTGAGTTGTGACAGTCGCCCACCCAAAAAGGAATTCAGTCCCTGAATTCAGCTAGTGTTGGTCTCGGTAATAGGTTTGGTGAAAAGATGTGGATACTTGCGTTGCATTTGGTCTTCTCGTTCCCAAGTAAACTCGGGTCATCTTCGAGAATTCCAGCGAACCTTAACGATCGGAATTCGACTCTGCTTCAACTGTTTGACCTCTCGGTCCATGATTTCAACTGGTTCCTCCACAAAGTTAAGCTTGTCATCTAGCTGAATCTCTTCTAATGGTATAACGGAAGACTCGTCCGAAAGGCATTTCTTGAGGTTTGAGACATGAAACGTGTTCTGTACGTTGCTGAGTTCTGATGGAAGTTCAAGCTTGTAAGCTACTGGACCAATCCTTTCCAGTATCTTAAATGGACCAATGTATCTCGGGTTCAACTTTCCGCGTTTCCCAAATCGTATCACGCCTTTCCAGGGCGAGACTTTCAACATGACTTTGTCTCCGACCTGGAATTCCAATGGTTTGCATCGAACATCTGCGTAGCTTTTCTGTCTACTTCTAGTAGTTTCAAGTCTTTCTCGAATCTGGATTATCTTTTCTGTTGTTTCTCGTACCATCTCTGGACCTGTGCATTGTACATCTCCAACTTCTGCCCAACAAACTGGGGATCGACACTTACGACCATAAAGTGCCTCAAATGGTGCTGCTTAAATGCTTGAATGGTAACTGTTGTTATAAGAGAACTCGATTAATGGCAAATGGTTAGCCCAACCATTCCCAAAGTCATTCACACATGCCCGCAGCATGTCCTCAAGTGTCTGAATAGTTCTCTCACTCTGACCATCAGTTTGAGGATGGTAAGCAGTGCTCATGTCTAACTTGGATCCAAAAAAATCTTGTAATGACTTCCAAAAGTTTGAAGTAAAGCGACTATCTCTGTCAGAAATAATGGAGATTGGTGCTCGTGTCTTGAGACTATTTCCTTGACATAAAGCCTGGCAAGCTGTTCCATGGAATAAGTCTCTCTAATGGGTATGAAATGGGCTGATTTGGTAAGACGATCAACAATTACCCAAATAGCATCGTAACCTCCTGACGTCTTGGGAAGTTTAGTGACAAAGTCCATTGTAATACGCTCCCACTTCCATTGTGGAATTTCTGGTTGTTGAAGTAGTCCTGACGGTTTCTGGTACTCGGCTTTCACTTTAGCACAAGTAAGGCATTTGCTGACGTACGTAGCTATTTCTGCTTTCATGTTCGGCCACCAATACAGCTTTTTGAGATCCTGATACATCTTGTCAGAACCTGGGTGAATAGAGTACTTCGACTTGTGTGATTCATGCATAATCAATTCTCGTACTCCACCATAGAGTGGTATCCAACTTCGGTCCTTGAAGCATAACACTCCATCAGCTTTCTTCACAAAGCCATTTTTGTTCTCGGGTATACCATAAAGTTTCTCCTGTGGTCGATTTTCCTCCTTGAGAGCCTCAATCTGAGCTTCTAGAATTTTTGATGGTAATGGTGAAATAATAGTCATTCCTAATGACCTAACCCTCAAAGGTTTGAGTCGTTCTTTTCGGCTAAGTGCATCTGCTACAACATTTGCTTTTCCTGGGTGATATCGGATTTCACAATCGTAATCACTCAACAATTCTAGCCAACGACGTTGTCTCATATTAAGTTCCTTCTGATCAAGTATATGCTGTAAGCTCTTGTGGTCGGTAAAAACTACACATTTGGTACCATAAAGGTAGTGTCTCCAAATCTTGAGTGCAAAATTTACAGCACCCAACTCCAAGTCGTGTGTAGTGTAATTTTTCTCGCGTGTCTTAAGCTGTCTAGATGCATAAGCTATCACCTTCTCGTTTTGCATTAGTACAGCTCCACTTCCTTTATGCGAAGCATCGCAATATACCACAAAGTTCTCAATACCTTCTGGTAGTGACAAAATCGGTGCACTACAAAGCTTCTGCTTCAATAACTGAAATGCAGATTCTTGCTTCTCTCCCCACTCGTACTTTTGATTCTTTTGTGTCAGCTTAGTTAGCGACTTCGCTATCTTGGAAAACCCTTCAATAAACCTTCTGTAATATCCTGCAAGTCCTAGGAATTGACGAATTTCCGTAGGAAACTTGGGTGTAGCCCAATCCTTTACTGCCTCGATCTTTGCTGGGTCGACTTGTAATCCTTGGCTGTCAATAACATGGCCAAGAAACTGAACTCTTTGTATCCAAAAGTCACACTTTGAAAATTTGGCATACAATTGCTCCTTCTTGAGTAGTTCCAATATTGTTCTGAGGTGTGCTTCATGCTCTTTCTTACTCTTGGAATAAATCAAGATATCGTCAATGAATACAATTACATACTTATCATGATATGGTTTGCACACTCTGTTCATGAGATCCATGAATACCGCAGGTGCATTCGTTAATCCAAAAGGCATCACTTGAAACTCATAATGACCATAACGTGTTCTGAATGCCGTCTTCGGGATATCTTCTTCCCGAACTCTAAGTTGATGGTAACCTGATCTTAAATCGATCTTGGAATAAAAACAAGAACCTTGTAGCTGATCGAACAAGTCATCGATCCTAGGGAGAGGATAACGATTCTTCACCGTTAACTTGTTCAGTTCACGATAGTCTATGCACATTCTGAAAGATCCATCCTTCTTCTTTACAAACAAAACCGGTGCTCCCCAAGGCGAGGAACTCGGTCTAATGAATCCTTTGTCTAAAAGTTCTTGTAATTGGTTAGACAATTCTTGTATCTCAGAAGGTGCAAGTCTATACGGTGCTCGCGCAATTGGTGCAGCTCCTGGCACCAACTCAATTTGAAACTCAACTTGGCGTGTAGGCGGAAGTCCTGGCAATTCTTCTGGAAAAACTTCTGGAAATTCCTTAACAATCTGCACATCTTCAAGTCGTTTCTCATCCGACTTCTTCTCCGTGATGTGTGCCAAGAATGCATAACAACCCTTCTTTATGTACTTCTCGGTTTTAATGCATGATATGATACTGAGTCTAGTTCCACTTCGCTCTCCGCGAACAACTAAAGTTTCACCGCCATAAGAAAGATGAACAACTTTTTCATCATAAATGATTCTTGCACGATGTCGAGACAACCAATCCATACCGATAACAACGTCAAAACTTCCAAGTTCTACGGGCATAAGGTCTATATTGAATGGATGATTTAGGAAATTGATGGTGCAACCACGGACAACGGTGTTGGTGTTAACTAGGGACCCATCGGCTAATTCAACAATATAGGGAATGTCTAAGGTAGTTGGTTCTATGTTAAGTAAAGGTGCAAATGCAATAGAAACAAAACTTCTATCCGCTCCTGAATCAAATAAAATGGATGCATAACGATTATTAACGAGGAACGTACCCGCAACAACATTCGGGTCCTCTCGGGCATCTTCTCCTCCCATAACATAAGCCCTTCCTCGAGCTACTCTACCCTGATTTCCAGCTCCTTGATCCTTCCTCTTTGGGCAATTGTTCTTGAAATGACCCAACTCTCCACAACCATAACATGCTCCTGGTTGGTTCTGATTAATTACCCCTCGTGGAGCTTTGCATTCCCTAGTCGGATGACCGACTTTTCCACAGTTCTCACAAGCTCTAGGACAATTCCCAGGGTTGTGATGAGTTTGACACTTGTTACACTTGGGTAGTTTACCCGCATATCCTTTTCCCTCTGTTGGCCCTGCAGCATAGGCCTTTGCCACTTCCTGTCTCTTAGGTGCTGGTTGGATAGCATTTCCACCTTGGTTATTGTCAAACCTCCTCTTGTTGTTATTGTTGTTATTGTTGTTTTGGTTATTGGGGTGCGGTTTCGGTTATTGTTATAGTTGTTGTTGTTTTGAGTGTTGTTGTAGTTGGTGTTGTTTGAACGGTTATTGTTGTTGTTGACAGCAGATTTTCCTTTTAACACTTGGACCATAAGTTTCTGAGTTATACGAATAGCCTCTTCCATTGATTGTGGGTCGAAAGACATCACATCCCTTCGGATGCTTTCGGGTAGTCCACCAGTAAAGTTCTCCATCTTTTTCTCATCGTCAGGAACCATAGTTGGACATATTGCAGCCAATTCCTGAAACTTCCTGATATAAGTCTCAATGTCATCACCTTTTGTTACCAGCTCATAGAATTCGGTTTCCAACTTTTGCACCTCAGTACGAGGGCAAAACTTCTTAGTCATCAGCTTCTTGAATTGATCCCAAGTGAGCTTGTAGGCATTCTCCATACCAATGGGCTGAGCATAAGAATTCCACCAAGACATAGCTTCATCAAGAAGCATACCAGTAGCAAATTTTACCTTGTTAACCTCCTGGCAACCGCACATGAGGAATACATTATCAGTCTTTTCAAACCAGCGGATCAAAGCAACCGCTCCCTCAGTGCCCTTAAACTTGACGAGATCACTAATCTTGAAATCCTTCCAAGTACATTCACGCCTAGTAGTGGGTGGTTCAACCGTCCCAGTATTAGGTAGAACCTCAGCAGCCCTAGCAGCAACTTCAGCTCTCTCAGTCTCCAGAGCTTCTGCTATACTATCCCTGACCAACTTGCGGATAGCGGCTTGAGTCATAGCGGATGTTTCTGATGTAGCCTTTGCTTTCTTTTGCGCCATACTTCTGATAAATAATAATCGACAACAACCATGAGAAAGCCATAATAGAAATAGTCATCGTACAAAAATATGCACCCACAACATGTATATATATATAACCACAACAAGTATAAATACAACCACAGCATGTACGAGCACAACCAAAACCTGTAATAATACAACCACGACAGGTATAGATACAACCACAACAAGTATAAATACGTTAACAATAAAGAGCAACCACGAAACATCATAAATATAATCACAACACATGAATATAATACATGAAAATTTCGGCCTACATGGACCGATATATATATAGCACAACATTTCCAACATAGTAGAGTCGCACGTGATATATTTGTTTGTACAACAACCAAAAGACTACAAGTTCTTGAACTACGTCCCACACCTCGGGACTAGGAAAATAGTAAAAGCTAATACAATACAAGTCTATGTCTAGGCTCTTCCAGGTGCTCTAGATGGTCCAGGAGCTCCAGATGCTCTAGGTGCACTCCTCAGACGACGGATCTCCCTGTCCATCATAACGACAATCTCCTCTAGATGCTGAACTCGGAGCTGAAGAGCAGCATCTCTGCCCTCCATCATAGCCAACCTCTCCTGTGCTACTGCCAACTGGTGTGTCTGCTCTCCCTGAGCCTCCTGTGTAGTCTGAGCTCTATCCCGTATCTCCGGTAGCTCATCCCTAAGCTGATCAATCAGCTCCTGATGTCCCTCCTGCCGTGCCTCAAGTCCATGATACGACACGTCGATGCTAACCCTGCCTAAAATCAATCCCTCAACCTTCTCCTCAACCGCCTCAAGTCGAGTAGTGATAACCTCATCAACCCTATAACCCAAACTATCAACCTGCTCCTGTTGAGCTCCTAACTGATCCTCTAAGGTAACAGCTGTAGGCCCCCTAGCAGCAGTTGCTCTCGAACTCTCACCTACATGGTATACTGGTGGTGGTGGAATGTCAGAAGTCTCTGTAGTAGGTGAAGCTGGTGTAGTAAACCTCACACGCTTCCTAAGCGGCAAGAGTGAAGTAGATATGGAAGTAGTAGCGGGTATGGCTGGTGGTGGTGTGGGTAACATAGGAATAGCAGGGATCCTAAAGGTAGATGTAGCAGGGCGAACACTCATCCTAGCAACTAGAGTCATCTTCCTACGGGGAAACATAAGTCCTGGTTCTGAGGGAATAGTGGTAGCAGGGGATGGTATGTCAGTGGGTGCACGGGTAACCTCAGGTGGTGCAATAGGGGAGACATGAGGAGTAGGAGCAGTCTCTTCCTCCTCAAAAGGCTCGGTTTCCTCACTTGGTGCCAAAGGTGGCAACACAGGTACAAGAGGAATGGGTGGTGGTGAAAAGGCAGTGGAAGACATAGAGCCTTCAACATCGGAGTCTGAGACAGAGTACAGTATGACAATGTTCGGGTCTGAAGACATAGTTCTGTGATAATCAAGGTGAAATAAAATAAATAACTCGTATTATGGAATCACCTTAAACAATGAACATGCACTTATGATGAAATGATGAGATGCTATGATAATGTGGTTATAGTCTAGGGCCTATGATGCATCCTAGTTCGCTATAACCTTAGCTCTGGTACCAATCTGTCACACCCCCAATTTACCTGACTTGCAGCGGAATGGAATGCCTGGCGGTGTAACGGTCATAGCACCACAACAAGGATATATTGAACGACCTAAAGTGTCATTTGGAAAATACATCGTTTGATTTATTTAAAAGAAGTTCAGAGTTACAAAACATAGGTCCCAAAGTCTGGAAAAGTTTAAGGAAATAAGTTTGGTACAATCAAACGATAATACACAAGTGCATGAAAAATCCAAAATGTAGTGCGTCATCCCTGGCACACCCTAATGTGACTCCATGCATATGATATGATAATGCCTTTAGTTACCTAAAAATACATTGCGAAATCGGTCAACATAAAGTTGGTGAAAAATCATAGGTTTATGAAATGTAATGTTGTACGGCCACCACAAGTATAAGTGCATGACAAATGTCACGTAAAATAGTACAATAGACCTTAAGATCATGACACCGAAGCTAGACTGATGAAATATATGCCTCTCCTGAATGTTCTGCCAAAACACTCAAATGTGACAGACATGAAATGCATCCGCTTATTGTTGGTAAATACTACCACGGATGGAGGCGTCACCCTCAATAGATCTATCCACTCACTCTCGCTAAGTAGGCAAATTAACGGTTCATGATGATAATAGGGGACTATCACAAGGCAGATAAGCAACTTAAGCAATGTACATAAGTTTTGATACTTGGGCTCGTACTAAAATGGTGCAATGTATTCTCCCCCGTGGGATTTGAAAACAATCATAAAATGTATACGGGGATATGAAAACTCACCTTAAACTGATGATAATGTGATGAAGTGAAATGAACAACAATGAACGGTTAGCTGCCTCAACCTAATATGAATTATGAACGATCTAATTTAGATCATAAAAATGATATTATGAATGTCCATGCACATGTTTCCTATACCACTCTACTCTTTGAAAAATACTTGTTGTTATCAAAATAATACATTTTCCAAAACTTAGGAAAATATGGCAACTAGAAAATAAAACTAGTTGAATGTGTATATATATATATATATATATATATATATATATATATATATATATATATATATCGTATGTATAAGTGTTAGTGTTGAAATCCTCGATTTTAAATCCTTGAAATAACGACTTGTAGTAATAAAAATATACTTGTATTCACTAATACTTCATTAGTTATGATATTGGGTACTTGGGTATTATTTCTAGAATCTAGAGTTACTACGTAGTAGTAATATTATTTTTGTTAAAAGCTGTCAAAAATAATATATGTTTTGCCGATATTGAAACGTGAATATCTTTGTCGTTATAAGCCCGTTTTACTTGTTCTTTATATCCATGGTTACGTCTTAGTATGTAGTAATATATTTTGGAAAGCTTGGCTCCTCCGGGTTACGTCTAAAGCCTCATTTTGTCCGACGAAAAACGTCCAACAGCATGCATTTTCACAAAAATACTTTTCGTCAATAAACTTGCAAAAATCATAACTTATTCGTTATAAACTCTTTTTAATCCGTTCTTTCGCCAACGGCTTCGTTTTTGAAAGTATTTTCTAAAAATTTTGTCATAGTTTACTTTGTATTTACTGATTTTCCTGGGTTTACAAAAATGGGACAGTAGGTATAAATACTTGTTACAAATCCATTTTCCATGTTCAAAACTAGTTTCTAACATCACCAAATCTCTTGCAAACACCACAAAGCTAATATATTCTTATCATACACCTTCTTAGGGTGTCATGAGTTCCTAATCATCACTAATCATATTAATTTAACAAGGGAGTACCTAAAATAAATTTTAGGGTTTGTATGTTCAAAAAGTTAACAAAAATAAAGTGGTATAACTAGCTTGTGCATGAAATTAAGCATGAAAACCATATGATACTAGTAAATACTTGAAGAAATTATGAAAATAAATTTTGTAACTTACTTTGAAATATGAGGTGATTAGATGAAGCAAAACCTTATGTTTCTTGAGTTTGTATTGCAAAACTCTTGATTAGAATGATGAAATGAACAACTTTGTAGCTTTAATCTTTGAAAAACAATGGCTTGATCCTTGTTCTTGGGTTGGGTCATGGGTTTCAAGAGAGGAAGAGATGAGATGGTTTTTATTTTTGATCTAAAAGTGTTATGAAATGATTTTGGTTTTTGGTTTTGATATTAAGTTTAGAGGTTTATTAGTAAAGTAATAAGAGTTAAATACATAAGGTTAAAAATAAAAGTCATGTGGTCTAGGGGTGTTTGTATGGCCGGTCATGGGTGAGCAAGGGGGGGGGGGGGGGGTTGGGGTACTTGTGATTTAATTAGGAATTTGAGTGTAGTTTAAGTGTAGATTTGAGTTATTAGTTAAAATCGGGTACCGGGTTTGATAGAAATAAATGTTAACGAAGTTATTCGGGATAAAATAAAGTTGTAAAAATGTTAAAAATATGTTGGGTACAAGTATTGAGTGTTCGGGTGATTATTGTTTAGTTTCCACGAAAACCGTCGCAATATTTATAAACTTACGTTATAAATAAAAATAAATTTCCAAAATATTGGGTAAATAAATATTATAACTTTTATGATGATATAATGGATATAAAAATATGTCGGGACCATTGTGGAAATATTTAGATATATTCGTCGTGTTTATTAACCGGGTGTTAACGTTTATTTATAAATAATTATACGTAAAATGTTAAATATATCAAATATATAAATTTGAAAATCCTAAGAGTGGTATAACATGAAAATGCTATTATGATGATATGCAGACTGTCTCTAGTCCGTATGCAATGTCCTTACTGATAATGAAATGAATTCGCACCTAAACCAATCCGGTAAATTTGAATATCCGTAAACTAAATTTACGATGAAATGAGTAATGCAAGTTAATACTGAGAATTTTTCCAGAAATGAATAGTGTTCAGTGAATAGTAAAATTTTCAAATGTTTCTCAGAATATCAAATTGACCTCGAAAATGATGAATAGTAAAACGATGAATAGTGTTTTGATGAATAGTGATTTATGAATAGTAAAATGTCGAAGTTTGGGAAATGACCTGAAATGGTGAGTTGTGACACTAACTCATCACGATTTGTTAAATACATTCGAATCTTTACAGCACTACTTTTCTGTCCAAACTCTAACTCAATAACTAGCATGTTTTACGCTCAATTCTCTTCACCAATCATCATAATATAATCATTAATTGATTCCAACATGTTTTAATTAATTAATTTACAGAAACTTACAAACCCTAGATCCATCATACTTAATATTACATGATTACCAATAATTACTCAACAATTGAACATAGGATTTAAGAATTTTACCTTAATTCTTGATTATTGCTTCCAAATTATAAACCCTAATTTTTTCTTCTCTTTTTCTCTCTTGGATCGACCATAAACTTCAAAAAAACGTTTGAGGGTTGTTTGGGTTGTATATATATTAATTATGGATAATCCTTGGGCCAAAGAGTCATATTTGAACTCAAATTGGGTTTCCTTTTCCCCCCTTTTACCCATAACCGGCCGCCCCCTTTATATATATATATATATATATATATATATATATATATATATATATATATATATATATATATATATATATATATATATATATTATTAAATTAATATTACACTCAAAACCTTGTACTCTTGATATTTTATAAGTACCCGTAGCTAATCCTAACGTCTTACGTGATAAACCTTAGTTTTTACGACAACTCAGAAAATTATCATTTTCAAAAATAGAATTCCACACTCTTTTGAAACATAACTCATAAAAGCAAACCCCACGTAACTTACTAATGCTCAAATACATGAACGAAGACTCATTACGCAAAAACACAAAAACTACACAAGTCATTTCTACACCACAAAGGCGATCAAAATGAACTTATATCCAAATATCAACATTACTCACTCACAAAAACAACACCACGCAAAGGGATTTAGTGCTAAAACTCACATATATCACTTCAAACACTTAAGGCACACCAAACAAACGTCAACCGAGTCAAGACTATCAGTCAAACTGACCTGCTAAAACAACGGTTACTACATCATCCCCCACTTAGGGAAATCGCGTCCCGAGATTTCAACTACTCTAGTCACCACTCACAACAGCAAAAGAAAATTTATGGATATTTAAGCGGAATAATATCACTCCATAAAATCATAAATCGTCAACAATTCTTATGACTATGTGGAATTCTACCACGCCATAAAAATCATAGAGAAAGAACGACAAAAATGTGAACTGGCTAAATACCCGAATTCACACGATATAAAACATTCCGTCACTCCAACGATACACGCAAATAGATACACTCCCCGATCAATAACACCAATGATCTAAACGACTTCTCACAGGTAGGTACAATGCCCCCGAACCAAATGAAAATCCAAATGGTAACCGGAAGAGGCACCACATATAATGAATACACATAAAACAAACACTAATTAAAATATTTGCGAATACCCTGCATCTAACTTCCATGATCTAAAATACAACTACAAAGGATCTACTTCACCAACCACATCAGTAAACAAATTTGGGTACTTAAATTTCATCTGATCCTCACGTTCCTAAGTAAACTCAGGACCGCACTTAGAATCCCACCATACCTTTACCAACGCTATCTCACCACACTTCAAACCCTTAACATCTCGATCCATATTCTCAACAGATTTCTCGACAAAGCGAAGAGTTTGGCATCCTTACTTTCATCTAATGGCACATGCAGACTAGCATCCGCCAAACACTTCTTTCAATTAGATATGTGAAACGTATCAAGTACACCACTCAATTCCTCAGCTAACTTCAACCAGTATGCCACAAATCCAATCCTTTCCAAAATCTCAAACGGTCTTACACATCTCGGTGCTAACTTGCCTTTCTTACCGAGACGCGACACTTTCGGCATTACACGATTGCCAACACTAAACTCCAAGGGCTTACGACAATTATCCGCATAACTCTTTTAGCGATCTCTCGCTGCCTTAAATCTCTCTCTTAAATCTAAAAAACCTTATTCGCAGTCTCTCATTCCAGTTCAGGACCAATTAGTTGGCTTGTTCCAACCTCTGTCCACAAAATAAGCTATCTACATTTCCTTTCATACAATACTTCAAACGGCACATTCTCAATACCAGAATGAAAATTATTGTTATAGGAGAACTCAGCTAAAGATAAATGCATACCTCAGCTCCCTCCAAACTCAAACACACCCATACTCTCATCATACCATCCAACGCCTGATTTGTATGCTCACTTAGTCCATTCATTTAAGAATGATAAGTTGTACTCATCTCCATACGGTATCTCAAGGCTCTATAAAACATTTACCACAATCGCGAAGTAAGTATTTCATCTTGATATAAGCTGATTGACGCGACACCCCACGTCTCTTTACCAACTCATCAAATGTAACGTCTCGCTAACTCCTCCTTAACACAATCTTCATGTATCTCTGACTGTTGCACCACCATAATAATCATTGACACCTTCAAGCATATCAAACACTTGCTAAGGTATCTGTATTCTCCTTCATACTTGCTCCCCAACACAACTCTCGTTAAGGTAATAATACGTCTTATCCATTCTCGGATGTATCTAATACCTTGCATGATCGATGTCGTGAAGCTTCCTCTCCATGAAACCAATAACGGGTCCGCAAAGTACAATCCTCTACCATCACCCCTTTCCATTAGCTGATCTAAACCATGCAATCATTCTCCTCACATGTTCTCTCCCTTGAACACTTCTCTCTGGCTACCAATATCATCCTTTTAACTCCAGACTGAAATTATCACTATCATTGCTCATAGACATCTAAGTTTCACTTGTTCACTCCTGCTCATCGCTCTTACCACGATGTCCTCTCTTCCTTGACAGTAACAAATCAGATATTTGTAGTTACTAAGAAATTCCACACCCAACTTCTCTTCTACATACATTAACCTCTTGTCAAATATATGCTAAAGATTCTTATGATCTGTGTAGATAACACTCTCTGCTTCATACAAATATCGTCTCCAAGTTCTACTCCCCAACTCGAAGTCATGTATCACATAGTTCCTCATATGGATCTTCTACCTCCGCGATGCCTACGCAATCTATAAAAAGAATTCGAAATAAATCGTCAATAGTACCTGCCAATCCTAAGGACAATCGTCTCTTAGATGGTGTCTTAGGTACTTTCTACGCTCCACTACTTTTATCTTACAAGTGTCCACGAAAACTCACTATCTCCGACCACATACCTGCAGAACGTACATCTTGAAGCTAAACCTCTCACTTGAACAACTTGACAAACATCCTCTTCTTCTTCAACAAACATGACGATAACCAAAACGACAATATACCCTAAGGGAACGACACGGTCGAACTAAAACGTATATCAACGAACTCAAAAGGGTTACGAATTACCGACTAGCTTAATAAAAAAAATATCAAAGCTAGAAAACACAATGAGAAATTTTTTCCCAATAAAAGTAGACGCAAATCAAATGTTCATGAAATACCCACACAAGAAAAGATAGAATACACGTACCAATAGAAAATCCACAAGCGTACCTCAACAAAAGAAACACTCGATGAACCAAATACATACCAAGTTTGGTAAATGAGAACCATATATAATTCTTATTCCCGTACTCGACCTTACCCCACAAAAATAAATTTCGTTTTTCACATGATATACCTTAAATCATACATTTTTTTATAAGATATATATACAAACCATTTTATGTAAGAAAATCATCTCCGACTTAAATTCCATATTAGGCATAGTTTTTATGACACCATAGGTTAATTATATAAATATAGTATCTCACCTTACTTGTTTAAGATATTTAAATCGTGCTTATTAACACAATAAAATAAGTAGACGTTCATAGCAGAATTGTTATAAATAGCTTTGACAATAGATCGATAACCATTTCCACACCTCATTTCCCATAAAAATATTAGTTTCCAACAAATGACCTAGAAATACCCAAAACGAATTGTAAAACGCAATAAAGACTCTAACACAACCTTTTAATAGAATACGAAAGACATGGAAAAATCACGTAATCAAAATAATCATCAAACGAACTCATACCAGTGAACACTCACGCAAATACATTGCAAACCAAGCGAAGAACGTAAAGACTCATTCATACAATGAGAAAATTAAGATCATAGAAAAACATTGACACTAACATGTCGCAAAAACATGTCACGAAATCCAATTGGTGTGCAAATGAGAGATTAAATATCCGCACCAACTCGTCACGAACCAACAATACTCGAAGAACAATATAATATTCATTCGCAGAATGAATGCAAGGAATAACCAAAGAAATGAACCAGTATCCAACAAAAACAAATTCGATTACCCAACACCTATCACGACGTCGAATAGAAAGAATATGGCATCTGTACCATCATGGTACGAATAGGGATGCCAACCAAAGAATTAGGTATACAAACGGAGAGTCTAGCAAACGAATCAATTTAAATACCACAACATAAGTACCAACCGATAATCGAGGTATCAGTATATGATAGGTAGGATGGAATCTTACCACCTACATACCCCAACATATAACGACTGCCCAAACGGTTAAGAGAATACTTCTCTAACCATACAACCATCATCAACATGATATCACATACCATCTACCACAACATATAACAACAAACATTAATCAATGCAATAATGGTCACAAGTCCACGTGTGTGATACCCTTATAATTATGTTCGCGACCATAGTTATAAGCCTATTCCACAGGCATACTTACTTCTAAAACCACACACCTCAATGATAACGCACATATACCACATAGCACCTAATACACCATGCAATCCATGCTATCATACTTGCAAGTCCACTTGTGTTGTGATGCATGTATAATTATGTTGGCCACCATAATTATCTATGCCCCCTGTCGCAAGTGTACTCCCTCCTATGACCGCACTTCATGCAAACAATCATGCAAGAAAAAACAAAAGACATCGCAAACAATCATCTCACATGGAACAATTCCAACGATCACGTAAGCTCTATAATCAAAATCACTTGGATAAGAACGATCCAATATGCAGAAGAAATCGTACTCCAACATGGCTCCAAACGACAAAATAAGGCAATATAAGAATTTCAAAACATGACACAAAACAAAATACGTCGCATAATGGCTCAAATTCCACTCTCGCACTTGCCTCCCCTCTCAGATCAACTCAACTTACTACTCGCTGCGGACTCTAGATCCGAATCCACACCATTCCATCCTAACTCCCCTTCATCTTTACTCAACCACCCATTCCTATTTTCTACATATTGTGGTAGTCGACAACATGCAAAACCATCTCTATTTCTTTCTTCCAATTCCGTATGATTCATAAGTGCATAAAAATCACGAGGTTTAGACTAAACCACCTCTCCTTCCTATGAGAAGTGAGGACACTACCAAGGGTATTTGGTAATGGCTCCATCTCCAGAAGTCACCGTGGTTACAAACCTCTCCACTTCTTCTCCACCAACGTTTTCCATAAACGTCCTCTCCTTGTCCGAACATGGATACATGATATCGGGAACTCGAATTCTGCGGTTAGTCCGCTTCATCCTACCACTTCTCCTGATAGCAAAATAATAGCCCAATGAAACTTCTTACGCGAGGGAAGATGATGTACTAAAATCGACATATACAATATTACATATAGAGGCTCAATAGGCGTCCAAAACTCGGAAAAAATATCTCATAAACTTAGGGAAAATATACATATAAAATACCATACATATACATAGGCCCTAAATGCAACTATATGAGGGACTCCTAGGTTATAGTCTAGGTTCAACCACCTAATTCTCTATAACCAAGGCTCTGATACCAATTTGTCACACCTCGCCAAGGCAGAAACGCGAGGGTGTAACTTCATGGATATCATCACAATACCTGGTGTCCATATAGAGAACAACTACATGCACAAAAATAGAGCAAAGTACAAACACAAAGTGTTGTAACAATACCCCAAAATAAAATAACCAGAATAAAATCCAAAACAATACATAAGTCCAAACATAGATAATAAACCACTTCCAATGCAACTAAGGTTTCGTCTAATCACATCCTTCTATCTTATCCTTAGAAAGCTCATCTGAAAATGATGCTTAAAACGTCAACATAATGTTGGTGAGATTCATAGGTTTAAGACTCATACACACTAGGCAACCAAATCACTGTGATTATAAAACATAGATGGACAAAATAATTAAAGTTATCATACAAGCTAACATGCAATCACACAAATAAAAGGCAACCATTGGGACGGAACATGTCCCCCGCTCCAATATTGGCATCAATTAGGTCGCATGCGCGAGCAACCGGATAAGCATCCTCCCAATTGAATCACGTATATATCTTCACACAAATTTGGCATCAAATAGGTCCCAATTGAATCGCGTATAATCTCACAATCATATCATCACCGCATAATCATCCAATATAGCATTCACATGATAACATCATAAGTCCAAGCTTTTAAACCACACATAATCACAGTAACTCAAAACATTTATCACAAGCATCATTCCCATCCCAAGTTTAAAACAAAGTAAAAAGTGGGACTATGAACTCACCTCAGACTTTGCAGCTTCCACAAAACCAAATCAAAATCTATAACACACAAAATAAATCCACATTACACATGGCCAAGCTAAAAGCTATAACCCATGTAATACACATATGATGGATGTCTAAGATTCATATGACCCACCATGGATCTCCTAGACTCCATACTAATCACCACCAAATACTAATGCTCACTAAATCCCTTGCACTTTTAAAATCAGAAAACATAGAATTTTAGGGTACATTCGCCCATATAAAATAATAACTTTAAAAGCTCAATAACTCACACCAAAAATTTACCACAGTCTCTTATAAGCATACAAGCTAATCCCAGAAGGCCATGGTCTAAAAACATACACAAGTACCCTTCATAAAATCAAACTTAAAAACTATCCAGATTCGGATCTGAATGCACACCAAAATTAAAGTTTGAATTGATTTAAAATACTTCTACAATTTTTTGTCGCAAACCTTCGAATGGGAGTCTAAGTACATATGAAACTTAACTCAACCAAAAGGGCTAAGTTAAATCTCACTTTTCATCCACATATCACTAACAAACTTATGACCTAAATCTGTCCCGGTTTTACAGCTTTGACACCTTAACAAAGAAAAATCCAGAGATTAACTTCCGGACCTCGAATTCAATCCTGGCCGTACTTTTTGAAAAGCTCTTTAATTAAACTTCAATTTAGACTAAAATTTCATGATCTAACTCATCACCATCTGTTAAATACCTTCGAATCTTTGCAGCACTACTTTTCTGTCAAAACCCTAACTCAATAACTAGCATATTTTACGCTCAATTCTCTTCACCAATCATCGTAATATAATCATTAATTGATCCCAACATGTTTTAATTAATTAATTTATAGAAACTTACAAACCCTGGATCCATCATACTTAATATTACATGATTACCAATAATTACTCAACAATTGAACATAGGGTTTAAGAATTTTACCTTAATTCTTGATTATTGCTTCCAAATTACAAACCCTAATTTTTTCTTCTCTTTTCTCTCTTGGATCGACCATAAAATTCAAAAAAACATTTGAGGGTTGTTTGGGTTGCATATGTATTAATTATGGATAATCCTTGGGCCTAAGAGTCATATTTGGACTCAAATTGGGTTTCCTTTTCCCCCCTTCTACCCATAACCGGCCGCCCTCTTTAATTATATATATATATATATATATATATATATATATATATATATATATATATATATATATATATATATATATATATATATATTATTTTTTTATTAAATTAATATTACACTTAAAACCTTGTACTCTTGATATTCTATAAGTACCCGTAGCTAATCCTTACGTCTTACGCGATAAACCTTAGTTTTTGCGACAACCCGGAAAATTATCATTTTCAAAAATAAAGTTTCAAAAAATAGAATTCCACACTCTTTTGAAACATAACTCATAAAATCAAACCCCACGTAACTTACTAACGCTCAATTACATGAACAAAGACTCATTACGCAAAAACACAAAAACACCAAAACTACACAAGTCATTTCTACACCACAAAGGCGATCAAAATGAACTATATCCAAATATCAACATTACTCACTCACAAAAACAACACCACGCAAAGGGATTTAGTGCTAAAACTCACATATATCACTTCAAACACCTAAGACACACCAAACAAATGTCAACCGAGTCAAGACTATCAGTTAAACTGACCTGCTAAAACCACGGTTGTTACAACTCAATACATCATCACATGAGGTAATGGTTGGTCATCAAACAACTGAAGCCTTCCATTGAGAGGGAAATGTAGGTTGTTTGGCAAAGCCCCATCATGGATGGGTTATGGGTGCCTAGTGATGCCACACTCCATTTCTACCTTGTCAACTGTGGTGGCAGGTTGAGTGGTTTGGTTGAATGGAGTAAGTGGAAATGTAGCTAGATGGTTGGTGCTAAAAAGGTGAATGATTAAGAGTATGAATATTCATGGAATGAAAGATACAAGCTGCAATTGAAGTTCTTGTTTCTGAGTTGGAATGTATTCTTTGTTTTTGTTCTATGTGAGATTATCTTTATCAGACATCTGTAGTTATGTCTGATATAGGGTGAAGTAGTATTGGTTTGGTTTCTGAGTTGGGATTAGCTTATGTTTCTAGCTTGTATCAGATTTGGGGTTGTCCAATATCTACTTGAATTCTTATGATGTAAATTTTTGGTTGAGAATATAAAGTTTCACCTTTGCATCGTAAAAATAACCCTAACAACTTTTATGCGTGTTAGATTTGGTTATATACTTATATCAATGATTAGGAGATCTTTCTATCAAGATATCAGTCTGCAAGATCTTATGTGTTTATTTTCTGTTATGCATGTTTTATAAGTCATGCGGGTGACTACATATACCCTACAGAAGTCAGCATGTAGGCGCAAGTCATCAACAAGCAGCTGGTGGAAGTCAGTAGGTAGCTGCAAATGAAAGTCAACCAAGATCTTAACCAAGTAGAAGTTAGCCTCCAACCAAAGTGAGAAGGACAAAGAAGACTGCAAACAGACTCGCACCAACTAAGTAGTATTTGTTGCTTCATGTTTTCTTAGATGTAATTTGTTCACTTTTTCTAACTTTTTATCCGTATTAGTACTACTGGTATATTATAACTGTTGGTATTTTGGTACTTGGTAGTCATGAACTATTTATGGTTTTTTCATGCAAAATTTTATTGTAATACATGAATAACTTGTTTAACGTATGGGAATGCTATTTAACGACTTGTATATGTTGTTCATTTTTATCTTTTTCCTATAAACACACTGTCTGAAACTACATAATGCAACTCTTTTAGAAATAACAAAATTGTTAACAACGAGTACAAGGTAATTTCATTGAACATTACCAAAATTACATACAAGGTTCATTGACTATAACATATATATATATAAATAAATAAATAAATAAATAAATAAATAAATAAATCAACTGCAAATTAACCAAATCTTCAATCTTCCATTTGTTGCTTCCATTAAATTCTTTGATTCTTAAGAATAGTCGTTGACCTTAGCACACCAGGGATGATCTAGAATGAACTAGCAGACATAGGTGGATCAGACCATGCAAAAAAAGACCCACAATCACTACCCTACAAACAATTATTAGTAACATTAGTTACATGAAAATGTCATCAAACAATCAATAACGACGAAGTAATTTTAAAGCTTATAGTTTGGAGGCAACAATAAATTGATGACATGGATTTTTGTGAGTCCATGAAATACGAATTACATTTTGTTTACCGCACAAACAATTGACCATATCAACTTAATTTGGCAATAACAATAATTAGGGACAGGGTTTAGTTAATACAAAGAGGTGTGCTTTAGGATCGAATTTGGGAGGGGGGGGGGGTATTTGATGGGATATGGGTGGGTGGGATATCAAATGGGGACCAAGGTGTAAAAAGACCAAACAACCTTGTGTGCAAGTTGTGTGTAGTAAATCCTCCTTTACCCCGGTGCATTTTGGCTTCCACTCTTTCCCTTTTGTTTATTATTGATTGGTTGGAAACCATCACTATCTTTACACGTAGGCTGAGTTGGAGGGGGAAGAAACTTAGGACAGTTATCTAGAGTATGGCCAAAAAGCTTACACGTATCACGGTGAGGCGGCTTCCACTCGTATTCAACCTGAACCTTTTCAATAGTAAAACCCGACCCATCAAGTAATGGGATCTCAACAGTGAGACTCTCCCTAAGCACCTCATCTGCCTTCACTTCAATCAAGCACCTACCAAAACTACTTCAGCCCCATGATTCTAAACACATTTGATGAGTGTAAGAATCTAACACTTTCAGCATACCAATCAATGTAGCTAGAAGATTGAGACCATCATCAGAGAACATAGCTAAGGGAACATCATGAAATTTAACCCATACCGAAATATTAGTCAAATCCTCTTTAAGTAAGTTAGTGTTCAAAGTCCAAGGTTTTTGAACAATAGAAATATTTCTAATCATTCATGGACCATTTTCAATGACATCTTCAACAACTTCCTTCGTGCTAAACTTAAAAAAAAAAAAAAAAAAAAAAAAAAAAAAAAGAAAAAAAAAAAAAAAAAACTCTTATCAACCTAAAGTGTCTCCTCCTGAGCCTAATAAGGTGGATGTTACAAAGAAGAAGGCCACTGAAGTAACTAGTACAAGTGGGATGAAGATTGCTATATCGAATCCTTTTGATGCCCTTAATATGATCGATACTGATTAATGTGACATTCCTACTGATGTCGTGGCTAAGGATGGGGTTGAGTTGGATTCTGACAGTACAATGGAAGCTAAGGAGGTTGGTCCTACTCCTATTGTTGAGAAAATTGAGAAGCTTGAAAAGCTAATTGTTGGAAAAGCTACTCTTGTGGATGATGATGGTCATCCTCTTAAAAAGGTTGATTATCCGAGTAATAAAAAGGAAGCTAAAGGTTGATGGGTCTCAAAAGACTGGTAATGTATCACAAGAACCACTTATGAGTGTTGTGAAAGAGAAGGTGCAAGTTGCGGCTAGTAAGCCTAGTTCTTCTTTATCTCTGTCTACTTCTTCTAGTAAGAGGGTTAACTCATTCTCTAAGGTAGAAGAGATAGTTGATTCCGACAGTGATGAGGAGGAGGTTGTTAACACTTTTGATGAGTCAGTGAATTTGTTTGATAATGCTATGGCTATATTCCTCTCATCGACAGGTGGTGGTTACGAGGTTGAAGATGATTACAATGACTATGCGGATCAGATCACGATCTTTCAGGGTAATTGGATGCTTTCTATTACATGTATGATATTAAGCTCCAAGTTCTTACTATGAAGTAATTTTTGTTTTCATAGGAGTCTAATGTTATCTTATGAGTAGTGGTTTATTTTCTTGTTTAAATAATAAGAAGTGTCTTGTTATGAAAGCTTCTCAGCCTATGTAACGGGCTTAGATATGTGATTTCACCCATATCCGTTGTAGTTAAACGTTTTTTTAGAGTAATATATTTACTGGGTCTTTGACCTTTAACCTTTTACCCAAAAAACAAGTCATATGTGTATGTTAAAGGAAGCAACATAACTTCGTTTGAATCCATAGACGAAACATGCCCCAAAGGTTTTCCAACAATAATAGTAGTTGCACATTTGGAAAGGTAAAACTTCAGAAAAAATTTATGCAATTAACTCTATATTATTTCATGCAAATTTCCATATGCGTGTATGTTCCTCCGCCTTTTATTCACACATTTAAGAGGCAAAAGATCATGAGTGACGAATCATTTCGAAGCCATTTTCAAGATGAACTTGGCTTGCTTTTATGTATAAAAAATGACTATGATATCTATTACGACTAGTATTGTAAAGTGATTATGCTTTACGTCGATATATAATCATAAGCTTCAGCCACAAATTAATAAAGGAGAGCTTTCTAAATAACAATGTGTTATCCTTTCGTTATCATACTGACTTATCTATTCTAAGTGCATTACATCATCAGATTCAAATTATATCCGTTTTTGGAAATAATGTAGTTTTATTTTATTTTTATTTTTTAATTTTATGTAGAAATATTATTTATTATTATGATATAGCTATGCTAAAAAAAACGAAACGTTGATTGTATATCGGATAACACTAGATCATTTTCCAAATACTGTATATAAAGGAACTTAATCCTGATTATAATTTGAATGTTAAGTCTAATGCCAGACGTAATAAGAGTGTTAAGACCCAGTCTTGAACCATCCAAGACGCATCTCTCTTATTACGGCTTAGATTGAGCACGCATTTTCAACCAACAAAAATGAAGACTATCAATGTCAAGACCGAGTCATGGGGAGTGGTATTGCACAAAAAACAAAACCCAACGGTAAAAGATGAGACCGTTCGCCATTTAAAAATTTTCCTTTAAACATTTATATACACTCATCTCTATAAAATAGCATGGTACCCGCGCAATATGGCGGGGGACACTCTATGACTATATTTTTTGGCGAGCAAATGTTATTCGGTTACACGTTTTTTCCAACAATAACTGTACAAAAGCATATCAATACTAGGCTCATTTTGTTTGTAATCGATAGATCTTTGCATCTGTATATTTTTTTATCATTCAGTAGGTATTTGTTAGATATTCGATATAATATGAATAATGTTTGTTATACAAAAGGTTCGTAAATATCAAGAAATACGAGGTTGTTTTTGTAAGTAGTTGCATACTTTCGGGGCAGTTGTGTAAATTATTTTATTATTTTTAAATATGTCTTGACATAGTGTATATCTTGACATAATGTATATCAAAATGAAGTTAACAAAACTCCATATGAGAGTACTAAACTACTAATAATTGAAAATTATGGTATTTATCCAAATTCTCTAAAGCCCAATAACCTCACTAACAAAAATTTACCCTAATTTTTATCGCACGCCTTACCCTAATTTCTCCTTACCACTCGTAGCCACAAAATAATTCTCTCTTGCAATCACCACCAAACACACTTCTTCCGATATTAAAATAGTTTTTCTCTTCTTCTATTGATATTCGAATAACAAACGGACTCTTATCTTTCTACTAATCAACCGAATACAAAAGAAAACTCTTTTTGTTATTTGAATCTAACAAGAGACCTGAAATTTGCATCTTCAAGATCCTTTATGGGTCTCGGGTAAGACTGTATTTTTTTTGGTTGTTCTTACAAAACAAAGAAAGAATGAAACAATTTTGTTTTTTTTTTCTATCTTAAAGTTTTCGGATATACAGAAGCCTTGCTTCTCACAGATCGATGAGGATTTATCTTCATAGTTTTGTTTTAAGAACGAATCCTTGTTTATTCAAAGAGATAAACTGATATCTTGACTTTTCTTTTATGTATTTTGTCTTGCATGTGTTGAAAATGAGAGTTGAGGAGTGATTGTGAAGGTATTGTGGTTGTGTCGATTGATGTGAAATGGAACGGGACAGATTCGTGCTTAACTTGTTGGTTATGGTGGAAATGATTTAGATTAGTTGATGTTATAGTTTGTTTTTTGACCAAGGAAGACAAAGAACAAATGGTCTAAGTTTCATGGACCGAGGTTATGTATATACCTTGTGGTATCTTGTAATTTGATTCAAACATAATTTACAAGCCATCTAAGAATCCCACTCATTTAATATTCTGACGTGTCTCTCTTCCCATTGGCTGGAGATTTATTACGTATAAGTCCAATGATGCAGCACTTTTTATCAATCGCCATTCAATTTTTGGTAACTAATTAAGTTGTTCAAATTGCCATTCAATGAAATCAATTCAAAGTATTGTAACCGAATCATTGGGCCAATTCAAAATGAAATCAAAAAAAGTCAATCAATCAAACAATCATAACACACACGGCAAACATATTTTTGGGATCGATTGTAAGTTTTTTTTATGTTTTTAATTTGATTCAATTGTTTTAATATATTATGTTTGAATGATTATGCCGTTTATTTGATTCAATTGTTTTAATATATTATGTTTGAATGATTATGCTTATTTTGTTTGAGTTAATTATTTAATTCAATTGTTTTAATATATTATGTTCGCATGATTTCATGTTTTTGAGTCACAAGGTTACATTCTCCCTTCTAGACACATTTAAGAAGGTATTTGTTCTTATTTGAATTTCAAAATTAGTGAGAATATGTATTTATTAGTTCTTTTGTATTTTGGTACAAATTTGTGATGTAGAAGTTTGAAAGAAAAATCTGGAAGATTATGAAGATCTCACATTGTTGTCGATGAAGGTAAATTCCTTACAATTTGAATGAGATATTAGTTGTTTTGTTTGTGGGTGTTTAATGCACAAAAGCTATATGTTAATTTATGTGCAATGAACATATAGCTTTTGTGCATTAAACACCCACAACCAAAACAACTAATATTTCATTCAAATTGTAAGGAATTTACCCTCATCGACAACAATGTATTCTTTTTAATAATATCTAGACAAATAAGTAATCCTAAGATTTGTGTAGGTATTTATTGAAAATTGGTAACTTCTTTTGTTCTTTCTGGTATTATGAATATTTAAAACAAAATATGTTATTAAATTAGTAATACAATTCATTTAAGTAGTTGCAATATAATTTTAGATGTTGTAATACTTTGTAACTTCCTTTATTCTAAGTTTTGTGTTTCTGGTCCTCAAATGCAAATGCTGCCTTACAGGCTGATTAGCTCCAAACGGTCAACCTAAATTAACCAATGTGAATGGTCAACAAGGTCAGACTGCCTGGATCCAATGCTCTGTGGAATACAGTGTTTCCCCGGGTCGTTATATCCCGACGATGTGTGATGGTTTTTAAAACGGGTTTGTGATCGGGTGAATTTGGACGGAAATGGGTTGTGATTTATTACATTAAGGAAATGTAAAAGAGAATAGCTTAAATAAGCTATGAGGATGTTTATTAAAAACCTAAGAATTTAAAAACGTATTACTAATTAAATTCTACGTTTAAATTAAAATAAACGTAAACGTACGAAAATAAAAGTGATATAAGATAAATAAAAGTCCTACAAATGTGAAAATTACTTTTTTACAAAATTAATAATAAAAGTAAATCATAGAAAAAAGAAAAATAATTTTTTAACTTTTTAATTATTTATTATTAATTAAAAACTATTTATATTAATTAAACTATTTAAATTAAATTAAATTATTATAAATAATAAATGAAAAGTATAAATTGTAAAACTTTTTCTATAAATACCTTATACTACCAGAATCTTATAAAAAATATAAAAACTCCTAAATGCTTATAAATAAGCAGTACTCTAATTTGTTTTTGAATTTTTTAATTAAAACTATTTAAACTAACATTAATTATTTTAAATAATAAATGAAAAGTAGAAAATCTGGAAAAATTTATACAAGTACTATGTAGTAGCAGGAATTCAGGAAAAATAAGAGGAGGGGGAAATGGTACGAATAAGCAGGAAATAAGCCAATAAGGCTTAAATAAGCAAAAGGGAGAAAATGGTATTTAAAGGGATTGATTGTTAAAGAATGATTGAAAAAAGTCCCTAGGGCAAATGGATTACAGGTACCCCTTATCACCCTTAAAGAGGAGAGGTCTCAGGTTCAACCCCTGCCTCTCCCTTTTTACAAAACATTTTTTTTTTCTTTTTGGAAAATCTTTTAACCATAAAAATAAGCTACTTTTGTAAAAACACTTTTCTCAAAAATAAAAAATAAGCTCTGTATGAGCTTATTGGCTCAACATATGGATTTTATAAGCCAAATTGGATTTTTTTCAACTAAATAAGCTACCATCTAAGAACCAAAGTTGAAATAAGCTAAAAGCAGGTTACATAAATTCAAAATAAGTCAAAGAAAAGAGAAAACATCACTGAATAAGCTTATGGGTACCAATAAGCACTTAACCTAAAACTTGCATACTAGACAGTCCAAATGGTGGACTTGCAGCCCACTGTGGGGCCCACAAGTGTGATCAGGGGTCTAATTTGAAGGATGATCCTAAAATTTGGTTTGATAAGCTTCAAAATAAGCCAAGGTTCATCTACTGGGGCCCACTAATAAGCCCTAGGGAGCTCATGGAAGATGGCTGTTTGGGACAGAGTCTTGGTGCAGGGCATATGCTTGCCCTGCAGCCCACTTTAAGCTCTCAAATAAGCCCTGAAGAAAAATCACTAAAATAATCTGATGGAGGGAATCAAGAGAGTAGCTGGTAGACTACAACAAATGAAAAGCTCAAGACATAAATCTAAATACAAAATTCACTAAAAATCCTACAAGATTTGGATTTCTGCCCTAGGTGCAGTTTTGACTTTCTTTGTTTTAGCTAATAAATTGACTTAAATGAACTTCTAAAGGATCCTAACTACTGAATAAGTTATAATAAGCTATAATAAAGCTAAACTGATCTAAACCTATAAGTTTTAAACTGTTTTGAGGGTTTATGGGTTCAAATTACTTGACAATGAGCAATTAAGTGGAATTAAAAGTAATTTTGACTATTGAATGAAAAAGACTTGTATTTTAAGACTTAAATATGCTAAGTTGACCTAAAAAGAGATGATACCAACACAGTTAACAAGAATCATGAGGTGAAATACCCTAAACCCTACTGAACTAAACACCCCTTAAACTAAGTTGAGATTTGGTTTTCAAGGCAAATGGCTGAGTTGTACCATAAAACTGATTCAGAGGCATACAATATGATCATGTAAGCTTAAATGAACACATAAACAACAACAACAACAGTAAAACACCATGATTCAATAACAAGCTAGTTTAGCAGTGAACAAGGAACACTGAGTAACCAAGGACCCAACGAGCAAATCAGTAACACACAGCAACAAATTAACTTTTATTAACTAAACAAACACAAATTAACACAAATAAGCAGTTTAGTAGTACTAATATATGGACTTACAAAAATGTATAAAAAGAGCTTACAATTGATCCAGAATAAGAATAAGAATTTAGATACGAGGGACCAAAACCTTTCCTACTACCTGATGCGTGGGAATTGCACCAGGCTTTACCTTTCGAGGGATCTCGAGAAGCTTACAACCCCCACCAGGCAGTGTACCTGATCGTTGTAGTATAGTATAGTGACAAGTACCGGGGGATTGATCGTTCAACTTAGGAATAGTGTCGCTAGGATAAGAAAGCCTAAGAACTAGGTCTAGAGGTGAGGGATGATTCTTTTTGTATTTTTATGTTTTTATAAAAGCAATTAAAATCTCGGTTTTTAGAAGAGTGGGCGGAATTAGTTGCTAGTCAACTAACCCAATGACTAAGATGCAATCAAAATAAAATAACAAAAATGAAAATAAACTAATTACTAATGTGGTGTGAGCAATATATGGGAGAATTGTGTTTACTTAGATTTCACTACTCCCTAGATATCTTTTACAGGTTAATTACTTGTTACAGTTGCATGGATGACGGATTGTATTCCTTAATACCATTCATGGGGTGGCGTACTTACTTCCCCAATCCTATAAGCTCCTACTTCACTCCTATGTCGAGCCGGCTAAGAAGCTCCTAACATGGGATCACTAGAATTCGCTCATGCATTAAATAGAATCATAAAAACCTAGTACACATCGGTTCATGTTTCTTAAGACGTTCAAGCAAGTTACACAATGGAGATCTGCCAGTTTTTCTTAAGCCTAACATTGAAATCATTCATCCATTACAACTATAAACAAACAATCAACCTATAATCAACATCTAGGTTTCATTACATCTAAGCAAACACATGAAAGATCTAGCCTAGCATGTTATAATCAAGACAAGCATAAGATATATTCAAACAACACATAGACATATTGAATGAATTGAAAGAAGACTTATCTTAATTGAACATGAAAGGTTTCAAGGGGTGAAAACCCTTGAAAACACTGTTACAAACGACCTAGGGTTTATTAGGTTCGGCCCTAGTATTCTCCACACAAGTTCCTCTTTTTAATGAATGAAAAATAGAAAAGTATATATAGATTTTGTGAGGTGTGATTGATGCAAAAGCAGTCAACTAAATTCAACCACGGATGTGGTCAAACAAGTCAAACAGCTTAGAATCAATGCTCCGCGGAAGTATAAGGTTTCCCCGGGTCGTATGTCCCGACGAGGTGTGAATTGTAAACAAACGGTTATTTGATCGGGTGAATTTGGATGAGAAAAAGGGTTTATGATTGATTGAACTGAGGAGTCTACAATGAAATAGCTTAAACAAGCTATGTGAATAAGACGGGAAAGGAGGAAAAACCAGAAACGATTAAAACCTAAAAACGCGTACGTTACGTTTAAATAAACGTAGACGTACTAAATAAAACACGAGTTTTAACAAAATAAAATACTTACAAAAGTGAAAATTACATTTATACAATCCTAATAATAAAATAAACTTTTTAAAAAATTAAAATTACTTTTTACAATATTTAATTAATTATTATTAATTAAAAACTATTTATTAATTATTATTAAAACTTAAATAACTAAAATACACTACAATATAATCTAATTACTAAAAAGGTAAAAATAAAATTTCTAAAATTATAAAATAACTAAAAATAAGTTTTAAAAATAAAAATAAGTATTTTTGTCTTTTTGTGGTTTTTCTATTAAATAATTACTAATTAAATACTAATTAACTAATTAACTATTTTAAATTAAGAAAATTACTAAATGAACAGTAAAAATTCTAAGAAAATTTCTAAAATTACTTTATAACATATAAAAGCTATAAAAAATATAAAAACTTGATTTTACCTAATAAAAACTAATTATGCTATTTTAAACTTAATATTAATTAATAATTAATAAAACTAAAATTAATTCTAATAAATACTAAATGAGAAAATAAAAATCTGAAAAAATTATTATAACTATTTTAATATATGAGGTAATTAATAAAAATATAAAATTGACAAGTACTTAATAAAAATTTAAAAATGAAAATTAAAATTAAATTACATTAAATAGAAACTATCACTTATTTTTAAATTGATTTTTCTTGGATTTTCTTTTACAAACTTATTAAATACTTAAAAATAAACACTTTTTGTAAAAACAACTTTTTTGTAAACTGAAAATAAGCTAGAATAAGCCAATAAGTCAAGACAGTTGACTTTGGTTGACCAAAAGGGAAAAATAAGCTAAATCAGCTTTGGTGGGACCCACAAGGGTGAAAACAGATTCCAATAAGCTATGCTAACTTGTAAAAGCTGAAATAAGCTAAAAGGAACCTCAGAATAAGCTGAAAGCTACAAATAAGCCATTGGCTTATTTTGGTGAACACTGATCTGGGACAGATTTTGTGGCCTGGTTTAGGTGGGACCCAGTGGTTTCCAGGTCAACCCAATGGTCAATCCTAAGAGTGTGGTAGGAGGGGGGTTGTGAGGAACCAAGGTGGTGCAGGTGGGTCCACTGAGTTGATCAGAAAACCACCACCAAGTAGTGGTGGTGGTGGTGGTGCTGCTGAGACAGAGCAGCAATCTGCCCTGCAAGTCACTTTGTGGCTTTGTGGGGCCCACAAGAAAAATAGCAAAAATGTAACAAAGATGGACACTCAAAGTTGAGCTGGTAGAGAGTAAATAGAAACAAGTTTTAGGATCAGAGAGCAAACACAAAAATAATTAAAATTACCTGAAGTTTAGGAAAAATCT
The DNA here is from genome assembly GCA_030686995.1 of Artemisia argyi. Lineage (NCBI taxonomy): Eukaryota > Viridiplantae > Streptophyta > Magnoliopsida > Asterales > Asteraceae > Artemisia > Artemisia argyi. Next base: position 139,190,490 of record CM060677.1, read on the forward strand.
GAGACTTGGTAAATTTGACTTTTTCTAAAAACTAATTACTTTGACTTTCTTGAGCTTTGGGTGATCAAATCTGACTTGAATGGATATATTAGGTTAAATGAAAACTAAATATGGATAAAACTGCAAGTTTTGAACAAAGTGGGTGAGTTTGGGTTGTCCACTGACCCACAGTGGACTGATATGGGCAAGGGAGTGGGATTTTGACTTTTTAAAGCTTAAGACCAAAATGGAATGCTCAAATTCAGTTACTTAGGCCTGAGTTATCATATGGCATTCACAAATAGCAACAAACAACACCTAGTACCCTCTGAAACAGGTAGTCCCAAACACCCCTATATATACTAACTGTTTTGGTTTCAAGTAGATACAACACCAATTCATCCAATGCAATCACAAACAGATGATCAATAAGCTATACTAAGATTAAATAAACACAACTCAATCAGAAATAAGCATTAAATAAGAACTAGGATAAACAATGAACACAAGATAATATATAAGCTGAGATTGGAAATGGAAAGGAGAAAAGTGATTCTAACCTCCAAATAATGGCATAAAGCTTATATGAGCATAGTACAACCAACTAAAGCTTATTTAACCCACAAAATCCATTTCTGAATCAGCTAACCATCATATGTCCCATGTTTGACTTTTGTTGACTGGTACTATTTTTGAACTAAAATCTCTCTTTTACCTTCCAGAGCTTATGAAAGCTTATAAATTACCTTAAACAAGCTTAATAGAACAGATTTGATAGCTTAGGAATCTAAAACAACAACTACAATCACCATGACCAAGCTTAAGAGAATTTGAGTAAAAATATTGCAATGACTGAATTGATAATGAAATTAGAAATTAATTATGAAAATAAGGTTTACATATACTGAGAATGGAGATCACAACTAATTTAGACTAGAAAATACAACCAAAAATTAAACTTAATCTACATACGACACTAGACTATGCTAAAATTAACTACTACCATCTCTGGACTTTTTTTCTTGACTTTATAGAACCCTGGCATCAATCTCTTTCTTTCCCATTTACTTTTGAGCCGTTGGATGGCTCTTGTTCAATCCCCATCGTTCAAACGTATTTTGGCGCCAATTTGTGTTTTGGCAGATTAGTGGTGTTTGGTGAGCATTTATGAGGGTAGGAGGGGGAAGGTGAGGTATTAATGAGAGTTGGTGGAAAAGTGGAAGGAGGGGGGGCATGAGCCTGGAAATTAGGGGGGTTAATGGTGGTTTATTGAAGACGATGAACAGTAACGAGGGTGATGGTTTGACTTGGTCAAACTGGGTGTTATTAGTTTTAGGTTGGGTGGGCTTGGGATCAGGTTTTGGCTTTGGGCTTTCGGTAAGTGGGCTGAAGTGGACTGGATCTTAGGTTTTGGTTTATAATAAAAACAAGGGTCCAATTTGGTTAAGTAGTAAAATGCAAGGACCAATATTGTAATTTGGAAAATTACAAGGACTGAAAATGTGAATTGTTCAAAAGTTATCACAAGGATGAAAATTGACAACTTCCAATACCCAGGGATCCAAAATGTATTTTTCCAATATTAAATTCCCCGGGGACTAATTTTGCAAATTTTCCAAACTCCGGGGACCAAAAGTGTAAATTCTCAAAACTTTTACCCAAGTGTTATTTTTGATAACTTTTTATTTTAAAAGGACTTGGGTTAACTTTTCTTGCAAAATAATTGCACAGGGACTAGTTTTGTTAATTTTTGAAAGTCGGGGGACTGAAACTGCCAATTTTGCAAACTTTGTGCGTTTTTCATTTGTTTTTGCTCATTTTGCATCTAAAACATATAAAACACAATTTTGGAATATTTTCAGTATTTTGATGCATTACTGAGTGTTTTTGTATGTTTTGCAGTTCAGATTAGACCAAAAATGATGAGTGTTTGAGCACTCATCAATCCCCCACACTAAACTATTGCTAGTCCCTAGCAATACTGTTTTGAAAACTTGATGGATTTGAAAAACTCTTTACCAAAAGCCATCACTTCTGGAGTAGCCAGGTGTAAGAACTGTGGCACACCTGATAACCGTGTGATTTTGAGCAAACCACCAGCTGTCAACGGATTTGAGAAGTCTTTACCAAAAGCCGTTTGCTTCTGGACTAGCCAGCTCTTGATGGAATAGTCAACATCTTGGTGAGCTGATTACCAATTATGGATTTTCCACGGCCTTTACCACAAGCCATAATCTTGCGGGCTAGCCAACTCATTTGTTTTCGGGGAGTTGATGAACCATACAATTTTGGGCAAATTGCCAGCCGTCAACGGATTTGATATGTCTTTACCAAGAGCCGTTTGCTCCTGGACTAGCCAATCCCTTTTGTCGGTTATACAAGGCGGATTGATTACCAAAAATTTTGAAGCACCAGTGAAAAATTTTTGAAAATTTTGAAATTTTGGCTAAAACGGGGGTATTATATAGTAAAATGTGATAAAATTCGCTAGAATAGCGAATACCCCCCCCCCCCCCCCACACTAAGCATGAATATTGTCCTCAATATTCAAAATCCCGGCTATTATGCCGACATTTTGAACGTAAAAGGGCAACATTACAAGCTAAGCGTGGAAAACACCATTTTGTATTTTCACTCTTGTAATCATAGCATGGGGGACTCCCCCACACTTAGGGTGAAAACCCTATAAGCATGCTATTGTTTTTGTTTACCGAGTCGCTAGCGTGACTCGACCCCGAATTCATTTGTCCTTGGGGAAGCATGATGTGGAAGAGACAATCTCAATCGGACTTTCATTCAAAATGTTTGGACAAACATATGAAGCACGTGAAAGTTCCACACCGATGAGATAAGTATCCGGCTCAAGAAAATGATACATGAAAATGCCGGGATCAAATATAGTGTCTTCATTCCTGAAGGAGTGAAGGACAGGAGAAGTCACCATGTAGGTGAAGAAAGGTAGAAAGATCTTGATGACAATCAAGATTGATTCATCATCATCGGAAAGAGAATTCATGATTGGTGTATTATGAATCTCATCAGTAAGGCTCGTATGATCTAGACGTATTATGGGCGGGAGGGTTGGGATTTTGATATCAATCAAATTCTCAAGTTTGAGAATATTTCCCTCCGGAAAACAAAGATCAACTTTGTCTAGATCAAAGTAAAAATTATCATACTCTGGTGGAGGTATGATATGAGCGAGTTCACCGGAGAACTCCTCAAAGGTGAATGAATCATAATCGGGGAGAGATATTTGAGAATGAGAAGTGGTACTGTCACTAATCTTCTCTCCCATATGATCAAAGGTAAAGGCTTCAAACTCCGGAATAGGATCGTCGGAGACAATGTCACTATCCTTTATGGGGATAGGAGATGAAATAGGTTTCATTTTGAAAGCCTCGATTTTAGAAATAAGGAGATCGACATTCAATAATGTTGCACGAAGTGCTTCATCCTTGATTTCAGTGTCAATCTCGTCATTCTCTTTTTCTAAGCTGACTAGCTCAGAAGGCAATTCTTCCATATAAACGATGTCCTCACAAGATAACGAATTGTCATCAGTAGAATCGGAGAACACCTCATCATGATTAGATGGGAAGAATAGAGGAGGAGGAATATCACACATATGGTCAAAAGTCCCCTGTGACTCTCTCGGGATTGGGACAAGGACCTCAACACTAGACTTTATTAATTCGTCCGATTCCTTATTAGGAACAGTGCTAAGATGCTCATCCCCCATGATCAGAGAGTGAGTGTGAACTTCGGGTGTGATAACAGCAGACTGAGGGAGATACAAAAGACTAGCACACATAGATTCTATATTTTTCATGTGTTCTTCTGCTAGCAATTCTTGCATACTTTTATCTCCCTGTGCTTCCACGGAAGGAATCTCAACTGATGAACTGGATGAAGCTTTGTAATATTCTTTCATTTGAATAGAATCCTCATCATCATCGTCATCATGAATAAAACGGAACAAAGAGCTAGATTTGGCTGCTTTTTCTTTTGCATAAGCTTTCGTAACAGCTTTTTCAAAATCATCTATGGTTTCAATTTTAGCAACCTGCTCTTCCGTCAATATTTTAGCCATGCATTTCTCATGTGAATTTAGAGTAAATGAAAATTGCGGGGGTGGGGATTTGTCAAAACCGGAAGGTTGACATTGGTAATCCTCATGAGGACCCCCACAATTCACACAAGAAACACTGGGCGCATTATGAAGTTTTGTGGTACCCAACTCCTTAAGTTCTTTCAATATCTCAAGAATCTTTACTATAATGTCAGTAGCAGAAGGAGTTGTGTGAATCATTTGGTGCTGTGGAGGTGGGTCTGAAAACGAATAGTCGTAATTGTTACAAGGAATTAGATTCCTTGTTTGACAATCCGAGCTAAAGTGAGGACCTCCACAGTACTCACAACAGTAAAACTGTTGAGTTTGGATTGGTGTATCTTGATACGAGGCATCATTGAAATTTGGGTAGTATGATTCTTGCTCGTATGAATGTGATGGGTAATCGAAAAAATTTGAAGAGTCGATGAATGAGTTTTGATTAGGATCATAAGTAAATGAATTACTCGACCCACAAAACAAACAACTCCCGTTTTGGATATCATTACCACATTGCACACATGTACACCAATGACATGGAAAACCGAAAAGTGGCTCACCACAACCGACACAAGGAACAAAATCTGGAGGTGGGACAAGTGGTGTGCTCTTAGAGCTAGCAATTTCCACCACTTCCGTTATGGTCTCGGGTTTTGGTTCTTGATAAATGTGAAGGTTAGGTAAGTCGTGCTTTTCAGTCTCTGCCCTAAGCTCAGCACGTATGCTTGACAAACTTTTGACCGTAAACCTTGAAAGGTTAGGATCAAATTTTGAAGGTTTAGGAGCAATTGTGAGCTTAGGTTCTTGGACAACCGTAGGTTGGACGTATTTAGCACTTCCATCGTCAGAGGAAAGTACAGGGTCCTTTGTCACCTCGGTTTCTTGATTCATTTCCCTCACCGGAGAGGGAATAGGAATCGAAGGTCCATCATAATCACTACGACATCTCGATATTTTTGACAAGGCCATAAGTTTTTCAATTTTGCTCTCAAAGGCCCATTGTTCGAAGAAATCGTCATCGAGAGATGTCATATAGAATTATACATGAGAGGGGTATAAGAAGGTAGAATCAAATGGATAGAGGGTAAGGAAAAATATTTTTGGGGTTTTTTATGAAAAGTTATGAACAAGGGTGGATAAATGTACAATGGAATGAATTCCAAAGACACTAATCAGAAAAACCGTTTAGATAAACGCGCACAACCTCCCCGGCAGCGGCGCCAAATTTTGATTGATGCAAAAGCAGTCAACTAAATTCAACCACGGATGTGGTCAAACAAGTCAAACAGCTTAGAATCAATGCTCCGCGGAAGTATAAGGTTTCCCCGGGTCGTATGTCCCGACGAGGTGTGAATTGTAAACAAACGGTTATTTGATCGGGTGAATTTGGATGAGAAAAAGGGTTTATGATTGATTGAACTGAGGAGTCTACAATGAAATAGCTTAAACAAGCTATGTGAATAAGACGGGAAAGGAGGAAAAACCAGAAACGATTAAAACCTAAAAACGCGTACGTTACGTTTAAATAAACGTAGACGTACGAAATAAAACACGAGTTTTAACAAAATAAAATACTTACAAAAGTGAAAATTACATTTATACAATCCTAATAATAAAATAAACTTTTTAAAAAATTAAAATTACTTTTTACAATATTTAATTAATTATTATTAATTAAAAACTATTTATTAATTATTATTAAAACTTAAATAACTAAAATACACTACAATATAATCTAATTACTAAAAAGGTAAAAATAAAATTTCTAAAATTATAAAATAACTAAAAATAAGTTTTAAAAATAAAAATAAGTATTTTTGTCTTTTTGTGGTTTTTCTATTAAATAATTACTAATTAAATACTAATTAACTAATTAACTATTTTAAATTAAGAAAATTACTAAATGAACAGTAAAAATTCTAAGAAAATTTCTAAAATTACTTTATAACATATAAAAGCTATAAAAAATATAAAAACTTGATTTTACCTAATAAAAACTAATTATGCTATTTTAAACTTAATATTAATTAATAATTAATAAAACTAAAATTAATTCTAATAAATACTAAATGAGAAAATAAAAATCTGAAAAAATTATTATAACTATTTTAATATATGAGGTAATTAATAAAAATATAAAATTGACAAGTACTTAATAAAAATTTAAAAATGAAAATTAAAATTAAATTACATTAAATAGAAACTATCACTTATTTTTAAATTGATTTTTCTTGGATTTTCTTTTACAAACTTATTAAATACTTAAAAATAAACACTTTTTGTAAAAACAACTTTTTTGTAAACTGAAAATAAGCTAGAATAAGCCAATAAGTCAAGACAGTTGACTTTGGTTGACCAAAAGGGAAAAATAAGCTAAATCAGCTTTGGTGGGACCCACAAGGGTGAAAACAGATTCCAATAAGCTATGCTAACTTGTAAAAGCTGAAATAAGCTAAAAGGAACCTCAGAATAAGCTGAAAGCTACAAATAAGCCATTGGCTTATTTTGGTGAACACTGATCTGGGACAGATTTTGTGGCCTGGTTTAGGTGGGACCCAGTGGTTTCCAGGTCAACCCAATGGTCAATCCTAAGAGTGTGGTAGGAGGGGGGTTGTGAGGAACCAAGGTGGTGCAGGTGGGTCCACTGAGTTGATCAGAAAACCACCACCAAGTAGTGGTGGTGGTGGTGGTGCTGCTGAGACAGAGCAGCAATCTGCCCTGCAAGTCACTTTGTGGCTTTGTGGGGCCCACAAGAAAAATAGCAAAAATGTAACAAAGATGGACACTCAAAGTTGAGCTGGTAGAGAGTAAATAGAAACAAGTTTTAGGATCAGAGAGCAAACACAAAAATAATTAAAATTACCTGAAGTTTAGGAAAAATCTGAGACTTGGTAAATTTGACTTTTTCTAAAAACTAATTACTTTGACTTTCTTGAGCTTTGGGTGATCAAATCTGACTTGAATGGATATATTAGGTTAAATGAAAACTAAATATGGATAAAACTGCAAGTTTTGAACAAAGTGGGTGAGTTTGGGTTGTCCACTGACCCACAGTGGACTGATATGGGCAAGGGAGTGGGATTTTGACTTTTTAAAGCTTAAGACCAAAATGGAATGCTCAAATTCAGTTACTTAGGCCTGAGTTATCATATGGCATTCACAAATAGCAACAAACAACACCTAGTACCCTCTGAAACAGGTAGTCCCAAACACCCCTATATATACTAACTGTTTTGGTTTCAAGTAGATACAACACCAATTCATCCAATGCAATCACAAACAGATGATCAATAAGCTATACTAAGATTAAATAAACACAACTCAATCAGAAATAAGCATTAAATAAGAACTAGGATAAACAATGAACACAAGATAATATATAAGCTGAGATTGGAAATGGAAAGGAGAAAAGTGATTCTAACCTCCAAATAATGGCATAAAGCTTATATGAGCATAGTACAACCAACTAAAGCTTATTTAACCCACAAAATCCATTTCTGAATCAGCTAACCATCATATGTCCCATGTTTGACTTTTGTTGACTGGTACTATTTTTGAACTAAAATCTCTCTTTTACCTTCCAGAGCTTATGAAAGCTTATAAATTACCTTAAACAAGCTTAATAGAACAGATTTGATAGCTTAGGAATCTAAAACAACAACTACAATCACCATGACCAAGCTTAAGAGAATTTGAGTAAAAATATTGCAATGACTGAATTGATAATGAAATTAGAAATTAATTATGAAAATAAGGTTTACATATACTGAGAATGGAGATCACAACTAATTTAGACTAGAAAATACAACCAAAAATTAAACTTAATCTACATACGACACTAGACTATGCTAAAATTAACTACTACCATCTCTGGACTTTTTTTCTTGACTTTATAGAACCCTGGCATCAATCTCTTTCTTTCCCATTTACTTTTGAGCCGTTGGATGGCTCTTGTTCAATCCCCATCGTTCAAACGTATTTTGGCGCCAATTTGTGTTTTGGCAGATTAGTGGTGTTTGGTGAGCATTTATGAGGGTAGGAGGGGGAAGGTGAGGTATTAATGAGAGTTGGTGGAAAAGTGGAAGGAGGGGGGGCATGAGCCTGGAAATTAGGGGGGTTAATGGTGGTTTATTGAAGACGATGAACAGTAACGAGGGTGATGGTTTGACTTGGTCAAACTGGGTGTTATTAGTTTTAGGTTGGGTGGGCTTGGGATCAGGTTTTGGCTTTGGGCTTTCGGTAAGTGGGCTGAAGTGGACTGGATCTTAGGTTTTGGTTTATAATAAAAACAAGGGTCCAATTTGGTTAAGTAGTAAAATGCAAGGACCAATATTGTAATTTGGAAAATTACAAGGACTGAAAATGTGAATTGTTCAAAAGTTATCACAAGGATGAAAATTGACAACTTCCAATACCCAGGGATCCAAAATGTATTTTTCCAATATTAAATTCCCCGGGGACTAATTTTGCAAATTTTCCAAACTCCGGGGACCAAAAGTGTAAATTCTCAAAACTTTTACCCAAGTGTTATTTTTGATAACTTTTTATTTTAAAAGGACTTGGGTTAACTTTTCTTGCAAAATAATTGCACAGGGACTAGTTTTGTTAATTTTTGAAAGTCGGGGGACTGAAACTGCCAATTTTGCAAACTTTGTGCGTTTTTCATTTGTTTTTGCTCATTTTGCATCTAAAACATATAAAACACAATTTTGGAATATTTTCAGTATTTTGATGCATTACTGAGTGTTTTTGTATGTTTTGCAGTTCAGATTAGACCAAAAATGATGAGTGTTTGAGCACTCATCAATCCCCCACACTAAACTATTGCTAGTCCCTAGCAATACTGTTTTTGAAAACTTGATGGATTTGAAAAACTCTTTACCAAAAGCCATCACTTCTGGAGTAGCCAGGTGTAAGAACTGTGGCACACCTGATAACCGTGTGATTTTGAGCAAACCACCAGCTGTCAACGGATTTGAGAAGTCTTTACCAAAAGCCGTTTGCTTCTGGACTAGCCAGCTCTTGATGGAATAGTCAACATCTTGGTGAGCTGATTACCAATTATGGATTTTCCACGGCCTTTACCACAAGCCATAATCTTGCGGGCTAGCCAACTCATTTGTTTTCGGGGAGTTGATGAACCATACAATTTTGGGCAAATTGCCAGCCGTCAACGGATTTGATATGTCTTTACCAAGAGCCGTTTGCTCCTGGACTAGCCAATCCCCTTTTGTCGGTTATACAAGGCGGATTGATTACCAAAAATTTTGAAGCACCAGTGAAAAATTTTTGAAATTTTGAAATTTTGGCTAAAACGGGGGTATTATATAGTAAAATGTGATAAAATTCGCTAGAATAGCGAATACCCCCCCCCCCCCACACTAAGCATGAATATTGTCCTCAATATTCAAAATCCCGGCTATTATGCCGACATTTTGAACGTAAAAGGGCAACATTACAAGCTAAGCGTGGAAAACACCATTTTGTATTTTCACTCTTGTAATCATAGCATGGGGGACTCCCCCACACTTAGGGTGAAAACCCTATAAGCATGCTATTGTTTTTGTTTACCGAGTCGCTAGCGTGACTCGACCCCGAATTCATTTGTCCTTGGGGAAGCGATGATGTGGAAGAGACAATCTCAATCGGACTTTCATTCAAAATGTTTGGGACAAACATATGAAGCACGTGAAAGTTCCACACCGATGAGATAAGTATCGGCTCAAGAAAATGATACATGAAAATGCCGGGATCAAATATAGTGTCTTCATTCCCGAAGGAGTGAAGGACAGGGAGAAGTCACCATGTAGGTGAAGAAAGGTAGAAAGATCTTGATGACAATCAAGATTGATTCATCATCATCGGAAAGAGAATTCATGATTGGTGTATTATGAATCTCATCAGTAAGGCTCGTATGATCTAGACGTATTATGGGCGGGAGGGTTGGATTTGATATCAATCAAATTCTCAAGTTTGAGAATATTTCCCTCCGGAAACAAAGATCAACTTTGTCTAGATCAAAGTAAAAATTATCATACTCTGGTGGAGGTATGATATGAGCGAGTTCACCGGAGAACTCCTCAAGGTGAATGAATCATAATCGGGGAGAGATATTTGAGAATGAGAAGTGGTACTGTCACTAATCTTCTCTCCATATGATCAAAGGTAAAGGCTTCAAACTCCGGAATAGGATCGTCGGAGACAATGTCACTATCCTTTATGGGATAGGAGATGAAATAGGTTTCATTTTGAAAGCCTCGATTTAGAAATAAGGAGATCGACATTCAATAATGTTGCACGAAGTGCTTCATCCTTGATTTCAGTGTCAATCTCGTCATTCTCTTTTTCTAAGCTGACTAGCTCAGAAGGCAATTCTTCCATATAAACGATGTCCTCACAAGATAACGAATTGTCATCAGTAGAATCGGAGAACACCTCATCATGATTAGATGGGAAGAATAGAGGAGGAGGAATATCACACATATGGTCAAAAGTCCCCTGTGACTCTCTCGGGATTGGGACAAGGACCTCAACACTAGACTTTATTAATTCGTTCCGATTCCTTATTAGGAACAGTGCTAAGATGCTCATCCCCCATGATCAGAGAGTGAGTGTGAACTTCGGGTGTGATAACAGCAGACTGAGGGAGATACAAAAGACTAGCACACATAGATTCTATATTTTTCATGTGTTCTCTGCTAGCAATTCTTGCATACTTTTATCTCCCTGTGCTTCCACGGAAGGAATCTCAACTGATGAACTGGATGAAGCTTTGTAATATTCTTTCATTTGAATAGAATCCTCATCATCATCGTCATCATGAATAAAACGGAACAAAGAGCTAGATTTGGCTGCTTTTTCTTTTGCATAAGCTTTCGTAACAGCTTTTTCAAAATCATCTATGGTTTCAATTTTAGCAACCTGCTCTTCCGTCAATATTTTAGCCATGCATTTCTCATGTGAATTTAGAGTAAATGAAAATTGCGGGGGTGGGGATTTGTCAAAACCGGAAGGTTGACATTGGTAATCCTCATGAGGACCCCCACAATTCACACAAGAAACACTGGGCGCATTATGAAGTTTTGTGGTACCCAACTCCTTAAGTTCTTTCAATATCTCAAGAATCTTTACTATAATGTCAGTAGCAGAAGGAGTTGTGTGAATCATTTGGTGCTGTGGAGGTGGGTCTGAAAACGAATAGTCGTAATTGTTACAAGGAATTAGATTCCTTGTTTGACAATCCGAGCTAAAGTGAGGACCTCCACAGTACTCACAACAGTAAAACTGTTGAGTTTGGATTGGTGTATCTTGATACGAGGCATCATTGAAATTTGGGTAGTATGATTCTTGCTCGTATGAATGTGATGGGTAATCAAAAAAATTTGAAGAGTCGATGAATGAGTTTTGATTAGGATCATAAGTAAATGAATTACTCGACCCACAAAACAAACAACTCCCGTTTTGGATATCATTACCACATTGCACACATGTACACCAATGACATGGAAAACCGAAAAGTGGCTCACCACAACCGACACAAGGAACAAAATCTGGAGGTGGGACAAGTGGTGTGCTCTTAGAGCTAGCAATTTCCACCACTTCCGTTATGGTCTCGGGTTTTGGTTCTTGATAAATGTGAAGGTTAGGTAAGTCGTGCTTTTCAGTCTCTGCCCTAAGCTCAGCACGTATGCTTGACAAACTTTTGACCGTAAACCTTGAAAGGTTAGGATCAAATTTTGAAGGTTTAGGAGCAATTGTGAGCTTAGGTTCTTGGACAACCGTAGGTTGGACGTATTTAGCACTTCCATCGTCAGAGGAAAGTACAGGGTCCTTTGTCACCTCGGTTTCTTGATTCATTTCCCTCACCGGAGAGGGAATAGGAATCGAAGGTCCATCATAATCACTACGACATCTCGATATTTTTGACAAGGCCATAAGTTTTTCAATTTTGCTCTCAAAGGCCCATTGTTCGAAGAAATCGTCATCGAGAGATGTCATATAGAATTATACATGAGAGGGGTATAAGAAGGTAGAATCAAATGGATAGAGGGTAAGGAAAAATATTTTTGGGGTTTTTTATGAAAAGTTATGAACAAGGGTGGATAAATGTACAATGGAATGAATTCCAAAGACACTAATCAGAAAAACCGTTTAGATAAACGCGCACAACCTCCCCGGCAGCGGCGCCAAATTTTGATTGATGCAAAAGCAGTCAACTAAATTCAACCACGGATGTGGTCAAACAAGTCAAACAGCTTAGAATCAATGCTCCGCGGAAGTATAAGGTTTCCCCGGGTCGTATGTCCCGACGAGGTGTGAATTGTAAACAAACGGTTATTTGATCGGGTGAATTTGGATGAGAAAAAGGGTTTATGATTGATTGAACTGAGGAGTCTACAATGAAATAGCTTAAACAAGCTATGTGAATAAGACGGGAAAGGAGGAAAAACCAGAAACGATTAAAACCTAAAAACGCGTACGTTACGTTTAAATAAACGTAGACGTACGAAATAAAACACGAGTTTTAACAAAATAAAATACTTACAAAAGTGAAAATTACATTTATACAATCCTAATAATAAAATAAACTTTTTAAAAAATTAAAATTACTTTTTACAATATTTAATTAATTATTATTAATTAAAAACTATTTATTAATTATTATTAAAACTTAAATAACTAAAATACACTACAATATAATCTAATTACTAAAAAGGTAAAAATAAAATTTCTAAAATTATAAAATAACTAAAAATAAGTTTTAAAAATAAAAATAAGTATTTTTGTCTTTTTGTGGTTTTTCTATTAAATAATTACTAATTAAATACTAATTAACTAATTAACTATTTTAAATTAAGAAAATTACTAAATGAACAGTAAAAATTCTAAGAAAATTTCTAAAATTACTTTATAACATATAAAAGCTATAAAAAATATAAAAACTTGATTTTACCTAATAAAAACTAATTATGCTATTTTAAACTTAATATTAATTAATAATTAATAAAACTAAAATTAATTCTAATAAATACTAAATGAGAAAATAAAAATCTGAAAAAATTATTATAACTATTTTAATATATGAGGTAATTAATAAAAATATAAAATTGACAAGTACTTAATAAAAATTTAAAAATGAAAATTAAAATTAAATTACATTAAATAGAAACTATCACTTATTTTTAAATTGATTTTTCTTGGATTTTCTTTTACAAACTTATTAAATACTTAAAAATAAACACTTTTTGTAAAAACAACTTTTTTGTAAACTGAAAATAAGCTAGAATAAGCCAATAAGTCAAGACAGTTGACTTTAGTTGACCAAAAGGGAAAAATAAGCTAAATCAGCTTTGGTGGGACCCACAAGGGTGAAAACAGATTCCAATAAGCTATGCTAACTTGTAAAAGCTGAAATAAGCTAAAAGGAACCTCAGAATAAGCTGAAAGCTACAAATAAGCCATTGGCTTATTTTGGTGAACACTGATCTGGGACAGATTTTGTGGCCTGGTTTAGGTGGGACCCAGTGGTTTCCAGGTCAACCCAATGGTCAATCCTAAGAGTGTGGTAGGAGGGGGGTTGTGAGGAACCAAGGTGGTGCAGGTGGGTCCACTGAGTTGATCAGAAAACCACCACCAAGTAGTGGTGGTGGTGGTGGTGCTGCTGAGACAGAGCAGCAATCTGCCCTGCAAGTCACTTTGTGGCTTTGTGGGGCCCACAAGAAAAATAGCAAAAATGTAACAAAGATGGACACTCAAAGTTGAGCTGGTAGAGAGTAAATAGAAACAAGTTTTAGGATCAGAGAGCAAACACAAAAATAATTAAAATTACCTGAAGTTTAGGAAAAATCTGAGACTTGGTAAATTTGACTTTTTCTAAAAACTAATTACTTTGACTTTCTTGAGCTTTGGGTGATCAAATCTGACTTGAATGGATATATTAGGTTAAATGAAAACTAAATATGGATAAAACTGCAAGTTTTGAACAAAGTGGGTGAGTTTGGGTTGTCCACTGACCCACAGTGGACTGATATGGGCAAGGGAGTGGGATTTTGACTTTTTAAAGCTTAAGACCAAAATGGAATGCTCAAATTCAGTTACTTAGGCCTGAGTTATCATATGGCATTCACAAATAGCAACAAACAACACCTAGTACCCTCTGAAACAGGTAGTCCCAAACACCCCTATATATACTAACTGTTTTGGTTTCAAGTAGATACAACACCAATTCATCCAATGCAATCACAAACAGATGATCAATAAGCTATACTAAGATTAAATAAACACAACTCAATCAGAAATAAGCATTAAATAAGAACTAGGATAAACAATGAACACAAGATAATATATAAGCTGAGATTGGAAATGGAAAGGAGAAAAGTGATTCTAACCTCCAAATAATGGCATAAAGCTTATATGAGCATAGTACAACCAACTAAAGCTTATTTAACCCACAAAATCCATTTCTGAATCAGCTAACCATCATATGTCCCATGTTTGACTTTTGTTGACTGGTACTATTTTTGAACTAAAATCTCTCTTTTACCTTCCAGAGCTTATGAAAGCTTATAAATTACCTTAAACAAGCTTAATAGAACAGATTTGATAGCTTAGGAATCTAAAACAACAACTACAATCACCATGACCAAGCTTAAGAGAATTTGAGTAAAAATATTGCAATGACTGAATTGATAATGAAATTAGAAATTAATTATGAAAATAAGGTTTACATATACTGAGAATGGAGATCACAACTAATTTAGACTAGAAAATACAACCAAAAATTAAACTTAATCTACATACGACACTAGACTATGCTAAAATTAACTACTACCATCTCTGGACTTTTTTTCTTGACTTTATAGAACCCTGGCATCAATCTCTTTCTTTCCCATTTACTTTTGAGCCGTTGGATGGCTCTTGTTCAATCCCCATCGTTCAAACGTATTTTGGCGCCAATTTGTGTTTTGGCAGATTAGTGGTGTTTGGTGAGCATTTATGAGGGTAGGAGGGGGAAGGTGAGGTATTAATGAGAGTTGGTGGAAAAGTGGAAGGAGGGGGGGCATGAGCCTGGAAATTAGGGGGGTTAATGGTGGTTTATTGAAGACGATGAACAGTAACGAGGGTGATGGTTTGACTTGGTCAAACTGGGTGTTATTAGTTTTAGGTTGGGTGGGCTTGGGATCAGGTTTTGGCTTTGGGCTTTCGGTAAGTGGGCTGAAGTGGACTGGATCTTAGGTTTTGGTTTATAATAAAAACAAGGGTCCAATTTGGTTAAGTAGTAAAATGCAAGGACCAATATTGTAATTTGGAAAATTACAAGGACTGAAAATGTGAATTGTTCAAAAGTTATCACAAGGATGAAAATTGACAACTTCCAATACCCAGGGATCCAAAATGTATTTTTCCAATATTAAATTCCCCGGGGACTAATTTTGCAAATTTTCCAAACTCCGGGGACCAAAAGTGTAAATTCTCAAAACTTTTACCCAAGTGTTATTTTTGATAACTTTTTATTTTAAAAGGACTTGGGTTAACTTTTCTTGCAAAATAATTGCACAGGGACTAGTTTTGTTAATTTTTGAAAGTCGGGGGACTGAAACTGCCAATTTTGCAAACTTTGTGCGTTTTTCATTTGTTTTTGCTCATTTTGCATCTAAAACATATAAAACACAATTTTGGAATATTTTCAGTATTTTGATGCATTACTGAGTGTTTTTGTATGTTTTGCAGTTCAGATTAGACCAAAAATGATGAGTGTTTGAGCACTCATCAACGGCGTCAAGAGTAAATTTCTGACGCCGTCATCTCGCCGTCAATAAAGTTCTCGGACTGCCTAGATCTAGTTCTGACGCCGTCATGTGTGATTCTGCTTCAGGCCGTCACCAAAATAACTCTTGACGCCCTACTTCTGACGCCTTCAGGTTTTCTCTGGGTCGTCATGGATTTTGCTCTTGACGCCGTCATATTTTCCTTCTTGACGCCGTCAGGTACTGTTCCCAGCATGGAAAATTAAGTCTCTGCCGTTTTCTTCACTTTTATGCTCCAAAAACGTCCAAAATGCTTCCTTTTCCAGAATTCACTCCCAAAGTACCTAAAATCACAAAAGGAGCGATTTAGGGGAATATTTGATCAAATAAATTCAATTCCGGGCTTAAATGACCCCCTAAAAATGGTTCATTTTTCGCCTCATCATATACCCTTACACTTGAGATTTTCTTGTCCTCAAGCAAATGCGCTTTTATTCTAATCAAAATACAAGTTAGGGGTCATTTAACACTAATATAAAAGTAATTATAATCAAATAATCGTTCCACTAAAGACTGAAGACAAGCACGGAGGTCATATACTAGCACCTCACAAATAGTGTTTAGATACTCACATCTCTCGGGTGTAATAAAATATATATCACAATATGGAAATGGAAAACATCTCACACTACCTGTCATAGCAAAATAGATTACCATAGGCTTGGGAAAGGATCAAAACTCCACCACATGGTGTAAGCACCTAGGATAAACTATCAAAGAGGTCTTTTTAAAGGGTTGTAACGTTAGGTATAGGGATATGAAATACACGGTTTTGTTGGATATAGGCAATCTTTACTGGTGGCGAGTTAATCATCTTGGTTAATTACATGTACAAAATGGTGTTGCTAAGCCAAGACTAGACTCGACTTAAGCTAATAAATGAAAAATAACATAAACATAAAATAAACATAGAATGAAACGGGATGGTAGTCTGTATGTTTTTTTCTTTTCTTTTTCTATTTTTTTTTTCTTTTTCTTGATTTTTTTGATTTTTTTTTATTTTATTTATTTATTATTATTATTATTTTTTTGCATACACTCTTACCCTACCATCCAAAATAATACGTCATTGGGAATGAACATTCCCCTTACACTTGAATTTTTACATATTTTACAATAGACTAATCTAATGACTCGAATCAAGAAAATCAAAACACTTGGAGTACTTTTAAGATTAACGTACATATGAGGGGGTAATATATGATGTTCTTCCCTATTACTCCATAATATTAGTACTTTACCCATGAGTCCCAATCGTCCCAAAACAATATGTACAAGGATATGACTCGATTTAGCAACCATGTAATCAATTAGATAATTAACTAAGGGTTTAAACAAATAACAATAATGCACTAAAGATGAGTGCATACACGGAAGGCTAAGGCGATTTGGGTATACATTTAAGTGGGGTGTAACAAATTCTTCCTTTAAGTAAGATGCTTAAAGTTAGAATCGAAAAGATAGGCTCGGAGGGGTGTACTAGGGGTTTCGTGTACTAAAAATGAGTACAACGCTAAGATGTGGGAAAAATTAATTGACTTTACTAGCCAAGTAATATGACTTAAATGGTCAAGTAATTATGATACGGGTTTAACACAAGGGTGATTCTAATGCCTCTTATCATGTAGTAAATCCTACTACACGAATGTAGTCTCACTAGCGGTCTCGGGATGCATCACTAACGCAAGTTCTAGAATCTAAATGCTACTAGTACACTCATAAGCACTAATAGTAAATGCTTTTCCTATCAAATCTAAAGGCGAACCTCACATATTTGGGTGGAAAATTTTTCTGAATGGTACGGTTTTGTGCTAGTCATACAATCTCCTATCCATGAGACGCTTGCTATGGCTAAAGTTTCACTCCTAAATGTTGTAAAAAATTTTAAATTTGGCGCTAAAATTACACTAACAAGTATCTCTCATAGTTTTATTACAAACCTACCATCAAACAAGCAAACTCAAGCGAAAGTGTATCTGTAAGGTATCATCATTTTACCCTCCCCTTACACTTAGGATGAACATTGTCCACAATGTTCAAGTAAAGAATGTAAAAGTAAAACAAGTAAAAGAATGAAATCAAATACTCCCCTGATTCGCTCGGTATGGATAATATGGTAACCAGGTTAGATCTTCCTCCAAGAAAATGAACAATCAAAGCTTCCCTTCTAGAATATAAATCATCTTCTTGTCATACATAACCTGTAAAACCTGAGAAAACAGAAAAGGCAACAACGCGTAAAATCGGCGGCAATCTATATATGCTAACAAATCCTAGAAAACAAAATAAGATATAATGCTTGTGGTATGATGTTTGCAGATCTCCTGGAGATTATAAAACTAAAGATTCAACAAAAACTTTAAGACTCCGTTAGAAAAACAAAACTGGTAAAATTTCCAGAATTTTACACGTGACGCCGTGAGGAATTTCTTCCTGACGCCGTCAGAAGTGACCTGTAGAAATTCTTATGTTAAGTTTCCGGAAAATTTCTGGAAAAACTTTGTCCCACTTCCTGGAAAATCCTGCAAAACATCATTATGACTCGATACATGCATTTGACTCTAACAAATACGAATGTACATGTTCATTTACTATTGTGGAGAACCATGATTAAGTTTGTTTCTTAAAAAACATATTTGGGGTTTCCCCTTACACTTATCTTTTGCGAAATACCTTTGGATGAAGTTAAGACAAAGCCAAACAACAAAGTAAAGTATTTTCACCATTTTAGTTTGAAATATGATCTACTAACAATAAAAATAAAGCATGCATACGGAAACAAATAACAATCAAACAAAATAAAAATCACAATCACATAAAAAGAAGAATGAAACCATAAGCAAACCATAACATTGCTATTCAATGTGAACATAAAAATAAAAATTATCCGTGGCCAACAGAGGCCATAACCTAAACTATTACAATCCAAATTGTTTCAAATTACATCACCATGAATAAATTGTTCAAACATCACAAACATCAAGACAAATCATTGGGGAGGGGGACCATAACGGTAGTCATAACCAGGAGAGAGGTGCCCAGTGTACCCGTAGGGAGGGTAGTCCATCTCACGACCGGGGAACGGGTCGATCTGTAGCTGGGGCTCGATCTGATCATGGGTGGAGAGGTGCTGCATCTGGCGGAGGGTATGATCATACACCCAATCAAAGCGCTGGTCAGTGGTGGTTCGCCATGCATCCACCTGACCCATCCAGGCCCCCTGGTGTGCATGCCAGTCTCCCCGACTCATGTGTCGGTAGTAATCTGCAGACCCAACCTCATAATCTCTGAATTGATGCTGCTGGGGTGCTCCCTCATCATCGTCATCATCATCCTCAACACCATCAGGTCCTCTCGTAATGTACCAGGTATAGGACCCATCCCCCAGCTCCATAACGATGCTCATCTGCTTGAGGGATTTAGCCCTCACCACCCTACAAGCCCCACAGTCGCTCAGGTACCTCATGATCTCAGGAACAAGTAGCCCATAAGATAGAGCCAACCGGGTCACGAACATCCCCCATACACCTTGTCAATATCCCTCTCCCCCCACTAGTCTTCAAATAGCTCGCAACCCAAAATGGGATGTTACAGTAAACACCCGCTGAAAACATGGTGTACATGTAGAAAAGATCTGAAGCAGTGACACGGTGAGTGGTGCCATGACGCCCCAACAAGCTGTAGGTGATGCACCTGTGGGCTAACCTGATCATGGGGTCCCTTATTGAGGCCGCCCCAGTAGTTGAGGTGGACACCCCGTTCCCAATACTCGGCCAAAAAGTGGCACACCTCATCTAGTTCCTCACAGTCTCCCCATGCAACAACCTCTGCATAAAACCTCCCTCAACAGCCTCCTCCCTAGTGTACAAACCTATCCTCCATCCAAACTCAGTAACCGAACATGATCGAATCTCCCCCCTAACCTAAAGTAAATGGTGGTGCCCCCCATATCCGTCCTGGCCTCCGCCAAATCAAAGCGAAAAGTCGCAAAGAACTCCCTAACCAACTCACTGTACACAGTCTCCCTCATCCTGAACAATCTCTCCCATTGAGGACCCGTGAATCCATCAGTTTGGATCCTCCCCAAGAACTCACCCTCTAGACCTTGGGATCTCAGAAACTCCCAATCAATCACAGCACCAGCATCAATGTGGTGATAAACAAGCTCCGCGTACTTAGTTGTAGTGGCATCATTGTCAAACTCACTCCAACTGTGGACCATGTCCCCATAGTTAACTTGTTGGGACCTAGACGAGCTGCCTCGGTGTTGTCGTGATCGTTTGCTCATTTTCCTTGAAAAAGATAGAGTGGACGAAAACGATTAGAATGAGAATTTTACAAGTTCATGCTGTCAGACACATCTGACGCCGTCAGGAAGGAGAACCTGACGCCGTCAGACCCAGCAGAAATCCATCCATGCAATTACGAGGGAAAATCAATTTTCAAACTCTAAATCCATGACCCAAACACTCCTTTATGCAGAAAACATGGGTGGGGGGTCAAAAAAATCCGTGGTGTGAAAGATTTTTCCTTAATTAACACATGATTCGAGTAGAACAATATCATCTAATGGTAACCTCATGATTACAAAACATCAAAGGAAAGACATTATGATTTATCAAAGATGGGTCAAAGATAAGGTTTCGGATGATGGGGGTTTTCAAAATTGGTAGGCCCTAAGGATAATTGAACGAAAAAGAGTAAAGAAAAACTACTTACCAAGTGGAGATTTGTCACGGAAGATGTCGGATTGGATGATGGAGACTCGGAGGTAGAGCAGCAATTTGGGTGTGATTTGTGGGGTATGAGTTGAAAGTGATGGAGTTTGGGTTATTATTGCTGAGATAGCGAGGTGACGGCGTCAAGAGTTAAGATCTGACGTCGTCAGATGCCCGTATTAGGAGCAAAAAGTTGTATTTCCAAATTCAGTCCCTGCACTAATGTAAATAGCTAAACATAAGTAAAAACTATGAGTAGCCATCCCGTTAGTAAAGTCCACCAGGGTCAAACATTTCATTACTGTCACGGAGAGAGATGTGGTTGTAAAAAGGGGTGGATGAGGTCTCAGTTAAGTCGTAACCTTCGCATTGGTCAACGGTGGGTACAAAGAGGAATTGTTCCATAGAGGGTCTCAAAGCTGTGGTGTTTTTGAGGTGCAACCTCTTCACACCAGGTTTAAAACCAAAAGAACGTCTCTTGCACAAATTGGGGAGCGTGGTTTGCAAGCATCCAACGAAAATGTTATGAATTTGCGAGTTCTTCTCCTCCTAAGGATGCTCACGAAAGTAGGGGTGATTGAGGGCGAAGTGCTTAAAAAGGATTTCTCATTATCCTCTTGGTCACACACCAAAGCAGTTGGAACTTCAAAGATTTTTTCAATTTTTCTTGGTGCGGATTTTTCCTTAATCTTCTCTTTAATTCTTGATGTGAATTTGTCTGCTAAATCCATAAAAGCATTACGAGTGCTTTCCATGCGTGCTTCTAAGTGCCGAATTTGTTTTTCCTGATTATTCACGAAGGTTACCATTATCCCTTCAAACTCCTCTTGTCGTGAACGTTCAGGAAGATTACGTTTGTTAATCGCACTCACACGTATATTAGGACTCCTTGCGGTTTCAGCAGCAGGCATTTCAGCTCTCATTAATTCCTTTACCTGCTTCTCGATATTCCCCAATAATTGTTCTTGGGTAGCGTTTACGTAATCAAGTTTCCCATTACTTGAAAACATCGGGTCCTCTCATCCTTCTTCTTCGTATTGTGCTAACCCCTCAAGAACTTTCCAGCATTAATCAACGCTAAGTCTCTTCAGCCTGCCATTGGCTGCGTAATCTATAGCCCTTCTCGTCTGATAATTAACTTTATCGTAAAAGATTTGAATCTGGAACCATGGTTCAATGCCATGATGAGGAACTTTTCGGAGTAGGTCTTTGTATCGAGTCCATGCTTCGTAAAAGGTTTCACCTTGACGTTGTTGGAACATCAAGACATCATTTCTAAGCTTGGTAGTTCTCCCCGGTGGGAAAAATTGAGCAAGGAAACGAGTGGTGAGATGATCCCATGAGGTGATGGATCCCGCGGGTAAACGCTCAAGCCATTGACTAGCTTGATCACGTAGAGAGAATTGGAATAAGCGTAATTGGGTTGACTCTCTAGTTGTAGCATCAAGGTCTATAGAATCTACGATTTTAAGGAAGTCCTTGAGATGTTGATTTGGATCTTCGGAACGAAGTCCATGGAATGCACATCCGCTTTGCACCAACCGGATGGTGTCGGATCGCAAGGGAGACACATTGGCTCCTTGGGTGAGCTCAATGGTGTTTCGGTAGGTTCAAAGATGTTAGCCAGTGGTGGGTTTTGTGGGGGGTCTTGTTGTGGTGGGTTGATAGGTTCAAAGATGTTACCACCTTCTATGATGTCGGATGGTAAAGATTACGAACAAAAACACGAAGAAATAAGATAGACTAAAGAAAACCTAAAAATAAAAATAAAATCTTACTAGAAAAGAATCTAGCAAGTAGACCTAATGATGAGTGTCTAAATACTCATCATTTTATACCAATCTGAGCTGCCAAAACATACAAAAACACTCAAATATGCATCATAATACTTCAAATATCTTAGAAGTGTGTTTTACATGTTTCAAATACAAAATATGCAAAAACAGATAAAAAATGTACAAAGTTTGCATAATTGGCAGTTTCAGTCCCTCAAGTTTCAAAAGTTGTCAAATCTAGTCCCTGGTAAATCAAAACATGAAAAATATCATCAAAGGTCCTTAGGGATTCATAAGTTGTCAAGTTTAGTCCTTTAAAGTTAAAAAATTACAAAATGACAACTTTAGTCCCTCAAGTTTCAAAAATGTCAAATATAGTCCTTAAGGTTTTAAAAATGGGAAATTAATAAAATAAACCTGGAACTATTCTTAAATGACAAAATTGGTCCTTATGATAACATTTTGAAAAATTACAACCACAGTCCCTTAAAAATCTAAATTTACATAAATGGTCCCTGGAGTTTGAGGAATTTGCAGAAAAGGTCCCTGGGATTTAAAAAAATAGAAAATACATCTTTTACCCTTGTGTTATGGTTATATTGCAGGTTTGGTCCCTTGGAAGTACTTTGAAAAAGTGGCAAACTCAGCCCTTAATTTTACCAAAATTACAAAAGTGGTCCTTGTTAAATACCACAACCAACCGGACCCTTTTTGTTATTAAAACCAAATCCAAACCAAGCCTAGTCTAAACCAATACCCAGCCCACCCCCTTTGATTTTTCCTTGGCCCAAAACTCAGCCCAATCCACATCCCTTTTAAATATAAACGGGGGTTGACCCCGTTTGACAACCCAATACCGCCAAAACCACCACCACTGTAGCTCCACCTCTTTCACCCCTGCTTCACCCAAAACCAGGTGGTTTTACCACCACCTCCTTACTTTCCAGCTCACCCTAACCCTCCTTTCCACCTCACACACCTATCCCATACCTCATTAAATGCCATTCCCACAATTTTTCACTCCAAACCACTCCATAACCTCTGCTTTCATCATGAACCCTCAACTTAGCCTCCAAACTTTCCTAATTGTCCCCTGACACCTCCATATACTCCCAAAATGCTTTAATTGATCACCTTTGCCCCAAGTTAACTTGGAAGACTTTGGCGCCAATTTTCATTTAAACGGCTGTGATCAATGCAGAAGATTGGAGGGTCAAGATTAAAGTGGGAAAGGCTCAGAAGGTGTCCCTGAACCCTAATTGGAGCTTATAAAAGGAAGAGAAGCAGAGGAGTCAAGTATCTAGTTTTAATTTAAAAAAAGTGTATGTCGTATTAGTTTGTTTTCAAAGTTCAAGTGTAATTTAAGCTTTCAAATTTCAGGTTAAGCATTCTCAGTGTACTATTAAGCTTTTTAATTAATAAAAATCAAGTTTGTGTTATTATCTCAGTTAATGCAATTTTCACTTTCATTTCAAAATTCTAAATAAACTTTGTTGTTGTTACTGTTTGATTATATGGACTGAATAAGCTCATATAAGCTCCCTATAAGCTCAATAAAGCTTCTAGTAATTTACAAATCAGTATAGTTTAAAAAATCAACAAATACAAAATTTGTCAAAGAAAGTCAACTGTGGGAATTTAGATTTGATTTCTGGGATTCAGAAGAGATTTGGAAGCAATAAAAAGCTTTGGAGTTGGGTTTAGATCCTCAGGGAGGAATTAGGTTTCTTGGTTCTTGTTCTTGGTTCAGCTTGAAGTGCATATTGTAAGTCTTATTTACAAATTTTTACATCCAACTGTGTTCTAGCTTATCATTGCCATTGTCTTTGTTTCTCAGGTTTAATTAGTGTATTCTAGTGTATTTGTGGTTTGAGATTGCTAAGTTGTTAAGTAAAATTACTTTCTAAAAATCTCACAGTCAAGTATCCATTTGAGCCATATCATGGTTTAATACTTAGGATATTGTTGATTCATGTTTACTTGATCTCTGTTAGTGATAGTATAAGGTTTGGAAACAGATTTGTAAGTCAAATCATTGTTTTGTTTTGGTAATCACAAAATCAGTTAGTTAAAGTAGTGTTTGGAACAAGCTAGTGAGCTAAGTTCTTGTTGTTATTTGATGTTTATTTGTGTTTCACTAGACTGCAGTAGTATAATTTAGGTTAATTAAGGCATAAAATTGTGGTCTCATACACCCAAAAGTCAAAATCATCATTGATCACCCCTCACAGTTAACTGTGAGGGATTTGTGATCCACAAATCCTCATTTTACTTTATTAGTTGTAGCTTAAGCTCAAAATAGGTTCTATATAGCTTATTATAACTTATTCAGCTTATAGGAAGCAATAGAAATTCACAATAGTCAAACTAAGTAATTTAGATTAAAAAGTCAATTTGCATCTCTCAGATTTTCTCAAAACTTGGGTGATTTTTCTAGAATTTAGGAAGCTGATTTAGAGCTTGAAACTTCTTGTGCTTATAATCTACCACCTAAACTCTAGGAATCAAGGCTTATTTGATTTTTAAGATTTTTTCTCAAGCTTGTGCAAGAGCTGAAAGTTCCCTGCAGGGCAACCCAGTGCCCTGTGCACTTAGATCCTATTTCACCCACCCAAATTTGGTGGTAATTTGTGGTTACTCTA
Organism: Artemisia argyi; assembly: GCA_030686995.1. Classification (NCBI taxonomy): domain Eukaryota; kingdom Viridiplantae; phylum Streptophyta; class Magnoliopsida; order Asterales; family Asteraceae; genus Artemisia; species Artemisia argyi. Next base: position 139,215,522 of record CM060677.1, read on the forward strand.
GTGGACCCCACACCCTAGGTTTTAGCTTAATTGTAGCTTAATACCTCAGCTTTTCACATTTAGGTTTAGTTTGGTCATTATCTTATTGTAGCATAGCTTTTAGGATTCAATTTGTGCCCTACTCAAAACAAACCTCACTGAGCACTCAGTGTGTGACCATCATTTCAAAGGCTCACACAGAGCTTATTAGTGAACCATAAGGGTAGCTTATTGGCTCAACTTGTAGCTTATCACCTTAACTTTGAACCCCTAGGTTTTAATTGAACCTCCTTTTATTCTTGTGGACCCCACAAACCTTGGAAAACACTTGCAGGGAAGAAGTACTCCCCTGCACCAGCTTACCACCACCACACCACCAACTTTGTTGGTGGCTGCAGCCCACCTTAGTGTGACCTAGTGGTTCATTTTTGGTTTCCTCAAAGCCCCTCCTACCAGGGAGTAATAGTTGACCCTTAGTTTGACCATTAGACCAGTAGACCCCACTTATTTTTGCATCAAAACTCTGTCCCATTTCTGAGTCAGAAACCAAATAAGCAATTGCTTATTTTAGCTTTTCAGCTTATCCTATGAACTTATCTCACCAAATCTAGTTTAAATAAGTTCAAGTAACTTAGGTGAACCTGGCTTAACCAGTGTGGACCCCACATAACTCCAATTTAGCCTATTTCTTTGTGTGGTCAACCATAGTCAACTGTCTAGGGTAATAAGCACTTACAGTGCTTATTCTTGATTTCTAAATTAGTTTTCTTTGTAAAAGTTTCATTATTTAAGTATTTAAATAGTTTTATAAAAGAAAAACCAGAAAAAGCAAACTTTAATTATAGTGATAGCTTCTATTTAATAGAAATTATCTAATTAATTTTCATCTCAGCTTATTAATAAGCACTTTTCCAATTTTATAATTTTATAAATTACCTAGTACCTATAAGTAGCTAAAATAAATTTCTTAGATTTTTCCTAATCTGTTTACTATTTATTAGATTTAAAATTAGTTTAAATAATTAAATAGGTAATATTAGTAATTAAATAGATTTCTTTAATTTTAATTAACAAAATTAGAATTTTATATTTTTCCTAAGTTTTATAAAGTAGTTGAGACTTTTAGAAAATAGTTTCATAATTTCCACTGTCCATTTTCTAATTTTCTTATTTAAATTAATTAAATTAGCTTTAAATTAATTAATAAGTAATTAATTAGTCAAATAGCTTAAATATAATTTTTAGCAACTTTTTATAATTTTGTAGTATTCCTGTAGTGATTAAATAGTTTTATAAATTTTATCATAATTTTCTAAGGTAATTTAGTATTAATTGTCATTTAAAATAGTTTAATTAGATTAATTAAATTAAATAGTTTTTAATTAATAAAATACTCATAAAAAGACAAAAATATTTGTTTTCATTTTTTATACTTTCTTCAAGTTCTTATTAAGGTTTAGAAATTATTTTTATAAGTTTTTAGGTTAATTTGTAATACTTGTCATTTTTAGTTAATTTAAATTAAGTTTTAAATTAGTTTTTAATTAGTTTTATTAATTAAATAATATTTTAATAGTGAAATAATCATTTTCATAATTTCAATTTCATTTTCCATTTTCTTTAATTTTAAGTTTTCAAAAGTTTCAATTGTACCCCCTGTAGTTTGTAACTTGTTAAAACCCACTTTTCTTTATCTGTTATCTGATTTTCCAGTTTGTGCTTTTGTGCTTATATCTGTATTTCTGTTATAGTTTATAAACTGTTCAAATACCAAGTAATCAGTAGTATAATCAACCTTCAAATCATTTTTGTTACTGTCCTCAGTACCACTCACTCTCCTAATCGTTTACAAATACAATTTCAATCTCGTTGGGACTTAACGACCTGGGGATTTCCCTGTACTTCCACGGTCAATATTAACTTGCACTTTCTCCCAGGTGGGCCTATTAGCTGCACACGGTTGACTGGTTGGTTTGGGAGGAGTCAAAATTTGGCACCGCTGCCGGGGAGGTTGTTGCATATTTCAAAACGGTTTAGATTCAGTGGTTTTCAAAACCCTCCTGTACAAATATCACCACTTTGTAAATTTTTAAGAAAATCAAAATCTTATCTGAAAAAGTTCATTAACATTTCTCCTGAAGTCTTAAAAACACCAAACAAATCATAAACAACAAAACAAACTGTGAAGTTAAATTACTTCGTTATCTTTACGATTACAACCTATACAGTTGGTTTAAGGTAAGTTCTGACATTAAATTGCGAACTTAAGAGGGATCCATTTATTTCCTCCCGCCAGCCTGCGAGTAATCCTAAAGGAATGATTTCGGTTAACGAATCAGTTCCAAAAATATTGTCCAAGTTTTTTCACCCATACACGAAAAGCCAAAAACATTTTACTGTGAATATAATTACATAAAAGTTTACCACCGCAAACCAAGGCAGAACACCTACCAACTGGGGGTGTGAACATAATAAGTTCCCAAACCTAAGATTAAAAACTTATCATTGTATCCTTGTGAATAGTGTACCTTTTTTAAAGGAGCTGTTCATTTGTGATTATTGGATTTAAGTTCACTGTAGTGTTGCCTCGATCTTGTGTTGAAAATTAATTTTTGTGCATGCGCACTCGTTCACAAACAAAGAATAAAAAGAAGAAAAACGTACCCAAGTTACGTACTGTTGAAGAAGAACACACAATAAAAATGAACGACGAGCCCCCATTCCTTCCCAAGGATGAACCAGTTCCTGACACCCGAACTATGGAGGAACTGTGTCAACCTACCATGCAAGGGAGGGGTGGACCAATTGCACCACTCACTATTGGAGCCACGGATTTTGGATTAAAACACCACATGATACAACAGATCCAGAATTCATGCCAGTTCCACGGATTGCAGGGTGAAGATGCTAACAAACATCTAGACAAATTTTTAACTGTCACCCAAAGCATGAAACAACATGGCGTCACCGAAGACGGCCTGCGTTTATACCTGTTCCCCTATTCTCTCACTCATCATGCGACTTCATGGTTTGATCGACTTCCAAAGAATTCGATCCACACTTTTGATGAGATGATCACTAAATTTCTGGCCAAATACTTTCCACCATCTATGGTCACAAAGCTGAGGAATGATATCAGCAACTTCAGACAGCTTCCCGAAGAGTCCTTATTTGAGGCATGGGAACGCTGCAAACTTGCTATTGATAAGTGTCCCAATCATAACATGCTTCTTGTCACCATTATTGACACCTTTTATAATGGTTTGACACTCCGTGATCGTGACACCATCAATGCTGCTGCTGGGGGCACCTTTATGAAAAGAACCCCTGAAGAGTGCTATGACTTAATCGAAAACATGACTGCCCATCATAATTTTTGGGACTCCTCTGCTGAGAGGAACGACTCATTTAAGTCAGACACTCCGGCAAGCAATGAAATATCAATCCTAGCTAAAAATCTGGATGATTTGTCTACAGCAGTTTTGTGTATCCATCAGAATAATCCTAATCAGGTCAAAACTGTTAACCCAAGTTGTGAAACTTGCGGTGGTCCACATACGTACACAGATTGCCCAGCCTCCGGTGGCTTTGCTCGTGAAAACGTGTCCGTAGCTCAAGGTTCCTATAATACGGGAGGTAATCCTTACCAACCGCAAGGAGACCGAAACCTTTTGAGCAACCGTTCTAATAACTATCTTGGACCACCAGGGTTTAATCAGCCTCAAAACAGGAACCAAAATTTTAACCAGAATCAGAACCAGAACCGAATGAACCAAGGTTATAACAACCAAGGGAATTTCAACTCTGGTCAAAACCAGGTTCAACAAAATCAGAACCAAGGGAATTATAACCGAAATCAAGGTCAGAACAATTACCCACAGGGTAATTTTCAACAACAAAACCACTTCCAGGGTAATAACAACCAGCAACATGGGAATTTCCAGAACAATCGGGCTCAAAATTTTCCAAACCAAAATCAAGCCATTGTTCCAACTGGACCATCACATGATGAGTTATTAAAATAGTTTATGAAATCCCAAGAAGAACTGAACAAAATGCTGGTTAGTCAAATATCTAATTTGCAAAAGTCTTTAAATGATCAACCCTCGGGCTCAGATACTACTTTACCTAGCAACACGATCGCTAATCCGAGGGGCGATGTAAAGGCGATCACCACAAGAAGTGGAGTTTCTTACCAAGGACCTACAACTCCCTCTACCTCTTCTCCTATCCCTGTAGAGGAATGTGAAACTGAGGATACTACGGATAAGGTACTTCCTAATAATAACAGAGGTACCAATGACATCCCTCCTCCAGTTATCCCGGTCCCGACTCCCCCTAAAAGAGTCGTGTTTGAAACTACCGAAGGTCCTGTTGAAAATCCAAAAGCCAACCCAAAACCAACAATTCCATATCCCTCACGATTGCAAGACCAGAAGCTCCGTGACAAAGCTAATCATCAGATGGAAAAATTCTTTCAGATTTTCCAAGAACTACACTTCGATATTAGTTTCGCGGATGCTCTTCTTTTAATGCCCAAATTCGCATCGACAATAAAAAATCTGTTGAGCAATAAAGAAAAACTGTTTGAGATGGCACGAACTCCACTCAATGAGAACTGCTCTGCGGTTCTGTTGAAACAGCTTCCCGAAAAGCTAGGAGACTCCGGGAGATTCCTAATACCATGTACTTTCCCGGGTATGGTTGAATGTTTTGCCTTGGCCGATCTTGGTGCAAGCATCAACTTAATGCCTCACTCAGTTTGGAAAAAGCTCTCTCTTCAGGCACTTAGTCCCACATGCATGACTCTCGAGCTTGCAGACCGTTCAATTTCACGTCCCCTTGGTATTGCCGAGGACGTATTTGTAAGAGTGGGAAAGTTCCATTTTCCAGCAGACTTTGTCGTTGTTGATTTCGATGCAGATCCAAGAGTTCCTCTCATTCTTGGGAGGGGATTCTTAAGAACGGGACGTGCATTAATCGATGTTTTCGATAAGGAAATCACGTTACGAGTTGGCAATGAAGCGATAACGTTCAACCTTGATCAAACCTCGAGATACTCCTCGAATTATGATGCTGAATCGGTAAACTGAATTGATGTCATTGACATTGCATCCGAGGAGTATGCTCAGGAATTCCTTGGATTCGCTGACAATTTTCCGAGTGGCAATCCCACTACTTCTTCTGATCCCATAATCGCTAATTCTTCTCCTTCCCTCACTCCGTTTGAGGGAAGTGATTTCGTCCTTGAGGAATTAGAGGCCTTTCTCAAAAGTGATTCAGTTCCCGAAGGAATTGATTACCAAGAGATTGACCCGGAGGGGGATATACTTCTCCTTGAGAAGTTATTGAACAAAGATCCTTCTCCCATTCCTGTTCAACCTCCACAACTTCATAAGGCGGATGTCAAATATGTTGAGAAAAATGATGATTTCCCCGAGGTTGAACTTAAGGACCTGCCTTCTCAACAGAATATGCATTCTTGGAAGGTAACGATAAGTTACCGGTCATTATTGCAAAAGACTTAAAGGATGAGGAGAAAACTGCGCTGCTTAAGGTTTTAAAGTCCCACAAGCAAGCAATTGCTTGGAAGCTCTCAGACATAAAGGGTATAAACCCGGATTTTTGTACACACAAAATCCTAATGGAAGAGGACTTTAAACCTACCGTGCAGCATCAAAGAAGGGTAAATCCAAAAATCCACGAAGTTATAAAGGCTGAAGTTATCAAACTTCTTGATGCGGGATTGATTTACCCTATATCAGATAGTCATTGGGTTAGCCCAATTCATTGTGTTCCAAATAAGGGTAGCATTACGGTTATCACAAATGAGGACAACGAGTTGATACCAACTCGTTTGGTTACAGGGTGGCGAGTATGTATTGATTACAGAAAGCTTAACGAAGCCACCCGCAAAGACCATTTTCCTCTGCCCTTTATGGATCAAATGCTCGAAAGACTAGCGGGAAATGAGTATTATTGTTTCCTCGATGGCTTCTCGGGTTACTTCCAAATTCCCATTGATCCACAGGATCAAGATAAGACTACCTTCACGTGCCTTTACGGAACATTTGCCTATCGCCGCATGCCTTTTGGGTTATGCAATGCTCCAGGCACTTTCCAGAGGTGCATGATGGCTATTTTCCATGACATGATTGGAAAAACCATGGAGGTATTCATGGATGACTTCTTAGTCATCGGGAATTCTTTCAACTCATGCCTCTCCCATTTAGAAAAAATGCTTCAACGTTGTGAAAACACTAATCTTTGTCTAAACTGGGAGAAGAGCCATTTTATGGTTAAGGAGGGCATTGTCCTCGGCCATAAAATTTCAAAAAGTGGGATTGAGGTCGATAAGGCCAAAATTGATGTTATTGCTAAGCTGCCTCATCCCACCACTGTTAAAGGAATAAGGAGTTTTCTAGGCCATGCCGGGTTCTATCGGAGATTCATTCAGGATTTTTCCAAAATAGCCCGGCCCATGACTCATCTTCTTGAAAAGGATGCTCCTTTTATCTTTTCCCCCGAGTGCATCGAAGCTTTTTCTATTTTAAAGAAAAGGCTTACTGAGGCACCAATCCTTGTTGCCCCCGACTGGGACTTACCCTTTGAACTTATGTGCGATGCTAGCGATTATGCTATTGGTGCAGTTCTGGGGCAACGCAAAATCAAACATTTCCAGCCAATACACTACGCAAGTAAGACCATGAATGAGGCTCAAACACACTATACCACCACAGAAAAAGAATTATTAGCTGTGGTATATGCCTTTGAAAAATTTCGGTCTTACTTAATCTTAAACAAAAGCGTGGTGTATACGGACCATTCGGCTCTGAAATACCTGTTCACTAAACAGGATGCAAAGCCAAGACTGCTCCGTTGGGTCCTGCTCCTCCAGGAATTTGATATTCTCATAAGAGATAAAAAAGGAGCAGAGAACCTTGCAGCTGATCACTTGTCCCGGTTAGAAAATCCTCATCAGGATATTCTCGAGAGAAAAGAAATTAATGAAACTTTTCCTCTGGAGACTCTAAATCTAATCTCTACCCGGAATGACTCCAATACCCCATGGTTTGCCGACTTTTCAAATTACCGTGCGGGAAATTTCATTGTGAAAGGGATGTCGTCCCAACAGAAAAGAAAATTCTTTAAAGATGTAAAACATTACTTCTGGGACAACCCCTACTTGTTCAAAATATGTGCGGATCAAGTCATCCGACGGTGTGTCCATGGCCAAAAAGCCATGGAAATTCTTAAAGCTTGTCATGATGGACCCACGGGGGGACATCATAACCCAAACTACACCACTAAAAAGGTGTTTGATTCAGGATTCTTTTGGCCCATGATCTATAAAGACGCCCATGAACTTATCAAAACGTGTGAGGCTTGCCAGCGTCACGGGAATATTTCCAAAAAGAATGAGATGCCGCAAAACGCCATCCAAGTCTATGAAATATTTGATATGTGGGGCATTGATTTTATGGGGCCATTCCCGTCTTCACGAGGGAATAAATACATACTCGTGGCTGTCGACTATCTGTCAAAATGGGTTGAGGCAAAAGCCTTACCCACCAATGATGCCCGAGTAGTAGTTAAAATTTTAAAGTCTCTCTTTGCCAGATTCGGGACTCCTCGTGCCATTATCAGTGATCGTGGCACTCACTTCTGTAATGAACAATTTGCAAGAGTGATGCTGAAATATGGTGTAACTCACCGTCTTTCTACAGCATATCACCCCCAAACAAGTGGGCAGGTGGAGGTCTCAAATCGGGGTATTAAGAGAATTTTGGAGATGACGGTTGGTGAAAACCGTGCCTCTTGGTCGAATAAGCTGGACGATGCATTATGGGCTTTCCGCACTGCTTACAAAACACCCATCGGGTGTACTCCATATAAGCTAGTGTACGGGAAAGCATGTCATCTTCCGATCGAATTAGAACATAAGGCCTATTGGGCCTTAAAACATGCAAATTTTGACCTTCATACAGCGGGTGATCACCGTAAAGTTCAACTAAACGAACTAAATGAATTACGTGATCAAGCTTACGAAAATTCTTTAATCTATAAAGAAAAGACTAAGAAGATACATGACTCTAAAATTAAGAACCGCGTTTTCAACGTTGGTGACAGAGTTCTTCTTTTCAATTCAAGATTAAAAAATTTCTCGGGTAAACTAAAAACCCGTTGGTCTGGACCATTTACTATAACAAAAGTATACCCATATGGAACTGTTGAGTTATTGCAACCCGACGGTCCCAATTTTAAAGTAAATGGTCATCGGTTAAAACACTATTTTGGAGGGGACATACAACCAATGGTTGTCCCGGATCTCCAAACTTACCCCACGGACCAATAAATTCGGGGTCGAGTCAAGCTAGCGACTCGGTTAACAAAAACAGTAGCTTCCCCAAGGACAATTTTAATTCGGGGTCGAGTCAAGCTAGCGACTCGGTAATCAAAAACAGTAGCTTCCTCAAGGACAATTCAATTCGAGGTCGAGTCAAGCTAGCGACTAGGTAATCAAAAACAGTAGCAATATGGGTCGTCACCCATATCTCTGTCTTCTCATCCCTTTCTAACACCCTAGTGTAGGGGAGACGAACCACATGTTGTACATATGTATAAATTTTTTCAAAAAAAAAAAAAAAAAAAAAAAAAATAGTTAACTTTGTATGTAAATAGAACAAAAGGTTAATAATATTGCCTTCTTATGTTCTAAGTCTTGGTGGGACACCAAGTACTTTGAATATTGAGGGCAATATTCAATTCTAAGTGTGGGGGAGTGTTCTCACGAATGCAAAACACATGTTCCATCAAGAACCCCCATTTGATCAAAATTACCAGTTTTTTCACACTTAGAAATGCAAATAATGGTATCAATCCTCCATGTCTAACCCACAACAGGATTGGCTAGTCCAGGAGCAAACGGCTCTTGGTAAAGACATCTCAAAACCATTGATGGCTTGCAATTTGCCCAAAATTGTATGGTACCTCAACTCGCCATATCCTAAAAAGCGAATGAGTTGGCTAGCCCGCAAGATTATGGCTTGTGGTGAAGGCAGTGGAAAAACCATAATTGGTAACCAGCTCACCAAGATGTTGACTATTCCATCAAGAGTTGGCTAGTCCAGAAGCAAACGGCTTTTGGTAAAGACAAATCAAGTCCGTTGACAGCTGGTGATTTGCTCAAAATCACATGGTTATCAGGTGTGCCACAGTTCTTACACCTGGCTACTCCAGAAGTGATGGCTTTTGGTAAAGAGTAAAAATCCATTAATTTTTTCTAAAAAAATTGCTAGGGACCAGCAATAGTTTAGTGTGGGGGATTGATGAGTGTCTAAATACTCATCATTTTATACCAATCTAAGCTGCCAAAACATACAAAAACACTCAAATATGCATCATAATACTTAAAATATCTTAGAAGTGTGTTTTATATGTTTCAAATGCAAAATATGCAAAAACAGATGAAAAACGTACAAAGTTTGCATAATTGGCAGTTTCAGTCCCTCAAGTTTCAAAAGTTGTCAAATCTAGTCCCTGGTAAATCAAAACATGAAAAATATCATCAAAGGTCCTTAGGGATTCATAAGTTGTCAAGTTTAGTCCTTTAAAGTTAAAAAATTACAAAATGACAATTTTAGTCCCTCAAGTTTCAAAAATGTCAAATATAGTCCTTAAGGTTTTAAAAATGGGAAATTAATAAAATAAACCTGGAACTATTCTTAAATGACAAAATTGGTCCTTATGATAACATTTTGAGAAATTACAACCACAGTCCCTTAAAAATCCAAATTTACATAAATGGTCCCTGGAGTTTGAGGAATTTGCAGAAAAGGTCCCTGGGATTTAAAAAAATAGAAAATACATCTTTTACCCTTGTGTTATGGTTATATTGCAGGTTTGGTCCCTTGGAAGTACTTTGGAAAAGTGGCAAACTCAGCCCTTAATTTTACCAAAATTACAAAAGTGGTCCTTGTTAAATACCACAACCAACCGGACCCTTTTTGTTATTAAAACCAAATCCAAACCAAGCCTAGTCCAAACCAATACCCAGCCCACCCCCTTTGATTTTTCCTTGGCCCAAAACTCAGCCCAATCCACATCCCTTTTAAATATAAACGGGGGTTGACCCCGTTTGACCACCCAATACCGCCAAAACCACCACCACTGTAGCTTCACCTCTTTCACCCCTGCTTCACCCAAAACCAGGTGGTTTTACAACCACCTCCTCACATTCCAGCTCACCCTAACCCTCCTTTCCACCTCACACACCTATCCCACACCTCATTAAATGCCATTCCCACAATTTTTCACTCCAAACCACTCCATAACCTCTGCTTTCATCATGAACCCTCAACTTGGCCTCCAAACTTTCCCAATTGTCCCCTAACACCTCCATATACTCCCAAAATGCTTTAATTGATCACCTTTGGCCCCAAGTTAACTTGGAAGACTCTGGCGCCAATTTTCATTTAAACGGCTGTGATCAATGCAGAAGATTGGAGGGTCAAGATTAAAGTGGGAAAGGCTCAGAAGGTGTCCCTGAACCCTAATTGGAGCTTATAAAAGGAAGAGAAGCAGGGGAGTCAAGTATCTAGTTTTAATTTAAAAAAAGTGTATGTCGTATTAGTTTGTTTTCAAAGTTCAAGTGTAATTTAAGCTTTCAAATTTCAGGTTAAGCATTCTCAGTGTACTAGTAAGCTTTTTAGTTAAGAAAAATCAAGTTTGTGTTATTATCTCAGTTAATGCAATTTTCACTTTCATTTCAAAATTCTAAATAAACTTTGTTGTTGTTACTGTTTGATTATATGGACTGAATAAGCTCATATAAGATCCCTATAAAGTTTCTAGTAATTTACAAATCAGTATAGTTTAAAAAATCAACAAATACAAAATTGGTCAAAGAAAGTCAACTGTGGGAATTTGGATTTGATTTCTGGGATTCAGAAGAGATTTTGAAGCAATAAAAAGCTTTGGAGTTGGGTTTAGATCCTCAGGGAGGAATTAGGTTTCTTGGTTCTTGTTCTTGGTTCAGCTTGAAGTGCTTATTGTAAGTCTTATTTACAAATTTTTACATCCAACTGTGTTCTAGCTTATCATTGCCATTGTCTTTGTTTCTCAGGTTTAATTATTGTATTCTAGTGTATTTGTGGTTTGAGATTGCTAAGTTGTTAAGTAAAATTACTTGTTACTCATTTTCTAAAAATCTCACAGTCAAGTATCCATTTGAGCCATATCATGGTTTAATACTTAGGATATTGTTGATTCATGTTTACTTGATCTCTGTTAGTGATAGTATAAGGTTTGGAAACAGATTTGTAAGTCAAATCATTGTTTTGTTTTGGTAATCACAAAATCAGTTAGTTAAAGTAGTGTTTGGAACAAGATAGTGAGCTAAGTTCTTGTTGTTATTTGATTTTTATTTGTGTTTCACTAGACTGCAGTAGTATAATTTAGGTTAATTAAGGCATAAAATTGTGGTCTCATACACCCAAAAGTCAAAATCATCATTGATCACCCCTCACAGTTAACTGTGAGGGATTTGTGATCCACAAATCCTCTTTTTACTTTATTAGTTGTAGCTTAAGCTCAAAATAGGTTCTATATAGCTTATTATAACTTATTCAGCTTATAGGAAGCAATAGAAATTCACAATAGTCAAACTAAGTAATTTAGATTAAAAAGTCAATTTGCATCTCTCAGATTTTCTCAAAACTTGGGTGATTTTTCTAGAATTTAGGAAGCTGATTTAGAGCTTGAAACTTCTTGTGCTTATAATCTACCACCTAAACTCTAGGAATCAAGGCTTATTTGATTTTTAAGATTTTTTCTCAAGCTTGTGCAAGAGCTGAAAGTACCCTGCAGGGCAACCCAGTGCCCTGTGCACTCAGATCCTATTTCACCCACCCAACTTTGGTGGTAATTTGTGGTTACTCTAGTGGACCCCACACCCTAGGTTTTAGCTTAATTGTATCTTAATACCTCAGCTTTTCACATCTAGGTTTAGTTTGGTCATTAGCTTATTGTAGCATAGCTTTTAGGATTCAATTTGTGCCCTACTCAAAACAAACCTCACTGAGCACTCAGTGTGTGACCATCATTTCAAAGGCTCACACAGAGCTTATTAGTGAACCATAAGGGTAGCTTATTGGCTCAACTTGTAGCTTATCACCTTAACTTTGAAACCCTAGGTTTTAATTGAACCTCCTTTTATTCTTGTGGACCCCACAAACCTTGGAAAACACTTGCAGGGAAGAAGTACTCCCCTGCACCAGCTTACCACCACCACACCACCAACTTTGTTGGTGGCTGCAGCCCACCTTAGTGTGACCTAGTGGTTCATTTTTGGTTTCCTCAACGCCCCTCCTACCAGGGAGTAATAGTTGACCCTTAGTTTGACCATTAGACCAGTAGACCCCACTTATTTTTGCATCAAAACTCTGTCCCATTTCTGAGTCAGAAACCAAATAAGCAATTGCTTATTTTAGCTTTCCAGCTTATCCTATGAGCTTATCTCACCAAATCTAGTTTAAATAAGTTCAAGTAACTTAGGTGAACCTGGCTTATCCAGTGTGGACCCCACATAACTCCAATTTAGCCTATTTCTTTGTGTGGTCAACCATAGTCAACTGTCTAGGGTAATAAGCACTTACCGTGCTTATTCTTGATTTCTAAATTAGTTTTCTTTGTAAAAGTTTCATTATTTAAGTATTTAAATAGTTTTATAAAAGAAAAACCAGAAAAAGCAAACTTTAATTATAGTGATAGCTTCTATTTAATAGAAATTATCTAATTAATTTTCATCTCAGCTTATTAATAAGCACTTTTCCAATTTTATAATTTTATAAATTACCTAGTACCTTTAAGTAGCTAAAATAAATTTCTTAGATTTTTCCTAATCTGTTTACTATTTATTAGATTTAAAATTAGTTTAAATAATTAAATAGGTAATATTAGTAATTAAATAGATTTCTTTAATTTTAATTAACAAAAGTAGAATTTTATATTTTTCCTAAGTTTTATAAAGTAGTTGAGACTTTTAGAAAATAGTTTCATAATTTCCACTGTCCATTTTCTAATTTTCTTATTTAAATTAATTAAATTAGCTTTAAATTAATTAATAAGTAATTAATTAGTCAAATAGCTTAAATATAATTTTTAGCAACTTTTTATAATTTTGTAGTATTCCTGTAGTGATTAAATAGTTTTATAAATTTTATCATAATTTTCTAAGGTAATTTAGTATTAATAGTCATTTAAAATAGTTTAATTAGATTAATTAAGTTAAATAGTTTTTAATTAATAAAATACTCATAAAAAGACAAAAATATTTGTTTTCATTTTTTATACTTTCTTCAAGTTCTTATTAAGGTTTAGAAATTATTTTTGTAAGTTTTTAGGTTAATTTGTAATACTTGTCATTTTTAGTTAATTTAAATTAAGTTTTAAATTATATTTTAATTAGTTTTATTAATTAAATAATATTTTAATAGTGAAATAATCATTTTCATAATTTCAATTTCATTTTCCATTTTCTTTAATTTTAAGTTTTCAAAAGTTTCAATTGTACCCCCTGTAGTTTGTAACTTGTTAAAACCCACTTTTCTTTATCTGTTATCTGATTTTCCAGTTTGTGCTTTTGTGCTTATATCTGTATTTCTATTATAGTTTATAAACTATTCAAATACCAAGTAATCAGTAGTATAATCAACCCTCAAATCATTTTTGTTACTGTCCTCAGTAGCACTCACTCTCCTAATCGTTTACAAATACAATTTCAATCTCGTTGGGACTTAACGACCCGGGGATTTCCCTGTACTTCCACAGTCAATATTAACTTGCACTTTCTCCCAGGTGGGCCTATCAGCTGCACACGGTTGACTGGTTGGTTTGGGAGGAGTCACCTAATAAAAAGAAATTCTAACCTAGACAATAACTATTCCCCGGCAGCGGCGCCAAAAACTTGATGCGTGGGAATTGTACCAGGCTTTACCTCTCGAGGGATCTCGAGAAGCTTACAACCCCCACCAGGAAGTGTACCTGATCGTTGTAGTATAGTATAGTGACAAGTACCGAGGGATTGATCATTCAACTTAGGAATAGTGTCGCTAGGATTAGAAAGCCTAAGAACTAAGTCTAGAGGTGAGGGATGATTCATTTTGTATTTTTATGTTTTTATAAAAGCAATTAAAATCTCGGTTTTTAGAAGAGTGGGTGGAATTAGTTGCTAGTCAACTAACCCAATGACTAAGATGCAATCAAAATAAAATGACAAAAATGAAAATAAACTAATTACTAATGTGGTGTGAGCAATATATGGGAGAATTGTGTTTACTTAGATTTCACTACTCCCTAGATATCTTTTACAGGTTAATTACTTGTTACAGTTGCGTGAATGACGGATTGTATTCCTTAATACCATTCATGGGGTGGCGTACTTACTTCCCCAATCCTATAAGCTCCTACTTCACTCCTATGTCGAGCCGGCTAAAAAGCTCCTAACATGGGATCACTAGAATTCGCTCATGCATTAAATACAATCATAAAAACCTAGTACACATTGGTTCATGTTTCTTAAGACGTTCAAGCAAGTTACACAATGGAGATCTGCCAGTTTTCTTAAGCCTAACATTGAAATCATTCATCCATTACATCTATAAATAAGCAATCAACCTATAATCAACATCTAGGTTTCATTACATCTAAGTAAACACATGAAAGATCTAGCCTAGCATGTTATAATCAAGACAAGCATAAGATATATTCAAACAACACATAGACATATTGAATGAATTGAAAGAAGACTTATCTTAATTGAACATGAAAGGTTTCAAGGGGTGAAAACCCTTGAAAACACTGTTACAAATGACCTAGGGTTTATTAGGTTCGGCCCTAGTATTCTCCACACAAGTTCCTCTTTTTAATGAATGAAAAATATAAACGTATATATAGATTTTGTGAGGTGACGGCGTCAAGAGTAAATTTCTGACGCCGTTATCTCGCCGCCAATAAAGTTCTCGGACTGCCTAGATCTGGTTCTGACGCCGTCATGCGTAATTCTGCTTAAGGCCGTCACCAAAATAACACTTGACGCCCTACTTCTGACGCCTTCAGGTTTTCTCTGGGTCGTCATGGATTTTGCTCTTGATGCTGTCATATTTTCCTTCTTGACGCCGTCAGGTACTGTTCCCAGCATGGAAAATTAAGTTTTTGCCGTTTTCTTCACTTTTATGCTCCAAAAACGTCCAAAATGCTTCCTTTTCCAGAATTCACTCTCAAAGTACCTAAAATCACAAAAGGAACGATTTATGGCAATATTTGATCAAATAAATTCAATTCCGGGCTTAAATGACCCCCTAAAAACGCTTCATTTTTCGCCTCATCACTACCTTTCTTGAGGCACTAAACCAAAGCCTTCCATTCACCACCATGCTGCATTACTACCTTCTTCTGCCAAACTGACTTTTGAATTTTTACACTATTTTCTTGGAATTTCTGGTAATTTTAGTAAGACTGATTTAAAACAAGCTTAAAGGTTCTCTAAGATTACCTAAGCTTATGAATGACTAGAATTTAGCCTAAAAGAACTATTTCAACAACTTATCATAACAAGAGATTTTTAATGAAAAATGCAAGAATTGGAATTAACTGATAACACTTAAAATTGATATTAACCAAGGTTGAAATTACACTTAGGGACACTGATTACAACACTTTTAACTAAGAAATACAATTGAGAATGGAATTTTACACTAAGTCGATATCTAAGTTACTTTAATTAACTACCTATTCTAACTACTGCCTTCTTTCTTCCATTTCTTTCACCTAAATAGATCCAGGGGGTCCTTCTTTGACTTTCCCACCTCTCTTTTGAGCCGTAGGATGCTTAGTTTTGATCCCAGCCATTAAATGGCATTTTGGCGAGAAACTTGGAAATGAGCAAATTAGTGGGGGTTGGTTTGGTAGGTACGGATCATTAAATGAGGAGGGGGTTATAGGAGACAGGAAAAGTGGAAGGGAGGTTGAGTGTGATGATTGAGGTGTAGGGTTGCAGGGGAGGAGTTATGTGTGTGTGGTTTTGGAGGAGGTGGAAGATGGTATTGGTGGGAATGGAGTGGTTTTGACTCAAGTTTGACCCGGTGGTTTTTATTTGTAAAATGGAAACAGGCCAAACGGTGGAATGGGCTTGGGTGGTGAAAATGGGCTTGGGTAGGTTTAGTGGATTAGGTTTGGTTTGGGTTGTGTTTTAATAAAAGGGTTAGTTTGGTTATCTTTGTAAGCTTGAAAATCACAAGGACCATTCATGTAATTCCTGAAAATGCAAGGGCCTGATTTGTAATTTTTCCAAACTTGTTTCAAGGGTGATTCTTGCCAAGTACCAATAACCCAAGGACCACAAAAGTTAATTTTCCAAAATTTGACATCCCAGGGACTATTTTTGCCAATTATGAAACTTCAGGGACCAGAATTGTAAATTTTCAAAACTTTTTACCCAAGGATCATTTTTGATAATATTTGACTTTTAAAAGACTTGGGTTAACTTATCTTTCAAAATAAATGCTTAGGGACTAATTTTGACAAGTTTTGAAAGTTGGGGGACTGAAACTGCCAATTTTGCAAACTTTGTTCGTTTTTCATCTGTTTTTACTCATTTTGCATCAGAAACATATAAAACAAAATCCTTGGGATATTTTCAGTATTTTGATGCATTTTTGAGTGTTTTTAAATGTTTTGCAGCTCAGATTTGACCAAAAATAATGAGTGTTTGAGCACTCATCACAGGCAAAGAAATCATAGGAATTTTCTACGCTTAACAAGATAGTGCAGTTGGCTGGATCAGTTTGGTGAAAATTACGATCATACTATCAGTCGCCATTTCCCTCACTGCCCCACTTCTTTTCAAGTGGCCATTCTTTAGTACTTCAGGTAATGGTATGTTCTTTCTTTACACATGTTTTTTGAACTATTGTCAGCTTTGTCATGTGGTTCATTCATGGTTTCCGATACAACTAATTTGAAAAAAGGTAAATCGTTGCCTGCCATAATATTTAGTTAGATCGTTTCACCTAATAGCACTTTTTATATCTTTGTTACAAAGGGTATTGCTCATTCTTTTGGCGTCACTGAAAACTGTTGCACATAAGAAAGATCATCCAAAATCTATCAAGATAATATTCCATAATATTTATATGGTGGTCTAAAACTGGTAAGAGAGAAAGAGTTTTTGCAACTCTTAAAGGGGTGGTTGGGCTGATTCCAGACAGCAATTTAAAAGGGTGGATTGGGTCGCTTTAAAGGGTGTTTGGATTTGCTTAAAAATTGCCGTTTAATGGTTTTTTAAGGCATTCGCAAGGCTGCTAAAACATGTTGTCTAGAGTATGTAATTTTATTAATGACTCTAGAATACCTAGAGGTGGTAAGATGAGATTAGGTACACTTTTTCAAATAAATAATCCTTTTCGGCGGGGTGTTTGGATATGAGGTGTAGAATAGAGTGTCGGATCCGCTTGTGCTGTTTGAAATTGAATAGTACAATTAATTATTCTGAATTGAAGCCACAATAATAAGATTACGAGTTCTAAAATGCAAATCCAAACACCTAGGGTGAAATTAAATAAGATTCTTATTTCTATTATCTTTGCCAACAGATTTGTGGACATGGAGTCAACACTTGTGGAAATGCTCCGCCAAAGAGAATGTAAGCCTGATGTAAGGACCATGATTTCAACATTAAGAGCATTTGGTAGCAACGAGCAAATAGAAACAATGGACAAATGCTACGAGAAATTTCTTAGTGCAGGAATTCGATCCAACATCAAAACCTTCAATATACTTTTAGATTCCTATGGAAAAACCGGAAATTATAAAAATAAAATAAAAGAAAATAAAAAAATGAATGCTGTTATGGAATACATGCAGAAGTACTATTTTAAATGGACACTTGTGACTTATAATATCATAAATAGATGCATCTGGATGGACAGGGGATGTGAACCAGTTAATTGTTACTACGCAGAAGTACTATTTAGTTGTAATGAAC
The DNA here is from genome assembly GCA_030686995.1 of Artemisia argyi. Lineage (NCBI taxonomy): Eukaryota > Viridiplantae > Streptophyta > Magnoliopsida > Asterales > Asteraceae > Artemisia > Artemisia argyi. Next base: position 139,233,544 of record CM060677.1, read on the forward strand.
TAAATAATTGTTGCTACGCAGATGAGTTTGGATCTGAACCCAAGAGGCTGAGAGGATTTGGTATTGGTGCAAGGTCCTATTTCTCTTAATGATTTTCAGAGCCTTCAACGGTTAAACATGGTATTCTTATTTGTAACTTTGATTCACCTCTAAATTGTGATTGATGAAATAGATCATCTGACCGATTACCTTTAATAGATATGTAGGATTTAAGGAAGCAACGGGAAGATCAAGTTGCAACCATTGAACAATTACGTAATGAACACCTACTAAACCAAGGCCATGTGTCAAACTTTTGCGATTAAAAACCATTGCTTTCATTAAAGCAATACAGACCAAACACCCCGATAATGTGCATCCTCAACAACTTTCTTCAGGTATGATATTTTCATCACTTAAAGTACAACTAAGCTTACGTGTTCTAAAATGCAAATCCAAACACCTGGGGTGAAATTAAATAAGATTCTTATTTCTGTTATCATTGCCAACAGATTTGTGGACATGGAATCAACACTCGTGGAAATGCTCCGCCAAAGAGAATGTAAGCCTGATGTAAGGACCATGAATTCAACATTAAGAGCATTTGGTAGCAACAGGCAAATAGAAACAATGGACATATGCTACGAGAAATTTCATAGTGCATGAATTCGACCCAACATCAAAACCTTCAAAATACTTTTATATTCCTATGGAAAAACCAGAAATTATAAAAAAATAAATAAAAAATTAAAATGAGTGATGTCATGGAATACATGCAAAAGTACTATTTTATGGACACTTGTGACTTATAATTTCATAAATATATGCATTTGGATGGGCTGGGGATGTGAACCAGTTAATTGTTGCTACGCATAAGTACTATTTAGTTGTAATGAACTAAATAATTGTTGCTATGCAGATGAGTTTGGCTCTGAACCCAAGAGGCTGAGAGGATTTGATATTGGTGCAAGGTCCTATTTCTCTTGATGATTTTCAGAGCCTTCAACGGTTGCAAGCAAGTCAAAGAGCTCTCTGTGGCAATTTGGGACTATTTTGTCCTTTTTTTTTTAATCAATATGTTTCTAGTATATTGAATGTTGTAATGATGCTCATTTTAATGATGATCATATATGATTGAATGAAGTAGCCATTAATGTTTTATTGCTTTGTGTGTGTGTATATATATATATGTCTTGTTTCCTTCACATATTTTTTTTGCCAAGCATTCCATAGCTCGTTTCCTTGGTGCTCTCGAATGAGGGGGAGCACACACCAAGGGGGAGTTTCCTACCCGTCTAACTTCTTTTATGAAGTAAATCGGTACAACCTTTTTGATTCTACAAAAAGGAGGAGAAGTGAATATAAACTCTAAATACTTGTCTCTCAAAATTAGTTTTTAGACTCAATGAGTTTAAAGTTTTGTAATCATCAAAAAGGGAGAGATTGTTGACATAAATAATGCCTAAAAATATTGTTAACATTCATCGACATCTCTATGTTTTGATAATCACAAAACGTAAACCCATTGAACTAAAAATTATAACGTAAACAAGTATTTAGCAATAAATATTTCACTTTACATCCAAATCACTTAAGGTATGAATAAACAAAGTGTTTATTGTATTCTATGATCAAAGGGACATTTTCTTAATCACTAGACTTTTTATAAAATGTCACAAATATTTTATATCTTTTACAAAATTATTTTTGGAATTAAAAGTATATGTTTAAATCATTATAAATATATGAATTCAAATTTTCAACCAAAAATGACAAAAATAATCCAGAAAAACCTTCCCCACAAAAGGACAAAAATGTCCAACGTTCTGGAGGGGGCGGCCCCCTTAATTTTAAGGGGACCGACCCCTCAATTAAGGGGACCGGCACGCTCCAGAACAGTAAATTTTTTTGGTTATAAATACTGGTTCATTTCACCGAATTTTCTCACCTTTTGCACCTCAAAACTTTCTGATCTAAATCCCCATTTCCATGACCTAAACTCCTTTGATCATATATGCATTAATCTTTGTTTCAAAGTGATTCAAGTCTCATATTTTCAAGTGCAAGAGAAGAATACTTCAATCTACCAAGACAATAAGTATTACAACTTGTTGTGACCTCCACATCCAAGTTGTTAGAGCATCATTCATTATATCTATTTCTTTGTGTAACTAGTTGTGAATATTTGATAGAAGATAGATTAGCAAGCTGTGTTGATATTGTGAAGTAAGATAGTTGTAAAGAAGAAGTAGTGTGAATCAAGTAGATAGGTGTGAAGAAGAAGTAGTGAAGATTAAGTAGCGATTAGGAGTGAAGAAGAAGTAGTGGTGTGATTAAGTTGTGACTAGGTGCGAAGAAATTGTGTAGAAGGTGTGAATAAGGTGTGACTTAGTTTTGGTGTGAAAAAATTGGTGTGTAAGGTTTTCTCCGCCATAAGGGAGCTTGTTGACATAGTGAAGAAAACTCTCGAGTTAGGTGCTCGGGGAGTGGAGTAGGGCAAGGAAGGTGTCCTTGTAGCCGAACCACTATAAATCTCTTGTCTCGCGGTTAAATCTTTCAATCTCTTACTTATTTCATTACTTACATTACTATTGCTTTACTATTCAATTATAGTTGTTTATATTGTGCAAGACTTGAATTCATATAATATCGAATCTACATTTTGAAAGTAAACAAAACGCGTAAACAATTTTTTTCATAACAAATTAAAAATACGTAAAACTATTCAACCCCCCCCCTACTAGTTTTCCACAGAACTAAATAATTGTTGCTACGCAGATGAGTTTGGCAACCCAAGAGACTGAGAGAATTTGGTATTGGTGCAAGGTCCTATTTCTCTTGATGATTTTCAGAGCCTTCAACAGCTACACATGGTATTCTTATTTGTAACTTTGATTCACCTCCAAATTGTGATTGATGAAATAGATCATATGATCGATTACCTTTGATAAATATGTAGGATTTAAGGTAGTAACGGGAAGATCAAGTTGCAACCATTGAACAATTACGTAATGAACACCTAGTAAACCAAGTCTATGTGTCAAACTCTTGCGATTAAAAGCCATTGCTTTCATTGAAGCAATACAGACCAAACACCCTGATAATGTGCATCCTGAACAACTTTCTTCATTCATCATTTAAAGTACAACTAAGTTTGTCACTGGATTTGTGTTTGGACCTAAGTATCTGATTATTATGATGTGAAGTCACATTAATCAGGGGGTGTTTTTGCATTGCGGTTTGAAAATGATCACATGATAAGAAGTAATATAGTTATATGTCTAGATGTACTAAAATGGGTCACTGGAGATAGTGTTTGGATTTGCTAATATTGTTTTAGTGTTTGACGTATTCATATATACTGTAAATTATCCTCTTTTCAAAGTTTATCAAAATTCAAAAGTACTAGAAAGAGGTGGCACATTCGACCCACTATCTGAAATATACGTCTGTAATGGGTCAAATGGTGTAAACTAAAAAACTTGGCTAAAATTGATATGGGCCGAATATGATGGGAAGTGCATTTTAATAAGTAAAAAGATTTGCTAAAATTAAACTATCACAATCATAGTACACCACACTGAAATTTGTCAAGAACCACCACCTTGGATGAACTACAGTGGATTAGGAACTATAAATTGTTGTCCCGTAATAGTTGCTACTACACCTGATGATGTAAAAACTAGCAATGTCCCTTTTTTTAACTGTTTAAATTTACACGGAATTGTAATTGCGCTTATAAAGAAATTTTTGCAGCATTCACAAAATGAAAACATTAGGTGGGTTTTTTGCATTATTGTGTAACTTATGTACCAGAAGATTTCAGTAATTTTGAGCACACCACATGAACCATATTAGTATTTTACATTATATGTTGTCATCTTATTCCTAACTAACAAGTTTGTATGGTCTAAACAACTAAAAAAACCAGCTTTTGGACTTTGAGCTATGCTCATATCCAATAGTTCTATGTTAAAAGGGATGAGTAGTCTATTGTGTATTGTATGCTATCTTTTCTAAATCACCTATCTCGGTAACAAAAGTAGTAGAATTATATATACACTATCATTTGATTAACTTATCGATTCCCTCATGGGAGCAGGTTCAAACTTTAGAACCAACTGACAAAACGCACTACCTGATGTTGGAATAAGTTAATGTCATTGTTTTTTTTTTTTTTTTTTTGCATAAAATGGTCCTGAACCGGGCTGCGTATGATGTAATGAGAGCTTGTGTTAGGATTGCTAAAGATGGGGCAGAGATACTCAAGTTCATCATGGCTCTAATTTTGTTACTCGTGTGTTGAAATACCATCACATGGCTTAGGAACAAGACCAAAATTGATGTTGTGGTTCCATTTGATGGTACTCTTAATTTAGGGGCACCTTAGCTATCTTATTTTGACTTCAATGTCTTTATATTGTATAGCATAGTTCCTCCTCCTCAAGAACATTTTATTTGAATTTTGATATCCTTGAAATTTGTTTACAACCATTTCACTATTAGGCATTGGGCAGGCTCTTTTATTTTGTAGAATTGGTTTATTCGGGTTTAAATTAGCCATTTGGAATTTTTGGTCCGTGTCCAATTTTTTTATATACATTTATCTATGATACTATAATATGGTTGATTTATATATACTCATGGTTTATTTAAATTTTATTAATGGTTTTGTATTTGTGGTCTTTTTCATTCGTATGTTAATATAATAACTACTTTGAAGGGCGTATGTTAATATATGGGCTATTTGGGATTGCTTATAAAGGACTCAAGATTGCTCGATAGAAAAACTACTTTCAGGGAATGATTGCTTTTAGAATAACTACTTTGAAGGGTTGTTTGGGAGTATCCAAGCAATATGGAAGAAGTATCCGACGAAGAAGTCATTCTTGACTAACTACATGTACCCGAGCAAAACCGTAAGTGTCAAGTTTATTTCCCTAGTTGAAGGTGAATATAATAGGTTAATAATAATTTGGGGAAATAACGGATGCTAATGTGCTATGAATATTGGTAATATGGGTAAGTTGGGTGACAAATAATAAGGTGTTCAATTTTCGTAAAACTTGGGAAAATCAAATCTTGAGAATTTTTTGATGATTATACCCAAGCTATTCAAACTACCATTTGAGCACAAATGGTATGTTTATTGATCACGTTAATATGGACACCTATGGTTGCTCTTGAAGTACCCATTAGTGAGATTAAGTGGAACTGCAATATTAAACTTTTGTGAAATCAAACATGGTCACATAACACTCCAATACTAAACTTTTGTGAGATCAAGTATTAGCTAATGTGGTATTTGTTGTAATAAAAACTACTTTTTTCATTAATTGTAGGTGAAAGCTTAGTGTTGAGAAGCCTAAAGAAATCGTTTTTTTTTTTTTTTTACTTTTTATTTTTATTTTTATTTATTTATATATATATATATATATATATATATATATATATATATATATATATATATATATATATTTTTTTTTTTTTTTTTTTTTTTTTGCTTCCTGTACAGTTTGTAGCAATATGTTGTGATTGATACCTTTTAGGTTTTGTGCTGCAGTATGCTGACAATTTATAGGTGAGCGGTGAAGATGTACTTGAGAATGAATCAAAGTAGATTTCACCGTATAGCAAATCAACAATTGATTTGTTTACACTTAGGTGGATCAGCTGCAAGCTGGAACCGGTGCTTACAATTTGACTTTGAGAGTTGTTAGATACGCTAATGTGAGCTACTGAATACTTGGTTGGATGTGATATAAAGGGAGGAACTTAAGTGTTTACTACAAGGAGCCTCAAGTGTAGCCATTTAATAATTTGTATCTGATACATGAGAGAAGGGATGATAATGTTACGGGTAATCATGTACACATGATGGACTTTTTGTTGATGTGTTAGAATGATCACTACATATATTTGCTTTTGAAGAAAAACATATTTGAGATCACGAGGCAATGAACGTTTATTACATAGATATTTACAAGCATTGTATGTTTTACTATCATTCACTTATAACTTATTATGCCGTTACAAGAAAATTTCATAGCGTTTACGTTCGTTGTTCTTTCTTACTTTATTCACGTACTTAATTTTTTGATGCAAAAACCCTCTAAAATCCTGTGGATTCCACGGGTCTATAAGCTAGTCTTTTATAAACCCCTAAAAGTTGGCATCTTGAAGTTGATAATTTTTTATAAGTTAACTCACACTGTGTGGATGCGTAAAAAAACATCAATATTGTAACATTTTATTTTAGCCCAACATTGAAAATATGTTAGTCAAAAGTTAGAAGGAAGTTATATCAAGAAAAAAAAATGATGAAACAACAATTTTAAGATGGGTGGGTATTGCTTGGTTTATTAGATTGTAAATTGTGGGTAAATAGTTGTATATTTTAGTGAAGGTGTGTTTTTAATAGTGTATTAATTATACTAGATAAGTAGTGTTTTTTTAGTTTGATTTGTGCTTTATATACTTGTATATTATGTTTTTTGACTTGTATTTGCTTAAAATATATTGTAGGAAATTTTAAAATGATTAATAAGAGAGAAGTGTCTTCATCTATTATAATATAGCATAGATATCTCAATATATATATATATATATATATATATATATATATATATATATATATATATATATATATATATATATATATATATATATATATATATATGTATGTATGTATGTATGTATGTATTATTCACACTTTCAAACACATTCTTTTTTTGTACACTCTAATCTTCTCAACTCAAAAAATGTCTCAAAAAACTCCCAAAACCAAAACACCAAATGCCAACAAAACGTTCCAACACCCCATTCCAATTTTCGTTTGGGTCACTCACCAATCGTTAATTTCAACCAGCAAGTATTGCATTTGACCCACAACAACAACAACCTATTTACACAAACAACATGTTTGTACCTTCGTTTAACCAATAAAGGTACCACAACAACAAGAATCACATATTTAACCAAACAATCTATTCATACCTCCATTTAACCGACAAATGTACCAACAACAGCAATAAAACAACAACATTAGCAACAACAACAACAACAACAACAACAACAAAAATTTGTATCATCCACAAATGTTCCGCAATTCATCATCACCACCAACGTATCAATCTCAAAGTTCTCAACGTTATTCTCCGGTTCACCATTTTTAATGTTGATAAGGGAGAAGATTTGGCTCTGTTTTTTTTTTTTTTTTTTTTTTTTTTTTTTTTTTTTTTTTTTTTTTTGTAGTCAACACTATTCTCCACTCAACTTTGGGTGGTCCATGTGAACCCGTTCAAGACAATTCTCCCATTGAAGAGGTGGCGGTCGTAAAAAAGAAGGTGTCAAGAAGATGTGAAAAAGCCGAGACGACACTAGAGCTCTATGGAACCAAAAAAAAAAGAAAAAGAAAAGAGAGAGAGAGAGAGAGAGAGAGAGAGAGAGAGAGAGAGAGAGAGAGAGAGAGTTCGCGTTATGTGAAGCTTGGAACAACACATCTGAAAATAGTGTCAAAGGGAATGCTCAAAAGAGTCATAGGTTTTTGTCGGCTGTAGTAGAATACTTTGAGAAGGAAATTGGGGAATTGAAAGATGCTACAATGCCATCAACTGCAAATGGAAATTGCATATTCATCCCAAAGTTGGTCAATTTTGCGGAGTTTACGATAATGTAAAACCAAGAAAACATAGTGACACAAATGACCAAGCGATGTTCGATTTAGCGGTATCGGAATATTTTATGATGTACAATCAAAACTACACACATGTTGAGCCGTTGAATCTTTTGAGAGAATATAGAAATTAGCAAGAGATAGAAATGCCAAACATTTAAAAAACTAAAGTGGCTTTAAAAAAATAATAAAAAATCAAAGACATGGGAACTACCTCACACAAAAAATCGGACTCAATACATGGTGCTTTTAATCTCAATGACAAAGCAGATGATTCAGATGAGGAAAAGGTTCTGGAAGAACGAACAATGTGCAGGGACAGAGCTAAGAAGAATGTGTCATCCTCGTCCATTCCATCGGAATCTTCAGGTGCTGCTCTCGCACCATTTGTTAGTTTGTTAATAGATAAATGAAAGAAACAAAGTTTCACCACATGCAAAAAGAACCTGAGCTAAACCTTCAAATATTCATCTTTAAAAAAAAGACTTATTCTATTATATCCCGGATGACTATTTGACCGGAAGACAATGAAAAACGGTGTTAGAGATGAAGAAAGAAATCAAGGCCATATAATTTAGACTATTAGTTTAAGTTTTTAATTTTTATGTTATTGTAGTGTTTTTTATTTTACTTGAATTATTAATGTAATATTTTATTTAGTTATTATTGAATTTTTAGTTTAAGTGTTTAAAAAAATGAAAAATGAAATAAAAGTTGGTTATCTTACTACACAATATTGGTAATGAAATTGATTATAAAGAGAGAAAAATGTATCCCTAAGATGACGATAATTAATGAGATCTTGATGGTCTCAACTAAAATATCATGTTAAAGTACAAAAAGTAGGACAAATTCTGGACCGCCGGATATCTAAATCTATGGTAGTAATTCACAATGGCATATTTGTAAATTGCATGAGTTTCAAGTGGCTACGTGAATGACGTAAAATTAATATGAAGGGCACTAATGTCTTTTCAGTCTCATCTTTTAACTGTGTCATTCTAATTTTTCTTTAAAAATCTTTGACATCATCATCACACAAGATCTTCATCTTTAACAATAAACAGTCCATCCAAAATACCAAAATACTGTAAATCTTTACGTTTTGCTCGTCAACTCCTTTTTCTCTGGTTTGAAAACATCATTCTGATCAACATCAATGTTACATTTTCATATATAAATTTCGTTTTCCACTTTTATCTTTCGGCATGGTGATGTAGTTTGAGAAAGAACACGGTGTAGTTGTAACATGAAGATTTTTGGATGCAGGATGATAATGCAAATCGTGTTCAAGATGTCGCAACATTATCCGGTTTCAAAATGCAACGTTATCCAATGTTAAGATGCATAAAGTAGATGCAGAACCAATTTTAAGATAATGCAATCTGTGATCAATGTAATCCAAAAAAAATTCATTACATTCAATGATGCTAATTGATACGCAATATAAAAGCAAGAAATTTTAAAAGTTTCATAAAATGATGGAATCTAGTCCATGCTATTCGATAATTGATACACTATGCTAGGGAGGTTAACACTTAAAAGTAGATGCAATATATGAGATGCAATAATTTATGAAATCTTATAAACAGATGCAATGATCAATGCGATCTAGGTTACAAATTTGATGCAACATATATAATATCAATGAGATCTTCTGTTATTGGGAGAGTGTGAAAGTTGAATGTTTTAACAGTTTTCCCCTGTCTTAAAGGGGTGTTTGGTTTAGTGGTTTACAACAGAATAACTTCAAATGTTGCTACCTATTTGAATGCAGATCATTGCAATGAAAGATACCTTGTATCTTGGAGTTCTTACTGGTGTAACTGTACCTACTTAATCCTTATTGCTTCTCTAATTTGGCCTTGGGAGGGAATTGGAAAGCAATGTTTGGATTAGTAGGAGGTCTAATTCAGTATGAATGTACCATAAAGTAGGGTCTTCCATTGTGAAAGGTAAATGATCTGGGTGGATGGTGTTAAGGGATAAGTATAAGCCCAAGCCCGATTTGTGGGTTTAGGGTATTAGGGTTTCACCATTATAAATAATGGTCATTAATAAAGTATTGCCTACGGGTTTCATTATATCTTACATGGTATCAGGCCATTAAGATCCACTAACACCTTAATCCTTCTGCCACTTTAATCTTCCGCCGCCGCCTCCGGCCTTCGGCTACATGCCAGAGGTTCGGAGGGCCTTCCTCCCATCATATACTTTCTCCTATTTTCTTTTCTTTTTCGTCACTTACAATCACTCCGTCACTTTCAATTATCCAAACAATCTTCGTATTGAGTTTCAAGTTGGGTTATGGTTTTCGTTTTGGCAGCAGATTAATTACAATTTGTGTTTGGGATGAGATCTCATTGGCCCATGCTTGTTCATGTTTGATCTTGGTTCCGGTTGTTCATTGTTTTGCCACCGGAGAACAAATCTAAGAGCAAAGGTTATGTGTTGCGGTTCTTCGTACTTTTGATGTGTTATCGTGGTGGTAATGATGATGGTTATTGGTTCTTAGTACTTTCGATGTGCAGTGATATCTGTGTTCTTAATACTAAAATATGGACAAATGGTCAAATGGTGCTTGTTATGCTTCACGTGATGTGTTCTGTTTTATTCTATTAAAAAAATAGTTATTTAATTGTTTATTTTTGTTTTTTTTATGTCGAATCCAGGGTATAAATTCCCGAGAAGACTTTTGTTGGTGTCGAATCAAGGGTATCAATTCCCGAGACGACTTTTGTTGGTGTCGAATCAAGGGTATCAATTCCCGAGACGACTTGTGTTGGTGTCGAATCCAGGGTATAAATTCCCAAGACGACTTGTGTTGGTGTCGAATCCAGGGTATCAATTCCCGAGACGACTTGTGTTGGTGTCGAATCCAGGGTATCAATTCCCGAGACGACTTTTGTTGGTGTCGCATTTGCTTTCTTAGTTTATTTTAATTTAGGGTTATCATGTTTTATTTTGCTTTCTTAGTTTTCTTCTTCAGTCCAAGCTTTCGTGATTTCACCGCTCGGACTGTGGGGGAGTGTTAAGGGATAAGTATAAGCCCAAGCCCGATTTGTGGGTTTAGGGTATTAGGGTTTCACCATTATAAATAATGGTCATTAATAAAGTATTGCCTACGGGTTTCATTATATCTTACAGATGGTGCATGTCGGATGGAATAGAGATGAGTGGAAGATGAACCTTCTTAATCCATCCTATGCACTGTCAAAGGAGGTAAGGTTGGATCTATTTGAGGGTATGTGTTCCCTTCATAGGGATGCCTAGTTTTATACTAAGGACAGTCTAGTGAGGGTGTAGCTACTGGACTATTTCTTGGGACCAAGACTAGGAAATGTAGCTATGAAGGTATAGCCCCTCTTAAGGTGTGAATGGGGGCTATATCTCACTTGATGATGCCTCCTCATTTTTATTTCAATCTATTTTGGATGCGGGTTGAATGGGTTGAGCTCTGAATTGAGGGTGGAAATGTAGTCAAGAGGATATGGTCAAGTGCATAAAGGTGAATGTATTACACTAACAGTTGGATAAGGTACATTGTTAGTATGTTTGGCACTTTGTCAGACAGTAGTTCGAAATTTCGAGTATGTTGTATCATTTGTTAATTAATAATATAGTTCACCTTTGCACCGAAAAAAAAACATTATGATATCTAAAATTATCAATTAATAGGGAATTTTATCCTTAAAACACGATTAAAGTGAGATACCCAAACTGCCCTTACCAGCCTCGCCACATGTTGCATCTACAATGTCTCCTATTTTTTTTTTTTTTAAGTTAAGGTACTGTTTTACAAGAACTCTTTACATTCAGCCTAATAGCTCTATGAATGTCAAATCGATCATCAAACTTTTTATAGACCAGACAATATTATTGTTTTCATGTAAATTACAATTAAATCAACTAAATAATTAAGATAGCAATTGGTTGGAAGTTTCGTTAAACGCGTTAGAATCTAATTCCCTTCGCATTGTCTAAGATTATAGATATATAAATGACGTCTACTTTTTCCTTTTCTTTTGCTTTATACGAAATGTTTGCAAGCCGTGTTTTCAGGGCAGTTTTTGTTGAAATCTTATAATAGTGTTTTTCTTTTTTATTAAAAGTATAGGATTTTGAATATGTTTGTTAAAACTAGTTGTAAATTAGTAGTTGTAAGCTAAAAAATGTTAATTGTAAGCTCATAATGGTAAATGAGGAAGATAGCTACAAGTTGTTGCTATTTAGTTTTATATTATTGTTTGATAAGATAGTTGTAGTTGTATTCGTAAAGTGTTAAATGACTTAAAAGGATGTTTGCATAGTTTGAAACAATGTTGCAAAAATCGTGAATCGGTACTGAGGCGGTCGGAGACCTTGTAGCGTTTTTTAGCCGATTAATCGGCCCAAAACCTTGTAATCGCCGATTAATCGGTCGATTACCTTGTAAAACTCACCAAGTTCCAGGGCCTTGTAGCTTGTAATCGCCGATTAATCGGCCTTGTAGGCCTTGTTTTGCAACATTGGTACTTTGAAACAAAAAGAAAATTCATTAACTATTGACAACATGTGTTTCATATTGATGAAGGAGAAGTGTTTGTTTCGTGACGACGAAGATCATGAGTTCATATAGTGTATGTGATGGAATTATTTGTAATAAAAGATGTTGCAAGTTTAACCGGTAGGTGTATTTGCTAAAAAATAAAGTAACACAAAAAGATAATATTAATATATAATATGTCATTATGTTAACTATAAAAGGTGGAATGAAAGGCATAAAAAGATTCTAGTTCAACAAGAGAAAAAAAGAACTTGTAGTAACAGGTTAGTTAAACAAATGGTGATTAAGTAATTTCAAGTTAAAAAACTCGAAAACATTTAGAAAGTTTCACTTGTTATCTTTTTTTTAGAAGCTACATGTCTAAAATAAAAGATTAAAGTTTGTATTGGCTTTTTAAATTAGAGGAGGTTGTTTTTTAAAACAAAAAGCTTACACCTTTAAAAAGCTTTTAAAAAACCTCTATTCAAACAGCCTATATCCTTATAAACTTAATTATCTAAAAGTAGACCGAACATCTATTTAGTGAACAAGAGGATGTTTGTCACCAGGGACGGAGCCAAGGAAGTGCCCGCGGGTGCACGTGCACTTCATGGATTTTTTCGATATAGTGTTAATTTTTGAAAAAATTATCGATTTTTTCTAAATGTATCTTAAATGCACCCGATGCATTAAAATGTGTCTCTAGTATTATTTAGTTCGTATATTTACAAATAAAAAATAATTATAAAATTTTGTAAAAATTCAAAGATGAAACAAGTTTAATAAATTAAATCACAAAAGCTCATGAAATAGGTTTTTTAATGGAACAAGTTTATTCATCATCCTAACAATTTACAAAATCCAAAATTGAACCAACACCACAAAGATGAAACAGGTTCGTAAGTCGTAACATATATCTTTCATTTGTTTATAATGTCTTCTAAAGTTTTCATGTCATGATTGGTTGTATGAAATACTAATTTGTTGGTTCCGTATAGTCTGTCATCATCAATAAGGGCTTAGGGCAATAAGAATAAGTGAATAACTATGCAATTTCTATTAAGACAAATAGGGATAACAAGTTAAAGTGATAATCAATAATATATTAGAATATGAATAGTACCCCAATTGTGTTGTCATGGGGCATTTTTATTGTTGTCGTATTTACAACATATATGAAGGGTAAGGATCCAGTGAGAAGAAAACTTAAAATGAGAAGAATGAGAAATAAGTATAACCACATATTTGAGATGCATCTACTTGAATTAGATGCATCTCTAGTCATTTAGATGCATCACAATTAGTTTCGAAAGTGATTCTGAAGTGAAAACGATGCAAAGTAGTACTAGCAACAAATTTAACTTGTAGAGGACGAAAAATACATAAGATTCGTCTAAATTGATGAAATGCATCTAATATATGTATATGCATCTAATTTTTAGCTAGAAAATATATTATGATGCATCTAAAAGATTAGGGATGCATCTAATTCAAATTGATGTGTCTCTAATGTGTAGTTATGGTTATTTCTCATCCTTCTTATTTTAAGGATTCTTCTCATTTGATCCTTAATCTATATATGAAAAGTAATGCTTAAATGAAGTTGGTTTTAGTCTTGCCTGTTGCTACCGCTACGGTTGAAAGATGTTTTTCTAAAATGAAGCTCATTAAAACTGATTTGCGTAATCGGATGAGTGATGATTATTTTAACGGTGCTTTAACTTGTGCTATAGAGAAAGAAGAACTTATTAATATTAAAAATGAGGGTGCACGTAAGTGTTTTTTTGCTATGGGATATCGTTGAATCACTAATTAGAAGGTAATATGTTCATTTATTTATCGTTTTAATGAAATCTTCGTTTTAATCCAAATTTTAACTCTATTATATTACGGTTAAAAAAAAATTGTGCACCCGGTCATATTTCTTTCTGGCTCCGTCCCTGTTTGTCACACAAGATTATGAGATGATTATGCTTGTTTTATTGTTTTCTGAGCGGAAAAAAAATGCTGCTCAAAATATAAGATATGTTCGATAGTTATAAGTTATTAGATACTTTTAAAAAGTAATATTTCATAATCCCTTAAAATCAAATATTACTTTAGGTAGATTATAAAAATGATTACAATTTTAATTTCCCATTCCATCTCTATTTACAACTATATTTTCAATTTCAGCGACAGTTACTTTCGCAAAATACCCAAAGGTCTAGTTAATCTTATATATTATATAAAGCTTAAGTAGTCTTATAAATGTAAAGAGGTCATAATAAATGTCCCAAGAATTAAAAGTGAAATGTGGAGGCTTCATGTATTAGTACATTGATTTAATAGTCATGCATAAGGGTAAGTACATAAGATTAGTGATTCAAGTAATTGAAAAAATTTGTACGGTACAAGGTAGTGTAAGCAACATCAAAAGTATATCAATTACACAATATTGGGTGACTTAATTTAATGTACAAGAGGATTTGTGCACAAATTGTAGTACGGTACAAGGTAGTTTAAGCAACATGAAAAGTATATCTTCTATACTATCAAAAGATTAGAGTGCTTAATTTAATGCGCAAGAGGCATTGTGCACAAAAGTTTGTACGGTATAACATGTTTCAAGCCATCTCTAAACCTCAAAGAATACAAACCAAAAATGCCATGAAAGCATAAATTAAACACAACAATTAGTGGTTAGTCTTTTTACCTTCCCGTCTATGAGTTACAAATATTTTATCAACTATATAATGTGTCAAAAATCACACACAACAAAGCACAACTTCCTCCACACCGCATGCACATTGGGCTACAACTTATTATGGTGGTAAAGTAAGCATCATATCGTCTTACTTATTTAGCATATTGATTTATGTTATTTTATGTAAATTTCATGTGTGTTTTGTGTGTGTAAGAATGTAGGACATAAAGATGGTGCTTAGGAGGTTTGGTAGTAACATCATCTTCTCTAATGGTTTAAAAGATCCTACACATCATTGTCTTATCAATTAAGCGGAACATGCACGAATATTTTTACTTTGATCAAAAATGCAATATATTGATTAACTGTATTTAAGTTACTAATGATCAACTATATCTAATTGTTTTTTGTAGCACGTCAAGAAGCATTAAAGAAAGACATTGAAAAGTCATAAAATTGTATCAAGAACAAAACATGCAAAAGACCAATGAACAACAACAACAAAGACAAAAACAACAACAACAACAACAACAACAACAACAACAACAACAACAACGAGAACAACAACGAGAACAACAACGAGAACAATGTCACGGCCACCGGTGGGATGAATACATAGAATTAATATTAATAGTACGTTACAAATTAAACATGCAATATTTTACTTCATGTAATACCGCTAAACGGGCTAATACTATTGATTCGTTAGCAAGTAAGTTTATTTGACGAACATTCAATTTTTAGTCAAAAATTATTACTACACTTTGTTGGTGCATTTCAATATTTTTGCTCTTAATGTAGTTTTTTGTCTTGCGGTATGTTAATGACACTTTCTTAATTAAATGTATTGGAATATTGCGTGACTTTGATATTTGGTATGACTGTGTAAATTATGTCGAATAAGTATATAAACGAGAAGTATCTTCACACGATCATCTTAACAATAAGTATCTTCTAAATCGAAAAAGTATATAAACGAGAAGAAAATTGTATTTCAAATGTTATCCTACACCTATCATGAGGTAAGCTTTATTCATTTGAGTTTGTATCATGTGATTCATGTCGTCATACTGTAAATACTTAAAGTGAGTTACTAATGAATGCTCCAAATTTGATATTATAGTTTATGAAAAAATGTTTTAATAATGCATTAATTAAAAAAGTATTTATGTTACTTACTTATATTAAAAGATTACATATGAAAAGCCTCATTTAAATATAACAATTTACAAAAAAACCTCTTCACATTAAAGAAAGAGATCGAGAAGTCACGAAAATTGTATCAAGAACAAAACATGCAAAATGCTAATGAACAACAACAAGAAGAACAACACAAGAACAATGCCATGGCTATCGGTGTCAATATAGATAAACACTTAGCATTCATATTAATAGTACGTTACAAATTAAACATGCAATATTTTACTATACGAACCATAATTTATTATACGAATTATAATTTATACTCTTGAATATACTAATTACTTTAATGTTTTATGTTTTTATAGTTTTGTTAAAAAGGAAATTTGTTTTATAGTTCGCTTTTAATAATGTAATTTATTTGAACAATGAAGTCCGTATTTCACAAAAAATGAGAGTTTCAAACATGAACCGAAAATTAGTCCCGAACATTACGAAAAAAACAATTAGATCCAACCTGTGTGCATCGCATGGGTCCTGAGGCAGTCCAAACCTGTGTGCATCGCATGAGGATGAATATAAAAGGTCTCCAACATTAATGTCTTCATATTTAAATAATTTATGTAACTTATACATATTAAAATATTACATTTGAAGAGACTCTTTTCAATGTAATATCTTGAAAAAATCTCTTCACATATACTCTTTTAATGTCAATAAACTATTTTAAATGTGTGACATGCTTGGAAATGTGATACCATCACAACTTAGATATATAATGACGAAAATAAGTGTCGAAGATTACGCTATAAAAACTTATATACAACAATGTGCAACTCAATAAAGTATTTTAAATACGTATAAAGCTTAGCAAATGTGTGACACCATGACAGCTTAAATATAAAATGACGAAAATAAATGCCGAATATTACGCTATGAAAACTTCTATACAGCCCATGTGCATCGCACGTATTTTAAATCTATGAAAACTTCTATACAGCCCATGTGCATCGCACGGCCATTGTTGACTATCATAAGAAATAGTTATAACTTAGCCGGATGTATTAATATTAGTTAGTTCCAATAAAAAACGATAGAGTCAATACCAAAATAAATAGACAAAAAATATTACGTAAAAAATACATCTTAAAAGATTACATGTCAATAAACTATTTTAAATACGTATCATGCTTACAAAATGTATGCTACCACGACAACTTATATATATAATGACAAATATACGTCTCGAATATAAAATGATGAAAATAAAAGACGAGTATTAAACTTTGAAAACTTCTATACAGCTCATGTGCATCGCACGAGCTTTCATGACTATGAACATTTAGATTGAGCCCGTGTGCATCGCACAGGTCTGAATGCCTAGTTGATTAAGAAAAGCTTTAGAAAGAAAGGTCATGGATTTGCTTCAAATGACATTTTTTGTCGATAGTTCACTTAAACGTATGGTTATTGCTTTGGCTTGGTCTTTTGAGAAGATAGAAGAGTCGCCGACACTTGGGGTGTACAAATTACGTTTTCCTGCTGTTATAAAACTCTAGAACTGTTGAGTGATAGAGAACTTTGAAGAAAAAATTTCTTTTTGCATATCGTTCAAATTGATTTACAGATTTTAACTCATAAAGTATACTTTTTTTCCCCTGATTTACTCACTCTCTTTTAACAAAACCAGATTAAGAAAACGTAAGAGTTGATGAGCAACAAATTAGGGGTGTTCACAAATCGGGTAATACCCATAAGAACCAAAAATCAAAACCAAACCGAACTAAATAAAATTGAACTGAATCTATAACTGAACCAAATTTGCCAAAATCAAACCGAACCAAATTAAATATTCGGTTTTTGGTTTGGATATGACTAGTATGGTACCCGTGCGTTGCAGCGGCGGGTACCCTAAAATAAATGTTAACGCCATCAAAAACAAAAGTGATAGCTAGAAGTTGTACGCTTGAGTTATGTTTAACAGGTTTCTTTGTGTTTGCTGTCTTAGTAGATGGTTCCTTTGCACGGGAATTCACTTCTTGAATATATACTTAATCTTGGATTAGTGAAGCTCGAACAAAAACCGTCATCCAAAAACTATTACATCCCAATAATTTTAGGACTTAAAATAAAGTTAACAAGAAAAATTGTATGTCAATTTGTGGTTAAAATTAAATTGCATACCTTCTTTGATTAGCAGCCCAAATGAAAGTCACCTAGTCCAATACAATTCTTTTAAATTTTTGGTCAATTGAAATTACGAGCCCAAGTCCAAAAATAATTAATTTTAATAACCCCTTAATTTCGGACATATAGCACACCCTTATCACACAATAACCCTAAAAAAAACTCTTACACACACTAACCCTAATAAAAAACGTTGCCAAAAAAATCTGTCCCTTTGTTTTTCTTTCAGATATGAATCACAAACAAACCCCTATGAAAGTTTCTTTCTTTCTTATCTAACATAAGAAAATGAACCACAATTATTCCAAACCCCTATGAACAAAGGTTGTAACCCACGAACAAATCTCCTTTTTGGTTCTTTCTGATTTCAATATAACCCAACACAAAGAAACCTTTATCTTGTTCTTTTGTTTTGATATTCGAAGGACAAGGACCACAGTGTTTTGCCTTCGAATATCAAGTCTACCGGGTAGGTGTGTTGATTTCCGTATCTTGTCTACCAAAAGAAAGAAAAGATGATAACAGTTTTGTTTCATTATTATTAAAAAAAAAAAAAAAAAAAAAAAAAAAAAAAAAAAAAATGCTTCTTAAAGATGTAAGATGTATTATGTTCACACTTAAAAGCTTTAAGATTGTACGAAAGTGGAACAACAAAAAAACTTAGATCTATTTTGTTATTTTACTTTTCGTTTTAGATCTTGTTTGAGTTGGGATAGATTGGGGGGAAAACAGTATTTATATTGGTTTGAGTGTTTTTGTTTGATGGGGTTGTACATTGTCTTTTATTAATTATACCCTTTATAAAATTGGAGTATTAATTACAAATGTTGGTGTTTATGCATAAATTAATTGTATATATAGCTTAAGTAGTTGTACATATTTGTGATGGGGTGTTTTAAATTGTATATTAATTATATATAAGACATATTATTTTTTAATTTGGTTTGTGCTTTACATACTTGTGCTTTGTGTTTTATGACTTGTATTTACTTAAAATCTATATTAGGAAATCTTAAAAATTAAATAGGAGAGATGGTCTAATATGTATTATAAGTAGTATAGATTTTAACATAATGAAAACTGAACCGAACCGAAAACCGAATTCACATAAATATATATATATTTTTTATATATTTATATAATAAAAAAGTCACTAAAACTCTTTCCTAGAATAAATATAACATTTTTGAAACTTGAAAAAAAAATTGCAAAAAATCTATATAATTAAATGAAAAAAAAATAGAAATCATGTAATTCGAGTTATTCGGATTAACCTGAAAACCGAACCGAATTCAAATTCAGTTTCAGTTTGGTTTAATCCAATTTAAATTCGATTCAGTTTGAATTTTGCTTTTACCAAAAAAAAAAAAAAAAAAAAAAAAAAAAAAAAAAAAAAAAAAACTGAACTAACTAAACTAATAAACCAAACAAACTGATAAACACCCTATTAAACAAATTGAGATAACGGATCATTTAATATTTTAACTGCATTGGGTTTGGGCTTCTTTCATTAGCCCAGGATCCTACTTGGGTTTCTACTAATCCAGCGTTTCTTTCAATATAAAATACGTACGAGTGATAGAGAATAGAATTACTCTCAATATCTTCTTGTTAATAAACGTGATCAAAGCTAACATAATAGTCTTTGTGGCCATAGGATTGTAACTTTCTGGGTACGACAAAAACCCCACTTAAGCCATCTTAATTTGGTGTCTGGCAGACCACCCGGTAGAACTGAGGTACTACGACTTGCCTACACTATTTTGTTACGATGGCTAATCAAATTAAGTTCTTAAATATAGCCTAAGTTGTTCAAATTAACATGTGCTATATCACGAGTATACCTACATGGCTACATTGATAAATTTCTAAAGGTGAAACATATACAACCAAGTTTAGAAATCGATACAAATAATGATTCATAAAACAGTTAAGTTTTGTAGGTTGTAATCGATCAAAATATGTAATGCTCTGTCCTTTGCTTTCTAGCTCCTCGTATAGCATAAGGTGGTTAATTTACTAAAACTTCGTTGTTCTCAAAAAATGACGTTGTGTAACAAGTATGCGCTCGATACAACTTTATTCTCAACTAAAAAATAGATCTCACGAACTAATTCAATGACTATAATTTTTTGAACAACTTAATTGTATTGATACTACAGAAAACGAGAAGATGAAATAACCCAAATGGAATTAATGAAGATTTAAAGCCAGACAAGCCATGCCAATATTCGCTTTTTTTTTTTTTTTTTTTTTTTTTTTTTGGTAAAATTCTATTTTCAGTATCACCGGGTCCTAAATCATGCAAATAGCAGCGACTCAAGGATGATTGTTGCTCGATTCTTGTTGATTGTCGTCCAAGTTGCATACTTTCACCCTTCTGCCATTGTTATAGAAAACAATTGAGTTACATGTAAATTCAATCCAATAAATAAAAGCATCAAAAGTAAAATCCAGCCGAGCTTATCAGGGTGGAATAACACCAACATAAGGGAAAGGGGTACATGAAAAAGTCCTGAATAAATGATCTTAGAAAACTTATTAAGAATATCCTTGTTTGTTCCATGATCAGTTGATCATCATCCAAATCCAGATACCAAATCAAACAAGATGCAACTACGAACCCCCAAATATGATCAGTATATAAGGGATCCAGCTAATTAAGTTTAGAGTGGAAGCTGCGGTGACAAGCACAACTTACTCATTTGGGGTCACGGGTGCCACATCACCCAACACCTCTTCACAACTAACCCTCGTCACTCACAACTAACATCAACTTATTTATTTTTAGGGTTTAGGGTTTAGGGGCCACCACTAACAACTTTATTTTTTTTTATTCATTTTTATATTAAATTAAATTTATTTCATTTAAAACAAATAATAACTAAAAATAAAAATGTTACACTAGTTACTTTAAAAAAAAACTGTAAATATTGTATAAGAAAACCACAAGGACCAAACTGCAAATAAAAAAAACCAAAACCCATGTAAATAAACAAAACCAAAACACAAGGACCAAACACAAAACTTGTTTCTTCTTCTTCTTCTACCTCTCGCTGCAACCCCCACACACACCAAAACACACATTTATAAAACACACATTTTATAAAACACACAGACACACAAACAATTACAAAAGAAAGGGAAAATAAATATGCAACGTATAGTTTTTACTTTGGGAAAATTGTCCAAAAATACATCCAACTTACCACTTTTTACTATTGTATGCTATGAACTTTTTTTTTCCTATTGTATACACGAACTTTCTTAATCTTCCAATTTTATACACGAACTTTCTTAATCTTCCTATTGTATACATGAATCTGACGTGGCATGGAGGTAATTACATAAATTTACATGAATCGTCCCTGTGGCTCAAAACAATTACATCATTCGTCCTTGAAACAATTACATAAAAGGTCCTTGTAGCTCAAGAGTTAAAATATTTGCATCGCTAGTCCTCATTGAGTTAAAATAATTGTATAGTTAGTCCTCATTGACTATTGAGTTAAAATATTTGCATCGTTAGTCCTCAATGAGTTAAAATATTTGCATCGTTAGTCCTCACTGTCACCCACCACCACCATCGAACACCACCACTACCACCACAGCCGCCCACTAGCGCCACCCACCGCCCACCACCGCCACCTACCAACACCCACCACAACCACCCACCACCACCTACCAAACCACCATCGGCCACCACCACCACCCACCACCACCGCCCACTACCGCCACCACCGCCACCTACCAACACCCACCGCCACCACTGACCACCTCCACCCACCACCGCCACCACCACCTACCGCCACCACCACCCACCTCCACCTCCACCTCCACCTCCACCACCCACCACCCACACCCATCACCACCCACCACCTACCGCCACCACCACCCACCACCACCACCACTGCCACCACCACCCATCGCCAAGTTTTTATACATGATTTTATATGCGTGGTGGTGGCAGTGGGTGGCGATGGGTAGTGGTGGTGGTGGGTAGTGGTGGGTGGCGGTGGGTAGTGGTAGGTGGCGGTGGGTGTTGGTATGAATCATCAAATGTTTCTGTATCGATTTTAAATCATGATTTTCACCCCTTTCTAGTCTGAATCATCAAAAGGCAACGTTAGTCCATTTACCATCGCCACCACCTGTAACACCCCGAAAATCGAACTGAGACAGCGGAAGACTAAACGGGGTATTACTTCATAGATACATTGCCATAATCATAGAAAACGACATAAAAGAGTCGTTTGGGAAAATTTATTATCATTCATCAACATAAAATTTAAAGTAGCCACAACGGTTTTTAATAAGTTTAGAAATACATAATAAAGGTCTTGAATAAAAGTGAATGATAACATTTTTTTTTTTTGTGAAATCCAAAGGGTGCCCTGATCCACTCCGTGCCATAGATGCTAATTAGTTACCTGAGATAAAACATGCTAAAAGGGTCAACACAAAGGTTGAGTGAATCCACAGTGTTTAAATTGTAATAGTTTGAACACAAGTTAAATAGTTGTAAAATAGTAACATCGTTACGTAAGATATTGCACTAAGCCTCATGACACACAAACCTTAACACTGTTATGCTGCCATAAGAGATATATAAAATCTTATGGGATAAAAGCATACACATAATAATATGATGCAGGTAATACGGCCCTCGGGTAATTAGGAGTTTGCCAGTTTCCTAAGTTATTCGAATATAGTGCATTCGGTTACCATTCCAGGCTAACTTCAAATGGGGCGTCAACTGCCAATAGATCTATTCACTATATTCGCGTTCACTCGCAAGTGATTAATGGTTCATGATATGAGGGACTTTTGGCAATAGCGGTAACTTAGGCAATATCAATCAGGATAACATACAGAAAAATACTTGTGTTCAGATTTATAGCATGTATCTCCCCACGGGATTTGAAAACATAGTAAAAAGTGGGACTATGAACTCACCTTAGCAATAGTAGCAGTAATGAAATAGAGTCAAATGGTATATGGTAGCTCCGACGCGTGACCTAGATTAGTATGGCATAATTTAGTTATTATTTTATGTTCAAGACCCAACGATGCTTAACTAATCCCAAAAGTTTTAAAGTATTTCGTTATCGTTGCTTGTGTGGTAGCGTTTAAGTTTAGAAATAGTTCGGTGGATATTGGCTCGCATTGGCTCTCGGAAGTGCCTAAGTATCAAAGTATTATAAAGCAAAAGTATCAAGGACGTAAAGGATTATGGTTCGACGATAACTGAAAGACGAAATGTGAAAGGTAATGGACATTAGACGTTGCCCGAAAAATGAGAATAATGTTGTTAAAAGTTTATAAGTATTTATATGTAAATACTAGTTTAAGGAGCGTGAAAATAAATATCTTTAAGTAAGAGTTTTATTTAAAATGTTTGTATTGGAAATTAAATAAAGTCAAATGGTTTTATATATTAAACTCAAATAGTTTATTAAATAAGTTTCGTGTCCGAAAAACCTCGCTTACGTATATCGTATTGTGCACACGTTTTAGGTTTAATATACAAGTTGGGACGTGAAAGGATTCTTTATTTATATGCGCGTGTCATATCCGATTATTAGTCACGGACTTCCCGGGAACAAGTAGTCGACGTACGAAGGTATTTTAGTTTACTTCTATTAATTTTTAAAGGCATGGGCTGTTTAGATCTTGGAGTGGGGTATGGCCCAAAATTTTATTTTATAGTTTACCTTAAGTTAGGCTTGGCCTAATTCATTTTCTTTTTGTTTTCATATTGAACTGCACAAGGGGTATTACCACAACCTTAGTTTTGACACACGCAAGAAAAAGGAAAACGTTTTTAGCAGTTTTGATGCGGGGAAATGGAGTTATAACACAAGGTTTAAAATCTGACTCGAACCCTTAGCTTAGCGAGACCCTAAGAAATCAAGGCAAAGACATCACTCGACACCCTTCGTGGGTTCATCAAACCTGGGTACCTCAAACCAAAGTCAAATACCATATGATAACACCAAAACAGGTTTTGTAAATTTGTCATGACAACTTTTGAAAACATCTGATTCGATGCGATTTAAACGCACCCTTAGGTGACGGACTTGAGGTCCTTTAAACTGGGCAAAACAACAACACGAACACGGCTACAACACACTCTACCGCGACACAACATGACCCAATTGACTTAGTCCAAAACCATGTTAACCAATTTGATTTTCCAAACCATTTAATAGTACTAGTTGGAAAATTTGAAACCTTTATGGCAAAATGAGCAAATTCGAAACACCTTAAATTCATCTACTGTTGGGTTTGACCAAAACTAAAACAACCAAAACGTGAGGACTGGTGAGGCCGTTGCGGCTCGAAGTAGCACACATGTTTTAAAAAAAAAATACTTGTACACCTATTACTCCGACTAAGCAAACCTATACTACTTATCTTTAACAGGCAGGGTTTACACAAGAACCAAGTAGTTTATATCGCGAAAATCAAAATGGAGTAGATTAACAAGAAAGAAAAAGGAAAACGCAGGACCATAGAGGGCAAAACAAGAAACGGCACTTCCAAATTCGAGCCTAATTAGTTCTGTTTCCGATTTGACATATATGTTTTTCCACACAAGATTTTTAACACAACGATTGATCACCAGCATCTAATAATATCAGTTTATAAAAAAATAACAACTAGTCGATTCATGTTTACATCAAAACCATTCTTAATCGATTTCATTCACGCAACAAGTTTTATTTTTCAATAATCAAGACTAAACCAATTCACCATAAGTTCGAATGAAATAAAAAGGAAAGAAAGAAATTAGATTAGGTTTCTTACAATAGGTGAAGTCGATTACAGGGGATCAAGAAAACACGAAACAAAAACTTCAAACCCGATTCAACAAGCAACTCCGCACACCCCTTGATTCTGAATCTCGCTCTCTCAAAAAGCTCACTAATATTTTTGTTGTGAAAACTTTTTGGGATGTGTGGAAGCCATTGAATCGGTCGGTTCATAAAGGAAAAATCAAGGTGGGTTTTGATTCCACTTCTCCTTCAGGTCGGTTGGTTAGTAGCCAAAAAGAGTAAAGTTTTATCGTGGTCTAGTCATCTCTTGTGTGTATATGTTGATTTCGAGGTCTCGACAAGGAAACGGTTTCCCAACTGAATCGCTTGGACCATTTGGAGCCTAATGGCGTGACGGTTCTGCCATGGCCGTTGTGGGGAGACATCTGTAGCAGCAAGCGAGATAGCAGGAGCGTAGCAGGTGGGTTTGATGCTCTGGGTCCTTGTTTGTATCGATGAAGAGGGAAAGAGAGGTGAGGGTTGGGGAAAATGATAAAAGATGGGGATAAGGGGGTCGGTTTTGTGAGGTCAGGTACAAGGACGATTTTTGTAGTTTACTCCTTTATTTATTATTATTTGCGTATTATTATTATTATTATTATTATTATTATTATTATTATTATTATTATTATTATTATTATTATTATTATTATTATTATTATTATTATTATTATTATTATTATGTATTACTTTGTATTTTAATTATTTGTTTTAGGTTTTTCTTTTTAAAGAGTGTAAAAATAAAAGGTAAAAGTGAGGTGTGATAAATACTTTGGACTTTGTAATACTTGAGCGGGAATAAACGAATCCCGTGTTCTGAGCCCTCGTATTTAATTATTCCTATGTCATACTATCACGGTGTCGGTACGCGTGCGGTTTTAGTAAAAGTGAAATGTGAGTTCGCCATAAGATTTGTCTGACAAAATTCGTCATCGCTTTATAGTATAATGATAGCAAAAATTTAAATAGGAGAATAAGTGAAACAAGTAAATGGTCTCATTAAATAATAAATTTTTCAGTATTACAGGAAATAAATAACTTGAAATTTTCGGGTTATTACACCACCCACCACCACCCACCTCCACCACCGCCACCCACCGCCACCCTCCACCCACCACCGCCTACCACCGCCACCACCACCCACCGCCACCACCTCTACCCACCACCACCACCTACCAACGCCCACCGCCACCACCGTGGTGGCGGTGGTGGGTTTTGGTAGTGGTGGCGGTGGGTGATGGTGGTGATGGTGGGTGGTCGTGGGTGGATGCGCTGGTGATGGTGGTGGCGATGGGTGGTGGAGGCGGTGGGTGTTGGTAGGTGGCGGTTGATGGTGGTGGTGGTGGGTGGAAGTGGTGGGTGGTGGTGGCGGTAGGTGGTGGGTGTGGGTGGTGGTGGATGTGGAGGTGGGTGGTGGTGGCGGTAGGTGGTGGTGGCGGTGGTGGGTGGAGGTGGTGGGTGGTGGCGGTGGGTGTTGGTAGGTGGTGGGCGGTGGTGGTGGTGGGTGGCGGTAGTGGGCAGTGGTGGTGGTGGGTGGCGGTGGTAGCCAATGGTGGTTTGGTAGGTGGTGATGGCGGTGGGTGTTGGTAGGTGGCGGTGGTGGTGGTGGGTGGCGGTAATGGGCGGCAGTGGTGGTGGGTGGCGGTGGTGGGTGGTGGTGGTGGTGGTGGCGGTGGGTGGCTGTGAGGACTAACGATGCAAATATTTTAAGTCAATGAGGACTAACGATGCAAATATTTTAACTCAATGAGGACTAACGATGCAAATATTTTAACTCTTGAGCTACAGGGACCTTTTATACAATTGTTTCAAGGACGAATGGTGTAATTGTTTTGAGCCACCGGGACAATTCATGTAAATTTATTTAATTAACTCCATGCCACGTCAGATTCATGTATATAATAGGAAGCTTAAGAAAGTTTGTATATACAATAGGAAGATTAAGAAAGTTCGTGTATACAATAGAAAAAAAAAGTTCATAGCATACAATAGTAAAAGGTGAAAAACGGCGAGGTGTGGCGAGTATGGTCCGGTGTGGCAACGAGGCAGTGGCGAAATTTTTTGATGGCCACGTAGGAGTGGCGAGGGGAGGCAACGAGCCACACCCTCCCCTCTTATTGGGGACAAATGCCAACATATAAAATGTGCAAGAATTGCCGCAAAGCAACTAATATACTTCAAAATTGTGTAATGGATATTCTTCATCATGGAGATTTATAAGTAGTAGTTTGTACAAAAATCATAATCAGAGTGGTGACTGGTGAGTACAGCAACAAATATCGTAACATTGGACATGATCGCAAACAAAAGATTAGATTCGAAAGGCCATTGTTCTATCATTTGACACATCGTCCAAACCACTACTATTAGAGATCTAACCAAAATCCTCACGGAATATAAAATAAAAAAGTAGCTCGAAAACCTGAAGCACAAAATGCTAACATTAGATTATTCTTTTTAGAGACTGCAACTTTTATACCACCACAACACAAGAACATAAACAGGAAAACAAACAAAGCTACAAGAGACCAAAACATAATCAGAACAAAACTTACGTTGGATTAGCGGAGGTGGAGGAATGTGATGGTGCGTTATCTGCGACGGAAATCACAGAAATCGGACTCCATGTAAGTGTGCTTTGACTTCGTTTATAAAAACCAGTGGTGAACCTATTCGATTTAAATACAATAAGTCTATAAGATTAATGTAAGCGAATTATAAGATTCAGTAACAAACTCCTAAATAACTATCATAATTTTATCTTCACCTGTGTTTGACCAAGTCAATTTTTTTTTAATGTTTTTTCTTACAATTTTATATAATAGATCATTCCAACCAATCAGAATTAAATGTTAGTTATGCATCCAACTTTTTCTGAATTATTTTCGCAATTTTAGTAATTTTCATCCAATCATGATGATTTATTAATAACATTGTAATAACAATCACTTGTTTAAACGCAACACTTAGGGCTGGTGTTAGCAAAACGCCAAAACCATTATTATTATTATTGTTGTTGTTGTTGTTGTTGTTGTTGTTGTTGTTGTTGTTGTTGTTGTTGTTGTTGTTGTTGTTGTTATTATTAAACTACCGTTTTTCATTAGAGACATGAAAAAAAAAAGAATTACACAAAGTTGGAGGGGAGTCTAGACACAATTTGAGCTCCCACTCCTTTCTGAATGCAAAAACTAACACGATGAAAAATAAAACCACCCCTCTGAACGTTGTTAGAGTGGCTGATGGCAATATTCCTAACGCGCGAAAGTGTATCCAAAGCTTCCACCTCCAATTCCCCAAATGTAGAAAACGCAAAAAGAACAAACTTGTATCCATTGTCTTTACATTTGGATGCATACTTCTTCTTCTTCTTCTTCTCCACACCATTACTCAAACCCACCCCAGGAGCCCATGAAGTCACCCCGGTACCAGCAAATGGGGAGATCCCGGTCACGTCCAGACATGCATCTTTACCTTGAAGCCAATTAAATAATAACAAGTCTGCGGGACGTAGCTCCCTCCCCTCCTCTGAAAGAAACCCCATGGGAGCCTCCTTACGCACCATGATCCCCGCCTTTGAACATATATCAACAAGGACATCCCGCACAAGATTATGCCTGAACTTAACACCCACTTCGCTAGAGCAATGGACTATGTGATCAAATTTTATTATTATTATTATTATTATTATTATTATTATTATTATTATTATTATTATTATTATTATTATTATTATTATTATTATAACCAACACTTTATTAAAAACAAAAGGGATTTTACAAGAAATTATTATTATTATTATTATTATTATTATTATTATTATTATTATTATTATTATTTATTATAATCAATTTTATTATCAAAACATATAAATTTACATAAAGTTGGATGAGTGTCTAGACACAAGTTGTACTCCAACCTCTTTCTGAATACAAAAGCTACTCTATGAAAGATAAAAAGACCACTTTTAGCTTTATTTAAGTGGCTAATGGCAATAGATTTAATACGATAAAGTGTATTCAAAGCCTCCGTATCGAATTCGCCAAACATAGAAAAACAAAAGGTATGAACTTGTATCGTTATCCTCACATTTGGTCGCATACTTCCTATTTTTCTTCTCTACAACATTGTACAAGGCTACCCCAGGAGCCCCTATACCAGCAAATGGAGAGATACCAGTCACATCCAAGCATGCACCCTTACCTTGAAGCCAAGTAAATAATAACAAGTCTGCAGGTCGTAGCTCCTCCCCATCCTCCGAAAGAAACCCATAGGAGCCTCCTTACGCATCATGATCCCAACCTTAGAACATATATCAACAAGAATATCACGCTCCAGATTATGCCTGAACTTCACACCCACTTCACTAGAGCAATGGACCGCATGATCTCCCCATTTGTCCATACGATGTACATTATAACTCGGGTAAAGGCTACCTTCAGAAAACATAGGTACCGTAAGCCTATAACACAACACGGAACGGAATTGGCGATGGTTCATCATCTGTCCCAAGCCAAATCCAAACTTTAAATTTATTTATTAGTTTATTTTCATATTATGCATAAATGTTCAATTGCTTGGAAGAAAATGCATTGTGAAAAGACTTTAAGAATTGGAAGGAAAACGAGTCTTTAAAAGTTTTAGGCATGTTTGTTTTATGATAGGTTTGGAATAAGATTAGGATTTGGGGTGTGTTTAGTTGAAGGGGTGTGTGTATTGGGGGGGGGGGGGAGGAATAGAATATAGGCATAATTACAAATAGAGTAAAGTGCAAAAATTTTTCCTAAACTTTGCGAAAATTGTGAAAGATGTCTTTGAAAAAAATTGCGAATAATGTCCATATACTTTCAATTTTCTGTGAGTTATGTCCTTTTTGTGTTACTGTAGTTGAAAATTTAGTTTTTGGACTAATGGTTGTTAGTTTTAACCGTGTGAAATGACTATTTTACCCTCACCTACTATAGGGACTTTTTTTGGCCGTGTGAAATGATTATTTTACCCTCGCCTACTAGGGACATTTTTTGTAGTTTACTATTCATCTTCTTTTTCAATTCCCATCACCACCACACAATGCAACCGTTATTTGTACCTAGTACGGTACCTGAGACAAACCGTAAATATTCTTGATACAATTATTAATGCGTTGTTCTCTTTTGTAGTCAACTGGACATAGTAATGTCTGGGTGAGGAAGATGAAAGAAATCAATATAAAGTTTCTGTATGACGTTTGTAGGAGGGTTTTTGTTGTGAAGCTAACGGATTTGTTGAGGTATGCTATCCGTTGCTTTTGTTTTATTTTAATGCTACCACCAATCTTATATCTTATCTTATATACTAAAAGCTTAAGTAGCCTTATAAATGCAAGTGGTCATAATAAATGGCTCATGAATTGAAAGTGAAATGTGGATGCTTCATGTGTTAGTACATTGATTTAATAGTCATGCATAAGCATAAGTACATAGGAGATGAAGTGTTTGGTGCCATGAATGCATAAATTAAACACACCAATTATTGGTTAGTCTTTTTACCTTCCCATCCATGAGTTATAAATATTTTATCAACTATATAATGTGTCAAAAATCACACACAACAAACCACAACTTCCTCCACACCGCGTGCACATTGGGCTACAACTTATTATGGTGGTAAAGTAAGCATCATATCGTCTTACTTATTTAGCATATTGATTTATATTGTTTTATGTAAATATCACGTGTGTTTTGTGTGTGTAACAATGTAGGATATAAAGATGGCGCTTAGGAGGTTTGGTAGTAACATCATCTTCTCTAATGGTTTAAGAGATCCTACGCATCGTTGTTTTATCAATTAAGTGAAACATGCACGGACATTTTTACTTTGATCGAAAATGCAATATATTGATTAATTGTATTTAAGTTAATAACGATCAACTATATCTAATTGTTTTTTGTAGCACGTCAAGAACCATTAAAGAAAGAGATCGAGAAGTCACAAAAATTGTATCAAGAACAAAACATGCAAAAGGCCAACGAACAACAACGACAAAGACAACAACAACAAGAACAACAACAAAAACAAGAACAACGCCACGGCCATTGGTGGAATGAATACTTAGCATTCATATTAATTGTACATTACAAATTAAACATACAATATTTTACTTCATGTAATACTAACGGGATAATACTATTGATTCGTTTACAAGTAAGTTTCTTGAAAATAATGTGACGAGCATTCAATTTTTAATCAATAATTATTACTACACTGTGTTTGTGCATTTTAATATTTTTGCTCTTAATGTAGATTTTTATCTTGCGGTGTGTTAATATCACTATAGAGATTAATTGATTATCTTAATATGATTTTAGTTTCATTTGTAGAACGACAAACAAATTTGGCAAATGAAATTGTTATATTAGTTATTAAGAGTAGAAAAATTATATGTTGAGATTGATGTCTTCAAATATATTTATATATGCAATATGCTACAAATTAAATATACTGACAATATTGGACCTATTTTCGCAACAATAAAAAAATATTGAAACTTAAATGGTTTTTGTGGATAAAATAAAGTTCGAGTAACTAAGCATAGTAATTTGGAGTTACCGTATTTGATATGATAAACCAAAAGGATAATTCATTGTCACAAGTTAGATCTTAAAATATAGAGAATATCATTTTGTTATCATTTTATATAAGGGTTACATTTATTTTGAAAGAACCGTGTGCGTTTAACCTCCCTTTGACATTTAGCATGTAACTTATACATATTAAAAAATTACATGTGAAGAGACTCTTTAAAATGTAGCATCTTGAAAAAAGTCTCTTCACATATACTATTTTAATGTCAATAAACTATTTAAATGTGTGGCATGCTTAGAAAGGGTGTGATAACATTACAACTTAGATATATAATGACGAAAATAAGCCAAAGATTACGCTATGAACACTTATATACAGCCCATGTAATGACAAAAATTAGTGTTGAACAATACACTAATGAACATTTAGATTAAGCCCGTGTGCATCGCACGGGTATGAATGACTCGGTCTAAATATAAAAGTCACCAAACAACTAATTAAACTCATTCATAAACTCATGCAATGCTTACAAAAGTTGTGATACCATCACAACTTACAAACCTAATGACGAAAATAAATACCACACATTACACTATAACCAATTAGATAGAGCCCGTGTGCAACGCACGGGTCTGAATAACTAGTATAATATAAACTTAGGTTGTATTATAAATGCAAAATACCCCTAATAAATGTTTCAAGAGTTGATTATTCCAAATATGCCCTTAAAGTGTAATTTCAATAAATGTAGTTTGTACGGTACAATATGTTTTGCATGAGAAATCGTGCACAAAAGTTTGTACGATACAACATGTTTCAAGCATCTCTAAACCTCAAATAATACAAACCAAAAATGTCATGAATGCATAAATTAAACACACCAATTAGTGGTTAGTCTTTTTACCTTCCCGTCCATGAGTTACAAATACTTTATCAACTATATAATGTGTCAAAAATCACACACAACAAACCACAACTTCCTCCACACCACGTGCACATTGGGCTACAACTTATAATGGTGGTAAAGTAAGGATCATATCGTCTTACTTATTAATCATATTGATTTATTTTATTTTATGTAAATTTCACATGTGTTTTGTGTCTGTAACAATGTAGGACATAAAGATGGTGCTTATGAGGTTTGGTTGTGACATCATCTTCTTTAATGGTTTAAGAGATCCTACACATCGTTGTCTTATCAGTTAAGTGGAACATGCACGAACATTTTTACTTTGATTAACTGTATTTAAGTTACTAACGATCAACTATATCTAATTGTTTTTTGTAGCACGTCAAGAAGCATTAAAGAAAGAGATCGAGAAGTTACAAAAATTGTATCAAGAACAAAACATGCAAAAGGCCAATGAACAACAACGACAAAGAAAACAACATCAACAACAAAAACAACGTCACGGACACCGGTGGGATGAATACTTAGCATTCATATTAATAGTACATTACAAATTAAACATGCAATATTTTACTTCATGTAATACCGATGAACGGGCTAATACTATTGATTCGTTAACAAGTAAGTTTATTGAAAATAATGTGACGAGCTTTCAATTTTTAGTCAATAATTATTACTAGACTTTGTTGGTGCATTTTAATATTTTTGCTCTTAATGTAGTTTTTTGTCTTGCGGTGTGTTAATGTCACTTTTTTAATTAAACGTCGTGGAATATTGCGTGACTTGATATTTGATATAATTGTGAAAATTATGTCGATGTTTGATTCGTGTGAAAACCAACTTATATATTTTATAGTAGTATATCGAAGTGATCCGTGTAATATACGGATCACCCGAGTCGTATCCAAGTGAAGGCGAATGTAATCAAGAATATTAATTCGTGAAACCGTGAATTGAAAAGTGAAAATGTGAAGATAGCAATCAATATATTCAAGTAATCACGAACAAAGATGAAATATACAAAGAGTACAAGCTAATTATGCACCGAAGTCTAAAACGTAAAAACGGAAATGCAACCGCGTTATTTAAAACGCGACTTTTATTTAAAAAATGATCCTACAAACTTGAAAATATTTTTTAAAAATCTTGAACTAATAAAATGAATTTCCAGAAAAAGAAAAATATTTTTTTTGACTTTTTCTATTATTTTCTATGAATTTATATTGATTTTTAGAATTAAAAATAAAGAAAAATAGAAAAATAAAGTGGAAAAATGAAAATTTAATTCTGAAAATTCTAAAATATTATAAAAGAATTTCTAAAAATATTTTTGTATTTTTCACAACCTTTGCTGAATTTTTATGGATTTTTGGTAATTAAAATCTATTTAAAATTGAATAAAATCAAAAAGAAATTAAGAAAAATAGTAAAAATGCTCAGAAAAATCTGGAAAAATTCCAGAAAATCTAAAATATTAAAAGAAACACAGATAAAAATTTTGAAGTGAAAATGAATAGTAAAACTGCTTATTTAGATGAAACTGCTTATCACAAGTGCTTATTTATAAGCACTTGTGATCCAAACTGATTGAAACTTTTAACACAAGCTTATAATGATGCAATATGCTCAGTTATGCAGAAATTTAGCAAGAGATATCACACTTAAGCCATAGAAATATAGCAATACGCTCACAATAAGCTCACAATAATGAGCAGAACAAGATCAGAATGGTGCAGAAGCAATATTACCAATCACAGCATTAAAACTACTCAAATGAAACTCAGTTATATTCACCAAACACTATTATAAGCTCAAATTATCACAAACAGGTCTATAAAAACAATCAAATACTCTGTCTCAGTCAATCAACTTCAATGGTTCAATAAGCAATTAAGATAAGCTCTAAATTCCAAAGTGAATGGGGCAAAATCAAGACTGAACAACAGAGATATAGTATCAAGCAATTATATGACCAAAATCTTCTGTGTGATTCTTAAAAACAAGCTTAGAACAGCAGGCTATGAACCAATACTATGCAACAGTTGACTACTTTATTTTTCACCTAAATTGACTTTTATTAATTTCAATGATCAAAATATGAACAGAAATGCAGTTATAAACTAGAATTAAGGTGAATTATGCTAAATCACACACTTATGCACCTATAAATGAGCTAATGCAAACATTAATTTCTAGCAGTAAACAACTTAAGAGATTTAAAAGCTAATTTTGACTACTGATGAAATAACTACCAAACTAATGCATTAACCAACATCTACTAACCTAATTAGAACTACAAAAGCAGCATTATTATCAAAACAACTACTAGAATACTAAGAAACAAGTAGATCCAAACACTCCCTGATTACTGATACACCTTTATGAAACACTTATTCTAAACACTACTCCACAAATCAATTTCAGTTTATGAAAATGAAA
Organism: Artemisia argyi; assembly: GCA_030686995.1. Lineage (NCBI taxonomy): Eukaryota > Viridiplantae > Streptophyta > Magnoliopsida > Asterales > Asteraceae > Artemisia > Artemisia argyi. Next base: position 139,268,464 of record CM060677.1, read on the forward strand.
TCTAAATACATCTCTACTCAGATCTGTTCATCATTATTCCACAATCACTCAGTTACAAATAAGATGACAGATGTGCAATCAATCACTAGATGAAGCCACTAATGACACAGATTCTTAGATCAAGTAGTTCACAGAGCTCAATAGATGCAACAATACAGCAATAAATCTCAATGGAACAGTGACTCAATTACATTCCACAACTAAACTCAGATCTAAGATCAACAATTCACAGAACTCAAGTAATGATATAATCCATCAGAAAATCACAATTAAACAAATACTCAACTCAAATCTAAGCTATACTAATCATTAACTAATAACAGTTACTCAATTCAATTCAAATTAAGCTACACAGATCTGAGTTTAGACCACTATACAGAAATCAATATAAACTTCAATTAAACAACAATACTCAATGCAACAGTAAATGTTTAGAAAATTGAAACTCACTAAGCTTTTCTCCCTAAGCTTGAACAGAGGGAGTTCACTATGCTTGCCTATCTTTAAGATAGGCAGGTCCATCCATTTCTGACCTAGCTATCCAATGAATATCTCAGCAACATCTGAATCAATACTTTCTTTGAATGAAACAGTACAAGTACACCACAAGCTATATTAACTTGCATATACTATATATAAGAGATTGGAATGATTTTAACAAAAACTAATTAACAATAACTACTAAATTTAAGCTAATGTAAAACAGATTTAAAAGAGAAATTAATAAGAATTGAGGAATAATGTTGAAATCAGTAAACTAAAACTTTTATTAAAACTCAATAAGAAATTACAAACACTATACTAGTTACAATAAAAATTCGACAGCATAACACTACTCTAAAAATTACATATCAATAAGCTAAAATGAAGACCTATATATAGGAAGAGTGAGAGGGTTGGGGTCTGAATGCCATGCTGGCAATCCTCATAACTTTGTGCTTCTTCAAGTCCTGTATCAGCCCTTGGATTGATTTGTGCTTCTTTATTCTCATCTTAGCCCTTGGATCATGATCTGGGACGTGGCTTGCCCAATAATATGCCTCCATCGGTCCCCCTCTCGTGTGCTACATTCTCTTTCATGATCTGGGACGTGGCTTTGATTATTTGACCATCTTCCACTCTCGTGCCCGTTTTTCCAGTATTTGTTTGATTTTTCGTCTTTTTGTAATAAATCCGTGCCTGCATATTCACAAACATAAAACATACATTTCTTTGGCATTTGTTAGCTCATTTAGTCAATTTGGGTCGTTAATTGGCCATAAAATGGTATGTGAATTAACACATACCAAAATCCCCCAGACTAAGATATTGTCGCGTCCTCACGCAATGTGATCAATTCACGCTTTTGGGATAAATAATTTCACAACTCTTCCTACTAACTTTGTAAAGTAGCAAGGAGGTTCGAAAGAAGTAATAAAATCATTTATTCCCTAAAACGCTCCGTTTTCCAAAAAATTTCTCTTATTCCTTTATTCCACTTATACTTTCTATTTTTGTATTTTCCATACTTTATACTTGTGACGGTTTGTTGAACTTACATTATTTTGCAATAATTATTAGGGTCAACGAGTAGAAACACTTCTATTTAAGAAGTGACCATACGGATAAAAATCGTCATCCTTGATTTTTCACGAGTCCCCAAACTAAGCGTACAAACGAGATCACAACTTATCTACAAATTAGATGCTAACACTACTCATAAAAGTTACTTGTGGTCTGTGGAAACTCCTTACTCCCATGTCCTAAGTTTTGTATCTCAATATTTTATTTTTGTCGAGAAATGAATTGCTTCATATTTTCTCGTTTCAATATTTTTTAGTCCGATAGTGACACCTAAGTTTAAACGATAAGTAGTTATTCATTTTCTCTTAAGAACCACTGCAATAGAAATTCGGTCCACATCAAGGAATTTTGGTACATACAACATCATTAATATAAGTTGCGGAGTACTACACGTGCACCTCATGTGTCCAATTCAGAATCATCCACATGCACCTCACGCGCCAACAACTTATTTACATTCAAACTCTTATTCAACGTAACTTTTCTTCATTTTTCACTTTTTTCACTTTTCTCATATTTTTTCATACTTTTCACTTTTTTATTTCTTGACTTTTCTCAATACATCAATGGAAGCTTATCGGGTAGCTCCAAAACCACATAGATAATCAACTTTTGACTTTTGATTTTTCACTTTTTGCTCTTATTTTTAATGTTCCTTGATATGTACCCAACTTCTAAAGCAAAAATTCTCTTAAGAAAACAAAGAACTAAATACTATTCAAACTGAAATACCACTAATTAACCTAGAACATCTATTATATATGGGTGACGTATTTGATGGGAGTAAAAAGCCACAAGTACCTCTCATGAACTTTAAAGAGAACCACTACTCCACGTTTAGCATCTAACTTCTAAATAAACTCTATCATTTCTCGCTCTTCGCAATTTAAGATTCCAAATAATGAAACCCGCGAATACTTAGCCAATAATCAGCCACGCATATATAAAGTCAGTTACGGAAACTTGCAAATTCTAGAAGAAGAATTCGCGTTTTCTAGCTCCTTATGTAAAAGACTAGCGAAAGCTTTTAAGCTGCGCATGTATAAAGTCAAGTACGGGAACTTGCAGATTCTTAAGAAAGAATTCGCATTTTATAGCTCCTAGTGTACAAAACTAGCACAAGCTTATGTGATCATCATTGGTTAAGGGAACAAGCTAGGGCTCAACACGCCCGGTCAAGTCAAAATATTTATTCCTACTCTCGCCAGCAAGAAAGTCAACAAGGTGTCAAAACACTTATTCAAACTTTATTATTATTATTATTATTATTATTATTATTATTATTATTATATATATATATATATATATATATATATATATATATTTTGCACAATTTTTCAACTTTTTCTCATTTTTTTGTGCTTTTTCATATTTTTTCATCAAAATTTTTTGAAAATTTTTAATTTTTCAATTTTTTTCTTTTTTGGTGGAAAACGGAGTTACAAGAGTGCACGACATTTGTGAAAAATGCAAGGTCAAAATCGAATCGAAGATTCACCCTCCCCCATACTAGAATGAAACATTGTCCTCAATGTTTTTACTGGTTAAGGTAATCCTAACAAAATTCTAGGCCGTTTATTAATTATGCCAAAGAAAACGTTAGACGATAAGATTCACGGATATAGGATTTCCAATAAGCACCGATGAATGAAACTCGAGCGTAGAGAAGATAACGAGCACGAGAGTAATCATAAATCACGGATAATCCTAACAAACATCACAAACAACCACGGAACACAAGAGTAGAAGAGGCACCCCCTCCTCACGTTATTCGTTAGAAAATAGAAAATAAGAAGATGAAATTGGATAAGCCTGGGTTGCCACCCACGAAGCGCTTTATTTTTTATTTCCGAGTCACGTAGCTTGACTCGATCCCCGAATTCAATCGTCCTTGGGGAAAGTCTGGAGATCCGGGACTACCATGGTTGGTACATCCCCTCCAAAGTAATGTTTTAATCGGTGACCATTCACCTTAAAGTTGGGACCATCGGGTTGAGCTAACTCAATGGTACAATAAGGGAAAACTTGGGTTATTGTGAATGGTCCAGGCCAACAGGTTTTAAGCTTACCCGAGAATATCTTTAAACGAGAGTTAAAAAGTAGCACTTGATCACCAACGTTAAAAACGCGGTCTTTGATCTTGGCATCATGGATTCTTTTTGTTTTCTCTTTATAAATCAAAGAATTCTCGTAAGCTTGATCACGGAGTTCGACTAACTCATTCAATTGAACTTTTCTGTGATCACCCGCGGTTTTCAAGTCAAAGTTGGCATGTTTTAAGGCCCAGTAAGCCTTGTGCTCTAGTTCGATGGGCAAATGACAAGCTTTCCCGTAAACCAGCTTATATGGTGTACACCCAATGGGAGTTTTGTAAGCGGTCCGGAAAGCCCATAATGCATCTTCTAATTTTTCGGCCCAAGAGGCACGGTGCTCTCCTACTGTCCTTTCTAGTATACGTTGTAAACCACGATTGGAGACCTCAACTTGACCACTCGTTTGTGGATGATAAGCCGTGGAAAGACGATGAGTGACACCATACTTAAGCATAACTTTGGCAAATTGATCATTGAAAAAATGGGTCCCACGATCGCTTATAATGGCTCGAGGTGCACCAAATCGGGCAAAGAGACTTTTTAAGAACTTAACAACAACTCGGGCGTCATTGGTGGGGAGCTACTTCGCTTCAACCCATTTAGATAAGTAATCGACGACCACGAGAATGTATTTGTTTCCTCTAGAAGACGGGAATGGCCCCATGAAATCGATGCCCCAAACGTCAAAAATTTCACAAACTTGAATCGCATTTTGCGGGATTTCATCTTTTTGAAAAATTTTCCCTTGACGTTGGCAAGAATCACATGATTTCACCAATTCATGGGCATCCTGATATATCATCGGCCAATAAAAGCCGGAATCGAACACTTTTTTTGCGGTGAAATTGGCACCATGATGTCCCCCCGTGGGTCCACTATGGCATGCCATAAGAATTTCAACGGCTTCCGTACCGTGAACACAATGCCGGATCACTTGATCCGCATAGACTTTGAACAAATAGGGGTCGTCCCAAAAATAATGTTGGACATCTTTAAAAAAATTCTTCTTTTGCTGGGACGACAACCCTTTCCTAATGAATTTTCCCGCATGGTAATTCGCAAAATCGGCGAACCATGGGGTACTTTGGTCAAGTTTAGTCACACTCCCAAGTGTCTCGAGAGGAAAAGCATCGTTGATTTCCTTATTATCAAGAACACTTTGATGGGGGTTCTCAAGTCGTGAAAGGTGATCAGCAGCAAGGTTCTCAGCTCCTTTCTTGTCTCGTATTTCGACATTAAATTCTTGGAGCAAAAGAACCCACCGCATTAAACGTGGCTTAGCATCTTGCTTTGCCATTAAGTACTTTAGGGCTGAGTGGTCCGTATACACTATGCATTTCTTAAGCAACAAATAAGACCTAAATTTCTCAAAAGCATAGACAACCGCTAACATTTCCTTTTCGGTAGTTGTGTAGTGATGTTGGGCGTCATTCATGGTCTGACTTGCATAGTGTATAGGTTGAAAATACTTATTCTTACGTTGCCCCAGAACTGCACCAATAGCATAATCACTTGCATCACACATTAGCTCAAATGGTAAGTTCCAATCGGGGGCAACTAAGATTGGTGCCTCCGTTAACTTCTTCTTTAAAACATTAAATGCATCGATGCATTCATTCGTGAAGTTAAATGGAGCGTCTTTCTCTAAAAGGTGGGTCAGAGGCCGGGCTATTTTGGAGAAGTCTTGAATAAAATGTCGGTAAAAGCTAGCATGATCAAGGAAACTTCGGATTCCTTTGACGGTCGTAGGATGTGGTAATTTAGCAATAACATCGACTTTTGCACGATCCACCTCAATCCCAGATTTGGATATCTTATGGCCAAGGACTATGCCCTCTTTAACCATGAAGTGGCACTTCTCCCAATTTAGAACTAAATTAGTGTTTTCACACCGAATTAGCATACTTTCCAAATGGGAGAGGCAAGAGTCGAAAGAATTTCCATAGACGGAGAAGTCGTCCATGAACACTTCCATGGTTTTTTCAATCATATCGAAGAAAATGGCCATCATACACCGTTGAAACGTGCCTGGAGCGTTACATAAGCCAAAGGGCATTCTATGATAGGCAAACGTTCCATACGGGCAAGTAAAAGTGGTCTTTTCTTGATCCTGTGGATCAATGGGAATTTGAAAGTACCCAGAAAAGCCATCTAGAAAACAATAGAACTCATTTCCCGCTAAATGTTCAAGCATTTGGTCCATAAAAGGGAGCGGGAAATGGTCTTTACGTGTCGCATCATTCAACTTGCGGTAGTTGATACGTGGGAATCGCACCAGGCTTTACCTCTCAAGGGATCTCGAGAAGCTTACAACACCCACCAGGCAGTGTACCTGATCGTTATAGTATAGTTTAGTGAAAAGTACCGGGGGATTGATCATTCAGCTAGGAATAGTGTCGCTAGGATTAAAAAACCTAAATACTAGTTCTAAAGATGAGGGATGATTATTTTTGTATTTTTATATTTTTTAGAAAGCAAGTAAATATCTCGGGTTTGAAGGATTTGGGCGGAATTAGTTGCTAGTCAACTAACCCAATACTAAAGATGCAATCAAAATAAAATACTAGAAATGAAAATAAACTATATTAAACTAAGGTTGTGAGCAATAAATGGAGAAGTTGTGTTTACTTATATTTCACTACTCCCTAGATATCTTTTACACGTTTATTACTTGTTATAGTTGCGTGGATGACGGATTGTATTCCTTAATACCATTCATGGGGTGGCGCACTTAATTCCCCAATCCTATGAGTGCCTACTTCACTCCTATGTCGAGCCGGCTAAGAAGCTCCTAACATGGGATCATTAGAATTTACTCATGCATTAAATACAACCAATAAAACCTAGTGCACGTCAGTTCATGTTTCCTAAGACGTTCAAGCATGTTACCATTTGGAGATCTGCCAGTTTTCTTAAGCCTAACATCGAAATTATTCATCCAATACAACCATAAACAAGTAATCAACACATAATTAACATCTAGGTTTCATTAGATCTAAGCAAACACAAGATAGATCTAGCCTAGCATGAAGGAATTAAGACAAGAACAAGATATAGACAACCAACACATAGACATATTGATTGAATTAAAAGAATACTTATCTCAATTACACATGAAAGGGTTCAAGGGCTGAGAACCCTTGAAAAACCTGTAAAATTCGTACTAAGTTCGGCTTTAGGGTTCTCCAAAACTTCTCTTTTTTTGTGAATGAAAATTAGAAAACTATATATAGGAAATTGAGGCTGACGGCGTCAAGACCAAATTGGTGACGCCGTCATCTCGCCGCCAAAAGAATTCTCGGACTGCCTTGATCTACTTTTGATGCCGTCACGTTATAACATTTTCCAGGCCGTCACGTATTTTACTCTTGACGCTCTACCTCGTGACGCCTTCATTTCTCTACTGGGCCGTCATGAAAATTACTCTTGACGCCGTCAGGATTTTCTTCTTGACGCCGTCACTTACTGTTCCCAGCAAGGAAAATTAAGTCTTTGGTGTTTTCTTCACTTTTATGCTCCAAAAACGTCCGAATTGCTTCATTTTCCAGATTTCTCTCCCAAAGTACCTAAAATCACAAAAGGAACGATTTAGGGCAATATTTGATCAAATAAATTCAATTTCGGGCTTAAAGGACCCCCTAAAAGTGGTTCATTTTTCGCCTCATCATATACCCTTACACTTGAGATTTGTTTGTCCTCAAGCAAATGCGCTTTTAGTCTAATCAAAATACAAGTTAGGAGTCATTTAACACTAACATAAAAGTAATTACAACAAATAATCATTCCACTAAAGACCAATAGACAAGCACGGAGGTCATACACTAGCACCTCACAAATAGTGTTTAGATACTCACATCTCTCGGGTGTAATAAAGTATAAATTACAATATGGAAACGGAAGATATCTCTCACTACCTGTCATAGCAAAATAGATTACCATAGGCTTGGGAAAGGATCAAACCTCCACCACATGGCGTAAGCACCTAGGATAAACTATCAAAGAGGTCTTTTAAAGGGTTGTAACGTTAGGTGTAGGGATATGAAATACACGGTTTTGTTGGATAAAGGAAGTTTTTACTGGTGGCGAGCTAACAATTTTGGTTAATTACATGTACAATATGGCGTTGCTAAGCCAAGACTAGACTCGACTTATGCTAATAAATGAAAAATAACAAAAACATAAAATGAACATAGAATGAAAAGGGATGGTAGTCCGTAAGTTTTTCTCTTTTCTTTTTCTTTTTTTTTCTATTTTTTTTTTCTTTTCTTGATTTATCGATTTTTTTTTTTTTTTTTTTTTTTTTTATACACTCTTACCCTACCATCCAAAATAATACATCATAAGGGATGAACATTTCCCTTACACTTGAATCTTTACATACTTTACAATAAACTAATCTAATGACTCGAATTAAGAAAATCAAAACACTTGGAGTACTTTTAAGATTAACGTACATATGGGGGTAATAAATGATGTTCTTCCCCATTAATCCATAAAATAAGTACTTACCCAATCGTCCCAATCGTCCCAAAACAATATGTACAAGGATATGACTCGACTTAGCAACCATGTAATCAATTAGATAGTTAACTTAGGGTTTAACAAATAACAATAATGCACTAAAGATGAGTGCATACACGGAAGGCTAAGGCGATTTCGTTGTACATTTAAGTAGGGTGTAACAAAATTCTTCCTTTAAGTAAAATGCTTAAAGTTAGAAACGAAAAGATAGGCTCGGAGGGGTGTACTAGGGGTTTCGTGTACTAAAAATGAGTACAACGCTAAGGGTGTGGGAAAAATTAATTGACTTAACTAGCCAAGTAATATGACTTAATTGGTCAAGTAATTATGATACGGGTTTAACACAAAGGTGATCCTAATGCCTCTTATCATGTATTAAATCCTACCACACAAATGTAGTCTCACTAGCGGTCTCGGGATGCATCACTAACGCAAGTTCTATAATCTAAATGCTACCGGTACACTCATAAGCACTAATAGTAAATGCTTTTCCTATCAAATCTAAAGGCGAACCTCACATATTTGGGTGGAAAATTTTTCTGAATATACGGTTTTGTGCCAGTCATACAATCTCCTATCCATGAGACGCTTGCTATGGCTAAAGTTTCACTCCTAGATGTTGTAAAAAATTTTAAATTTGGCGCTAAAATTGCACTAACAAGTATTTCTCATAGTTTTATTACACATCTACCATTAAACAAAATAAACTCAAGCGAAAGTGTACATGTAAGGTATCATCATTTTACCCTCCCCTTACACTTAAGATGAACATTGTCCCCAATGTTCAAGTAAAGAATGTAAAAGTGAAAAAGTAAAAAGAATGAAATCAAATACTCCCCTGATTCGCTCGGTATGGATAGTAAGGTAGCCAGGTTAAATCTTCCTCCAAGAAAATGAACAATCAAAGCTTCCCTTCCAGAATATAAATCATCTTCTTGTCATACATAACCTGTGAATCCTGAGAAAATAGACAAGACAACCTCGCATAAAATCGGCGGCAACCTATATAAGTTACTAAATCCTAGAAAACAAAATAAGATATAATGCTTGTGGAATGAAGTTTGCAGATTTCCTGGGGATTATAAAACTTAATAATTCACAAAAACCATAAGACTCCGTTAGAAAAACAAAACCGGTAAAATTTCCAGATTTTTACACGTGACGCCGTCAAGAGTTAACTTGTGACGCCGTCAGAAGTGACCTGCAGAAATTCTTATGTTAAGTTTCTAGAAAATTTCTGGAAAAACTTGGTCCTACTTCCTAGAAAATCCTGCAAAACTTCATTATGACTCAATACAAGCATTTGACTCTAACAAATACGAATATACATGTTCATTTAATATTGTGGAGAATCATGATCGGTTTGTTTCTTAAAAATATATTTGGGGTTTCCCCTTACACTTATCTTTTGCAAAAATACTTTTAGGTGGAGTTAAGACTAGGCCAAAACAACAAAGTAAAGTATTTCCACTATTTAATTGAGAAACATGATCTACCAACAATAAAAATAAAGCATGCATACGGAAGCAAATAACAAACAAACAAAATAAAATCACACAAAACATGGGTTGCCTCCCAAGAAGCGCTTTTCTTTATTTACGAGTCTTGTAGCTAGACTCAAGGTCATGGGTTACTACGTGACCTCATCATCAAACGTCACATCCTCCTCACTAATCATTTCATTGTTATTTTCTTGATAATGTTTTACACGTTGTATGTTAACAGTAAATTCCCTACCTTCATCGTCTAATAACACCACGGCTCCAGTTTTAGAGGAATTCTTCACCGTAAACGGTCCATACCATCTAGACTTAAGTTTTCCCGGAAATAATCTCAACCGAGAATTGTACAATAGGACTTTGTCTCCCTCTGAAAATTCTTTGGGTTTCTTAATTCTCTGGTCATGCCATCTTTTTGCTCTCTCTTTATATGTGATGAAAGATTCGTAGGCTTCTAACCTAAGCTCATCAAGCTCGTGTAATTGCAAGAACCTATTAGTTCCAGCAATTGTGTAATCTAAGTTACATGTCTTTAGCGCCCAATAAGCCTTATGTTCTAATTCCACTGGTAAGTGACATGCCTTACCATACACCATGCGAAACGGGGTCGTTCCAATAGGTGTTTTGTAGGCGGTTCGGAATGCCCACAAGGCTTCGTCGAGTTTAAATGACCAGTCTTTTCTATTTTGAATAACCGTATTTTCAAGTATTCTTTTAATAGCCTTATTGGTATTTTCGACCTGGCCATTGGTTTGTGGATGATAGGCGGTGGAGAACCGATGGGATACTCCATACCTCTTCATGACCTTTTTCCATTTGTGCATTGCAAAAGTGGGTCCCCCTATCACTGATGAGAGCCTTAGGAATCCCGAATCTAGCGAAAAGTTTTTTCAGGAAATGAATAACTACTCTAGCATCATTGGTCCTAAGGGCTTGTGCCTCAACCCATTTTGAAACATAATCGATGGCAACTAAAATGTATTTGTTCCCCCTGAAGATGGAAAGGGTCCCATGAAGTCAATTCCCCAAACATCGAAGACCTCACATACTTGTATAAAATTCTGAGGTGCTTCATCCCTATGTGATATGTTCCCGGCCCGTTAACATGCATCGCATGCCTGCACCATCTCTTTGACATCACGGAAAATTGCCAATAGAATCCCGCATCGAAAATCTTTCGGGCGGTGGTGTTTATCCCATGATGCCCGCCAGAGGGACCAGAGTGACATTCCCTCATAATCTTTACTGCCTCACTTTCCGAAACACAGCGTCTTATAATCTGGTCTGGGCACCTTCGGAATAAAAATGGTTCATCCCAAAAGTAGTATTTTAACTGAGAAAAGAACCTTTTTCTTTCGTATCTAGTCAAGTGTTCAGGAACAAGTCTACTTGCGAGATAATTAGCAAAATCGGCGTACCAAGGCTCCGAATCAATCATTAACATGAGTTGTTCGTCAGGAAATGAATCCCTAATCTCACTTCTATCGTGCTTATCCAAGGGGTTTTCAAGACGAGATAGATGATCTGCGGCCAGATTTTCCGCCCCCCTCTTATCGCGAATCTCAACATCGAATTCTTGTAGCAACAAGATCCACCGAATTAGTCGTGGCTTAGCATCCTGCTTCACAAAAAGATATCGAAGAGCCGAGTGATCAGTGAAAACTACTGTCTTTGAAAGGACAAGATATTGTCGGAATTTGTCGAATGCAAACACTACGGCTAATAATTCTTTTTCGGTGGTGGAGTAATTCTCTTGAGCGGGATTCATGGTTTTGCTAGCGTAGTAAATAGGTTGGAAAAGCTTGTCACGCCGTTGGCCCAATACAGCCCCGACAGCGAAATCGCTAGTGTCACACATGATTTCAAACGGTAACTCCCTGTTGGGTGTGATCATGATTGGAGCTTGTGTGAGTTCCTTTTTTAAGAGATCGAATGCATCCTTGCATTCTTGGGAAAAATCGAACGGAGCATCCTTGACAAGCAATTGAGTCATTGGCCGAGCTATTTTGGAGAAGTCTTTGATGAATCTCCGATAAAACCCGGCGTGCCCCAAGAAGCTGCGTATTGCTTTAACAGTCGTGGGGTATGGTAACTTAGATATAGCTTCAACTTTAGCTTGGTCCACCTCTATTCCGTTCCCTGAGATCTTATGCCCTAACGCAATCCCTTCTTTTACCATGAAATGACACTTTTCCCAGTTTAACACCAAGTTGGTTTCCTCACAACGTTTAAGCATCTTCTCTATATTAGCAAGACAGCGGTCGAAGGAGTTCCCGAAGACCGAAAATTCGTCCATGAACACTTCCATGTTGTCTTCCATGAGTTCGTGAAAGATTGCGGTCATGCATCGCTGGAAAGTGGCGGGGGCGTTACATAGCCCAAAAGGCATCCTTTTGTAGGCAAATGTTCCATAAGGGCAAGTAAACGTGGTCTTTTCTTGGTCCTCAGGTGCTATGGGAATTTGAAAATACCCAGAGAATCCATCCAAGAAGCAATAGTACTCGTGTCTAGACAATCTCTCTAACAATTGATCAATGAATGGTAAGGGAAAGTGATATTTCCTCGTGGCATCATTGAGCTTCCGATAGTCAATGCATACCCGCCATCCAGTGACCGTTCTCTGGGGCACCATCTCACCCGTGTCATTCTTAACTACAGTCATTCCACCCTTCTTAGGTACAACCTGTACAGGACTGACCCATGGGCTATCCGAGATTGGGTAAATCAATCCTGCATCTAGAAGTTTGATGACATCTTTCTTTACTACTTCTTTAATGTTGGGGTTCACCCGCCTCTGGGGTTGCACAGTAGGTTTATAATCTTCTTCCATGAGAATCTTATGTGTGCAAAAAGTTGAGTCAATCCCCTTAATGTCGGCTACACTCCATGTGAGCACTCCCTTATATTTCTTTAGGACCTCTAAGAGTTTACCTTTTTGTTCATGTTCCAAGGAAGAGTTTATGATTACCGGTAGTTGGTCCTCTCCCTGAAGGAAGGCATACTCTAAATGGTTAGGAAGCTCTTTAAGATCTAACTCAGGAGGTTCGATAATAGAAGGTTTAAGCTTGTTTTCGGGCTTTCGGAGCTCAATATGCTCCGTTGTCTCTTGTCTAGGGTAGAAGGAGACTGCACCAACATCCTCCGTCTTTTCTACCTCTAGCAAAGGCAGAAAACTCTCGTCCCATAGCTAGCCTTCCTCGATATGTTCATCGTCACAACTATCAATGACATCTGTGAGTTCATCGACCTCCCCAATGAAATAGTGCTGGTTAGCTGCTTCGAGGGAGAGGTCCATAGAATCCTTAATGACGAAGGTTGTGCTATCGGTTCCCACTCGCAAGGTTAATTTGTCGTCATAAACATCAATGACTGCACGAGCGGTAGCAAGAAATGGTCTCCCTAAGATGATGGGTACCAAGTCATCCTCCTCCATATCCAGGATTACGAAGTCGACCGAGAATTTGAATTTCCCAACTTTGACTAGCACATTCTCGCATATCCCTACGGGGTACTTGACTGATCTATCGGCTAGTTGGATGTTCATACGGGTAGGCTTTAATCCAGAGTATCCTAGTTTAAGGAACATAGAATGAGGCATGAGATTGATACTCGCTCCCAAATCGGCAAGAGCATTCTTGATTGATAGAGATCCTATGGAGCAAGGCAGGGTGAAGCTGCCTGGATCGTCTACCTTTTTTGGTAGCCCTCGATGGGTCACCACTGAGCATTCTTCCCCCAGGGTCACAAGACCCTCGAGTTTCTTCCGGTTAGCAAGTAGTTTTTTAAAGTATGTGTTATACTTTGGCATGTGATAGCAAGCATCAAGGAGGGGTATGGTGACAACCGAATCTTTTAGGTATGAAAAGAATCTTTTATTATCATTCTCAGTTTTCTGGTTCCTTAATCGGGATGGGAACGGGATTCTCACAGGTTGGTTAGGTAGGGTTGATGGGGAAGGGGTCGTCAAGGGAGGTTGGTCGGGGGTCTTGCTGCCTACATCCTCCTCCTCCTCGCCAGGTTTGTTTGGATCGGGGGCGATGGGGGACGAGCTTGGGTAAGGTGGGTCCTTGGTTGTTGTTCCAGCTTGAGTGGTTATCGCGAGCATGGGGTCTTTTTTGCTTACTGATGGCATTTCAAGATTATCTATGGCTGAGTTAAGCTTGTTGAAAAATTCTCCAATGTCATCCTGCTGCTCGTCGAAAAGTTCATTAAGACCTTTCATTTGAAAGCCTTTTTCTTGAGTGAAGTGACCAAGGTCATCTTCAAAAGTGCTCCTGATTTCGAATTTAGGGCCTTCCTCTCCTTCTTTTCTCTTTACCAGATTTCCCCAGAGGGTGTAATCGTCATTTTGGTAAAAAGGCAGAAGGGAGGGATCAGCATAGATGTCCCCTCCTGACAAGCATGCATGTTCAGTTGTGGCTGCTCCTCCGCATTCTTCTACCTCATGCGGGCCCCCACAGTAATCGCAGATTAAGTAAGGATTCGAAAGTTGTTTAGGTAACTGCGACCCAGCTAGGTATTCCACTCTTTTGTGAATTTTTCTCAACCGATCTGATGTGATTTCAGAAATGCTGAGAGTCGACTCATGTTCATCCCAAGTGTCATTCTGGTCTTGAGCATATTCTTCAATCCTATCCCATCCTTCTTCGGCACTAAGATTGGCCAATCTCCCTTTTCTAGATTGGTTGATTCCGTTTCGATCATTAGAGGAGACATTGTCGTAGAAGATTTGGACCAAGAGCCAGAGCTCAATGCCATGATGGGGAACTTGTCTTATTAAATCTTTGAATCTAACCCACGATTTACGGAAGGGTTCGTCCTTCCCTTTTCGGAAACGGAGGATCCTATCTCTAAATGCTGATGTTTTTCCAGGTGGAAAGAACTTCTCATAGAACTTGGATATGAGTTGCTCCCATGTGAAAATAGATTCAGAAGGAAGTTTATCATACCATTCTTGGGCTTTTTCATATAGGGTGAAAGGAAAGAATCGCAATCGGGACGTGTCTCTAGTAGCCCCATCCGTATGGAGGTTATCTACTATTTTCAAGAAGTCTTTAATGTGTTGAATTGGATCTTCCTCATCTAATCCACAAAACTTACACACACTTTGGACAAGCCAAACATCGTTTGCATGCAAGACCTCGTTGGTGTGTTCGTTTGGGTAGACAATGGCGTTTGAGAAGCCACGAGGGGTTGGGGAGGAGTAGTCCTTAAGGCGCTTAGGAATGGGAGTTGCGGGGGTACTCATCTCGTCGTTGGGTTGGGAGCTAGCGGTTGTAACATGATTTTCAGAATTTTCTTCAGAAAGGGGTGCATCAAAATCGATGGCAACGCTAGATGGTTCAGAAGTTGAGTGATATTGTCTTAATCTATGCATTTCTCTATCGGGTTCTGCATAAGGCAAGACAAGGTTTCTAGTGGAACTACGACTCCTAGTGATCCTAAGGTTAGAGGATTCGTCGGTTGCCATGATGGCAGGTGGTGAAGAGTTACGAACAAAAACACAAAGAAATAAGATAGACTAAAGAAAACCTAAAAATAAAAATAAAATCTTACTAGCAAGGAATCTAGCAAGTAGACCTAATAAAAAGAGATTCTAACCTAGACAATAACTATTCCCCGGCAACGGCGCCAAAAACTTGATACGTGGGAATCGCACCAGGCTTTACCTCTCAAGGGATCTCGAGAAGCTTACAGCCCCCACCAGGCAGTGTACCTGATCGTTGTAGTATAGTATAGTGACAAGTACCGGGGGATTGATCGTTCAGCTAGGAATAGTGTCGCTAGGATTAGAAAACCTAAATACTAGTTCTAAAGATGAGGGATGATTATTTTTGTATTTTTATATTTTTTAGAAAGCAAGTAAAAATCTCGGGTTTGAAGGATTTGGGCGGAATTAGTTGCTAGTCAACTAACCCAATACTATAGATGCAATCAAAATAAAATACTAGAAATGAAAATAAACTATATTAAACTAAGGTTGTGAGCAATAAATGGAGAAGTTGTGTTTACTTAGATTTCACTACTCCCTAGATATCTTTTACACGTTAATTACTTGTTATAGTTGCGTGGATGACGGATTGTATTCCTTAATACCATTCATGGGGTGGCGCACTTAATTCCCCAATCCTATGAGTGCCTACTTCACTCCTATGTCGAGCCGGCTAAGAAGCTCCTAACATGGGATCATTAGAATTTACTCATGCATTAAATACAACCAATAAAACCTGGTGCACGTCAGTTCATGTTTCCTAAGACGTTCAAGCATGTTACCATTTGGAGATCTGCCAGTTTTCTTAAGCCTAACATCGAAATTATTCATCCAATACAACCATAAACAAGTAATCAACACATAATTAACATCTAGGTTTCATTAGATCTAAGCAAACACAAGATAGATCTAGCCTAGCATGATGGAATTAAGACAAGAACAAGATATAGACAACCAACACATAGAAATATTGATTGAATTAAAAGAATACTTATCTCAATTACACATGAAAGGGTTCAAGGGCTGAGAACCCTTGAAAACCTGTAAAATTCGTACTAAGTTCGGCTTTAGGGTTTCTCCAAAACTTCTCTTTTTTTTGTGAATGAAAATTAGAAAACTATATATAGGGAATTGAGGCTGACGGTGTCAAGACCAAATTGGTGACGCCGTCATCTCGTCGCCAAAAGAATTCTCGGACTGCCTTGATCTACTTTTGACGCCGTCACATTATAACATTTTCCAGGCCGTCACGTATTTTACTCTTGACGCTCTACCTCGTGACGCCTTCATTTCTCTACTGGGCCGTCATGAAAATTACTCTTGACGCCGTCAGGATTTTCTTCTTGACGCCGTCACCTACTGTTCCCAGCAAGGAAAATTAAGTCTTTGGCGTTTTCTTCACTTTTATGCTCCAAAAACGTCCGAATTGCTTCCTTTTCCAGATTTCTCTCCCAAAGTACCTAAAATCACAAAAGGAACGATTTAGGGCAATATTTGATCAAATAAATTCAATTCCGGGCTTAAATGACCCCCTAAAAGTGGTTCATTTTTCGCCTCATCAGTAGTCGATACAAACTCTCCATCCGGTCACAAGTCGAGTCGGTATAAGCTCATTATCGTCATTTTTCACAACAGCGATTCCGCCCTTCTTTGGGACACAATGAACCGGGATAACCCATGAACTATCCGAGATCGGATAAATCATTCCAGCGTCAAGGAGTTTAATAACTTCCTTTTTTATCACTTCATGGATTTGTGGATTAACCCGTCGTTGTTGTTGGACGGAAGCTTTGTGATTTTCTTCAAGTAGAATCTTATGAGTACAAAATCGAGGATCAATTCCCTTAATGTTGGATATTTGCCAAGCAATCGCACTTTTATGCTTCCGAAGCACATCTAAGAGTCGTGTCTTCTCCTCATCTTTAAGGACTTTTGATATTATAACCGGTAATTTATCATTTTTTTTTCCAAGTATGCGTATTCGAGATGAGGAGGCAAATCCTTGAGCTCGAGCTCCAGAGGATTCTCAATAGACGGCTTAACTTCTTTTACGTCTGCCATTTTTAGGTCCATCGGAGGGGAAGAAACGATCGGGTTTTCATTTAATAATTTTTCAATTAATAAAATGTCCCCCTCCGGATCAAAGTTATTATTATCAATTTCCGGTGAAAATGATTCATTTGAAAGACAAGCATTAATTTCTTCCCAAGCGAGATCACTTCCCTCAAACGGAGTGAGAGAAGGGGAAGAATCGGAGACGATTGGTTCAAAAGAAGGAGTGGGATTGCCACTCGAAGCATTGTCGGTGAAACCAAGAAGTTCTTGAGAATACTCCTCCGTAAGTTCATCAATAACATCGATACGGTTGACGGAAGAAACATCGTAGTCGGAGGAGTATCTCGCGGTTTGATCAAGGTTAAAAGTGACGACTTCATTTCCAACACGTAAGGTAATCTCCTCGTCGTATACATCAATTAAGGCACGACCGGTCCTTAGGAATCCTCTCCCGAGAATGAGAGGAACCCGTGGATCGGCATTGAAATCAACAACCACAAAATCTGCAGGGAAATGGAATTTCCCAACATTGACAAAAATATCCTCAGCTATGCCAATTGGACGAGACGTAGATCGGTCGGCAAGCTCGAGGGTCATAAGCGTCGGTGTCAAGTTAGGAAGAGACAACCTTTTCCATATCGACAATGGCATAAGGTTAATGCTAGCACCAAGATCGGCCAAGGCGAAGCATTGAACCATACCCGGAAAATTGCACGGTATAAGAAACTTGCCAGGGTCTTCAAGCTTTTCGGGCAGCTTTTTAAGAAGAACCGCTGAGCAATTCTCATTCATTTGAGTCCTTGACATTTCAAAAAGCTTTTCTTTATTATTTAAAAGACCTTTTAGCATTGAAGCAAATTTTGGCATCAAAAGTATAGCATCCGCGAGACTTATATCAAAGTGTAACTCTTGAAAAATCTGATAGAACTTTTCCATTTGGTTTTTATCCTTCTCGCGGTGCTTTTGTTCGTTTAATCGTGACGGATATGGAAACTTTGTTTTAACCGGTGTTTCCTTCTCATTATCATTAACAACTTTTTCCTTTCCTTTGGACGTCGGGACCACCGGAGGTTGGATGTCTTCGGTCCTTCCATTTTTAATAGGAATTTCCGTATCCGTTGTCACCTCGGGTTCACGGGCGACTACCTTGGGAGGTAGAGAAGAAAAGGTAGTCGGAGCCGTCGGTCCATCATAAGTAACACCACTCCTTGTTATGCTCGCTTTTGCATCGCCCCTCGGGTTAGTGATCGTGTTGCTTGGCAATGTTCCAGAGCCCGAGGGTCGATCATTTAAACGCTTGTTAATATCATTGATTTGAGTTGCAAATAACCTCGTTGTTTCATCTTATTTAGCAATTAAAGCTTGTTGACTTTGAATCAATTGTTTAATCAACTCTTCCATGGGCGACGGATTTGGAATAACAGCTTGATTTTGATTATTGAAATTTTGCCCACGGTTTTTAAAATTGCCATTGTTTTGATTTCCATGATTAAAATTTCCATGATTATTATTCTGAAAATTCACATTATTTTGAAAATTGTTCCCTTGAGGCGGGCCTTGGTGGTAATTTCCCTGGTTTTGATTTTGTTGAAAATTCTGATTTTGTCCTTGAAAACCATTATTTCCGCGGTTGTGATTTTGATTTTTATTGAATTGATGATTTCGGTTTTACACATTGTTATTCTGATTCACTTGATTAGGTTGATTAAACCCGGGTGGTCCAAGGTAATGGCTCGAACGGTAATTGAGAAGACTTCGATCTCCTTGAAGAGGTGGGTAACCGTTGCCACCCATGTTCGTAGCATACACGTTCTCTTGAGCAAAAGAGCCGGTAGTCGGACACTCATAATACGGATGTGGACCACCACAAGTAATACAACCTTGATTAACGACATTGACTTGATGACTTGATTTTTCCATAGACATTGCATCAACTTTCTTTGTTAAAGCTACAAGCATACTTATCATTTCATCATTACTTTTACCAATATTAGACACTTGTGGTTTATTTCTTGACATTCTTACACGAGCCTTATTTTCAATTATCGTAAAAGCATCATTCGTGTTCCTAGCCAACAAGTTCCCACCCGCAGCAGAGTTAAGTGAATCTTGGTCAGCATGACATAACCTATTATAAAAAGTATCACTCTGCTGAAGGTCGGTGAACCCATGGTTTGGACATTTTTCCTTCAAATATTTGAACCGGTCCCAAGCTTCACTAAATGACTCATCAAAAGCTTGTTGGAACCGAAAGATTTGAGAACGTAGGTTAGAAGTTTTAGAGGGAGGATAGAAATAATTCACAAATTTGGAAGCGAGATCATTCCAAGTGTGAATCGAGTTGGGCGGTTCCTTTTCCAGCCAAGTCCAGGCTGCTCCCTTTAAGAAAAAAGGAAATAACTTCAATTTCACCACATCGTGAGGAACTTGGTTCATTCTTATGGTCTCAGCGATGTCGGTGAAATTTCTAATGTGAGCATAGGGGTCTTCGTGATCGAACCCGTGAAAGGATATACCCGTGATCAAATTGAGTAATCCGTGATTGATCTCAAAGTTGGCATTGATGTCCGGAATCACAATAGCTCTCCTCACACCATTGAATGGTGATTGGAGTTGTTCTTCCATTGGACGTGGATCAAATGCCGGTTGTTGTCCCATCGGCGGGATAACATTGTGCTGCGGACCACCCATAGGCGGGGGTCCGTTGTGTTATTCGTTTTGGTTCATCTCCTCGTCGTCAAGGAAATGAACCCGACTAGTATGTCGTAAAACCCGCTCGGGGTTAGAGAACGGAGACGTAAGACTCTCAAAAGAAGAACGGGTATGCATACACCACAAGCAAATTCAAAAAGAAAATGAAAAAGAAAAGAGAAAAGAAAATCTTTTTGTTTTTTATATTTTTATCACAAAAACTTTTTATTTCTTTTGTTTTTCTTTTCTTAAAACGTAACGTTAATTGAAAACCGTTTCTTTCAAAAACCACTCGCGACGAGACGGGAGAGAAGAATGGATCTCTCTTCAGCTAGCAATTTAATGTTTTAGCCTCCGTATTTCCCGCTTAATCGGTCGTAGTAATTGAAATAATCCGATAAACAACTAATTTTACGTTTTCGTTATATTGTGAGACTTTTTTGGTTTACAACGCCATCCCTTCCACGGCAGAGTCGAGGCTGTAATTTTATTTTATTTTATTTTATTTTATTATTTTTTTTTTGTATTTTTGTAAACACTTTAGGAAAAGTGTTTTGAATTTTTCAATTTTTATATTTATATATAAATATATACAAAATAGAGGAAGGCTTAACAAAACACGATTTTTTAAAATGATCCTACAAACTTGAAAATATTTTCTAAAAATCTTAAACTAATAAAATGAATTTCCAGAAAAAGAAAAATATTTTTTTTGACTTTTCTATTATTTTCTATGAATTTATATTGATTTTTAGAATTTAAAATGAATTAAAAATAAAGAAAAATAGAAAAATAAAGTGGAAAAATGAAAATTTAATTCTGAAAATTCTAAAATATTATAAAAGAATTTCTAAAAATATTTTTGTGTTTTTCACAACCTTTTCTGAATTTTTGGTAATTAAAATCTATTTAAAATTGAATAAAATCAAAAAGAAATTAAGAAAAATAGTAAAAATGCTCAGAAAAATCTGGAAAAATTCCAGAAAATCTAAAATATTAAAAGAAACTCAGATAAACATTTTGAAGTGAAAATGAATAGTAAAACTGCTTATTTAGATGAAACTGCTTATCACAAGTGCTTATTTATAAGCACTTGTGATCCAAACTGATTGAAACTTTTAACACAAGCTTAGAATGATGCAATATGCTCAGTTATGCAGAAATTTAGCAAGAGATGTCACACTTAAGCCACAGAAGCACAGAAATATAGCAATAAGCTCACAATAATGAGCAGAACAAGATCAGAATGGTGCAGAAGCAATATTACCAATCACAACATTAAAACTACTCAAATGAAACTCAGTTATATTCACCAAACACTATTATAAGCTCAAATTATCACAAACAGGTCTATAAAAACAATCAAATACTCTGTCTCAGTCAATCAACTTCAATGGTTCAATAAGCAGTTAAGATAAGCTCTAAATTCCAAAGTGAATGGGGCAAAATCAAGACTGAACAACAGAGATATAGTATCAAGCAATTATATGACCAAAATCTTCTGTGTGATTCTTAAAAACAAGCTTAGAACAACAGGCTATGAACCAATACTATGCAACAGTTGACTACTTTATTTTTCACCTAAATTGACTTTTATTAATTTCAATGATCAAAATATGAACAGAAATGCAGTTATAAACTAGAATTAAGGTGAATTATGCTAAATCACACACTTATGCACCTATAAATGAGCTAATGCAAACATTAATTTCTAGCAGTTAACGACTTAAGAGATTTAAAAGCTAATTTTAACTACTGATGAAATAACTACCAAACTAATGCATTAACCAACATCTACTAACCTAATTAGAACTACAAAAGCAGCATTATTATCAAAACAACAACCAGAACACTAAGAAACAAGCAGATCCAAACACTCCCTAATTACTAATACACCTTTATGAAACGGTTATTCTAAACACTACTCCACAAATCAATTTCAGTTTATGAAAATGAAATCTAAATACATCTCTACTCAGATCTGTTCATCATTATTCCACAATCACTCAGTTACAAATAAGATGACAGATGTGCAATCAATCACTAGATGAAGCCACTAATGACACAGATTCTTAGATCAAGTAGTGCACAGAGCTCAATAGATGCAACAATACAGCAATAAATCTCAATGGAACAGTGACTCAATTACATTCCACAACTAAGCTCAGATCTGAGATCAACAATTCACAGAACTCAAGTAATGATATAATCCATCAGAAAATCACAATTAAACAAATACTCAACTCAAATCTAAGCTATACTAATCATTAACTAATAACAGTTACTCAATTCAATTCAAATTAAGCTACACAGATCTGAGTTTAGACCACTACACAGAAATCAATATAAACTTCAATTAAACAACAATACTTAATGCAACAGTAAATGTTTAGAAAATTGAAACTCACTAAGCTTTTCTCCCTAAGCTTGAACAGAGGGAGTTCACTATGCTTGCCTATCTTTAAGATAGGCAGGTCCATCCATTTCTGACCTAGCTATCCAATGAATATCTCAGCAACCTCTGAATCAATACCTTCTTTGAATGAAACAGTACAAGTACACCACAAGCTATATTAACTTGCATATACTGTATATAAGCTGAAAGCAGCTTATTGAAGACCTAAATCACAAATACTTTTAAACATTTTTATTTTTTTTATTTTTTTATTTTTTTTATTTTCTGATTTTTATTTATTTTTCTTCTTTTCTGTAAATGATAAGAGATTGGAATGATTTTAACAAAAACTAATTAACAATAACTACTAAATTTAAGCTAAAGTAAAACAGATTTAAAAGAGAAATTTTAATAAGAATTGAGGAATAATGCTGAAATCAGTAAACTAAAACTTTTATTAAAACTCAATAAGAAATTACAAACACTATACTAGTTACAATAAAAATTCGACAGCATAACACTACTCTAAAAATTACATATCAATAAGCTAAAATGAAGACCTATATATAGGAAGAGTGAGAGGGTTGGGGTCTGAATGCCATGCTGGCAATCCTCACAACTCTGTGCTTCTTCAAGTCCTGTATCAGCCCTTGGATTGATTTGTGCTTCTTTATTCTCATCTTAGCCCTTGGATCATGATCTGGGACATGGCTTGCCCAATAATATGCCTCCATCTATCCCCCTCTCGTGTGCTACATTCTCTGTCATTGTCAGCAGAATCCAAGAGGGAATGTGACGCGTCTCGCCCAATAGTAAGCAGCCAAGTGTCCCTCTTTGCTCAATACTATCTCTGACATGTGCTCTGACACGTGATGTGGGCTTCTAGAAGTTCTAATCATTGGTAAATGATGGTTAATTAAGGTGGTGTGAACCAATTGAACCAAAATGGTGAACTAGGGTTCATGAGGGTGTGGTGGTTCTGGGTATTTGGGAGAAAAGGGGGAAAGAGTGCGTTTGTTTATTTATTAAACTTTGACCATGACTTTTGACCTTGACCCGGTTATATTTGTTAACCATGTGGTGGGCTTTTGGGCTTTGGGTAAATAAAAATGATATTGGGCTTGGTATTTGGATTTATAATTCAGATTTGATAGGCAAATAAAATCAAGGACCAATTGTGTAATTCTCAAAATTCCAAGGGCTAAATCTGTTAATCTTCAAAAATATAGTGCAAGGACTAATTCTGCCAATTCTGAATAAATGAAGGACTGAAGTTGACTTTTGAATCCCAGCTTTGACTATTTGACCATCTTCCACTCTCGTGCCCGTTTTTCCAGTATTTGTTTGATTTTTCATCTTTTTGTGATAAATTCGTGCCTGCATATTCACAAACATAAAACATACATTTCTTTGGCATTTGTTAGCTCATTTAGTCAATTTGGGTCGGTAATTGGCCATAAAATGGTATGTGAATTAACACATACCAATGTTACATATTGAAAATGGTAGTATATAATAAAAATATCTTCACACTATCATCTTAAAAATGAGAATCTTCTAAATCAAAGAAGTTTATAAAGGAGAAGAAAATTGTATTTCAAATGTTATCCTACACCTATCACGAGGTAATCATTATTCATTTGAGTTTGAGATCATGTGATTCATGTCGTCATACTGTAAATACTTAGAGTGAGTTACTAATGAATGCTTCAAATTCGATATTATAGTTTATGAAAAAATGTTGTAATAATGCATTAATTAAAAATAATAATTTATGTAACTTACTCATATTAAAATATTACATATGAAAAGCCTCATTTAAATATAACATTTTGCAAAAAAAACCTCTTCACATTAAAGAAAGAGATGGAAAAGTCACAAAAATTGTATCAAGAACAAAACATGCAAAATGGCAATGAACAACAACGATAAATAGAACAACAACAAGAACAACGCCACGGCCACGACATTCATATTAATAGTACGTTACAAATTAAACATGCAATATTTTACTATACGAATTATAATTTATTATACGAATTATAATTTATACTCTTGAATATACTAATTACTTTAATGTTTTATGTTTTTATAGTTTTGTTAAAAAGGAAATTTGTTTTATAGTTCTCTTTTAATAATGTAATTTATTGAACAACGAAGTCCGTCTTTCACAAAAAATGAGAGTTTCAAACATGAACCGAAAATTAGTCCCGAACATTACGAAAAATACAATTAGATCCAACCTGTGTGCATCGTACGGGTCCTGAGGCAGTCCAAATCTGTGTGCATCGCACGGGGATGAATATAAAAAGTCTCCAACATTAATATCATCGCTTCATATTTAAAATAATTTATATAACTTATACATATTAAAAAAGTACATGTGAAGAGACTCTTTTCAATATAACTTCTTGAAAAAAATCTCTTCACATATACTCTTTTAATGTCAATAAACTATTATAAATGTGTGTCATGCCTAGAAATGTGATACCATCACAACTTATATATATAATGATGAAAATAATTGCCAAAGATTACACTATAAAAACTTATATACAGCCCATGTGCAACTCAATAAAGTATTTTAAATACGTATAAAGCTTAGCAAATGTGTGACACCATGAAAACTTAAATATAAAATGACAAAAATAAATGCTGAATATTACGCTATAAAAACTTCTATACAGCCTATTTGCATCGCACGTATTTTAAATCTATGAAAACTTCTATACAACCCATGTGCATCGCACGGGAATTGTTGACTATCATAAGAAATAGTTATAACTTAGCCCGATGTATTAATATTAGTTAATTCAAATAAAAAACGATAGAGTCAATACCAAAATAAATAGACAAAAAAAATTACGAAAAAAATACGTCTTAAAAGATTACATGTCAATAAGCTATTTTAAATACGTATCATACTTACAAAATGTATGCTACCATGAAAACTTATATATAATGACAAAAATACGTCCTGAATATAAAATGACGAAAATAAATGACGGATATTAGACTTTGAAAACTTCTATACAGCCCATGTGTACCGCACGGGCTTTCATGACTATTCATGTTTGCAAGTGTATTCAAATAATGAAATGACATGATCCCGCAATGAATACATGACGAAAATTAGTGAACATTACATTACGAACACTTAGATACAGCCCGTATGCAACGCACGGGTCTGGTTGCCTAGTACTTTAAACATCAACCATTAGTTTAAGGTGATACAATTTCCATAAATTTCATGGAATATTTTCGTATATCTAATTCGGATAATAGTTGCTTGGCTATGATGATTCGGCTACTTGAAGTGTCTTAATTTTGGCATGGCAAAAACTAAAAGGCATAAAATGCAACAGTGTTTTGTAGCAAATACAATTTTTGAGCCAAGGCATAAATATTATGTCTCCGATCACTGAGACATTGTTCATTTTTCTATTAGGAAACCATTGTCCAAGCTTCTTCATGACACAAAACCTCCTTACACAGTTACTAGAAAAAAATTTATATTGATTTCTCTCATCCTACTTACCCCAATGTTAGTATGCCCAATTTACATATCGTGCATATTTTAAACAGAAAATGAACAATGTTTTAGGTGACACGTTTGTTGGGTCGAACAACCTTATTATACCAGGTTCACATACAAGATCCATCTGACGTTAAGTTGTTGGAACATCTTACAGCCAAGTGTGCATTAAAAAATGGAAAGTCCTGAAGATCTTCCTGGTAAACGTAGTTTTCTAAATTTCTATTTTTTTATTTTTATTATTTTTTTTTTTGCGTAAGTCTATAATTTTAGTTGGATAAATTTATATAGTGTAAAATCGACAATACATGGTGCCATTTTCAAATATTTATTTTGACTATTCATGATTTAGTACATCAAATTAACGATTTATGACTTTGTAGGTGTAATAATGATGCACACTTTCTAACAGACAGCGACTTTGAAAACAATCTAAACAAAATAGTGGAAGCAAAGGGGACCGAGCTATTCAGGTTACTTGCACTTAGAGACTTAAATACCAATAGCAAATCAGCAAGAGCTAGAGCAAAGGAAATGAAAACGATTTTGTGTGACTTTATATGTATCTTACTTAGAAAAACTAAAAGAAGTAGAGATGAAAATGATTTTGTGTAACTATATATGTATTTTACTTGCAAAAGCAAGTGGTTTAGTAATTGAATAATAGTTGTCGTTAGGTACATGTTTCTTTCATGTTCAGATCTTTTATTAGAACTCCATTCATCTTTTGTTTATTTTCAGTTGATAAAAGGGTCGATACTTTGTTTACAGTTATTGCACTTATTAGAAACAAGAGAAAAGTCCAAAATACATCCCTATGGTTTGGCATTTGCTCACTTTACATCATTTTTCTTTTTTTGGCTCAAAAATCATCCCTGTGGTATTAAAGTTGGCACAAAACCATCCATTCGTTAGTAATATAAGCTAATGATGACTAACGATGCAAATTATTTTCCGTTATCTCCTAACAAGAGTTAAAATATTTGCATCGTTAGTTCTCATTGACTATAGAGTTAAAATATTTGCATCGTTAGTCCTTATTGAGTTAAAATATTTGCATTGTTAGTCCTCATTGAGTTAAAATATTTGCATCGTTAGTCCTCATTGACTATAGAGTTAAAATATTTGCAACGTTAGTCCTCATTGAGTTAAAATATTTGCATCGTTAGTCCTCGTTGAGTTAAAATATTTGCATCGTTACCATCGCCACCACCCACCACCACCCACCAACACCCACCAACACCACCGCCACCCACCTACACCCACCACCACCACCCACCATCGTCGCCACCACCACTACCCACCACCGCCACCCACCGCCACCCACCACCACCCACCACCGCCACCACCACCCACCACCGACACCACCACCCACTGCCACCCACCGCCGCCACCACTAACCACCACCAACGCCACCCACCACCACCCACCACTTCCACCCACCACCACCCACCGTCGCCACCAACACCGCTGCCTCCATCACCCATCGCCGCAACTACCCACCACCCACCACCTCCAACCATCACCACCCACCACTGCCGCCGCCTCACCACCTCCACCCACCACCGCTACCAACTCCCACGACCACCCGCCGCCGCCGCCACCACCACCATACACTGAACGAATATTATAAGTGGTGGTGACGGCAGCAGCAGCGGTGGTGGTGGTGGCGGCAGCGGTGGTGGCAGCGGCAGTGGTGGTGGTGGTGGCGGCGGCGATGGTGGTGGCGACAGTGGTGGCGGCAACGGCGGTGGTGGAGGCGGTGGTTGGTGGTGATGGGTAGAGTTGGTTAGTGGTGGTGGTGGAGGTGCAATTTCAGGTTAAAATCCCGCGACTCTTGATGTAAAACATTATTCCAGACAACTTTTGTGTTTCACACTTTTGATGATTCGAACCAGAAACAGGTCAAAATCGTGAATTAAAATTGATTCAGAAACATTTTAACTCATAAAAACGTGAGAAAAACGGAAGAAACGGATAAAAACATGAGAAAATGGGTGAAAACGTATAAAGACGGACAAAAACTGATAAAAACATGAGAAAAACGGACGAAAACGGATTAAAACGGACAAAAACGTAAGAGGACTAACGATGCAAATATTTTAACTTAATGAGGACTAACGATGCAAATATTTTAACTCAATAAGGACTAACGATGCAAATATTTTAACTCTATAGTCAATGAGGACTAACGATGCAAATATTTTAACTCTATAGGCAATGGGGACTAATGATGCAAATATTTTAACTCAATGAGGTGATGCAAATATTTTAATTCTTGTTAGGAGATAACGGAAAATAATTTGCATTGTTAGTCCTCATTAAAGATATTACTAACGGATGGATGGACTTTTCTCTAGAAACAATTTATCTTCCTTTTTCAAAACCATTATTTCATAATTTAAACCAAAAGTATCTCCACTTTTTTCTCAGTCAAAAATTTGGTCTTCAAACACATACAACTTTATCATATACAAATGCTCCGCCAGAATGTACGGGTTAAAATACTCGTTACAAACATAGGTGAATTTACAAAATGTCAAATATATTGATTAAATCAATCATCATTAAGATGATATGAGCGTGCGCATGAATGATAAAACTACTTCCTCCGTCCCATATTAAGTGTGCACAGTAAAATATTTGGATGTCTCAAATTAACTGTCCATATTTTATTTCAACCAATAAAATAAGACTTTAATGAGTAAAAATGATATTTGATTGGTGGATTTTAGTTAATGGTATTTTCTAAAACTTTGTGCAAGTAAACACTTAATATAGTAGTATTTGAAAAGGTAAATGAGAAAAAAATACACAAATAAATTAATTTGTCGACAACACACGCGGAATCAAAGAATGACAAAACAAGACATTTTCCATGAAAAAACCCTTTCCAAAGTACGGCGGGAGAATATAAAACCTAGTTGACCAAAACTATAACATTAAAACGATCCTAGCCGTCCGTATCATATTAGAATCCAATCCGACAGTTCTAGAACATTCTAGAACTCCACAACTCATTCACAATTACTGTACCTTATTTATACCATCCGTCCATACCACACATTCGCATTCAAACACTCTATTTATTCTTTCATTCACAAAAACAAACACATTCTCATAAACGAACATAATAATGGCTGGTAAAGGTGAAGGACCTGCTATTGGAATAGATCTAGGTACAACATATTCTTGTGTTGGTGTTTGGCAAAACGACCGTGTGGAGATCATTGCTAATGATCAAGGGAATAGAACGACACCGTCTTATGTCGCGTTTACTGATTCCGAGAGGCTCATTGGTGACGCTGCTAAGAATCAGGTCGCCATGAACCCAACCAACACTGTTTTTGGTATGTTTTTCTTATTCTTTTTATTGTTTTTGCTAGATCTAAATTATTTTATTGATGTATAACTAGATGATATGTTTGCTTATGATTTATTGTTGTTTACTAGCTCTTTTATACTGCATATCGTAACTATGTAATTTTAGATATCTTAAGCAATATTTTATAACTGTCCACATGATATTAGTCTTATAGATTCTGCTATTGGTTTGATATTAGAGCTTGTTGATGTTGCTTGGCTTGTATTCATGAGTAGTTTTTATGAGGTTGTAGACAAGTACTATGTACAAAGTGGAACATTAATTTGTCTTTAAGTACGCAAATTGTATTCTATGGATGAGCTGAAACCTTTAAGCCCTTATGGATTGAACTATTAGCCTTGATAGAGACTGCGCCTTTATAATCTTTGTATCGTAAGTCTGAGCCTTAAATCATTTTTGTATCTTGCATAGCTCTAAAACGTACTACATAGAATTTTTGCTTGATCAGAGTGCTTCTTTAAGATATTTTTTTAAGGTTGCCATGTCTAGATTATATGATTTGTTTATGCTAGTATAGGTTATCTATGCGTTTAGTAGCTCTTTCCTTACAGTTTTCTAAAGACTATTTGCAGAGTAAAGTCTTAGGTTTTTCTTATGGCGTTTGATTTGTTTAGTTCGTTGATGCTCTAAGCTTTTTATCATGAGGTTCCGGACTAGTCCATATAAAGTATAATATCTTTTAGTTCATAGATGTTTTAATCTTTTAAGATGTTTCATGAGGTTGCGGACTAGTATATACAAAGTATAACGTTAGGTTCTATGGATTAGAACCTGTTAATATGGTTTAGCATCTGTCTCAAATCAATCAGTTTTTTTTATTTTTTTTATTTTTTATTTTTTTTAATTAATTGTTTAGGTTTAACGAAACCATAAATTAGTAGGCTTTAATATGTTTAATTAAATGTATATTGTGGAACTCTTTTTATGATCTGTATGTATGCTTTGAAATTGTATTGGTTTTTCTTGTATTAGTTATAGTAGATATTGTTTGTTTTGATGTTCTATTTTTTTCTCTATTTTTAGTTGTGTAGTTTGCTTGATATATGATTATAATCTTATGCATACTTCGTTATTCTGAAACAGATGCCAAACGTCTTATTGGACGAAGATTTAGTGATGCATCTGTACAAAGTGACATCAAGTTATGGCCTTTCAAGGTTAATTCTGGCCCTGCTGAGAAACCAATGATTGCTGTCAACTACAAAGGTGAAGAGAAGCAATTCTCTGCAGAGGAAATCTCTTCCATGGTTCTAATCAAAATGAAGGAAATTGCCGAAGCTTTCCTTGGGACAACAGTAAAAAATGCTGTGGTCACTGTCCCTGCTTATTTCAATGACTCACAAAGGCAGGCAACCAAGGATGCTGGTGTGATCTCGGGTCTAAATGTCATGCGTATCATCAATGAGCCAACTGCTGCTGCGATTGCTTATGGTCTTGACAAGAAAGCAAGCAGCGTTGGTGAGAAGAACGTGTTGATCTTTGATCTTGGTGGCGGTACTTTTGATGTGTCTCTTTTGACAATCGAAGAGGGTATTTTTGAGGTTAAATCGACAGCTGGTGACACTCACCTTGGTGGTGAGGATTTTGATAACAGAATGGTGAACCACTTTGTGCAAGAGTTTAAGAGAAAGAACAAGAAGGATATTACCGGGAACCCAAGAGCGCTTAGGAGGTTGAGGACATCCTGTGAAAGAGCCAAGAGAACTTTATCGTCCACTGCTCAGACCACTATTGAGATTGATTCTTTGTACGAGGGTGTTGATTTCTATTCCACCATTACTCGTGCTAGATTCGAGGAACTGAATATGGATCTATTCAGGAAGTGTATGGAGCCTGTTGAGAAGTGTTTAAGAGATGCTAAGATGGACAAAAGTACAGTCCATGAAATTGTTCTAGTTGGTGGATCTACCAGAATCCCGAAAGTGCAACAACTACTTCAAGATTTCTTTAACGGCAAAGAGCTCTGTAAGAGCATCAATCCTGATGAAGCAGTTGCATACGGTGCAGCAGTTCAAGCTGCAATCTTGAGCGGCGAGGGAAATGAGAAGGTTCAAGATTTACTTCTTTTGGATGTCACTCCTCTGTCAACTGGACTTGAGACTGCTGGTGGTGTCATGACTGTTTTGATTCCACGAAACACAACCATCCCAACAAAGAAAGAGCAGGTATTCTCAACATATTCAGACAACCAACCGGGTGTCTTGATTCAGGTTTATGAAGGTGAGAGAACAAGGACAAGAGACAACAATTTGCTTGGTAAATTTGAGCTTTCTGGCATTCCTCCTGCCCCAAGAGGTGTCCCACAAATCACAGTCTGCTTCGACATTGATGCCAATGGCATTCTTAATGTCTCGGCTGAGGACAAGACCACTGGGCAGAAGAACAAGATCACCATCACCAACGACAAGGGAAGGCTTTCAAAGGATGAAATTGAGAAGATGGTTCAAGAGGCAGAGAAGTACAAGGCAGAGGATGAAGAGCATAAGAAGAAGGTCGAGTCTAAGAATGCATTGGAGAATTATGCATACAACATGAGAAACACTATCAAGGATGAGAAGATTGGCGAGAAACTTAGCTCGGACGACATGAAGAAGATTGAGGATGCGATTGATGAAGCGATCACTTGGTTGGATAACAATCAGCTGGCGGAGGCTGATGAGTTTGACGACAAGGTCAAAGAGCTTGAGAGTGTTTGTAACCCGATCATTGCGAAAATGTATCAAGGTGGAGCTGGGGATGCTGCTGGTGCGTCAATGGGTGATGATGTTCCTGCTGGTGCGAACGGTGCTGGCCCTAAGATTGAGGAGGTCGATTAAGTATTTTATTAAACATGTTACTTTGGTTATGCTTTTAAGACAATTATGTTGGTATCCCTGTTTTGTGGGGATGATTTTGTTGGCTGATAAGCCCCTATTGTTTAATGCAAGTTTTGATTTAGCAATTGTGTTTTTTAAATTTTTAACTGATTTCTCTGTTTAATTATAAAAAATGTCATTTTGGTGCTTGATACAAAAAGACCCTTGATTTTGGTCTGAAACTGTATCAAAAGATAACCATCTGAAAGAACAACCAGCTACAGACGTTGAAAGGGAAAGAGTTGCTGCTAAGAACTTAACAACATACTAGTTTCTGATAGTAGCATATCAATGATTAGGAAAAAACAAAATGGATTGCCATCTTATGATATTACTAGTTCGCAGAAGCATCCAAAACAACAAACATTAGAGTAAACTACATTTTTGGTCCTTGTGGTTGTATCAAAATCTCACTTTTTGTCCAAAATTCAAAAAACGTTCAAAAACAGTCCAAAAGTCCACGTGGACTTCACTTTTGGTCCAAAATTCGCACCTAGTTAGTTTAGTCGTTGCACCGTTAGTCCTTTAACCAAACGCTCGTTAAGTCAGTTGCACCGTTAGTCCTTGTTCGTTAAGTCAGTTTACACCGTTAGTCCTTGTGGTTAAAAAATTGAAAAAATTCGAAAAAAAAAATTTTTCCAAAAAAAAAATAATTTGAAAAATTAGAAAAAAATTCTAAAAAAAAAATTTTTACGAAATTTTTTTTTTCCAAAAAAAAAAATTTGAAAAAAAATTTCTAATAAAAATTTTTCTTAAAAAATTCAAAAAAATTAAAAAAAAAAAAAAAAAAAAAAAAAAAATTGACGAAATTTTTTTTCCAAAATTCGAAAAAAAATCCAAAAAAAAAATTCGAAAAAAAAAATTTCTAATAAAAAATTTTCTTTTAAAAATTTCTAAAAAAATTTCTAATATATTAAAAAAAATTCTAATATATATAAAAAATTTCCAAAAAAAAAAATTTCTAAAAATTAAAATGTGTATGTATATATATAAAAAATTTTCCTAAAAATTTCGTCAAAATTTTTTTTTTTATAAAATTTTTCGAATTTTTTAAGAAAAAATTTTATTAGAATTTTTTTTTTGGAAAAAAAAAGTTCGTAAAAAAAAATTTTATAAAATTTTTCGAATTTTTTAAGAAAATTTTTTTTCGAAAATTTTATTGAAAAACAAGTTTCTAATAAAAAATTATATATTCTAATATAATTTTTTTCGAAAATTTTATTGAAAAACAAGTTTCTAATAAAAAATTATATATTCTAATATAATTTCTCACATATACGTATATATATATATTCTAATAAAAAATTAAAAAATTTCTAATACGTATATATATATATATATCGAAAATTTTATATGTAAAAAAAAATTCTAAAAAATTTCTAATATGTATATGTAAAAAAATTAAAATGTATATATACATTTTAATTTTTTACGTATATATTCTAATATATATTAAAAAATGTAAAAATTTCTAATATATATATATACGTATATGTAAAAAATTATATTAGAATATATAATTTTTTATTAGAAACTTGTTTTTCAATAAAATTTTCGAAAAAAATTATATTAGAATATATAATTTTTTATTAGAAACTTGTTTTTCAATAAAATTTCGAAAAAAAATTTTCTTAAAAAATTCGAAAAATTTTATAAAATTTTTTTTTACGAACTTTTTTTTTCCAAAAAAAAAAATTCTAATAAAATTTTTTCTTAAAAAATTCGAAAAATTTTATAAAAAAAAAAAATTTTTATTAGAAAATTTTTTTTTCGAATTTTTTTTTTGGATTTTTTTTCGAATTTTGGAAAAAAAATTTCGTCAATTTTTTTTTTTTTTTTTTTTTTTTTTTTAATTTTTTTGAATTTTTTAAGAAAAATTTTTATTAGAAATTTTTTTTCAAATTTTTTTTTTTTGGAAAAAAAAAAATCGTAAAAATTTTTTTTTTAGAATTTTTTTCTAATTTTTCAAATTATTTTTTTTTTGGAATTTTTTTTTTTTTCGAATTTTTTCAATTTTTTAACCACAAGGACTAACGGTGTAAACTGACTTAACGAACAAGGACTAACGGTGCAACTGACTTAACGAGCGTTTGGTTAAAGGACTAACGGTGCAACGACTACACTAACTAGGTGCGAATTTTGGACCAAAAGTGAAGTCCACGTGGACTTTTGGACTGTTTTTGAACGTTTTTTGAATTTTGGACAAAAAGTGAGATTTTGATACAACCACAAGGACCAAAAATGTAGTTTACTCCAAACATTAAGTTGCAGCTAACATTGATTTCAACATTTGTTAACCATTAGCTCAACAATAAAGATGACTTTAACCGTTATTAGCTCAGCAATAAACGTTTGGGTAATCAGAACCAACTGGTGTAAATTCATTAAAGATTATGAAATTCAAAACTATTCACTATTAAGATTCTGCTTGCAAAACTTAATCCTAACAACTGTGATATTATATAAAAGATTACCTGATTTGTACTAATGTAGGATGTAGTGCAGAAGATAATGTTTTATGACCAAATAGACTTAGGTGACAGCATTATATTGACTTGGAATGTTGGCGGAGAAAAGGGCAGAAGGTTAACAATTTAGTCCTTAACAAAAAGGACTTCATTATTCACCATGGATATGGGTCAGATCGCAGTTCAAACCGAGTTACAGGTTGAATGGGTCATGTGTTGATCAGTTCTTGTCCACTTGTTACCAAATAAAGCACGAAGTACTAGCAAACATATAAAGTACGAAGTACTAACAAACTAATAGATAAGCTAGTTACATATGAGTCACTTCAAGAGGGTAAGTTGCTATCTCTTGATGTTCGAATTTAAACTTTAACTGCATAGGCTTGGAAATTGGAATTGTATGCTTTTGGATTTTGTGTGCTATTGCTTGATATCTACCCGATACTCCATACACTCCATTGAAATAGATACTAGTTCCAAACAAGTATTTCTAATTATATTGATCACATTCTTGTTGAATTAGTCTTTTAATTACTTATGGTATTTTGGGACGTGACAACCATTTTACCACTTTCGTGTTACTGTACTTGTTATTACATAGATTCTTCACAATTGAAAACACTCAAATCCTAGTGACTGATCTCGGTTTATGAACCCCAACTAACTACACATGATAGGGTCATACTTGCCCGAATGTGTTCTTGGCTTAATCCCGGTAATCCTTGTTATACATTTAAAACTTAAAGTGCGAGACACATCATCAGCTAACATGTATATATGTAGAAGGAACTCACTGAAGGTGCAAAGTGAATTAGGGAATGGCAATACTCTGATGAACTTGATTACTCCTTGATACTTCCAACTCATCATAGCTCTGAATCTTTCAAAGTGATTTAAGCGGGACTAATTTGTTAAAGTAAATGAGCGGGACAAAAAGAGTTTCAAATTAAAGTACTACCTAGTACGAGTTGATGAAAAGATTATGAACAGTTGACACAGCTACCCTACTATCAAATCAACCTCGTATCACTATATAAAGAATGTTGGTCTGGAGTAACTACTATCCCTTCTTATTATTGTATCATTTATTGAAGCACATTTATTTATTTGTCCGAACTTTCAGGTAGACCGCTAATCCTATCAGCGAGTCTATATAAGTTCGCTTGTAAATATGATATTCATCAAATTTACTTATTCAAAGAGTAATCCTTGTATTGTTAACAAGTGTGATTCATAACACTTTCTAATTCTCTGATTTTAAATCAGTAAAGTATTACACTTTTGAAAAGTTAATTATTGTGTTGTATTTAAATTATTATATACTTTGTTCACAAACAGATCTTAGGACAAACAGGTTTATATACTAAGTAATCACACGATTATCATTAACCACAACGAATTAAGACATTTTCGTTAATGACTTTTTTTTTTAATTTTTTTATTTGGTCTTTGTGTTTTTCAGCATGTTTAATTGATACATGCAATATTAATAGATTAAATGTAGTATGCTCGGATTCATATTTCATCTTTCCAGGTCTCATTTCAAACTACAAGAAAGATTTAAAAAAATGACATGTCATTAATACGACTTTAAAAGAATACACTTACATACATAGTACACAACTTAGGAATATAATCATTGTTTTAAAATATGGTTCTACCCAGCCGGTTCAACATGTTAAACTAGGAATCAATGATATTACCAGGCCATACTATGTGGGTTTTTAGTACTTAAAACCCGGATTAAGCTGTCGGGTTTCACTCAACCACAGTCAAACCGATTTACCGAAACCCGGTGGTTTTGCCTATTTGACATCAAATGCTATTAGACAAATGAAATTTACATGATTAGATTCCACTACTAATAGTTTGTGTGGTACATCATGTCAGTGTTTAAACTCATTGAACAATATTATTAGAAAAATCAATAAACATAGGTTTAAATGTTACATCAATGAATTATATTTCTCAATTCATAATAGTAGTACGAGATGATAACAATATATAACATAGTTTTAATGTTGTTTTGAAGTTAAAAACTTGTATCTTCATTGGTTTGTATGCGTTTGGTATTAGATTTTATGTTTGGTAAATTTATTGTGTGTTCGGTATGTTTAAATATGTTTTGCATGTTGTTTTACAAGTTCTATGCGTATTTGGAACAAGATTTATTGTGGCTTTTGGATGTGTATAAAACTGGTTCGGCTTGACAGTTGAACCATTGATCCCGTGACTTGTCGACTTAGCCGAGTTATTTAAAAACCCGGTTAACATTGAACATAATACAAGTTATTGTATAAACAAATTTTATTTAAAATCAAGAATTTATTAAAGTAAAAAAAGAAATTATTTAATGAATTATTTGTGGGCATGTGTTAATCTAGGAATTTATTTTAATGAATATTTTTTGTTTTAATTTTAACATAGAGGGTAGTTTAATAATTTTTTTATTTTTTTTTTTAATTTTTTTTTGAACAAGTAGTTTAATAATTTCAATGTATTGATTTTTAACAATTCAATACATCATTCATGCTTTATATGTAGTATAAAAGTAAAAGAAAATATAGGGGCCAAAATGTAGTTTAATGTCTTAAACTTGTGTAAATAGAACTTTTAGTACCCTGAAATTTTAAAGATGTAAGATGGTACCCTGAACTTAACTAAGTTGAATTTCTACTATCCTAAACCCACTCAGTAGTTAATCCCGCTAGATATTTAACATATGTTATCATCAAAATTAAAATACTCATAGTATAACTATAAAATAAGTGTAGAAACGTGCCATTTGATTCTTGGTTTGTTAATTACATTAGGCTCGAGATCGGTTCATTTTTATGATAGGCAAGCGAAATAAAACACAACTTGATCTTGGTTTATTAAGTGCATTAGGCTCGAGCTTGTTTATTATGCTCATTTGTATATAAATATGAATATGTACGTACACCCTTATACGTATATGAAATATGTTTATATATTTAAACGCATTTATTTATGAGGCTTGTTTAGGAACACAAGCCTAGTTTAACTTTTCGAGCTTGAAATCGTTTATTAAATTAAATGAGACCCAACAAAAGCTTGAGCTCGGGCTCAATTTGGAGCTGGAGCCGAGCTCAACTCGTTCAAGCTTGAATTGTTTCGATCCTATATAAGCTTGGCTCATTTTGAGCAGACCTCGAGCTAAAAACATAAGGTTCGAAACGAGCACGAGCATGAGATTTATGATCATAAATGATTCGGGCTCGAGATTGATCTTTTGCAAGCTTGAGCTAGACTCGGCTCGTTTTTACCTTTCTTTTTAGTTATACTATGAATATTTAAATTTTAAGGATAACATTCATTACAGTATATTTTTGGGTTAATTCTACTGTTAGGTAACGAACTTTCCAAAATTTTCAATGTTAGGTATTTTACTCTCGAAAACCCCAAGTTAGGTAACCAAACTTTGTGAAACCTTTAATGTTAGGTAATATAACCGGCTATGATAATGGGCCCATGTGACGTCACTTAAACGGTAATATATCTCTTTTCACTCTTTCTTCCACTCTTTAATCATAAACCAAAACACACTTAATTAATTCTTCCAATAATCATAACTAATCCGAAATCAAAATCAAGTCTTCTTATCTATGCATCATTTTGTGCTTCAACTTCAGTTTTATGCTGGGCTGATCTTAATCTTTTATAATTGAAAAACGTTGATTTGATTCTCAATGTATCTGCTCCATTTTTTAACAGATCAAGTAAGCTTAGGCGTCTCGAAATAGCATTATCATAAACCATACCCACTCACCACTAGCATTCAAACACCAATAATTCCATTCAAAATCAAACGCAAAACACAAAAAGAACGGCCAATAATTCTACCCACTGCTACCACCACTAAAAATCAAACACAAAAGGTTGAACCACTATACCCTTCGACCATGACTCGTCGGTCAGCCACCAAAGTCAACAGAAATTTTTTGCGCCAATAGATCCAACCAAATCCAACATATTAATTATTGATTACTTTTTAAGATCCAGTTTGGATTTTACATGTTTGTCGTTCACTTTTTTTGTGTTCACCAAGAAATCTGATGTGGGTTTTCTTCTTTTGATGGTTATGGACCGATGGTGATGGTGGTTTTATATTTTTTGAGATCTTGGTGGTTTTCTTTATTAAATTCGGGTTTGGGTTGATTATATGTATGCATAAATTTAAGTTTTGGGTTCTTGTTTGTATCTTACTAGAGATGTGTTCAGAAGGATAATCTAAGCCTTGTTGACTTGACTTATATGTAGTCAAGTACAGGGGCTTTGTGGTAATTATTATATACTTGTTCTTGTAGTATTTCTCTTGTTTGTGTATGTACAGGGACTAGTTGTGCAAGTTAGCTAAAGTTGAAGGACTTGGGTTGACAAATGGAGAAAGTACTATTGGAGCAGCTATATAAGCTTAAGATATAGATTAGGTTTTATTATCATTTGCTTATCTCTCTGTGTTTTACTCTCTAAGTTGAGAACTGATTGTAATCGTTTCTTTGTTTCTTCTTTCTGTGTAATTGTTGAACTCAAAACCAGTAATCACATTTGAAGTGATTGACTGATGTTGTGAATAAAATAAGTGGGGAGGTTGGTTGAATTCATAATCAAGTTGTTTTTTAGTTGATCTTTGTATACTTTTTCACATGGTATCAGAGCCAGGTTGGCTTTGATACAAAGATCGATTGATTAAATTTTTTTCAAAAATTAGGGTTTCAAAATATTTTTTGGGGCTTTTCAAATCTATTACTGGATCTGTGTAGATCTTGTGGTGAATCGTATTTTGGGTGGTTGAATCTTGTTGTTTGGGATTCAATTGTTGGTTAATCGAATTAACTCAATTTTTAGGGTTTCTAAAAATTACGGTTTTTTGATTCTTGGTATTTGGTTGAGATTAACACGTGTTAATCAGTGGTTTTTCATTGGATCTTGTTGATCTAGTGATTGGTTGGTGTTATCATCTTAATTAGGGTTTACTGTATCAAACCCTAATTCAAGAGTGTTATTGTTTCTTGATTTGATTGATATTATTGATTCAATTATTTTATGTGATCTTTTGATTCTAAAATAATTCATAATATTGATTATTTCTTGATTTCTTTCAGGTTCTTGGTACTATTCCGCTGTGCTTATTGGTTGTTGGTGATCTGCTTGATCTATTTGAGCTTGGCATTGTGTTTTTTGTAACACCTCTCGCACTCTTTTCTCTTAGGTTGTTTTTATAGGTTTTATAGAAATTGCATGAGACGAAGTGTAGGTTCAAGGGATTGTTTGTGTTGGAGTTGTTTGGTTTTTGGGATTACTTGTGATTGCTGGTGATATAAGGTGTATCTGTTTTTTTCTTTTGTTTTGTTTTCTTTTGATTCATCATTATGGGTAATGATGATGAAGCTGGGGGATCAAGTGTTACTAAACTTGATCAGTTTGACCCTTTGTTCTTGCACAGTAGTGATACAAGTGGTATTCCTTTGATAAGTTTTAAATTGGAAGGAACTGAAAACTATAAAGTTTGGTCAGCTGCTATAAAATTGGCTATTCATACTAAAAATAAACTTGGTTTTATAAATGGAACTCTTGATAGACCTGTTGAAACTGGTTTTTTGCAAGAACAATGGGATAGATGTAATTCTGTGGTTTTATCTTGGATTCTTGGATGTGTTTCTCAAGATGTGTTTATGGGACAAGTATTTTCTAATAATGCCAAAAATGTGTGGGATGAATTAAAAGAAACATATAGTAAAGAAGATGGTTCTATAATTTTCAATATGCATTTTAAGATTCATTCATTTACTCAAAATGGCATACCTCTCTCTGAATATTATCTTAAGTTCAATACAATGTGGAGGCAATATGACTCCCTTGTGGATTTTCCTGATTGCACTTGTGAAGGTTCTGAGAAACATAAGAAACATAATCAACTTATAAAGTTGATGCAGTTTCTAATGGGGTTGGATGAGGTCTATGCTCCCCTCAGGAGCATTATTCTCACCTCTGATCCAATTCCTGATGTGAAAAGTGCCTTTGCAACTTTGTCTAAGGATGAGTCTCATAGGAGTACTCAATCTTCTTCTGGTTCTAAAAATAATAATTCTGCATTTGCATCTAAAATTAACCAAAAACCTAATGAGTGGCCTCTGAACAAAAATATGAATAATACTAATCAAAATAGAAGACTTAATAGGCCTAAGTTGGTCTGTACTCATTGCAATATGAATGGTCATACTGCTGATAGGTGTTTTGAGTTAGTTGGATACCCTGTTGGTTTCAAAAAGAGACCTAATAACTATCAAACTTCTGCTAGCAATAATGCTGTTTCAGATCATAAGGCTCAGCCTACTGTTTCATCTAACTCTTTCACTGATGATCAGTATAAGAAGCTGATGGCTTTGATCACTGAAAAATTTGGTTCTGGTTGTATACCTGCAAATGTTGCAGGTATGAACTGTGTTGTTAGCTTTTGTTCTTCTAGACTCTGTAATCACAATTCAAATATAAGCACGTATAATCTCTACATAGGTTGGATTGTTGACTTTGGTGCTAGTCAACATATGACTTACACTATTGTGAACATGTTTAATCTTGTTGAAGTTTCAAAATTTAATATGACTGTTGGTCATCCTAATGGAACTAAAGCTATTGTCACTCACATTGGAAGTTTAAAACTTACTGATAAAATTACTATTCACAATGTCTTGGTTGTTCCTGATTACCAAGTCAGTCTTTTATCTGTTCATAAGCTCAATAAAGAACACAAATACAGAGTAATATTTGATGAAGATACTTGTTCTATTCAGGATTCTGTTCTAAGGACCCAAGTGGGGACTGGTAGTCTCAAAGATGGGTTGTATTTTCTTAATACAGGTATTAAATTCATTCATAATAACATTCAAGTATGTTGTTTGTCAAAATGCATTTGGCATAACAGACTTGGTCATCCTGCTGACCAAGTTCTTAACATACTTAAACATAAAATTGCTTATAAGAATGATTCTTTTATTGCACCTTGTGAGGTCTGCCATAAGGCTAAGCAAACTAGAGACCCTTTTCCTCTAAGTGATCACAAAACCAATGTCATAGGACAATTGGCTCACTTAGATGTATGGGGTCCTTACAAGGTTCAAAGCAGAGAAGGATACAAATACTTCTTAACTGTTGTAGATGATTTCTCTAGAGTTGTTTGGGTGTTTCTGTTGAGGGGGAAATATGAAGTTTTTCAAAACATTGTTCATTTCTATAATTTGATTAAAAATCAGTTTGATAAAACAGTTAAGGTGTTTAGATATGATAATGGAACTGAATTTATAAATCAAAATATGGAAAAGTTTTGTAAAGATAATGGCATCATACAACAAACTTCTTGTTCTTACACTCCTCAACAGAATGGTATAGCTGCGAGAAAGCATAGACACTTGCTCAATGTTGCTAGGGCCCTCATGTTTCAGGGGGGGATTCCTTTAAACATGTGGTCTGAGTGTGTTCTAACTGCTGTTTACCTGATTAACAGGTTACCCAGCTCTGTCTTATCTGGAAAATCACCTTATGAAATCATGTATAATATTGAACCAAACATCTCTCATTTAAAAGTTTTTGGATGTCTTTGTTTTGCTACTATGCTTAATAATTCTGATAAGTTCTCATCTAGGTCTGAAAAATCTGTGTTCATTGGTTATTCTTTTGAGAAAAAAGGGTATAAATTGTTCAGTCTTGAAA
Organism: Artemisia argyi; assembly: GCA_030686995.1. Taxonomy (NCBI): domain Eukaryota; kingdom Viridiplantae; phylum Streptophyta; class Magnoliopsida; order Asterales; family Asteraceae; genus Artemisia; species Artemisia argyi. Next base: position 139,310,746 of record CM060677.1, read on the forward strand.
GTAAGAAAATTTTGTTTTCAAGAGATGTGTTAATACAAATATCGCCTAAAAACGTTATTTACATTTTACGATCTTTGCTAAGTTTTGTTAATAACAAAGTATGAACTTTAGCTAAAAGTAAATTATCACTTTGAGTGTTTAAGTCTTGTTTAACTAATGTTTACATTTCCTTTTAAATTAAACATTGGTTTTATTTCTTAAATTAGAAATAGTCACATCACATTTATGGCAAGTTTTGTCATTATGTATTTATGGCAAGTTATGTGTTTGACTTGCTTTCATGTTGCTTGCAAGTATCATGTTTGACTTACTTTAAGTGATGTGACATTGTTTGGTTGCTAGAAGTTATGAGACAAGACATTGTTTGGTTTGGGAAGTTATTGCAAAAACCTACTGCAGACCCGGCGGTACCCTGGGGGTACACGGGCGGAACCCATCTGAGGGTTCCGCCTGATCCGCCAGACTGCAGAATAGTTTGCTATAAATACCAAACCATTTGTTTGTTTTGTGTAACCCTTTAGGACATATTTTCACATATTCTCTAAACTAACTCAGTAACCCTTGACTTGTGTGATTCTCTTATGTAGCAAGGATTTCCACAAGATCATTCAAGAAGTTACAAGCTTCAACTCTAAAGTTGCAAGTCTTGGTAGCTTGGTCATGTATAAGCTTTGGTAGTTTATACTTCATTTGTGTCATGTATGTAGAAGTTGTTGGTTAGTATTTTAGGCCTCAAAATACGTAGTATGTTGGGAGTTGTTGTACCCTAGTAAAAGAACTAACGGGAGTGGTTGTACCCTTGGTAAAGAACTCGACATCTAGCTTTGTGTCGGTAAAAGTGTAAGCGACGAGTGGGAGTGGTTGTACCCTTGTAAAAGAACTCGACATCTAGCTTTGTGTCGGTAAAAGTATAAGCGACGTGTAAGGTTTTCTCCGCCGGTGAAAGGAGCTTGTTGATTAGTGTTTATAACTCTCGAGTTGGAAACTCGGGGCGTGGATGTAGGGCAAGGAAAAAGAGTCCTTGTAGCCGAACCACGATAAACAATCGTGTTGTGGTTTGATCGTTTCTTTCTCTATCTTTGCTTATTGCATGTTATTGTTTAGTTAGAATCGTTAACCACATATATAGCTTTTCAAAGAAGTAAAACATTTAAAGTTCTCTTTAAGTTTTCAAACAAGTGTAAAAGCTTTTCAAAGAACTAAATAAGCAAAGTAAGGATCATCACAAGTAAAGCTTTTCAAAGTAAGAAACAAGTATAATTAGAATTGATACTTACACTAAAAGCTTTTGAAAGAAACAAACATATAATGGTGTGTTTATATTGTTGAACAAACATAAAGTTATTAAAGGATTTTTATGTTAAAAAGGATTTTAAAAGAGGTAAACTATTCAACCCCCCTTCTAGTTTTCCACAATTGGCATCAGGAGCTACGTTACCCAAGTTCCTTAAAATAAACTGTATTTTAAAACTTGGATCGATCCATGGATTTTGAAAATCTCAAAGAAGGGCAACCTATTCAAAACCCGCCACTATTTGAAAAAGAAAGCATGCTTAAATGCAAAAGTAAATTTGAAAACCAAGATGATCAATTTGATCTCACATTTAAGTTAGAGGTCTTAGAAAAATTAATTGATAAACATTTAGATGAGATTAATACATGTACTACTAGTTTAATTGTTTTAAATGAAGGTGTAAGTGAAGATGACTTCTCATGTCGAGCTCTTTGGTGGACTTGCTTGTGATTCATGGACTAACACGGATGAAGATGTTGCCAACCATCCGGTTTGTGATTCTCTCTTAGCTAAATCACCAAGCAAGGTACATTTTGAAACCAAACATTTTTGCTTTGACACATTTATCCTAGAGTTTTCCAAAATAGAAAATGAGTCTAAACTTTCATGCAACATGGACCTAAAAACTATCTTTAACAATGAAACTTCAAGATCTTGTGTAAACACTTTTGAAAATGAAATCATATTAGAAGATAAGATGTCTAGACTTGAGTGTCATGTTGAAATTGATTTAAAATGTAAAGTATGTCTAGAGTACAAACATGAAAGTTGTTTGAAGAATCAAAGGTCATTTAGAGATAGAACCGGATTAGGATTTAACTCTAATTAATCATCAACAAGTAAAACAAAACATGTCGTGTTTGTGAAACCTAAGAATGTATTGTAGAAGTTACTCTAGTTCTAATAGGAACACATGATAAAGGGCTAAAAATATCATGGTCAATACTTTTATGTGTCTTTCTAACTTTCTTGGATTTATAAGAAGTTGCGTTTAGCCTCTCTACGTATCAAGATTATTTGCTTTATGTTTTTCTTCTTGATGGCTAATCTATGGAGCTTAAAAGGTACACATCTCTTCAACTTACCTTTTAAGTGTTTCTTGTTGATTAACAATATGATTTGTCATAAGTATTAGTAGTAGTCTTTACTATAAGGTGTCTATGATTGTGTGAGTAACAATAAGGATTAGATCCTTCATAGGTAAAGTAGTTTGATACTACTTCTAGTAGGAGATATAAGGTGTCTTGCCTCGTTTAATCTTTCGGGAAAATACACGAGTAACTCTTGAGTAAGTCTCACTTAATTCTTATTTTCAAGTGAGTGAACTAAGAACTTCTTAAGTGATAAGACAACCAACACTTTTGCAAATCTAGCAAAACCAAAACATTTCATAAACACTTATAGTACAAATGTCTTTTGGTATTATACCCTATATTTTCAATAGCATCCTAAGTCCAATCATTCTTTTGCTAAAAGCTTCACGAAAGACACACAAAGTAAAATAAATCAGTTGAATTTTATTTAAATGATTGGGAGAAAATGATTTATTAAACTTCTAGGATGTGAACATCAAATTCGACCCATAGTCTTATGATGTTGCATATCTTAGACATTTACACTTATGAGGTCTTAAGAAAATAAACCCAAAGAGTCGAGGAATCATTGAGTTTAAAAGTCAATGAAAGACCACCTCCTTCTAAGTTCTTATCTTTGGTAGATGATGACTTAGTCGAAAGCCCAACATTGATAAGACAAGTATGTCAAGATCAATAACAAGGAAGATGGCCTATTAAAAATTGAAAAACAACATCCTTTCGTCTTGTATAAAACATTGAGTCAAGCAATATCAACAAGGTCATAAAAACCTGAAACATGGGTCATAATAGTAATTGAAACAAATTAATAAAAAGTGTTTTTGAACATTAGTGTAAAGCAATTACTAAAACAAAATAGACTTTCAAAATAGAAAAGAATGTTAATCTTTGAAAGACTATTTATTTACCTAAGCAAGCTCCAAAAGTAAGGGATAATCACTCAAAAACATTCCTAGTTATTCACTTGTTCACAATGATTAAGTCCTTTATGACTTATCAAGAATGAGATTAGTAAATCCGTATGTAGAGCTAAACATAGAGATATGTTTGGAAGTATACTTGTTCTTACAACAAATGTAACCCAACATTATGTTTAGTGCTTGTCTATGTGCTCGGGTTTAGAGAAGATCCTTAAACAACTCTTTCGAAAGAGCTTGCTTGGATTCATTTAGAAGTGCTACACCACTAGGATTATGGTATCCCAAAAGAATGGGATTAGAAACCATAGTGTATGCCAAATAGAATTGCATGGGTAATAAGTTGATAAGAAAAGCACAAGTGGTACTTGCACTTTTAATACTTACTTACCCAATGATTCTCCAAAACGCTGAAGGATCTCATTGAACAAGTTTATTCTTATCGACAAAGGAATTTCTTCATCAACAATGTTATCTCGTCAACAAAGGATGCATCGACTTCAACAACTATTTAAATCATCACAGTCTTTACAGACATATTGTGATCCATCATCATCGTCTTGTTAAAATTGTTCATTGAGGAACATCTTAACTAAGAAGGTTTTTCTACGTTAATCAATCCATCAACGTTTTCGCTAAATCCCTTGAATGTGAAACATTCATCATTCCTAGGCTTAGTCATACACAATAAGACTTAAAATCTTAGGTTTAAACATTAGGATAAAACCACAAAAATCAAGACAATCCCTTTTTGATTTTTCCTGCAGATACCCACGACACCCTCAGACCATACGGGCGGAACCCATTTTTTGGTTCCGCCTGGTCCTCCGATTCCACAGATTGTTTTTACTCTAAATTTCAAAACCAAACACCCTCCTCATTTAGTCATTCACCTTCAAACTATCATTACCCTCTCAAAAACACATAACCATACGAATTTTAGGGCTTCTAATCCAATCTCTTCCAATCCAACTAACTTTGTAAGTATTCCAATCACAATTACATTTTTAATTTGATCATAACATTTTTACTTACAATCATTAACTAGAATCTTAGGGCTTTTTGCATAAAACTTCATGATTCATGAAAAACTTGGTGGCTAGTCAATTATGTATTTCATTAAGTTAAGAAATGTATCTTTTCATTGTCACCTTGATTTACCAAACACAACAAGAGCATTATTTTTCTAAGTGCAACATGATTCATCACCACATTGTTAAAACAAATGAAAAACATCATTTAAACATCACTTGCATACTATCTCTTGAATGCTAAAGGGGATACATAACTAATATGTATTTTCGGGTACATTCAATCGAAGACACATTCAATTAGGAGAGTGTTGGTTATCTTTTGTTTTTACAACAAAATTTGCATAACAAAACGATTTGGGAATCAAAATGAGTCAAGATAACCATGTCTTCACATTGTCTTGCATATAAGAATATATTAGAACATCCTCGTTGTTAAAAGTCATTAACATACAATTTTATGTTTTCTAGGAATCAACATGCCTCCCGCAAACAAATCCGATCACAAAGAAACCCTTAAATACATGCCCAAACACCATATGACCAAAGGTCTCAACCCGGTTCAAGTAGAAACCTTTAAGGCATTAGAAGAACGCTATGTTCACGAAGGTAGAACCATTGATCCATCCTTTCTAGAAGGAACTTCTATTCGCCAAAACTTTGCCGCAATTCACTTTGATTGTCTCCTTGATATAGATGAGCCCATTTGTCCTAGGTTCATCTTGGAATTTTATGCAACCGTAAACCTTTCCTCATGTGCCGGTGGTAGGATCTCATTAAACTTCACAACCAATCAAATATCACATGATATAGATTTAAAGGACTTAGCTATAATTCTTGGTGTACCAAATGTGGGAACTTGCCTCTACACGGATAAGTGGCCCATTTCAAGTCTTGATACTATTGATCGTTTTTATCCATACGATACACCTCTTGCTAGTAAGGAAACAATTAAGGAACATCTCTTTGTTAGAGCCTCTACCACTAGGAAAAATCGTTCGGGGAATATTGTGGATAAGGACCCATTTGGTATGGAGACCAATGAGCTTAAACCACAATTTAAGAAGTGGGAAGAAATTCTTAGAGCCAATGTCATAAGTACCTTAGGAAATAGGGATCATGTTAACACATGCCTTTGTTACATGCTTTATAGCATTTCGATTGGTCAACCATTCAACTTAGCCTACTACCTAGCCCGACGGATGGCCGACATATCCTTGGTCGGAACAACCGCTCTTCCATATGGAATGTTTCTTACCCGCCTCTTTAGAGCAATCTCGCCCATTTCTCCTAACGAAAGTGGAATACACCTTGACTACGCTCTCATTCCTCACACCTTCGTTCCTTTAAGTGATAAACGAGTTTTCAAAAATAAGGGCAAACGTACTAGATCACCTACTCCATCTTCATCATCATCCGGCATGAGCGACGATGATAAACTACCAAACTCTAAGTTACCTCCTTTAGAATACCTCCAAGCTCTCCCCATCATTGACAATGCTTCTGAAGAATTCAAGCAAACCAAAGGAATGTTCAAGTGTTTTGGAAGGTACCTTAACAAGCTCAAGAAGAAGATAGACCGGTTGTGAGAAGATTAAGGAGTGTTTGGCTTATGAGTGCTTTAGAAGCGTCTATGTGATTAAACTATGTGAATTACATGTTTTTCACTTTCATGGTTTATTACGTTTGATGGATTATGTTTTGTATGCTATTTTATGATTAATGACAATATTGGTGGTATGTGTCAATTTCATGCTTATGGTAAAATTCACTAAGTTAAGTGAAAATCGTTAGCCCCCGGTCAAAGTCCTAAGAGATGAATGTCTATATGCCCAATTTTTGCATTTCCTAATCTGTCATATAGTAAATTTTCATTTCCAAGAGTTTTCGAAAATTTTGAAAATCGTTTCGCGGGTCAAAAACGCGGACTGTGAAGTTTTTCAGGCCTGGCGGATCAGGCGGATCCCAAATTTGGGTTCCGCCAGTGCATTTTCTGGGTATTCCAGAATTGGCCCAACGGACCAGGCGGATCCCAAAACAGGGTTCCGCCTGTGTAGTCTTAGGGTGCCGCCAGTACCTGCAGAAAATTTGTGAACATTTTTCTTAAGATCATAACTTGTAAAGTGTCAAATCATTATCCCAAGTGAGAAACATCTTTCATTAACACCAACAACCATATTGGAACAAACCTCACTCACTAAAACAATTAGGAAGACACTTCCCGCCAAAATTCAAATTCAAAACATAACTACCCAAAGGAACCCTTTTAAAGGATCCTTCAAACCTTTGATACATTTTCAACCAAACCACTTCCCATGATCACAAAGCATTGAGTGCTTAGGTTGGTCTTTCACTCCATCCTATTCATTGGATTGACCTCAAATGATGTGACATGGTCATGAAAATCATTTGACACCTCAATCTTTGAATAGTAAAACATCAAATCCAAATACTATTTCAATACCTCTCTCATCCTATAAAATTGAAAGCTTCACAACAATTCTAATCACACCATCACCATCAAGACTTCTTCCCTCAAACATCAAAACCAAAACCTTTGAAATGACCAAATCCAACACCTCATCCGAGTCATCAAAATCATGTGCTAAAACCACTAGGATTAGTGTGAAACCTTGTTGCTTCAACAAAACCACAAAGTCAAGCTCATCATCATCAAGTGATGCTTCACTTAATATCTCCTCACCTATCCAAGATTTTCTTAATCTAACTACCTCAACTACACCTTCAACACCTTGTAACACAAATGTGATCACCATTCAAGATTTGCTTAATCTTGCTACACCACCACCTTCTCCACCTCATTGCAACTCAAACCTAGCCATTAATCCATCACCAACTAGATCTTTGAGTATATCAACCTCACCTTCTCAACAAGCTTTTAAATCAAAAACTCCTTCACCTCAATCACCAACACCTACACCAATGGAACTTTTCCATACACCACCAACATCACCAACACTCAATTTGGAAACTTTTGATGATTTATCATCAAGTTCACCATCCTTCTCACTTTTTGATACCGTTGCTCAAATGGAAACCCAACAACAACCTAGTGAGCAACTTAATGATGAACCCCATTACCCATCTACGGTAGAACGGTTGGCTTACCGTTACGCTAGACCATCCATTTTTCCAAATGATCAAGGTCATACCCACCAACAATCATTTGTGTTTCACCCAATTTACAAAGACCTTCATGACAACCCTTCCGGCGAACCAAGCTTTCGCCATTTTGTTCAAAATCAACACAATGAGGAAATTAACACTCATTTAAGTCACCTCAATGCCTTCAAACGAATGGTTGATTCTCAAATTAACCATGTTATGGAATTCAATACGGCATTACACTCAACAAGTGAAGGAAGAAAAAACACTTCTCAACCATACACCTTTGCTCCTTCAAGTTCAACCCATCCACCACCAACAAATCAAACCTCTCTTCCATCAAACTTTCCCCGCCATGATTGCGGACATTGCGAAAGAACCGCTCGCATTAGTGAAAGATGTCGAACGGAACTTCGCGAGTTAACCGAAGAAATGAGGTTTATTCTAAACCACATTTTGGATCATCTACAATCCTTGTCTCATCCACCACAACCTTAGAGTCTCCAAAATGAAACAAAACCGTTTCGTTTGGAAAAAGTCCCCATTTTAACCAACAAAGCAAAACCAAGTCACCTCCTCACATCTCCAAATAAAACCCGCTACAACCCCCAATCCACATTTTCATCCCTAAACAACCCAATCCTTGTTTTTGGATAATGTTTCTCATTAAGGAAAATGATGATTTCCTTGTAGCATTTTTTTTTGTGTTCTTAGTTTATTTTTTAGTTTGTCTTTGTAGGATGTTGTCATCTTAATTTTGTGTCTTTGACTCTCTAAGAGTCAAAATTTTACAAGTTAAATGAAATTAATTCTACAACAAGGTTTGAAGGGTTTGTTGACCATTTTGGTATGATGAGTGAACTATACCTTGATATGGTACCATACATAAATCTTGTGCTAACCTCTCTTTTTGTAGGTTCATTATTCATGTTTTCCTTCCTTGAAAACTCCATTTAGGGGAGTAACATTCAAGGGGGAGCATGAGTCTTGCTTTATTCCGCTTCACAACTCTTAGTTGTGTTTTTAAACATGAAATGCTTTCATGACTTATCTTGTGCTGAAACTAACTTTTCTTTTGTAGGTTCAAAATCCATGTCTCCTCTCTTGGCACTCCATTTAGGGGGAGTATCAACCAAGGGGGAGCATGCCTATAATTCCGCTTCGCTACTCTTCTTTTTGTTTCGACAAAAAGGAGGAGAATTTATATGAAACTTGCTCTATTATTTTAAACTTCCGCGTAGCTAACTCTTTGCAAAAACAAGTTTCATCACTAACTTTATAAGACTTAACACTAAATCTTATGACTTACTTTTAAATAAAGTTTATGTTTTGTCATCAACAAAAAGGGGGAGATTGTTAATACAAATATCGCCTAAAAACGTTATTTATATTTTACGATCTTTGCTAAGTTTTGTTAATAACAAAGTATGAACTTTAGCTAAAAGTAAATTATCACTTTGAGTGTTTAAGTCTTGTTTAACTAATGTTTACATTTCCTTTTAAACTAAACATTGGTTTTATTTCTTAAATTAGAAATAGTCACATCACATTTATGGCAAGTTTTGTCATTATGTATTTATGGCAAGTTATGTGTTTGACTTGCTTTCATGTTGCTTGCAAGTATCATGTTTGACTTACTTTAAGTGATGTGACATTGTTTGGTTGCTAGAAGTTATGAGACAAGACATTGTTTGGTTTGGGAAGTTATTGCAAAAACCTACTGCAGACCCGGCGGTACCCTGGGGGTACACGGGCGGAACCCATCTGAGGGTTCCGCCTGATCCGCCAGACTGCAGAATAGTTTGCTATAAATACCAAACCATTTGTTTGTTTTGTGTAACCCTTTAGGACATATTTTCACATATTCTCTAAACTAACTCAGTAACCCTTGACTTGTGTGATTCTCTTATGTAGCAAGGATTTCCACAAGATCATTCAAGAAGTTACAAGCTTCAACTCTAAAGTTGCAAGTCTTGGTAGCTTGGTCATGTATAAGCTTTGGTAGTTTATACTTCATTTGTGTCATGTATGTAGAAGTTGTTGGTTAGTATTTTAGGCCTCAAAATACGTAGTATGTTGGGAGTTGTTGTACCCTAGTAAAAGAACTAACGGGAGTGGTTGTACCCTTGGTAAAGAACTCGACATCTAGCTTTGTGTCGGTAAAAGTGTAAGCGACGAGTGGGAGTGGTTGTACCCTTGTAAAAGAACTCGACATCTAGCTTTGTGTCGGTAAAAGTATAAGCGACGTGTAAGGTTTTCTCCGCCGGTGAAAGGAGCTTGTTGATTAGTGTTTATAACTCTCGAGTTGGAAACTCGGGGCGTGGATGTAGGGCAAGGAAAAAGAGTCCTTGTAGCCGAACCACGATAAACAATCGTGTTGTGGTTTGATCGTTTCTTTCTCTATCTTTGCTTATTGCATGTTATTGTTTAGTTAGAATCGTTAACCACATATATAGCTTTTCAAAGAAGTAAAACATTTAAAGTTCTCTTTAAGTTTTCAAACAAGTGTAAAAGCTTTTCAAAGAACTAAATAAGCAAAGTAAGGATCATCACAAGTAAAGCTTTTCAAAGTAAGAAACAAGTATAATTAGAATTGATACTTACACTAAAAGCTTTTGAAAGAAACAAACATATAATGGTGTGTTTATATTGTTGAACAAACATAAAGTTATTAAAGGATTTTTATGTTAAAAAGGATTTTAAAATAGGTAAACTATTCAACCCCCTTCTAGTTTTCCACAAGATGTTACATTTTATGAAGCAGTTTTTCCCTTAAAAAATAAATCTAAAAATAAAGATTTTGAGTTTCATTTTCAAAACACAGATGGTTTAAACTTTTTTAATCATTTTCTAGATGATGAACATTTGTCAGATGAACCCTATGATGAAAAGAGAGATAAGAAACCTAAGAAAAGTGAGGACATAGACCCTTTATCATTGAGAGGTACTGAAAATACTGGTCTCACTAAAAAGGATGAGGGGGTGCATCCTAGTGAATCAGCAGAAGCAGCCAATGATGAAGAGGAGAATGTTACACTTGAGGAAAATGTAAACCAGTCTGAGGGTGATGACAATTTTTATAATGAGTTTAATAATTTGTTCAAAGAACCTGTGATTGTGACACCAAGTAAACAGAGCAATCTTAGAACTTATGTTAGAAGGTCTGATAGGAAAACTCAGATGCCTGTTAAACTTAGTGATTCTGAAGTTAATACTAAAGTGAAGTATAATATAGACAAACATGTCAATTATTCTAAGTTGAATACTGAAAACTATAATTTCTCAACAAGTTTGAACAAAATAAGAGAACCAAAGACTTATAAAGAGGCTTCTACTAATCCTAAATGGATTGAAGCTATGAATCTTGAAGTAGAAGCTCTTAATAGGAATGAAACATGGGATGAAATCACTGAACTTCCAGTTGGCAGAAAAGCTATTGGAGGTAAATGGGTGTTCAAAATTAAATATAAATCTATTGGTGAGATTGAGAGATACAAGGCAAGATGGGTTGCTAAAGGTTATAATAAAAAAGAAGGTGTGGATTATGATGAGACTTTTTCACCTGTTGTGAAAATTGTTACTGTTAGGTGTTTGTTGTCTGTTGCTGTGCAATATGGTTGGTCTGTGTTTCAAATGGATGTTAATAATGCATTCTTATATGGTGAACTTGATGAGGATGTTTATATGTGTTTGCCTGAGGGGTATTGTGATGTTAATGATACTAAGGTGTGCAAGCTAAAAAAGTCTTTATATGGTTTAAAACAGGCACTAAGGAAATGGAATGAGAAATTAACTTCTGTTCTAATTGAAAATGGTTTTGAACAAAGAAAAATAATTTTTCATTGTTTATTAAAAATAAAAATGGAATTTTTATTGCTTTACTTGTGTATGTGGATGACATTGTCATCACTGGTAACAATGTTCAAGCAATAAATGAAGTTAAAGCTTTTATGGGTTCAAAGTTCTTAATTAAAGATTTAGGAAAATTGAAATACTTTTTGGGTATTGAAGTTCTTAATTCTGATGGGAACATGTTTTTAACTCAAAGAAAATATTGCTTAGAATTGTTAGCAGAGTTTGGTATGTTGGCTTGCAAACCTTGTGATACACCTATTGAGACCAAAGAATGTTCTGCTAAGCCTGATCAGGTCCTTGTTGATGAACCTTTAACAGGTGTCACAAACTATCAAAAATTAGGAGCTAAACTTATTTACCTTACTCATACAAGACCTGATATCAGTTATGCAGTTCATGTTCTAAGTCAGTATATGCATGCACCTATGCAGTCACATCTTAAGTTGGCATTTAGGGTACTTAGGTACTTGAAAAATGCACCTGGGCAAGGTATTTCCTTTTATAAAGGAAATAACTTAGACATAAATGTGTTTGTTGACTCAGATTGGGCAAAATGTAAAGTTACTAGAAAATCAGTAACTGGTTATTGTGTTTTTCTGGGTAAAAGTCTTGTATCCTGGAAAAGTAAAAAGCAGTCTATGCTCTCTAAATCTTCTGCTGAAGCAGAGTATAGAGCAATGAATTCTGTTACTTGTGAAGTCATTTGGATTCAAAAAATTCTGGCTGAATTGAATATTAAAACATCTCTCCCTGTTCCATTACACTGTGATAATAGTTCTGCTATTCAAATTGCAGCAAATCCAGTTTTCCATGAGAAAACAAAACATTTTGAGATTGAGTTGTTTTTCTTGAGAGAACAAGTTGCTGCAGGTGTGGTTAAAACTGTGAAGGTTAAATCAGTTGATAATTTGGCTGATATTTTTACTAAGGGCTTAAGTGCTCAGGAACATAAAAAGTTTTGTGATGGTCTTGGTTTGTATGACATGTACAAGGCTGAGATTAAGGGGGAATGTTCAGAAGGATAGTCTAAGCCTTGTTGACTTGACGTATATGTAGTCAAGTACAGGGGCTTTGTAGGAATTGTTATATACTTGTTCTTGTAGTATTTCTCTTGTTTGTGTATGTACAGGGACTAGTTGTGCAGGTTAGCTAAAGTTGGAGGACTTGGGTTGACAAATGGAGAAAGTACTATTGGAGCAGCTATATAAGCTTAAGATATAGATTAGGGTTTTATTATCATTTGCTTATCTCTTTGCGTTTTACTCTCTAAGTTGAGAACTGATTGTAATCGTTTCTTTGTTTCTTCTTTCTGTGTAATTGTTGAACTCAAAACCAGTAATCACATTTGAAGTGATTGACTGATGTTGTGAATAAAATAAGTGGGGAGGTTGGTTGAATTCATAATCAAGCTGTTTTTTAGTTGATCTTTGTATACTTTTTCACAAGATGCTTATTTGAAGGTTTTTTGGATGATGGTGGTATAAAGAGTTTGTTGGGATAATGATGATGGGCTTTACAAAAAGGAAGAAAACAATGAGATAAGAAGAAAAACATCATCACTGGGGTGTTTATTAGTATAAGGATAGAATAAAATAATAATTTTTATAACGTTAGTACAAAGTCAACTACGGTCAAACAAAGGTGACCGGCTGCAACTGGTTACCGGTAGCAAAAATACCTCAAATTATCTAATATTAAACAAAGATGAAAATTTGATTACCTAATTTGGTATTTTCGAAAATAAAATACCTAACATTGAAAATTTTGAAAAACTCATTAACTACTAAGGTGATATTGAATAGTAGAAATCCCACTTATACTGCACCTTTAAAAACCCCATGTACTATACGGTTTGTACATTTTAGCCAAAAATATAATACAAATAAATTATCTTGTCGACAACACAATAGCGGAACCAATACGGAGTCGATGACAAAGACAACAATTTCCATGAAAAAACCTAGTTGACCAAAACCAAACACTAAAACGATCCTAGCCGTCGATATCATATTCGAATCCAATCGGACAGTTCTAGAACATTCTAGAACTCAACAACTCATTCACAAAAACCATATTTATACCATCCCTCCATACCACACATTCCCATTCAAACACTCTATTTATTCTTTCATTCACAAAAACAAACACATTCTCATAAACGAACATAATAATGGCTGGTAAAGGTGAAGGACCTGCTATTGGAATAGATCTAGGAACAACATATTCATGCGTTGGTGTTTGGCAAAACGACCGTGTCGAGATTATAGCTAATGATCAAGGGAATAGAACGACGCCGTCTTATGTCGCGTTTACTGATTCTGAGAGGCTCATTGGTGACGCTGCTAAGAATCAGGTCGCCATGAACCCAACCAACACTGTTTTTGGTATGTTTTTCTTATTCTTTTTATAAGTTTTGCTAGATCTAAGTTATTTATTGTTTTATAGCTATATATTATGATTGGTTATGCTGTACACGTGTTTAGTAGCTCAGTTTTACAGTAATCTTAGAGATTTTAACTATACTTATAGTTGTAAACAGGTGATTAGTTTTCGAATGATTTTATTTTTATGGCTTGTTTTGATGGGCGATTTTTACGAGGTTGCATATAAATGCTGTATTCATAATTTCTCTAATTAGTACACAAGTGATTTCTATCATCTATGGATTACCTTCAAGCTCTTATGGATTGAATTATTAGTTTTGACAGACTGCATGTTTATAATCATTTTGTATCTTACACAAACTGAGCCTTATATCCTTTTTTTTTTTTTTTTTTTTTTTTTTTTTTTTTGTATCTTACATAGCTTTTTGCTTGAACTGAATGTTTCTTCACGATATTTTTTTAAGGTTTGCTATGTCTAGATTATATGATTGTATATGCTGTTATGGTTTATCTATGCGTTTAGTAGCTTTTTACAGTTTTCTAAAGTTTATTTGCATAGTAAAGTCTTAGGTTTTTTAAATAGTACTGGACTTGTTGTAGTTCCTCAATGTTCTAAGTTTTTTAGATGTTCCCCGAGGTTTGCGGACTCGTAAATACAAAGTATAACATTAGGTTCTATAGATAAACGACTCTTACTACGGTTTAGCATCTGTCTCAAATCAATGCATTATTGAGTTCTTAAAACTTTGTTTGGGTTAATGAAACCATAATCTAGTAGGCTTTATTATGTTTAGTTGAATACTTGAATGTATATAGTGGAAATTGGTTTTTCTTGTTATAATTATAGTTTGTCTTCGGTATTAAGATCAGTATTATTGTTTCTTTTGATTTTCTATTGGTTTGCTTTCTTTAGTTATGTAGTTTGCTTGATATTTGATTATAAGCTCATGCATACTTCATTATTTTGGAACAGATGCCAAACGTCTAATTGGTAGGAGATTTAGTGATGCATCTGTACAAAGTGACATCAAGTTGTGGCCTTTTAAGGTTAATTCTGGTCCTGCTGAGAAACCAATGATTGCTGTCAACTACAAAGGTGAAGAGAAGCAATTCTCTGCAGAGGAAATCTCTTCCATGGTTCTAATCAAAATGAAGGAAATTGCCGAAGCTTTTCTTGGGACAACAGTGAAAAATGCTGTGGTCACTGTCCCTGCCTATTTCAATGACTCACAAAGGCAGGCAACCAAGGATGCTGGTGTGATCTCGGGTCTAAATGTCATGCGTATCATCAATGAGCCAACTGCTGCTGCGATTGCTTATGGTCTTGACAAAAAAGCAAGCAGCGTTGGTGAGAAGAACGTGCTGATCTTTGATCTTGGTGGTGGTACTTTTGATGTGTCTCTTTTGACAATTGAAGAGGGTATTTTTGAGGTTAAATCTACAGCTGGTGACACTCACCTTGGTGGTGAGGATTTTGATAACAGAATGGTGAACCACTTTGTGCAAGAGTTCAAGAGAAAGAATAAGAAGGATATTACCGGGAACCCAAGAGCTCTTAGAAGGTTGAGGACATCTTGTGAAAGAGCAAAAAGAACTTTATCTTCCACTGCTCAGACCACTATTGAGATTGATTCATTGTATGAGGGTGTTGATTTCTATTCCACCATTACTCGTGCTAGATTTGAAGAACTGAACATGGATCTATTCAGGAAGTGTATGGAGCCCGTTGAGAAATGTTTGAGAGATGCTAAGATGGACAAAAGTACAGTCCATGAAATTGTTCTTGTCGGTGGATCTACTAGGATTCCAAAGGTGCAACAGCTACTTCAGGATTTCTTTAATGGTAAAGAGCTCTGTAAGAGCATCAATCCTGATGAAGCAGTTGCATATGGTGCAGCAGTCCAAGCTGCAATCTTGAGTGGCGAGGGCAACGAAAAGGTTCAAGATTTACTTCTTTTGGATGTCACCCCTCTGTCTACTGGACTTGAGACGGCCGGTGGTGTCATGACAGTTTTGATTCCTAGAAACACAACCATCCCAACTAAGAAAGAGCAAGTCTTCTCAACATACTCTGACAACCAACCAGGTGTTTTGATCCAGGTCTATGAAGGTGAGCGAACGAGAACAAGAGATAACAACTTGCTCGGTAAATTTGAGCTTTCTGGAATCCCTCCTGCACCAAGAGGTGTCCCACAAATCACAGTCTGCTTTGACATTGATGCCAATGGCATTCTCAACGTCTCGGCAGAAGACAAAACCACTGGGCAGAAGAATAAGATCACCATCACCAACGACAAGGGAAGGCTTTCAAAGGATGAAATCGAGAAGATGGTTCAAGAGGCAGAGAAGTACAAGGCAGAGGATGAAGAGCATAAGAAGAAGGTGGAGTCTAAGAATGCATTGGAGAATTATGCATACAACATGAGAAACACGATCAAGGATGAGAAGATTGGGGAGAAACTTAGCTCTGACGACAAGAAGAAGATTGAGGATGCGATTGATGAAGCGATCACTTGGTTGGATAACAACCAGCTTGCAGAGGCTGACGAGTTTGATGACAAGGTCAAAGAGCTTGAGAGTGTTTGTAACCCGATCATTGCAAAGATGTATCAAGGTGGAGCTGGGGATGCTGCTGGTGCGTCTATGGGTGATGATGTTCCTGCTGGCGCAAACGGTGCTGGCCCTAAGATTGAGGAGGTCGACTAAGTATTTTGTTAAACATGTTACTTTAGCTATGCTTTTGACACAATTATGTTTGTTGGCTTTTGGTATCCCTGTTTTTATTATTTTGGATGATTTTGTTGGCTGATAAGCCCCTATTATTTAATGAAGTTTTTATTTAGGAATTGTGCTTTTTTTTAAATATTCAATTGATTCTTCTGTTTTAGGGATAAACTTGAGGTCGTGACTGTTATCTCGAAGATGAGAGAAGGAAGGTTGAGGTGGTTCGGTCATGTCAGGAGGAGGTCACAAACAGCGCCAGTAAGAAGAGTCGAAGCGCTTGTAGTAGAGGGTGTGAGAAAGAGGGGTAGACCCAAACTCAGGTGGGAGGATAGACTTAAGCTCGACATGGAGGAGCTGCTCTTGTCCGAGGACATGACCTCAGATAGGAAGGCGTGGAGAGATAGAATTAGGATCTGCGAGTAGCGCAGGCTTGGTGTTGTGTGGGTTTTTAGGCAGTTTTTTTTTTTTTTTTTTTTTTTTTTTGGCGTCTCTTAGTTGACCAGGTTTTGCCTTAGGTTAGGCCCCTTGCGTTGCCCTAGCTCTAGGCCCCGTGCCTTGCCTTTGCTTTTCTTTAGGTCTTGTGTGTTGCCCTGCTCTTTGTTGCCCCTTTAGGTTTGCCTGCTTGTTTCGGTGCTTTGGTTCCTGGTTCTGTATGTGTTATGTGTTTTGTTTGAGTTTTTGCTTGTGCTGTTGCCCTTGCCTCTTTGCCTCTTTTCGGGTCCCTTGTTTTTGTCTTTGCTTTGTTGCGTATTTGCCTGCTTTGCCTGCTTTTGTTTGTTGCTCTTTTGCTTTTGCGCTATTTTCTTTGCTCTCGCACCCGCACACCTGCACTTGCCGGAGGTCTCACTGGAAGCAGTCTCCCTACCTTCGGGTTTATCCTGGGGCGGGGGTATGATCTGTCTACATTCTACCTCCCCCATACCCTGCCCCGGCGGGATTTGGGTTTTGTTGTTGTTGTTGTTGTTAATTGATTCTTCTGTTTTAATATAAAAGTTGTCATTTTAGAGCATGATTTAACAGACCATTGATTTGGTCTGAAACTGTATCAAAAGATTACTATCTGAAAAAACTAGGGGGTGCTTGGTAAGAGGGTTAAGGGGGTGGGTAATGGGTAAGGAATTCAAAAGGGCCCACCTCACTCAAATTAGGTGCTTGGTTAGGGGTGTGCAAAGGTATTGATTACCCCGTAGTGGGTAATCAACATTATAGAGAAAATTGAGGGGTAAGGTATTGATTACCCACCTCACTCAATCCTTTGCATTCCTTTTCTCTCTCTTTACCTTTACCTTTGCCCACTTTGAACCAAGCGGACCCTTAACCAGCTACAGACATTCAAGTCAAAGAGTTGCTGTTAAGAACTTAAAAGATTACTAGTACCCAGAAGTATCCAAAACAACAGACATTAATCTCAACATTTGAGCACTTATGGACTTGATAGAACTAGAAGCAGTTAAAGGTAAACAAAAAGATCATACAATTCCATTATCATTTGTTAGCATCCAAAGTAATAAACATTAAGATAACGTTAACCACTAGCTCAACAATAAACGATTGTGTAATCAGAACAAACTAATGTAAATTCATTAAAGGTTATGAAAATCAAAACTGTTCACTAGTTAGATTCCGCTAGCAAAACTAAAATCCTAACAACTACGATATTATATAAAAGAATACCTAATTTGTACAAATGAATGTTTTATGACAATTAGACTTAGATGACAGCATTTTATTGACGTGGAATGTTGGCGGAGAAAAGGGCAGAAGGTTAACGATTTAATCCTTAACGAAAAGAACTTCACTATTCACCATGGATAAGATATGGCGGGTCTCATCGTGGTTCAAACAGAGTTACGGGTCATAGGTCAATCTGGTTGTGTCCACCCGTTACCAAATAAAGCACAAAGTACTAGCAACCATATAAAGTACGAAGTACTAACAAACAAATAGATGAACTAGTTACATATGAGTAGGGCTGAGCATCGCAGGTTCAAAACCGAACCGGACTGACGAAACCGACCGAACCGACAAAAACCGAACCGGACCGATGGCCCGTCGGTTGGGTTTCGGTTCCGGTTTTTCTTGAATTTCGGTTTCGGGTCGGGTCGGTTCGGTCCGGTTCGGCCCAAAACCGACAAAAACATGCCAAAATACACATGGACCGATAAACCCGAACTGAACCGAACCGACGGCCCGTCGGTTCAGTTTCGGTTCCGATTTTTCATGTATTTCGGTTTTCGGTTTTTCGGGTCGGGTCGGTTCCGACCCGATACTCAGCCCTACATATGAGTCACTTCAAGATGGTAAGTTGCTACCCTTCATGCTCCAATTAAAACTTTCACTACATAGACATTAGACATAGCAGTGATGATTCACCAATAATACAAGCAGTGGTGAAGCTAGAAAATTTTGAGTGGGAGGTCGGGATTTAAATTTTTTTTTCTAACGCTATTTTTCAGGTAATACGTTCGGGTCGGTGATTCGATTCGGTTCGGGTCAAAAATTAAATACTATTATTATAAAAAAAAAAAATCAATCACTAAAAAACTAAACATTAAAAAGGAGACAAACAGTTGGTACATGGTTCGATTCATTGAAAAAATTAGAGTTCAGCCTTTCGACCTTTAACATAGAAAACAATAAGCCTTGTGTGTTGTTAGAGAATACTCTAACCAATTAGGAAATATACCAAACCAAACAAATTTAAATCGACGAAGATTATTCTTTGGACCTCTAGGCTTATACTCTTCAAGCTTAGGTTGATACACTCCTAATTTCTACAATTCTACTAAATCCCTAATTTCTACTAAATCTCTAAATAAAATACAAGTAGGTAATAGATTTAAAGACAACAAACCTGACCTGAAGGGCCGCTGAGGTGGTGGTCGGCCGTCGGCGGTGGTCAGTGGTAGCCGGCGAGACTGCAGGAGCTAGGAGGCAGGAAGGAGGGACTGTAGGAGGAGATGAAGGTCGATTGGGGGAGGGTTTGTAAACTTTTTTTTTTTTTTTTTTTTTTTTTTTTTTTTTTTTTTTTTTTCAATGGGGTAAGTAAATAAGTAATGGATTTTAGTTTGGGATTTGTTTATTAATGGATTTTAGTTTGGGTAGATGGGCTTATGTAAAATGTAATGGATCAAAATTTTATTATACAAAAAATTTCACAACTAAAATGGGGGGTCGAAATCGAATATACCGAAATTTTTCTACACGAAAACTATATACCCCCTACATCGCAAAAAAAATTTCGGGGGGTCGGGCGCCCCTCCTCGCCCCTACATAGCTGCGCCTCTGAATACAAGGTGCCGTTTAGTTGTAGAAAAATTTTTCTCTTTTTCAGTTTCTAAATTCATTGAGAAGGGATTGGGTTTTCTTCTCTAGAGAAGAGTTTGAGAATTTTAAAAACCCGTTTAGTTGGAGTTATATATATTTTTTTTAAAAACAATAAGAAGATTACCTCAAATTGCGATAGTGGCGGCAACGGCGGGCGGTGGCGGCGACGGTCGGCGGGGAGGATGACACGAGAGATTAAGGGTAGAATGGTGTATGTGTTTCTTTTAGAGTTGAGAAAAAAAAAATAAAAAGGAAAAAAGTGAGAATGATAGAATGGACATTTCAATTTCTTAGTTAAAATTTAGAAAATAAGAATTTCATTTTTTTTTAAATTGTTGAAAAAAAATGCGACTAAACATGTTTTCAATTATTTCATTTTTTTATGAAAATTTTTTGAAAAAATTGAGAATTTCTCCCCAACTAAACGCACCCTTTTTTCAGTTTAATCATCTTGGGAATGAGCTTTAAAAAATTGTTTGGTTGTTTCATATATTGTTGAATCTTTCTGTCCCTTTTACAAGTTGTTACTGTTTGTTTGACCTTTTTACTATATTTGCTGTTTGATAGCATGATTGTAGAATTAATGAGGTCCGTTGGTTCTAGGTTATGTTAATGAAATTGGTTAAAGTGTATTTGTTGGTATGTTATTTTTTTCTTTATTTCTTTTGAGTGATATAATCATATAAGTGATTTTCGCAAATGGGACTAGGTTAAAGTTAGGATTTTGAATAGTTTTTGTGTGATAATACTCTAGGGGTGTCTGGATTGGTGATAAAAAAAAAAAAAACTGCTAATTAACTTATTGGTGTGTGAATTATTTGCATTGGATGACATTTGGCTTAAAAATTTTCCCAGGTATGGGTTTCGCGGTGTCTTGGTTGGAAAAATCATGGTTTGCGTATGATTTGCTACCAATGTGGTTTTGATTTCTGGTGTTTGTCTGCTAGATATGAGTGAAGCTAATGTTGGATTAGCCTTATCCGCCCCTATCTTGGCAGGGCATCACGGAAACGTGTTTGCAGGCTTGCAGCGATGGGGGTAGACTCATATCTTGGCAGGGCAGCTCACTTGGTTTGCAGCCATGTCATACGTGCTGTGGGTGGCACGACAAACAGCTATGTTTGCAGCCATGGGCAACAATATAGACCGCTTATTGTTTCTATCGATTTGTTGGTTACGCTGGGCTGCATTAGGCTTGCAAAAAAAATGAGATCCCCTGTATCTTGGCATGGTAGCCTGTTAGCGTTGCAGCCATGACGGGTGCATCCATTATTTCCTAATTGCTGCCCTATCTGAGCCTGTATTTAAAAGCCTGATATCATGAACGTGTGGGCAATGATGAACTTTCTGAGTATTAACTATTTCATGACCACAGGGTTTGTTGATACTAGGCAATGAAGAGGAGACCCTGTAAGCCATTAGCTGCGCAGGTTCGAATCTGAGCCGGCCCCGGTTTTCATCCGGCCGTTTCTCCAGCGAATTATAATCGTGTGGAGGCGGTACGGTTTTCGGGTGGACGCCGTTAATAATCCTCACTGCGCCAGCGTGGACCCGGTTAAGACAACATAGTCTGGGTATGTGGTGGATGAGGGCCTACCATGGGGTAGGTGCGACTCTTATCCAAAAAATGAAAGTCACCGTTCAAAAAAAAAACTATTTCATGAGTGTGGCTAGCGCATTCCCGCAACTTGGCTTGATAACAGGCCTGTTGTGGTTGTAGCCATAGAGGGTGTGCCATGTTGCCCAAAGAAAACGTAGACCTGAGCCTCATCTTAGCGTTCATTAAACCTCCTTTACTAGCTTGGAAGAAAAACTACAAAAGGTATATTTCTTTTCTAATTTATCGCTTTCAATATCCACATTCTGTGGTTATGGATTTAACTTTCCTTTTTTTTTTTTTTTTTTTTTTTTTTACTGAATGCAGGTAATAGGCGGGACAAAACCCGTGTTGTCAATAATAAGGAACCGTTCCACAACCGGCCAACTACGAATGGGGGATCAGTTTGTCCTAGATTCTGAAGTTGAGTAAAATAGTTTTTTTATTCGCTTTTTGAATATTGTCTGTTCTTTCGAAAATGTTGGGTAACAGCAGTTTGCGATAAACTATGTTGTAGTAAACTGAGTATATGTTCACAGCTTCGGCTCTGATGTGTGTATTTAGTGTTTCAATTGTTGGTATATTGCATTTCCTTACAAGGATGACTAACTTCTTCATTGTGTTTTAGGTATATCACAACCATTACCAACAGCTATTGACACTTCTGTTGTTGATGAGGTTTCGAAAATGATTGAGGCTAATCGATTGCACTATCACTTCAATTTTGCTGATACTCAAGGTATATCAATATGATTCATGTTGCCAGTTATATTTTTTTTATTAGAGTAGAAAGGTGTGATGGTTTCGCTATTTAATATCATATTTGATTATATGAAAACTCATTTTGGATCAAACGAGCGGGTAAACCCGCGCGATGCTGCGGGCGTGTTTTGGAATATCGTATTTTTACATTTTATGTTTTTTGGTTTACATTGTTTGTAATAGAATTTTGTTTTTGTTTTTTGTTTGTTTGTTTTTTTGTTTTTTTTTTTGTTTTTTTTACCTAATGTTTATAACTTTCTAAAATTGAAATAAAACGATCGGGAAACAAAATTATTAATAAACACCCTCACCGCCGCTGTCAATCCACTGCCGCCGCCACACCGTCACTCAATCACGAAGTTTATGTTTGATTTGATGGGGAAAATGATTTCGTGAACAATGGCGGAAGTTTCGTAATTTTTCGAGTCTGTTTGCTATGTTGTTTAGGCCCCGAAGCGTTTTTGCGAGAAGTTTACCTACGTTGTAAGATTTAGTCCCTTGAATTACTTTTCATTTCGCACCCTACACTTTCATTATTAACAAAACTACCCTAGACTTTTTATTCATATATATACCCCATTATTACCATTTTCTCATTTATATAATAAAACACACACACACACACACTCCATAGTCTCTCTCTTCTCTCTCTATCACCACGCCGGTATCTTCATAAAATCCGGCGAATACACCAGCAGATTCCGGCCGGTCACCGGAATAATTTTCCGGCTAGACTCTTTTATCACCGAAACTTGTAGATCCGTGTAACACCTTCACTTCTGGAGCTTCTGACCTCGTAAAACCCACCGTAGCACCATCAACGCGCCACCACCACCTCTGCCGTCCACCACCGAAGACTACCACCACCTCCTTTCACCTTGTTACCGACGGTAAACCACCCACGCGCCACCTCCGTTTATTATTTTGATTTTTATTCGAAACCCTAGTTTTATAAACTTTTTATAAATCATTTTATTTGCTTAAATCTTTTACTAAAATCAGTTTTATAAATGTTTTTAACCTTAAACCGTGTGGATCTATCTTTTCTTGCGGCGACTCGTTGACTCGGTCAACCCACCGAGTTGACTCATGTGTTTCCTTATTTTTTCTTTTTTGTTTCTTGATGTTATTGGTGATTTGGAGTATTATTTGGGCCGTTTGGTTTGTGTTATTCTCGACAGTAGGTACAGGGTGGGGATGGACACCCTTGTTGTGATTTATTTATGGAATTGTCTTGCGATGTTGGTATTTGCATTTGGATACAGTGTGACAAACGGCGAGTCACGGCTAGGCCGAGATTTATTTAGGTTAGATGGATTTGGTTTGGTTTTGATTTGGTATTGTTTTGGATCGGATTCGGAGGTGTTGTTTGGATCGGTTTTGGTTGGATTTGGAAAATGGATTAGTTGAAAAAAAAAATGTACGTAGAGGCAACTGTAGAAAACGGAACTGCTACAGTGCAAAACAGTGGACATAACAGTTGCTTTACGGGTGCTACAGTTGACATAACAGTTGTCTTACGGGTTTTTTTACTACTATTTGGAACCCCGTTTTGGATGGGAGTGAGTTCCCACTTTTAGAATATATAATAATTAAGTATCAAGTTTTATTAATGGGTCGGCATTAGATAGTGTAAAGACGCTTATGGGCTTAAATAAGTCCATAAGATTAACCTGATAAGTGGTTTTAAATGAGCTTATGAGCTATTCCGATTTCAAATGTGCTTAGAAGCCTAAAAAATAAGCTAATCCAAACACTACTAAAGTTGGTATTCTTTGAATTATTATTGTTAATAGGTTTATTTGAATGGTTACTCTATTTTTTTTAATGATATACAGATATTACAGTCAAGGAGAATCCGGAAAAAATTGTCGCCTCTTATTATTATAAGATTAAGTCGGAGATGAATCTCCTGATGTGGTTGCAGAAGTTGCTGCTGAGAGCTGCACCATGGTTTCTGATCTAAAGAAGGTAACACGATTTATTTTCGAATTAATCAACACACCATAGGTTTCTTCTTTGTTTTTGTTACCACCCAAATAAAATGTTTTCTGTTTGTTAGTACTTTTAATCGATTATAGCAAATCACATGTTGATAGCTAGCAATCTAAACTAAAATAATTTGCTATTTACTAAATTGATTCGTGTTTTGGACGGCCAATGTATTCAATTTGTTGCCATAGCAACCGTGTCATGCTAAAGAATTTGAAATTCGCTCCGGTGAAGCCTTTAGAGGCTGAATTGGAGATGAGTGTTATTGTATTGGGTGTGAATATGTGATTATCTGTGTTGTCGTGGTATGAGCTTATTAAGCTTCCAGCCAACGGGGAAGTGTGTTCTTTTAACTCTTCCTGGCAATTCAAGGATACAATATTGGAGGCTATGACGAATTTCAATGAGTTATCTGACCATATTGAAGAGAAAGTTCATTGTGGCGGGTCGAGCTTTTAAGCTTGCCTGTGTGCATATAACGTTGCAGGCGATGATGATTAATTTTATGTTTAGTACACGTGGTTTACCGAGCCCTGTATCTTGGCTAGGTAGTCACACCAAGTGTGTGATTGCAGCGATGTCAGGTGTTTGGTCACGCTTCAGTTCTCATTAATCTGAGCCTCATTTGTTATTATTATACATACTCATTCACGGGTCAATGCAACGTTGTTTAGCATTTAACAGCTACCGCTTTTGCATCTTTACTACTGCATTCACCAACCCTTAATGAAGAGGCCACGAACAGGTATTCCAATTCAGTATTTAGTTTAAAAAGAAGTTGGTTGACTTTTAAATGTCGCTCCCACATTTATGCTTTCCATTACCAAGATTCAAAATCTATTCAATTGTTCATTTGAAATGAATATTCAGTTCAAATAGCCGCTGATTGTAGAGTTTTTCAGTTTTTTTACCCCCGGTGAATTTACTGACGTCTTATGCGTCTTGCAGGTTCAGTTTACAAAAGGGGAGTTGATAGGATGCACAAAGGTTGTTCCGATTGCGTCTGATCAGGTTATTGTTTTTACAAATTATCAACATTGGTATTCAAGTCAGTTCTGAAATGCACTTTCTTTGCAAATTGTTGCACTAATGCACGGTTCAACATGCTTATTAAATACTGCTGTAGGGCGTCGTATATATACCTGATGTGGCTCATGCCTCCTGAACTTGCTAGGCATGAGGCTTCCAAGTTTAACCTTGGATCAATTTCTGATAGGCCACCGAGATGAAACGACAAAGTTTATGCACATTGAGGCAATTATGGTACGTGACGTGTTTCCTTTACATTAGAATTTAAATGTTTGGCTCAACCCGAAACACATTTTTCTCAACCTTTTTATGTGCCCTTATAAATTAGTGTGTTGCATATAATTATTACGCTACCTAGAGAATGACTTATTGAACTAACATACCTGAAAATTTATTTTACAAAAGAGATTTTTGCCCATTTTTTACCTGTTTGACGCATTCCAGATACGCAAGCTCATATTTTGAATATGTATATCATTCTGCCACTACTACAATTTGAATGCATTGAGCTAAATATCTGACAATCTAGATCGCGGTTAATTGATTGGCATTGCCATTTGAAGGTGCACCTGTACTGATAAAATAGTTATGGGGAAATACTATATATCAGGTCATTGCATAAATGAGGTGTATTTAGATTAGGATAATGTATCAGTAAGATGTGTTCGTATCAACTGGCTACACAATTAGCAGAATTGAGATGTGTTTCTTTATTATGGTTTGATAGCTTCCATGATGCATTTCTCAGTTGCTAAACTTGACTATTTGACAACCACACTTAACTGTTTGCTAAATAATTAGTTTCTTATGTTATTAAACTCATGCCATGTCTTTGTATTATTATTATTATCATTGAATATATAATCGTTCAATTGTAGAGATTGTTATTATTAAAATAGTTATGGACAAATACAGGTCACTACGGAAACGAAGCGTGTGACTGCTACCCCGGAAATGGTTCAATTTTGGATGATATCATGGTTACAAAGGCATTTTTTGATGAAGCACTAACAATTGTTCCACACCACCTAAGCAAAAGAAGAAAAATAAGCAAAAGGGTCAAAAGGCGTGCTCGATACTGTGATTTTACAGATGATTTTAACCCGATAAGGAGAAAAAAGATGGTCGATGTGGGGCTAATTACTCTTATACCTTTCTAAAGTATCCCATGATATGCCCATTTTTGTTTTATGTCTCTATGAAAAATGGATATATTGTGCCAAATATGAGGTAGATTGGAGGTGTGTGAAAACTCATATGTATATTGTTTAAACACCAAATTGCTGTAGCTATTTTGGGTGTTTAATGAACACCCCTAGCCATATGATTTTTCCTGTATGTAAAAAAGCATAACGTATGCTGGACTGATTTTTGTAACAATACCTGCTCAAACCAACTTAACATATTTTTTTCTCAAAACGCCCCGCCGCAACGCGCGGGCACTCCACCTAGTTAACAAGGCTAAGTTTTTTGGCCACATTTTGTTTATCACGCAATACCGGTAATGGTTCGCTAGAGAGTGTTCTAGTAAAATATGAGATTATATGGTACTGTGCATGAAGGTTGTTGAAAAAAAGATCCGAAGTTAGTAATAAAATAAAAAGGGAAAACGGGGGGAGGGGGGGGGGATTAAAACTGTATGTCTCATAGCCCATTTACTTAACAATATTTAATGGGGGAGTGATTCGCACACCATTTTTTTTATAAGCACACCATTTTGTATAATATTGTAATGCACAGAGAGCACACAATACAAAACTGTACTGCACAGAGTGTGGTGCAAGAATAAAAAAATTTGTGTGCAAATTACCTCCCTATCTAATGGTCCAACTAATAACATCTAATTACCTAGTTACCAAACAACATGACTAAGACCATAAAACGACATACTATAGAAAAATAACGTCGTTTTTTTTATGTCCTCCTTAAATGGCATTGTCTGCACTTGTAATGTATAATAGAGTAATTTAGATTTAACATGTGATTCATTGTGGTTTATTTTATTCTTCAAGTCTTTGGGTTATAAGTGTGTTTTGTCTTTTTTTTTTTTTTTATAATTGATTTGTTTATGTTAGATTCATTTGTATTTTATCAATGTATTTGTACTAGTTTGGTTTTTATTGAGTTCTATATCTTTAAAACTATGTTTTTGATTTTTGTTATTTAAGGAAGAAAAAAAAGTAAAAAATTGTAAAGTAAACATAATGGACGCCTTTAAAAAAATTGTAAAGTAAACATAATGTACCGGTGCTCTTTTGGTTTGAAATCTTTTCCTTGAAAAAAAAAAAATAATAATAAATAAATAAATAAACAATTGTATCGGACGTAACGCGGGAATATCAACCCCCGTGGACCACAAAAATCAATTTCCCACTTAAACCGAACGTTCAAGAGAATTCTAGAACTCAAAAAACCATCTCCTAAAAGGAAAAAGAAAACCCTATTTATACCATCCCTCCTTACCACACACCACACATTCTCATTCACAAACACTAACTTTTCACAAACACACACATTCTCTTATACACACACTCGATAACAAACAATCGTTAACATAGTAATGGCTGGTAAAGGAGAAGGACCTGCTATTGGAATAGATCTTGGAACAACATACTCTTGTGTTGGTGTTTGGCAAAACGACCGTGTCGAGATCATTGCCAATGATCAGGGGAATAGAACGACGCCGTCTTATGTCGCGTTTACTGATTCTGAGAGGCTCATTGGTGATGCTGCTAAGAATCAGGTCGCCATGAACCCAACCAACACTGTTTTTGGTATGTTTATTTTACTCTTTTTTTATAAGTTTTTGCTAGATCTAAGTTATTTATTGTTGTATAGCTGGATATTATGATTGTTTTATGCTGTACACGTGTTTAGTAGCTCAGTTATTGTATGCTTTACTATGTATGATTACTGAATCTTATATGTATTTTTTTTATGATGAATTAGACTAGAAGCCCTGTTTATTGTTATTTAAAGTTTCAATTTTAAAATATTTGGAATCTCAGATGCTTAAAGTAGATTAATGCGTATTAGATTGTTAGTTGACTGTTAGGGTTTAAACTTAGTGTTACATAATTGAAAATCCAAATGGCCTACTGGTTAGACAATGTCCTCACAAGAGGTCTTGGGTTAGAACCTTGATAGGTAGACATCTTGGGGGTGATCATGGAAAGGGTTAAAAACAGTAACAGAAAAGGGAAAACCTTGTCTGTTTACCCAAACGGCATTTGCCTTTGTGACGGACCTATTAACCAAGGGGTTGTGAGTTCAAGTCTAGTTTGATCCATATGTGAGCTTGTATGAGATAGTTGATTATATAGGTGTGTGAATAAGCTGCTTTTTTAAAAGACAAAAGAATACAGAATGGGATTTTTTATTATTTAGTATTGTCTTAAAAGTTCTGATTTAGGTTAATGACTGTAAACGCTAAATCGTAAGCTGGTACAGAACCATATGATGAATAATTTGTTTTGATACGGAGGGTGAAAAAGGTTTGATAGTTGATACAGACCAGTACACAATGTCTTTGTCACTCTGATCAATTTAATAGTGACATATTGTTCAAGATTTTACAATGTATAATTGAATATCTATTCATGAAACCAATTTTTTTGTGCTCTTTGTTGATGATTGTTTTCATATAGTATTGGCTTTTCATGTTTTAGTTCATAGAATGATAAAATTAGTTTGGTTGAAGTTGATATAAAGCTTATGGGCATTTTCTTATCCTGTAACAGATGCCAAACGTCTTATTGGTCGGAGATATAGTGATGCATCAGTACAGAGTGACATCAAGTTATGGCCTTTTAAGGTAACTTCTGGTCCTGCCGAGAAACCGATGATTTCTGTCAATTACAAGGGCGAGGAGAAGCAGTTTTCCGCAGAGGAAATCTCTTCAATGGTTCTTATCAAAATGAAGGAAATTGCCGAAGCTTTCCTTGGGACAACAGTGAAGAATGCTGTTGTTACAGTTCCCGCGTACTTCAATGACTCACAAAGGCAGGCAACCAAGGATGCTGGTGTGATTTCTGGTCTGAATGTGATGCGTATCATCAATGAGCCAACTGCTGCTGCGATTGCTTATGGTCTTGACAAAAAGGCAAGCAGCGTTGGTGAGAAGAACGTGCTGATCTTTGATCTTGGTGGCGGCACTTTTGATGTGTCCCTATTGACTATCGAAGAGGGTATTTTTGAGGTCAAGTCTACAGCTGGTGATACCCACCTTGGTGGGGAGGATTTTGATAACAGAATGGTGAACCATTTTGTTCAAGAGTTTAAAAGAAAACATAAGAAGGATATTACTGGAAACCCAAGAGCTCTAAGGAGGTTGAGAACTGCATGTGAAAGAGCAAAGAGAACTTTGTCTTCCACAGCACAAACCACTATTGAGATTGATTCTTTGTACGAGGGTGTTGATTTCTATTCAACCATTACTCGTGCTAGATTTGAAGAACTGAATATGGATCTATTCAGGAAGTGTATGGAGCCCGTTGAGAAATGTTTGAGAGATGCTAAGATGGACAAAAGTTCAGTCCATGATATTGTTTTAGTCGGTGGATCTACTAGAATTCCTAAAGTACAGCAACTACTTCAGGATTTCTTTAATGGAAAGGAGCTCTGCAAGAGCATCAATCCTGATGAGGCAGTTGCATATGGTGCTGCAGTCCAAGCTGCTATTTTGAGCGGTGAGGGTAATGAAAAGGTTCAAGATCTACTTCTTTTGGATGTCACCCCTCTTTCCCTTGGTCTCGAGACTGCTGGTGGTGTTATGACTGTTCTCATCCCAAGAAACACAACCATCCCGACAAAGAAAGAGCAAGTGTTCTCGACATACTCCGACAACCAACCAGGTGTTTTGATTCAGGTCTATGAAGGTGAGAGAACAAGAACAAGAGATAACAATTTGCTCGGTAAATTTGAACTCTCTGGCATCCCTCCTGCCCCAAGAGGAGTCCCACAAATCACAGTCTGCTTTGATATTGATGCCAATGGCATTCTTAACGTCTCGGCAGAAGACAAGACCACAGGGCAGAAGAACAAGATCACAATCACCAACGACAAGGGAAGGCTTTCAAAGGAGGAGATTGAGAAGATGGTTCAAGAGGCAGAGAAGTACAAGGCAGAGGATGAGGAGCATAAAAAGAAGGTCGAGTCTAAGAATGCGTTGGAGAACTACGCATACAACATGAGAAACACAATCAAGGATGAAAAGATTGGTGAGAAGCTAAGCCCAGAAGACAAGAAGAAGATTGAGGATGCCATTGATGAAGCCATTGCCTGGTTGGATAGCAATCAGCTTGCAGAGGCTGATGAGTTTGATGATAAGGTGAAAGAGCTTGAGAGTGTTTGCAACCCGATCATCGCCAAGATGTATCAAGGGGGAGCTGGGGATGCTGCTGGTGGTTCGATGGGTGATGATGTTCCTGCTGGTGCAAATGGCGCTGGCCCCAAAATTGAGGAGGTTGATTAAGTTGATTTAATATTTCAAACGTGGTTTATGCATTTAAGACATTGTGTTATGCTTTGGGTATCTCTGTTTTATGGAATTAGTTTTGTTTGGCTGATAAGCCTCTACATTTTACTTTAATGGAAGTATATGGTATTTGGTAATGCTTTCTCACCTCTTGTATAGCTTGATGTTAAGAACTTTGATCTGGTGTGTGATCTCTTTAAAATACCCTCCGAGAGACCAAGTACCAAATGCAGTCATATTGAAACGATAGCTTGGTTGGATGATCTGTATGTTAATATAAATTGAAAGAAGTATAAAGTAGTACTTGTAAAATTGATTAGGAACTTGCACATATAAAATCAGGTGCTTATATCGCTCAACCAGGCAGCTTATGGGTGTAGCCCAACAGTAACAGGACTTGTCATAGTCTGAAAGACTTGAATTACTGGAAAGTTACCAATTTTTGTATGATGATCATATAGTTTTCTTTGGGTTTTAAGCTCCAGTACTTTTCCTGAGTTATAAGCAGATCACCACATGTTCATCCTATTTGTTTCACCACATTGACTTCTTAGCTTGATAAGTTCATCATGGACCAAGTCTGTATATCCAGGTTCCATAAGCATACTTCAGCAGGTCCAATGATCATTAGCACTTGGTAGCATAGGAAATAAGCGTGAATGACGCGGCTCAATACCTTGAAGGCAGGTAAGGGGGTAAATATGAAGTTAACCATAAGCTCAACAATAAACAATTGTGTCTTCAGAATCATTTGGTATAATTCCATTAAAAGTTTTAAAAATCAAAATTAATCATTATCACATTGCTTGCAAGAACCAATCGTAACAACTATGATATATGTTTGGCAAAAGTAGCTCAGCAGTGAGCTGTGAGCAGTAGCCAAAAAAGCTCACAGCTTCAGAAGCATTGGGAAAATGAGCTTTCTTAAAAAATAGCAAAGCCCACAGCTCTCATGCCAAACGAACATTAAAAATAAAAAAGCTCATTGTTCACCGCTCATTGCCCAAAAAAGCTCCAAAAAGCTTTGTGCCAAACATAGCGAAAATAAAGCTTTAAGACCAACACAACTTAGAATGTGGGCGGAGAAAATGGCACAAGGTTAATGATTTACATTCTTAACGAAAACAACTTCATAAGTCACCATGGATAACGTCTTTTTACTTATATGGTTAGAGGTGGCAAAACGGGCGGGTTCGGCCACGGGTTGAATAGGTCATGGACTCATAGATTGATCAGGTCCAGTCGACTGTTACATCTAATCTTATGTGTTTGTAACTTGTTTTCTAATGATAAAACCTACAATTTATTTATTTATTTTTATTATTATTTTTTCTTTTTTTTTTTCTTGTTTTTTTTAAGAAAAGTCGCCATGGTCCATGGCTCCATGCCTCCATGGAAAACACATTTACGTTCTACAACTAAAATCCAGTTAGAAAACAATAATTGAAATTGGGCCCAATTACCATCATCAAAGTAACCCAAACCAACCAACTATATATCTGTACAGCTTCTTGTCTTTGTCTCACTTGGTCCCTCTTCTTTTATTTATGTATCAAGACATTCATTGTAGCAATAGTTAAACTACGCATATACACTCCACATCGTTTTAAATTGTTTCTATTCGATCTAGTATTAAATGTTTGTCTTAGATTATAGTAGTTATTTTGCTCTATCCTAAAATCCTTATAATAATTATTTTGCTATAGCGTATTCAAAACTTTTTCCTTGCTAACTTAGGTGTCGTTTAGTTATAGAAATTTTTTCATCTTTTTCCGTTTTTAAATTCATTGAGAATAGAATGATTTTTCTTCTCTAGAGAAGAGTTGAGAATTTTGAAAACCCGTTTAGTTGGAGTTATATTTTTCTTTTTTAAAAATGATAAGAAGATTACCTCAAATTGCGACGGTGGCGGTGGCGGCGACGGTCGGCGGTGGAGGATGACACGAGAGATTAAGAGTTAAATAGTGTATGTGTTATTTTTTGGAGTTGAGAAAAAAAAAAATGAAAATGAGAATTTATTTTTTATTTTTTTTTAATTGTTAGAAAAAAAGTGTGATTAAAAGAATTTTTAATTTTTTCATTTTCACATATTTTTTTTTTTTTTTAAAAAAATGAGATATTTTTCATCAACTAAACACGCTTTGTTCACTTTTCTTTCCAAGTTATCTCAACTTGTTTTCCGCTATTAAAACTCATAAAGAAGTTTGCTTATTTTAATACTTAAAAAAAATAGGTAACTAATTAATAGTAAAATTGTTATTATGCAAAAAAAAATTAATAAAAAGTAAACAATAATAATTATGTTTTTTTTTTTTTTTTTAAATTGTGCATGTTTTGTCACTTTCAGACTGATCGAGTATAACACAAAAAATTCATTTTACAAAATATGTATACGTTTATGCCTGTCTACTAACATTTACACTGTAAATATACTTTATCAAGTTGATTTTCTATCATTTCTTTGACAACACTATCCTTTTGATGATCAATTCGTATTTCGGGTTTATGATTAAAAATTAAAATGATTAGTCCTTTTTTTATACCGACTCTTATTCAACTATTCTACCCTGACAATTTAATTTCTTATACAGCTAAGTTAACATGGATGATGAAAGTAATTCCAGATTATTGCGATCATATTCTAATGTACCTATTCACTAGTTATAATACCTGTACACGTACAGAGTTTTTAAAATTTTATTTTAATTATGTATTATTACCGATTAAAAAATAAACCACTTAACATGTTTCAAATTGTTTTACTTGGTGGACTAAAAATAAAAAATCATATGTATATGTTATAACCTACCTATTATTTTAGGACAATGCTTTTAGATTAAAAATTATATTTTATTATTCAAGCAAAATCACATGATGATATTTGACTTGCATGAGATTTTAGTGATATATTCTTTTAGTTTTGCAAACCCGTGCTATCAATTTACGATGTGTTTTGTAATTGTGGTATTTCTTTTACTTATATTTTTGTTAAAATATGTAGCATATTTAGATAGCTTTGAAGATTGATTCATTTTCTTAATTATGAATAACATCATATCATTTTACTAACGTACCTTTTTGTTCGGAAAGTTGTATTTTCATAAGTTTGTGTTATTTACTTCTCATGTTTGATCATAAAATTACCAAATTAACATAGATGCTTATACTATAGCTTCTTTATTACATAAAGAGAAACGAAAAAAGATGTAATGGGTAGAACTCAAATTTAATCTTACGTTTATGTATAAGAGGAGAGTTATATTAAATACTAAACTTTTCTTACATACCAAAGGATTCATCCCCACCATCCATCTAAAAATAAATCAATGGTTGAGATTAAAAGCATTTTAATATTTCACCCATTTTTTATAATTCAAATCTCTTAAACCGTTAATCGTTAAACAAAAATAATTACACCATCGCGACGAGCATTTAATTATCTTTCTATAGACGAACACTTTGATATATACTTTCGACCAAAAAAAAATTATTTTTTTCACGTTTTTTTTTCGTGGCCGAAAAAATCATATATGATATTGCATATCATATACATATCATATATGATATGTAATATCATATATGATTTTTTCAGTCACGAAAAAAATCGTGAAAAGAATGAAAAAAAAAAAAATTGTCGAAAATATATCAAAGTGTCTATTTATAGAAAGATAATTAAATATTCGTCGTAACGGTATATTTTTTTTCGGATAACGATTAACGGTTTGAAAGATATTAATATTTGAAAAAAAAATGATGAAAGTGGGTTTTTTAAATTGTTGGGATTAATCTCATCCATTAGATCAATTAAAGATGGAGGGAATATGGAGCGTGGAGATTAGTTACTTGGTATGTAAAAAAAATTTGGTCCTCAAATGGTCATATATCTATGTATAATGTATAAGAATAATTTTTCTCTAAGCCCGAACTATATAAGGAAATTATTATTACTTTTATAAGTAAATTATAAATGAATGAAAAAATGACAAATAGTATATTCGCAAGTCTTTTAGGATTGTTTGAATCCTTACCGACCTTTCACTTTAATGCACCTTTCTTCACAATTGCCTAAATCATCAAGGTAAAAAACACCCATATTTTAGACCGTTGGTTGACACCCATAGTGTAGAACCGTAGAGGGGGGCGGGGTGAATACGGTTTCTTTGACTTTTTAGATATTTAAAAACTTTAAGCCAAAGAGAATACCAAGTGGTTGTACAATAATCCAACAACCACTAACACAGTCAAAGTATATAAAGCAAGTAAGAACACAACGATATATACTGGTTCGGGATGGGGGTTTATACCATCCGTACGTCCAGTTGCGAATCCGCGACTCCAATACTATTCACCAGTATAATCCTTTCGGTGGACTACAAATCGTTACAATTCACTCCACCGATATTCACCAATATCGATGCTCACAAAGAAGGAGTTACTCCCCAACGGTATTCCGCCCTCGGAAACCACCCAAAAGAATCTCGCGATTCGACTTCACCTAAGGGTCACTAAGACCGCTACTAAGACTTCCCACCGGCAGTATCAAACCCCAACTAGATCCCCAATGATCTAGGCTTGGTCACCAAGACACAAGACTTCTCTTACAAACAATTGAATGAATGATTAAGTGTTTGTTTAATCAACCAAGCCCTAACTTAACCTAGAGACTCGATTGTAATAGAAAGGATATAGATAAGAAGACCATCGACACAATCACAAGAGTGGAGTAGGTTCTTGTGATTCTTCCCTTGCAAAGATATGTGTTCTTTCAAAGATGTTAGCATGAAAATCAAGAACACAAGATTAGAGATAGAGAGATTTGAGAGTGTTTAGAGAGAAAGAATATAGAGAGAAAGAATAATAGCAAAAGGTGAGGAATCCAAGAGGCAAGGGTGGTATTTATAAGCCAAGAACCCAAACTTGTAAATTTTACCGAGGCCGGCGCGTCACCCGCGCGTCAGCGCGCAAGGCTTCTGTAAATATTTCCCAAGTGTTGGGTGTTTGGATCTTATAAGTACCTATTGGTGTGCGTGAGGGATTGCACCAGGATTTACCTCTCGAGGGATCTCGAGAAGCTTACAACCCCCACCAGGCAGTGTACCTGATCGATGTAGTATAGTATAATGATAAGTACCGGGGGATTGATTGTTCAGCTAGGAATAGTGTCGCTAGGATTAGAAAACCTAAAGACTAGGTTTAGAGATGAGGGATGATTCTTTTTGTATTTTTTAGTTTTTATAAAAAGCAAGTAAAAATCTCGGTTTTGAAAGAGTTGGGCGGAATTAGTTGCAAGTCAACTAACCCAATACTAAAGATGCAATCAAAAGAAAATACTAAAAATGAAAATAAACTAAATTAACTATAGGTGTGAGCAATATATAGGATAATTGTGTTTACTTAGGTTTCATTACTCCCTAGATATCTTTTACAGGTTAATTACTTGTTACAGTTGCGTGGATGATGGGTTGTATTCCTTAATACCATTCATGGGGTGGCGTACTTACTTCCCCAATCCTATAAGCGCCTACTTCACTCCTGTGTCGAGCCGGCTAAGAAGCTCCTAACATGGGATCACTAGAATTTGCTCATGCATTAAATACAACCAATAAAACCTAGTACACATCGGTTCATGTTTCCTAAGACGTTCAAGCATGTTACACAAAGGAGATCTGCCAGTTTTCTTAAGCCTAACATTGAAATCATTCATCCATTACAACTATAAACAAGCAATCAACCTATAATTAACATCTAGGTTTCATTACATCTAAGCAAACACATGATAGATCTAGCCTAGCATATTGAAATCAAGACAAGCATAAGATATATTCAAACAACACATAGACATATTGAATGAATTGAAAGAAGACTTATCTCAATTGAACATGAAAGGTTCCAAGGGATGAAAACCCTTGAAAATACAGTAAAAAACGACCTAGGGTTATTAGGGTTCGGCCCTAGAATTCTCCACACAAGTTCCTCTCTTAATGAATGAAAAATAGAAAAGTATATATAGATTCTGTGGGGTGACGGCGTCAAGAACAAATTTCTGACGCCGTCATCTCGCCGCCCAATAATTTCTCGGACTGCCTAGATCTGGGTTTGACGCCGTCATGTGTACTCTTTATGCAGGCCGTCACCAAAAATACTCTTGACGCCCTTCTCTTGACGCCTTCAGGTTTTCACTGGGTCGTCACGGATTTTACTCCTGACGCCGTCACATTTTTCTTCTTGACACCGTCAGGTACTGTTCTCAGCATGGAAAATTAAGTCTTTGCCGTTTCCTTTACTTTTATGCTCCAAAAACGTCCAAAATGCTTCCTTTTCCAGAATTCACTCCCAAAGTACCTAAAATCACAAAAGGAACGATTTAGGGCAATATTTGATCAAATAAATTCAATTTCGGGCTTAAATGACCCCTTAAAAGTGGTTCATTTTTCGCCTTATCATATACCTTACACTTGAGATTTGCTTGTCCTCAAGCAAATGCGCTTTTATTATAATCAAAATACAAGTTAGGGGTCATTTAACACTAATATAAAAGTAATTACAACAAATAATCGTTCCACTAAAGACCAAAGATAAGCACGGAGGTCATATACTAGCACCTCACAAATAGTGTTTAGATACTCACATCTCTCGGGTGTAATAAAGTATATATCACAATATGGAAATGGAAAACATCTCTCACTACCTGTCATAGCAAAATAGATTACCATAGGCTTGGGAAATGACCAAACCTCCACCACATGGCGTAAGCACCTAGGATAAACTATCAAAGAGGCCTTTTAAAGGGTTGTAACGTTAGGTGTAGGGATATGGAATACACGGTTTTGTTGGATATATGCAGTCTTTACTGGTGGCGAGTTAACAATCTTGGTTAATTACATGTACAATATGGCGTTGCTAAGCCAAGACTAGACTCGAGTTAAGCTAATAAATCAAAAATAATAAAAACATAAAATGAACATAGAATAAAAAGGATGGTAGTCCGTATGTTTTTCTCTTTTCTTTTTTTTTTTTTTTTTTTTTTTTTTTCTTTTTCTTGATTTTTTCGACTTTTTTTTTTTTTTTTTTTTTTTTTTTTTTTTTTTTTTTTGCATACACTCTTACCCTACCATCCAAAATAATACATCATAGGGAATGAAAATTCCTCTTACACTTGAATTTTTACAAACTTTACAATAAACTAATCTAATGACTCGAATTAAGATAATCAAAACACTTGGAGTACTTTTAAGATAAACGCACATATGGGGGTAATAAATGATGTTCTTCCCCATTACTCACATATTTGGGTGGAAAATTTTTCTGAATAGTACGGTTTTGTGCTAGTCATACGACTTCCTATCCATGAGACGCTTGCTAAGGCTAAAGTTTCACTCCTAAATGTTGTAAAAAAATTTAAATTTAGCGCTAAAATTACACAAACAAGTATTTCTCATAGTTTTATTACACATCTACTATCAAACAAACAAACTCAAGCGAAAGTGTATCTGTAAGGTATCATCATTTTACCCTCCCCTTACACTTAGGATGAACATTGTCCCCAATGTTCAAGTAAAGAATGTAAAAGTAAAATAGTAAAAGAATGAAATCAAATACTCCCCTGATTCGCTCGATATGGATATTAAGGTAATAAGGTTAGATATTCCTCCAAGAAAATGAACAATCAAAGCTTCCTTTCCAGAATATAAATCATCTTCTTGTCAAACATAACCTGTTAAACCTGAGAAAACAATCACAAAAACCCAAAGCATCAATCCGAACAAAGAAAACTCACAACTAGATGTAATTCCAGACTTAGGAATAAAAACAAAACAATTAAAGATATACTGCTTGTGGAATGAATGTTTGCAGATTTCCTGGAGTTTATAAAACTAAAGAATCAACCAAAAACTTTAAGACTCCAGTATAAACAAAACTAGCAAAATTTCCAGAATTTTACACATGACGCCGTCAGGAATTAATTCCTGACGCCGTCAGAAATGACCTGCAGAAATCTTTATGTTAAGTTTCCGGAAAATTTCTGGAAAAACTTATGTCCTACTTCCTGGAAAATCCTGCAAAACATCATTATGACTCGATACAAACATTTGACTCTAACGAATACTAATACACATTTTCATTTAATAATGTTGTGGTCCATGCTCAATTTCGTTTTTATAAACAAATTTGGATCTCCCTTACACTTATCTTTTGCAAAATACCTTTATATGCAATTAAGACGAAGTTAAAAACAAAATAAAGCATTTTCACAATTTACTTTGAAACATGAGCCACAAACAATTAAAATAAAGCATGCATACGGAAACAAATAAAATCAAATAAACAAACAAACAAACAAACAAATAAATAAAGCTTGGGTTGCCTCCCAATAAGCGCTTGTTTTTGTTCGAGTCACGAGCCTGACTCTACCCTTATTTAACGGAAATAGGGGAGGTTTTCCCTACACTTTGAATTAAGTGAGGGTGGAAGTAGCGATACACACCCTTAGGGTGGAAATATGCCACGTGAGGTGAAGGGGGTGAGTGAATGGCTTCCTTCATCTTAAAACTACCCGGATAATATTGGTTGATGGGTGGGTCGGTTCCTCTTTTGTCTCCTAGATGTATATCTAAGGATGGAAAGTTGTGTAAAGGTTGAGGTTTCGGTTCATCAACATTAGGAAATTCCCTAGAACTAGGAGTAAGGTTATCACTACAAGTATTCAAACCTATATCCTCAAGTGGTGCCTGGTCCAAGGGTTCTACCTCCATCGAAATTTCTAAAGTTTCTTCTACTTCTTCCGGGTAAGTCACGGGCGATGTGTGTGCCTCAAATGATGGTTGAGTATTTTGTGGGCTTATATTTTTGGCCTCATCACTCCATGTGTTAATATCACATATATCCTCAACATGTGCTTTATTATAATCTAACCATAACATTTTCCCAAGTATCTCAAGTGCTTCTCTAGGCATCTCAACTTCTATATCCGAATCATAAGGATCATCCTCAATATTCTGACTGCTATATACAAATTGCCCAAAAGATTCATCATCTGTTTCTTGAGATTCATCATCATCGATCACAAAACCTAGGACTTTTTGATCAATGTGATCATGTTCGGCTAAATCCTCCTCAATTGTTTTCTTAGGTAGTGATAAAATCAAACCTAGTGCTTCATCCAACTTATGATTGGTTGCAACGGCTCTCTCCATAATTCCTTGGCAAACTAGGTCGCATTTCCTATTGGCCTCACTAAAACTAGATCTTAAACATGGAGGTTGTTCATAAGAATCTATCCTAGGTGAAGGCTCATATGATTCATAGGTGTCTCTAAATGAGGTATTTTGAACTCTTTGGTGTTCTAGCCACTCAACCTTATCTTTCAATCTTAGAAGTCTAAGTGTAAAGTTCATTTGAAGCAAATTACAAACAAGGTCACAAAGAAAAGATAGACTACGAGAAAGCTACAAAATAAAAAGAAAAAAAATCTCACTTGATAGGAATCTAATGAGTAGACCTAATAAAAATCAAATTCAACCTAAACAATAACTATTCCCCGGGTTGCGGCGCCAAAAACTTGGTGTGCATGAGGGATTGCACCAGGCTTTACCTCTCGAAGGATCTCGAGAAGCTTACAACCCCCACCAGGCAGTGTACCTGATCGATGTAGTATAGTATAATGACAAGTATCGGGGGATTGATCGTTCAGCTAGGAATAGTGTCGCTAGGATTAGAAAACCTAAAGACTAGGTCTAGAGATGAGAGATGATTCTTTTTGTATTTTTTAGTTTTTATAAAAAGCAAGTAAAAATCTCGGTTTTGAAGGAGTTGGGCGGAATTAGTTGCTAGTCAACTAACCCAATACTAAAGATGAAATCAAAATAAAATACTAGAAATGAAAATAAACTAAATTAACTATAGATGTGAGCAATATATGGGAGAATTGTGTTTACTTAGGTTTCACTACTCCCTAGATATCTTTTACAGGTTAATTACTTGTTACAGTTGCGTGGATGACGGGTTGTATTCCTTAATACCATTCATCGGGTGGCGTACTTACTTCCCCAA
Organism: Artemisia argyi; assembly: GCA_030686995.1. Classification (NCBI taxonomy): domain Eukaryota; kingdom Viridiplantae; phylum Streptophyta; class Magnoliopsida; order Asterales; family Asteraceae; genus Artemisia; species Artemisia argyi. Next base: position 139,351,404 of record CM060677.1, read on the forward strand.
TCCTATAAGCGCCTACTTCACTCCTATGTCGAGCCGGCTAAGAAGCTCCTAACATGGGATCACTGGAATTTGCTCATGCATTAAATACAACCAATATAACCTTGTACTCATCGGTTCATGTCTTCTAAGACGTTCAAGCTTGTTACACAAAGGAGATCTGCCAGTTTTCTTAAGCCTAACATTGAAATCATTCATCCATTACAACTATAAACAAGCAATCAACCTATAATTAACATCTAGGTTTCATTACATCTAAGCAAACACATGATAGATCTAGCCTAGCATGTTGAAATCAAGACAAGCATAAGATATATTCAAACAACACAAAGACATATTGAATGAATTGAAAGAAGACTTATCTCAATTGAACATGAAAGGTTTCAAGGGGTGAAAACCCTTGAAAATACAGTAAAAAACGACCTAGGGTTATTAGGGTTCGGCCCTAGAATTCTCCACACAAGTTCCTCTCTTAATGAATGAAAAATAGAAGAGTATATATAGATTCTGTGGGGTGACGGCGTCAAGAACAAATTTCTGACGCCGTCATCTCGCCGCCAAATAATTTCTCGGACTGCCTAGATCTGGGTTTGACGCCGTCATGTGTACTCTTTATGCAGGCCGTCACCAAAAATACTCTTGACACCCTTCTCTTGACGCCTTCAGGTTTTCACTGGGTCGTCATGGATTTTACTCCTGACGCCATCACATTTTTCTTCTTGATGCCGTCAGGTACTGTCCTCAGCATGGAAAATTAAGTCTTTGCCGTTTTCTTCACTTTTATGCTCCAAAAACGTCCAAAATGCTTCCTTTTCCAGAATTCACTCCCAAAGTACCTAAAATCACAAAAGGAACGATTTAGGGCAATATTTGATCAAATAAATTTAATTCCGGGCTTAAATGACCCCTTAAAAGTGGTTCATTTTTGGCCTCATCACCTATCCTTGCTAAACCCCCAATTGTACTTCACGCTAAACCTTAACATGAATCAATCTAAGGTTTACCAACTCAAATAGCCAATTTGGAAATTTTTTTGTGATGTGTTTATGAGAAAAAAAATTTATCAAGGGTATAAAGTGTAGATAAGGTAATTTGGAAGGGGTAGAAGTGTTATTCCTCACATGGCATAGAAAAGAGAGAAAGAATATGGCAAGTATATTCTAATGCTTGGGGGGAAGAATGAGATGGAGGGTTGAGATGATATGGTTTGAATTGGATCGTTGAGATCAAAGGAGCCTATGTTTGGATTTCAAATAATTTGGCATGTGGGGAAAATGAAGGGTTGAGATGTGTTTATTTGAAATAGATGGCTAGGGTCAAAGGGAGCCTAGGTTTGGATTGAGAAGGGATATTCCAAAGGAATATGCTTTGCCTGGGGGGAAAGAGTGAATCAATGGTTGAGATGGTTTTTGTTTGAAATGGATGGCTTGGATTAAACATATGTGATGGTATAGAGAAGAGGGTGAGGTGAATGGTTGAGATGTGCTGTAATTTGAATTCAATGGCTAGTATCAAAGGAGCATCCTTTGGAATTCAAACAATTCCCATGTGTTGAAAATGAAGGGTTAAGATGTGTTGTAAGGGAATGGATGGTTGAGATGTAGAGTGTGTAAGGGAATATGTAAGAGTGTAAGAGATTGTGTAAAAGAATATATGATTTGGATATGATTGGATATGATTGTGTTTGTCTTTTGTAGAAATGAGATTAAGAGAGGATTAAGAAGAAATCTAATTGTCATTAAGAAGAAAAGGTTTAGACAATTAAGATTATAAGTTGAGAAAATCATAGGTTACTTATAAGTTCAAGTAACACAACGTCGAGAATCCATAGGTTCATATCTCGTGACTTTCCACGACTCGACGTTCTCAACTAATACCTTGGTTCATACAAGTTAAGTGCTTTGCCTTGATGTAAAGCATAACCCAAGTGGGAAAGGATGCGTTTACGCAAAGTAACCTTTGACTTAGTTTGACGAATAAAGGAGTAAACCCGTTACGTAATTAGAGAAGACGTAATCACGGGATATGGGCATATGGATGCTTCAACACGATGTCACGTGAAATATACAAGCTCCCTAAGTTTAGAAAAGCCTTGGCTAGAGGCGATAGTTAGAAAACATGAGTTGGCGTTTTCCAGTAAATGGGTGTTTTAAAAGTTGGATCTCTCAAGTCTCAAAACTCGTTTCGAGTGTTCTCAATTAGGCACATAACATATTCACATCTGTATTGAAAGATCCACACTTGTCGGGTAAGGAGAAAGCCGACTTTCAAAATTCGCCTGGAACCATACAGTGTCCTAGCGCGTCACCCACGCGTTGACGCGCGGGCAGTACGCCAGGAGCAGATATGGGCTCCGACGATTTTGAGCTAACGTTTGTTATTTTATGTGTTTCGATGGTTTATTTGTCATCATTAAAACATGAAGAGATCTTGATCATGTTGCCTCAACAATCTCCCCCTTTTTGATGATGACAAATAAAAATGGAAAGCAGATAAACTTACAAAACTTAGCGAAGACAAAGCGTGCCTTTGGTGTAGCTTGTGTCTTGACCGTTGCCTTGTAATTTGGTGAAGCCTTTAACAATTCTTGAATGGTCTTCACGCTCTTACTTTCTTTCTCCCCCTTTTGTCGAATAAAAAAGGTGGGACTACCAATCAAGCCAAGTTTCGAACTTGGGCCTGTGGGATAAATAAGCTAGCTTGTATGTGCACCCGAATGTGCTCCTCCTTGAACACAGCTCCCCATAGATCGTTACTCCCCCTTATTTCAAGGCGGTGATCCATGGGTCAAGAGCCTCACCTTTGCGGTGTCCTAGCTACACATAGAAATCACAACACGCAACAAACAAGAAATCCTCACATGTGAAGGTTCCAAAATGGGTTAGGTTACCATTTGGATACTTGCAACATGGATTAGTTCACATAATAATACATATATATGTGTATGTGTTTGTCCACTTAAATTAGATTTTATAAAGATTATCCCTTTATGACTTTTATAGACCGAATGATGAGCAAGAGCAATACTATATATGTATATATTCATATGAGTATTATTATAACATAACACAATCATTTTATTTCATAGACGAAACATGGGTCATACAACCAACTAAGCAACAACACTTAAAACATCCTAGAACTCCTAGGAAAAACTACAACATCTTATGAACAGATCTCTGATGTGCGTTCGGTGTGTACAAGTTTTAAATTTATAAACACGATTACCGGATCTAGAAATAATACATACGAGCAAGTGAACTCGTCCGTTATAGCAAGATCGGGTTGGTAAGTCGGGATCGTTCGCAGGGATTTGTGAGTGAATCTAAGCGTAAGTTTAAAAAGTAAATCTCTAACACTAGCGATAATGATTATAAGATAATTTAAATGATTAAAAACTACACTTGCTTAGACTAGTTAATTACTCATAAGAAAAGCATGATTGTGATAACTTCCTTAACATGTTGGTAATCAGAATTAGTTGGTGTTCTAATCTATTGTTTCTACAAGTTAAACCTTCGTCAAGATTTTAGTTTATAAAAACAAGCATTAGGTTTGGACCAATCAATTCAAGATCAATTCAAGGTTCATAAAGTTGAGTTAACAACCTTAAACACAAAAATAGTTTCTTGTTTAATCAAATACTCTTAAGAAATGGTCAATACAAAAGGTAACTGAATCATAGACAACAAGGTTACAATTTATTATAAACTACTAAAACTTTCGAATAATTAGGCATTTACAACCAATCCGATTTGATTAACAAAAAGTATTCTCATTACAATTACACCTTAGTTCCTTTGTTTATTCAAGAATAATTATGGTGAAAAACAATCTTTCATAGACAAAAGATTATAACTAGTTGAATGATAACAACCCTTTCGGCCAATGATATTATAAGTAACTAGTTAAACTTGACTCAACAAATGTCACTATGAAACTTTAGTCTAATTGGGTTTTAGAATTGACTTGAAATTGAATTAAAACATGTTATCACAATCATAGACTAATCGTTAAGTAATTAACATCATCTAAGCAAATGCAAAAGGTTACTAGCCACTCATAGCAAACATGAACATAAACTCAGAATATTGAACATTAGAAATCATAATTAAAGTCTTACAAATGTTTGGAATATGATTACAAATGAGTATGAAATGATTTCCTTAGTGTTGGTGTTGACTTCTTGAGAGTTTGACCTTCGGATGTAGACTTTTTGGACTTCCAATGCTTCCTAAACTTTTATGGACGAATTTGAGAACTTTGAGACTAGTAAAGAACTACTTGATGATTGATTTGTTATTGTATGATGATGGTGTAATAGTTGTGTTGAGTTGTGTCTTGAAATGAGATTACAAAGCCTCTATTTATACTACTCCTCAAGACTAGGTTCATCAATGCAGCAACTTGGCCTCCAAGGTGAATAGAAGGACCTAGAATACCAGAAAGAAGGGCCTAGAATCGGGTAGAGTGAAGTAGAAAACTCTTTGCAAAAGTTTAACGAGCTGGCCAACCGATCGGTATCGGGCTCTGATCGATCGGTTGGATGAGGCCTCTGCGTCTAACCGGTCGGTTGGATTCCAACCGATCGGTTACTTGTGACATTTTCTTCTAACCGATCGGTTGCTTGCATTCTGACAGCAACAAATTTGATCTTTAACTTGGCTCTTCGTTCTTTGTCCAAACTTGATTATTTCTTGTCAACGAACCTTGGAACAATGAAAACTTGGATTCTTCTTTGTGAAATGTTTGAACGAAATGAATCTCGAGTTGGGAATGACAAATCCTTCATTTCCTTCACTTTTTCTTCCTTTTTCCTATTTTTGGCTACAAATGCTTGCAAACATACTTTGATACGATTATGTGACAAAAGCATATAAAAATAACCGAAAAACATACGAATAACGCCACTAAAAACATGCACAATTTGAGTGTTATCAAATCCTCCACACTTGAACTTTGCTTGCCCTCAAGCAAATCTAGAAATAAAATATCATCCACATGGTACTTCAAAGATGTTTTGGAAAAATGTGATGCAAATATTCCAAGTACGAGTACAAGTTAGATTCATCATTTTGAGCTTAAATGGTTGAAACATTGAGATGTTTGACAATACCCAAATGATTTTCTTGCTAGATGAACATTACTAATCACCTCACCAAAAAGGAATAAGATATAATTCACTCTAAACACTCATTTTTGGGTGAAGTATAAGAGAAATCACACTCATTGCTCAGTCATTAAATAAATATTACCATAGGCTTGTGTAAGAAACATAACTGATGCGTGGGAATTGCACCAGGCTTTACCTCTCGAGGGATCTCGAGAAGCTTACAACCCCTACCAGGCAGTGTACCTGATCGTTGTAGTATAGTATAGTGACAAGTACAGGGGATTGATCGTTCAACTCAGGAATAGTGTCGCTAGGATTAGAAAGCCTAAAAATTAAGTCTAGAGGTGAGGGATGATTCTTTTTGTATTTTTATATTTTTAAAAAAGCATGATTGGCCTCAGAAAGTCAGATAATATTAACCAAGTGATGGTCAACAAGTCAAACATTCTAAACCAATACTCCGTGGAGTTTAGTGTTTCCCCAGATCGTTAAATCCCAACGAGGCGTGAAATCTGAAATAAAAACGACTTCGAGATCAGGTGAATTGAACAGGAAAAGGGTTTAAGTGATTGTACTACTGAAATATAAGTATGAATAGCTTTGATAAGCTATCTCAACTAATACGTGAAATCAGATAAGTACAAGTGAAAAGGAACTGGAAAACGTAAACGTTTAATATTTAAACGTAAACAAAAACAACTTTAACTATAGTAGGAGTTTACAAGCCTTAGGGGCTTAAATGCAAATTAAATAAACTTAGAATATTTATTTTATTTTATAATTACTAATTATTTAATTAATTATTTTTATTTAATAACTATTATTAATTATTTAATAATTCACTAATAATTAAGAAAATGTAAAATAAGTCTAGAAATATAAAATTAAAATTTCTAAAAGTTTAAAATATTATAAAACTTATTTTAAAACTAAAATTATATTTTTCACACTATTTATCTAATTATTATTAATTAATTATTATTTAACTAATTATATTGATTTAAATTATTATAAATACTAAAAAGACTTAGATAATTATGAAAAATTTTATATATCTAATTAACCATCACAGGAATCCTAAAAAATTATAAAAAGTTTATTTTATGTATTTTTAAACTAATTTACTAATTATTATTCTATTTATTAATTAATTATCAATTAAACTAATTATATTATTAAAAATAGAAAATGAACAGTATAAATGCTAGAAAAATTCTTAAAAATGTTTTACCTTATATAAAAGCTAGAAAAATTATAAAAACTAGGTGGTACTTTATAAAATATAACTATGCTATTTAATTCTTATTTATTAATTAATTATTAATTAAACTAATTTTAATTCTAAATATTACCAAATGACAAAGGAAAATTCTGGAAAAATTTATAAAAATACTTTAATATTAGAGAGATTTATTAAAAATATAAAAATACATAAGTGCTTATAAATAAGCTAAAAAGAAAATTAAATAAATAATTTCTATTAAATAGAAGCTATCACTATAGTTAATTTTGTCTTTTTCTGTTTTTTTCTTTTATAGAACTAATAAAATACATAAAATAAGAAACTTTTACAAAGAAAACTAATTTGGAAAACAAAAATAAGCACTGAGAGTGCTTATTACCCTTGACAGTTGACTAAGTTTGACCAAACAAAGAAATGAGCTCAAATGAGCTTATGTGGGGTCCACAAGGATAAAACCTGGTTCACCAAAGTTATTTTGACTTAAATAAGCTAGACTTGTTGATATAAGCTCAATGGATAAGCTAAAAAACTAAAATAAGCAACTGCTTATTGGGGTTCTGGGTCAGAAATGGGACAGATTTCAAGTCCAATTCCAAGTGGGGGTCCACTGGTGCACAGGTCAAACAAAGGGTCAAATATTGAACCCTGGTAGGAGGGGGGGGTTGTGAGAACCAAAATTGGAACTTGTGGGACCACTGTGGTGGTCACAATCAACCACCAAAGTGGTGGTTGTGGTGGTGATGGTCTGATGCACAAAGCATCATCTTGCCCTGCAAGTGTTTTTGGATGGGTGTAACTTGCACAATAAAAATCACAAAAATGAAATGGATACAAGAAACTCAAGTTAAGCTGGTAGATAACTCACACAATAAGTTTCAGACCTTCAAACCTTACACAAAAATCATAATAATTCATGCCATTTTAGAGAAAACTGAGGTAATGCAAATTTGACTTTTTCTAATTTTTACTCAGTTGACTTATTTGAACTTTGCTTGATCCTAGATGATTATATATGTTATGAAAAGCTTAAGTAAAGCTAATTTAGGCTTAAGCTACTGGTAATAAGCTTATGTGAGTGTTTATGGTACTCAAAACCTCACACAGTTAACTGTGGAGGGGGTTTTCATGTGATTTTGACTTGTGGTGTTTAAGGTACAAAGTTTATGGACTATTTGACCTATTTCTCACTACAGCAGTCTAGTGAAACCAAAATAAACAACAATTAACAGCAAGATCTTAGCTAACAAGCTTGTTCCAAACACCCTATATACTAACTGATTTGAAGGTTTTCAAAGAAAACAAATGATTTCAACCAACTTATTACCACAAAACCTTTTATTATGCTATTATAAATCTGTTTAAGTCCAAATATACCAACAACAACAACTATAACTCAGAAATCAAAATCAGGCTACATAATACTTAAATATGAAATACTAAACAACTATTAAAACTAATGAACAACTATTATATTTTTATTATTGTATTATCAATAAAAACTCTAAATAAACACAGATTAAATGAAATTAAGTAAAAACAACAATAAGTAAAGTGAATAAGCTTGAAAATGGATAAAATGGCTTACAAATGAGTGACTGTGGGAACTAAAAACCAAGAACCAAGAACCTAATTCCTCCCTGAGGATCTAAACCAAGTCTCCAAAGCTTTTCATGCTTCCAAATCACCCTTGAATCTAGAATTTAAACCCAAATCTCCACAGTTGACTTATGTTGACCAGTTTGGATTTGTGGAATTTTTTAAGCTACACTGGTTTGTAAGTTACTAAAAGCCTTTATAAGCTTTATAGGAGCTTATATGTATCAGTATAAGTCCACAATAACATCAACTAAGAATATCACTTAAGTAAATTGAGAATTTTTAATTTTAAACTTGCACAAACTGAATTCATACACAAACTTGGAATTTATTATTAAAGGAAGTTTTACAATACACTTAGAACACTAGAATTGAAACTTTAAAGCATAACATAAACTGAAAACTTAGAAACTTAAGAAGTCGACATACAATTTATTTAATTAAACTAGATATCTCTCTCTTCTGCTTCCCCTTCTTTCTTTATAGCATTTTTAGACTCCCCACATGTTTCTGACAATAACCTACTTCTAATCTCAGCCTTTGATTGAGTTAAATCCATCCAAGCCGTTTAAATCTGTTTTGGCGCCAAAAGTCACATAGGTTGCTTGTGGCTGTTTCAAAGCAATTAAAGAATTTTGTGTTGTTGTGGAGGTGGATGGAGACAAGGAAAAGAGTTTGGAGGCCAAGTTCGGTTTTTCAGTTCAAAAAACAGAGGTGCAGTATGGAATGGAGGGAAAAAGGTGTGGGGATGCATTAATTGTAGATGTGGGATGGAATGATTGTGTTTGGAGGGTGATGTGGAGGTCGACAGGTGGTGGTGAGGTGGTGATACCACCCTGGTATTGGGTGAAGCAGGGGTAGAGAGGGAGATGTACAGTGTTGGTGATATTTGGGGAAGGAGGGAGTCAAACAGGGTCAAACCCCCGTTTTATTAATAAGGGGTGTGTGGGCCGGTTTCATTTTGGGCCAAGAAAAAGGGTGTGGGCTGGGTAAAGGTTTTGGGTTGGATTTGTTTTGGTTTTGGTTTATTAATACAAAGGGTCCGGTTGTATTTAGTAGTAAACAAGGACCAATTTTGTAATTTGGACAAAATAGAGGGGCTGGTTTTGCAACTTTCCCAAAGTAGTTACAAGGACCATTTATGCCATTTATGAATAACCCAAGGACCAAAGATATAATTTTTCCATTTTCAAAACCCAGGGACCTTTTCTGCCAATTCCTCAAACTCTAGGGACCAAACTTGTAATTTTCTGAAAGTTGAAGGGTTTAACTTGTAATTTCTCCATAGTTATCATAAGGTCCATTTATGCCATTTAAGAATAGTGCAAGGTTTATTTTTCATATTTTTCCATTTTAAAAACCTTAAGGACTATTTTTGACATTTTTGAAACTTGAGGGACTAAAGTTGTCATTTTGCAATTTTTTAACTTTAAAGGACTATACTTGACAACTTATGAATCCCTAAGGACTTTTGATGATATTTTTCATGTTTTGATTTACCAGGGACTAGTTTTACCAATTTTTCAAAGTTCAGGGACTGAAACTGTAAATTATGTGAAATGTGTTGTTTTTCATCAGTTTTTAATCCTTTTGCATAAAAACACAATCCAGTGATATTTTATGTATTTTAAGGCATTCCTGTGTGTTTTCATATGTTTTTGCAGTTTAAATGTAACAGAAATGATGAGTATTTACACACTCATCAATCCCCCACACTAAACTACTGCTAGTCCCTAGTAATCTTTTGAGAAAAATTTAATGGATTTTTACTCTTTACCAAAAGCCATCACTTTTGGAGTAGCCAGATGTAAGAACTGTGGTACACCTGATAACCGTGTGATTTTTAGCAAACCACCAGCTGTCAACGGATTTGATTAGTCTTTACCAAAAGCCGTTTGCTTCTGGACTAGCCAACTCTTGATGGACAAAGTCAACATCTTGGTGAGCTGATTACCAATTATGGTTTTTCCACTGCCTTTACCACAAGCCATAATCTTGTGGGCTAGCCAACTCATTCGCTTTTTAGGATATGGCGAGTTGAGGTACCATACAATTTTGGGCAAATTGCAAGCCATCAACGGTTTTGAGATATCTTTACCAAGAGCCGTTTGCTCCTGGATTAGCCAATCCTTATGTGGGTTAGACATGGCGGACTGATAACCATTTATTGCATTTCTAAGTGTGAAAAAACTTTAAATTCTGATCAAATGAGGGTGCTTGATGGAACATGTGTTTGAATTCGTGAGAACCCCCCCCCCCCCCCCCCCCACACACACTTAGAAATGAATATTGCCCTCAATATTCAAAACACCGGGTGTTAAACCGATACTTAGAACGTAAGAAGAAAATATTAATAACCTTTATTTTAGGCTATTTACATCTTTTTATTTTTTATTTTTTTTCAAGATATATACATATATACTACATGTGGGGCATCTCCCCCACACTAGGGTGGTAGAAAAGAGAAAGAAATCAGAAATATGAGTGAAAACCTATATTGCTATTGTTTTTGATAACCGAGTCGCTAGCGTGACTCGTCCTCGAATTAAATTGTAAATGAGGAAGCTACTGTTTTTGTTAACCGAGTCGCTAGCTTGAATCGACCCCGAATTTAATTGTCCTTGGGAAAAGTTTGGAGATCCGGGACAACCATGTTTGGTATGTCCTCTCCAAAGTAGTGTTTCACACGATGGCCATTCACTTTAAAACATGGACCGTCATTTTGAGATAACTCAACGGTACCATATGGATAAACCTTAGTGATAGTAAATGGACCAGTCCAACGGGTTTTGAGTTTACCCGAGAAGATCTTTAATCTAGAATTAAAGAGAAGTACTCGATCACCAACGTTAAAAACGTGGTTCTTTATTTTTGAGTCATGAATTCTCTTTGTTTTTTCTTTATAGATTAAAGAGTTCTCGTAAGCTTGATCACGTAGTTCATTTAATTCATTTATTTGAACTTTTCTGTGATCACCCGCAGTTTTGAGGTCAAAGTTGGCATGTTTCAATGCCCAGTAGGCTTTGTGCTCAAGTTCCATCGGTAGATGACATGTCTTTCCGTACACAAGCTTGTAAGGTGTACACCCAATGGGTGTTTTATAAGCTGTACGAAAGGCCCATAGTGCGTCATCTAATTTGCCTGACCAGGCAGCACGGTTTTCACCAACAGTCCTCTCAAGTATCCTTTTGATACCACGGTTTGAAACCTCCACTTGCCCACTAGTTTGTGGGTGATACGCGGTAGAAAGACGGTGAGTTACACCATACTTTTGCATGACTTTGTCAAATTTGTCATTGCAGAAATGCGTACCACGATCACTTATAATAGCACGTGGAGTTCCAAAACGGGCAAAAAGAGATTTCAGGAATTTCACTACAACTCGGGCATCATTCGTGGGTAAAGCTTTCGCTTCAACCCACTTTGATAAATAATCAACAGCTACAAGTATGTATTTGTTTCCTCTAGATGATGGAAATGGCCCCATAAAGTCAATGCCCCAGATATCAAATATCTCATATACTTGAATAGCATTTTGTGGCATCTCATTTCTTTGTGAAATGTTTCCATGACGTTGACAAGCGTCACAGGTTTTAATGAGATCCTGGGCATCTTTATAAATTGTGGGCCAGAAGAATCCGGAATCAAACACCTTTTTGGCGGTGTAATTGGGATTATGATGTCCCCCGGTGGGTCCAGCATGGCAAGCCTTGAGAATTTCAGTGGCTTCCTGTCCATATACACACCGTCGGATGACTTGATCCGCACAGATTTTGAATAAGTAAGGGTCATCCCAGAAGTAATGTTTAACATCCTTAAAGAATTTATTCTTCTGTTGGGTTGACATCCCTTTCACAACAAAGTTACCCGCATGGTAATTTGCGAAGTCAGCAAACCATGGGGTAGTAGAATCTCCACGAAAAGCAACCGCATTGAGTGTTTTGAGAGGAAATGTTTCATTTATTTCCTTTTTCTCATACACATCTTGATGAAGGTTCTCTAATCGGGACAAATGATCAGCAGCCAGGTTCTCAGCTCCTTTTTTTTATCACGAATAATGATATCAAATTCTTGGAGGAGGAGAACCCAACGGAGCAATCTCGGCTTTGCATCTTGTTTTGCAAATAGATATTTTAGAGCCGAGTGATCCGTATACACTACGCTTTTAGTCAAGATTAAGTATGTCCGAAATTTCTCAAAAGCATACACCACGGCTAATAATTCTTTTTCTGTAGTGGTGTAATGAGTTTGAGCTTCGTTCATAGTTTTGCTTGCGTAGTGGATAGGCTGAAAGTGTTTCATTTTGCGTTGTCCCAAGACTGCACCGATAGCAAAATCACTTGCATCGCATATAAGCTCAAAGGGTAAATCCCAGTCGGGGGCAATAAGAATGGGTACCTCAGTAAGCTTTTTCTTCAATGTTTCAAAAGCTTCGATGCACTCTGGTGAGAAGATAAAAGGAGCATCCTTTTCGAGGAGATGAGTCATAGGCCGTGAGATTTTAGAAAAATCTTGTATGAATCGACGATAGAAACCGGCATGACCCAAGAAACTCCTAATACCTTTGACGGTAGTAGGGTGAGGCAGTTTAGCAATGACATCAACCTTAGCTCTGCAACCTCAATCCCATTCTTGGAAATCTTATGGCCGAGGACAATGCCCTCTTTGACCATAAAGTGACTCTTTTCCCAATTTAGACATAGATTGGTGTCTTCACACCTTTTCAACATTTTTTCTAAATTGGTAAGACATGTTTGGAATGAATCCCCAATGACCGAGAAGTCATCCATAAAGACCTCCATGGTTTTACCGATCATGTCGGTAAATATGGCCATCATGCACCTCTGGAACGTACCTGGAGCATTACATAAGCCAAAAGGCATACGTTTATAAGCAAAGGTTCCATAAGGGCATGTAAAGGTAGTCTTTTCTTGATCTGATGGATCAATGGGGATTTGAAAGTATCCTGAGAAACCATCAAGGAAACAATAGTACTCGTTTCCCGCTAATCTCTCAAGCATCTGATCCATAAAGGGCAGCGGAAAGTGGTCTTTGCGGGTGGCGTCATTTAACTTACGATAGTCAATGCAAACACGCCATCTGGTAACCAGCCGAGTTGGAATCAACTCATTTTCCTCATTAGTGACAACAGTAATGCCACCCTTTTTTGGGACGCAATGAATGGGACTAACCCATGGACTGTCAGAGATGGGGTAAATCAATCCTGCATCAAGAAGTTTAAGAACATCTTGTTTAATCACATCATGAATTTTTGGATTCACCCTTCTTTGATGTTGCACTGCAGGCTTAAAGTCATCCTCCATTAAGATTTTGTGTGTACAAAAATCTGGGTTAATACCCTTTATATCGGAGAGTTTCCAAGCAATTGCTTGCTTGTGTGACTTCAAGACCTTTATGAGAGCAATCTTCTCCTCATTACTTAAACCTTTAGCAATAATGACGGGTAATTTATCATCACCCTCCAAAAATGCGTATTCAAGATGAGGAGGTAAGTCCTTGAGTTCGACCTCAGGAAAATCATCAGTTTTCTCAACATATTTGATTTCCTGATTATGAAGTTGTACGGGAGGGAGTGGAGGAGAATTGTCTTGATTTAGCAATCTCTCAAGGAGAAGAATATCTCCCTCCAGATCAATCTCAGTGTTATCAATTCCCGATGGAACTGAATCACTTTTGAGAAAAGCCTCGACCTCTTCCAAAAGGAAATCACTTCCCTCAAACGGAGTGAGGGAAGGGGAAGAGTCGGAAATGATAGGTTCAGATGATGGAGTGGAATCCCCACTCACAGAATTATGAGAATAACCAAGAAACTCTTGAGAATACTCCTCTGAAGTAATGTCTATGATATCTATTTGATTAACTGCTTCAGAATCATAATTGGAGGAGTACCTCGAGGTTTGATCGAGGTTAAATGTAACGGGCTCATTTCCCACACGCAGAGTGATTTCTTGCTCAAATACATCGATAAGAGCACGACCCGTTCTAAGGAAACCCCTCCCAACAATGAGAGGGACCCTTTGATCAGCATCGAAATCAACCACTACAAAGTCAGCGGGGAGATGGAACTCTCCTACCTTCACAAACACGTCCTCAGAAATGCCGAGAGGACGAGATATCGATCGGTCTGCAAGCTCTAAAGTCATGCAGGTAGGAGTAATATCAGGAAGAGAAAGTTTCTTCCAAACTGAATATGGCATTAGGTTGATGCTTGCACCAAGATCGGCCAAGGCATAGCAATCAATCATTCCCGGAATTACACATGGTAATAGAAATTTTCCAGGATCTCCCAGTTTCTCGGGAAGCTTCTTTAAAAGAACTGCTGAGTAGTTCTCATTCAAGGGAGTCTTTGCCATTTCAAACAGTTTCTCCTTGTTGCTTAACAAGTGTTTGATTGTTGATGCAAATTTGGGCATCAGAATAATGGCATCCGCAAAGCTAATGTCAAAATGCAAATCTTGGAAGATTTGAAAGAATTTATCCATCTGGTGACTAGCTTTTTCACAGAGCTTTTGCTCACTCAAGCGTGAGGGGTAAGGAATAGAGGAGGTAGAAGGTTTGGACTTAGGTGTTTCAACTGGGATATCATTTGGTTCAAAAACAACTCTAGGTTTTGGTTTGGGTTTCGGGACAACATGAGGTGGGACATATTGGGTACCCCCATTATGAGTAGGAAGTACTTCGTCCTTATTTACCTCGGCTTTATTTTCCACTACCTTGGGAGAAGGAGAAGAAGTGGTAGTGGGAACAGTGGGTCCAACATATGAAACTCCGCTCCTGGTTGTGATCGCCTTTGCATCGCCCCTCGGGTTTGCGATCGTGTTGCTCGGAAGTTTTCCAGAGCCCGAGGGTTGTTCATTTAAAGATTTCTTGATTTCAGAAATCTGGCTGACCAACAACCTGTTTGTCTCTTCTTGAGTTTTCATGAACTGCTTCAACAACTCATCAGATGATGATTGTGGAGCTGGGAGAATGGCTTGTGTTTGGTTGGGGAAATTTTGGACTCGGTTATTTTGATTATAACCTTGTTGTGGTTGAAAATTTCCCTGATTTGGATTACCATTTCCCTGAAAATGATTTCCCGGGTTGAAATTGTTTCTGTTAAAGTTTCCTTGATTGTGGAAACCTTGATTCTGTCCAGGATGGAAATTTCCTTTGTTTTGATAACCTTGGTTCATTCGAGGTTGGTTCTGGTTTCGATTTTGCAAATTTGGGTTTTGGTTAAACCCGGGTGGTCCCATATGTGTGTTAGCACGGTAACTTGGTTCCATTTGAGGACGGTATTGATTACCTCCCTGATTTGTAGTACCGGCTAAGGCATTGGCTTCAAAAGGACTACCATCAGTGGCAGTACAATTGTAGTAAGCATGTGGGCCACCACAAGTGACACAAACTTCCACCTTTTTTACTTCAGCATGTGAAGGGTTTTGTGTGAAAGTGACTTTCTTCTGGTTTGAGAGAACCAAAGCTTGAATGGCGTTTGTGAGTTTATCTATCTTAACATCGGTGCTAGAAGTACTCACGGGTGATGAAGTAGAAGGACCAGCACTCACTTGGGAGTTATATGGCTTTGTGCGTGTAGTGCGGACCTTGGACTTATTTTCAACGATTTCTAAAGCTTCTTTAGTGGTTTTACTCAAAAAATTACCTCCCGCGGAGGCATTGAGAGAATCTTGGTTAGATTGACTCACACCATTATAAAACGTGTCAATTTGCATTAATTCTGTGAAACCATGATGAGGACATCGACGAAGCAATTCTTTGAAACGATCCCATGCGTCACCAAACGATTCATCAAACCTTTGAGTAAATTTGATGATTTCATTTTAAAGACTTGTCGTTCTGGACGGGGGAAAAAATTCGTTTACAAATTTGGTAACTAAATCCTCCCATGACGTTATTGAACGAGGAGGTTGTTTTTCCAGCCAAATCCGGGCTGCCCCCTCAAGAGAAAATGGGAAAAGAAGAAGTTTGACTGCTTCGGAAGGGACGTTCTTGTATTTGATGGTAGAGGTAATTTTATTAAACCATCGAATATGAGCATGAGGATCATCCCTCTCAAAACCATAAAATTGGCTTGAGGTTACTAGATTTAGTAACCCAGTTTTGAGCTCAAAGTATTCAGCCACAATGGCTGGGACAACAATAGCGTCTCCGTAACCCTCAATGGGTGCTTGGAGAAGCTCATTCATTGGACGGTCTTCCGCCATGATAACTTTGTTTGGGGAAACAACACGTACTTCAGATACGGCTGTTGGGGCAGAACGTCTACGGCGTCTTCGAGGAATTCTGACAAGCTCACGGAAAGGGCTTGTTGACCTAGAAGAACGAGTGCGCATGCACTAGAGACGACTCTAAGAATACTTAGAGTGACGGGAAATTAAAAATAGAAAAGAAATATAGATAAAAAGATGATATATAACAAAGTGTGATAATTCAAACTCACGGATACTTCAAAAAGTCGTAATACGCAGCACACCTCCCCGGCAGCGGCGCCAAATTTTGATTGGCCTCAGACAGTCAGATAATATTAACCAAGTGATGGTCAACAAGTCAAACAGTCTAAACCAATACTCCGTGGAGTTTAGTGTTTCCCCAGATCGTTAAATCCCAACGAGGCGTGAAATCTGAAATAAAAACGACTACGAGATCAGGTGAATTGAACAGGAAAAGGGTTTAAGTGATTGTACTACTGAAATATAAGTATGAATAGCTTTGATAAGCTATCTCAACTAATACGTGAAATCAGATAAGTACAAGTGAAAAGGAATTGGAAAACGTAAACGTTTAATATTTAAACGTAAACAAAAACAACTTTAACTATAGTAGGAGTTTACAAGCCTTAGGGGCTTAAATGCAAATTAAATAAACTTAGAATATTTATTTTATTTTATAATTACTAATTATTTAATTAATTATTTTTATTTAATAACTATTCTTAATTATTTAATAATTCACTAATAATTAAGAAAATGTAAAATAAGTCTAGAAATATAAAATTAAAATTTCTAAAAGTTTAAAATATTATAAAACTTATTTTAAAACTAAAATTATATTTTTCACACTATTTATCTAATTATTATTAATTAATTATTATTTAACTAATTATATTGATTTAAATTATTATAAATACTAAAAAGACTTAGATAATTATGAAAATTTTTATATATCTAATTAACCATCACAGGAATTCTAAAAAATTATAAAAAGTTTATTTTATGTATTTTTAAACTAATTTACTAATTATTATTCTATTTATTAATTAATTATCAATTAAACTAATTATATTATTAAAAATAGAAAATGAACAGTATAAATTCTAGAAAAATTCCTAAAAATGTTTTACCTTATATAAAAGCTAGAAAAATTATAAAAACTAGGTGGTACTTTATAAAATATAACTATGCTATTTAATTCTTATTTATTAATTAATTATTAATTAAACTAATTTTAATTCTAAATATTACCAAATGACAAAGGAAAATTCTGGAAAAATTTATAAAAATACTTTAATATTAGAGAGATTTATTAAAAATATAAAAATACAGAAGTGCTTATAAATAAGCTAAAAAGAAAATTAAATAGATAATTTCTATTAAATAGAAGCTATCACTATAATTAATTTTGTCTTTTTCTGTTATAGAACTAATAAAATACTTAAAATAAGAAATTCTTACAAAAAAACTAATTTGGAAAACAAAAATAAGCACTGAGAGTGCTTATTACCCTTGACAGTTGACTAAGTTTGACCAAACAAAGAAACGAGCTCAAATGAGCTTATGTGGGGTCCACAAGGGTAAAACCTAGTTCACCTAAGTTATGTTGACTTAAATAAGCTAGACTTGATGATATAAGCTCAATGGATAAGCAAAAAAGCTAAAATAAGCAACTGCTTATTGGGGTTCTGGGTCATAAATGGGACAGATTTCAAGTGCAATTCCAAGTGGGGTCCACTGGTGCACAGGTCAAACAAAGGGTCAAATATTGAACCCTGGTAGGAGGGGGTTGTGAGAACCAAAATTGGAACTTGTGGGACCACTGTGGTGGACACAATCAACCACCAAAGTGGTGGTTGTGGTGGTGATGGTCTGATGCACAGGGCATCATCTTGCCCTGCAAGTGTTTTTGGATGGGTGTAACTTGCACAAT
This sequence comes from Artemisia argyi, assembly GCA_030686995.1. NCBI lineage: Eukaryota > Viridiplantae > Streptophyta > Magnoliopsida > Asterales > Asteraceae > Artemisia > Artemisia argyi. Next base: position 139,369,520 of record CM060677.1, read on the forward strand.
AAAAATCACAAAAATGAAATGGATACAAGAAACTCAAGTTAAGCTGGTAGATAACTCACACAATAAGTTTCAGACCTTCAAACCTTACACAAAAATCATAATAATTCATGCCATTTTAGAGAAAACTGAGGTAATGCAAATTTGACTTTTTCTAATTTTTACTCAGTTGACTTATTTGAACTTTGCTTGATCCTAGATGATTATATATGTTATGAAAAGCTTAAGTAAAGCTAATTTAGTCTTAAGCTACTGGTAATAAGCTTATGTGAGTGTTTATGGTACTCAAAACCTCACACAGTTAACTGTGGAGGGGTTTTTCCATGTGATTTTGACTTGTGGTGTTTAGGGTACAAAGTTTATGAACTATTTGACCTATTTCTCACCACAGCAGTCTAGTGAAACCAAAATAAACAACAATTAACAGCAAGATCTTAGCTAACAAGCTTGTTCCACACACCCTATATACTAACTGATTTGAAGGTTTTCAAAGAAAACAAATGATTTCAACCAACTTATTACCACAAAACCTTTTATTATGCTATTATAAATCTGTTTAAGTCCAAATATACCAACAACAACAACTATAACTCAGAAATCAAAATCAAGCTACATAATACTTAAATATGAAATACTAAACAACTATTAAAACTAATGAACAACTATTATATTTTTATTATTGTATTATCAATAAAAACTCTAAATAAACACAGATTAAATGAAATTAAGTAAAAACAACAATAAGTAAAGTGAATAAGCTTGAAAATGGATAAAATGGCTTACAAATGAGTGACTGTGGGAACTAAAAACCAAGAACCAAGAACCTAATTCCTCCCTGAGGATCTAAACCAAGTCTCCAAAGCTTTTCATGCTTCCAAATCACCCTTGAATCCAGAATTTAAACCCAAATCTCCACAGTTGACTTATGTTGACCAGTTTGGATTTGTGGAATTTTTTAAGCTACACTGGTTTGTAAGTTACTAAAAGCCTTTATAAGCTTTATAGGAGCTTATATGTATCAGTATAAGTCCACAATAACATCAACTAAGAATATCACTTAAGTAAATTGAGAATTTTTAATTTTAAACTTGCACAAATTGAATTCATACACAAACTTGGAATTTTTTATTAAAGGAAGTTTTACAATACACTTAGAACACTAGAATTGAAACTTTAAAGCATAACATAAACTGAAAACTTAGAAACTTAAGAAGTCGACATACAATTTATTTAATTAAACTAGATATCTCTCTCTTCTGCTTCCCCTACTTTCTTTATAGCATTTTTAGACTCCCCACATGTTTCTGACAATAACCCACTTCTAATCTCAACCTTTGATTGAGTCAAATCCATCCAAGCCGTTTAAATCTGTTTTGGCGCCAAAAGTCACTTAGGTTGCTTGTGGCTGTTTCAAAGCAATTAAAGAATTTTGTGTTGTTGTGGAGGTGGAAGGAGACAAGGAAAAGAGTTTGGAGGCCAAGTTGGGTTTTTCAGTTTGAAAAACAAAGGTGCAGTATGGAATAGAGGGAAAAAGGTGTGGGGATGCATTAATTGTAGATGTAGGATGGAATGATTGTGTTTGGAGGGTGATGTGGAGGTGGACAGGTGGTGGTGATACCACCCTGCTATTGGGTGAAGCAGGGGTGGAGAGGGAGATGTACAGTGTTGGTGGTATTTGGGGAAGGAGGGAGTCAAACGGGGTCAAACCCCCGTTTTATTAATAAGGGGTGTGTGGGCCGGTTTCATTTTGGGCCAAGAAAAAGGGTGTGGGCTGGGTAAAGGTTTTGGGTTGGATTTGTTTTGGTTTTGGTTTATTAATACAAAGGGTCCGGTTGTATTTAGTAGTAAACAAGGACCAATTTTGTAATTTGGACAAAATAGAGGGGCTTGTTTTGCAACTTTCCCAAAGTAGTTACAAGGACCATTTATGCCATTTTATGAATAACCCAAGGACCAAAGATATAATTTTTCCATTTTCAAAACCCAGGGACCTTTTCTGCCAATTCCTCAAACTCTAGGGACCAAACTTGTAATTTTCTGAAAGTTGAAGGGTTTAACTTGTAATTTCTCCATAGTTATCATAAGGTCCATTTATGCCACTTAAGAATAGTGCAAGGTTTATTTTTCATATTTTTCCATTTTAAAAACCTTAAGGACTATTTTTGACATTTTTGAAACTTGAGGGACTAAAGTTGTCATTTTGCAATTTTTTAACTTTAAAGGACTATACTTGACAACTTATGAATCCCTAAGGACTTTTGATGATATTTTTCATGTTTTGATATACCAGGGACTAGTTTTGCCAATTTTTCAAAGTTCAGGGACTGAAACTGTAAATTATGTGAAATGTGTTGTTTTTCATCAGTTTTCAATCCTTTTGCATAAAAACACAATCCAGGGATATTTTATGTATTTTAAGGCATTCCTGTGTGTTTTCATATGTTTTTGCAGTTTAAATATAATAGAAATGTTGAATATTTACACACTCATCAAAGCAATTAAAATCTCGGGTTTTGGAAGAGTGGGCGGAATTAGTTGCTTGTCAACTAACCCAATAACTAAGATGCAATCAAAATAAAATAACAAAAATGTAAATAAACCTAATTAAACTAGTGGTGTGAACAGTAAATGGGAAAATTGTGTTTACTTAGATTTCATTACTCCCTAGATATCTTTTACAGGTTGATAGTTTGTTACAATTGCGTGGATGACGGGTTATATTCCTTAATACCATTTGTGGGGTGGCGTACGTACTTCCCCAACTCTATAAGCTCCTACTTCACTCCTATGTCGAGCCTACAAGAAGCTCCTAACATGGGATCATTAGAATTTGCTCATGCATTAAATACAACCATAAAAACCTAGTACGCATTGGTTCATGTTTCTTAAGACGTTTAAGCATGTTACCATATGGAAGTCAGCCAGTTTTCTTAAGCCTAACATCGAAATCATTCATCCGTAACAACTATAAACAAACAATCAACCCATAATCAACATCTAGGTTTCACTACATCTAAGCAAACACACAAGAGATCTAGCCTAACATGTTAAAATCAAGACAAGCGTAAGATATATTCAAACAACACATAGACATATTGAATGAATTGAAAGGATACTTATCTTAATTGAACATGAAAGGTTTCAAAGGGTAAAAACTCTTGAAAGAACAATAAAAATCGTGCTAGGGTTTCTCCAAGTTATCCCTCTAATTGTCTTCTCTTAATGAATGAAAATTACAAAACTATATATAGATTTTCCATCGTGACGGCGTCAAGAAGAAATATCTGACGCCGTCAACTCGCCGCCCATAGTAATATCAGATTGCCTAGATCCAAATCTGACGCTGTCAAGTGCAAAATTTCTCTGGGCCGTCACATGCAATGGGACCATGACGGCCTATGCCGTCATGCCCCTAGTGTAAAAACTCTCTGGATCGTCACGGACTCTATCCACTTCACCTCTTGTTTTACTCTTGACGTCGTCATGTAGAAACTAGTGACGCCGTCAGGTACTGTTCCCAGCAAGGAAAATTAAGACTTTGCCGTTTTCTTCACTTTTTTGCCCCAAAGACGTCCAAAATGCTTCCTTTTCCAAAATTCACTCCAAAAGTACCTAAATTCACAAAAGGAACGATTTAGGGCAATATTTGATCAAATAAATTCAATTCCGGGCTTAAATGACCCCCTAAAAACGGATCATTTTTCGCCTCATCATATACCCTTACACTTGAGATTTGCTTGTCCTCAAGCAAATGCGCTTTTATTCTAATCAAAATACAAGTTAGGGGCCATTAAACACTAAAAGTAATTACAACAAATAATCGTTCCACTAAAGACCAAAGACAAGCACGGAGGTCATATACTAGCACCTCACAAATAGTGTTTAGATACTCACATCTCTCGGGTGTAATAAAGTATATATCACAATATGGAAATGGAAAACATCTCTCACTACCTGTCATAGCGAAATAGATTACCATAGGCTTGGGAAAGGATCAAACCTCCACCACATGGCGTAAGCACCTAGGATAAACTATCAAAGAGGTCTTTTAAAGGGTTATAACATTAGGTGTAGGGATATGGAATACACGGTTTTGTTGGATATAGGCAATCTTTACTGGTGGCGAGTTAATCATCTTGGTTAATTACATGTACAATATGGCGTTGCTAAGCCAAGACTAGACTCGACTTAAGATAATAAATCAAAAATAACAAAAACATAAAACAAGCATAGAATGAAACGGGATGGTAGTCCGTATGTTTTTCTCTTTTCTCTTTTTCTATTTTTTTTCTTTTTCTTAATTTTTTTTCTTTTTTTTTTTTGGTTTTTTTTGTTTTTTGTTTTTTTTGCATACACTCTTACCCTACCATCCAAAATAATACATCATAGGGAATGAACATTCCCCTTACACTTGAATTTTTACATACTTTACAATAAACTAATCGAATGACTCGAATTAAGATAATCAAAACACTTGGAGTACTTTTAAGATTAACGCACGTATGGGGGTAATAAATGATGTTCTTCCCAATTACTCTATAACATAAGTACTTTACCCATGAGTCCCAATCGTCCCAAAACAATATGTACAAGGATATGACTCGACTTAGCAACCATGTAATCAACTAGATAATTAACTAAGGGTTTAAACATGTAACAATAATACACTAAAGATGAGTGCATACACGGAAGGCTAAGGCTATTTGGGTGTACTTTTAAGTGGGTTGTAACAAATTCTTCCTTTAAGTAGGATGCTTAAAGTTAGAAACACAAAGATAGGCTCGGAGGGGTGTACTAGGGGTTTCGTGTACTAAAAATGAGTACAACGCTAAGGGTGTGGGAAAAATTAGTTGACTTTACTAGCCAAGTAATATGACTTAAATGGTCAAGTAATTATGATGCGGGTTTAACACAAGGGTGATCCTAATGCCTCTTATCATGTAGTAAATCCTACCACACGAATGTAGTCTCACTAGCGGTCTCGAGATGCATCACTAACGCAAGTTCTAGAATCTAAATGCTACCGGTACACTCATAAGCACTAATAGTAAATGCTTTTCCTATCAAATCTAAAGGCGAACCTCACATATTTGGGTGGACAATTTTTCTGAATGGTACGGTTTTGCGCTAGTCATACAACTCCTATCCATGAGATGCTTGCTAAGGCTAAAGTTTCACTCCTAAATGTTGTAAAAAATTTTAAATTTGGCGCTAAAATTACACTAACAAGTATTTCTCTTAGTTTTATTACACACATACCATCAAACAAACAAACTCAAGTGCAAGTGTATCCTATAAGGTATCATCATTTACCCTCCCCTTACACTTAGGATGAACATTGTCCCCAATGTTCAATTAAAGAATTTAAAAGTGAAACAGGTAAAAGAATGAAATCAAATACTCCCCTGATTCGTTCGGTGTGGATAGTGTGGTAACAAGGTTAGATCTTCTTCCAAGAAAATGAACAATCAAAGCTTCCCTTCCAGAATATAAATCATCTTCTTGTCATACATAACTTGTTAAACCTGAGAAAACAAACAAGGCAACCTCGCGTAAAATCGGCGGCAATCTATATATACTAACAAATCCTAGAAAACAATGTAAGATATAATGCTTGTGGAATGAATGTTTGCAGATTTCCTGGAGTTTATAAAACTAAAGAATTAACAAAAACTTTAAGACTCCATTAGAAAAACAAAACTAGCAAAATTTCCAGAATTTTACACATGACGCCGTCAAGAGTAAACTCATGACGCCGTCAGAAGTGACCTGCAGAAATCTTTACGTTAAATTTCCGGAAAATTTTTGGAAAAACTTATGTCCTACTTCCTGGAAAATCCTGCAAAGCATCATTATGACTCGATATAAGCATTTGACTTTAACAAATACGAATATACATGTCCATTTAATATTGTGGAGAATTATGATCAATTTTGTTTCTTAAAAACAAATTTGGGGTTTCCACTTACACTTATCTTTTGCGAAATACCTTTGTATGAAGTTAGGACGAAGTCAAACGACATAAAGTATTTTCACCATTTTAGTTTGAAGTATGATCTACCAACAATAAAAATAAAGCATACATACGGAAACAAATAACAATCAAACAATTAAAAATCACACAAAGCATGGGTTGCCTCCCAAGAAGCGCTTTTCTTTATTTACGAGTCTTGTAGCTAGACTCAAAGTCATGGGCAATTACGTGACATGGGTGAGTTCCTCATTGAGGACATCTTTGGGATCAAACTTGGGCTTCAATTTCCTATCGGTTTTCCTAGTACGGTATGACCTTTCAAACTTTTCTCCATCCGGATCATACAAAATCATCTTCATATGCCATGATCCGTCACCTTCCTTAAGTGGCTTGTCCCACCTCCATTTACACTTATCCCCCTCTCTTTTCCACTTGTTCATCTATATGTTAATAGGCATTACGCATAAGAACTCAATCATTTTCCTAAAGACTAGGGGGTCCTCAAAAGGGTCTAGCTCCTCATCTCTAGCTATGAGTTATTCCACCGAATGTGTTTTATCGATGAAATCTTTTTCTAGATAGAATGGGCGTTGAGGTCCTATAAAGTTTCTTTCTATCTAAGGTCCATATCTAGATGGTCTCCTATTCATCTCTACCCAATGTGGTGTCTGTTCGTCCTCACAATCGTAGCTATGTTTCTTAACATCATATACCGACCAAGTATCGCCCTCACCTACCGCTATCTTAGACTCCTTAGAATCTATCATGGCGCTAGCGGTCGCTAAAAATCCTCTTCCTACTAACAATGGGCATGTAGTATCACTAACCATATCTAGGACGTGAAAATCCGCTAAAATAGTTAACTTCCCTACGTGAACAACTACATCTTTGATCATCCCAACCGGGTGGGCAATACTCCCATCCGCTAGACCAATTAATACCTCCGTCTCCTCTAACTTTCCTAGCTTAAGAGTGATGAAGAGGGATAAGGGAATCAAGTTGAGGCTTGATCCTAAATCGGCTAGTGTGTCGAAAGCTTCGGATTTTCTTATCTTACAAGGCAAAACAAATATGCCCGGATCATCAAGCTTCTTAGGCAACTTGTTTTGAACGAAGGCGGTCCCATTTTTACCTAATTTAAATTTCTCATATTTTTCTAGGAGGGCACTATAGTAGGGAGCATGGGCTAAGACATCAATGATGGGGCGTTCAAGGCGGAGCTCCTTGAATTCTTCGTCAAGGTCTTCTGTATGAGGTGTTTCAACTATGCTTTTGACTGGTTTGATATTGGGTGTTTTATTTGATTGGTCTTTTTGAAGAATTTGGTTTTGCTTGATAATGAGGCGAAAAATGAACCACTTTTAAGGGGTCATTTAAGCCCGGAATTGAATTTATTTGATCAAATATTGCCCTAAATCGTTCCTTTTGTGATTTTAGGTACTTTGGGAGTGAATTCTGGAAAAGGAAGCATTTTTGTTAGGTCACCATTTTGTAAACACAAGTATGATTGATAAAGAAATGAGATGAGAATGAGAGTGGGATGATTATGAGAAATTTGAGAAAATGAAATGCAAGAGTTTCCTTAATGTTTTCAAATAACCAACCAAGTTTACAAGAGGCCTAAGCTTACTATTTATAGGGAAGGAGCTAGGGCAACACACCCTCTCCTTCCACTCATCATTTCGTGGGCTTTTAGGGCCCATGGATCATATGACTTAAGCCTAGTAAACTAGAAACAATAACATAAATGTAAACAAATAATAACTTAAGCAACCTATTATTACAAATGACCGAGACTTGATAAAATAATGAAACTATGGTTCCAACAATCTCCCCCTAAGGGTCGGTCATCATGGTTGCTTGACGTCTTCATCTTAATCTTTGACTTTCATAGCTTTAGACGTCTTCAGAAATGATAAGAATAATGATGGGTATACTCTGCTCTTTGTCTTTGTTCTTTGATGATGTTGTAGTGATAATGTTATGAAGTAATCTGCCATTCGTCACTCCTGCGTCTGTGGTGATTGTCCGCCATTCCAACATGCTCATACATCTTTGAGTTCTGACTTATACATGCACGTAGTCCCTTTCTTTCACATAAGATCTTTGGTCTTTAAACTTTGTAGATTCTTCTTTTTGGCGTAGAATCTTACTTTGAACTTTGTGTTGCTTTGATCTTTGAGGGAGCTTTTGATGATTGCAAGATGCATGTATGAGCATGTGGAATCCGTCATCATGGAAGTGAGGTACCTGCGAGTAGACAGTTAGCAATAAATCACCGGTACTTACGGATAAGGAATTAGAGCTCATCAACAGCATATTGTGAAGACTCCTTCTAATCCTTATCCAGGCCGTTCCCATATCAGATACTCCCGAAGGAGCTTACGAGACCTACTAGGTAGCTCAATGACTGGGTGAGTCGCTGGGGATCACTCCACGACTGTAGACCGTAATGGAACCACCGCAAACACTAAGCGTAACCCTTGTGGGGTTACCGAAGTGACCTGCTGTCAGGGCTGTTTGATGTTGACCCTGGCAGGATTTCCGTTCAATCATTGAGAAATACTTACGTATTCCTCTCATAACCGTTCTAGGCAGATTGCTAAGATCTGCGAAGGACTCGATAGTTTACAACTGATGCCCATTGATGTAGAACACCAGTCGTAGAAATACTAAGTGTTCCTAAGAGATCTTTGATGTATCTCAAGGCTCTAGACTCTATAAGTGCACACTTAGGTTTCCTATACGGAGACTGGGGAGGTGTCTCCTGCTTCAATATCAACCATCTCTAAGAGATAGGTCGATAGGTTATGCGGGTTCCCCGTGAGAATGAAACAAGTCCTTTTAAGAGAACTTGAGTGGTTAAGAAGGTTTAGTGCATTGCGTCACTGGGTCCATGACGACTTTGTCTTCAATACCGGTGTTGTCTTTTGCAACAACCAGTAGCATACGTATTGAACCCGGTGTCTGCCCTAAGGTTGAACATATGGAGGGCTATTTCTTTTCACCCTTTTCTTTACTTTTCTTTTTAATTCTTCAACTCCTTCTTTCCCTTTCATTCATTTCTCCTTTTTTTCGTATCATACCTAAGGACTTCTAATTCTAACTATGGGAGATGTCCTTGGGTAGATCCCTCCGGCTCTGGCGGATCATAGGACGGATATTCCTATCTTAATCACCTTATAACTCCGACAGTAGCCAAGAAACCTTTGATTGAAAATCTCTCAAAGTGTTTGTGATAATCAAATATTTTGGTTAACACTTTGAGAGTTTTGCGTACACTTTTGAAGGGCTCCCCCTGCACATGTGCTCATAAGTATTTAATAAATTTGCACATGCGGGAGGAGCAAGCACTTTTGAATTGATCCACTTTCCGTGAACAAGACCGATTCGAGACACGCTTACATCACTAGTTAGACTAGCTTGAAATTATTACCCGGCCTGATCAAGTCCACAGAAAGTTTCTCGAGACGGTACATTTCTACTAAGACTAATCCTTTTCGAGACACGCTTACGTGGTTAGTTAAAGAGATGCATTGTCAGCTTTTAGGTGACAACTAGCTCTAGTAACTAACTTGATGTTATTACCCGTCGAGGATAAGTCCTTTCGATGTTACTAACTTGTATTATCTCGTCAATTCCTGGGTTAATACTGAGTCTAGCTCGCACATGATACAACTTAAAGCTTTGACTTCGTATATTTTAATCACTTTTACATTTTCTCCCCCTCAAAAATAGCATATAAAATGGTGTTTTTGACAAACTATTTAGATTAAAATATGCCTTTTGAGTCTTATGGGGAGATACATCAAGAACTTTTGATTTTGAGCAAAGTATTTTGTTTTGACAAGTGCTCCCCCTCAACAAGTGATTAGGTCTTATTGAGGTGAAATACTTGTCCTTTTGAGCAGAATTATGAAAAAATCATAAATGTTTGATTAATTCTACTCAAAAGTAAGAAGCCTTCGCTCCTTATGTTTAGGATTGAGGCACTGAAGCGTACCTCAGGGTCCTTTAATTACAAGCACGGGTTGTACACTGTTATGTGTGCACAAACCATAATGGAAAAATGATTCAATCAATGAAACAGTTGATATTGAAAAAAAAATATGACCAAATGTACCAAGTTATTCTTCGTCAGGAAGTGGAGCATTGAAGTTAGTGAACTGAGGTTCTGGTCTTTCGAAGTTTCTGACAGGAAATGATGGTCTGGCACCGATGTAGCTTTCCAGTCGTCTGATCTGTTCCCGTCGAAATAACCGTTCTTCAATCTTTAAGACAAAGTTACGAACTTGTCTTCTGGAGCTGGATTTCCATCTAGGTTGTTCCCCCTTAGCTAACTTACGTCGATCATCATTCAACCTTTTGACAAGCCCATCACGAACAAACTTGAGTGTAACATCACAGAATTTATGTACCTCATCGAACCTCATGAAGCTTTGTAGCTTTTTGCTGTTGATGTAGGTGAAACCAAACGGTTCTTGGATGAGAGTAAACTGTGGTGTTTCATAAAGACCATCAAAGTAGAACTGTGGCTTTGTCAAATTGATCTTCTGTTGGTAACTTTCCACTCCAAGCTGAAGATCTTCCACTCTTTCTTGAACAATCAGTCGTCGGATGTAAAGAAGTAGCGATGCCATGAAGTTGTACTGAACGTCTCTATCGAATCCGCGCATTCTACTCTGAACCTTTTCAAGATACATATCTTCTATGTCATTGAGATAAAGGTTGGGAAAGTCTGCTTCGGAGAACTTGTACTTCTTTTCATCTTGACGTTTAACAACAATTTCACGCATGAATAAGTAGTTAAACCTTTTTGACTGCTGAATCTCCAAGATAGCGATGATCTTTGATTTCTGCTTCACATTTTCCAATGATGTCTCTCCTAATCTGCTTGTATAACCGAGACGACGACGATCAGGCCAATGTTGAATTCCGTGTAGAGCATCTCTGTCGTAAGCAACGATGGAGTTGCTGAAAATACGGGTGGTTTCTTCAATGGCTGGAATTTCGTATCTAGCGGCTGGTACTGAGATTGTGAGTGAGGAAGCATATTTCTTCTTGGATATCTCTTGAGTGAGCTGGATGTTACGAAGATCTTTGTTGAAGAAGAAGCTGTAAGGTATCTTCGGTTTGTCAGGAAATCCTTTCAACGGTAATGGTTTGGTCCAGTCGGTGAAGTAAGGTTTTTCATGATTCTTGGAACTTAGATCGATATTCACTTCAGGATTTAACCAGTCAAAGTCGGCAGACATTGCACTAGCTATATTCTGCATGTGATATTCGTATTCGACTTTGTTGCCAGATCTTTTCTTGAGGAATTCTTGTGCATCCCTATTGATTCTCCTAAGCTCCGCCTTTGTGAGTTTGTTGATGTGAAGATCCTTCATAATTACCTGGGTGAACTGAAGAGTGTTACCAGGAAGAGGTTCTTCTTCTTCCAGAGGAGGTTGAGCTTGGACCATTTCTGTAAGCCAATCATTCTGAGGATTGTCATCATTGTCGAGCCATGAATGACGTGTTTTCTTCTTGGATTTCTTAGACTTGGATGTAGCATCTTTGTCTTTGGCTTTGGACGGTGATGATGGACCAGCATGAGAATCATGAGTTGGTGGAGCACGGTAATCGGTGTCAAGTTGATCTTGGAAGTCATCAGTTTGTTCCATGAACATTTCTTCATCTTCGGTTTGACCTTCACCAGTAGCAGAGGGTTGTTGTTGAGTTCCAGGAGGAGTGGAGTCCTTCTGTGGTTGTAGAGAGGATGAGGGACCTGTTCCAGACTTCGGTTTCTTGCCTTTGGAGTTTGGGTCAGGATCGTCATCTTTTCTTGTCCGTTTTCGGGATCCAGCAGCATCTTTGCATGACTCTTTTGACATATAAGCTACCATAGCATCATACAGGCCTTTTTCTTCAGCTGTCTGTGTGGTTTTGGTGGCAAGGTTGTCGAAGATTTTGACAAGCATGTCATTGAGAGACAATTCTTGGACGGTTGGAGCCACAGTAGAAGATTTTGCGGTGTGAAGCGTGAAGGGTGTAGTAGACAACATTTTCTTCGTAACACTTCTAATTCTGTGATCCAAGTTGTCATTGATTGGTTTGAGAAGGTTTGCAACTTCAGGAGTAATCATCTCAACCAGATTATCAGTGAGAAAATCATGTGTTGCAGTTCTGATAAAACCTTCGTAATCAGATTTCAAGAACTTGTCAATCAGCTGCGTAGAATCCTGGAATTCCTCAACTTGTTTAGTCAGTTTGGTAACCATGTCGGTGAGTTTGTTCACTTGCTCCTGAAGATCAACTTGTTGTTTTGGTTCATTGATCGAATGCTGTTTAGATGCGGTTTCAGATGGTGTGGGTGATGAGTGCTCTGGTGATGATTCGGACGAAGACTCGTTGTGAGAGTCTGAAGAAGAAGCAGGAGGAGTTGGATCCTTTGGCGGAGAGTCTTGAGGAGGTGGAGGTTGTGCTGAGGAAGTCTGCTGAGAAGATGACTTAAGAAACATGTTGGTGTCGAACGCGTTCTTCTCTTCGTTTTCCTTTCGACGACGTTCCTCTGCTTCCTCTGCTTCTCGTGCAAGAAACTCTGGAGTAATAAGATATTCATGTTCCTGATCCGTAGCTAAGTTCTCTTGACCGCCAACATTCTCCTCTAAAGTAGCAGTCTCAGTCATGTGGACATCTTCAGTCTTGTCTGAATCCTTAACGTTGTCATCAGGTTGTGGAGCTGATTCTGACGTTGTTGGAGGAACCATACTGCTTGTAGCCCCTACATGTTCTGACTGATCAATAGGTGGTGGTGTTGGAGGGTGTGATAGAAGTCGGCTTTCAAGGCTTGCTTTCCTCTGTTCTTTCCTAAGCCGCTTTTCTTCATCTCTAGTGTCGACAACTATACTTTTGAGTTTACGTTTATCGACCAATGGTTCAGCGATTGGTTCGTCTTCATCATCATTCGGCTCATTGATAGTGACACCTTTTCTTCTCCTTGTCTCTTCTTCATAAGTTTCCAGACTTTGTTGTACTGCAATCTCTATTGCTGGAAATCCTTCATCAGGTGCTCTGTATCTCAGTTCATAGTCTGGTTCTTCTTCATCAGATTCAGTATCAAATTCGGACTCAGTGTCAGAAGGTGGAGGAGTAGGTTCATCCCGAATAAAGTACTCAGGAGTTGCCTTCTTCTTTGGTTTGGAAGCAGGTTTAGGTTTGGATGTAGGTTTAGGTGTGGTAGTAGTCTTGGGTTTTGCCATTGAAGCAGACTTAGATCTTGTATGCGGTGATCCAGTGGTGCTCGTGGTACTCCCAGACTTTACACTTCCTTTGCTACGAGTCTTTGTAGTTGCTTCTTCCAGTTCCCCTTTGTAAGCCAGATCATACAACTTGAAGTTTGCCCTATTCTTAATGTTGTCATTCAGAAGGTATTCGGGAATCCTCATACCTTTGCTCTTGGTAGCGGAAGTGGTTGATTTGATGAATAATGTGGGGAAGTCGTCCTCGAAGAGGTGCTTCGGCTCATTAGGATCAGCCATCCTCTTGATGAATTCTGGAGAACTTTTGCAGAGATGTTCAATGATAAGCTTGGTGAATCTGGTGAATGGTATCATAGTCTTCACACGGTCGGTCTGAATACTGTAGATGATATCATTCATGATAGGAACTGCAAAGTCAATTGGTGTCAGAGTCACCATTCCCCAGAATGTTTGCAGGTGTTCGAGCCTTGGATGTTCATGACCACTTTTCCTTCCAGATATAGATCTAACAACCAACAAACAGAATGTTCTCCAAGGCTGAGGTATATACTTGACATTGAATTTGGAAAGCTTGATTAGAGGTTCATCATCATCAACCTCATATCCTAATTCAATGAAGAAGTCAAGAAGTTCCAGGTCAGGTAGTATCGGAGCAAATTCGTTGTCAGTTTGTGGCATGAGAAGAGCTGTTCGAAGAACGTCATGATCTACAGAGTAATCTTGGCTATCTAAGGTAACAGTGAAAGACTCATTATCCAAGTTGGTCTGAGCAGTAAGCCAGAACTGATGAAGATAGAACAGTGGAACTGAAGTAGAGCAGGTGAGAAGTGGTTTGCATGGATGTGCCAGTAGGATATCTTTCACAATCTTGCATGATTTCTCTGTGATATTCAACTTATTGAAATCGACTCTGGGATTGTTGTTGCCAATTGTGACATTGTAGTTCTCGGGAGTGATGTCATCCAAGGTGAGTAATGGAAGAGGTTGTTCTGCGACGTTCTCAGTGTGTTCAGCCATGTTTTTCTGAAAAATATCACCATAAATCAAACATCTAAATGTGTTAGGAGTTAGCACAGTTTAGATATTGGATGTAGATATCTACTTGAAACAATTAAGCATAAATGCGTCATTTAGTTATGAGTCAGATAATGCATGTGGTAAATAAACACAACAAGACAAGCACAATTCACAACAATATCACATTACATCACACTAATGAATCACACCAATTATATAAGATTTCGAAAAATAATGCATCATGGTCCAATTATCGAGAAAATATCAATTCACCATATCGAGAAAAACAGGTTTTGTCGAGAAAGTTAAATCAAATGAATGATTTCGATAAATGACTCTTTATCGAGAAAGTGAAATATCGAGAAACTTCATCGAGGAACTTTATCGAGAAAAACTTTTATTGAAAAATTTATCGAGAAATGTTATTGAGAATTTTATCGAGAAAACTCTATCATTCATGAAAAAAATATTATCGAGAAAAAAAATTAACTTTTGTCGAAAACATTATCGAAAAAAAATTGAAGATTTTGAAAAATTGTGTTACCAGAATGATTTCGATAAAAATTTATCGAGAAAGTTAGATCTCGAAACATTTTACTCAGAATATCGAGAAACTTGATATTTATCGAGAACTTGAGTTTCTCGATAATGTTCAAAGGATTTCGATAGGATACAGTTATCTCGAAAATATTCTTATACAAGAATATGCTCGAATTCACATGATCTTAGGCCTTTGTATTATACATAAATCACGTTGCCACTTAAGTTGGCCTGTCACCAATAATCCAATACAAGAAACTCGTATTTCTCGATAATTTTCAAACGAGGCATTCACGTTTTATCGAGAAACATGTAGGAGATGTGAGAGACAACCAAGCAAGATTGATAAGGCACATAAGGGACCTAATAAGCAAATCCCACCAATAACCACAACTCAATAACCACAGAATCTCTTACACCCATTTCGACCCATTCTTAAGAAATCGAAAAGAAAGTTTTTCTTGATGAAATAAGACACCGAATGATAAAAAACAAGCTTAGTGACAAATCCCCATCAAGAATTAACTCATACCACAGATTACACATGATTTCGAAATCCTAACCCTAGTTTTCGAATTCATGATAACTTAAGATCTAACCGTTGAAAAACCAATTAATCAAGATCCTATGTATAAAATACCCTAGTGAATCCATAGGAACTTACAATTTGAAAGATCAAAGTCGGGGTATGCAAGATTGAATGTGAGCCGTGGGTTTTAAGAAAGGGTTTTAGAGGTTTTAAACTTTGAAATAGTGGTGGAATGGTTTGTACGGTTTGTTTGTTTATTTACTTATGATACTTTGAATTTTTGTCACTTATAGTCCTTGGACTTTAAACCAAACAAAACAAGTGTACCAAAGTATTTGAACCTTAAAAACATTGACACTTTTGGTCCCTTAGCTATTAAGTACTTAAACTGGAACTCTAAAGTTCCAAGCAAGTCTAAAGATACTGAGATGTGCATTCGTTAAGGTAACTAATGAAGATTTAAACCATATGAGACAAGGTGTATTGAAATAAACCATCCGCACACACACCGAACCGAAAGCTTATGAGAAATATGCAAGTATACCTATTTTAAAAAATTGGTAAAAGAAATTTACGCGTGACTCCCCCTCAACACTTGTAAAGTAAGAACAAGGTGTTGAATGGAAGCGATATACTTGCATTTTTTTTTTTTTTTTTTTTTTTTTTTTAAAGGAAAATAAAATTGTGAAAAATCTTTTTGGGTTTTGATTAGTTTATAGTAAAGAAAGAAAGAAAAAAAAATATTATACAGAGATAGTAGTGATGTTTGACAATCAGTGGTATTTTAAAAACTTTTCCAGATCCTCTGGTGTCAAACATCTCATACCAATCTGGTGAACTAGACTAGCAAACCTGGATGGTGCCAAGGATTTGGTAAGTAAGTCCGCCAATTGGTATTCAGTTCCAACGAAATAAAGTTCAACTGTACCCCTTTCCACATGCTCTTTGATGAAATGATAACGGAGATCGATGTGTTTGGATTTGCAATGATGCACAGTGTTGCAGGAGATAGCGATCGCACTCTTTGAATCACAGTAGATAGGAATCTTGTTGAATAGGTAGCCATAGTCTTTAAGTTGTGATCTCATCCAGATGACTTGAGCACAACAAGCCAACATGGCTACGTATTCAGATTCTGTAGATGACAAAGACGTGCAGTCCTGCTTCTTAGATTGCCATGACACAAGTTTGTCTCCAAGAAACTGTAATCCACCAGATGTACTTTTGCGTGTGTCTAAGCATCCTGCATGATCAGCATCTGAAAAAGCAATTAGTTCAAAGCCAGAATCCTTCGGATACCAGATCCCCAAGTTAATGGTTCCCTTTATGTATCGAAGGATTCTCTTGACCTCACTGAGGTGTTTTTCCGTTGGTCTAGACTGATAGCGAGAGCACATGTAGACAGCAAAAACTATATCAGGTCTACTAGCTGTGAGATACATGAGGGACCCAATCATACTTCGGTATTTGGTAGGGTCAACGGGAGTCCCATGTAAATCAGCATCTAGTTTTGTGGTATAGCCCATTGGCGTATTATAAGTATCACAAGTTATCATTCCATGTTTCTTTAAGATTACAAGAGCATATTTGGACTGATTTATAAAAATTCCACGGGGTGATTGATGAACTTGTAGTCCTAAAAAGAACGAAAGTTCACCCATCATGGACATTTCAAAATTATCTTTCATTAATTTTGCAAACTCATTAGAATAACTTCTTTTTGTTGAGGCAAAAATGATGTCGTCGACATATATTTGAACAACAAGTAAGTCCTCCCCGTAGGTTTTTGTAAATAGTGTGGGATCCACCGATCCTTTAAAAAATTTATTGGCCAATAAGAAAGTGGACAGTTTGTCATACCACGCCCGTGGGGCTTGCTTGAGTCCGTAGAGAGCCTTTTTGAGTCGGTAGACATGATTAGGACGCTCAGGATCAACGAAGCCTTCAGGTTGACTGACATAAACTTCTTCACGGAGTTCTCCATTCAGAAATGTTGTTTTCACATCCATCTGGTAAACCACCATATTCCTATGAGCAGCATAAGCCAAAAAGATCCGAACAGCTTCATGTCGTGCCACTGGAGCAAAGGATTCAGCAAAGTCTAGACCTTCAAGTTGAGAGTATCCTTTCGCTACCAGACGTGATTTGTTGCGGATGACTGTTCCTTCTGCATCAAGTTTATTCTTCCAGATCCATTTTAACCCGATGACAAAGACTCCGTCAGGTCTTTCAACTAATTCCCAGACTTCTAATCTTATGAATTGCTGAAATTCCTCTTGCATAGATTCAATCCAGTTGTCATAAGTCATTGCATCTTTAATGTTCTTGGGTTCTTCATGACAAACTGTGAGTGCGTAGATGCAAGTTTCACCATCGGTGTGAAGTCGTTGTCTTGTCATGACAGGTGCATCTGGATGGCCAATAATATGGACTAGTGGATGGTCACGAGTCCATTTGTGTGTTTACGGGTGTAGTTGATATGTATCTCGCATGTTGGCAGGATCCAAGTTGCGTGTTGATGACTCAGCTATATCAGGAACTGTAGTAGCTGGTGCAAACGGATTAATGAACGCATCAGGATCATGCTCTGCGGATTGTGGAACTGATTGTGGTGTTGGATCTTCAGCTGGATGGCAGGGAGTAGAACCCGTTTGTTCTGCTGTAGATGGTGATTCAATTGAAGGACCGTCTCTCTCAACACTTGTAGAAGTTTGTTGAGGTGAGTCTGGTACTGGAATGTGTTCAGGTTGAGCAGCGGAATTTGGTGAGACCTCAGTAGGACGGTATTCAATCGTGTCATCAAATAGTGGAGCAAACAAGGTTTCTAATTCTTTGCGGTTAAGTGGTAAAGATTCAGCTGAAGATGCCGGAGAGTTAAGACGGTTAAATTCGGGTCCTAAGCTGTGTTGCTCAGAAGCCATTTGGGTGAGTTCATCGAAATTAGCGTGAATGGTTTCTTGAATTTCTTTTGTACGACGATTCCATATCCGAAAACCTTTGGAATTTTCACAATATCCAACGAACACTCCGATGTCAGCCTTAGCTTTGAGTTTTCCTAAATCATCACGATCATTTTTCGGATAGCAAAGTGCTCCAAATACATGAAAGTAATCGATGTTCGGTTTTCTTTTGTGAACAATTTGATATGGTGTTTTGCGATGACGTTTTGTGATCATGCAACGGTTTTGAGTATAACATGCGGTTGAAACAGCTTCTGCCCATAAGTAATCTGGTAATTGAGCATTAATCAACATAGTTCTAGCAGCTTCCACTAACGTCCTGTTGCGTCTTTCAACCACACCATTCTGTTCTGGGCTTCTAGGTATAGACGTTTGATGTTCAATTCCCACTTTCTCATAGTAAGACCGAAGTGTCTGATTCTTGAATTCAGTACCATTGTCAGTTCTGACGATTCGTACTGTGTTTCGAAGCTGAACTTGAATTTTGGTGAGAAAGGTGATGATCATCGAAGGAGCTTGATCTTTACTTCGTAGAAAATAAACCCAAGTCCATCTGGAGAAGTCATCCACAATTACGAGTATGTACCGTTTACCGTTGATACTTTGAACACGCATCGGTCCACACAAATCCATATGAAGCAGTTGTAAAACATGATTCGTACTTTGCTCAGGTTTAGACGGAAAATGAGCACGAGTACTTTTTCCTTGTTCACAGGCTGGACATAAGTGATCTTTGGTGAAACGGAATCTTGGAAATCCATCGACAAGTTTAAAACGAGCAAGGTCAGTCATGGTTCTGAAATTCAAGTGTGAGAGACGTTTGTGCCATAACCAAGATTTAGTCGATTCAGCTTTGGAGAGAAGACATATCGGAGATGTTGCAATCATATCTGACATAGAGATTGTATAAAGATTGGAGCCGCGTGAGCCAGACATAAGATCGTTTCCTTGTAAGTCACGAACGAAGCAGGTTTTTTCACGAAATGCAACTTCTAGATCCCCATCACAGAATTGACCAACAGAGAAGAGGTTGTGTCCAAGGCCTTCCACATAGTAAACACGACTAATTTCAATGTTACCGCTGATGTAGTCACCATATCCCATAATAAGAGCGTAATGATCATTCCCGAATCTGACAGTTCCTATAAACTTTGAGACAAAGTTGTGTAGCAGTTTGAGATTGCCTGTCATATGTCGGGTGCATCCGCTATCAACAATCCAGAGAACAATCTGTACCACCTGCATCACCAGAAGAAGACACGGGTGGAACAGGAGTAAGGGAGGAACCCAAAGACAATGCGGGTTCCTGTTGGTTAGTAACACATGTATTCAGCAATTTAGGAATCCATTTAAAGTCTGGTTTGTGTTGTAACCAACGTTGCCAATTCCAACTAGTTTTTGCTTTCTTAATGTTAAATGCACTAGTCGTTGGCCCATTTCTAGATTTGTTCTCGGTACCTATGGGGGTAACTTCGGCTTCATTAGAAACCGTAGAAGACGGCTTTCCTAAGTTAGACTTAGAGGCATTAGTGGGCCTAGAGGGAATGCGTGTCCTACGTTTCTTATGACGATTTAGAAGAGAATTAGCTAAACATTTTGTATGATCACCAGATGATACGCTTTTACGACAAAACACACAAGATGCATTAATATTCAAAACATTCAAAGGTTCATCGTTCGTTACATTTAGATTTTGATTACAATTTGCCAGATTAGAATCTAAATCAGATGCAACATGAGTTTTATTCAAAGTCCTAAGTTGGTCTTCTACTTTCTGAGCTTCTAGGTGTCCTCTCTTACGTTGCAAGATCCTATGCTTCTTTTTACTTTTTCGCTTGGGTCTGCTAACGCTAGAAGTGGAGACTAATCCTGTAGAAGTGGAGGTATCAACATTAGTGTTTTGAACAATCTTTCCTGTATCAGTTTTGTTTATTTGATACATTCCTGGTGCTATCACCGTGGTGTCAACCATTTTTCCTTTTTGAAGTAGCTTAACTTTCTCTTTCAAATCAATGATGATGTGATTTTTGTCCTGAATTTCAGACTCAAGTAAACCATTGCAATATTTGATGTCGTCGCGGTTTTGTTGCCATTCGGCGTTTTCAATTTTTAAATCCGCAATTTCTTTCTCGTATTTGAAACATCGACCTTTTAAAGACTCGTTGTTTTTGCAAATCTGACAAGAGTTTGAAACATTTTGACTTTGAAACTTCAATTCCCTTTCAAGACTTTTAGCTTGACACCATTCAAGCCTTTGATTGAGTTGACAAATTTCTTTTGAAAATTGTTTTGTCACATCATCATTTTTAATTCTCAACTTTTCATTTTCCAGTTTAAGTGTCTCAATTTCCTCATTCAACAAGATATTATCAACACAATGATCATGCTTAAGCATAGAAGTACCAGAATTATAAAGATCATTCATGATAACAGACAAAATATCAGCACAGAGAACTTGTTCCAAGAGTCGATCGGCATCATTTTTGAAAACTTTAGTTTGTAGCTTTTGGACCAAAATCTCATTTTCAGCAGTATCAAAAACGTTTATCATATTCTTGACCTCCTTTTGAAGTTCCTGATCCCAACGTGTAGCACATAGACGAAGGTGTTGAACAATTGGTTTCATTTGTTTTTGAAAAATATCTCTCTTTTCTCGCTCGTAAGCGGATTGAAAAGTTTCAATTTTTATTTCTGAATTGCGTTCAATTGTTTCCTCCAAAATATCGATGTCTTCCATAAAGGTTTTGAAATAATTTAAGACACGACATTTTGGTAAACATGTAAGTTCACCGGATGATGGTAAAGGACCATTTATTTGTGCTACAGGTGGGACAGGAGCTGCATTGTGAGATGAAACATATGACTCTTCGATAAACCATGATTTCTCAGGTAATTCCTTTTGAGTGACAAAAGATTTTGAAAGTGGAGGAGCTTTTGAATAGTCATATGGTGTCCAATATTGAACTTGACTCATTTTAGATCGACTCTCGTCTTCAAGTTCTTCTTCCTCCTCAGTATCAAAAACAACAGCACGCACAACCGTATTATCAAGAAAATAATCCATACTGTAAATCTTTGGAATTTCTTTGAATGCCGTGTGTAGAAACATTGAATTGTAATCACCAAGTGCATAACCGCAATTGGGTTTCGGTTTTAAAGTAAATTTCTGAATTGTTGTGACAGAGTTCCCGTGTTTGTAAACAATGTGACGAAATTCTTTGAGTTGTTTTTCAAGATCAACAATATCACCGAGTAAGTTGTCTATGTACTTCCTTTTCCGTATTTTATGTTCATGAAAATCTTTTTGACAACTTGACAATTTTGTTTCTGTTTTTGAAAGTTCAGTTTGAAGACATTCAACTTGTTTTTACAATTCACCCTTCTCACTTTCAAGTTTCGAAATCAACTTTCCATGTGACTCAATTAAATCTTGTATTTTGCGTTGAAGATCTTGTTCTTTGTTGTAAGAATCTTGAAAAGCTTTTTCAAAACTTTTAGTGTGTTTAATCTTTTGTTCTTGATTAGAAAGCTGAATTTTATAACACTCAATGTCTCTTGCAAGTGTTGCATTAGTTTCTTTTAAAACTTTGTTTTTCTCGTTGCACTTTGCAATTAGCAATTGTTGAGCATTCAGTTGTTTAGATAACATTATGAGGTCAGGGTCTGTATCAAATGATGGTTCATGTTGTTCTAACTGATCATATTTATCATTCTTAATAGGATCATCAAATGAAACAACTGTGTCATCATCAAATATGACAACTGTGCTTATTTGTTCATCTGTTTGAGAGGATGAAGATGATGTAGATGGAACAACTTGCGCCATATCTGATTCAGAAGCAGAGGGTGAGATAATTTCATTTATAAAGCATGCATTTAGGTCATGTACCTGAGACAAGCCGTCAGTGTCATACACTGGACCTGAATCATTGAGCTTAAGTTCCTGCATGTTGGCCATAAGCATCACAGCTGCATTAGCTTCCAGATCTTCCATGTCATCATCATTGTGTACATTTGCCATGAAGTTGTTGTCTTGTTCAGGGAAATGTCCATCCTTTTCATCTTGAAGAGCCATGAGTAATGCCTGCTTGTGAAACTTACTACCCCGAGTTCTCGGTTTGGGACATGCTGTAGCTATATGACCTTGTTCATTGCAATTGTAACACCAAACTGCATTCCCTGAGCTGGAGTTCCTTGTAGCAACTGAGTCAGACCTTTGTTGAGGAGATGCTGAGTTGTTTCTGAACCCGGTATTGTTACTAAACCTCTGACCATTCCCATAGTTTCCAGAAGAGCTTCCTGAACCAGATCGACCATAGCTACGATTCTGAATTTCCACTCTTCCATCATTAACAACAGCTTGATTTCTTGTGTTTGAAGATGAACGTTGACGGTTGTTTGTTTTGTTGGAGAATTTGCTGAATGCACGAGCAATAAGAGCAAGTCCCTGATTCAACGTATTAAAGTCATCATCGTCATCATCATTGGAGTTGGAGTAGTACACAGCATCATTGTTGTTTGATGAAACAAGTAGAGTAGAAGAATCTTGTGGAGATGAATCATAAGGGACCATTTGGTTCGAGGTGGAAGATTGTGGATAACTGAAGTAGTTCTGCTCTTGAACATATGCATGATTAGACATTGGTGGTGGAGCATAGGGAGATTGAGCTACGAGAGCCAATGAATTTGGTGTTGTTGTTGGTGTGTATCCTCCTCGTAGAGCTCGATCTTTTTCCACTTCAGGTTCATGGTGTTTCAGAAAATCATACAACAACCCATATGGAGCATCATGAAGATTCTTCGTTTGACGAACAAATGTCACATATTTATGCCAATCAGGGCCAAGACTACCCACAAATTTGGAGTTCACAGCGATCCTTGGTACAGTGATTTTGTGACGTTCCAGATCATTAACCACATTTGTGAAACGATGATAGTAAGATTCAAGTGACTCTCCAGGTTCAATTGTGATGTCAGTGTATTCCATGTAAAGCTTGGATTCCATGTCATCTTTGTTCAATTGAGTGCCTTCCATGAGGAGATGAACGTGTTCCCACATTGCTTTGGCCGTTTTCTGAGCATCGACACTGCGATAGATCGGATTGGGTATACCTTGAAGTATATAAGCCATTGCATACTGATCAGCTTCACGATGTAGTTTCTGGAAGGGGTCTATCACCAGGAGGACGTGGAGGATCTGCATTTGGATCACCAGCTTCAAATCGTGTTGGCCACTCAAATGGTCCTTCAAGTATCACTTGTTTCAAGAATGGCCCATGAGGTTTCTTGAGTTCAAGAAATCGTAGGAATCGACTTGACCATTGCACATAATTACCAGGTGTAAGCATTGGAGGTGTTTCAAGTGATCCTGCCTCATGTCGGGATTGTTGAGTTGTAATAACTTCACACATTCTGTCAAACCAGTGAGGTTGTTTGGAGGAAAACTGAGTGGTTTGTTGTGGCACTTGATATGGTAGTTGTTGAGGAATGAGCTGTTGTTGCATCATAAGGTATTGTTGTTGTGGATTGTATTTAGGAGGTTGTTGATTCATTGTGTGCGGAAGGTAATGATGTTGTTGATACTGCTGAGGTTGTTGTTGCTGAGATGTTTGTTGTTGAACATGAGGAAAGTAGTGATTCGGTGGCTGAGACATCTTCGAACACTTGTGTAGAAATGGATCTTGTGGAAAGTGTAGAATTAACCAATTTATCGAGAAGCTTAGCACAACTCCAAATAAGATTTCGATAAGAAGTTTTCGAAAACTTGGCAGCTTGGATTTTATCGAGAAAGGTTTTCGATAATTTGTTTAGTTATCGAGAAAGATGTATTTCGATAATTAAGCCGTATTATCGAGAAAAGATTTCGATAACTGAAGAAAATTTCTCGATAACTTTTGCGACAACTAAGATTTCGAGAACTTAAAGTATCTCGATAAGTCACAAAGATTTCGAAACTTTTTGGTAACAAAGATTTCGATAATGTGACAACTTTCTCGAAAAATCACAAAGATTTCGAAACTTGGTTTTCGAAACTATACAACTTCGAAAACTTTTACAATAGTCGAAGTACTTAACTTTCTTATACAAGAAAGAAAATACCGAGTCCACACAAACGAAGACGAGGGAGTGCACTTTATGAAGATCTCGATAATATGTAGGTTTTGTTTTGCAAAGAAAGCAATCCTTAAATTCGTTTTTCTTTCAAGATACTTGTACTTTTGTGTATACAATGTGTAAATCTTAAGTAAAGTAGAAAACTTTATGAAAAATTTTAAACTTGAAAAGATTTCGATAAAGGTACAAGTAAGAAGAAATCGAATTTTGTTGTAAAAGTTTGGAACTTTATGGTTTGTTTTGATTTTAAACACAAGTTTGTAAGCAAAGATGTGAGAAAAACCAAGAAACAAAGCAAAAGTTTAAAATTTCACAAAAAAATTCGGTATAAAAAAACGAATTTGAGAGAAGAAAATCAATGAAAACAAGAACTACACCTTCCTCTAGCGAATGATACCACTTGTTAGGTCACCATTTTGTAAACACAAGTATGATTATGTAAGAAATGAGATGAGAATGAGAGTGGGATGATTATGAGAAATTTGAGAAAATGAAATGCAAGAGTTTCCTTAATGTTTTCAAATAACCAACCAAGTATTACATAGACCTAAGCATACTATATATAGGGAAGGAGCTAGGGCAACACACCCTCTCCTTCCACTCATCATTTCGTGGGCTTTTAGGGCCCATGGATCATATGACTTAAGCCTAGTAAACTAGAAACAATAACATAAATGTAAACAAATAATAACTTAAGCAACCTATTATTACAAATGACCGAGACTTGATAAAATAGTGAAACTATGGTTCCAACAATTTTGGACGTTTTTGGAGCACAAAAGTGAAGAAAACGGCAAAGGCTTAATTTTCCATGCTGAAAACAGTACCTGACGGCGTCAAGAAGAAAAATGTGACGGCGTCAGGAGTAAACTCCGTGACGACCCAGTGAAAACCTGAAGGCGTCAAGAGAAGGGCGTCAAGAGTATTTTTGGTGACGGCCTGCATAAGGAGTACACATGACGGCGTCAAACCCAGATCTAGGCAGTCCGAGAAATTATTTGGCGGCGAGATGACGGCGTCTGAAATTTGTTCTTGACGCCGTCACCCCCACAGAATCTATATATACTTTTCTATTTTTCATTCA
Organism: Artemisia argyi; assembly: GCA_030686995.1. NCBI lineage: Eukaryota > Viridiplantae > Streptophyta > Magnoliopsida > Asterales > Asteraceae > Artemisia > Artemisia argyi. The sequence continues at coordinate 139,394,979 of CM060677.1, forward strand.
TTAAGGGAGGAACTTGTGTGGAGAATTCTAGGGCCGAACCCTAATAACCCTAGGTTGTTTTTTACTGTATTTTCAAGGGTTTTCACCCCTTGAAACCTTTCATGTTCAATTGAGATAAGTCTTCTTTCAATTCTTTCAATATGTCTATGTGTTGTTTGAATATATCTTATGCTTGTCTTGATTTCAACATGCTAGGCTAGATCTATCATGTGTTTGCTTAGATGTAATGAAACCTAGATGTTAATTATAGGTTGATTGCTTGTTTATAGTTGTAATGGATGAATGATTTCAATGTTAGGCTTAAGAAAACTGGCAGATCTCCATTGTGTAACATGCTGAACCAATGTGTACTAGGTTTTATTGGTTGTATTTAATGCATGAGCAAATTCTAGGGATCCCATGTTAGGAGCTTCTTAGCCGGCTCGACATAGGAGTAAAGTAGGCGCTTATAGGATTGGGGAAGTAAGTACGCCACCCCATGAATGGTATTAAGGAATACAACCGGCCATCCACGCAACTGTAACAAGTAATTAACCTGTAAAAGATATCTAGGGAGTAGTGAAACCTAAGTAAACATAATTCTCCCATATATTGCTCACACCTTTAGTATAATTTAGTTTATTTTCATTTTTAGCATTTTATTTTGATTGCATCTTAGTATTGGGTTAGTTGACTAGCAACTAATTTCGCCCAACTCCTTCAAAACCGAGATTTTTACTTGCTTTTATTAAAAAAATATAAAAAATACAAAAGAATCATCCCTCATCTCTAGACCTAGTTTTTAGGTTTTCTAATCCTAGCGACACTATTCCTAGCTGAACGATCAATCCCCCGGTACTTGTCATTATACTATACTACATCGATCAGGTACACTGCCTGGTGGGGGTTGTAAGCTTCTCGAGATCCCTCGAGAGGTAAAGCCTGGTGTAATCCCTACGAATCAAGTTTTTGGCGCCGCAGCCCGGGGAATAGTTATTGTCTAGGTTAGGATCTCTTTTTATTAGGTCTACTTGCTAGATTACTTTCTAGTAAGATTTTATTTTTATTTTTAGGTTTTCTTTAGTCTATCTTTTTCTTCGTGCCTTTGTTAGTAAATTAAATTCATTGACTATTCTGTTGACCATTATGGAAAACGCGAATCCACCCCTTTCCCCTAGAGAAGTGGCTTTGCTACGTGAATAAATTGAGAGTGAGATTAGGGAACTTAGGGAGCTTAATAGGTTGATTAAAGTTGAGCTCGACCATGCATTTAGTGACCTAGCGACCGCCTTGTATTCAAATAAGGAACTAGGGCCTAATGATTTTGAGAATGTTGTTGAGGAGCTTGAAGAAGGGGAGATTGATCCAAAGCCAGATGACTATTTTAATCTATACCCCTCTAAGGAGGAGATTGCGTACTATAATAATCTTATTGATAACCCTCGATATCCTTTTAATAAAATCGAACCTAAGAATGCTAAGATACCATGTATGATTGGGTATAGACACATTGACAATGCTTACATTGACTTTAATTCCCCAATCAACATTATGTCCTCAAGTGTTTATAATGATATAGTGAAAACAAAACTTGGACCTAGAAGAAATCCCAAATACCCTGATGGAGTTTGTAACTTTGTCGGGAGAATTAAAGGTCTACATGTCTTTGTTGGGAATTTCACTTATATCACCGACTTTATGATTGTTGAAGATCTTAATAATGTTATTGATTGTCGATTATCCAATGTTGTGTTTGGTAAACCGTTTGTTGACGAGTTCAAGTTAGAATATGATGAGATAGAAGGGACAATCCGATTTGCAAGTAACACCGATAAGATCACTTATAGGATGCCTAATAGAATGAAAGAATTTCGTTTTGTGCCCCGATTTGACATGGATAACATTGGTGCTTTTGAGGACATCAATGAAGAGGATAAGAAAAAGGGCATGGATTATGTATGGGAAAAGAGGAGTCTTTTCTACAAAGATTGCTTGACTCTAGGACCAAAGTATAAAGTCGATAAGGAATTTGCTCATAGAATTATAGGAGCGATTGAGAAAAAGGTGATTGGTTTCTACAAAGAACATTTACAATCAGAAAGTGAAACCAACAATGAGGTCACGTAGTAACCCATGACCTTGAGTCTAGCTACAAGACTCGTAAATAAAGAAAAGCGCTTCTTGGGAGGCAACCCATGTTTTGTGTGATTTTTATTTTGTTTGTTTGTTATTTGTTTCCCTATGCAGGCTTTATTTTTATTATTGGTAGATCATGTTTCAAAACTAAAATGGTGAAAATACTTTATTTTGTTGTTTGGCTTAGTCTCAACTTCATCCAAAGGTATTTCGCAAAAGATAAGTGTAAGGGGAAACCCCAAATATGTTTTTAAGAAACAAAACCGATCATGATTCTCCACAATATTAAGTAAACATGTATATTCATAATTGTTTGAGTCAAATGCTTGTATCGAGTCATAATGATGTTTTGCAGGATTTTCCAGGAAGTAGGACGAAGTTTTTCCAGAAATTTTCCGGAAACTTAACATAAGAATTTCTGCAGGTCAATTCTGACGGCGTCACGAGTTTTACTCTTGACGGCGTCACATGTAAAAATCTGGAAATTTTACCAGTTTTGTTTTTCTAACGGAGTCTTAAGTTTTTGTTGAATCATTAGTTTTATAATCTCCAGGAAATCTGCAAACATCATTCCACAAGCATTATATCTTATTTTGTTTTCTAGGATTTGTTAGCATATATAGATTGCCGCCGATTTTATGCGAGGTTGCCTTGTCTGTTTTTACAGGTTATGTATGACAAGAAGATAATTTATATTCTGGAAGGGAAGCTTTGATTGTTCATTTTCTTGGAGGAAGATCTAACTTGGCCACCTTATTATCCATACCGAGCGAATCAGGGGAGTATTTGATTTCATTAGTTTTACTTATTTCACTTTTACATTCTTTACTTGAACATTGGGGACAATGTTCATCCTAAGTGTAAGGGGAGGGTAAAATGATGATACCTTACAGATACACTTTCGCTTGAGTTTGTTTGTTTGATAGTAGATGTATAATAAAACTATGAGAAATACTTGTTAGTGTAATTTTAGCGCCAAATTTAAATTTTTTTACAACATTTAGGAGTGAAACTTTAGCCATAGCAAGCGTCTCATGGATAGGAGATTGTATGACTAGCACAAAACCGTACTATTCAGAAAAATTTTCCACCTAAATATGTGAGGTTCGCCTTTAGATTTGATAGGAAAAGCATTTACTATTAGTGCTTATGAGTGTACCGGTAGCATTTAGATTCTAGAACTTGCGTTAGTGATGCATCCCGAGACCGCTAGTGAGACTACATTCGTGTAGTAGGATTTACTACATGATAAGAGGCATTAGGATCACCCTTGTGTTAAACCCGTATCATAATTACTTGACCATTTAAGTCATATTACTTGGCTAGTTAAGTCAATTAATTTTTCCCACACCTTAGCGTTGTACTCATTTTTAGTACACGAAACCCCTAGTACACCCCTCCGAGCCTATCTTTTCGTTTCTAACTTTAAGCATCTTACTTAAAGGAAGAATTTGTTACACCCCACTTAAATGTACACCCAAATCGCCTTAGCCTTCCGTGTATGCACTCATCCTTAGTGCATTATTGTTATTTGTTAAACCCTAAGTTAATTATCTAATTGATTACATGGTTGCTAAGTCGAGTCATATCTTTGTACATATTGTTTTGGGACGATTGGGACTCATGGGTAAAGTACTTATGTTATGGAGTAATGGGGAAGAACATCATTTATTACCCCCCATATGTGCGTTTATCTTAAAAGTACTCCAAGTGTTTTGATTTTCTTAATTCGAGTCATTAGATTATATTGTAAAGCATGTAAAAGTTCAAGTGTAAGGGGAATTTTCATTCCTTATGATGTATTATTTCGGATGGTAGGGTAAGAGTGTATGCAAAAAAAAAAAAAAAATCAAGAAAAAGAAAAAAAAAATAGAAAAAAAGAAAAAAAAAAAAGAGAAAAACATACGGACTACCATCCTTTTTATTCTATGTTCATTTTATGTTTTTGTTATTTTTCATTTATTAGCTTAAGTCGAGTCTAGTCTTGGCTTAGCAATGCCATATTATACATGTAATTAACCAAGATTGTTAACTCGCCACCAGTAAAGACTGCCTATATCCAACAAAGCCATGTATTCCATATCCCTACACCTAACGTCACAACACTTTAAAAGACCTCTTTGATAGTTTATCCTAGGTGCTTACGCCATGTGGTGGAGGTTTGATCATTTCCCAAGCATATGGTAATCTATTTTGCTATGACAGGTAGTGAGAGATATTTTCCATTTCCATATTGTGATATATATACTTTATTACACCCGAGAGTTGTGAGTATCTAAACACTATTCGTGAGGTGCTAGTATATGACCTCCGTGCTTGTCTTTGGTCTTTAGTGGAACGATTATTTGTTGTAATTACTTTTATATTAGTGTTAAATGATCCCTAACTTGTATTTTGATTAGAATAAAAGCGCATTTGCTTGAGGACAAGCAAATCTCAAGTGTAAGGGTATATGATAAGGCGAAAAATGAACCACTTTTAAGGGGTCATTTAAGCCCGGAATTGAATTTATTTGATCAAATATTGCCCTAAATCATTCCTTTTGTGATTTTAGGTACTTTGGGAGTGAATTCTGGAAAAGGAAGCATTTTGGACGTTTTTGGAGCATAATGTGATTTTCCATGCTGAGAACAGTACCTGACGGCGTCAAGAAGAAAAATGTGACGGCATCAGGTGTAAAATCCGTGACGACCCAGTGAAAACCTGAAGGCGTCAAGAGTATTTTTGGTGACGGCCTGCATAAGGAGTACACATGACGGTGTCAAACCCAGATCTAGGCAGTCCGAGAAATTATTTGGCGGCGAGATGACGGCGTCTGAAATTTGTTCTTGACGCCGTCACCCCACATAATCTATATATACTTTTCTATTTTTCATTCATTAAGGGAGGAACTTGTGTGGAGAATTCTATGGCCGAACCCTAATAACCCTAGGTCGTTTTTTACTGTATTTTCAAGGGTGACGAAACCAATGATATGGAATTAACATTTAGTTTCATGTTCTTGACCGTGTCGCTTGGGAGTGCTCCCATTTCTCGGTCATTGAGAACTTTCAACAATGTGTCAATTTTGGTGGTCATCTCGCTTTGCTTTTGTTTGAAATCGGCTTCAAACTTAGATATGTGAGCTTCTTGAGATGCCATAAACTTGGACATCAATCCTTCAAGATTATTGGTACTACCAAAGTTATTAGAAGGATTGTTGTTGAAAGTGCGGTTGGAGGGTAGACTGTTTGGTTGGTAACGATTAGGCGGATTGGAAGAATTGTTTTGGCTTTGTTTCCACCTAAGGTTCGGGTGATTTTTCCAAGAGGGGTTGTAGGAATCACGATAAGGGTTTGGCTCGGGTTTGGAAGTGTACCACTTGTCTCCCGCTTCGTCGGTACACGAAGATGCGTAGTCCGCAAAAGCTGTTCCGGGGAGTTCCACACAATCACGAGTGTCATGGGGACTACTACACAATTCGCATGAAGAAGTGATTTTGTTCACTTGGCTTGAAGGCTTAGGAGCTTCGTAATATTTCATGAGAAACTTGACTTGGTCCTCAAGTTTCATGATCCTACGGTCGGGAGTGCTAGAATTGTTCGAAGGCAAAGATATTGCTTTGACCGTTTTGTTCAAATCACGGGGATCATTCCAACTTTCGTTGTCATAGAGAGCAAGATCTTCTATGAGTTCCCATGATTCTTCCACACTTAGATCACGTAGCTTACCACCGGCCGATTGGTCAATGGTTCGCCTTGTGGAGAGATCGATATAGTCATAGAAGATTTGGACTTGGAGCCAAAGATCTATGTCATGATGCAGGACTTTTTGGAGTAAGTCCTTGAAACGAGTCCATGCTTCATATAAAGTTTCACCGTGACGTTGTTGGAACATCAAGTTATCATTTCTAAGCTTGGTAGTTCTCCCCGGTGGGAAAATTTGAGCAAGGAAACGAGTAGTGAGATCATCTCATGAGGTGATGGATCCCGCGGGTAAACGTTCAAGCCATTGACTAGCTTGATTACGTAGAGAGAATTGGAATAGGCGTAATCGGGTCGACTCTCTAGTTGTAACATCAAGGTCTATAAAATCTACGATTTTAAGGAAATCCTTGAGATGTTGGTTAGGATCTTCGAAACGAAGTCCATGGAATGCACATCCGCTTTGCACCAACCGGATGGTGTCGGATCACAAGGGGGACACATTGGCTCCTTGTGTGAGCTCAATAGTGTTTTGATAGCCTTGGTGGCTAGGACGGGAATACTCTCCTAGGGTTCGGTGCCTAAGAGGTTGGTTTGCTAGTGGTGGGTTTTGTGGGTGGTTTTGTTGTGGTGGGTTAATGGGTTCAAAGATGTTACCACCTTCCATGATGTCGGATGGTAATGATTACGAACAAAGACACGAAGAAATAAGATAGACTAAAGAAAACCTAAAAACAAAAATAAAATCTTACTAGAAAGGAATCTAGCAAGTAGACCTAATAAAAAGAAATTCTAACCTAGACAATAACTATTCCCCGGGCTGCGGCGCCAAAAACTTGATGCGTGGGAATTGTACCAGGCTTTACCTCTCGAGGGATCTCGAGAAGCTTACAACCCCCACCAGGCAGTGTACCTGATCGTTGTAGTATAGTATAGTGAAAAGTACCGGGGGATTGATCGTTCAACTCAGGAATAGTGTCGCTAGGATTAGAAAGCCTAAAAATTAAGTCTAGAGGTGAGGGATGATTCTTTTTGTATTTTTATATTTTTATAAAAGCAATTAAAATCTCGGATTTTGGAAGAGTGGGCAGAATTAGTTGCTAGTCAACTAACCCAATAACTAAGATGCAATCAAAATAAAATAACAAAAATGCAAATAAAGCTAATTAAACTAGTGGTGTAAACAATAAATGGGAAAATTGTGTTTAATTAGATTTCGTTACTCCCTAGATATCTTTTACAGGTTGATAGTTTGTTACAATTGCGTGGATGACGGGTTATATTCCTTAATACCATTTGGGGGTGGCGTACGTACTTCCCCAACTCTATAAGCTCCTATAGTCCTACTTCACTCCTATGTCGAGCCTGCAAGAAGCTCCTAACATGGGATCATTAGAATTCACTCATGCATTAAATACAACCATAAAAACCTAGTACGCATTGGTTCATGTTTCTTAAGACGTTCAAGCATGTTACCCTATGGAAGTCTGCCAGTTTTCTTAAGCCTAACATCAAAATCATTCATCCGTAACAACTATAAACAAACAATCAACCCATAATCAACATCTAGGTTTCACTACATCTAAGCAAACACACAAGAGATCTAGCCTAACATGTTAAAATCAAGACAAACGTAAGATATATTCAAACAACACATAGACATATTGAATGAATTGAAAGGATACTTATCTTAATTGAACATGAAAGGTTTCAAAGGGCAAAAACCCTTGAAAGAACAGTAAAAATCGTGCTAGGGTTTCTCCAAGTTATCCCTCTAATTGTCTTCTCTTAATGAATGAAAATTACAAAACTATATATAGATTTTCCATCGTGACGGCGTCAAGAAGAAATATCTGACGCCGTCAACTCGCCACCCATAGTAATATCCGATTGCCTAGATCCAAATCTGACACCGTCAAGTGCAAAATTTCTCTGGGCCGTCACATGCAATGGGACCATGACGGCCTATGGTGACGCCGTCATGCCCCTAGTGTAAAAACTCTCTGGATCGTCACGGACTCTATCCACTTCACCTCTTGTTTTACTCTTGACGTCGTCATGTAGAACCTTGTGACGCCGTCAGGTACTGTTCCCAGCAAGGAAAATTAAGACTTTGCCGTTTTCTTCACTTTTATGTTCCAAAAACGTCCAAAATGCTTCCTTTTCCAGAATTCACTCCAAAAGTACCTAAATTCACAAATGGAACGATTTAGGGCAATATTTGATCAAATAAATTCAATTCCGGGCTTAAATGACCCCCTAAAAATGGATCATTTTTCGCCTCATCAATAACTACACCGTCAAGGCGTAAGCACCAAGTATTCATATCAAAGAGGGCTTTTATTCGGGTTTAAGGCTAAAAATGGATAATAAAGACTTTTGTTCAACTATCTTATGTAAAACAAAATAGATCACTGGCGCGAATTCTTGTATCAAAACAACGGATGGTCACTAAGGATATCCTTAGATCGCTGGCGCATTGTTATTTCCTCAAGAAATCGGATGGTCACTATATATCATACACTTGATAATTTCCTTAAGGAAGATGAAGGTTGTGATGAGGATATATGATACAAAATCACTCCTTATATAGCCAATTAGTATAAATTAGGTATGGTTAAGGAAGATCTATAGTCCAAAGGATAATTATTCTTAGTACTAAGATTCCTAGTACAAGATGAGTTGAAAGAAAGTAGTGTATAGGGAAGATAATTATTCTTTTATGACATGAGTGATTAGGATTGAGCTAGTTATGATTTTGGTTGGATTTGGATGCTCATGTTAGATCCTATGGTAGTTGCATGCATTCTTTACAAAAGATGTGTATGAATTTTATCATAGTTGATGAGTGAAACTCAAGAGACATCAAATCTTTGGAAAGTGCCTTTATCAAACAACATTTTGAACCTACAACTACCCAATACATGAACCAAGTGCAAGTATTTCATGTAGGATATTCAATGAGTGTAGTTATATGTGTATGATTATTAAGTGCTTCTTCATTTTAGGTACACAAGCTAGATCCTATGAACCATCACACATTATATAGAAAGTCAATACACAATACATGATATCTCCGGTTCATAGTTCGTTGTGTAGTGTGTCGACATAAATAATCCTTATGTGTTACTTGCATTAACACCATAAGTTCCTAAGATCTCGGATGAGGAACTTAGCTTATTTAGTCTATTCATTGGGTATTTTAGTTTGTTATGCAATACCATACCGAATTCGATTCATAGGAATTCTCTTTAACTATGTAAATAGTTTGTATGTTTGCACAAAATCTTTTCATTTCTTTTCTTTCCTAAACACAAAGCATGCCATATACATATAAATTGAACAAGTAGATATAGATGTGCATCTTCAAACACGATTGTGAGTCGTAATTTGAAGTTTTATCTAATCTTGGTATTTTGACACAAATGACTTTCAATCTTATCAAGATATTCTTTGTGTTAAATTTTCTTGTTCATTGCACATAATATAGACATGTAGAGTCTTGAATATTATCAATCATCGTTTGAAAATGAATTGATATATATCTTGTCTTTCACGCCTCCACATAAGTCCTAGACATATAACTATATAACCACTAAGAACATCTAAATGACGTGCAAACGACTTCTAGACAACTCATTATATCTTATGGATTGTTCTCTTAAGATGCACGTTTTAACATCAAAATCTATTCCAAAGCAATTTGGACTCTTGAAAAATGTCATGCCAAAAACCTAATCTTGTTTGTTTTGTGACCTAGGTGTCCTTTTATTCAAGTCACCGATGACTTGTTGTATAGGATGACCCCTCGCTTCTCTCACTTTCTTAGGATTGCCTTCAACCGGAACATTAACTTGTAATGTCGGCGACCTTTATTGATTTTGAACTATAGGTTCATTGATCACATCATCTTCTACCGAAGGAGATGATTTAGGCACGGGCATGCTCTCGTCAAAGGTCACATTGAGAGATTCCTCAATCCTCATTGTTTCCTTGTTAAGCACTATGTATGCTTTACTAGATTGAGAGAATCCTAGGAACACACCTTCATACGACTTTGGGTCGAATTAGGTGAGATATTCTTTGGTGTCAAGTAAAAATATTTTGCAACCAAATACTCTAAAATACTCTAAGAAAGGCTTCCTATTTCTAAGTATTTCATATGGAATTTTATTAATGACCTTTCTTATATGAACTCTATTAATGATATAACATGCGATATCTAGGACATGACACCAAAACTTTTGTGGGATGGATTGCTCGTCAAGCATTGCACGACTCATCTTTCTTAACTTATGATGTGTTCTTTCAACAATCTCAAGCGATTGAGAAGTGAACGGGCCCGATAAGTTATGAGATATTCCATGTTGTTCACAAAAGGTTCCAAATTGCATTTTATCAAATTCACTACTATGATTTGTTTTAGTTGAGACAATTGAACAATCAAGTAGGTTTTTTTTTTTTTAAGTTTCTTTCTTAAAATGTTGAATTTATTTAAGATTTCATCCTTATTCTCTCAAATCACTATCTAAGACAATTTGGATAACCATCTACAATCATTAAAGTGTAGAAGTTTCCTCCTTAACTTTGAATTGGAGATGAATCACACAAATCTGAGTGTATCAATTCTAAAACCTTATTTGTTGACTCTTCATGACTATTTCTATTGCTTGCTTGTCCTTGACTCCCTAGACATGTATCACAATATTTCCTTTCAAAACTCAACAATGGTAAATTGCTTACTAGCTTGTCGGCAACACCTAACTTCCTAAGCCGAGGTGTTGGGTTATTTACCATGTTTGTTATGCATATATTGTTACTAATATTCTATGATTAACAAGTATACAAATTGTTTCGCCTATGACCTTTAGCTAGTATGTTACCGTTTTTACTAGTAGTGCAATCTATATTGGTAAACATAATATTAAAATCATCGTCATTAAGATTACTTGTACTACAAAACTTAGAGTTTAGATTGCTACCATGCTCATCATTGGTGAATTCTATAAAGTCATGAAGAGTATTGTTATGGGTGATTACACAAGAAGTTTGAGGAAAGTATGGTTTAGCGAAAGCATTTAATGATGAACCATTGTTACTCAGACATCTGGCGCGTTGACGCGTCAGTCAGCGCATCAGAGTTGGTAACTTTTGGTTTGCAACTTTCTTTTATAAATACAATAGGTTTGTCTTGACTTGTAGATGTATTTTTATCATTTTCAGAAAAACCAAGACCTCCCTTGTCATGAAAGGGTTTTTGCTCATGTAACATTTTGTTTAAGTCAATACCACTTTTCTCAAATTTAAGTAGTATCAATTTATGTTCAAGTTTACTAATCTCTTTATTGAGCTTATGTTTATCCGTTGCATGCTTTTCAATATCTCTTAATATGTGTTCATTAAGTTTGATTAGTTCTTTATTTTCTTTTTGCAATCTATGAATATCTAAATTATTATTAGACGAAGAAGAGTTAGATAATACCTCAAGGGCTTCAAGTGTCTTGAGACAAGTGACTTCTTTACGCGAGAGAATTCCATCCTCATTATCACTCCAAGTTACTCCAACGAGTGCAATTTCTTGATCTTTACAAACATCTTGTTCATCATAACGTCTAGGTTGCATTGTTGACGTAATGACTTCTTCATCTTCTATACCTTCGTCTTTAGGAACAAGTGAATCGATCTCTTCTTCGGTGATGGCTCTAATGTTATCTAGAAATTCTTCATAAGTATGAAGATCATCAATTATCTTCTCAAAAGATAATTGTCCCAAACTTCTTGTTTCTTTAATCTCCGCTTCTTCAAGTTGCCAATTTTTGGAAAGACCATGAACAAACTTTTCAATATGATTTTTGCTATAATAGCTTGGATCTAATGAGTTCAAGGTTGTAGTAATAGCATTGAATCTCATTAAACCGCTATCAATAGTTTCATCATCTGTGATAGAGAACTCTTCATATTGTTGAATGAGAGAGTCTATCTTGTTGACTTTGACTTGTGTAGTATCATGATGAACAAAAAGGAGTAAGTCCCAAATCTCCTTTGCGGTCTTGCACATGCATACCCTCTCAAGCTCCTCTTGAGGTAGGGCATCATATATCATCATTTTGGCTTGAACATTCTTGTCGGCCATCTTCTTTTTCTTATCATCAAAATCACCATTTTGGAAGATATACCATAAGTCATAATCTTTATACCTAACATAGGTCTCAAATATGATTTTCCAAAAATGGAATCCTTTGTATTCAAACAAAGGTGGTCTTTCCATAGAACGCCCCTCTCTATAGTTTTCTTGAGCCATGGATCTATACTCTACTTTACCAAAAATCTTAGTTAGGATTTTAGATTTTTGGAAAAGAAGTTTTTGACTTAAAACAACTTCTCGGGAAGGCTTTAACGCTAAAAAGCTTGAGTATACCGCTCTGATACCAATTGTAGAATCGTAGAGAGGGGGGGGGGGGGGGGGTGAATACGGTTTCTTTGACTTTTTAGATGTTTAAAAACTTTAATCCAAAGAGAATACCAAGTGGTTGTACAATAATCCAACAACCACTAACACAACCAAAGTATATAAAGCAAGTAAGAACACAACGATATATACTGGTTCTGGATGGGGGGTTTATACCATCCGTACGTCCAGTTGCGAATCCGCGACTCTGATACTATTCACTAGTATAATCCTTTCGGTAGACTAAAAACCGTTACAATTTACTCTACCGATATTCACCAATATCGATGCTCACAAAGAAGGAGTTACTCCCCAACGGTATTCTGCCCTCAGAAACCACCCAAAAGAATCTCGCGATTCGACTTCACTTAAGGGTCACTAAGACCACTACCAAGACTTCCCACCGGAAGTATCAAACCCCAACTAGATCCCCAATGATCTAGGCTTGGTCACCAAGACATAAGACTTCCCTTACAAACAATTGAATGAATGATTAAGTGTTTGTTTAATCAACCAAGCCCTAACCTAACCTAGAGACTCGATTGTAATAGAAACGGTATAGATAAGAAGACCCTCGACACAATCACAAGAGTGGATTAGGTTCTTGTGATTCTTCCCTTGCAAAGATATGTGTTCTTTCAAAGATGTAAGTATGAAAATCAAGAACACAAGATTAGAGATAGAGAGATTTGAGAGTGTTTAGAGAGAAAGAATAATAGCAAGGAGTGAGGAATACAAGAGGGAAGGGTGGTATTTATAGGCTAAGAACCCAAACTTGGGAAATTTTACAGAGGCTGGCCCGTCACCCGCGCGCCAGCGCACGGGCAGTGCGCCAGGCTTCTGTAAACATTTCCAAAGTGTTGGGTGTTTGGATCTTATAAGTACATATCCTTGCTAAACCCCCAATTGTACTTCACACTAAACCTTAACATTAATCAATCTAAGGTTTACCAACTCAAATAGCCAATTTGGAAAATGTTTTGTGAAGTGTTTATGAGAAAACAAATTATCAAGGGTATAAAGTGTAGATAGGGTAATTTGGAAGGGGTAGAAGTGTTATTCCTCACATGGCATAGAAAAGAGAGAAAGAATATGCCAAGTTATATTCCAATGCTTGGGGGAAGAATGAGATGGAGGGTTGAGATGAGATGGTTTTAATTGGATGGTTGAGATCAAATGAGCCTATGTTTGGATTTCAAATAATTTGGCATGTGGGGAAAATGAAGGGTTGAGATGTGTTTATTTGAAATAGATGGCTAGGATCAAAGGGAGCCTTGGTTTGGATTGAGAAGGGATATTCCAAAGGAATATGCTTTGCTTGGGGGGAAAGAGTGAATCAATGGTTGAGATGGTTTCGGTTTGAAATGGATGGCTTAGATTAAACACATGTGATGGTATAGAGAAGAGGGTGAGGTGAATGGTTGAGAGGTGTTGTAATTTGAATTCAATGGCTAGGATCAAAGGAGCATCCTTTGGAATTCAAACAATTCCCATGTGTTGAAAATGAAGGGTTAAGATGTGTTGTAAGGGAATTGATGGTTGAAATGTAGAGTATGTAAGGGAATATGTAAGAGTGTAAGAGATTGTGTAAGAGAATATATGATTTGGATATGATTGGATATGATTGTGTTTGTCTTTTGTAGAAATGAGATTAAGAGAGGATTAAAAAGAAATCTAATTGTCATTAAGAAGAAAAGGTTTAGACAATTAAGATTATAAGTTGAGAAAATCATAGGTTACTTATAAGTTCAAGTAACACAACGTCGAGAATCCATAGGTTCATATCTTGTGACTTTCCACGACTAGACGTTCTCAACTAATACCTTAGTTCAAACAAGTTAATTGCTTTGCCTTGATGTAAAGCATAAACCAAGTGGGAAAGGATGCGTTTACGCAAAGTAACCTTTGACTTAGTTTGACCAATAAGGGAGTAAACTCGTTACGTAATTAGAGAAGACGTAAGCACGGAGTATGAGCATATGGATGCTTCAACACGATGTCACGTGAAATATACAAGCTCCCTAAGTTTAGAAAAGCCTTGGCTAGGGGCGATACTTAGAAAACATGAGTTGGCGTTTTCCCGTAAATAGGTGTTTTAAAAGTAGGATCTCTCAAGTCTCAAAACTCGTTTTGAGTGTTCTCAATTAAGCACATAACATATTCATACCTGTATTGAAAGATCCACACTTGTCGGGTAAGGGGAAAGCTGACTTTCAAAATTCGCCCGGAACCATACAATGTCCTGGCACGTCACCAAGCGTTGACGCGCGGGCAGCGCGCCAGGAGCAGATATGGGCTCCGACGATTTTGAGTTAACGTTTGTTATTTTATGTGTTTCGATGGTTTATTTGTTCATTGAGGCAAAAGCAGTCAAGTAAAGTCAACCACGTATGTGGTCAATATAGTCAAACTCCTTAGGATCAATCTCCGTGGAAGTATAGGGGTTTCCCCGGGTCGTTATGTCCCGACGAGGTGTGATGGTATAAAAACGGGTTTGTGATCGGGTGAATTTGGACAGTAAGGTAAGGAATTTGGTTTGTATGAGTACACTAAGATATGAGGAATGAAAATAACTTAGAAACACTATATGAACAATTACTGATAATCAGATACACTAAAAACGTGAGCTAAGTCTAATAACGCGTGCGTTTAATTTAAAGTCATGTTAACGTACGAAATAAAACGCGAGTTTTATAGAAATAAAATACATACGGATATGAAAATTACATTTTTACAATCCTAATGATATAAGAAAATTTTTAGAAAAAGAAAAATAATTTTTACACTATTTAATTAATTATTATTAATTAATTACTATTTATTAATTACTTTTAATTATTTAAAATACCCTAAAATACAAATAATTAAAAAATTAACCTAGAAAAATAAAATTTAAACTTGGAAAAATCTAAAATAATATAAAACTAATTTTAAAACCGAAAATATATTTTTAAGACTTTTTAAATAATTATTATTAATTATTAACTAATTATTAATTAATAAAAACTAAACTAAATTATAAAAAATACTAAATATAAAGAGAAAAATATGAAAAAATTACTGAAATTATTTTATAACTACAGAAACCTAGGAAAATTATAAAAATGAAGATTGCTTATTGAATAAGCTGAAAAGAAGCCAAATGGCTTAAATAGAAGCTATCACTATTTTTATTTTTGGCTTTTTCTGATTTTTCTTTTACAAATCTAATTATATACTGGAAACATGAAACTTTTGTGAAGGAAACTACTTTGGATCTCAAAAATAAGCTCAATGCAAGCCAATAAGCCCAACAGTTGGCTTACTGACTTGTTAATGGTACTTCTAAGCTCAAATAAGCTGTTCAGTGAACATAAGCTAGAAAATAAGGTGGAACCAACTTAATGGGACAGAAATGAAGTTAAATCAACAAGCTAATCTAACTGAATAAGCAAAAAAAGACAAAATAAGTAGATTCAAATCCAAACCTGTTACAAACCACATAACCCTGAGCTTAACTGCAGGCCACTGTGGGCCCCACCAAACAAGTATGGAGGTTCAATATGAAGGGTGAATCAATAAGCCAGCTGCATTGGCTTCTAAAAAAGCCAAAAGTCAACTCATAAGCTTAAGATACAAGCTCATCATGGGCTTGTGTACCCCACTGTGTGGGATAGCAGAGCAGTGTGCAGGGTTGAGTGATGAGGGTTTGTGCAGGCTAAGAACAGGCAGCCAAATAAGTTGCAAGACTAAAAACAAGCTGAAATATGCAGATTCTAAACTACTAGCTACTAAAAGGGATACAAGCTTGTTCTAACAATGGCAAACAAGCTAAACAAAAAGCTGAACTAGAATCAACAAGCTCAGCCCATACTAGCAAGGATGCAAACAAGCTCAAATATGCTCAAGCTAATTGCATACCCCTAATTAAGCTACTAAATACCTAAACTAACCTAATTAAACCTAAATCAACTGAATTCAAACAAAGAAACCCTACTAATCTCAGATTCAAGTGATAAGCATAAACAACAAGGCATCTTACAACAGGTCTAAGGAGGGAATATTTCAGACCAAGCAAATGATGGATTTAACAAGCTAGCACTAATGAGTCTCCAAAACAGCAAGAATCAAAGAAATTGGACAAGAAATGAACTAGTTGTGGAGCAATGAAAAATGGGTTAAACTGCAAGATCCTGGGTGCAGAGCAATGGAGGCGCAAATGGGCAACTTTAAGCCACCAAAAAGAAGTCAAGGAAAATTTCCAAAAATATACAAAAATTTGTCCAGTGATCACAAGCTGTTAAATTCTAAGATCTCAAGGTTTCAAACCCTAAATCATAACCACGAGTCAGATAAAAATCCATCTTCTTCTGAGAAATTTTGCACCCTTGACTTTTTTCAATTTTGTAACCTTTGACTAAACTAAGATTTAATCCTCCCTAAACTACTGGTTGTCTTGTATTATGTTAACATAAGCCTAGATTTAGCAATCTAAACACTTTCTTGATCTACAATGAAGATTTGGCAGTCCTAATCCTAACAGTTAAGCTGTTATAAAATCTTAAAGGTAATTTGACTTTTTATCCTACAAACTATCAAAGCAATGGTTGAAATGATCTAGCTAGAGTCTAAGAGTTATGTCTAAGCCACTTTTAACCAACTACAACAACAAAAGCTCATATAAACAGCTTAATCCAAACACCCCCTTATATGGATTTGTTTTTGCATTTTTGATGTTTTAAACTGATTTGAGCCAATAATCCTGAAACAACTTGGTTAAATAAGCTATGTGGACTATAAGGAAGCTAAAATGAAAGATAAATAAGTACTTGAATAAGCTAGATACTAATAAGCTAAAAACGACTTTGAGCATATATAAATGGGCAAATAGATCAATACTAAATCAAAGTAATCAAACTAGCATCCAAATTACAGAAGTGGATTATCTAAGCATGAAAAATACAAATAAACAGCAGCAACAACAAAGAATGAGCAGTTTGCATAAGCAAATAAGTAAGCTAAAATAGAATTTTTGAAAAGCAATTGAATTTGAAACTGGAAATCTTTGATTAACTCAAAATGTAAGTTACAACACTGAAATTTTAAAGACTTGAAACTAAATTAAACAAAGCATTAATTCTACATTACTCTTACTAACTAAATCCTACTACTCATTATCTAACTAACTAACACCATCTCTGCTTCATTCTTCTTTCTTATATACTGACCCTTTAGGGTTAGTATGACCCACATAGCTTTCCCAGTTCCCTCTTGGGTCGTTGGATGAACACAAATGATCTCAGCCTTCTATTTCAATTTTGACGGGAAAAAGTGAAAAATTGCAATTCGGGCAGATAGCTTGTAGCAGGGTGTGATTTTGTTGTTATATGGTGGAAAGTGGTGTGGTTGAGTGTGGCAGGGTAGCATAGGAGAGGCAGAGGTGATGATGACGTTTTCTTGCTTTTGCAGGCTCACGGGTGGGGAGATGGAGTAGTAACCATGATTGTTTGACCAGGGGTTGACCTGGGAGAGTTTATTAAACTAGGGAGGGAGTAATAAACGGGGTAGGGTTTTATTTATTAAGGGTTTGGGCTTGAGGGTGGATTGGGCCAAAGGGTATAAAGTTGGGTTTGGTTTGTTTGTTGGGTTAAATATAACAAAGGTCCAAATGGTTGTAGTAACTATGTAAATCACAAGGACCATTCTTGCAAATTCTGAAAATTGAGGGGTGGAAACTGCCAACCTGCCAAAGTATTACAAGGATAAACCATGCCAAGTTTTATATACCAAAGACCACTATTTGATATTTTCCAAAATATCAATTCCCAGGGACCAAATGTGTCAGGTTTCAAAGTTGAGGGACCTGATTTGGCAATTTTCTAAACTTATGATCCCAGGGTATTTCTTGCCAAGTTTCATTTACCAAAGGACCCTGAATGTTGATTTTCCACTTTTTTGAATATCCAGGGGTCTTTTATGTCAATTTTGAAACTCGAGAGACTAGTTTTGCCAATTATGCAAACATTGTTTGTTTTTCAATTGTTTTCAATCCTTTTGCATTTGAAATACACAAAAACACATTTCAATGATATTTGTAACATTTATATGGTCATTTGTGTGCTTTTGGTCATTTTTGTGGGTTTAAACAATGTAAAATATATGTGTATTTAGACACATATCATTTGTCATCATTAAAACATGAAGAGATCTTGATCATGTTGCCTCAACACATAGTATTATCAATGACATCAAACACTTGTTACATTTCATTAACTCATTCAAAGACAAATTACACTCCAAAAAGAATTCCTACCATAAAATTCCCCATATAGGCACTAAAACACATCTTTGGTACATTAAAATACATTCATGTATTATCTAAATCAGCAACTGAACTAAATTATACATTCATACATTAAGCAGGCGTAGAAAATCTTTCTACGACAATCATGTGTTGATACTTAATCCTCCTCTAAAAAACGCACACAACAAATTGTATTACACTTTAGTGTGTGCAATAAGATAATAAAACTGCAAAACCACTAACATGTTTCATTATAGTGAGGATAACAACAAAGTTAGTCATAAAATCAAATAAGAAAACTTCATATTAGAACTAAAGGGGTGATTGGTTATGCTTATTAAAGATGCTTATTGACTTATTCAATTACCGTAACACAATAAGTGTATGATAAATCTATAAGCTCTTTTTAGAAATTTAGTGAAAACCCCCTGAACTCACAACTAATTCTATTATAACTTAGTGTGTTTATATTAAAAACACAAATATTAAGTGTAGAAGTTTTCAATAAAACATAAAAAAGAGTTACTAAAAGTTGGTGTGTATAACAAAAAAGTTAAACCATAAAAAAAGTTACTAAATACTATCAGCTAGATAAGGCATAAGCCAAAGTTCTGTTGAGGTCTCTTTCGGATTTTATTGAGAAGCAAAAAGAGGTTTACACATAAATCATAAGTATAGATTAATGGTTGTATCTCACATCCATGATTACTAACTCAATAACATTATCACAGTATAGTAACATAATAACCTGATTAAAACTATATATTCTTGCTGAATAATTCTCATGTACATACTTTTAATTCGATTATAACGGCCAACTATTACGTTTATTTATTCATTTATTTTTGGAGGTGATTGTTATCAAATAAGGATTGTGATGCGTGCATTTTTTTATATAATTTAAGGAAAACACTTTCTATATTAAACAATGACTATCTAACCCATGTGTTTGTTTGCTTTTTTTTTTTTTTTTTTTTTTTTTTTTTTTTTTTTTTTTTAATAATTAGCTTTGTATAACGTTTTTAACTTACTAACATGTTGATGTTGAGGTTCATTTTGTTGTTTAACTTTAACTATTGATATCATGTTGTACAAAATGTGTGAATTTAGTAGCACATAATGAGTGTTGATGAAGTTAAAATATGCTCCGTAAAGTTTTTAAAATGTTTTTATGGATATCCATGTACAAATTTTAAATAACAATTTCTTGAGTTGTTGTTATAAGTAGAATCGCGTATATTTATTTTTATATCACAGTATCGTGCTTACCATTTTATATTTATATTCCTGTTACTAAATAATATAGCCGTATTTCAAACTCGTGTACGCATAAATTAAATTTTTAAATAGTAACATGAGTCCTTATTTTAAAAAAATTATAATGGATGAAAGTTTAAAACTCACATTAGTTTAAAAAAATATTTAACGTATATTAAAACTAATTCGCATATTTACCAAATTTTGTAATTTTAATGGATAAATTCTAAAAACTAATACTAATACTCATGTAATTTTAAACAAAGTTGATATTATAAAGTATATGGGGTATAAAGTGTAAGGTGTTATTCGTGTTTTTTTTATAAAGTTATTAAAAAACATGAAAACTTGTAATTTACACTTTACTCTATATAAATTATTTAAAATTCAACCACTAAAGTTTTATTAATTACTTTCTCTGTTTTTAAGTTTTTGTTTTCAGAAATTTGACACAAATATTTTTATGTGTTTTTTTTCTCAACTAATTTTCTGCACCAAATTTAGTAAATTTTGACCAAAATCAATTCAAATTTGATTTTTTTATTGACCAATCACATCGCTCGATTTCGCCTACGTGGCAAAATCGAGCTCTCCTATTGGTCCATTTTTTTTTTCAAACTGGACGGAAGGAGTAAAAGATTTACTCTTTTTTTTTTTTTTTTTTTTTTTTTTTTTTTTTTTTTTTTTTTTTTTAAATTAGAAATTCTCACTACTGTGGTTGTAGCCTAGCATTACTTGGGCGTTATGAGTTTTAGTCTCAACGTGGATAAGAAATGAAATTAATACAACTGGAATAGATTTGATTAGAGAATTCATGTAAATATTTGAATCTCTAAAAGAACCAGGATCTCCTACTCATTCAGTTTGTCAAACTAAACTACTAGCTACTACTTCAAACGACAAATATGTTATTATTCATAGCTAGTTTCATGCACTTTATTTAATTAGTTACTAGCAGGGTACCCGCGTGTTGCAGCGGCGGGTACCCTGAAATAAAATTTTTTAATAGAATTAATAAAAATGTCACGGGATGTCATTCCGACACCTAAATTTGCTTGGTCACAGTTTTGTGTATCGAGTCGAGTCTTAGTCACAGGTTCATGTCTAGGTTAAGATGGAGAGTTGTACATTGCGTTTAAATGATTGTAATATTGGGTGTAAGGGTGTTTTTAATATTATTAATGTAGAATGAGGGTTGTACATTGTGTTTAAATGATTGTAATATTGGGTGTAGGGGGTGTTTTGAATGCTATTAATGTAGAATGAGGGTTGTACATTGTGTTTAAATAATTGTAATATTTGGTGTAGGGGTGTTTTTAATGCTATTAATGTAGAATTATAAGGAAAGTGATATGAAATTCGATTCATGCTAGTTTTTGTTGTACACAATGCTTTGGTTGTTGTAGTTATGAAAATTGTTTGCTTTAAAGTGTTGTAAATCATGCATCATTTTATGTACATCTGAATATTTTGGAGAAAGTCCTTCCTCCATTATAAGTAGTATAGATACTTCTCAATCCGACTCGTTAATTATCAAGTTTTAGCTAAACAACCGCTTTCTGGTCTGCTTGAAAATCCAATTATGGACAGGAACGGAACTTGAAAAACTTTCTTAGGGGTGGGTTGTGAAGTGTAGTTTTAATGTATATATAAAAAATCTGTTATACAATTATACAACTAACATTATTTAGTTAATAAGATTAATCAATAACAACAACAAAATCCAATTCCGCCAGGGCGGGGGGAGATATAATGTAGACAGATCCTACTCTCACCTCAGGATAAACCCGGGAGTAGAGAGACTGCTTCCAATAAGATTAATCAATAAGGTAATGCATAAGATCATGTATAGATTCCATCACAGACATATATTATGTTTGTATAAAACTATAAACCATTGTAGGAACTTAAAGTCAGATGCTAAGTTGTCTCTTATATGTACCAATATAATGCATAAGGTGATAAGCTCTAAAAGTAGAATAAACAAAACTAAAAGCAATCATTAATTTGACTTAGAATAAAAAAGATAATCGCCCAGATAAAAATTACAGTTAGAACACAACATTATATATATTTGATTATTAAATAAAAACTGAAATCTTAAATGTAGTTTTGCTTTGAACATTTATGCATGGATGTGGAGCAATTAAATAGGGATTAACTATATACCGTTTTCCTTTTTTTTGGGAGTGCTATATGTTGTTGATTTTTCATTTATTTTTTTATTATTATCTTTTTTAATATTTGAAATGAATGTAGAACCAAAGTTATTTAAAGATCCAATGAATAAATTTTAGCTACTAAAAAAAAAAAAAAAAAAAAAAAAAAAAAAACACCACTTTTCACCACTTTTTTAAAAATAAAATATCTTGCAAACGGTAAATCGTCAAGTGAAAACAAAATACACCATCGCGACGAGTATCTTTTTATATCTTTTAGTAGACGGACACTTCGCTATAATTTCGACGATTTTTTTTTTTTCGTTTTTTTTTCAGTTACGTCTGAAAAATAGCACGTGATTTGTATCACAAATCACATGTACGGTTTGCGAGATATCTAATTTTTTTTAAAAATGCGATTTTTTTTTATCAAAAAATAAATGATCATAATTGGTTCATTAGATCTTTAGAAAATATTATACACATGTAATTTTCTTATGTAATCACACAAAAACACGATCAATAATATACTTATTTGCTATTTTACATGGTATCCGAGCTTTAGGTAAGATTCACCTACAAAATTTTCTATCCTCCGGTCATCGGCTACACGCCGATGATCCGGAGGGATCTCAAATATTTTTGCCTTATTGTTTTTTTATTAGGATTTTGTTATTCGCATTCAATGCATAAACCCTAGCCTTTAAAACACAAATTATGTTTAGTTGCCTTCAATTAACCATATTTTTTCTTCTTTATCAAATTGTTTCATTGTTGAAGACCATTGTATTTGACAACAAAAGTTGACCACCAAATTGCTGCTCCCTCCTAAAAGCAAAGCAAGCCATGACGTAAAAAATAGCAAACTTTATAAAAAGGAGGAAATGGCAAAACAGTATAGAGTTAAGTCTCTAATTACAAGCTAGTCAATCTTCGTGCAAATGAACAACAAAAAAGAGAAGAAGAAAAAGAAAAAAAAAGAAGTAAGGAAGAAGCAGCTTTCAATGTTCGTTTCAGTTTATCGGTCTGGATGCTTCCCATTCAAACTACGGAAGTATTAGGAGATAACTAGGTTAGTGGATCAAGCCTAATTGTGGAGGTGAGTCCATTTGGTTTAGGGTTGTGGTTGCTTATCCAATAAGCTACATGTTTATTAATAAATACACATTTAATCTTCTTATGTAATTGCATAAAAGTACAATCAATTATATCTCTATTTGCTATTTTACATGATCATCCTCAACCCATCAATCGTAACATATTTCATTCTCCTAACAGGTATTGACTTATTGATTTGCTCAAACCATTTCAGTCGCCCTTCTCTCATCTTGTTGATGATAGACACGACTTCAAGTCATGCTCTAAAAACTTCATCCGAAATCATGTCTGTTAGACCGTATATTCGCTGTATCCTAGCTAGTAGGCATTCTTATCATGATTCGTTGTCTATTAATGTGATTAGTTGTCATTAGTGAATAATTATCTATTTACCCAAAATAACTTTTGTATTACCGCTACATGTATAATATCCTCATGTATGAAATGCAATCAATAAATTGTACTACATATCATTATCTGACATAATATTAGAGCTCATTAATTACCACAAGTCCATCTTAACATCGATATTTTTGCAACTTCCATCTTATTCGCTTGAGTTTTGTCACTGCTTGAGTCTTTGTTACGGGCCACACTTTGTTATGAGTAATCCTTGTTACCTTTAGACACGTAGAAAGACAAGTTTGTCAATTCTTCCTTAGCAATTTTGTGCTATACTCACTTACTCAAATTATGCCACGATAAGTGGCATATTGGGTTTGGTATAAATGAGTCGTATTGCGTGTTCACATTGGCCTTTCTTAATTGAATGGCCGAAAAATTGACCACTCAAATAATAGCAACAACGTTGTCTTTTTCTCTTTTAATAAATTCTTTAGTTAACTTTTACCTAACTAACAAGTCGAATGGATAGTAATTTACTGCATATGAACTTGATTTCTTTTTATACATCAAGTCTCGTATTTAACTGTTACTGGCCACATTCATAACTCTGGGACGCGAAAATCGGGTCTAGCAATCCAGGGCAAATATATGCACGAGACACTTCGCGTCATAAAATAGCTTTGCATGGATTCATATAATTTACATGTAACTAACTATGACTACCTCGAGCATGTACAATACTCCGTACTAATCTAGAAAAAGT
Source organism: Artemisia argyi (assembly GCA_030686995.1). Classification (NCBI taxonomy): domain Eukaryota; kingdom Viridiplantae; phylum Streptophyta; class Magnoliopsida; order Asterales; family Asteraceae; genus Artemisia; species Artemisia argyi. Next base: position 139,419,130 of record CM060677.1, read on the forward strand.
ATCTTGGCATTCTCATGAGTTTTGTAAGAAAACTACTTTGACGTGTGTCAACACAAAGTCAGTTGAAACTTCGTTGTCTTGAGACAACTGTTGATTTAAACGTTTTCTTATTTATTACTCCATTTAACGTCCAACATTGTATACTCCATTACTCCGTATAACGGTATAACTTATGTACAGTACCTTATTGTTTATTCTAAAGCAAATAATGAAAATAGAATCGAAGGAACAAGAGCATGTGCAAACAATTAGAGTGACGAAGACACAACAATATTAAATGAGACGTGATTATCAAAAACACACGATATATGTTTAAAGTCTGAATTAAATAAGTTAGATTTCGAAACTTTAGTTTAGATATTACTAGCTAAAGGACCCGTGAAATTCACGGGTATTGTTAAGAAACGTCAAAAAGTAGTGAATGACATTTCATATTATGAAGTTATAATTAAAAAAGAACCACATCTGAGTAAACAAACGTAAAGTATGCAGTTGGTAATAATGAAACATACATTATATGAAACACATAGTCAAATAATCCAAAAAAAGAAAATAAACATTTTCAATCCATTATTTTCTACTAACCCGAGATACTTTTACATGTAGATGTGATCGCAAATTGTGTAGCACTTCTTTGTAGACCACGTTGGTAGTAATATTTGTGAGATTTCTGTCTTTGTCACGAATAACCATCTCCAACCCTTTTTTTCTCCTAATGCGAGGGATGGAAACATATAGCTGGCAATGTGTAAGAACATATCATAGAGAATACAAACAGATTGCCAGAGAGATTGTCCCCGACTTTTGTTGATTGTCATCGCGAAAGAGCGGACACGGGGAACTGTTATCTTACAATCTTCAACGGCAAATGTTTATCAGAAGTTGATGCTTTCATCCTTACGATAAGCACCCGTCAATGCAACTTTTACATCAACTGATGCCCATGAAGTCTTATTCTGTTGCACAAACCATTTGATTAATCAATGTTTCATAACAACATGATCGGAACACCCACTTTCAGTTAAAGTTTGTGGTTTGGCAACCAGAGAATTTCAGACCAGTAACGAACTCTGTAAAGTACACGTCATTGTTTTGTACCATATTCTGACGTGCGAACACTATTGCAACTGAAGTACGTGACTTGTTCGCGTGGAATAACCGACAACATTTTATTGTTTATAGTTTCTAAAACCTCGTTTGTGGGGGCAAGTATGGCTTTTTCTGAGAAACATTTGTGGTCGTTAAGGTTATCCAGCATATTCGATAAGTAAACAAAGTCTCTTGAATCCTTATTGAGCATTTCTTCAAGTATGTCAATATTAACCGCTCTAACGTTTGCCTCTCCTAGAGTACCATCTCAAGATTCATAATCCATTCAACGTCTCTAATCTCATTCATATCTTCAGGACAACAACCCACAGTCAGACGCATATTTGCGTTTAATCGCAACACTTTATAACAAAGGATCTTCTTCATGACATCACACTATTTTCTCATGCGCAGCCTGTTATTTAAAGATCGTACTATTTTTTTTTTATTATATCCATAAAATATCCAATTTTATTACATCTATAATGTTATTTACAAATCTTATGCAGTGTCTACTCCAAAATCCACATATTTAACTCACTGGATAATATATTAAGGAGTTTATGAGATATTCGTTTATATGAATTTCGAAAAAGATATAATAGCCATTTGGCTTTTGATAAGAAGGAAGCAAAATATTGATAGAGATGTAATATGCATATGAATGATGATGAATAAAGGTTTTTATAGGTGTTCCGTTGACAAAATTAGTATAATGTACTCATAGAATTGATTGTAATTGTAGATCAGAAAAACATTTTATCTAAAATAAGTTAATAATTTCAAGAGATTGCAAGAACGCACTAATTAATTAGAGTATATGATTTCTGATTGATGATAGGATTTCAACCATCCCAAAAATATATTTCAAACATGACATGATTATATTAGTTTTCATATATAAAAACGGTGTTAATTTTTGCTTTGTGATAACACTTGAACCAAGTATAAAAACACTTACAATTGAGTAAATCTGTGATGCTACTGTCTAGAGCATAAAAAGAATCAAGTGAACAAAACTAAAATAAAAAATTACAAACTTTAACAATCGAACTTGAATGATTTTTCCTTAAATTCTCTACGTAAATGATTTTTAAGGTACAATAAAAAATTGCACTTAAAATTCGAGTGACTGAATAAGATCAGTGATAAAACTTTGTTACTATTAGAACATATTTTTCCTTAAATTCTCCGTAAATGATTCCAAACTTTAAAACACAATTACCAATTGCAAATGACTTTCTAACTGGTTGAATAGAATGAGACCAAAAAATATTATTTTTTGAGGCTTTTAGCCAATACTATCAATTCTCTTAACAAATTACTATGTTCAAAACACGTGTAACTTTAATGTATCAAAATTGAATAGAATGAGACCAAAAAATATTATTTTTGTACAACTGCCATCTATAGGAACGACATTAATCGATGGGAAGTGATTTTTTAATTTTTATTTTATTTATTTATTTTAACCATGGATTTCGACCTTTTGTCCGATTAATCAACGGAGTTTGAACCCACCATCACACAGACTCAACCAGGTAAAGCTCTTTCTTTTCAGGAGGTTGACGTGACCACTTCAAGGTTTTTTGCAGCTAGTAAAAATTGAACATGAAAAGTAATTGACATACTCATAAATTTGATTGTGACACTTCAAGGTTGCGCAAATCACCTCCCTTAATCGATCAATTGACATCATTTACTCATAATAATATGTAAAGTTGTATTGTCATTTTTGTTTATACGTGTATTTATATACAGCTTTGTTGATACATGTGTATTTATATACAACATCCAAATAGTTAGAATGGAAAGAAAATATTTAATTTTAATAAGTAGTCAAATCATTTATTAGTACTAAAAAAAGCATTAAATGGAGATATATTCAATTCTCTCTAAATATTAAAACGTTTTATTCAATTATCTCTAAATATTAAAACACTTTGGATCATATAATAATAAAAATTAAAATAAGAATGATTAAAAAAAAAAAAAAAAAAAAAAAAAAAAAAAAAAAAAAAAACCCACTCAATGAATCTACAAAATTAGATATATATCCTTTTAAAATTCTCCCTCATTTTGAAATTGGTGGCATTAGATATATATCCTTTTAAAATTCTCCCTCATTTTGAAATTGGTGGCCAGAAATTCTTCTTGTTCTTCCTATTTCAGTTTTTCTTCTTACTTGACCCCTTCCATATATATGGAAGGGATTCGGCAAAAAGGAAAACTAAAATAGGAAGAATAAGAAGGATTTCTAGCCACGCATTTCAAATATGAGGGAGAATTTTAAGGGGAGATGCATAAATTTTTGTAGGTGCATCTGAAATGAGTGGTTGTAGTTTCTTCTTATCATTCTTATTTTATTTTTTCTTCTTATTTAATCATAACTTTATTACGTGGATATAACAAACGTTTTAATTTACAAATATTTTTCAACACTTTTAGCACCCTCCAAAAGTATAACAATATGAATTTGAATCAAGCTTACGTCACAAAAACTTGCAATCTATCAAATATTTTCCTATCCAAATATTTTGTTGGTAGCATCTTTTATTATAAATTTTAGTATTACTCGAGAAGATTGTCTTGGTTTAATAAAAATGTTTACTTTGTATTCGTGTCTCACACTATTGTGATACAGTAATTAATTGCTAAATTTGAATATAAGTATAGCATATTTCATTTGTTTATCTTTTTGAACAAATAATAGTTTTCATTTGAATATGTATAAAAAGTTTTAATATCAAGTTTATAAATGGAAAAAATTGAATGAAAAGATGCTTTGCATGCCTCGCATACTCAATAAGTCAATATACGATTTTAAATGAACAACTCATTAAACGTTTCCTAATTTAACGATTTTAAATAGTAATTGCTTCGTTGTCTGAATTAATGTGTAGTCAAAGACTTGCACAATACATGCACTTAGTAAGGCCACAATTTCAAAAAGGCTCTTGCTCAATGACTCTTGTACACGTGTCACCACCAGCTTAGAAGGTATTTTAGGAAAACATTGATGAAGAGTGAGGCTTAAAACTGTGTTTTATTAGATAAAATAGATAGATGTATGAATCATAGTGCACTTTACTCCAATTTTCAATCCAAAATACACATGTAAGTATATGACGTTCCTTTCTCAATAGGTTTAGACTATTAGATTCGGTAATTCTACGATTCAATATTATTAGTACTAAATAAATAGATTACAAGGCATAAGCTAACTAAGGATGTTTCTTTTTTTCTCTTAGTGGAAGGAACATGAGACCCATCTATTTAATATTACTACTTTTCTTATTTGGGCCCACTAATTCTACTATCTCATCTATATGTGAAGAGTGTCAAATATAAGTCTCTCCCTATTAAGATGATGCAATAGAATATAAGACCCATTTTCCCCTTGGCTAACAAAAAAATAAACAGCACCTAACATGGGCTAAGCCCAAGTTACATAAAAGCATTGGGTACACGTAGTAGCACCAGCGCCAGTCACACGTGGATGCCCAAATGGCCTCCCCCCCACGCCAGTTCCCAAGCCAAAACTTTGGCGTCATGCGAAAAGTAAAATGTCCAAAATTTTGCCCTTTGCATTTCTAACTGCTAGTCTGCTTATTTATTTAAAAAAAAAATCCCGCACCATATAAATTATAAACCTTTTTCCACAACTATTTTTACACACAAACTAATCTTTATTTTCATTTCCACTTTCATTTCTTTATACACAAAATATATCAAAAAAAATGTCTCAAGAACCAAATGATTAATTTTTCAACATCTTCAACAAAATCCATCACAACAAGCACAACCACCGCTACCACCACAAGAAACCCGCGAATAAAAGACACGAAGAAAGGAAAAAGACCCTCAAAACGTACCACAATTGACATACCCGATACAACCGAGGAATCGACACGGCCTCACCATCGTTAGATGTCAGAGGAGGAAACACTATTAGCCAAATGTTATTTTGGCATTTCTGAGGATAACCAACTCGGAAATGACCAAAAGGACGAATCATTTTGGTACAAGGTTCTTCACGGGTTCAACAAAACTTCTCAGCACAAATGTACCAAGGATATGTTGACGAGGAAATGGGCAACGTTGAACGGTAAATGTCAAAAGTTCAATGTTGTCTACAAATGTTTAAAACGTTTGAATAGAAGTAGGGAAAACGAGGTTAGTCTTTTGAACCGTGTTAGGCAAGCATATTGTGATGAGTTAAAAGGAAGTGTGTTTGCTCAAGACGGGGCACGGGGAACATTGAAAAAATACGTCAAGTGGGATGAGGCTGACCCCGTTAATCATGTTTATCTCACCCCACATTCCCCTGGCAAACCACGTCCTAGGAAAGAAACTAAATCAAAAACCACCTCGAGCACCATGGGAAGTAACCCACCATATTTTGGGGATAATTTACAAAATGAATTTAGACTCAAGTGGGAAGCCACTCAATCAACATACGAGGTGGCGAAGGAGAAAGACCTGACAATAATCTGGTTGGAAAAAATTGAAGTTTCTCGCCAATCGTAACAAGGATATGTCGGATAAGGATGTCTACATGATCAACATGTAAAAAGAAGAAATCTGTCTAAAATATAGACTAGACGTGACAAATAATTATCGTATTGTATTTATAATTTTTTTGTATGTTTTTTTTTCGCATGTTTTCCTATTTTCGGATTGTAATTTGTATTTTTATTTAATGAATGAAAAAATGGAAAAGAAATAAAAATGGTGGGTCCGAAAACGGCTCAAGCCATGAGTGAGGGGGTATTTTGGTGTGTGGTGTGAAAAAGGGGGAAAACTGAGGCGGCGGTGATGAGTCAAAATGGCTTGAGCCATGATACCCAATGCTTTAATAATCAAATATAATGACCTATAATTCGACTGGGCTAATACTCCTTTGAAATCGAAATGAGAGGTATTCGAACATTCAGATTGTCACAAAACTCGAGAAATAATGCACCCGGAAGCCTTTTCTTAAAGATATCCACATACTGAAAACACGATCGGACATGTAAAATACAAATATGTCTTGAGGCCACAAAATCACATACAAAGTTAATATAAATCTCAATATGCTTTGTACGATGGTGCTGAATCGGATTTGTAGACAAATAAACTACACTAACGTTACCCTAGTAAACTAGGGTAGTAGTAAAAAAAGGGGCATGTAACTCACATAAAAGGTTACGCAACCAGGTTGTCTCAACCACCACATTAGCAACTTTGCGATATTCAGCGTCATCTCTATAGTGAGACAAACTGGCATGTCGCTTAGCAGCCCAAGATTATAGATTATCGCCAAAAAAACACAATAACCGTAGGTAGAACGACGAGTGGTCGGACAACCTACGCAATCATCATCAGTGTAGGCGGTAATCTGATTCGTAGATGAGGCATGCAACTGAAGTCCATGACCAAATAGTGCCATAAATATAATGACGAATTTGCTTCATAGTAGTAAAGTGAGGTTCGCGTAGATCAAGCATATAAAGACAAATATGCTGAACAACATAGGATATGTCAGGACGATTAAAAGTAAGATAATGTAGGTGGCCAGCCAAACTGAAATATAAGGCAGAGTCAAAAACTGGGTCACCATCAGGACCTAGCTTGGACTCCGTATCCGTAGGAGTCCGGAAGGGTTGCAATGAAGCATGTGAGCTCTCTCAAGAAGTTCCTCGACATACTTGATACTTGGACTGAGATAGGAACATGTCTGCCAAAGCCCCCTGAGCAGAAATGTAACACCCCCAATTCATGGATGCAGCGGAATTCAAACTGGGTGTTACTCGACGGCACAATAGTCACAATAATAGAAAACGAACTCCAATTGAGTCGTTTTAAAAGATGTATCATTCAAAATATATAAATATCAGAGATTATAAAATGAGGTCCCAAATGGTTCCATGTTTACAAATCACAATAAGTGAGTTTTTGAATGATAATAGAATTTATAGCCCTCTTGAGTATCCGTGTCCTTCCGTGCCATCCTTGATCGTCATGAACCTGAAATACATGCTTGAGAGGTCAACACAACGGTTGAGTGATATTCATAGAGTTTGTTAAATGTTTGAACACAATATGTTGGTAGTGTGAGCTATGGACTCACACCAATGTTTGGAAAACAAAACAGGTAGGCTACGTTATTATACGCCCATAAAATGTATTATACACTAAGCTTATGACACCAAAACGTTAACGTGTACCAATATCGATCGGCAGATTTATCCCGGTAGGTACTTTGCCGTCATACCTAATGTCTCAAATATTAATGCATTTGTTTGAACTTAGTCAAAACAAATGGGATTCGTCAATCCCAATAGGCCTATTCATAATATTCGCGCTCACTTGCAAGTAACCTTCGCAAGTGATTAAATGGTTCATAATAAGGAATCTTGGTTTGGCAAGGATGTTACTTAGTGATAATAAAACATAGTCGAATAGCATACAGTAGAAAGCATTGTGTTCGAGTAGAAAAATAATAGCATGTATTCCCCCCAAGGGTTTGTAAAACATTGAAGTAATGTAAAGTGGGGCTATGAACTCACCTTGAGTTGGATGATGTATAATGAGAATGATGGGTATGCCGTAAGAACTTCTACGAGCAACCTAGAATAATCGTTGCAACTTAGGTTTGGAATAATGTCTAAGGAAACATAAACATGCCAATATATGTATGTCTTGCACTTAGTCCATGATGTGGTATGATGTATAATGTAAGTCGTTGAAAGAAATGATTCACGAAACATGTATGTCTTGTATATCGTTTACTACCGTTCGGGCCGACATAATTCAGAAGTCATGTTAGTAAGCGTTCGAGGAGCCAGGACACTTTAACTCGTAAATCCACAACTCAACTCGACGGCTTACATAATGAACTCCTCACATGAGGCTCCCTACTATTGTAGTAGTTGATGAAATATATAGATATAAGTTTTGATCCGAAAAGTTACATGTCCGATACTTGAATAAACTTAGGAAAGTTTATTTGTACATGAAGATTGTTATTAGGGGTAGTTTCATAAGTCTTGTATGACCATTTTCTCTTTGTAATATCTCATGGTTCCTTTTTAAGTGAAGTAGATTCAAATTGCTTGTTCAAGTTCTCGTCAACTCTTTGTTTCATGTTTACGCCTATGTAAGTTGGTATGGTCATTTCGTCATGGCCTAGCCATGACCTTTGGTCCTTGTTTCAAGGTCATGAGACACAACCTTGGCTCTAGCCATGGTTGTGGTCTTGATTATAGGTCATAAGACCTCTTGTTCCTTTCAAAGTATAACCATAATCTTGTGACTTTCGCCTAAAAATGGGCTGTTTAGAATTTGAAGAATTTTATCACTCGGAAAGTGTTTTTAGGTCTCGAGCTTCTTTGTTCCTGAACGAAAACGTCGTTCCGGACAACTTTCGTGTTTTAACTTTTGGATGAATCGGACCAGAAGTGGGACTTTCAAAACCCAAATTTGATCAGAATGGTATTTGGCAGTTTGCCGCAAAGTTTTGGTAACTTCAAATGGGCGTAACTTTTGACTCGTATACTCGTTTTAGGTGGTTCAAATTGCTATGGTTTCCTTGTTAAGTCCTCTACTGTAATATGTAATGATCCAACATCATATCTTTACCATTTTGATCAGGTCTTACCAAGAAAGTCACTAGTTTACTTGTTTTAGTAACTTGTCTTAATAATCAATAACAATAACTTGTTTTAATCATTTTTATACATCATGGACATAACTACAAGACATAATATAGCAAGAATAACATGTAAATAACATGAACATGATTATTTAACAAGAATCAAGTTAGGGTTTGGCTCACAACTTTTGGCTTTCAAAGATGAAAGGAAGTTAACATGTAAGGATAGGACTTTGATAGACTTGCTTCAACCCACTTCTCTTCATGCAATCTTTCTACTCTTGTAATCTTGAAAGAGAGATGATGAAAATTGAGGTGACTTGAGTGGATTCAAACTCAAGAGAAATCACCAAAGTTTCTAAGGATTTGAAGTAGTTTTGATGAATCAAAACTAAACTAGGGTTTATGTATGGATATTGCACTTGATTTCTTGGATGGAACTTGAAGTAAATGAGCTAAGGATGAGATGATGGTGTGTTTTTATGTGTGTGGGTCGTTGGAATGGCCAAGGAGGGGAAGGAGAGGCATTTATATGCAAATGAGGAGGTTACATTGTTGACTAGTCAACACTTGGAGGCCAAGTTGAACACATGTTCACATCTTAAGGCTCCTAGCATGAGATTAAGACACACAAGGCTGAATTCCCCCCCCCCCCCTAGGTCGGTTCCTAAACTTGGGGGACAAGGTGTGGACTTTGCTTGGTATTATCCTAAGTATTAGGAAGAGTTTTGACTCTGGGAAATGACAACCGTAAATGATTAGGCCTCAAAACGTAAAACCGGGTGTCGTAAAATTATGGAACTTTAAAGTATTGTTAGACATGTCCATATGTCCCATAATAAAATATAAAATGAGTGGTAGGTTCCATTTGGGTGGTAAAACCCTGCTAAAACTGGAAACACGGGTCTAAAACGCGTAATACGTAAAACGTACCAATATTGCGTAAAATTGAGAAAAGTAAAATGTTACTTTTCTAATGTGATAAAAATGATTTAAAATGACTTATAATGTCTAGACTGGGCTCAGTCTAGTGTCGGTTGGTATTAAATGTCTTTTAGACATCAAACCGTAAGCCTAAAAATCAAGGAATGACTTATAACATCAAGGGATGATTTTTGGTCAATGGAGGAGGGAAAAATATGTTGACTTTTTCTAATAAGTTGAAAACTCAATTCTTTTTAGAAACACGTTTTGTAGTGGAACGGTTAATCGGCCATACGGTTAAGCGTGCTCATGCGAGAGTAGTACAGGCTTGGGTGACCTGCCGGGAAGTCTTTGGTCATGTGTTTCTCAGTCACGATTAATTCTCAAATAAATCATGAGTGTGTCAAACATTTTTCTGATGCGGGGTCACTTAACGCGGTCGAATTTCGTTGTGCGTAGAATTTCTGAATGACGTTTTACCCTAAAACGTGTAATCCCGTGTAATTCCTTAATAACTTTCACGAAAATGAGCTTATGAATGTCAAACTTTTAATTTGCCATGGAAATGATTTATCACTTGAGCCCAAGAAATAAAAATCAAATTTCGGGAAAAATGAATAGTAAAAGTGAATAGTGAAATTTTCCGGGAATAGTAATTATCCTGAAAATGCGAATTGTTACAAGAAATACCAAGGAAATAATTTAGAGAACCAAGATTCGTCATAAAAATTTACTATGTAAAGACTAAATAAATCACTGTAAAATTGTTCTAAAAGATGCAGTAAGAATAATGTCATCTAAATATAAGAGCAAATATGCAATGTCAGTACCACGATGAAAAATTAACAGAGAGGAATCGGTTACTGTGCTGAAAACCAATCCGTGAAGCATAGGTAAAGACTAAATAAATCACTGTAAAATTGTTGTAAAAGATGCAGTAAGAATAATGTCATCTAAATATAAGAGAAAATATGCAATGTCAGTACCACGATGAAAAATTAACAGAGAGGAATCGGTTACTGTGCTGAAAACCAATCCGTGAAGCATAGGTAGCAAACCATTAGAACCAAGCATATGGGGCTTGCTTAAGCCCATGTAAAGAACTATGCAATAGAGAAAGATAGTCTGGATGATGGGGATCAACAAACCCATGAAGATGCTGCACGTAAACAATCTCAGAGAAATGACAATGAAGAAATTCATTCTTCACATCCAGCTGATGAATAGGCCAGTTGCAGGAAGCCGCGAGGCTCAAAACAATGTGTATAGTAGCCAGCTAGACAAGTGGAAAAACATCTTATCAGAGTCAATGCCCTTCTACTGACTACGACCAAGTAGTAAACAAATGAGTTTTTTACCTGCTAAGCGAGCCATCTGCATTAATATTATGCCTGAAAAGGCACATAGAAAGTACAAGATTCACATTAGGTGGGCGGGGCACAAGAACCCATATACCGTTAGTAATTAAAGTATTAAATTGTTCTAACATAGATTTTTTTCAATTCGAATCATGACTCGCATGAACATGAGACCGAGGAATAGGAGACATAGTGGTGGTGTGGAGATACATATGCTCAAAAGGTTTGGTGATACCAGCTTTTGCACGTGTGACCATGGGATGAGTCATTGTGGGTTGGATAGTGTGTTGGATACGTCTAGCCTTTATAATAAGGAAATTGTTAGACATAACCCTAAGGGCTACAGTTAAGAAATTCCGACATGCATAAATTGCTTGTATTTTTATAACATTGTCCACCCCCTGAATTTAACTACTTCCAACCGACTAAATGTACTATTTTTAGTGAATATTTTTATTAATTAAACATAGCCCTTAGAACTACAAATAACAAAGTCCTAATAATAATACGATAACTCGTATGTAACTGGTGAATAGCTGAAACAGATCAATTCTGGGATGTAAATGAAATGGGGGTTGAATAAACATTTCTTCATAAACCTTGTGGTAAAATGTTTGTTTATGTGGCTTTATTTATTTGATGAACGAACATGTATGTCCATTTAGCTAAATTAATGAATATGAACAAAAGTGTTGTTCGTTCATTTATTTTCATGAACGTCCGATCATAATTTCGTTAATGTTTGTTTATGTTCATTTATTGTTTAAGTTCGCATATCATATATTCTTTTATTGTATAGTTAATAAAATGGTATACCCAAGCAAATAAACACACATCAAAACACAATATCTTGTATATTTGTTTGTTTGTTTTCATATTTTCATTTATGTGTTCGTTTACGTTCGTTAATCTCAAAATGAACGGATATAAACGAACACAAACAACCTCATTTCTTAATTGACCAACATGAATAAGAACAACCACTTTTTAACTGTTCGTTCCCATTTATTTTCTCAGTTAAAATTAAACGCACGAACATAAACAAGGTTCTGTTTGTATTCGTCCGGTTCGTTATAGCCTTTGGATCATATAACTAACGGAATATATGAGTAAGAATAATCAAGTGGTCTACTATCTATTTATAAAAAGCTCATACTCGCGATTAAGCCAGGACGCCAATGAAAGCAAAACACGAGTTTGAAGTCGATAAACAGTTGTCCAATCCAAACTTCTCGCTAAAGTTCATTGAGACATTGCTCATCACCTATCCTTGAAGAAAAATAAATTGACACACAAAAACGTGCACGAGGTTATGATAGTTGCGACCCAAAAAGTGTAGATATGCTTGTAATTTCTTTCATCGTAGTTGAAAAATAACGAGTCTCTTTATTTTACTCCAAGTCTCCAAGAGTCCAAGCCTCCAAGGTATGTTTGGTCATCGGCTTATTGCATTAATGATCAATGATTCAATGTTATACAACAACTGTAAACCAATTTGAAACAACTTTCGGTCCGGTAGCTCATTTTCAGTATGGTTTGGTTGGTTTACACTTGTTAAAATCAACTATAACGTTCACAAGTGGGTTAGGTGAGTAAGATATGGCCGTGTTTGGGACGAGGCATGTAGAGGCTTACAGGGGCTTGAGCTTTAAAATTAAGCTATCTTATAAAATAAGAGATTATGTCTATTACATGTCCTTCTTGCAATGTGGTTTGGAATCTAATGACCACATCTTCTTTGGTTGCGATACGGCTATCAATTTATGGAGGCTTATTCGCGTATGGATTGATGTTAATATGCATTTTTCTCTTCTTGCTACGAATGGTTACAATGGATCGATGATTGGAGAGCTACAAAGGATTCTAAAGATCGTGTGTACGTATGCCATTACCGCGGCTTCTTTGTGGCTATTGTGGCGGTATCGAAATAGTGTCACTTTTAATTCTCAACCTATGAAGAAAAGTGGCATATTCGATAATATTAGTATCTTTTCTTTTTCTTGGCTTAAAAATAGAGGTCGTAAAGTTCATTGTTGGAACTCTTGGCTAAACAATCCTTTGTATTCCCTCTTCTAGCTCCTTGCTAGAGAGTTTTTTTCTTTAATGCAATTCATCGTTCAAAATAATAAAATAAAATAAAAGCTTTATAAGCAGTAAGCCTCCATAAGCCCAAGCAATTGAAACGGGTTTATGATCAACAACCATGTGGTCTAGTGGTAAACACTTAACTTGTTAAGTGTGCCACTAAGAGAGTAGTACCGGATGGGTGACCATCCGGGAAGTCCTCTTTGATCACAGGGTCTGTTGATACTAGGCTTTCAAAGTCCTTCAATGAAGGTTTCAACCCACTAGGGTTCGAATCTGGAGAAGGCAGGGTTTACTTCAAATTAAGTGTCGTGCCTTCGGGCGGCTTAAGTTGAAGATTTTCCCCCCATCGGGTTTCGAATTGGTCAAGGATTTCTCCGAAAGAACCGTTCCAAAAAAATAAATTGAAACGGGTTTATGTGAGCTTATAGTTAGTCAATTACTTAAATGTCTTTCAAAATATAATGAATTATCAAGCAAAAACTAAAAATATATCTGAATTTAATTTGATGTACTTTTATATGATTTTATATTTTGATATATTTTTATAATATAAGCTTTTGCCCCAGCCGCAGCTCCAACTTCCCCTAGCTCCGGCCGACAAACATAATAATGGTCAATGCCGATAAAATGAAGTTTGAAGTGCGCCAAACATGGTACTTGTGTACTACAGTAGTAATTAAACTAAAACCTAAGCTTCATAATGGCAATTGCAATTATTTCTTTGAGAATCATGTTATCATTGCACATGTTATGCCAATGGCCAAATCACATATTGAAGTAAACTATAGCATACACCCCTATAATCTGTTAAATAACACAAATAACACAAAACCTATATTCTTTTCTTCTAGTAAAAAAAAAGATAGTAAATCAGAAAAGAAAAAAAACCAAGAATAGAACATGAAGAAGAAACCATGATCCACCAATTACCATTACTTATCAATTGGAGCCATTGTTGTTGATGGTGAACAATCCAATGGTTTAACCTTTGAATGCATTGAAACTTGATGAGGCCCATTTTCACTATTGCCCTTACTTACAATCAATTTAACAAAAGCACCATCTTTTTCCTCTGTTTTATCTAATGAATCTTGATCCATTTTCTTGGAACTAGCCTTCTTTTCAAGCTCCATTTGCATTAATCTTCTCAGAAGCTTTTCCTCTGCATCTCTTAAGAACTTGAATGTTGGTGGTGGTGAAGATCTAATCTTGTTCATACCAAGTTCACTAGATTCATACAAAGGATTCAAACCATGATTATAATAGGCTTCTAAATTTGGATGTTGTGGGACCTTCAATGCTGGTGAAGCAAGTGGTGACAAAAATGGTGTATCTAAAGTGTCAAGCATGTCACTCATAGTTCTTGACCCTCTTTTGCTCCTCTCAGATTCCAAATCTTCTTTTGTTTCTTCATTGATTGTGAAAAGAAACCTAGGTGGCCCACTTAAATTATGTAGCCTCATGAGCTCAAGATCCAAGCTTTCATCACTTAAGCTCTTTGAAACCAAATCTTTTTCCAAACCCATGTCTGATTCTGATTCCTGTTGTTTGACATGGGTTTGCATGTCCTTTTCTTGAGTTCTAATGGATTTTGAGGTTTTCCAACATGAAGTGTAAGAAGTGTGGATAGTAGGGGTTATATTGGAAGAAGATGGAAAGTGTTTGTTTTCAATATCATCTTCACATTTGGAAAACTTCTTTTTCCACCATAGAAGATAGCAGAGCTCAGCAGAGAAAACAAGGATGACACCTCCAAAGAGAAAACATAAACCAATCTCTAGACCACTTAAAGATGACATATTTACCCTTCAAGAAATTCACATCAAAACTATATAAAGATTGAGTTTTTCTTCAAATATGAGGAAAGCCCATTACTTATGAGAATCTTCACAAAAAAAAGATTCAGAAGAGCCAAGAGATATGACTCTTTTAACCAAAGTTCACATGCTGGAAAAATAGTTGGAAACCATAAAAAAAAAAAAAGCTTTAAAGACCTTTGTGCATATGCATTGATTGTCTTGAACCAAGAAACTTATACAATAACTTTCTAAATTTAATGGTAACTTTCCACTTAAATAAAGAAGAAAATAAAAATAAAAAAGGAAATATTTGAATGAAAGGAGGGGATGGATGGGTTGGGGATGTAAAATGACCAAAAATCATGCTTTGGTGGGAACATATAATTTGGTCTTGTAATGGGGTGGGGGGATAGAACATATGCGTTGTCAACAGTATTTTTTAAAGAATTTTGGTTGACAGGATTTGTATCGTTACTAGTATAGAACTTGCGTGTTACAGTGTTGGTAAGATATGTCACCGTGCACTTTTAAGCGATTGAAACTTGTACGAGTATTTGTTCAAACTTAATATTCCGGTTTTTACTGGTTTTTAATTGGAAAAAATCGCGCGTTGCGGCAACATTTAAAATTGTGAAGTTTTTATATGGAAAGGCTTAGGTTATCCATACCTCCCTAAATGGATATTGGCATCCTTTCTTTTTTATTAACTAGAGAACACAGATTACAAAACATGAAATATAAAGTTTGATAAGTCAAAACTAGTAAAAGATAAAAAAAAATATAGAACAGAAAACGGTAAAAAAAAATGTTTTTTCCAGTAAATAGAGTGAATAAATGTGAGTGAGGGGTGCCAAAATCCTATAGAGGTGCCCCTAACAACACCCATATGGAAATAAACCGAAAATCACAAGTTTCTCAAACCTTAGAGATTTTTTAAAAAATAATTACAATATTTGGCTTATTTGAATTGTTTTTATTGATATTTTATGTGAAGCATGAGGTTGATAAACTAAATTTGTTATTAAAAAAAAAAAAAAAAAAAAAAAAAAAAAAAAAAACGTTAATAATAAAAGTATGTGGTAGTTATTGGCAACTTGCTGCTACATAGGGTATGTTTGGCGAAATGGGCTGGAGCTGGGGTTGGGGCTAGGGCTTATATTATAAGCCGAAATTAAAATTTGTATTTTTATAAACTTGTTTGGTAAATGGGCTGGGGTTGGGGCATATTATTGTAAAATTACTAAAAAGGACATAATTAAATGAGTTTTTGTATATGTTAAATATTTTTGTAGGTAAATAAGTAATTTATTCTTCAAAAGCCCCGGGCTTAAGTATTTAGCCTCTTTTATGGGGCTAAAGTTTTTAGCCGGCTTATTTTATAAGTCCTTCCATAAGCCCCATGACAAACGAGACTTGTTTAATAAGCCGGCTTATTTTAAAAGCCCAAGCCTCATAAGCCCCATAAAAGCCCCTCTCAAAACATAGCCATAGTATGTAGACTTTGTTCACTTCGGCTATATATTTACCATATATAAAAAGAAAATGATTTTTCTTAAAACTTTTAAAATGAGATAAATTAAATTACCATTATGCTTGTATTCATAAAATTAATAAAATTTATTATTTCTAAATATAGCTAATTACTAACTTTGTTTTTAAATTATTGTCCCCTAACAGAAATACACAGTTTAAGAAAAATGTATTTATTACTGCTTTGAATTCTTTAAAACCAACAAAATGACATTTTTACCCTTTGACAATCAATTAGTGTTTTCATTTAGTAATGTAAATAATAATTTTGATTAGAAGTAATATGGTAAATTTAAACAATTTCAACTCTTATTTTTAGTGGCAGACAATCATTTTAAAACAAAAAATAAATAAATAAATAAATAAGACAATAATATTTGGACGGATGTAGTACGATGTAACACGAGTTGTGATCTTCTCAATTTGATATGTACAACTTGACTCAAGTTAGAGCATTATAAGCCATTAGATTTGATCTAATGGCTCAAATTAAATGAACTTCTTTTGATTTGAACCATTAAATCAAATCTAATGACTCACAATCATACAACTTGAATCGAGTTATACCTCTCAACTTGAGAGGATTTAACACACACTTTCTATACTCTTATTAACTTAATCAATTTCCCCCCTTTTTTAAGCCACCTTAAAAAAAAAAATCATTCTACTACCAAAACCACATAAAAACCAACAAGATACCTTATAAAACGATAGCGAATTATAATATAAAGCTTATGCTACTCAGTAACTCAATCCTTCCTTTAGAATCATATTCATGAATGTACACAATTGTTGTTGCTCTATAACGCGTTTGCTGATTCATGTCCCTTTTTTAAAGAATACTAACAGTACATTGTAAAGATGTCTTCTTTTCTTTTTTCAAAGTAATTGAACTTTAAGTTACTGTTAATCTAAGCAATCAAAACAAATTAACTTGCTAATGATAAAATAACATCTTAAATGTGTTTACAGCATTTAAAATGCACAATTCGAAATGGATAAACTAATTTTCGCCATATACCATAGTGTA
This sequence comes from Artemisia argyi, assembly GCA_030686995.1. Taxonomy (NCBI): domain Eukaryota; kingdom Viridiplantae; phylum Streptophyta; class Magnoliopsida; order Asterales; family Asteraceae; genus Artemisia; species Artemisia argyi. The sequence continues at coordinate 139,436,587 of CM060677.1, forward strand.
TTTGTTTAGATATGCGTGACAAAAAAATTTTGTTTACAGAAACATAGTCTTGAGGTGGTTAAAAATATGACTAGATAATATTGTTTTATAGTACTTCAATAAGCTTTAAGTATAAGCTCCACCTTCTAAGCATTCGCTTTTCAAAAATATTTCTTATAAAATATATTCGGTATATTTTAAACACAAAGTTAAGTTGGTTATGAAAAGAGAAGTAGTATTTTATTGTTGTTGCCCAGGAGGTCAATATTCGATCCACACAATTCCACATGCGTTACATCTGCAGAATTCAATTTGTGGACGTGGGAAACCGCGGTTATGACGCTGGCTGACGGTGAAAAGCACTTCTGCAATAGGTTTATTTTGTATTCTATACAAAAGATTGTTACATAGATCAACTTCGATAATAAAAGTTTATGATGTAAGAGTACCTATAAGTATTGCATGAATAATAAAATATATGGTATAAGAAATTTTACTGCATAACATGATATTATAAGCAAGTTTGACGGTAAAACTTAGTTGCTCATCATAAGCCATTGCTTTTATGTCATCGCGTTAAACCCTAGCTGGTCATTTATCTCTTCACTAAGAAAATCTATGTAATTTTCAACAAAAAATCACCCGAATATTGTTTTGGTCGTAACTTTCAAATCATTAGTAGTTAACTGTCGTGGTTAGTATCGTTCTCTCCTTTTTCAAATTTGAACAAAACAAAACAAAACTAGCATCGACAAATGTCTGACTCGTCGACACGCGCCGCCGCAACCTGTTGCAAAAAAAAATTGTTTCTTTGCTTTTGCAACGTACTTCTTTGTTTCATCTTTTTGTTGTTTGAAGATTTGCTACCGCTTGTTGCCGAAAACCTTCAAAATAATATTGCTTTAATGTTTTAGTCACTTATTTATGCTTTTGATTTTGCTTGAAGATTTGTCTCTGTTTGGTGTTAGATGCCTTCATCAAAAATTTAGTTACTGCTTTAATATGTGTTTGTTTTTTTCTACCACTAGGTTTCATGATTTTATTGCTCCGATTATGAGTCTATTAAATTATCTAATATATTTAAACATGAGTTTTTCCGTTTTGCAAAAAAAGGCTTCTTATTGGTTGTATCCCCGTTCTTTACTGTTCAAACCCCGTAAGTTACTGTTATAAGCACTGTACATCCGTTTAACTACTGTTCCCTCTCCGTTTTCCACTTGATATTTCCGCATCTCCACACAACCTAGAACCTTCCATCCCCTCTTTTCAAGCTTCTCCCATCCCAAAAACACACACACTCTTTTGTGAAAACTACAGGTTTTTTATATCATCTGTTTCACAATCAACATGTGATTCGATCAAACCCACAAAAATCATATAAAAAATGGAAATAGTGAGATGAGTGGAGGGTTGTTAAAATCTTGAATTGCCGTCGTGTTTGTTCGTTGGCAACGGCCGTGTAGCAAGGATTCCGGTGGGATCAAGAAGGGCGGTATGAAAAATATCAGGTATGAAAAATAAAATTGTTTTGGTAGATGATTTGTATCAATTATTTCCAGTGGATTTAGGTTAAATTTTGTTAGCAGGTTTGAGTTTTGCTTAGAAGTGATTATTGGGGAAGTAGCTCTGTCAAGATGGTGACAATCTTTCTTATGTTCAGGGTGTTAAGATTGTCTTTAAAGTTGGCTTTGCTCTGCTGAAATACTGTCATGATGACTTGGTCAGTTATTTTCTGTCATTTCAGTCACGTCTAACTACGTTGTTAAAAATATTTTATCTTCACTAAAGATGATGATGTTTTGTAGGTAAAATTACCGTTTGACAAATTTATACATACTCTTCGTAACTTTCCTGATGATGCAATGAATCGAGATAAATTGCTTACACTTGCCTACTCATTTAAGGTACCACTTTCTCTTATATCCTCGCACTAAACTACAAATAACTGTGAGCAAACACAAAAGCGATACATGTGTTCAGTTAGCCATTTGTCTTTAGTATTTAGATTCATGTAAATGTAACAGACTTGGAGTGAATGAGATGATAAACAAATATATAGATGCCGGAAGTTGTCAAGTATTGGTGTTACCAGCTTTTTGCTCTTTAAGTTGATAAGTTCATCTGTTGATCTTCTGAAAATTGTAATAAATCTTTATTGTTGGCAAAATTGAAGCTAGAATGACCTTTTTACACGTGCATCTGAACTCAATCTGTTGATGCTAATTGCTTTTGAAACACAAGATTGCCTTACTGCATAGTTGTTGGTTTAAATCTCTATGGGTGATGATTTCAAAGTAAAATCCACCTGTGCGACTATAGTAGTCATCTAAATGATTTTGGATTTCCTTTTTAGCGCAGATATGATATTAAAAAGTTTGATGGATCAGGCTGCTGCAGGGTTGATTGTCGTTGAGGCAACAACGATGTTGCAGAATGATACAAAGAATTACAGGTGTGCAAACTTGCTTAAATCCAAGTCAATTAGTGAAACATGGTTTCGGTAAAAATGTTGTTACTCATAGTGATCTTTTCCTTTTGACATAGTTTATTTTTGTTTTTATGTAGAATCATTTATTGTCTTCAGCATCCGTCAAGAAAGATGCTTCTTATGCCAGTGGAGCCATTTGAACCGAATAAATCGTAAGAATCTTTACATTCGAATGGTAATCTTCTAATCAATATAGGGTTCATACAAACGTATCAGCTTCTACGAGTGTCTCGGATACGAAGTCTTTGGGTTCATACAAACAAATTTCATGACAGGCAAGAATCTAGCTAATAATGTTGGTCCTAATTCAAGAAAATTAAGTAATTACTGATTCATGTTGTCGTTATAGTTCAAAGGGATATTTCGATAGCTGATCACTTCCCTTCAATTACTTTTGGCAGGATATTGGAGCTATAGTCCCAGCAATGGAGCTGAAGCATTTGCAAAAGCCATCGTCAATGGAGTCTGCAAAAGAGCAAGTTCTATTATGGAATTTTTACCTGAAGGACACAACATATAAATGTAGTAATTCTTTGAAGGCACAGGTATGATTTAATCTTTGTTTAAGCTCATGGACCCAAATCAACATGGAAGATAAACTCAATTTGACTCATTTGTGATCTCGATTGCAAAACTAAATGATTGTGGTATTTGAATATCGTTATTTCAGCAAAGAGGCATACTGGGGCTTCAAGGATAAGGAGAAATATCACGACAGAATTCTGGTAAGAGTTAATTGTGTAACCTTTTTTACACACAACTCCTTGAAGTTTTATAGATACGAAACAGCTATGCCTTGGCTGATTTTATTTTATGAATGATATAAACCTTCTTTCTTTATACCATCTTAATTTGATAAATAATAGAATGTTGAGTCAAATGTCTAATATGATCTTCAATAAACATAAAGTAGGCCTATCACGTTTGGATTCAAACTGATGTGAACCATGTGTAATGATGATAACGATTTTTTTTTTTTTTTTGTAATTTTAAATGTCACCACTTCTATCTGTCATTAGTAAAAGAATGTGGTTGCATTTGTCATTACTTATTAAGTAGTAAAGTATGATTATAATTTTTTATCAGCTTACATGTTCTTACTGAAAATGCCCACTTTCACTGTGACATGTATCAACTACATGGGTCGACGCTTACGATAGTAGTTGCGCGGTTGGTGTACTGGGAGATTAGAAAGAAGGAAAAAGGTGTAAGGATGGAAGTGGACACTTTTTCAGAACCATCATCAAGGAAAAGGTATGATTAAGTGTTCGTGGTAAGTTCATTGTTAAGTGGAATGCCACACATGCACACCATGATTGCAAAGACGAAACAGGCTATAGAAAAGAAGCACCAGCTCGCTCAAAAGGTAGCAGGGGAAAAAAAAGAAAAAAGCTGGAAAACCAACCGAGAAGTTGCTGATATTATTTTACTAAGGTGTACCTAATCAATTATTGAAAAGGGAAAACGATTTCTTTATCAGATCCATGTAGACATGGTACAATCACATTTTTATTTTTTTAATCTTTTTTTTTCAGGTACCTTGAGAAGGTGATGATTCTAATGATGAGACATGTGGTTTGTGTAGAAGTACTTGCGGTTTTATATGCAATGATGGACGACCGTCTACTTTCCGCCGCTTATAAAAGTTTGGTAAGTGTAATATTGTTGATTGTACTTTTCAGTATGAGCCAAATGGATGTATTCTTTGTCTTGCTAAAACTACGCGTTGTAAGCCAACCACTTCATTGAACGTGTTACAATGTGAATAAAATTTGACTAAAATAATTACGTTTTCGTTAAAGTGGGTTTTTGATCAAGTCATAAAAATTCTAACGAAAAAATTAGTATTGTGTAAAAGGTTTCTGCTGTGTGGAATGTTCTGCTGAAACATTTATAATTTTAGTCCAACACATGATTGGTAAATTTTGACTAAGAAAATGCACCCATCTGATAACTCATGCGTTTTGCAACTTTATATTTTAGACCATCTTATGTAGCATACACTCATTCGGGCTTAACATGACAATAAAGTATCAGTTTAGATTCTACATTTTCCAAGTTTTGATTAGCTGAATATTTTTGCAGCTAAATGATGTATTAACCGGCTATCACAATATGCAAAGTGCAAACAGAGTGGAAGACATTTATCCTACACTTAAAAACCCTTTATCATCTTCTTAATTTGTTACGTCCACTATCCACATCTGGTACAATTCCCTGCACTGAATTTCGAAACGCTTAAGTTGACATGTTTTCAATACCTATTCACTCAACCCAAAAAACATGTGCTTCAGGTCAGACCAACACTCATTCACATGCTTGAACATCAGTTACGAAGATAAAACCAGGCTGTGGAGGACATCAAAGGATATGTGTTGTATGTTGTATGTGATGCACACAAGAATTCGTTCAAAACTTTTGGATGAATACACATCGAACATATGGTAACTGGTACAACAGTTTGTATATATAGGTTATGGTTAAAAAAAATGGCATAAATTACTACAGGTGCACAGGCACAGGCACAGGCTGCACAGTGACGAAACATGTCCATGGGTCTTCACTTGCACAACACTTCTTCGTCCGCCTTGCCGAAACATATCAGGTGACGGTTTGCAAGTATAAAAGATCAACAGGGTAATCGCCAAAATTTGAGGTTTTTATTTGATTCATGTTTTCTAGGAGTTATTTTGTTTAAAGGTCGTATATCAAGTTGTGTCGGTTTACTTTACTAACATTGTAAATACAACTATATGTAATCTTTTTACATGAATATATCCAAGTTATTTTTTTTCGTGTCATGAGTTTCAGCGCTCCCGCAGCAACGCGCGGGCTACATAGTTGCCAGCTCAAGGCTCAAGCCCGTCCGTAAGTTTGTGTGGTCTATTAAGATTTTGGGTTTCATGATGTAAGTGTAACTTATAGTACGGGAAATTCAATGCTTAACAATAAGATCTTGAATAAAGAGCAATGATATGGGCTCTTAACGCATCCTTTTTTAAATCTTTCTAACACCATGATTATTACACCTAACAAGATCAATGAAAAAGAGAAGGAGAGAGAATAAATGAAATCCACATGTCATTATCATATGATACTAGGAGATTTTTTGGCTAAAATTTTAGGAGGATAAACATTTTTCTTACATAACTTTTCGAATTAAAGATAAGAAAATGGTTGCACAACTAATTTGTATATGACAAATGAATTGCACTGGTTATCTTTTTGAGTTTTTTTTCTTCATATTTACCATTGTTGTTAACATGTGTTTTATAAAAAAAAGTGATTGTCGTGACTAGTTCACATGGCTTGACTTGTGACTAATCCATTGAACAAGCAACCTCCCAAAGTAGTTTTAGAATGACATGCCATATTGTAAAAGAAGTGGAGAACATCAAAGCATGGATCATAGTGTAGTATAGCATAGAGTGTTGTTGGCGTGAACCTTTGAATGTAATGGTCAATATAACATGTTTATTTGTTTTCAGATTTACAAATAAACGTAAACATCTGTTAAATTTTTAATATTATGTGACTTTAAATTCAAGGCTAAATCAATGTTGACGGATTGCTTCGTTTCTTCTTAGAAGGTTGTATCTTGTATGGCTTCATTAAAGATAAATGGATTGTTAAGGTTTTTCATCCAATTTGTTTGTCTCTCATATGGAACATTTAGGTTTGGAAGAATAGGATCTTTTATACGGGATCGAATGTAGAGGAGACCACTACTAGGCATGAAGACATTTTTTTGGCGAATAGGCCCGATGCTTTTGGTGTTAAACCACGTGTAAAACTAGTTTTTGCGGGCTCATTAACTATATATATCATAACACACGGGAATATTCGCCCGAATTTTACGCAAACGATTTCTTTAATAAAAAATTATGAAGTATTTCCTTTTTGACTTTGTTGTTTAGCCCGTTTGTTGCCATTGTTGGTGCAGCTGAGGCCCAATATAGAACAATACCAAAGGCTTAATGACAAAACACAAACGGAACAATACCAAAGGCTTAATGACAAAACACAAACCCAATAAATGACATGATGGACAGGCAATAAAAAGCTTACAGAAAATGAAACAATGACACACCACAAATCAGTTAATAAGTTTCAAACCAACAAAAAAAGGCCTATCCCAAAAAAGCAAATTATCCTTCTCTCACGGTGCTACTTCGCTAAACACATGCCAAAAGTATCCGCCGCAACACGGCTTAGATCTATAAGCTCGAAAAAATATGTAAAACTTAGCTTTCTGTCCGTTTTATTAACTGACTAGCTAATAACCCGTGTTTAACACGGGCTTTAATAGTAAATGATTAAAGTTAACCAAAAATTTTGACATTAAGAAATTATATGTAACACATAATATGTGGATAATTTGCACAAATGTAAGTTTTGAATACTAAAGCAAAAAATAACAAATTGCTTTCGGCTTTGAAAAGGTTATTTCAGACGCAACAAATATTTACAGTTATACACCTTAAAACTTGAAGAGTACGCTTAACATCTATTGTGTACAATCTAATCATATTGATATATAGAATTTGTAGACTAAGCATTGTGCACCAAAAGTATACAACAAAACCGTAATCCTGATAAATCCAAATGCATACTTTAGTTAGTTTCCCAATGAACTTGGAAATCTACCCACACAAGACTATTGTATATACTTTGGTAAAATAAAGTGGAAACGATGTTGCATTGTTGCATTGTTTGACTTTGGAAATCTACCAAGACCAGACTACTCTATATACTTTGGTAAAGTAAACTTCGAAATCTACCATGACCAGTAAGTTCAACTGTATATAGTTTGGTTGAAGAAATTTGGACTCACTCAATTGCAGTTCGAGAAGTAACTCAGCCAATTAGTGGTTAAAGAGCAACTTATCTAAAATGTCATGTCCTTGTAAAAAAAAAATATTGTTATAAAATGTTATCACAACATAGTAGTGAAGAAATTTGGACTCACTCAATTGCAGTTCAAGAAGTAACTAAAAAGGTTGCTTACATAATATAAAAAGCCCTTAAAAAGGCTCACCAAGTCATTGTGAGAAGATGCCATACTGATATATCCAAACACAAACACCCCTATAACAGAACATATCTCAACCGACAGCATAATTTTATGAGCCTAGAGATGGAGCATTCCAATTCTCGTGATATATCCAAACACAAAACCCCTATAACAGAAGATATCCAAACACAAACACCCCTTCAAGATTCACAAATTAATCAAATGAACTAAAATCAAAACCCAAAATAAAAATAAAAATTCTAAGGGTGTCTCCTTACTACTAATCACACATAATATGAAACATAATATCCAAATTCTGTGAAAAAGCAATTGTACCTTTGGAATGAGTTTCTCCTTCTTAAGACAGTTCATGGAGTCATGGTATAAGCGGCTCTTTCACCGCATTCCTTTTGATTCTTCTGTAACCAAAATCAAGTAAAAGCCAAGTCATGAAAAGTAACTAATCATTATTATGGTCTTCTTCTTGGAATGGTTTAAGTTTTATTTATTAATGAAAAAAATGTGTCAGGTTCATGAGCAACAAAAATACAGTTTTATTAACAACAAAACGAACAAAAAAAGAACATAGCAAGCCTGCAACCGAAACATAGACATTGATCTTCAACAACTATAATCAAACTAAATTTCATTATCATATTAGCAGCAAAAGATGCGAATGAGATGCACATAAAACCAAAACAATACTAACCTAATCCAAACAGGAATAATTTCAATTAGTATCATCTCATATAAGCAAATATTGACTCAAAGATCCCAAAAGAAACCATTTGGCATATTGTTTCTACTTTACCATTGGTCAACATAGCTCAGGTGTGTAAAAATGTTTATTTAACCCAAACTAAAAAATTACCTATCTTGGCATGTTACCCAACCAACCAAACTACCATTTTGTTATAGCGGTGTCCATATAAGCCATCAATAGGATGGACGCCGAAGACTTACCACAATAAGTGGTGGATCAGAAAAAATGTCAACCTATCTTTGAGTCATTCTCTAGTCATCTAGTTCATGTAAATCCATTTTATAGTCATCTTGTTCATGTACATATATTACTAATGAATCAAAAGAATAACAAATTTCAAATAAAATAATATATTAGAATGGTATAAAGTGAGCCTTTGAATAAGAAAAGTGGTATGAACAGAGTTTTAAGCAAAGGCACGTACTTGGAATAAAAGCTTACCAAACAATTAAAACACCTGCAATCATCCTAGTATTTATGAACACTTGCAATTCCATTTGTTAGCTTGGTCAAAGACTTGTTCATAGTTATCTCTTCTTTTTCCAAGACCAAGTCCTGTTGGTATTCAAAGAAACGATTAAACAACAAATTAGAGAATACTTGAATGAATGAACACGTTATCTAGTTACAGAATGCCTTACCCAAACCACTAAGCTATAACAATTTTCAATACTCAACTCAAGTGTTTCCACAAACACTTGGCTTACATAAAAGAGATATGTGAAACTTGAAACAATCAAACATAAAATTTAGACAGAAAAATAATGTATTACATTTTACTTATTGGGATTAAAACAAATATATTCATACATAAAGTGAGATTTGGCTTTTATAAATTAAATCTTACATTTTCACCATAAGTAGATTGACCAGTGTTGATGTTACAGCACAAAAAGATACTTGCTTCGAGATCCATGGAAGTAAAAGTATACAATTTGGAGAGAAAGTGACTACTTAAAAGATAAGATCAAAATGTGATTTTGAATTTGAATTCTTGAATGAAGATAAACTAAAAAGAGAAAAAAAGTGAATGCAAGTCTGTAAATTTTGGTGGTTTTCAATAAACACTTACATATGTATATGATAAAGAAATACTACATATTTGTTTTTCTTAAAAAAAATTGTGAATTGAATTATGACATGAGCAATCTCAAACCAGACACCCTAATTGAATGACACCTATCAAAAAGTACAAATAAATGATGTCAGCGAAAACTCCGTTTTAATAATATGTATAGATTTCAAACCCACAATCAAATTTGGGCCGTATATATCCTCTCATATTTATATCCCCGATAATATAGTCAAAACTCAAAACTATAAAAAGCAGGCACTAAATTGGGCCGAAAATGAGTATATGGTGTGTCCCAATAAATAATGGGTATGGGCCAATGAACGTAGCGACTATCGACGCATATATCTTCGGGTTTTAACTTTTCTAAGGAACATATAGCCAATAGCCCAATACTTTGCATATCTAGTTTTTTGCAAACTTACAATGATGCGTATTGAAAAAAAAAAAAAAAAAAAAAAAAAAAAAAAAAAAAAAAAAACACAACTCAGTCTACAGTTGCGCACTACACAACATTATTTTTCAACATTAACCTTGGCAAAAATAGTGTATATACGTTGTTTCTTTTATTATTATTATTATTATTATTATTATTATTATTATTATTATTATTATTATTATTATTTTTGAACGGCAGCAATTTATTAAAAAAAAAAAAAAGACTAGCAAAGAGCTAGCATTATAAATGAGAGATTAACCGGTGTAAAATGTTGTATAACTCCAAAAAAGTCGGTAGCTTTGCCACAAGAGCTAAATGCCACACAATGTTAGATTAAGGCTATAGAAACCACATGGAGTATAAAAAGCTTTGGGATTTATATCTAAATATTTCTGATACATTCCTTTCATATTAGATCCATTGTCATAGCCCTGACCACACACATCGTCAATATCAAAATCTAAAGACTTTAGTTCATCATGTGTAACATCAAAAAGTTCTTGACCAGTTGTATCATCTACACTCAAAAATCCTAAAAAGGATTACTCAACTGTAACACATGTAGATGCTACATTTACATACATCATAACCTCAATATCAAAGTTATTTGTTTTTGATGACTTGTATCAGGGTACAACCAAGTATCACACAGAAATGCTTTGCTAGCTTTATTTTTTGAAAAGTTGCAATCTAATTCCACGAGCAAGTAATTGTATTAACTCATTTTATATGAAATGCCCAAGATAATGAACATGAATTTCATCACTTGTGATTCGACGCACATGCTCTTTGATAAATAGATCAAACTCTTCTAACATTTCAGTCTGACCACAAATTTTAGATTGCTTTCAACATGCAATTTCTCATTTAGACCACGGATCCTAAATTGTGTTTAGCACGAAACTTCATAACTGAAATTATTCTCATCAGAACTTTCATCCAGTACTCTTTGGGCGATATGGAAATGAAGAAATAAAATAATAAATGCCCCTCTGGATTCGGTTCATAGCGTCAAAGATGAAGATATTTTCCAGTATATTCAAAGAACCTCGCAGACTTTGATATATGCTCGCTACTAATCGTGGGCGGCTAATAAGGATTGATGGATTCGAAATCCCTTAGACCTTTTTGTTAATAGTAATTAGGGGTCTGTTGTTCCCTTGGTTCTCTTTTTGTTGTTTTGTTTTTGTTTTCTTTCACTCTTTGTTCTCCTCATTTGGAGTCATTTTGTTTATACAGCCTTTTAGAAAAAGCTTTGCTATATGTACCTTTTAAATTGAGCTTCTTTTACAATTAAAGTTATAGATCGCAAGGCAACGCATGATATATAAGATCTTGATCACGTAGCTAGTTGTAGAAACATGTATAACGGTAGAACATGTTCATTTTGAGCTCCTAAATGTTTTGAACACTAACAGCTCATGGTGAGGATGTTATAGCCCGTGTTATCAACCTATGGTGCGAGCGAACCACACCCATCACGCCGTTATTATTATTATCATTTGTGTTTGTGTTTGTGTCTTTAAGTGTTTGTGTTTGATGTTTGTGTTTGTTGGAGGCAGAGACGGAGCTTGAACAATATTATTGGAGAAACCGAAATATTTACGTAATAATTTTGAAAGGGCCAAACTTATAATTATTATACATTTATACTATTTTTTTAGAAATAATATACAAAACTACAAAAAAACAAAACCTATTGGTCTTAAATTTGAGGGGGCACAACTCCTCTTGCCCTTATTATCCTCCGTCCTTGGTTGGAGGTGCCCAACGACAAAGGAAGAAGAAGACCAATAATATTATTTACCTTTTTTCACTTTAAACGTTATTGATACAATTATTTATGTAGTTGGTCCTTGGTTGTTTGTTTTTTACACGGATAGTCTTTAGTAGCTTTAATTTGTTAGTCTTTGAATTCAAGTTGTTAAATGATTAGTCCTAATGTGTATAAATTTGGTTTAAATGTAATGTTTTGTTTTATTTAAATTATATAATGTTTTTATTTTAATGTGCAGTAAATAAGAAAAAAATAAAAAACTGTGGGGCTCGAGAGCTCGAGGGTTTTTTATAACTTAAGTGATAGAGGAGGTTGTTTTTATAAGTTTTGAGTTATAATGGAAAAAACTAACGTGACAATACTTTTTATTATAAAACGAGCTTATGGCTCTGGACATCACCTTGTGCTCTAAATAATTTTATTAGATACAAGAATACAAGAGATTAAGTACCACATACAGAGGTTATGCCGTTATGCAGCTACTATGAATGATTTTGATGCACTCGTTTTGAGTTAATTACTTGGAATTTGGAAATGACACTTTTCAAAGAACCAGTGGAATTATAAAATAAATTTAATTTGATAAACGGTAGTTTCAATTAAAAAACAAAGCATTTAGCATCATATCAGACCAAGTATGGAAAACGAAATTAAAAGCAACATCATTATATATCATTATTATTGGGATTTACGTTTTATGTTCTCCAAAATACAACGTGAATTAACATCACTAAATTCAAGTTAATTGCTTTTATTCCTTTTCCCATAACTAGTATAGATACTATCTTCCCAACTAAAATTCACCACAATTCGTAAATCAAGGCAAACCATTGTTCCGATTTTATTTATTATTTTTATTTGTAAATTAAAATAAAGATTTGTCAAATCTAAGTTTGATATATCAACCTTTTGCTTTATGTAAAACATCATATTTGATCATTTTATCATTTTTATTACAAGTAATTACGGTATAGCATGAGTCATATTCTTTTGTGAGTTAATATCAACCTAACTAAGTAATTATATTCCTTATAAATAATAAGAATCTAAATTTATACGAGTGAGCATAGGCCGGTTTGGTTGGTTTTGGCTAAACCAAACCACAAACTGAAAGTTCGCTTGTTTTTTAATTTTTTCCAGTTCTGTTTTGGTTTTGTTCGAATTTTAATTTGACTTCATACTTTTCTAATGGTATGAACTTTTTTAGCCGAAATCATAATTAAATGTAATTTGCATTGAAAGTTAAATAAAACGAAATAGATGATATATAACGACGAAAGAAATACTGTTTTGGTTTAACAACTGATGTGAGATAAAGAAAAATAAACTTTAGGATTTTGTTAAAATGTTACGTAGTTAAAGAGATATGTTTTGTAGAAATTATAGAACACCAATACTTACCCTTGATTCAAACTTAAGAGTATCAATTACAATACAGAAAAGAGAATATCAAGATTGTCACCAGATGTGAACAATCAACAACAATACTAAAGAGACAAGATGAAGATGATTGATTATTCTATCAGTCTATCAATACAAGAATAACAAAACCATCAGATGAAACTTGAGAGCTTTTGAAGAAGACGATATTGAGATTATGAAACCCTAGCTCTGGATCAATCCTTATATAGGCTGCAACTATGAAGATATCCAGCTTAGGTCCCTGAACAATACAAAACACAACAAACAAACAAAGAAAGAAATACTTATGAGTGTTAATAAGTTTCTGCAATGTGTAGAAACAGTCCGTGTACTTTAAGAGAAGGTTTGAATATTTATTCAACACCCTCCCTTAAACCTCCAACCCTGAACATGTCCAACATACCAAGCTTATCACAAAAAAACTTATGTTGCTTAATATCCAAGGCTTTTGTCAGAATATCAGCAATCTGCTGAGAATTATGAATTTTCTCAGTTTTTATAACTCCAGCAGAGACTTTCTTCCTAACAAAATGAACATCAATTTCAAAGTGCTTAGTTTTCTTAGGGAAAACTGGATTACCAACAATCTGTAATGCAGAACTATTGTGACAATGCAAAACAACTAGCAACAAAATTTTAATACCCATGTCACCAAGTAAATTAGAAAGCCAAATAACTTCATAAGTGGCAGAAGCCATGCTTCTGTACTCAGCTTCTGCAAATGACATGGACAAAGTGGATTGTTTTTTACTTTTCCAGGTCACAAAAGAATCACCCAAAAACACACAATATCCAGATATAGATTTTCTAGTAACTGGACATCTAGCCCAATCAAAATCAGCATAAGCTTTGAGCTTAAGATTCCCATTTTTACTAATCTGAATACCATTACCAGTAGAGCCTTTTAAGTATCTCAAGACTCTAAGAGCAGCATCTAAATGGGATTGCAATGGAGCATGCATATATTGACTTAAACAGTGAACATAATAAGCAATGTCAGGTCTTGTATTAGTCAAATAAATCAAATTTCCAATAAGTTTTTGATAGTTACCAATATTAGACAAAGCTTTATCATCATCAGATTCAATATGGTTTAAGGTAGTATTCTCAGGCAAAGGAGCATCAACAAGTTTAGCAGCTAATAAACCATATTCATGTAAAAGAACAAGACAATACTTCCTTTGACTAAGACAAACTCCATTATCATTTTCTAAAACTTCAATTCCAAGAAAGTACTTTAACTTTCCTAAATCTTTGATTTGAAATTTGTTTTTCAAGAACACTTTAAATTTCTCAATTTCATTAACATCATTGCCAGTAATGACAATGTCATCAACATACACAAGTAAGGCTAAAAACACATTCCCAGACCTCTTAGTGAACAAAGAATAATCAAATTTAGACTACACAAAACCATGTTCACTGAGAGCTAAAGTTAATTTTGCATTCCATTGATTAGGAGCCTGTTTAAGATCATATAAAGACTTATTAAGTTTCACAACTTTAGACTTATGATCATCAAAACCAGGGGCAGAGTCATATAAACATCCTCAGTTAAGTCACCATAGAGAAAGGCATTCTTAACATATAATGGAATAATACTCCAATTATTGCAAATAGCAACATTAATCATGCATCTAACAATAGACATTTTAACAACATGACTAAATGTTTCCATATAATCAAATCCCTCCCTCTGGCTAAAGCCTCTAGCAACAAGCCTGACCTTATATTTATCTACTTCACTAGTAGATTTATATTTAATTTTCTATAACCATTTACTACTAACAGCTTTTCATAACCTGAACCCAATTATTATCCTTAGCAGCCACATAATAAGAATAAGGTTCAACAAATTTGTTTAAAGTAGTAGAGAAACAATAGTTAATAGGACTCATATTAGAATAACACACATATTTTTCCAGCCCATACTTAACATTACTACTCACAACATAATCATTAAACTTAGCAGGCATCCTAGTGTTCCTACTAGACCTTCTAAAAGCAGGCTGCTCAGGACTTGTGTTATGAATAGAAACATATTGAGCTAAGTCAGGAGTAGAACTGGAAGGGACATTTCCCTCAGATAGAGTATGATCATCTATGGATGTTGCAGTACCATTATTCTCGCCATCATTAGAAGTATGCGTACTTCTAGGGCATGAATAGGCACCATCATCATCATTAGATGTATTAAAACCTCTCCTTTCATCATTGGGATTTTGATCAAAGTGTTTCTCATTAAAAAAGTTTAGATCATTCAATGTAGTATAAGAAACCTTATCAGGTTGAAGTTTAGAGTTCATTTTAAAAGGAAAAACAGTTTTATAAAATTGAACATGAGAACATCTTTAGAATAGAAAACCATTTTAGAATCAAGAGTGTAAACTTTGTAAGCCTTTTTTGTTGTAGAAAATCCAATGAGAACACATTTTTCAGATCTGGAAGAAAACTTATCAGATATTAAGAATAGGAGAGAAACACAAACAACCAAAGCTTCTCAGATGAGAAAGTTTTGGTTTGTGACCATATACAAGCTCAAAAGGAGACTTTCCACTCAAAACAGAAGATTGTAACCTGTTAATTAGATATACAGCAGTTAAAATGCATTCAGGCGACATACTTAAAGGAATACCATTTTGAAATAGCAAACTTTTATCGACATTTAACAAGTGCCTGTGCTTTCTCTCAGTAATCTCATTTTGCTGAGGAGTATAAGCACACGTAGTTTGATGAACAATACCAAGGCTGCTAAACAAGTTACTCATTTTGTTGTTTACAAACTTAGTACCATTATCTAATCTCACAGTTTTAATACCACACTTAAATTGATTGAGATTAGATTAACATAGTTAACAAACAAGTTGAAAACCTCATCCTTAGTTTTAATAAATTAGATCCAAACAGCCCTAGTATAATCATCCACAATAGTCATAAAATGTCTAAACCCTTCTCTGCTAGTTACTTTTTAAGGACCCCAAAGGTCTATATGCACAAGATCACCAATAGCAGAACTATTATTTGAAGTTTATAATTAACAAGATAGGGAGTATCAAACAAATATAGGCCACCATTTTCACTACCAGTCCACATGATTTTGTTTTGAGTCAAATCCTGAATGTAACATTTAGATTCATCAAAACCAACAAACATTCTGCTATCCTTAATAAGCTTGTGAACAGACAAAAGGCTAACACAATACTCAGGAACAACCAACACATCATATAAGATGACTTTATCAAAAAGTTTTGGATTGCCAATATATTTGATTTTAGCAAAATACCATTGGGATGTCCCACAATAAGATTTAAGTAAGAAATATCAATAACGCTAAACATGTTAAGAGTATTAATAGTCATGTGTTGGTTAGCTCCTGAATCAATAATCCAACCAATACTAACTTTACATAAACCAATATTGTTATTATAGAACTTATGAAAGTTTATATTAAAGAAAACATTGTTGTTCATAAAGTTGGGTTTACCTGCCATATTGGCCTACATACTGCTAGAAGGCATATCATTGATAAGACTCATTAATTTCATCATCTATTCATTAGTAAAAGACATAAAAGATCCATTTTCCACAAATGAAGTACTAGAATTAGCATCTTAAGAAGCTTTGAAATTAGTTTGTTTTTTACCATGATTTTTATTATAACCAGGAGGAAACCCAATAATCTCAAAACATCTGTCAACAGTGTGACCAATTTTACCAGAGTTATTACAAAGTAAGTTTGGATTACGCCCCCTATTATCACTATTATTTTTATTCCCAGTATTAACAAAATTCTTATAATCATTACCAGAATTCTTTTTATTATCAAATATCCTATTTCCATTATTAGTCCAATTTGTTTTAGAAACAAATCCAGCAATTTGAGATTTAGATTCAGAACCAGTAGAAGAAAAGACAATGCCTCTATGAGACTTTTCTCTGGAAAAACAGTAACAAAAGCATCCTTAACATCAGAAAGAGTTTCTCTAGAGAGAATTCTACTCCTGATAGGCTGATAGATTTCATTAAGACCCACAAGAAATTGCATAAGTTTCATAAGTTGATTATGTTTTAAAATATCTTCTCTAGTAGCACAAGTACACTTAGGCAATTTGGTCATAATGTCAAATTCTCTCCATAAGGAGTTAAGCTTATGATAATACACAGACATGATTAATTCTCCTTGTTTAAAGTTGTTAATCTTTTGCAAAAGACTCAGAATAATAGAACCATCAAGTTTATCATAAGTTTCCTTAAGTTCAGCCCAAACCTCAACAACATTTTTAGAAAAAAAATTGACCAACATATAAATCTTCTGTAACAATTCGTATTTTCAGGTTAATTTCTATTCTCGAAAATTTCACTATTCATTTTTACTATTCACTTTCACTATTCATTTTCCGAAATTTAATTTTTATTTCATATTCTCGTGTGATAAATCATTTCCATGGCAAAATAAAAGTTTGACACTCATCAGATCATTTTCGCGAAATTTATTAAGGAACTATACGTTTTAGGTTAAAACGTCATTCAAAAATCTTACGTACAACGAAACTCAACCGCGTCAATTTTCCCCGCATCAGATAAATGTTTGATACACTCATGATTAATTTTAGAATTTATCATGACTAAGAAAAATGTTACCAAATAGACCTTGGACCGTAAGAAACAGAAAAATTACGTTTTAAACACTTTTGCTTATCCGTAACCTTAGCCTATACCTGCACCGCATTTCTAAGACGATTTGAGTTTTCACATTTTTGTAAAAGTCAACATAATTTCCCTCCTCCTTTGACCAAAAATCATTCCTTGATTTTATAAATCATTCCTTGATTTTTAGGCTTACGGTTTTATGTCTAAAAAGACATTAAATGCCAACCGACACTAGTCTGAGCCCAGTCTAGACATTATAAGTCATTTTAAATCATTATTATCCTATTAGAAAAGTAACATTTTACTTTTCTCAATTTTACACAATATTCATACGTTTTACGTATTACGTGTTTTAGACCCGTGTTTCCAGTTTTAGCAAGGTTTGAACACCCCAATGGAACCTACCACTCATTTTATATTTTATTATGGAGTATATTGACAAGTTTAGTCATTCTTTCAAGTTTTACATTTTTGTGATACCCGATTTTACGTTTTGTGGCTTAACCATTTACGGTTAGCATTTTACGGAGTCAAAACTAGCTACATAAGTAGGATAATATCATCCAAGACCAAGTCACCCTTCCTTATCCCATATGAACCGCCATAGGGGGGGGGGGGATTCATCCCATATGTGGCTTGATCTCATGCTTCTAACCCTAGGATGTTTACATGTGTATAAGCTTTCTCTCCAAGCTTTGACTAAGTCCATGCATGTAACCTCCTCAAGCTTATATAAGTACCCCCTCCCCTCTCCCTTTGCCGTCCCATATCACACACACAAACACTCTTTCATTTGCTAGTTTACTTCAAGTTATATTCAAGAAATCAAGAGCAATATCAACACATAAACCCTTGTTTGGTTTTGATTCATCAAACTACTTCAAATCCCTTGAAACTCTTGGTGATTCTCTTGAGTTTAGATCCACTCAAGTTACCTAAATATTCATCACAAATCCTTCAAGAATATAAGAGTAGAAGGATTGCTAAAGTGAAGTGAAGCTTGTCAATCAAAGTCCTATCCTTACTAGTTACTTTCATTTCTTTTAGAAAGCCTAAAGTTGTAAGGAAACCCTAATATACTTTCTTGCTAAATATCATTTTCATGCTATTTATATTTTCATTCATACTATATATTGTCTTGTTATTATGTTCATGATGTATAAAAATTGGTAAAACACGTTATGGTATATATATGTTAACTTATGTTAAGAAAACAAGAAAACTAGTGACTTTCATGGAGAAATCTGACCAAAATGGTATAATCATGATATTGGACAATTACATATTGTAGTATAGGACTTGAAAAGGAAAACATAGCAATTTGAATCACCTAAAACGAGTACACGAGTCAAAAGTTATGTCCAAAAGAAGTTAGCGTAACCAAAACGCCGAAACTGCCTAAAACAAACTGTTAACGATCTGACCATTTTGAAAGAGGCCCTTCTGGTCCGATTCATTAAAAAGTTAAAACACGAAAGTTGTCCGAAACGACGTTTTCGTTCAGGTTCAAGGAAGCTCGAGCCCTGAAAACGCTTAACGAGTGATATTTTTCTTTAAATTCTTAACAGTCCATTTTTAATACCAAATGACCATGTAATGGTTATGGTTAGTTATAATCAAGAGGTCTAATGACCTAAAGCCAAGACCAAAACCATGGCTAAGGCCAAGATTGAGTCTCAAGCCCATGGTAACAACGACCAAGGTCACGGCAAAGCCATGGCTAAAGACCATATAAACTTACCAAGACGAAAACATGAACTAAAGAATTAAGGCAACATAAACATCCAATTTGGATCTACTCCATCAAAACAACCATGATACTTTACAAGTAATATTCATACTAGACTCAAGAAACTCATTGTAATAACAATCTTCATCCAAAAGTAAACTTTCCTAAGTTTATTCAATTATTTGGACATTTAACTTTTCGGATCAAAAACTTATATATATTTTATCAAATACTACAATAGTAGGGAGCCTCATGTGAGGGGTTCATTAAAGTAAACCGTCGAGATGAGTTATGGATTTACGAATTAAAGTGTTTTGGCTCCTCGAACGTTTACTACATGACCTCTGAATTATATCGGCCCGAACGGTAGTAAGCGATATACAAACCATACATGTTTCATAAACCATTTTTATTCAAAGACTTACACTATACTAAGTACTACATCATGGACTAAATGCAAGACATATACAGGCAATTCTTCATATTCTTTACTCCAATCCTAAGTCGCAACATTCTATTATAGGTTGCTCCTAGAGACTTTCGCGATTCGACCATCATTTTCACTACTTACTACATAACTTAAGGTGAGTTCATAGCCCCACTTTCCATTAATTAATTGTTTTACAAACCCTTGGGGGGAATACATGCTATTATTTTTCAACCGAACACAATGCTTTTTAATTGTATGCTTGCCTGATTGTTTTATTGTCACTAAGTACCATCCTTGCTAATCCAAGATCCCTTATTATGAACCATTTAATCACTAGTAATAGTGAGCGCGAATATTGTGAATAGACCTATTGGGATTGACGAATCCCATTTGTATTGACTAAGTTCAAAAAAATGCATTAATATTTGAAACATAGGTATGACGGCAAAGTACCTACCAGGATAACTCCGCCGATTGATATTGGTACCCATTAACGTTTTGGTGTCATGAGCTTAGTGAATAATAATAACTGTTTTGTTTTCCAACCATTGGTGTGAGTCTATAGCTCACACTACTAACATATTGTGTTCAACCATTAAACAAACTCTAAGAATATCACTCAATCTTTGTGTTGACCTCTTAAGCATGTATTTCAGGTCCATGATGATCAAGGATGGCACTTAGGGGCACGGATATTCAAGAGGGCTATAAATTTTATTATCATTCGAAAACTCATCTAATGTAATTTGTAAACATGGAACCATCTGGGACCTCATTTTGTAATCTCTGATATTTATATAATTTGAATGATAAATCTTTTAAAACGACTCTATTAGAGATCGTTTTCTATTATTATGACTGTTGTGCCGTCGAGTAACACCCAGTTTGAATTCTGCTGCATCATTAAATTGGGGGTGTTACAGATTGGTAACAGAGCCATGGTTATAGAGAAACGGGTCTAATTGAGACCTAAACTATAACTACAATTACAAGCAAAAATATTTTTATAGTCTTCCGCTCTCCGTGTCTTCCATCCTCCAGACGATTATGGACTTATTAAACATTTTATACTACACAAACATGTTAGCATATGGATATATGTACCCTTAGCATAATTGAGCATTTCCCCGTAAGTATTTTATACTACATGAACATATTAGTATATTGACATATACACTCTTGTCATATTTTGAGTACTCCCCATAAACATTTGAATTGTTTTAACATAGTAATTCTTCTCATAGAAATCATGTGCGTACCCACTTCTCCCGATTATGTTCCCATTCTACCTAATAACTTCCAAGTCTTACCACCCTCACCCGAGTTCGGATTTGACTTCGTAAATGCCTTCGCTTCTGATGACGAAGAAGAACCTTTCGAAGATTTAACCGACGAAGAAGAGGAGGAACCAACTAATTTTGCGTCGAATACTTCTAATTATTTTGAACAAAATTGGGTTGAGGCAGACTCCGAGGAGGATGATGAGTATGAATATGTACTAGCGCCATTATCACCACCACTATCACTTCCCTTTTATATCCCTACATGTGATGAATTGGATCACTCATTATGGATCGTATCACGATCACCATTGATCCAACATGAAAGTCAGCATGGACACTATAGCCTCTCAAACTTCATCGACTCGTACCTCCATGACACACTAAACCAAGAAGTTGCCAATCAATCAGAGCTGGTAGGACCTTCTAACCTGCAATAGACTAGTGTGATGATACTAGTTATCTTTTGTACTACTAAACTAATTAGACTCAGTTAGTAAATGTTATGAAATCCATGTAATAGCTAGCAGTGGTTGTAAAATGTTGTAATTACTAAACTGAAAGTATCAGTTAGTAGATTTTGAAGAAACTTGTAATAAGTTTCAATCTTGTAATCAATCAACGTTTTATGAATAAAACTCTTGCTTTATGCTATCATGTGTTATGATTCAAACCTCCAACGTAATTATTCTATCATTTCCCATCAAAAATCATGCTTATTTCACAACTCTCTACTCATGACATATCTTTTATATAATAGAATCATGGCGCCAACGAAGAAAACACAACACCATTATCAAAAACCCTCTTATCATATCTCCCATGTCTTCTTTACCCTGCTTCATCTCAAACCACTAAAACTCATCAAACCAAAATGAAGAACACAAGCCTCGTTCATCTTTTCACCATCATTATCTTCACAACCGTTGCAACCACAAGCTCATTAACAGATCTTGATGCACTTTTAAAGCTCAAATCATCCTTAGTTACACCACAAGCATCCTCATCAGCTTTACAAGATTGAATACCATCTAAAACTTTTAAGAAACACAATACTACGTGATTAAACTAAACATCACATTATCGGTCCTTAATTATACATAGCCTAACTACCTATGTCTAATTAGGGAGGGATCATGTTATGCTGGGAATAGCCACCTGTATGTTTTCTTAGAAACAAACTTCTCACCTATAATCTTAAAAAATTTCGTGTGAGTATAGGCAATTCATAAGTATTCATACGATAGAGTACGACAATTAATCACTCTTACTCTACCTTTCCCACATAAAAGTAAACCTCATCCTACGCCATACACTGAAACAACGAATCAAAGTACATCACTAGCTACCTTAGAAACCATTCGCCACAAGAAACCCTATCTTTTCACCGATGTCGCTTCAACCCCTGACATAAACTAAACTTTGGGAAGAAGTTCCCTTAAGGGGTAGAGACAGTAACAATTCGCATTTTCAGGTTAATTTTCCCGAAAATTTCACTATTCATATTTACTATTCACTTTCACTATTCATTTTCCGAAATTTAATTTTTATTTCATATTCTCGTGTGATAAATTATTTCCATGACAAAATAAAAGTTTGACACTCATCAGATCATTTTCGCGAAAGTTATTAAGGAACTACACGTTTTAGGTTAAAACGTCATTCAAAAATCCTACGCACAACGAAACTCAACCGCGTCAATTTTCCCCGCATCAGATAAATGTTTGATACACTCATGATTAATTTGAGAATTTATCATGACTAATAAAAATGTTACCAAATAGACCCTGGACCGTAAGAAACAGAAAAATTACGTTTTAAGCACTTTTGCTTATCCGTAACCTTAGCCTATACCTGCACCGCATTTCTAAGATGATTTGAGTTTTCACATTTTTGTAAAAGTCAACATAATTTCCCTCCTCCTTTGACCAAAAATCATTCCTTGATTTTATAAATCATTCCTTGATTTTTAGGCTTACGGTTTTATGTCTAAAAAGACATTAAATGCCAACCGACACTAGACTGAGTCCAGTCTAGACATTATAAATCATTTTAAATCATTATTATCCTATTAGAAAAGTAACATTTTACTTTTCTCAATTTTACACAATATTCGTACGTTTTACGTATTACGCGTTTTAGACCCGTGTTTCCAGTTTTAGTAGGGTTTGAGCACCCCAATGGAACCTACCACTCATTTTATATTTTATTATGGAGTATATTGACAAGTTTAGTCATTCTTTCAAGTTTCAAATTTTTTACGACACCCCGATTTTAAGTTTTGTGGCTTAACCATTTACGGTTAGCATTTTACGGAGTCAAAACTAGCTACATAAGTAGGATAATATCATCCAAGACCAAGTCACCCTTCCCTATCCCATATGAACCGCCATGGGGGGGGGAGTCATCCCATATGTGGCTTGATCTCATGCTTCTAACGCTAGGATGTTTACATGTGTATAAGCTTTCTCTCCAAGCTTTGACTAAGTCCATGAATGTAACCTCCTCAAGCTCATATAAGTACCTCCTCCCCTCTCCCTTTGCCGTCCCATATCACACACACAAACAATCTTTCATTTGCTAGTTTACTTCAAGTTATATTCAAGAAATCAAGAGCAATATCAACACATAAACCCTAGTTTGGTTTTGATTCATCAAACTACTTCAAATCCCTTGAAACTCTTGGTGATTCTCTTGAGTTTAGATCCACTCAAGTCACCTAAATCTTCATCTCAAATCCTTCAGGAATACAAGAGTTTAAGGATTGCTAAAGTGAAGTGAAGCTTGTCAATCAAAGTCCTATCCTTACTAGTTACTTTCCTTTCTTTTAGAAAGCCTAAAGTTATAAGAAAACCCTAATATACTTTCTTGCTAAATATCATTTTCATGCTATTTATATTTTCATTCATACTATATATTGTCTTGTTATTATGTTTATGATGTGTAAAAATTGGTAAAACAAGTTATGGTATATATATGTTAACTTATGTTAAGAAAACAAGAAAACTAGTGACTTTCATGGAGAAATTTGACAAAAATGGTATAATCATTATATTGGAAAATCACATATTTTAGTATAGGACTTAAAAAGGAAAACATAGCAATTTGAATCACCTAAAACGAGTACACGAGTCAAAAGTTATGGCCAAAAGAAGTTAGCGAAACCAAAACGCCGAAATTGCCTAAAATAAACTGTTAACGATCTGACCATTTTGAAAGAGGCCCTTCTGGTCTGATTCATCAAAAAGTTAAACATAAAAGTTGTCCGGAACGACGTTTTCGTTCAGGTTCAAAGAAGCTCGAGCCCTGAAAACGCTAACGAGTGATATTTTTCTTCAAATTCTTAACAGCCCATTTTTAATACCAAATGACCATGTAATGGTTATTGTTAGTTATAACCAAGAGGTCTAATGACCTAAAGCCAATACCACAACCATGGCTAAGACCAAGGTTGAGTCTTAAGACCATGGTAACAATGACCAAGGTCACTGCAAAGCCATGGCTAAAGACCATATAAACTTACCAAGACGAAAACATGAACTAAAGAATTAATGGCAACATAAACATCCAATTTGGATCTACTCCATCAAAACAACCATGAAACTTTACAAGTAATATTCATACTAGACTCAAGAAACTCATTGTAATAACAATCTTCATCCAAAAGTAAACTTCCCTAAGTTTATTCAATTATTTGGACATGTAACTTTTCGGATCAAAAACTTATATATATTTTATCAAATACTACAATAGTAGGGATCCTCATGTGAGGGGTTCATTAAAGTAAACCGTCGATATGAGTTGTGGATTTACGAATTAAAGTGTCCTGGCTCCTCGAACGTTTACTACATGACCTCTGAATTATGTCGGCCCGAACGGTAGTAAGCGATATACAAACTATACATTTTTCATAAACCATTTTTATTCAAAGACTTACACTATACTAAGTACTACATCATGGACTAAATGCAAGACATATATAGGCAATTCTTCATATTCTTTACTCCAATCCTAAGTCGCAACATTCTATTATAGGTTGCTCCTAGAGACTTTCGCGATTCGACCATCATTTTCACTACTTACTACATAACTTAAGGTGAGTTCATAGCCCCACTTGCCATTACTTAATTGTTTTACAAACCCTTGGGGGGAATACATGCTATTATTTTTCAACCGAACACAATGCTTTTTAATTGTATGCTTGCCTGATTGTTTTATTTTCACTAAGTACCATCCTTGCCAATCCAAGATCCCTTATTATGAACCATTTAATCACTAGTAATAGTGAGCGCGAATATTGTGAATAGGCCTATTGGGATTGACGAATCCCATTTGTATTGACTAAGTTCAAACAAATACATTAATATTTGAAACATAGGTATGACGGCAAAGTACCTACCGGGATAACTCCGCCGATTGATATTGGTACCCGTTAACGTTTTGGTGTCATGAGCTTGGTGAATAATAATAACTGTTTTATTTTCCAACCATTGGTGTGAGTCTATAGCACACACTACCAACATATTGTACAACCATTAAACAAACTCTATGAATATCACTCAATCTTTGTGTTGACCTCTTAAGCATGTATTTCAGGTCCATGATGATCAAGGATGGCACGGAGGGGCACGGATATTCAAGAGGGCTATAAATTTTATTATCATTTGAAAACTCATCTAATGTAATTTGTAAACATGGAACCATCTGGGACCTCATTTTGTAATCTCTGATATTTATATAATTTGAATGATAAATCTTTTAAAACGACTCTATTAGAGACCGTTTTCCATTATTATGACTGTTGTGCCGTCAAGTAACACCCAGTTTGAATTCCGCTGCATCATTAAATTGGGGGTGTTACATCTTCAGACACAGAGTTCAAGATGCAAGATAAAACAATAGAATTACATCTATCCCACTGATTAGAAAGAACATCACTAGAATCATAAGTTGCCTTAATACATTTACCATTAATAAAACCAGTTTTATTCCTAGTATTAATAGCCAATTTTATAGTAGTAGACCAAACTCTATAATTCTCAATACCGGTAAGCTTAACAGACACAATAGAACTAGTAATGATATCATTAGAATGAAGATGCAAATGATTACCCAAATCAAGATTACTAATAAGATCAACATCACTACTACCAGGAGCCATAATAAAACAGATAAACAAACAGACAAATAATAATCAAATATCAAATAAACAAACAGACAAACAAGAAATAAAGCAAGAAAGATCTAAAAAACTAGAACTCACACCCAATGATTACAAAGCCCAGCCAGAGGACTGGGTGTGACCAGAGTAGGTATTCACACCTCTCAAGGAGGTAGATCAAGATGTTAATCACACCGTTTGCACCCTCTAAACCAAAACTAAGTAATCTTAAAGAAGAAAAATATGCTTATAGTGCTATATGAAAAAAAGTGCGGAAAGAACTCACAATACTCTTAATTCACTTAGTTAAGAGATATTGTGAACGAATCAGGTCCCAATTAACTTCAGAAACCATCAGCACCAATAATCCCCAAATCAGGAAAAATTAGGGTTTTGAGATCCGAACCCTAATTTACCATATATCACCACAACTTACCACAACCAGCAATTAACCCAACAAAGATTGTTGAATTAACCAAGAATCGATCAGAACTAACACCAATTTCAAGAACCCCAAAAATCGGATGAAACCCTATAAATTGAAATCACCAATCTAATAGAGCATAAGCTCTGTTACCATGTAGAAATTATAGAACACCAATACTGAATCCAACCAACCACCCCTTGATTCAAACTTAGGAGTATCAATTACAATACAGAAAAGAGAATATCAAGATTGTCACCCGATGTGAACAATCAACAACAATACTAAAGAGACAATATCAAGATGATTGATCAGTCTATCAGTCTATCAATACAGGAATAACAAAACTATCATATGAAACTTAAGAGATTTTGAAGCAGACGATATTGAGATTATGAAACCCTAGCTCTGGATCAATCCTTATATAGGTTGCAACTATAAAGATATCCAGCTTAGGTCCCTGCACAATACAAAACACAACAAACAAAGAAAGACATACTTATTAGTGTTAATAAGTTTCTACAAAGTGTAGAAACATTCCTTGTACTTTAAGAGAAGGTTTGAATATTTATTTAACATGTTTTACCAATATAAAGTATGAATATCTTATTTTTTACACTATTGTGTGTACTTGTATAAAAACTTATAAGCATATCTTCTAAAAGTTTACTTGACATTAGTACGGGACGGTTCGGTTTCTTTGATTTGAGTTTTCATACAAAACCAAATACTAAATCAATACTTTAGGTTTCTAAAATTTATAATAGAACCGTCGGTTTTTGAAGTGGCTTGATCTTCTTTTTAGGGTTGTTAGTTTTTGAATTTTGGTTTGGTTTTTCAATTTTCTTGCTCACCCATATTAATTCACATGAAACCATTATAACTTAGTTAATTATGGATTTACGACTACAAACAAATATCTAATAACATTTTTGGTAGCAGTAAAGACCTTTAGAAAATTATTCTGTTGAACAGCAAGTGTATATTAACAGCCTTAGCAACCACCATCGAATGTCTTCATGATAATTAACCTTTCTCGTACCTTGGACTCCCACTTAGTAAAAACATGAGATGCGGTGGAAGCCGGAGTAATGTGATTGACAATTTTATTAGAAGATTGTCGTCATGGAAAGCAAAATTACCGTTGATTGGAGGACGTATTGCTTTGGTAAAAGCAGTCTTAGATGTTTACCACTTTACTTTCTTTCTCTCTTTAGAGCTCATAATCGAATTCTCAACAAATTAAACTAGAATTGATATTTTGTCATGTCTCTTGGGTTTCAAATATTATGAGAAGAAGTTAGTTTGGATAGAGTGGCTAAATGTCTTAAAAAACAAATTAGCAGGTTGTTTTGGTGTTAGCCTTCTTCGAGCAAAAAAGTTGGGTCTCATTTGCAAATGGCTATGGAGATTTCACTGTAAAGATTCGGCCCTATGGAGAAAGGTTATTAATCAAACTTATGGTTCTGGTGGTATTCGGGAAGTTCGAGTTCTAAAATCTTGTTGTGGTGTTTGGACGAATATCTTAAGATCCTGTTAGTATTCGATCAACTAACAACCTGGATACTAATGCGGATTACCTCGATATCGTTAGAAGAACACACAACCAACCTCAGTTAATAATATCGACTGAAAAGAAAAGAACAAGCACAAGATTATGGTTTAACCTATCGTTGTATTAAACCTTGAAAGAATGACGTGACTAGACCCCTCCCCCCCCCCCCCCCCCAACCTCCTTTTATAGAGATGAGGGGGATGACAAACCGACTTGTACAAGGACTCCTAAGTCGGTGATAAAAACAGGAAAAAGAAACGTTGTGCAGCTTGGGACTCAAGCTAACACCAACCGACCCATACTATTTGACTAATGACACATAACCCCTTGGACTTTGACTTAAGCTAATATAAAGACTAAATGCATAACAGTTTCCACCTTAGGCTTTATATTAGCCAATACCAACACTCAACAACTCTAAGCAGTGTTGAAACTTGTGTCCAGGTACCACCTTCGTCAAGGCATCCGCAGCATTGTGTTCAGTACCCACCTTCAGAATTTCAACCGTCTTTGCTTCCAAGACATATCTGATAAAGTGATAACGCACATTGATGTGCGTAGTCCTTTCATGAAAAGCATGTTCCGCGATAAGTGAATCGCGCCCTGATTATCACAATTAACTGCGACAGTGTTAAGCTCCACGCCCAACTCTTCCAAGAGTCCCCTTAGCCAAATAGCTTCCTTCACAGCCTCCGTAAGGGCCGTATACTCCGCCTCTGTAGTTGAAAGAGCCACCACGTGTTGTAGCGTTGCCTTCCAGCTTACAACACATCCCTGTACTAAAAACGCGTAACCTGTGATTGACCTACCTTTATCCGGATCCTTAGCGTAGTCTGAATCAACAAAACCTGTTACGTCCACATGGTTGCTACGATCTGTCCCATACATCAAACCTACGTTTGCAGTACCCCGAAAATATTTCAAAATCCACTTCACTGCTTCCCAATGCTTTTTACCTGGATTCGCCAAATATCTGCTAACAACACTTACCGCATACGCTATGTCTGGCCTCGTGCACACCATCAAGTACATTAAGCTCCCAACCGCATTTGAATATGGCACCTTACTCATCATTTCAACATCACAATCCCTAACCGGAGAATCCTTCAACGACAGCTTGAAGTGCCCACCCAATGGCATCTTAACCGATTTCCCATTGTCTATTCTAAAATTATTTAAAATCTTAGAAACGTACCCAGATTGTGACACCCTCAGAATCTTGCGACTCCGATCCATGATGATCTCCATACCAAGAATCTTCTTTGCTTCCCCGAGCTCTTTCATGTCAAACTCCTTTTTAAGCAAAGACTTGGTAGTCCCAATCTCAGCCTTGCTTTTACAAGTAATCAGCATATCATCTACATATAACAGTAGATAGATATACTCACCTGGTGCATAACTCCTGTAATATATGCAGCTGTCGTAACTGCTATGCTTAAACCCGTTGCTCAGCATGTACTCATCAAACCTCCTATACCATTGCCTAGGTGACTGCTTCAAACCATAAAGGGATTTCTATAACAAACATACCTTGTTACCTTGTTCATATCCCGGTGGATGCCTCATGTAGATCACTTCTTCAAGATTCTCGTGTAAAAATGCCGTCTTTACATCAAGTTGCTCTAGCTCATAATCTCTACACGCAGTCAATGCAAGTATGACCTGGATAGATGTGTGTCGAACTACCGGAGAAAATACTTCATTGTAGTTAATACCTGCCTTCTATGTGAATCCACGAGCCACCAACCTCGCCTTGTGCCTAGGCTTTTGAACACCTTCAATCCCTTCCTTTATCTTGAACAGCCATTTGCAGCTCACCAGCTTTTGCCCAGCTGGATGATCTACTAACTCATAGGTCTCATTCATCTTCAGAGAGTCCATCTCTTCATCCATAGTAGCTTTCCACTTAGATCTATCTTTACAAGCAACTGCCTCCTGGTATGTCAATGGTTCACGAGTATCTTCTTCCTTTGCTGCAGCAAACGCGTAAGCAGCCATATTACTTTCATCTCGAAACCTCAAAGGTTTTGTTCTTGTCCTTGGCTCTCTATCCCGAACCAACTGATAATCTGTGAGATCCGGTGTTTGATCATGATCCTGATCCCCTGCATCTTCATCATCGCCATCTTCCTGATCATCAATCAGATCTTCCTCAAGCGAATGATTATTTAACCTCTGCAGTTCCACCTCAACCTGTAATTCCTCAACAGACTTATCAGTACCTGCACCAGAATCCTTCAACGTGTCTTTATACATGAAACTTTCATTGAAGACCACGTTCCTGCTAGTGACTATTTTAGGTGATTCGTTATCAAGCCTATATAGCCTGTACCCCTTCACACCTTCAGGATACCCCAAAAGAACGCATTTTACCGCTCTCGGCTCGAGCTTACCTTGTTTAACGTGTGAATATGCGACACAACCGAAAATCCTTAACATCCCATAATCACTTGGATGTCCCGACCACATCTCCATAGGTGTCTTTTTCTCAATCGCTGTCGATGGTGGCCTATTTATAAGATATGCGGCCATACATGTCGCTTCCGCCCAGAAGGTCTTGGGCAATCCAGACTGAATTAATAAACAGCGTACCTTATCCATGAGAGTTCTATTCATCCGTTATGCTAATCCATTCTGCTGCGGCGTCCCGGCAACTGTCAAATGTCTAGTAATCCCACTCTCAGTACATAGCTGAAACTCCCGGTTACAGAACTCAAGACCATTATCCGTTCTAAGCTTCTTAACCGTCCTCCTAGTCTGATTCTCTACTAACTGCTTCCACTCTTTGAACTTTCCAAATGCTTCATGTTTGAACCTGAGAATATAAACCCATACCCTCCTGGAATAATCATCAACAATAGATAAGAAATACCTCTTACCTCCTAATGATTCCACCTGAGACGAACCCCATAAGTCTGAATGAACATAGTCTATCACTCCCTGAGTAGTGTGCCTTCCTACACCGAAACTGACTCGATGTGACTTTCCCATAACACAATTCTCACAAAAATTGAGCTTACCTAGACTCTTCTTGCCAAACAGCTCCTGCTTTTCTAGCACCTGAAGTCCCGCCTCACTGATATGTCCCAGTCTTTTGTGCCAAACCTGTGCAAGACTGTCTTTTTCTTTAACACTAGCATGGCCATCCAAAGAGTATACGCAATTATCCCTTCGGGTTCCAGATTAAACAACCCTAGAACCATTAATCACCTTGATTTTGCCCAACTGCAATTTAACGGTATATCCCTCTTTTTCAAGAGTTCCCAGCGATATCAAGTTTCTTTTCAATTCAGGAATATACCTGACATTGTTTAATACAAAACTTGACCCATCTTTCAGTTGTAACCTGACCTTGCCAATACCTCTGATCTTGCACTCCCTGTTATCACCCAACAGTACCCTGCCCCCATCGCATTCCAGAAAATCAAAAAATATATCTAACCTGGGTGTCATGTGGTATGAACCTCCTGAATCCATGATCCAATCTAGCAGAGCCTCTGCACTCATCACCATCATCACCTCAGAACCGTCATAAATCGAACCACTAGAGCTTGGCTGATCCTCTTTCTTGACGAAACCATTTGACTTCTTGCGATTATTCTTCGGGCAGTTTCTCTTCAAGTGCTCTTCAGATTGGCAAATAAAGCACTTGAGTCTTCCACCTCGAGACTTAGATCTTGACTTTCCCCTAGATTGATGCGAATTCCTGCGATCAGTTCTTCCCCTCACATATAACCCTTCACCATCATCCCCCTTCGCCTTCGATCTTTCTTTGATTTCCTTTGAATTCAGTGTGGTCATCACATCCTCCAAAGTCAAAGCTTCCCGTCCATAAAGCAAGGTATCCACAAAGTGTTCGTATGATGCTAGTAAAGAAGTGAGTAATAATAAAGCAAGATCTTCATCCTCGAATTTTACCTCAATATTTCCTAAATCAAGAACGATTTTGTTGAACTCATCTATATGCCCGAAAATCGCACGTCCAGCTGGCATGTAGAATGTATACAACTTCTTCTTCAGGTACAACTTATTGGCCACGGACTTTGTCATGTACAAAGTCTCAAGCTTGGTCCAAACCCCCGCTGCAGTCGTCTCCCCGGTAACGTCTCTCAAAACTTTGTTACCTAAACACAAAATCATGGCACTGTGAGCTTTCTTGTTTAGCTCAGCTTTCGCTGTAGCATCCATATTCGCGGGTAAAACCTCCAGAGCTGCTTCACATCCATGTTGGATTAATAAAGCACGCATCTTGACTCTCCATAACCCGAAATCACCAGTTCCATCGAATTTCTCGATCTCAAACTTGGCTCTCGTCATTCTTTACTCCCTTTGTTAATTTGCTAAACCTTGTGATATATTAAACCTCACAATCATAAATTACAAAGTCCCTTGTGCAAAAATAATACCCTTCAAATAATTAACCTTTTGTTTTCTAAATAATTATAAACAAAAGCAAAAACAGAATCCAATATTTAAGAATAGAGGATATCCACCAATATAATAAATTCGATTATAACAATCCTTGAAGTGTAATCTTTGGCTTTTAAATAAAAACCAACAACTTGTACTGTTTATCTTTCTTCTTCGTTTAGAACTTCGACAAGAAAAACAAAACAGAGTTGCCTTCGTCGATATTTGATAAACCAAAAACCGACTAAACTTTAAGTCCTCTACACCTTGTCACAAACCCGGACAATCGAAGACCTAAAGAACCCTTTACTTGTCGACTAACCTGCTGCAACCTTGACGTCCAAAGAACCTTGAACACCAAAACCTTTGTTGTCAATTAACTGGTAGCCCAAGCAGAAAATACCCTCCTGCTCCTTCCAGAAAACCGAACAGCAAATCAACCTTCAAACGATCGAACCAAGTATACCAGAAAAACCCGCGAACCCGAGCTCTGATATCACTTATTAGTATTCGATCAACTAACAACCTGGATACTAATGCGGATTACCTCGATATCATTAGAACACACAACCAACCACAGTTAATAATATCGGCTGAAAAGAAAAGAACAAGCACAAAATTGTGGTTTAACCTATCGTTGTATTAAACCTTGAAAGAATGACGTAACTAGACAACCCCCCCCCCCCCCCCCCCCCCCCAGTGACGGACCCTGGGAATATAGATGTGGGGGGAATTTTTTTTTTTTTTTTTTTTTTTTTTTGACAATAACAATAAAATATGGGGAAAAAAAGATCGTAATGATAAATCTAGTATTTTTACTTAGAGATGAATGATTTATAAGGCTTTAGAGCATTAAATGTTAGGTTTTAGTATGTGGGTGGGGGCAATTTGAGTTTTGGGTGGGGATCACTTTTTAAAAAAGGTCAAAATTTTAAAAAAATTACACTAAAATTTTAACTTTTTCGGCTAGCTGTGGGGGGCACCGGACCCCCATAATTATACTATAGGTCCGTCCCTGCCCCCCCCCCCCCCCCCCACCTCCTTTTATAGAGATGAGGGGGGAGGACAAACCGGCTTGTACTGCTTGGGACTCAAGCTAACACCAACCGACCCATACTATTTGACTAATGACACATAACCCCTTGGACTTTGACTTAAGCTAATATAAAGACTAAATGCATAACAGATCCATTGAGCAAATAAATAAGATTGGCGTCTGATTTGATTCCCACATGATGCTTTTAAATGTCCATGCATGTGAAGTAGGAGATAGGCTGCTACAAAAATCATATCAACTAGTGTTGTAACAAAATCGGACGAATATGAACATAGCCTTGTTCATGTTCGTTCGTTTAGTTTTAAGTTTTAACATAACAAATAAACGGACATCAATGCTTAAACGGACGAATTTTCTTGTTCATGTCCGTTCATTAAGAAATGCGGTTGTTCGTGTTCGTTTATGTTCATTAATTAACATATTAAACGAATAATTTAAATGAAGGTATAAAGACAAATAAATGAATATACAAACTTTTATGTTTTATGAGCGTTCATTTGTTTGAGTATACCAAATTTTAAGGATATAATTAAAATATGAGATTTGTTAAACACAACCTTATGGGAATATATAATTGGACGTTCACGAATATAAATGAACGGACGAGACTTTTGTTCAGGTTCATTCAATTAACTAAACGAAAATAAAATTTTGTTCATGTTTTCATTTGATAAATAAACGCACATAAACGAACATTTTATCGCACGGTTCATGAAATGTTCACTGAACGTTCGTTTTATTTACATCCCTAACATCAACCTTATAGCCTTGGTAAACTTTACTATGCATGTCATCGTTTAAAGGTGAACAAGCATAATTTTTTTATTTATGTAATGTATAAATAATTTGGTTGTTAAAAAGACATTTCTTTTGATTATGTTACTCTGTAACAACCAACAAAACAATATTATAGATGTGGATATTTTATATGAAATGATGATCTAGATCTCCGACTCCTTGTAAGTTCTTGATATGGACATACAACACCTCAAAGTTCTTCTCCAGGACCTTCAACACATCCAAGTTCTTCTCCAGGATCTTCTGGATCTGCACCAACAAAGTGCTCAAATTGCAAGGTCAAAGATCTAAAGATAAAGATGTTGGAGGCAATAATAAAGATACTATAGGCAAAAGACTATAAATAGAAAGGAATCCCGAGGACCACACATGTCAATTAACTGCAATATTTCATGAGCTTTTAGATGAAATGAAAAATCTTTGAGTGGATTAGTATTTTTAGTTTCGTACATTTACGTTTTCTTTTCTATATAATATTTGTAGTTTATAAATAAATAAATAATAAGGTTGAATGGTGAATGTGTGTGAAAATTAGGGTTAAAAGATGAGAGAGTGAGAGGAAATGATAGAAGAGAAAAAGCTGATGTTGCGCTGATATAAAAGGTGACCCGATATGACCATTACCTCTAGTGTTAAAGCGCAAAAGTTGTGATTATTATTATTATTTTTTTTTTTTTTGTGTCTTACAAGCTGTACACAAATAAAAAAATAGGTTTGTCTAATGGGTGCGCCCAAGGAATTAGTTTAAATGATTAAATAAAGAAATTCTAAGTTTATTAATTACAAAATGAGAACTAATTAGGGTAAATTATAAGATCAATTAATATGTATTAAATATAATTTTCAATTTAAAAAGAAAGTTCAGGATGAATTAATGCATCTTAAGTGATGTCTTAAAGGTAGGGGTGGCAATTTCTGACCCGACACGAAACCCGACCTGAAGCCGACACGAAAATTAACAGGTTCGGGTTGAGTCTAAATAAATTTCAGGTCGGATTTGGGTTGACCCATCTAACCCGTTTATTAAACAGGCCAGGTTCGGGTTGAGAATAAATTAAGCGGGTCGACCAGCTAACTCGTTTAAGATTTTTTTCTTACATTAAAATTTATTTATTTTTTATTATATGAGTTAAATGGGTT
This sequence comes from Artemisia argyi, assembly GCA_030686995.1. NCBI lineage: Eukaryota > Viridiplantae > Streptophyta > Magnoliopsida > Asterales > Asteraceae > Artemisia > Artemisia argyi. Next base: position 139,472,175 of record CM060677.1, read on the forward strand.
TAACGTGTCGAGCCGCAAATCCATTTAACCTGTTTAAAACGTGTATCGTGTCAACTTTTGTATATAAAATGGGTTAAGAGGGTCAACCTCGAAAACCGTTTAACCTATTCAACCAATGTAAATTATTTAACCAACAAACCCAAGCATATATACGAGGTTAAATGAGTCAGGTTCTGGTTATGCGTAAATAAGTTAAGGTTAAAATAGCTGACCCGATGATTTAAATGGGTCTCTTCTTATTGGATTTTTCTGACCCGCCTACCTGTCAACCCGAACCCGCCAACCCGAACGCGAATTGACACCCCTACCTGAAGGCACTTGTTATATAAATTCATAAAAAAATTAATCTAAAACAAATCTAGAAAGAGAAATTCTAATAAAAAATTGTGAATTACGTTTTTATTATTATTACTCCCTCCGTTCAAAAATTATTGTCTAGTTTGAATTTTCGAAGTAAATCTGGTTCAACTTTGATCATAAATATATATTTTTTTATTATATAATACTTACTGAAAAATTATACCATTGAAAAGTACACTTAAAACTTAATCCATTTATATAGTTTGCATCAAATTATATATAACACCGCAAAAATATTTAAGGTCAAAGTTAAAGAAGAAAGACTAAAAAGGTTAATAGTTTACAATAAATTTGAGACGGAAAGATTATTATTATTATTATTATTATTATTATTATTATTATTATTATTATTATTATTATGTCTTACAAGCTGTACACAAATAAAAATTGATCTAAAACAAATATAGAGAGACAAATTCGAATCACCTGCCAACTATCAATTCTCTTTTTACAAACTGCTTCTTATACCGACTAACTCAGAAAATCTAATGATACAATAAATAATCACTCTGAACATTTTCTTTCCAAAGACAGCTTGGATATGGCAACAGTTCACGTAGCATAAATGCAGTATTGCAGTGTACCAATTGGTAAACCAGCCAAAATAATACTCGTACTATGCAAAAATAAATAGACTCTCATTATTTTTTATCTTGTGTCGACATTTATATGGCTAGAGGTCTGCAAGTGCTTGGTTCAAATTTAGTGTTTATTCAGAAATATTTTACTCATTTTATACTTTGTTGTTACTACTATATATCTTGTAGATACATTCTGTCCTAGACATAGCCAAAACCCAATTCATTACTTTATCGTTATTTGAAATCACTTGTGACCTCATACGCACATTGGGAGTGTAGGGAAATATTTAAGTCGTTAGAACCAAAAGATTTGATGTGAAAAACAAGTGACAATTGGAGAGTGACGATTCCTTAAACCCACCTCAAAAACAATATACGCTTCAGCCGTTGTTCAATTCCATTTCCAAGGCCTAGCTATGATACCCCTACTTCTTTTGCTCTCTTCTTTCATTCCCAAGGCGCCTACTTTGTACCCTAATGTAGGGGCTTTTTCGTCTTTTTATTTGCCTCAGTTTATCCTCTACCCACAATGTTTTCAGAGTTGCTTCTGCACCAAAAACAATAACATCTCCCCACATCTCTTTCTCTAGTTATCTTTTGATAGAGTGAAGGTAAATAATGTCATTTTGAAAACAAATATGCACACTTCTTCCCCTTGTTTTTACCATTTTAAAGAATTTCACCCTCAACAAATATTAATTACCCTCTAGATGCATGTACCTAGTTTATTCGGGTATAGTAATACTAAAGTCTAGTGTTTTGTGAAGGTCATATCGGATTCAAGTAATGTTAGATCCTTGAGCACATGTATTTCCAATTATGACATTTCAAAAATTAAAACATAAAACACCTTAATAAACATCTTCCGATATAATGGGAACGTTTGCAACGAAAAGATTATCACATTAGCTCTTGTAGAAGAAATCAAAATTTGTTTTTGCTCTTGGATTACTTAAACAAGTATAAAATTAGTCTCTATATGATTTTCTTGCAACATTTCTAGCATCTTGTTAGGCTGTTAATGAATTGCTATTAAAAGGTTTCTTGCAATTAAAATTAAAGAATAATTGAGATGATATACATGAGTAACAAACTTTATTTTACGAGTATTGATAGATATACTCGATCTATGTCACTATGCGCCTAATTTTATATTTAACAATGATTGTTTTAAGCAGTTGCCTAACAAGGATTCAAGACAAATGACAAGATGAATAGTAAACATAAAAAGTGAGAAAACTGGTAATACATGCGTCACACATAGAATTAATTCGACATAATAGTTTATAAGTTAGTTATGCATATTATTTGTATACTTAACTCATAACAATTTCTTAACTTGACCCTTATCCACCATAAAATAAATAAGAAATATAAGATATAGAAATTAATCGTAAAATCTTGTGATGTGTAGAACAAATTAAGATGCCTCCCAAATATTAACTTGCTCCAAAAATTTATGTTCAATAAATCAAAATGGATTGGGAAGTGCCATTATTTGAACTACAAGGGTTTATAACAGCACTTATAATAAATGATCCCATGGTACCAATCCCCTATTTATACTACTAGAATAGTCATAGTCGTTTAAAAGCCCATGCAAAAAAGCAAACGAACCATCCCTCTCTTTCTGACTTGATCTATCTCCTACAAACAATCATGAACCACGGTAGCATCTCCCCGGAGTCACCACCAATGGTGGTCGGAGCAGGGACACCGGCAGCATGTAGGTGGAACCCTACAAAAGCGCAAATAAACATGTTGGAAAACCTGTATGCACAAGGGTTGAGAACACCAACAGCTGAGCAGATTCAAGATATAACTACTAGGTTGCAAACTTATGGTCACATTGAAGGTAAAAATGTTTTTTATTGGTTTCAAAACCATAAGGCTAGGCAAAGACAAAAGGAGAAACAAGATCATATGTCTTTGTTTAGGCAGTATAATCATCATAATCGTCACCTTCATCCGCAGTTTGTTCACTTGTCACCGCCACCAAATGGTTTGTATTTCTGTCTATTACTCTTGTTTAATATATTAAGAAAAAATATATATCTAAATGACTAAGGGGGTGTTTGTTTAATATATGAGCTTTTATTATTTCGGCATATTTTTGATAAGCCTCAAGCTTGTGGCTTATTTTGAGACTTATGGACTTATACTTATACATCATAATAAGCTTATATAAGTCCATAGATCTTAAAATAAGCCTGAAAATTAAGGTTTATGAGGATTTATATAAGCTCATAAGCCCACGTATAAGGTTAAACAAACACCCCCTAAAACTCATGTCCAATATATGCATAACGCTAAGATGGACACATGAGAATATCAATCGTAAAGATGATTTTATTTGTGATTTTAATATATGAATTAGGTATCCTATCAATCGTAAAAGCGAAAATGCACATTTATGCACATTTCACATGTTACATGATATAATGTTTAATCATGAATTTTATCATATGAATTAGATATCTATCAATAGTCTAATATTAATATAGGACATGTGGGAAATCTTTGTGAAACTAGCAAGTACATCTAAAGTTTAACTTAACAAAATGTGAAGATGGAAACTAATATTTCATTGATAAAACTAGCAAGTACATATAAAGTTTTACTTAAATAATTTGGCTTTAGATTAATTAACATACCCCATTTTGGCGATTGTTTCAAAAATTTCATAATTAAATGTGTGAATAATATGTGCAAATAAGTCTCTAGATTTTATTTATTTGTGCCATTTTACTTTGAGATTTGTTTTAAAAAGTTACTAACCATCTTAATTGTTTGTTTGTTAATTGTCATTTGTTTTTCAGTTGTATATGAGCCATACTACATGCCACAAAGCAACATAGCATTCTATCCTCAACACACACAAGTTCTTTCTCCAAACACAAATGCTAGCACCATCATCAAGAGACGATCAACACGAGCCACTAAGCCAAGATTTGTCGACACTACAGGGTTTACTCCATCGCATCAGCCCGAAAGTGTTGGAGGAAATAACATGATGCAGAAAGAGCAAGGTGGTACTATTTTTAATAACAAAAATTATGGTCATAAAGAAACTTTGGATCTTTTCCCACTGCACCCAACTGGGATTCTGCAAGAACAATCAGTTGATACAACTAGCAATGGTAGTTGCCTATCTTCTGGTGCATGCGCTTCAAACTCTTCTGGCTATGTGGTTGACCGTCTATCCTTAGACTTTTTCTGTTGATTTAGACATTGTGATAAGAAAGTGTCAAATCTTCGCTAACATGCATGCAAATTTTGGTTGGTAGCTCAGAAAGTTATTGTTGCACTTCTTATCTTTTATTGTGTTATAAATATGTATGGGGTGGTATAATGGTTACCTTTTATGATCAGATATGGCAACTTTTTTTTAGTTTAGTGAATAAATGGTTATGTGACCACTGCATGAGTAAAAACTATAGCTAGTTATGGTTGTCAATTGTCACATTGGTCGGGTGTTTTGTAGAATATAAATTGGAAAGACTTTCTAGATCATATTGTTGGCTTGTCTGCATGTTGAATGGTGAATTGTGATTGATGGAATACGTTAAATGTTAAATTAGTGGGTCGATAAATTATTTATTTATTTACAGTGATAGTCAATTTATATTTACCTTTTTTAAGGGGGTGGCATCGTACTCGGCATGGTCTCGGCATCACTCGGCATCCCCAATGCCACTGTCTCGGCATCATGAAATCGGCAAGCTAAGCGGGGATCTTCACCGAATCGGTATGATGGAGAACATTTAATTTTTTGACCGTTGTGTGAGGTTTTGTGTTTGTATTTGTGTTTGGAAGGAAGTGCACTGTGTTTAAACTTGTTTAGCAAGTTGCAGGTTTTTGTTCTATGGTCAAATGAACTATCATTGTAGGCGATGAAGTATGTAGTAGGTCAAATAAGTTACTATATACGTAGTATTAAAGTAAATTTGTATGTTCAGGCCCAACTCATCAAATTGGCCTAACATAATAAATTTTACCTAGCAGGGCTCCAGGCTAGCACATAATATTATGAATGTGAAATATTTTTGTATACAAGTTATAACATGTTGTTTAATTTAAATTATGAATTTAAAAAATAAAAAAAGTTAGATGCATGTTTAGGCATCACATTGCCACAAAAATAACTAGTTAGGCATGGTTAGGTATGAAATGTGTTATATTCATTCTATTGGCTAATTACAATTTAGTTTGAGCCAATGTTAGGTAACATTGCCACCCCTAAGTTACCTTAAGTTACGTCACAGATTCTCTTATCCCAGTTTTACATGATTTAATAAGTGAACTATTAACGTGTTAAATATAGTTATAGCGAAAAAGGTATAATGCCATGTTTATTTAGTATTTTCACAATGCAAATGTTAGGCATTACCTGATAATTTTGTTGCTATTAAAATTCCTTTTGATCTTAACAAGTGGTGGAAATTGATCATATATACTCACACTCTAAAATTCGGGTAACAATGTATAGAAATTATCTTATCATCATACTTTTACATTTAGAGTAAATAATTTAATCTTAAGCTTTTTTTAGATATAACTACTCATGCTTACCATACAATACTTTAATGAACTCTTTCTAAATATCTTAGAATGTAAATAAACTTATATTAACAATCTTTCGGGCACAAAATATATTTATGCACATTAAGTTGAGCATTATGATATATTAGTTTTAGTACAAATGAGCGGGGTACCCGCACGTTGCTGCAAAAATGTTGTGGTTAATCTAAACTCGAAATAAAACAATTGAAAAAAATTATTTTTGTTATTAAGGACTAAATTTGCAAAAGATCGATAACCGCAAGTACTCTTGAAATTAAAAATTAACCTGAGGTGGTGTTAAAAAAAAAAAAAAAAAAAAAAAACTGATGAACAATGTTTTTAATGAATGAACAGTAATTTTTAACAGGATCGATATATTGCAAAGTTAGTCATTTGGGGCTATCTTTGAAATTATAATTTAACATGAGGTGCTGTTTTTGTTAAATATTTAACCTCAGAGTAAAAAAAAAAAAAAAACTGTTGCTACAGTAGCGCTGCTACAGTAGCGTTGCTACAGTAACCGTACTCACATATCCACTGTTTCGTCTACTGTAGCAAGCCCTGTAGCTGCTACAGTAACGATTCCCCTTTTAATATATATAATAATATAGTCATCTAAGGGTCATATATTCATTCAAAAATAACTAATTTTATAAGCATTATTCAAGCAAAGGTCAAATCTGTGGATTTTTGAAAAATATTACATATCTTTTTTCTTCAAATTTTACACTTAGCTCAAAGCACAAAAATTGTAGACCTCCCTTTTCTCGTTAAGTGCCTTTTAATGTGACATATGATAAAGTTGTTGTCGTATATAGGCCATTATTTCATTCATTATAAGAACTTATTTTAAGTGATTTAAAAAGCCACTTATTTAGAAAAGAGGGATATACAACTTTCTTGTTTTAAGCTAAATGTAAATACCGAAAGAAAAGGAGAAATATAGCATTTTTCAAAAGTTCGCAAGGTTAATCAACCTTGCGAGTTTTAAAAAATTAGCGAGGTTTGACCTTGCTAGTCAAATCTAGCGGATTTCATGGGTATAATGGATTTTTTTTTTTTTTTTTTTTTTTTTTTTTTTTTTTTTTAAGTATTTTGTGAAGAATATTTGTAAAATTTGTTATTTTGTCATTTTCTATATATTCATTTGGTGATGATGCATGTAAAATTTTGAATGTGGTGTGAAAATACATGTTAGCTTAAGATGACAATTTCAACATCAATGAAACAAATGTATCATTGCGACTATTATCTTTTTCCGTCATCTTTATATCACAAACAACTACTGTCAAATCAACGCTTTTACTATTTATCATGACCAACCTCCTTGGGCTTATCTCTCTGGTACCGCTGCATTATGCAAGAATCTTACTATATAGTAAAACAAATGTAGAGTTTCTACACATTTTTAAGATGCAATGTAATTTAATGTCAATTATGGTTAAAGCATTTCAAATGAGAGGTAGAAACTCTGAAATTTCTATTAAATAAGTTTTTGAATGGTCTTTTATATAATAGGAAATAAAACTTTTTTTCACAAAACTTGAAATCAAGTTTTTGAGAAAATTTTGAGCAACACACACTTCTCTCTCTAAAAAAAACCCAATCAAACCTAACCCTTACCAAACAAATCTCAAATTTTCTCCGGCAGTCGGTCTTGGCAGGCCGTCTGGACCTCCTTCTCCCATCCTTTCTTGTACTTTTCTCCTTCCTACGATAAAAGCCTTCCCACAGATCTGTCATCTCCCATCTTCGTCGTTGCCGCTGTAGTCGCTGCCGCCACCACTGTCTTCTGCTCAGATCCGTTACCATCCGGTCTCTTCTGCTCAGATCTGTTGTGGTCCTGTTGAAAGGTTAAACCCGTAGGTTGCAATGTATTATTCCAAAACTATTTATAGAGTAGTACAAAACATAAGAAACCCTAACGGGCCCTAAGTCCACAAACGGGCTTGGGCCGACTAACCATATCTATTCTCTAATACCCCCCCCCCCCCCCGCGCAGTCCGAGTGGCGCAATCGCGAAAGCTCGAGACTGGAGGTTATTAATTGAAAAGTAAAGATACTGATAAACTTAAAGCTATCTTGTTGACAAGCCATCCAGTGATATGTAGCATCTTGATAACTCTTCATGTAGTGAAGATAATGATAAACTTGAAGTCTATAAGCTTCCAAAAAAAAAAATCTTCTTTTTCCTTCTTTTTTTATTTTTTTTAAAGGAGGAAATAAAGACTAGGAAGGAAAGTTAATATATCTTATTGTTAAGAATGATTTTGGAAAAGAGAGAAAATCAACCGGAGATTTTGGAACAGCGTTTTTTTTTTTTTTTTTTTTTTTTTTTTTTTTTTTTTTTTTTTTTCCTGTATTGTTTAGGGTTTAGATAGACGTTTGTTTATTGTTACAAACGTAGAAGATGATGTATATATATGGGAAAGGACAATGATATGAAGATAGCAAGCATGCAAATGATATGTAATACGCTTGTACGTCAATGGGAAAGGAAAAACATGCAGAGACATTAGAGATTGAATTATAATGGGACGGTGGGATGCGGAGAAAAAAAAGGATATGTGATTTTGGTAATTTTTTGTTTATTTCACAAACTAGTGATTGGTAGACACGTGAAAAGTAAAGGAAATATAACAAAATAACATGTAGATACCATTGGAGATTTCAAAGAAAAGGGGATACTGGAAACATTGGAGATGAAAAAGGAGATACCGGAAGATTTATGTGATGGGTGGTACAAAAGTGGTGGCTTGATGACCGAGTAAGTCATAAGATCATACCTGCTCATGATACCATGTTGAAAGGTTAAACCCGTAGGTTGCAATGTATTATTCCACAACTATTTATAGAGTAGTACAAAACATAAGAAACCCTAACGCGCCCTAAGTCCACAAACGGGCTTGGGCCGACTAACCATATCTATTCTCTAATAGGTCCGTCATCGATGGCTTGCTGCTGCCTTGGGTTTCGACTTTAGATATGTTTGGTTTAGGTCTGGCTCCTTTAAGGATGCTCAGTTTTATCTTCTATGTATGTTTTATGTATTTGTGTATTTTTGTCAATATACATCTTTATATGGTTGTGTCTACCAAAAGCTCACTTTAGTGATTCCCCCACCCTTGTATGGTGTTGCTGTAGTCTGTCACAACTATTACGGTGTATGTCTTGTTTTGGCTTAACTTGTTATCTTGTGTATTTTGTTTGGCAAGTCGGTTTCGATTTTGCCCATTTGATGTAATTTGTTGAGTTCAAATTACCTCAATTTGTGATGAGTGAAATGTAATCTCTGTTAAAAAAAACTGTGTAATTAATTATTCTGCCTTAGCTTCACCTATTATTAGTGGCAAGAACATAATTGAAGTATGATTTGAAAAGCGATTTGAAACTATTTTATACTTCAAATTTAAGCTAATCGAACTAAAAATTTCTGAACCATGAATAAATCTTAGTTTGTTTAAATGATCTCGCTTTAATACTGATATTTTGTCTTGCTTTAGATTAGTGTGAAAAAAAAAAAAAAAAAAGAAAAAGAAAACAAAAAAAAAAAAAAAAAAAAAAAAAAAAAAAAAAAAAAAACCGACTTTGTTGTTTTATGGTTAAAGTTAGGGGTGTTCACGGATCGGGTAATATCCACAGTAATCGAAAATCGAAAAAACTGAATAGAATTCATAACCGAACCGAACTAAATATTTAGTTATCGGTTTGGATATGGTTTTGGCAATGAAAACCGAAAACCGAGTCATATAAATATATATTTTTTTTATGTATTTATATGAAAAAACAAATCATTAAAATTCTTTCTTAGTATATAACATTATTTAAGCTTGAAAATTTTTTGTGGTAAAAATATATATAGTTACATGAAAAATAATTAAAATTATGTAATTCGGTTATTCATTTCAGTTTTCTTTTTTAAGGATTCAGTTTTTTGTTCGGTTGCATCAAATTTGAATTCAGTTCGGTTCGATTTTTAATTTGACAAAGAAAAAAAAAATTAACTGGATAAATTGAATAACCCGATAACCGAACCTGGTTAAAGTTTGTGTCTTTTCATTACTTATGCATTTTGACCCAATATAAATACTTGGACTCGTATTGAAGGCCCAGTATGTGAGACTGGAGCCCGGTAAGAAATATGTTTTGTCACATAAGTACAGTAATTAACAAGTACTGTACAAGATCATAAACGGTCAAAAGTGCGGGAAGACTCTAGAACAAGCTAGTAGTCAAAAGAGCTACCTTAAACACAAAGTGAGAAATAAACATTTAAATTTGAAAAGAAAAAAAAAAGTCGGAGTCATCGAGTACGTTCCTGCCCCAATATCATGACAATTGCCTTATGTTAACAGGTTAAGAACATTCCCGAAACTATCATTTTCCTTATAAAACCGCCCTACTATCATAACCCAACTCTTCATCATCGAAGTGAAAAAAATCGTCAAAACAAAGAAAAAAACATTCTTGCTAACATTTTCTTTAACAAATTTTTATAGTTTTGGTTTCTGTTTGGAAAGATGTCAGGAAAAGGTGAAGGACCTGCTATTGGTATTGATTTAGGAACGACATATTCATGTGTTGGTGTTTGGCAACATGACCGTGTGGAGATCATTGCCAATGATCAAGGGAATAGGACTACACCGTCTTATGTAGCTTTTACGGATACTGAGAGGCTCATTGGTGATGCTGCTAAGAATCAGGTCGCTATGAACCCCACCAACACTGTTTTCGGTATGTCTTATTTTCCCTTTGCATGAATTTAGCTTTTTTAGTGATGCCAAACAGAGTGTTTTTGCTAAATTATGAGCTTTTGAATTTGAAGTATGTCTATGTTATGAATTAGATGTAGGATGGTTGTTAGGTTCTTTTTTTGTTCTTTGTTATAAAGCATATAAAACATATAGAATATGTGTTTAACTCAAGCTAAGTAGTGATTGTTATCCAGAAAATAGAGGATGTAGAACAGAGTGTTATTGCTAAATTATGTGTTCCGATAGTATCTATGTGATTAGTTTGGCTGAAGTATAGATACAATTTAAAAGGTTTTTATATGCTCAGAACATGTTAGTATCAAATATCAGCTGTGTTTTGGTGATTTGATATGAAAAAATACACTTTATCATGATAATTTGTTACTATCATCAAAAGTTGCAGCTGATAAAAATCTGAAGATTAGAAAAGATTTGTGGTTATGGTTAGTTTTGGGTGATCTTAGGGGGTTGACGTTAGACCTAAATTGGACCATTATTGTACTATATATTGAGTTGTTATAATAATTCTATGAACAAATCAAGGGTTTCTGTAAGTTTTGTTTTACTTGTTAAGAAAAAAGTGTCACCTTTTGATGAATTCGGTTTTTCTGTTTGATGTCTCTTTCTAGTAATTTTAGACAGCAGTTGCTGTTTAGCTAGTTTTGGATTAGTTCTCAAGTGCCTAATTGGATGTTTATTATGTGATGTTCGTGCAGATGCCAAGCGTCTAATTGGAAGGAGGTTTTCTGATCCATCAGTGCAAAGCGACATGAAGCACTGGCCATTCAAGGTCATCCCTGGCCCCGGTGACAAACCTATGATTGTTGTCAATCACAAGAATGAAGAGAAACAATTCTCTGCTGAAGAGATCTCTTCTATGGTTTTGGTCAAAATGAAGGAAATCGCTGAAGCATACCTCGGTACAACTATAAAAAACGCTGTGGTCACTGTTCCTGCTTACTTCAATGACTCGCAGCGTCAAGCGACAAAAGATGCTGGTGCCATTTCTGGTCTAAATGTCATGAGAATCATCAACGAGCCGACTGCAGCTGCTATTGCTTATGGGCTTGACAAGAAGGCTTCAAGTGTTGGTGAGAAGAACGTGCTGATTTTCGACTTGGGTGGTGGTACTTTTGATGTTTCTTTGCTTACTATTGAAGAGGGTATCTTTGAAGTGAAGTCGACTGCTGGAGATACGCATTTGGGTGGTGAAGATTTTGATAACAGGATGGTTAATCACTTTGTTCAGGAGTTTAAGAGAAAGAACAAGAAGGATATCAGTGGGAATCCAAGAGCTTTGAGGAGATTGAGAACTGCTTGTGAAAGAGCAAAGAGGACTCTTTCATCAACTGCACAAACCACCATTGAGATCGATTCTCTTTACGAAGGAATTGATTTCTACTCGACTATCACTCGTGCAAGGTTTGAGGAGTTGTGCATGGATTTGTTCAGGAAATGTATGGAGCCGGTTGAGAAGTGTTTGAGAGATGCAAAGATAGACAAAAGCAGTGTTCATGATGTGGTTCTGGTTGGCGGCTCTACCCGAATCCCCAAAGTGCAACAATTGTTGCAGGATTTCTTTAATGGGAAAGAATTGTGCAAGAGCATCAACCCAGATGAAGCTGTGGCGTACGGTGCGGCGGTTCAAGCAGCCATTTTGAGCGGTGAAGGGAACCAAAAAGTCCAAGATCTACTTTTGTTGGATGTTACACCTCTGTCTCTTGGACTTGAAACCGCGGGTGGTGTTATGACGGTTTTGATTCCCAGAAACACAACCATTCCCACCAAGAAAGAGCAGGTGTTTTCGACTTACTCGGATAATCAGCCTGGGGTTTTGATTCAAGTTTACGAGGGTGAAAGGACACGAACCAAAGACAACAATCTGTTGGGGAAATTTGAGCTATCTGGAATCCCACCTGCTCCTCGTGGTGTACCTCAGATCACTGTTTGTTTCGATATCGATGCTAATGGTATCTTGAATGTGTCAGCAGAGGACAAGACCACGGGACAAAAGAACAAGATTACTATCACAAACGACAAGGGACGTCTGTCAAAGGAGGAGATAGAGAAGATGGTTCAAGAGGCGGAGAAATACAAGGCAGAGGATGAGGAACACAAAAAGAAGGTTGAAGCAAAGAATGCGTTGGAGAATTATGCGTATAACATGAGGAACACGATCAAGGATGATAAGATAGCCTCAAAGCTTCCGGCTGATGACAAGAAGAAAGTGGAGGACGCGGTTGAGGAAGCAATTCAATGGTTGGATGGGAATCAGTTGGCTGAGGTCGAAGAGTTCGAGGACAAGATGAAGGAGTTGGAAGGCATATGCAACCCGATTATTGCTAGGATGTATCAAGGTGGGGCTGGTGGACCGGATATGGGTGGTGGTATGGATGAGGATGCCCCTGCTGGTGGTGGTGGCGGAAGCAGTGGTCCTGGTCCCAAGATCGAAGAGGTGGATTAAGGTGATTGAGGATATTTTGGCGGTTGTTGCTTTACAGGTGTTGAAACATGTGTTTATCTGTTAGCTTAGAGTATGTTTGTGGTAGTGTAGCTTAAGTTTTTGTTGCGACATTTTTAACGGATGGTTGTTGGTATCTTGTTTCTTATATAGTCTATGATGATGGTTTTCAAATAAGTTTTCAAGTTATAATGAATTAGTTCATGCACTTTTGATTAATCCATTTTTGTTGTTTTTTCCTGGATTTTTTCTTGCACCAAAGAGTATCTAATATTATTTGAACACCACGAAAATTCAAAACTTGGTAGTAGGAATGATTCGAAGCTCATCATAACTAAACAATATCCACACGGTGGCTTCCGGTATAATCAAATTTGCAGCCTTAACGCTCTCTTTTTGTTGGATTTTAACGCCTTGTTAGATTACCTATTCCTTTGGTTAAAAAAAAAACCAAAAAACAAAAACAAAAACATCAAGACATTGCTTGGTTTCATGTGTTTGTAGTTTATACGGCTTGAAGGGTATATGGGTGTGTCTGTTTTGTTGGTAGGTTTGGGATAGATTAGAATTTGGTTTAGGTATATACAGGAGTAATTTTGGCTTGTTTCTTTTTTCCTTTAATTAAGGAATTTGATTCATTTATAATTTAATATTATTACTCTCTCCGTCCCAAATTATAAGTCTATTTTCATATTTCATAAAGTTTAAAAAAAATGGGGCCCTAACAATACTAACCAATAAAAATTAATTCTCACTCACTTACAAGCAATCTCATTGGTTGAAACTAAAAATGGACATATAATTTGGGACAACTCAAATTGACAAAATGGACTTATAAAATGAGACGGAGTGAGTATTTTTTTAAGCGACGTTTATTCAAATCTCTTATTTGGTCGAAGGGCAACCACAATAACACTCTTGCATAGTTTAATAGAACAAAAAGGTGATGAGTAAGCATATAATGCATTGTGAAACTTCCAGGCGGCTATTTCGTATAATGATAGTTCAATTTTGTACACACCCTCTTTAGCCTCTTCAAGAGTGTCATCCACTATAAAATCTTATTAAATTAAATATGATGAGTTTATTTATACTATTTGAGTGGGGCCTTTTTTTTATAATATAAAAATGCATTAAACTATACAAAATTCAATGGACTGTGAGAGTTTGTATAAAATAATAAGATGTTGATGTGACGGTGATATGAAAGTGTATTAAACTTTATATCGCATCTTGCATTGAAGATGCTCTAATACTCGCAAGGAAAGAAAATTAATATCTTCTTTAATAATAGTCAACAACAAATATAGGACCCACGTGGATCCATTTGACACTTAATCTAAATAATAAAATAAATAAAACAACCATCCCCATGAATGATTGTATGAAAAGTTGTTTGTTTTATGTTACACTAGGATTAGAATTAATGATGTATGTATTTTTTAGAGATTAAATGAAAATATATAAGTAGAAATTAAATGATACATGTATTAAATAAAAATAATGTGTGGTTGCTAACAAGAAAAAAGAAGTGAGACCTAGTCAGTCTCTACACACAAAACCAGGCTATTGTGACAGGATTTGTGTATCCTTTTATATTTGGCGATGAGCTCCTATATAAAACCCTGAGCACTCATGCTAAACATGGTATTTTAACTCAAATTACTATATATAAATATAGAGCGTCGGAAAACGACGCACCCTTTTGTCGTTTTGAATCTAACTTCTATGGATTAGCCCACTGCTTTTGTTAAAGCCCAACATGTTGGCTTTTTTTGGTTTTTTCCATTTAGTTTTTTATTTAAATAAACAAGCCTCAAAGTATTGCTTTACGTCAATCAACAGTTCCGAAACTATTGGTTTGTGTCCATCTTTTGTATTGACTACAAATTGGAAACGCTATTGCAAAACACAAACGGTACCGCAAAACATATACGAAAACTACTCGCCACAACGCAAAACCCTTGTTGCAATCTTAAAAGCAAAACCCTTCACACAAATGGGCCCTATAAGTTACAAAGGATTAATTTGTAGAAGAGTATATACTTATAGTTATGGCTGAGCATCTAAGATCTCGAAACCGACCGGATCGAGAAAAATGACCGAAACGACATAAGCCCGATCGAACTAAAGGACCAGCGGTCCCGTCTCGGTTCTAACATTTTCCTTGTTTTGGTCTCGAGTCGATTCGGTCTTACGTATAAACCAACCATTATGCTTTCTTGGACTGGACCGACCGAAAAACCAGACCAGACCGGACCGGACCAACACCGGTCCTCGATATGGGATTTTGGGCTAAATCGGTCTCAGTCCAGTCAAGGTTTGGCCGGTCCGGTCTAGTATTAGCCAGATGCTCACCGCTACTTATAATACTTGTACGTGTACGTGGTTTTGACATAAATTTTTAATTAGATTTTAATATTGAATATTTAGTGTTTAAAACACGCAGACATTTTTTTTACTTTAAATTTTTAATTATATGTTAATAATGGATGCTATCTGTTTAAAGGAAATTGCATAAGATTATATTTTAATTTTAAATATTAACAAAAGCCATGAGTCTTTTACTATTCACTAGTCGGATATCCGCATGTTGTGGTGGTGGGTAATCTGCAATATAATTTATTTGGGTTCACATGTAATGCGAAAATAGTTACTACATTAATGTAAGAGCATCTCTAATGCAATAAGTTTTCGATATTATTAACTCAATTTTCAACATAGCAAGGTATCCGAACGTTCATTACCTTTGCTTTCACTTTACATTGAAAATGTTCTTGAAATAAAAATTATGTCTCATTTGTATTCTTTAAAACAAATAATAAAATATTAGGAAAAAAAATAATAACGAAAAAACTAATGATAACCTCAACTCTCGGCTTAATACAAAAACCCGATTGGAAAATGCCAAAAATTGCATTAATCCAATTATTAAAATAGAAAAAAAGATAAGTCTAAGAGTATCTCACATAATTACATTAGTCTCTTTTCAAAAAACGTCTTCAGATTAATGCTTTTTACTTATAACCCGTGCATGATCTTAATTTTCACAAGATACAACACCATAAATTTAACCATCCTCAATAAAAAATTCTTATAAACAAACACAATCTCCTCCTCTTCTACTACTCCACCCCATTCAACCTTACCATTGTCTCTGCCGCCTTCCTCTACCTTTAACCACAATCGATCAACCGCCTGTTGTATCTCTACGGTAGTAGCCACATATTTCTGGCTACCACCATCAAAGATCTGACATCAACCATCATAAATCCACCCATCAGAGGCCTTAATCACCAAATCCACTTATATTCATTCTGTCCCAACTCGAATAACATAAATAAACCGTAAAACAACATAGTCTTCAAGATCTTCTTTAAGGATGTTTCGAGTTTGAGTTATAAAGATCTTTAAAGGCCTTGTATATCTTTGAAGGATACGAACGAAACACAACACAGAGATCTAACAATTTTCTTTTGAGTCGATTTGTTTGTGTTTGATTATATGATTACTTTGTCTCTTTCTTAACCCATGAGTTCTTTATAGACTAAGATTTCATAACTAACATTTTAATGTATATTATTTTTTTCAGTTTTTTTATATTACAAGTATTGATATGGTGGTTACACATTTTTTCCTCATTAAATCATTTATTTGATCATTAATAAGTTTTTAATACTAAGGTTGTTACAAGTTTATATAATTAAGACATTTAATTTTTTGTCTCCAACTTTAATCATATCTATTATACTATAAGCTTTGGCCCTCTAATTTATTGTGGAGGCGTAAAGATTGCATAGAGTACAACAACCTAATGCTCTTCATGATATAATTTCGAGTGTTTTTTGGCTTTATCTTTTTATAATAATTAGTAACAACATATGAAGAGACCCGTGAGTTACAAACCTCCTTAATGGGGGTTAATAGCTGCCTACATACCTGCATATGAAGAGACATGTGGGTTACAAACCTCCTTAGACTTGAGTAATTGCGAGCATGCAAAGAGTCATGTCGTTACATTCATGTTTGCTTAATGGAGGAGATGAAAGTGCAAGGGTTGCCGGAATTGATCACATGATATCTAGTATAGAATTAAAATTCGGTTATTGATTGAGAAGAAGTTGAAAAGGTTGCAAGAATAATTGATGATTTATCCTAATCCATGTCTATATAAACCGGCCAAAATCACATGCACAAACACAAAAGTTCGAATCTTCATTCCTCTTACTTTATTTTGTAATTTATTGTTTATTGATTTTCTTTTTTTTTTCCGTGTGCAGGTAATACATACAACATGATTCTCTTACTAATGTTACAAGAGAAGAGAAGAGGTGATGTATCTATACTCTTTCTTTTCTCAGTCTCATTTGCAAATTATATATATATTTTATATAAGAATAATACAAAGAATCTTGAAATCCCAAAGTTCAAAACAACTGTAATGTAAATATAATTAATCTCATACACAAAACAAAAGCAGGTTCGGTTTTTAGCATGCATTCTCACGTTACTCATGCTTTGGTATGCACCTTCCTATACGTTCATATATTTTACTGGATTTTAAAAATGGTTCCACGGGTTGATGAGCCAAAATTTGAGATATACATAAATGCATGTATATTTGCTATTATTTTTCTCAAGTAATCTCTTATTTTTCCCCTATCACAAGGAATAATACATTAAAGATGATAAAGATACGTAGGGCACGACAAGTTGGTCAAGAAGGTCGTTCAAAAAGGACTACAACGAATGGTCAAAAAGGTCGTTCAAGACAGCTACAAAGATCATAGAAAGAAAGATTCGAACGTAGAAAAAACCGATCTGTGGAAAACTAGAAAGGGGGTTGAATAGTTTTACGTCCGTTTTAAAATTTATAAAAACAAGTTTGTTTTAAAAACTTCGCTTCTAGTTTATGTGATCTCAATACTTGCACTATATGAACAATTATATAGTTACTAACTAACTAAGCTAATATTGTATAAGTAAATAAGTAAGTAATGAAAAGAGTTAGAAAGATCAAACCACAACACAAGGATTTATAGTGGTTCGGCTACAAGGTCACCTTCCTTGTTCCTACTCCACTCCCCGAGTCACCTACTCGAGAGTTTTCTTCACTATGTCAACAAAATCCCTTATGGCGGAGAAAACCTTACACACCAATGTACACACCACAACTTCGTCACAACTTAATCACAACTTCTACACAACCTCTTCACACCAATCTACTTCACCACTTACTACTTCACACCTATCTACTTCACACCAATCTTCTTCACAACTACACTCACTACAAACAACTTCTTCTCCCTACACAACTTCTATTACTCCTAAACTACTTATTACAAGCACAACACAACTTCACAAATAATATACACACTATACACAACAACTCTACAATACTTCTTGAACTTTGTTGTAGAAGGAGTATTCTTCTTTTGCACTTTGGATGAGAATGGATGAGAAGGGATTGAATCACTTGAAACAAGGATTAGTAATCTAATGATCAAAGGGCTTTGAAAGATGTTTAGAGAGTTTTAGATCTGAAATTTTCGTGCAAAAGGTGGGGGAAAATACCAGATTTAAGGTGGAATTTATAGGAGAAAATTTTGACAGATTCTGACACAGGAGCCTGGCCGGTCCCCTTAATTCATTGCCGGTCCCCTTAATTTTAAGGGGACCGCCCCTTATAATTAAGGAGGTTGCCCAGCTGTAACGGCCAGAAAATCTGTCATTTAGTGGGGAAAGTTTATTTGGTGAAAAACTAACTGATTTTGGTTAAAAATTTGAATTCATATACTTAGTATGATTAAAACATTTTTCTTTATTACCAAAAGTGTTTTTCAAAAATATATAATATGTTTATATAATTAAATAAACTTTGTAATAATTAATTAAATACCCCTTTGATCATGAGATGTATTAAGCACTTGTTTATTCATACCTTAGTGATTAAGTTGGATATAATGATATAAACTAGCTTAATACTTGTTTACGTAGTAATCTTACGTTTGATGATTTTACATTTTGTAATCGTCAAAACACAGAGATATCGAAAAATATAAATAACGTTTTTATGCATTATTTATGTCAACAATCTCCCAATTTTTTATGATTACAAAATCTAAACTCATTAAGCGAAAATTAGTATAATACAAGTATTATTGTGAGTTTATATCAATTCTCCCCCTTTTTGTTAGCATCAAAAAGTTTATCCCGATTAAATTGGAGCTCCCTCTTGATGTATACTTCCCCTCGTTTTGAGGTCATAAAGGAATCGAGGTATGGAATTCTTGCAAAAAATATTTAGTGGACAAGCAACATATATATATATATATATATATATATATATATATATATATATATATATATATATATATATATATATATATATATATATATATATATATATATATATATATATATAGCATGCAAGAATAGAAACTAAACATAACCATAATCATTGATAGAATTAAAGGTTACAACAAGCATTACATCAACTAAATGATTAAATAAGTAAAGCAAATAATAAAAGCCTTGAAGGCTTACAATCATAACTAAAATAAACCAAAGCTCTAACATGAAGGTCCTCTCTAGAGCTTGCCATCCAAAATGTTTTAAGACAATTTTATTTGAAAAATACCAAGCATGTTTAATTTGGTGGAATTGATGGTGAATATGGAGATGGTGATGGTGGAGGAGTGTTAGTTTATGGTGGTGGAGGAGATGTGTTTTTTGTTGGTGGTGGTGGAGTTGTAGTAGTGGTGGTTGGTAGTTGATGCAACAAGTTTTCAATATGTGAAAACATGTATTGTATCTCATCTCTTAATCTGAACGCAATTGTTCGGTTGTGGATGCAACAAAGGCAAGTGTCACCATGAGCTTCCAGTAAGCTCCATGGGACGGGGTTATTGGTTGGTGGATTGATAGGGGATGATGAGAAGTGTGCATCAAGAGGTGTTAATAGTGATAATGAGAGGGTTAATGCAGGAGTTGTGTTTTCAATGGTAGGTTGTGGTGGTTGAACTATTTGTGGAGGAGACAAGTGGGTGTCTATGTAGTCATTTATGGATGAAGTGGATGGTATGGAAGAAGTGGAGGTTCCATTTGTTGATGGTGTTTTGGAAGGTGCATTTGGTGCACTAGGAGATGAGCATTGAGGTGGTGGTGATGGAGTGGTGTTGTCTTCATTGGTGAGATCAATGAAAAGTTGTTTTGGTGGAATAATGACAAGTTTTTTGTTTCTTGGCATTGTTTGAGTAGGTGGTTCTTGGTGATGACATGATGAAAGGATGAGGTTTGATGAAGGTTGAGGATGATGGAATGTGAATTAAACATGCATGGGGATTATATAGTATGAAAACATGTTTAGAAATGGAATTAATTTGAAAATAGATGGTTAGATACCAAAAGCAGTTTAGATTTAAAGGGAAATGGTAGCTGAGACTAGCAAAATAAGTCACAAGATGCAAAAGAAAACAGTAAAAATTACTGTATGGGTGGCCGGTCCCCTTAAATGCAGGCCGGTCCCCTTAAATTTAAGGAGGCTGCCCCTTATGAATTAAGGGGGCCGCCCATCTGACGACCCAGAAATCAAAAATTTTCAAAAAAAAATTTCTGAAAAAACGTTATATTTTGTTTTGTTTTTGCAGCAAGCTCTATTTGGACATTTCACATTTATTTTGGTCTATTAGAAAGCATACATGTTATATATATATATATATATATATATATATATATATATATATATATATATATATATATATATATATATATATATATATATATATACACATAAACTAATCGTGCGAGCATATATATAGATTAAGTGATAAAACATGCAATTATAAGCATATATCAAACATAATTAAGCAAGTTATCATCCTAATCAAGTATCCAAACAATTATCTAAGAGAATTACAAGTACTTCCGAATATAAGTCGGACAAGTAGCACATAAATATCCACGATAAAAAATCATAAAAATAAATATTGTTCAACAATCATAAGCTAATCTCCAGCATCTCCTTTTCTTCCCGAAGATACCCTTCAACGTATTCCCGATGGATTTGAAGCCACCTCTAACTTCTTCATGCAAACTCTTTTGTCGTCTAAGCACCTTGGTTGTTCGTTCATGAAGTACTTCGTCGGTTTGA
Organism: Artemisia argyi; assembly: GCA_030686995.1. Lineage (NCBI taxonomy): Eukaryota > Viridiplantae > Streptophyta > Magnoliopsida > Asterales > Asteraceae > Artemisia > Artemisia argyi. The sequence continues at coordinate 139,493,046 of CM060677.1, forward strand.
TCGCTAGGAGATGGGGTTGTATACTCGGGATAGTCGAGATCCTCTAGATTATCAACGAACTCGGAGAATGAAGGGGTACTAGCACCATGGGTGTTTTCCTTCTCATCGTCATCATCTTGTCGACAAGATGAACCGTGAAAGTTATGACGACGAGATTTTCCCTTGTCACTTCGAGTTCGTCGAGTTTGTTTTAGAGCGAGAGGTCGTAAGGTGGGATAGATGGACTCGTAGATGCTATTGTCAAGATCGGGGTAGTACTCGATAACATGACGATAGAGACAAGTTAGAAACATTCCATATGGAAGATTGGCTTTGGGAGTTTTTCTAGCACACTCAATCTGTTTGATAAAGAAGTAGGCCAAATTGTATTGCTTTTCAATAGGCATACAATACAACATGTGAGCAAGGCACGCCGGGAGATGGTCCCGGTGACCTCCAGTACCGAACGCATTCTCACGAATGAGTTCTTCCCAACGCTTCATGTGGGGGCCTAATTCCTTGAGGAGAATTTGGTATGAAGAGATTTGGATATTTTTGGATTTTATTTTTCGGGTTGTAGTGGCACGCTCCACACCAAGGACTTGACGAATTTCGTCGGGATGAGGGATGTCAGAGAGATATGGACCAAAGGTTGGTCGACAACGATGTAGAGATTCGAGGTCCCACTCGTTTGTGAAAACGGCTTGACCTCTAAAAGGGATTTGGAGGATTTGACCGAATTGGTCGAGAGTTAAGGTGATAAATTCATTTTGGATCATGAAGGAGATGGTGATGGCACCAAGATCATTGGTTTGAACCGCGACTTGGCTATAGAAATCAACTATGAAATGAGGAATGATGGGTTCATTGATTTCAAAGAGGCAATTGAAGTTGATGCTTGTAAACAAGCGATCAATGTAGTCGGATTGAGCATAAGCTAGATCTACTACACGTCCCTCATGAACGTTTCTATCTTCAATTTGACAATATATACGTCCAATGGAAGGAGATGTAGTAGGGATTTGGGAAACTTTAGGAATGTAGTTTTTAGTAAGGGAAAGATCTTCGGTAGTTGCTTTTGGCATTTTCACCTAAACACAACATCAAAAGACCAAAATAAATATAAATAAGAATAAAAATGTATATATTGTTAAGACTTATGTTGGAACGTAAACATACTTCGACTCTAAGACGATAATCCTAAGAAGTAGTTTACCATGTTCCTTAATTTTATTTTTAACTCGTTCTAGATATATTTTACGATGTTTAGCAAGTAGTTATGGACAAATCCAAATGCCCTTTTAAACATCTTAATTGTTGATGCATAATCTGGCACGGACTGGATTTGACGACTCTCCTTGGGCCGTTAGTCGTCTTCTCGAGCCCTACGTAGACCTGTCAACAAAGAGAACCCGTTAGGATTGGACCCGAGGCCGTAGCCCCGGGATCCACCTCCGACGGTCAAGTTAGTATCGGTGCGATATGGCTTATGAGAGTTAGGTTTAGAGTAACCTGTTATATTCTATCATGTTTAAGAAGAGAATCCCAGCCCTATATTTATAAGGCATGGATTAGGGTTTAGGTGTAGAGTGGGCTGCTGTCTGCCGGGCCTGACCCTTTCCTGGCCAGTCCGGACCATACGTCCACAAGCCCCCTAAGTCTAGTTTGACATAGAGTGTGGCTATGTTATGCTAGACTTAAGTTCTGTTCATGGCCGCGTAGGCCCAATCAACCATGACGACATGGCCCATGTGTGCGCAACTTGTGTGCACATGGGAGGGACCATACTGCGCAGCCCATATGCGATAGTGCGCACTGGGATTGCGATTATGATTGTCTCACAATGGTGAAAGTGGATCTCGTATGTTGCATCCTGGGTAAGGGCATACCTTTCGTACCAGTAGCGATGCAGCATGGTGCGACAGAAGATGTACTTTTGTGGCAGAAGTGCGCGCTGTGCGCGACAAGGATGCGCGCTGTCCGCGACAGAGGTGCACGCTGTGCGCGAACATTACATTCGTTTTTACAACCGACAGAGGACGTCTCCCCTGTGGCAAGATGGTGCGAATATTTAAATCCGTCTTTGTACCGGGCTTGCAATACCTCTTATGTACGATCCGCTTCCAAATATACCTGAGTGACTATACGGAAACAGTGGTAGTATATATCTTGGTAGCCCCCCAAGTTTGATGGTGCTACTCGTGTAGGAGCATTTAAACTTAGTTATTCAAATCCTGAAAAACACTTAATGCAAATATTAAAAGTATATGCCGCGAATCGCAACATATAAAATCAAATGAAGTAAAAGATTAGCGTGAAGCAATATATAGCACATAGCATATGATTTTAACACATAAGAGAAGTAGTAGTGCGAATTGCGCCTATCGTGAGGTTTTACAAACTATATAAGAGAAGTAACACGTAGCTAATCTGCGAACGCAGTACGCTCATGGCGATTTATTGATCTTTTTCTTTTTTATTATAATAAAAACAATGGCGCGGATGGACACACCGTGACCGCGACTAATAGTTTCAATCGCACGTACAGACACAAATGGATGTATCATGACCGCATAGACTCTAACATTTGTGGATGATCGCAGATGACCACGGCTTTTGTCCAGTGCGCTCATGGCGATTGACTAGCATCGTGGTGCCTGTACGTGACAGTGTGCCCATGGCGCCAATCTGCAAAGATGTCCGGACGCATGGCCTAACGCGGGTAGATTTATCGTGACTGCGTTGTTCGTGGCTAAAAGATAAAGTTGATCCGATCGTGCGGACTTAGTGCGGTTTATAGGTAAAATCGTGTTTACCAAGTTAAAAGATTTACATAAAATCTTTTGCATATTTAAAAAGATATGCACAAAAGATATGCACGAATGATTAAACAAGCAAAGCAATCAATATTTAAAAGATAAAATCTTTTCAATATTTAAAAGATATGCTAAAAAATAAAGTTTGTCACTTGTTTCTTGTCTGCTTGCGTCAAACAAACAAAGCAATCAAGCCCTTTTTTATTTTACTACCGAATGAAACAAAAAGGAATAAAAGAAAAGTCAGACTTTTCTTCTTAGTTTTATTATTTAATTCGTACGTAAAGAATGAATATGCGCATCGCGATGCATGAACTCGATGTATTTTTTAAAGTGCAACCCAAAAAAAATACAAAGTTTTAAAGTTACCGGCTTTTGAACTCGATGGTTGCTTTCCGGTGATGTGAGAACACGAAACTTGTCGTAGTCATGTCCCACGGATGGCGCCACTTGTTGATGCATAATCTGGCGCAGACTGGATTTGACGACTCTCCTTGGGCCGTTAGTCGTCTTCTCGAGCCCTGAGTAGACCTGTCAACAAAGAGAACCCGTTAGGATTGGACCCGAGGCCGTAGCCCCGGGATCCACCTCCGACGGTCAAGTTAGTATCGGTGCGATATGGCTTATGAGAGTTAGGTTTAGAGTAACCTTTTATATTCTATCATGTTTAAGAAGAGAATCACAGCCCTATATTTATAAGGCATGGATTAGGGTTTAGGTGTAGAGTGGGCCGCTGTCTGTCGGGCCTGACCCATTCCTGGCCAGTCCGGACCATACGTCCACATTAATATATCATGAAATTTACTAGATTTACTTTAGGTTGTAAAACTAGCCATTTCTTACAAGTTTCTTACGCATGTGATTTGTTTTCAAAAAGGATGGTTTATGTTTTGACTCAAAAATGCCATTTTTCGTACTAAACTAAACGCTTCCTTAACTAGACACTTACACTACAAGTATGTCAATATATATATGAATTATATATCTTGACAAGTCCGAATTACTAGTTTTAGGTTTATAATCTTGACAACGTTTTATAAGAATTACAATGACTTAATTTCGACATTATTTGGACATAGTCCAAACATCCTCTTATCGTTTACACAAATATTTTTACTTAGTCGAAAAATATAGTTTCATGTTTTACAAGTTATAAAAACATAATATGATTAGTTTTAACAAGTTTTTATAGCATTATTCAACAATGTGTTTACTAAATTTTTTGAAAAAGGGTGTATGAAATTTTTCAAAAATTTTCGACAAGAGGGTTTATAATTATTAGTTTCTAGTGTTAATTAAGCATCCTAATCCTAAGGGAAGCATTTAGTTATGGAAATTTTAGACCCAATTCGAAAGAAATTATGAATTTGAAAAAAAATATTAGAACATGCATAATTTTGAGTTTGACCAAATTAGATGGAATTAGATGAAATGTGTTATGAAAAACTTACAATATGTAATGGTGATCGTGTTAGATGAATTTGCCCTTTGAGAAATAACCCGAATTATGTGATTTGGAAGTGGTTTTAGATGTTTTGGGGTTTGGATTTTCGTCACAGCAGCAGCAGAAAATGGGGGTAATGAGAAAGAGGAGTGTTTGGCAAAAGAAATAAGAGGGAACACGTATTGGAACAATCAGATGGCCGGCCCCCTTAAACATTAAGGGGGCCGCCCTTTATTTGGCTGTCGGTCCCCTTAAACATTAAGGGGGCCGCCCTCCAAAACTTGATATTTCGTGGTTTTGGTTTCTGGAAAGAACGAGAATATATATATATATATATATATATATATATATATATATATATATATATATATATATATATATATATATATATATATATATATTAGATTTATATTTTATCAAAAATACATTGGAGAGTATTCGCACGGAAGAAATTACTTGATACTTTTACTTGACATTTCGTCAATTAAAATTTCTTGATCATTTCGGATGAAATTTATCAAGTTGTCAAGTGGACCAGAGAGTTGTGGAAGGTTTATATATATATATATATATATATATATATATATATATATATATATATATAGTGTATCTTTATTTTCAGAACTCTGTTAAGTGCGGGAACTGCGAGAACTCCAATTTTGCATTAGAAAACATGCATGTTCATCTAAAACATGTATGTTTTCTTACATACACCTTAATACACATAATACATGTTTATATAAAAACCTGTTAAGTGCAATAGATCAATGCAAAATGGTTTTATATATAGAACCCTGTTAAATGCGGGAACTGCGAGAACTCCAATTATGCATTAGAAAACATGCATGTTCATATAAAACATGTATGTTTTCTTAAATACACCTTAATACGCAGGCATGTGTATTAAGGTGGATGTATGAAAACATACATGTTTTATATGAACATGCATGTTTTCTAATGTAAAATTGGAGTTCTCGCAGTTCCCGCACTTAACAGGGTTCTGAAAATAAAGCCCCTATATATATATATATATATATATATATATATATATATATATATATATATACGTATATAGTATGGGCTTATAAGACGAGAATATAGGAGGGAGACGTATGCAACGGAAGACGGGAGTTTGTTTCATCCATAAATTTTTTGACTCATTTCTCTACATCAACATGAGTGTCGTTGAACATTGAAGTTTAAGAAGGCAAATGGGGGAAAGAAAAGGTTCGTAAACGAACAATTTCTAGTTCTAGAAAGTCAACAAATGAATTTTCTAGGTTATAAGATCCTAGATATATATATATATATATATATATATATATATATATATATATATATATATATATATATATAGTTAGGATCAAATAGGAAGAATAATTAAAATATGAATGATAAGAAGTAACCACAACCACACATTTCAGATGCACCTACAAAAGTGGATGCATCTTCCTTCAAAATTTCCCTCCTAATTTGAAATGTGTGGCTAGAATTACTTCTTACTCTTCTTATTTTAATTATTCTTCTTACTTGATCCCTTCCCTATATATATATATATATATATATATATATATATATATATATATATATATATATATATATATACATGAGAGGCTAACTATGAGTTGCACTTGAAGTTTTGAAGTTTGTACATGAAGCAGATAATGCTGACTCATCATGTCTATTGTCCAGTCAGCAGTATTTTAATATTTCAATTGCCTATGTGGAATGCCCAGTCAGCACTCCAATTTCAGAAAATTTTCAGAAATGGTCTAAAAAATTTGACACTTACAAGATTCGAACCCCGGTCTCCCATGTAAACAAGCATCACCCAAACCACTAGACCAAAGCTGTTTTTGTGAATATGCTTGAAAAAACAAAACAATAAAGGCAATCAATAGACATATCACAATTAATCCCTCCGCTTATTTCTGTTTTCAGCTATCCCCTCTCCCCCCCCCTCCCCTGATTTTTCTGCATTCTCTTAAATACTAATATATACTTTCCTTAATCCTCTCACAATGAATCACTAAAATCAGTTATACATTTTAAAATTACATCACAATAATTTCGGTTCCTGATTTCACTCTTTAATTTTGAATTGATTCCAATTTTATTTTTCAAATCAATTCAAATTTCTAAACCCTAATTGAAATCTATAAATACCGTAGGTAGTTATTATGCATCATCACATTCATCATTTACCCTATTATTTCAGTTACTTAACCTTAATCATGAATAGATTTGCAGGTAAAAAAAATGGTAACATGGGATATCAGAAATCACCATCTCTACCAAGTAGCAGTTTTAGGAAAAATGGAGGTTTTGGTGGTTCTGGGGGTTTTGGAGGTCCTGGAGGTTTTGGAGGTTGAAAGGGCCATGGTAGTGCCAGTGGATCAGGAGGTTAGACATATGTTTTCTTTATTGTTTTTTTCTTTTTTTTTCGTTATGATGTTTTATTGAATCGCATATTTGTTTACACGTTGTTGTAATCTGTTTATATAAAGATTTTAAGTTATTGTTAAACAATGGCATATCCTTATTTCCCATATTTGATTATGGTTTATTCAATTATGAACTTTTTAATGTTTTTTTGTTTGCAATTCTCTTTTGATAATGCAAATGTTGTATAATGGTTATATGTTGTTTTCTTTCATTGAAATATGATTATAATTTTAGTTTCATTTTTTGTACATATCAGGTAATGGTAAGGAATTAAAAATAACTCCTATCAAATAAGTTGATCCTATGTTGGATGATATAGCTGTTCAAGGCAGATGTATTTCAATTTTTCATTCGAATAAACTGAATGCGAAACATGATCCATACAGCTTAGATCTTGTGCTTCAAGACGTAGAGGTATTTATAGTAACATCGTTTTAATATATACACTACATTAGTAACGGATGCTTATTCAACATAATTTTTTATCCAATGCAGAACACTAGGATCCAGGTCTACATAAAGAAGGAATTTATGTTTAAGTTTGAACCACTGTTTGAGGAGGGCAAATGTTACATAATATCAAACTTTGGGATTGCTGAAAATGGGGGAAAGCTTCCTTTGTTGCCGCATAGGTTCAAAATAAGTTTTTACAAGACAACGATTGTAACACGTATTGATCCTTTTGATGACAACACACATGGTTTTATTCTAGAACCATTTAATCATTTGTTGGATCCTGAACATCACCAGTACTATGACAATGATGCTGTTGGTATGTAGTTGATACTTTTTTTTAATAGCATTTATATATTACCGTATTTATTTATAAAATGTTAATTTTATCGGCATATGCAAGCAACAAATGGAGGCATACATGTCATTTACATCCGAGCAATATTGTTTAAAATATTTGCTCTTATCTTATTATTACTTTTACTTATATGTTAGATGTCATTGGATCGGTTGTTGGAATTGAGGAAATAGTCCCGGTTATGTCTGCAGCTGGGAAAAAGTTGCGTAGGACAGTAGTCGTTGAGGACGCTGAGTAAGTATAAACAGAATAATAATAATCCATTGTTTTACCATGTTACTTACATTGTTTCAATCACTTACTTATCATATATATGGTCAATAAAAATTTGCAGGTCCAATCGTTTGAACCTCACTTTCTGGGTAACATGGGCAACCATGTGGGATCCGTATGCCAGCAAGCGTCAGAAAATTGATCATCTTGTGGTTATACTTCAATTGGGAAAGGTTAAGTACTGGGACGGTAAGTGCGTTGTTTTATTTCATTATTACTAAAACATAATTTTATTTTGTTTTTTGCTTAAGTAAAGAATACTTTATTTGCAATATGCAGGGTCAGCCGCGGTTCATAATGCCCTTTTTGGTTCAAAGATATATATGAACCGTGATCTGCCAGAAATCGTAGCATTCAAATCAAGGTTAATATATGTTTTCCCAAACATTTTTCATCAATATGATATTTTAAATTTTTTATAGTATTAACTGTTTTTTTTTTTTTTTTTTTTTTTTTTTTTTTTTTTTTTTTTTTTGTAATTGTATTTTAGTGTTCAACAGCGTGAAGGTTTTGATGCTAACCAGGTCAAGATTGAGGTCTTCTCACATGAAGTGAAGGTTCAAACTATGTCTGAGTTTTTTCACGGTTGTGTGAAAAAGATGGTTGGTGCGATACGTGACTGTGATCCGGTTTGTTACACATTCTTAATATAAAATACCCACAAACTATATTTAACGTATTTCCATTTATTATATCTACACATTTTGGTTTATTAAATGCAAGATTCACATTGTATTGTTTTAGCAACAATACATAGGATCCACAAAGAGAGTGGTTGGGCATACACAACATGTAAAGAGTGTAACAAAAGAGTGGATATTGTTGATGGTAGGAATCGCGAGCCTGCGTTTATTTGTGAGGATCATGGTTCTGTACAGGTTGCATCCAGGTAACAAACACTATTTAATTGTTCTATTTTTAATTATTATTTTCACTTACATATTTTAATATGCATGTTTATTTTGATATTACAAGTTTGATGCTATATATTGTTTTTTAGATTTTAGCTTAGTCTTTTATTTTTCAGCTTTTTATATACTTGGTTTTTTTTTAAATAACAGGTTTAAGGCCATTCAAAGACTGAATGATGATTCCGGTTCTGCCCCTGTTGTTTTTTTTAACAACAACTTTTCTAAGCTTTCCGGTTATACCGCTTGGGAATTGATGGAAGCCCATGGTATGGACCCAGACGAATATTGGCCACAGGAGGTTGACAAAATTATTGGGAAGACATGTCTCTTTAAGATTTACTATTCTGACTACAATGTCAACTACAACAACCACACTTACAGGTGTGATGGTTTTTCTGAAAATGTTGACTTTATCAACCACTTTAAGCGAAACTTTTTAGAAGAAGACGTGACTGAAGATGTTCCTGATGAGGTAAACTATCACATCACATTTTTAGCCATTATAAACTTTGAACATTTATATTGCATATTACAATATATTGTTTAATTTGCTTATCAGGTTCCAACTCAGGAATTCAACACACCTGCTACACTTATAAAAAAGATAAACATGTCGGATAGCTTGGAGAGCCGTGTGTTGGATTTGCAGTCTCCTCCTGCATCGTGTGATGCATCTGGAAGTTCATCAGGTTCCGTTTCAAAGAAGAACCGTGCGTTACGCTCACAACATGGATCAAATGAATCATCTGGTAGTGCAGAAAAGAAGCAACGTGTTATTGTTGATCTTGATGACATTGACAGTGAACCTGATGATGATGAAGCAGGCAAAGACACTGAGCAGGAAATGGTTCAAGTGAAGATTGAACATGAAGAATAAATATACTATCTTTGCTTTTATCGTTTTTCTGTCCAACTTTGGCAAATGTCTTTGGAATAATAATGTTTGATTTGGGATATTTTTAATTGGACAATATATTTGCTTATCTTGGGAAGTAATTTTTATGCTTTACTATCCGTGGTTTTTTGTTTTTTAATAATATTTCACATTTGTTTCAATCTCTATATATATGTTTTATATTTACCATTTGTTTGATTACTATTTTTGTTCTTTTTATGGGACAAGTATTTTTAACATACACATGCATTTTTTGAAGTCCAAACTGAACATGAAGAGAGTATAATCGCAAATTTTTTTTATAAAGTCCAAACTGAACATGAAGATTAAACCATATGTACATAATTGTTTAACTTTGTTTTTATCCATTACATCATTGTTTAACCTTTGTTTCATTCTTATTTTGTATTTTTTACAACAATTAACTATTCTTTCTTAAATTATTTTTTCTACATATTTTCTATTCCTTCTAATGCAAAGCCACTTCCTAATAGTTGGTTAAATTTGTTATTGGACTTGACCACTTTATGTTTAAAATGAATTATCTTCCAACATTATAACTTAAATAGTAAAACTAAACTTATAGTGAAAATTTAGAGATACTATCTTTACCAATATATCATAAACAAATCACAAAACAAGTATCAATGTAATATACTGTTAACATTGTTGATATCTTATACTTAAACACTATCTTCCTAAAATTGAATGCTTAACAAACTTTCAATTTAACACAATCACTTCCTAATACACTTTGAACATTTTCGAATGCTTAAAACCAAAAAAATTTAACACAATCACTTACTAATATACTTTGAACATTCTCGAATGCTTAAAACCAAAAAATTTAACACAATCACTTCCTAAAATCGAATTCTTAACAAACTTTCAATTTTTAAAAGATTTGTTTCAATCTACAATTTAAAATGATTCTCTTAGATAAAAATTTCCCAAAATCTCTACTAATCAAATCTTCCAAATTTCAAAAGATATGTTTCAATCTTCGATTTAAATTTAATAAGAACAAGATCATTTCCTAAAATCTCTATCTATTCAAAGTTATTTAAACTCTCAGAATCACCCTAAACATTGTCAAACTATATTTCATAGCTAATCAATACACGAGAATTTTAGTACCAAATGGTTCATAAGAGCTCATCAAAGGTAATAATGACATAAATACATTTAATATCATTTGTGTTTATTCATAACATATTGTACATTTCTTCATTAGGCTACCAACCATGAAGAAGGTTCAAACAACCAAACAAGTTTAAACAAGAAAGACTCAGCTGTTATCATTTTATCTGATGATGACGTGGTATATCTTTAACATCAACATTGTAAAAAATCCTTAACCTTCATTTATGAATTTATCTTATACTAACTTCCTAACAGGAGGTACCTTTAGATATCAAACGCAAAAGGGGTGTAAACGATGTTGCTTTGTTTGGACATAATGTTGTTCCTATTGTTTTGTCCGATGATGAGGAAGTATTACAAAATCCTGCAAAACCACATTCTCAGGAACATGTTGAAAATCAAGACAGATTGGTATTCAAATATGTAAATAAACATGCAAAAACTTTGATTGCAATATTATATGTTAAATAATTGTGTTATAACCTTCGTATATCAACATGTTATGTAAACTGTGTGAAACTAATGTCAATATTATTTTGGTAGGAGACTGATGATGAGACCCCTATCAGGTTTAAGCGAACACGCAATGCTACACAGACCAATTGTTCAAATAAGATTTTGGACCATTTCATTGATGAGGAGAATGTTCAAGACAATGATCCTCAATCATTTGATAATGTTTTTTATCCTAAATCTAAAGGACTTTCTCAAATGGATGAGGAAGTATTACAAGATCCTGCAAAACAACACTCTCAAGAACGTGTTCAAAATCAAGACAAATTGGTATTAAAATATGATCATTTCACTCTAAACTTTTATTGCAACATTATATGTTTAAAAATTGTGCTATAACATTCGTATATCAACATGTTATGTAAGTTGTGTGAAACTAATGTCAATATTATTTCAGGAATCTGTTGATGAGACCCACACCAGGTTTAAGCGAACACGCAATGCTACACAAACCAATTATTCAAATAAGATTTTTGACCATTTCAGTGATGAGGACAATGTTCAAGACAATGATGATCCTGAATCATTTGATAATGTTTTTTCTCCTAACTCTAAAGGACTTTCTAAAATGGATGATGAATTCATTAATCATCCAAAACCTAAGAATTATGACCATTTAGATGACTTTACAGATGAGGAAACACAAGTCCATGAGCAACAAAGTTCAGTATCAAAATATCACAATTTCCAACTAAAGGATGAAGAAACTGATGAGTGTTGGGAACATACTTTTGTATTTAGTCAAGTCTCGGTCATTACCTTTTATAATAGGTTGCTTAGTTATTTATTTCTTTATGTTTAAGTTACAAGGCTTAAGTATTCTAGTCCAATGGGCCTTGTAGCCCACGTTTTAGTGAAAGAGGGAGGAAGGGAGTGTTGCCCTACTCCTCCCCTATATATGCTAAGCTTATGTAAACTTTAATATTGTTGGTTATTTGATTACCTTAATGAAACTCTTGTTCTTTCAATCTTCATAAGTCTTATAATCAACCATCTTTTATTCTCATCTCATTTCTTATACTTGTGTTTACTAAATGGTGACCTAACAAATGGTATCATTCGCCTAATAGAGATTGAAGTGTTTTTCTTGGTTTTTACGTGGGATTAAGAGTGTTTTTTTTATCTAATTTTTGCCTTTTTCTTTGTTTCTTACACTAAAATCTTGAAGCTTGGACAAGTTTTAAGGTTGATATAGTGTTTAGAAGCTTAGATTTTGCATAAAGCATTGATCTTTTATAGTTGTTTAGTGTTTTCTAAGTATTGGTGAAGTTATTTGATCAAAAGTTCCTTATTTCTAAGCATTTTTCTTTAAAAATTTGAGTTTTTTTTCAACTTTCTGGTCATCCTACGCGTAAGATTGGTGAATAGTACAAAAACTTAGCTGTCTACAGTACCTTTTGTCCTTTCTACGCATAAGTTTTGCCTAAAACCCCATTCTTACGCATAAAACCCCTTTCCTACGCATAAGACTGGTCAAAACCCTCTTTCTACGCATAAATTGGTATTCTACGCTTAAATCCTACGCGAAAGCTCAATTCCTACGCCTAAGTTCTACGCTGAAGTTTCATCCTACGCAGAAGTTTGATCTTACGCATAAGATTAAATCTTACGCGTAAGTTGCTGGAATCTATGCTTAAGTTTCTTCAAAGGTTTCTCTTCGTGCTACGGTGACTCAGTACTTCCCTAGCTTGGATAAGTTAGTGGAATACTTCGACTTCGGATATCTTTCAAGCTTGGATGAGTTTGAAAGATTTGTTTGGTCTTTGAACCTTACGCATAAGACTTACGCATAAGCTTAAAACTTACGCATAAGGTAAATCTTACGCATAACTCACAAGTTTACGCATAAGATCAACCTTTACGCGTAACTTTGAAGTCTACGCATAAGTTTCAGTTTTACGCGTAAGATTTCAACTTACCCCAGGGTTTCTTGATCTTAACCAAAGGAACGTGCATTTCAATCTTCTACAAAGATCCATTATTACACAAGTGTTCTAAGATGTCTCAACCAACACATTACTACTTCTCTAATCCTCAGCAACAACAACATCAGCAGTATCAGCAACAACAATACCATCAGCAACAATCATATCAACAACCTTCACAATCACACTTTCATCAACAACCGTTTAATCCACAACCACAATATCTCATGATGCAACAACATCAAATCATTCCTCAACAACAACCATATCCAATGTCACAACAAAACACTCAGTTTTCCTCCAAACAACCTCACTAGTTTGATAGAATGTGTGAAGTTATTACAACTCAACAATCCAGACATGAGGCGGGATCACTTGAAACACCTCCAATGCTAACACCTGGGAACTATGTTCAATGGTCAAGTCGATTCTTATGATTTCTTGAACTAAAGAAACCTCATGGGAAATTCTTGAAACAAGTGATACTTGAAGGACCATTTGAGTGGCCAACAAAATTTGACAATGGTGATCCAACTGCTGATCCTCCACGTGCTCCTGCAGAGAGACCTCTTCCAGAATCTCAACTCACAGAAGAACAGAAATTACATCGTAAAGCTGATGAGTATGCAATGGCTTATATACTTCAAGGAATACCTAATCCAATTTATCAAAGTGTCGATGCTCAGAAAACAGCCAAAGCTATGTGGGAACATGTTCATCTCCTTATGGAAGGCACTCAATTGAACAAAGATGATATGGAATCCAAACTCTACATGGAATACACTGACATCACAATTGAACCAGGAGAGTCACTTGAATCCTACTATCATCGTTTCACTAATGTGGTCAATGATTTGGAACGACACAAAATCACAGTACCAAGGATCGCAGTGAACTCCAAATTCGTTGGTAGTCTTGGTCCGGATTGGCATAAATATGTGACATTCGTTCGACAAACCAAAAATCTTCATGATGCACCATATGGATTGTTGTATGATTTTCTGAAACACCATGAACCTGAAGTGGAAAAGGATCGAGCTCTTCGAGGAGGATACTCACCATCACCAACACCAAATTCTTTGGCACTCGTAGCTCAATCTCCCTATGCTCCACCACCAATGTCAAATCATGCATATGTTCAAGAGCAAAACTACTTCAGTTATCCATAATCTTCTACCTCGAACCAAATGGTCCCTTATGATTCATCTCCACAGAATACTTCTACTCAACTTGTTCCATTAAACAACAATGATGCAGTGTATTACTCCAACTCCAATGAAGATGACGATGATGACTTTAATACGTTGAATCAGGGACTTGCTCTTATTGCTCGTGCTTTTAGCAAATTCTCCAACAAAACAAACAACCGTCAACGTTCATCTTCTAACACAAGGAATCAAGCTGTTGTCAATGATGGAAGGGTGGAAATTCAGAATCGTAACTATGGTCGATCTGGTTCAGGAAGTTCTTCAGGAAATTTTGGGAATGGTCAGAGGTTTAATAACAATGGAGGGTTCAGGAACAACTCAGGTTCTTCTCAGCAAAGGTCTGAACTAGTTGAAACTAGGAACTCAAACTCTAGGAATGCAGTGTGGTGTTATAACTGTAATGAAAAAGGTCATATAGCGACAGCATGTCCAAAACCGAGAACTCGGGGTAGTAAGTTTCACAAGCAGGCATTACTCATGGCTCTTCAAGATGAAAAAGATGGACATTTCCCTGAGCAGGAAAACAATTTCATGGCAAATGTGAACAATGACGATGACATGGAAGATCTGGAAGCCAATGCAGCTGTGATGCTTATGGCCAACATGCAGGAACTTCAATTTAATGATTCAGGTCCAGTGTATGACACTGATGGCTTGTCTTAGGTACATGACCTCAAAGCATGCCTTATACATGAAATAGCCTCACCTTCTGCTTCTGAATCAGATATGGCGCAAGTTGTTCCATCTAACTCATCTTCATCTTCTCAAACAGATGAACAAATAAGCACAGTTGTCATATTTGATGATGACACAGTTGTTTCATTTGATGATCCCATTGAGAATGATAAACATGATCATATAGAACAACATGGACCATCGTTTGATCCAGACCCTGACCTCATATTGTTATCCAAACAACTGAATGCTCAACAATTGCAAATCATAAAATGCAACGAGAAAAACAAACCCTTAAAAGAAACAAATGCGTCACTTGCAAGAGATATTGAGTGTTATAAAATACAACTTTCAAATCAGGAAGACAAGATTAAACATGCAAAAAGTTTTGAAAAAGCTTTTCAAGAATCTTACAACAAAGAGCAAGATCTTCAACACAAAATGCAAGATTTAATTGAGTCAAATGGAAAGTTGATTTCTGAACTCGAAAGTGAAAAGTGTGAACTGAAAATGCAAGTTGAACGTCTTCAAAAAGTACTTTCAAAAACAGAAACAGAATTATCCAGTTGCAAAAAGGATTTTTGTGAACATAAAATACGGAAAAGGAAGTATATAGATAACTTACTCGGTGAGATTGTTGATCTTGAAAAACAACTCAAAGAATTTCATAATATAGTTTACAAAACCGGGAGCTCGGTCACAACAATTCAGAAATTTACTTTAAAACCGAGACCCGATAAAGGATTTGCACTTGGCGATTTCAAATCAATGTTTCTTCACACAACATTCAAAGAAAATCCTAAGATTTACAGTATGGACCATATGCTTGATAATACGATTGTGCGTACTGTTGTTTTTGATACTGAGGAAGAGGAAGAACTTGAAGACGAGAGTCGATCAAAAATGAGTCATGTTGAATATTGGACACCATATGATTATTCACAAGCTCCTCATATTTCTAAATCTTTTGTTCCTCAAAAGGAATTACCTGAGAAATCATGGTATGTCACTGAGTCATATGTTTCATCCTCTAATGCGGCCCCTGTCCAACCTGTAGCACAAATAAATGGTCCTTTACCATCATCCGGTGAAGCTACACCTTTACCTAAAAGTTGTGGTGTTTTAAATTATTACAAAACTTTTATGGAAGACATCGAAATCTTGGAGGAAACAATTGAACGTAATTCTGAAATAAAAATTGAAACTTTTCAATCCGCTTACGAGCGTGAAAAGAGAGATATTTTTCAAAAACAAATGTTGCCAATTGTCAAACACCTCCGTCTCTGTGCTACACGGTGGGAACAGGAACTTCAAAACGAGGTCAAATCAATGATAAACGTTTTCAACTCAACTGAAAATGCGATTTTGGTTCAAAAGCAAAGAAATAGAATTTTAAAAAATGATGTTGATCGACTCTTTGAACAAGTTCTCAATGCTGATATTTTGTCTGTTATCATGAATGATCTCTATAAATCTGGTACTTCTATGCTTATGGATGATCTTTGTGTTGATAATAACTTGTTGAATGTAGAAATAGAGACACTTAAACATGACAATGACATGCTGAGAATAAAGAATGATGATGTGACAAAACAATTTTCAAAAGAAATTTGTCTACTCAAACAAAGGCTTGAATGGTGTCAAGCTCAAAGTATTGAAACGGAATTGAAACTTCAAAGTCAAAATAATTCAAACTCTTGTCAGCTTTGCAAAAACAATGAGTCTTTAAAAAGTCTGTGTCTCAAATATGAGAAAGAAATTGCGGATTTAAAAATTGAAAACGTCGAACGGCAACAAAACCGCGATGACATTAATTACTGCAACGTGAAACTTGAGTCTGAAATTCAGGATAAAAATCACATCATCATTGATTTGAAAGAGAAAATTAAGGTACTTCAAAAAGGAAAGTTTGTTGACACCACGGTGATAGCACCAGGATTGTATCAATTAGACAAAACTACTAAAGAAAATTTTGTTCAAAACATTAATGTTGATAACTCCACTTCCACAGGACTAGTCTCCACTAGTAGCGTTAGCAGACCCAAGCGAAAAAGTAACAAGAAGAATAGGATCTGGCAATGTAAAAGAGGACCACTAGAAGCTCAAGAAGTAGAAGATCAACTTAGGACTTTGAATAAAACTCATGTTGCATCAGATTTAGATTCTAATCTGGCAAATTGTAATCAAAATCTAAATGTAACGAATGATGAACCTTTGAATGTTTTGAATATTAATGCATCTTGTGTGTTTTGTCGTAAAAGCGTATCATCTGGTGTTCATACAAAATGTATTGCTAATTCTCTTCTCAATCATCATAAGAAACGTAGGACAAGCATTCCTTCTAGGCCTACTACTGCCTCTAAGTCAATATTAGGAAAACCGCCTTCTACGGTTTCTTATGAAGCTGAAGTTACCCCCATAAGTGAAGAGAACAAATCTAGGAACAAGCCCATCACTAGTGAATTCACCATAAAGAAAGCAAGAACTAGTTGGAATTGGCAACGTTGGTTACAATATAAACCAGACTTTAAATGGATTCCTAAATTGTTGAATACATGTGCTTCTAACCAACAGGAACCCGCACTTTCTTTGGGTTCCACCCTTACTTCTGTTCCATCCTTGTCGTCTTCTTGTGATGCAGGTGGTACAGATTGTTCTCTGGATTGTTGATAGCGGATGCACCCGACATATGACAGGCAATCTCAAACTGTTACACAACTTTGTTTCAAAGTTCATTGGTACTGTCAGATTCGGGAATGATCATTACGCTCTAATCATGGGATATGGTGACTATGTCAGTGGGAACATTGAAATCAGTCGTGTTTATTATGTGGAAGGCCTTGGACACAACCTTTTCTCTGTTGGTCAATTTTGTGATGGGGATCTAGAAGTGGCATTTCGTGAGAAAACTTGTTTCGTTCGTGATTTACAAGGAAACGATCTAATGTCTGGCTCACGTGGTTCTAATCTTTATACAATATCAATGTCAGATATGATTGCTACATCTCCGATATGTCTTCTCTCCAAAGCGGAATCGACTAAATCTTGGTTATGGCATAAACGTCTTTCGCACTTGAATTTCAAAACTATGACTGAACTTGCTCGTCACAAACTTGTTGATGGATTTCCAAGATTCCGTTTTACCAAAGATCACTTATGTTCAGCCTGTGAACAAGGAAAAAGTACTCGGGCTCATTTTCCTTCTAAATCTGAGCACAGTACAAATCATGTTTTACAATTGCTACATATGGATTTGTGTGGACCGATGCGTGTTCAAAGTATCAACGGTAAA
The DNA here is from genome assembly GCA_030686995.1 of Artemisia argyi. Lineage (NCBI taxonomy): Eukaryota > Viridiplantae > Streptophyta > Magnoliopsida > Asterales > Asteraceae > Artemisia > Artemisia argyi. Next base: position 139,511,376 of record CM060677.1, read on the forward strand.
CGCTACATACTTGTAATTGTGGATGATTACTCCAGATGGACTTGGGTTTATTTTCTACGAAGTAAAGATCAAGCTCCTTCAATGATCATCACCTTTCTCACTAAAATTCAAGTTCAGTTACGCAACACGGTACGAATAGTCAGAACTGACAATGGTACAGAATTTAAGAATCAGACACTTCGGTCATATTATGAGAAAGTGGGAATTGAACATCAAACATCTATTCCTAGAAGCCCAGAACAGAATGGAGTTGTTGAAAGACGCAACAGGACGTTAGTGGAAGCTGCTAGAACCATGTTGATTAATGCTCAATTACCAGATTACTTATGGGCGGAAGCTGTTTCAACCGCATGTTATACCCAAAACCGTTGCATGATCACAAAACGCCATCGCAAAACACCTTATCAAATTTTTCACAAAAGGAAACCGAACATCGATTACTTTCATGTATTTGGAGCACTTTGTTATCCTAAAAATGATCGTGATGATTTAGGTAAACTTAAAGCAAAGGCTGACATCGGAGTGTTCGTTGGATACTGTGAAAATTCTAAAGGTTTTCGGATATGGAATCGTCGAACAAGAGAAATTCAAGAAACTATTCACGCTAATTTTGATGAACTTAGACAAATGGCTTCTGAGCAACACAGCTTAGGACCCGAATTCAACCGTCTTAACTCTCTGGACTCTTCGGCTGAACCATTGCCTCTCAACCACAAAGAATTGGAAACCTTGTTTGCTCCACTGTTTGATGATACAATTGAATACCGTTCTACTGAGGTCTCACCCAATTCCGCTGCTCAACCTGATAATATTCAAGTACCTGTCTCACCTCAACAAACTACAACAACTGTTGAGAAAGACGGTCCTCCAATTGCATCACCATTTACAGCAGAACAAACTGCTTCCAACTCACGACAATCAGCTGAAGCTCCTACACCACAATCAGTTCCACAACCCGCAGAGCATGATCCTAATACGTTCTTTAACCCGTTTGCATCGGCTCCAACACTTCCTGAAGTAGCTGAGTCGTCCACACGCAATTTGGATCCTGCTAACATGCGAGATACTTATCAACTACACCCTTCGACACACAAATGGACTCGAGACCATCCACTTGTTCATATTATTGGCCATCCAGATGCACCTGTAATGACAAGACAACGACTTCACACTGATGGAGAAACTTGTATCTATGCACTCACAGTTTGTCAAGAAGAACCTAAGAACATTAAAGAAGCAATGACTTATGACAACTGGATTGTATCTATGCAAGAGGAATTTTAGCAATTCATATGATTAGAAGTCTGGGAATTAGTTGAAAGACCTGACAGAGTCTTTGTCATCGGATTAAAATGGATTTGGAAAAATAAGCTAGATGCAGAAGGCACAGTCATACGTAACAAATCACGCCTGGTAGCGAAAGGATACTCCCAACTAGAAGGACTTGATTTTGCCGAATCCTTTGCTCCAGTGGCTAGACATGAAGCTGTTCGGATCTTTCTGGCTTATGCAGCACATTAGAACATGGTTGTTTATCAAATGGATGTGAAAACAACATTTCTTAATGGAGAACTCCGTGAAGAATTTTATGTAAGCCAACCAGATGGCTTCGTTGATCCTGAGCGTCCCAATCACGTTTACCGACTAAAAAAGGCACTCTACGGACTTAAGCAAGCCCCAAGGGCGTGGTATGACAAACTGTCTACTTTCTTGCTGGCCAATAAATTTTCTAAAGGTTCAGTGGACCCAACACTATTTACAAAAACATACGGGGAGGACTTACTTGTTGTTCAAATCTATGTCGATGATATTATTTTTGCTTCAACAAAAAGAAGTTACTCTAATGATTTTGCAAAATTAATGAAAGATAATTTTGAAATGTCCATGATGGGTGAACTTTCGATCTTTCTAGGACTACAACTTCATCAATCACCCCGTGGAATTTTTATAAATCAGTCCAAATATGCTCTAGAAATTTTAAAGAAGCATGGAATGATGAGTTGTGATACTTACAATACACCAATGGGCTATACCACAAAACTAGATGCTGACTTACATGGGACACCTGTTGACCCTACCAAATACCGTAGTATGATTGGGTCACTCATGTATCTCACAACTAGTAGACCTGATATAGTATTTGCTGTCTATATGTGCTCTCGCTATCGGTCCAAACCAACTGAAAAACACCTCAGTGAGGTTAAAAGAATCCTTTGATACATAAAGGGAACCATTAACTTGGGGATATGGTATCCGAAGGATTCTGGTTTTGAACTAATTGCTTTTTCAGATGCTGATCACGCAGGATGTTTAGACGCACGCAAAAGTACATCTGGTGGATTACAGTTTCTCGGAGATAAACTCGTGTCATGGCAATCAAAGAAGCAGGACTGCACATCACTGTCGTCAACAGAATCTGAATATGTAGCTGATTGATGCCAAACCACCTAACTTATATTGACCAAGGAATGGTCAACAAAGTCAGACAGCCTAGACCAATGCTCCGCGGAAGATAGTGGTTCCCCGGGTCGTTATGTCCCGACGAGGTGTGGATTGTAATCAAAACGGGTTTGTGATCGGGTGAATTTGGACAGAAGGGTAAGGAATTGGGTTTGTGTGATTACACTACGAGATGAGGAATGAAAATAACTTAGAAACACTATATTAACATTTACTGATGATCAGATACACTAAAAACGTGAGCGAAACCTAAAAACGCGTTCGTTTGATTTAAATTTACGTTAGCGTACGAAATAAAACGCGAGTTTTGTAGAATAAAATACCTACGGATATGAAAATTACATTTTAATAATCCTAATGATAAAAGAAAATTTTTAGAAAAAGAAAAATAATTTTTACACTATTTAATTAATTACTATTAATTAATTACTATTTAATTACTAATTAATAATATTTAAATTACACTAATTATGAAATTAAGCTAGAAAAATGAAAATTAAATTCTAAAAATTCTAAAATAATATAAAAGTAATTTTGAAACTAAAAATATATTTTTCCTACTTTTTCTCTATTTATTATTAATTAATTAAGATTTAAATACTAATTAAACTATTTAAATTAAAGAAAAATAGCAAATTAATAGTAAAAATCCTAAAACTTTTTCTAAAAATCTTTTATGACATTTTAAACCTAGGAAAAATATAAAAACATAGGGTCACTTAATAAAATCTATTTATACTATTTAATTATCTAATATTAATTAATTACTAATAAACTAATATTAATTATTAAAAATAGCAAATGAAAAGGAAAAAATCTAGAAAAATTCCTAAAAATACTTTAAACTATATGGAACTTAAGAAAAATATGAAATTACAAAAGTACTTAATAATAAGCTAAAAGAAAAATGAAAAAGATAACTTCTATTAAATAGAAGCTATCACTAAAAATTAAAGTTGGATTTTTTTGGATTTTCTTTTACAAACCTGTTATACTACTGAATTGGAGAAACTTTTATGAAAACAAATTTCTTGGAACTCACAAATAAGCTCAGCTTAAGCTTATTAGCTTAACAGCCTAAGTTTAAGGCTTGAACATGATATTTAGAGCTCAAATAAACTGGAAATAAGCTTCATAGTGAACAAAAAGGGCAAATTAAGCTACCAGAAAGTGAGGTGTACTAGTAATAAGCAAAATACAAGTAATAAGCTGAAATTAACAAATAAACAAAATCAAACTACAAAGAAAACTCAGTGGACTGCAGGGCTCTTAAAGGCTAAAATAAGCTTATCAAATGAGCTAATAAGCCAAGAAATAGCTTAGCACCAACAAGCTCAGTGGGTGAGCTCTCCAAAAAGCCAAGGCTCTCAGGTTGGGGCCCACTATTAAGCTAGATAAGAGCTTATGAAACTGCTTATGTACACTGATGAGTCAGTGTACATACTCAGTTGTATACATCTTGAAGGCCAAAATTAAGCAGCCAAATAAGCTCACAGATGAAACTTAAGGGTAGGAACATGTAGCTAGCCATAAGGGCTTTTAAAAACAACAACAAGCTAACTCTAAAGTTCACTAATGAGTTCCTAAGAAGCTTATGAAATTGGACTAGTGAAATAACACCCCCTGGTGCAGGGCATTCACAATCCTAGGAGGGCTTATTTTGGGTCTTGCACAAGTATGCAGATAAGCAATTTAGTGCAAACTATTGATAGATACAATAAGCCAGGACTAAGGGCTACCTAATAACTCAATAAGCTACCAATAACATGCACTAAATAAGCAGAAATATAGCTAAGCTTAGGCTGATGTAGAGCAAAAGGGAAGCAGTTGTGGGTTGCAGCCCTGCATAGGCATTTCTCAAATAAGCACCATAAACTGAAATAAGCTGAATTAAGTCAATTCTACCCTAAAAGCTATTAATGAACCAAGAATGGAAACCTAAATCTAACTGAAGCACAGTTGAATTAATAAAAAAAAGAAACTGATGGACAGGTTTCGGGGGTGTGTGTTCAAGCTAATGCACAAGCTAATCAGCTACAAGCTAATATCTACAAATTATACAAACATAAAAATGAACTAGCAAGGAACTTACAAACCAAATCTCAGATCATATATAGCTTGTATGAGCTTGAAAATGAACTTGGGAAATGGGGAAGTTGGGACAGTTGACTGCTGATGCAGCTGGGGTTCCAATTGGGTAATATGGGTTGATTTGGTCTTGTTTATACAAGGGATGTCAAAGACAGGTTTGCACAAGTTTTCTTTCTTTTTGTTTTCCTCTTGTGATTAGCTGTAAACAACGATAATAACTATCTGATCCTAAATCAAAATCTATCTAAATGCAAAAGATAATTACTGATGCAAACTTTTAAAAGAAAAAATGATTATGCCAAAGTAGATGATATGCAGAGATTTAAGTTCATGCCTATTCTAATATCTAAATGAATGAGAAACAAGTTAGAATAGACAACCTAATGCACCTAAATAGGATTATACCATACTTAACTGCCTTAAAGTGAGGCTTTTGAAAAACAAATACACAATGAGTAAAACTTGAAGAAACTTCTCAATTCAGCTAAAAACTAACAACAAGCTCAAAAGAGAGCTGATTGGTTCTCACATTTTGGTCAATAATGGATTTTTGCCTATTGAACTCAGTTAAGCCAAACACCCCCTTAAGTGGATAGTTGATGAGATTTTGAGCTACCAAGGCTGATAAGGGACACTGCTAAAGCACAAACAGCTAATAGGGATAACTTAATATTAAATGAGCATAAAATAACCTAGAATAAGCAATTTGATAAGCTGTAAAATAAGCAGTACAAAGTGGACAGATGCTACAGTAATATAAGAAAATCTTTAAACTTTTATTGAATTCCAGAAAAAGAGTTTTACAACTGAGAAAGTTAACAATACTTAAACATTACATTAAAATTAATCTACATTAAATTACCTAATTAACTACTAAAAAAACCTAAAAATCTAACTCCTGGTCTCTGCTCCTCATTCTTTCTTTTATACTGCCACATTAGGGTTCTCTGTAGCCTTCTCTCTCATCCCCACCTTGTTTCTGGATCGTTGGATAAGCAACTTGGATCTTGACCCTTCAATTGCTTTTGGGCGGGAAAATGGGGTATTAAGCATTTGGCAGTTAGCTCTTGGCATGGGGGGCAGGTTTTGGAGTTACGTGGTGGAAAGGGATAAAGGTGGAGTGTTGCAGGGTTGGGGAGGTAGGGTTGTGATGATTGTATGTTGGGTTTTACAGGTTGTGGTAGGGGGGGGGGGGGGGAAAGGATAAGGTTTTGACTTATTTTGACTTGGGGAGGGTTTATTATTTGGAACGGGGAGTTAGTTTAAGTGGTGGTGGGCTAGGTTTGGTGATGGGCCAAGTAAATGGGTAAGGGTGGGTTGGTTTTAGATTTGGTTTGGGTTTAATTTATGGATTTAGGGAGTAATAATAGGGTACGGTTTGGTTTGTAATTTGTAAAACACAAGGACCAATTGTGTAATTTAAGCAAAGAGGAGGGGATAAATTTGTATTGATCCAAATTAATTCAAAGGACCACTCTTGCCAAATGTAAACAATATAAGGACCATAAATGTATTTTTCCACTTTTGAAAATCCCGAGGACTAAACTTGCCAAAATTCAAAGTTGAGGGGTTAAAAGTGAAATTTCACCAAAGTTATCAAAAATGACTAAAATTGCAACCTGTGAATAGTACAAGGGAAATATTTGATAAGTTCCAATTTTTAAATTCTCGAGGACTAGTTTTGCCATTTTTGAAAGTACAGGGACCAAACGTGTAATTTTCTCAATCTTTTCACCCAAGGACTTGATTTGATAATTTTTGAATTCCAAAGGACTTGGGTTGATTTTTCTTTCATTTTAAACTTCCAGGGACTAGTTTTGCCAAATTTTGAAACTTGAGGGACTGAAACTGCCAATTGTGCAAACTTTGTTCGTTTTTCGTTTGTTTTTAAACATTTTGCATCTAAAATGTATAAAACACAATTTTGGAATATTTTTAGTATTTTGATGCATTACTGAGTGTTTTTGGACGTTTTGGCAGTTCAGATACGATAAAAATGATGAGTATTTACACACTCATCAATCCCCCACACTAAACTATTGCTAGTCCCTAGCAATCTTTTGAGAAAAATTAATGGATTTGAAACTCTTTACCAAAAGCCATCACTTCTGGAGTAGCCAGGTGTAAGAACTGTGGCACACCTGATAACCGTGTGATTTTGAGCAAACCACCAGCTGTCAACGGATTTGATTAGTCTTTACCAAAAGCCGTTTGCTTCTGGACTAGCCAACTCTTGATGGAATAGTCAACATCTTGGTGAGCTGATTACCAATTATGGATTTTCTACGGCCTTTACCACAAGCCATAATCTTGTGGGCTAGCCAACTCATTTGTTTTTGGGGAGTTGAGGAACCATACAATTTTGGGCAAATTGCAAGCCGTCAACGGATTTGAGATGTCTTTACCAAGAGCCGTTTGCTCCTGGACTAGCCAATCCCTTTTGTCGCTTAGACAAGGCGGACTGATTACCACAAAAATTTTGAAGCACCAGTGAAAAATTTTTGAAAATTTTGAAATTTTGGCAAAAACGGGGGTATTATATAGTAAAATGTGATAAAATTCGCTAGAATAGCGAATACCCCCCCCCCCCCCCCCCCCCCCCACACTTAGGATGAATATTGTCCTCAATATTCAAAATCCCGGCTATTATGCCGACATTTTGAACGTAAAAGGGCAACATTACAAGCTAAACGTGGAAAACACCATTTTGTATTTTCACTCTTGTAACCATAGCATGGGGGACTCCCCCACACTTAGGGTGAAAACCCTATAAGCATGCTCTATTTTTGTTTACCGAGTCGCTAGCGTGACTCGAACCCGAATTCATTTGTCCTTGGGGAAGCATGATGTGGAAGAAGCAATCTCACTCGGACTTTCATTCAAAATATTTGGACAAACATATGAAGCACGTGAAAGTTCCACACCAATGAGATAAGTAACCGGCTCATGATAATGATACATGAAAATGCCGGGATCAAATATAGTGTCCTCACTCCCGAAGGAGTGAAGAAGAGAAGAAGTCACCCTGTAGGTGAAGAAAAGGAAGAAAACCATGACGAAAATCATGATTTGATCTTCTTCCTCAAGAGGAGGCTCAATAGCCTGAGTTTGGATTGCAAAGGGTAAGCTCGTAAACAACCCGGGAGGGTGGGTGGGAATTTGCAAATTCTCATGATTGAGAGCATCTCCCCCCGGGCAATCAAACTCCGGAGGAGTCGTGACATGATGAGTGAGTTCACCGGAGAACTCCTCATGAAGAGAATCATTCACAAGATGTGAATTTGTGAACTCATGTTCCATTGTGGACTCATCACAATCCTCGTCAAAGATTGGATTGTTAGAAATCATAGTGAATTCAGAATCGAATTCAAATAGAGGATTGGTGAGAGTCGTATTAAATGTTTCGGGAACAAAGAGATTATCATTCTCTATTGGACTGCTGGGATAAGAAGTGAGTGACGGATCATGATAAAGGAGACTTTCAATTTCTCCCAGATCGGCTTGGAAGTCGAGGAGACCATCATCACTTTCAAATGAAAGTGGATCGATGTGAGCAAGTTCATCAGCGAACTCCTCTAGAAGAGGATCAACATCAGAATGAGGCAGTGGTGCCTCGATATACTCAATGTCTCCATGAGATGTACAATCATCGCTAAAATCTGAGAAAGTCTCAAATTGATCGTTAGGACACTCAATGGGTGAAGGAATATCACATACATGATCCAAAGTTCCCTGTGACTCTCTTGGGATTGGAACAAGGATCTCAACACTAGACTTTATGAATTCGTCCGATTTCTTTGCAGGAATAGTGTCAAGATGCTCGTCCCCCATGATCAAAGAGTGAGTGTGAACCTCGGGTGTGATAGCAGTTGTTTGAGATGGAATCTCAACTGCAGGGATATCAGCTGATGAACTTGATGAGGTTTTATAAAATTCAAGGATATCAAGTGTATCCTCATCATCACTGTCATCAGGGATAAAACGGAACAAAGAGCTAGACTTGGCTGCTTTTTTTCTTGCAATGGATTCCCGAATAGATTTTTCATATTCATCTTGGGAATTTATTCTAGCAGCCTGCTCTTCAGCAAGCAATTCTTCCATGGATTTTTGATGAGTATGTCTTTGGGCAAAGTCGTCAACTAAACCCTTAAGCTCATCAACGATTTTCATCAGATTTTGCATTTCTGGAAGAAGTGCTTGATTCATATCGTACTGTGGAGGTTGGTCGTAATAAGGTGTGTCAAAATTGTCACAAGGGTATGGATTCCCCGTTTGACAATCTGAACTGAAGTGTGGACCTCCACAGAAATCACAACAGTAAAACTGTTGAGGCTGTGGGTTGTACGTGCTAGAGTCATAACCGTTATCAGGAAACTACTCATAGACAAGCGTGTTTCCCGATTGACAATCAGAACTGTAGTGTGAACCACCACAGTACTCACAACAGTAAAACTGCTGAGACTGATGGTGTGGTAGCTGGTGGAATGAATCAGTGGTGTCATTGTAAGAATAGGGATCTTGGTTATAGACAGACTCGTTTCCTGACTCTACCATGCCACAACCGGGGCAATTACCACCATTATGAGAACTACCACACCACTGGCAAACCAGAAAGTGTGGATGAGACATAGAAAGAATCAAATGGTTTGGGAGGGGTAGGGATGAAGAATCAAAGGTGCGAGAGGGTAAAGGTGAATGTTTTTGGATTTTTGAAAATACATTTTGTACAAATGATAAAAAAAAGTTTTTGTGTTTTTGTGTTCGTTGAAAACTTGATTTAAAAAGTTTTCGTGAACGGATTTGTTTTGAAAATAGGAAAATATGAACAAGGGATGGATAAATGTACAATGGAACGAATTCCAAATACACTAATCAGAAAAACCGTTTAGATAAACGCGCACAACCTCCCCGGCAGCGGCGCCAAAAGTTGATTGATGCCAAACCACCTAACTTATATTGACCAAGGAATGGTCAACAAAGTCAGACAGCCTAGACCAATGCTCCGCGGAAGATAGTGGTTCCCCGGGTCGTTATGTCCCGACGAGGTGTGGATTGTAATCAAAACGGGTTTGTGATCGGGTGAATTTGGACAGAAGGGTAAGGAATTGGGTTTGTGTGATTACACTACGAGATGAGGAATGAAAATAACTTAGAAACACTATATTAACATTTACTGATGATCAGATACACTAAAAACGTGAGCGAAACCTAAAAACGCGTTCGTTTGATTTAAATTTACGTTAGCGTACGAAATAAAACGCGAGTTTTGTAGAATAAAATACCTACGGATATGAAAATTACATTTTAATAATCCTAATGATAAAAGAAAATTTTTAGAAAAAGAAAAATAATTTTTACACTATTTAATTAATTACTATTAATTAATTACTATTTAATTACTAATTAATAATATTTAAATTACACTAATTATGAAATTAAGCTAGAAAAATGAAAATTAAATTCTAAAAATTCTAAAATAATATAAAAGTAATTTTGAAACTAAAAATATATTTTTCCTACTTTTTCTCTATTTATTATTAATTAATTAAGATTTAAATACTAATTAAACTATTTAAATTAAAGAAAAATAGCAAATGAATAGTAAAAATCCTAAAACTTTTTCTAAAAATCTTTTATGACATTTTAAACCTAGGAAAAATATAAAAACATAGGGTCACTTAATAAAATCTATTTATACTATTTAATTATCTAATATTAATTAATTACTAATAAACTAATATTAATTATTAAAAATAGCAAATGAAAAGGAAAAAATCTAGAAAAATTCCTAAAAATATTTTAAACTATATGGAACTTAAGAAAAATATGAAATTACAAAAGTACTTAATAATAAGCTAAAAGAAAAATGAAAAAGATAACTTCTATTAAATAGAAGCTATCACTAAAAATTAAAGTTGGATTTTTTTGGATTTTCTTTTACAAACCTGTTATACTACTGAATTGGAGAAACTTTTATGAAAACAAATTTCTTGGAACTCACAAATAAGCTCAGCTTAAGCTTATTAGCTTAACAGCCTAAGTTTAAGGCTTGAACATGATATTTAGAGCTCAAATAAACTGGAAATAAGCTTCATAGTGAACAAAAAGGGCAAATTAAGCTACCAGAAAGTGAGGTGTACTAGTAATAAGCAAAATACAAGTAATAAGCTGAAATTAACAAATAAACAAAATCAAACTACAAAGAAAACTCAGTGGACTGCAGGGCTCTTAAAGGCTAAAATAAGCTTATCAAATGAGCTAATAAGCCAAGAAATAGCTTAGCACCAACAAGCTCAGTGGGTGAGCTCTCCAAAAAGCCAAGGCTCTCAGGTTGGGGCCCACTATTAAGCTAGATAAGAGCTTATGAAACTGCTTATGTACACTGATGAGTCAGTGTACATACTCAGTTGTATACATCTTGAAGGCCAAAATTAAGCAGCCAAATAAGCTCACAGATGAAACTTAAGGGTAGGAACATGTAGCTAGCCATAAGGGCTTTTAAAAACAACAACAAGCTAACTCTAAAGTTCACTAATGAGTTCCTAAGAAGCTTATGAAATTGGACTAGTGAAATAACACCCCCTGGTGCAGGGCATTCACAATCCTAGGAGGGCTTATTTTGGGTCTTGCACAAGTATGCAGATAAGCAATTTAGTGCAAACTATTGATAGATACAATAAGCCAGGACTAAGGGCTACCTAATAACTCAATAAGCTACCAATAACATGCACTAAATAAGCAGAAATATAGCTAAGCTTAGGCTGATGTAGAGCAAAAGGGAAGCAGTTGTGGGTTGCAGCCCTGCATAGGCATTTCTCAAATAAGCACCATAAACTGAAATAAGCTGAATTAAGTCAATTCTACCCTAAAAGCTATTAATGAACCAAGAATGGAAACCTAAATCTAACTGAAGCACAGTTGAATTAATAAAAAAAAGAAACTGATGGACAGGTTTCGGGGGTGTGTGTTCAAGCTAATGCACAAGCTAATCAGCTACAAGCTAATATCTACAAATTATACAAACATAAAAATGAACTAGCAAGGAACTTACAAACCAAATCTCAGATCATATATAGCTTGTATGAGCTTGAAAATGAACTTGGGAAATGGGGAAGTTGGGACAGTTGACTGCTGATGCAGCTGGGGTTCCAATTGGGTAATATGGGTTGATTTGGTCTTGTTTATACAAGGGATGTCAAAGACAGGTTTGCACAAGTTTTCTTTCTTTTTGTTTTCCTCTTGTGATTAGCTGTAAACAACGATAATAACTATCTGATCCTAAATCAAAATCTATCTAAATGCAAAAGATAATTACTGATGCAAACTTTTAAAAGAAAAAATGATTATGCCAAAGTAGATGATATGCAGAGATTTAAGTTCATGCCTATTCTAATATCTAAATGAATGAGAAACAAGTTAGAATAGACAACCTAATGCACCTAAATAGGATTATACCATACTTAACTGCCTTAAAGTGAGGCTTTTGAAAAACAAATACACAATGAGTAAAACTTGAAGAAACTTCTCAATTCAGCTAAAAACTAACAACAAGCTCAAAAGAGAGCTGATTGGTTCTCACATTTTGGTCAATAATGGATTTTTGCCTATTGAACTCAGTTAAGCCAAACACCCCCTTAAGTGGATAGTTGATGAGATTTTGAGCTACCAAGGCTGATAAGGGACACTGCTAAAGCACAAACAGCTAATAGGGATAACTTAATATTAAATGAGCATAAAATAACCTAGAATAAGCAATTTGATAAGCTGTAAAATAAGCAGTACAAAGTGGACAGATGCTACAGTAATATAAGAAAATCTTTAAACTTTTATTGAATTCCAGAAAAAGAGTTTTACAACTGAGAAAGTTAACAATACTTAAACATTACATTAAAATTAATCTACATTAAATTACCTAATTAACTACTAAAAAAACCTAAAAATCTAACTCCTGGTCTCTGCTCCTCATTCTTTCTTTTATACTGCCACATTAGGGTTCTCTGTAGCCTTCTCTCTCATCCCCACCTTGTTTCTGGATCGTTGGATAAGCAACTTGGATCTTGACCCTTCAATTGCTTTTGGGCGGGAAAATGGGGTATTAAGCATTTGGCAGTTAGCTCTTGGCATGGGGGGCAGGTTTTGGAGTTACGTGGTGGAAAGGGATAAAGGTGGAGTGTTGCAGGGTTGGGGAGGTAGGGTTGTGATGATTGTATGTTGGGTTTTACAGGTTGTGGTAGGGGGGGGGGGGGAAAGGATAAGGTTTTGACTTATTTTGACTTGGGGAGGGTTTATTATTTGGAACGGGGAGTTAGTTTAAGTGGTGGTGGGCTAGGTTTGGTGATGGGCCAAGTAAATGGGTAAGGGTGGGTTGGTTTTAGATTTGGTTTGGGTTTAATTTATGGATTTAGGGAGTAATAATAGGGTACGGTTTGGTTTGTAATTTGTAAAACACAAGGACCAATTGTGTAATTTAAGCAAAGAGGAGGGGATAAATTTGTATTGATCCAAATTAATTCAAAGGACCACTCTTGCCAAATGTAAACAATATAAGGACCATAAATGTATTTTTCCACTTTTGAAAATCCCGAGGACTAAACTTGCCAAAATTCAAAGTTGAGGGGTTAAAAGTGAAATTTCACCAAAGTTATCAAAAATGACTAAAATTGCAACCTGTGAATAGTACAAGGGAAATATTTGATAAGTTCCAATTTTTAAATTCTCGAGGACTAGTTTTGCCATTTTTGAAAGTACAGGGACCAAACGTGTAATTTTCTCAATCTTTTCACCCAAGGACTTGATTTGATAATTTTTGAATTCCAAAGGACTTGGGTTGATTTTTCTTTCATTTTAAACTTCCAGGGACTAGTTTTGCCAAATTTTGAAACTTGAGGGACTGAAACTGCCAATTGTGCAAACTTTGTTCGTTTTTCGTTTGTTTTTAAACATTTTGTATCTAAAACGTATAAAACACAATTTTGGAATATTTTTAGTATTTTGATGCATTACTGAGTGTTTTTGGACGTTTTGGCAGTTCAGATACGATAAAAATGATGAGTATTTACACACTCATCAGTAGCTATGTCTGCTTGTTGTGCTCAAGTCATCTGGATGAGATCACAACTTAAGGTTTATGGCTACCTGTTCAACAAGATTCCGATCTACTGTGATTCTAAAAGTGCCATTGCTATTTCCTGCAACACAGTTCATCACTGCAAATCCAAACACATTGATCTCCGATATCATTTCATCAAAGAGCATGTTGAAAAGGGTACCGTTGAACTATATTTTGTTGGAACTGAGTACCAATTGGCAGACTTACTTACCAAATCCTTAGCACCATCAAGGTTTGCTAGTCTAGTTCACCAAATTGGTATGCGATGTTTGACTCCAGATGATCTGGAAAAGTTTTTAAAATTCTAATGACCGTCAAACATCAAAACTATCTTTGTAAATATTTTCCAAAAACAAAATACAAAATTATAAAACCAACAAAACACACAAAAAAAAAAAAAAAAAAGATTTTTTGTTGTTGTTTCAAAAAAAAAATGCAAGTACGACCAATCTTTTCAACACTATTTTTTATTTAACGTCTTCAATTATGATCAAAAACTAGTGTTGAGGGGGAGGTAAAGTATTTTTTCTATTTTTCTTAATATTTTCTACGTACTTGCATTTTACAATAATTACTTTATTTTATCAAATGTGATGCTTTAAAGATTTTTCGGGACACTCTCCTTGACCATTATAACAAATTTGTTTATTTTGAAAGACATCGGTCTAAGGTCGAGCGGGAGTAAAATTCCACAAGTTGTTCTTGTCTTAGATTTGGTGTAGTTAACGAAAGTTAATATGAGAGTTAGTTTGGCACTTGGTATAAAAGTTATATGAGGTTAAGGGACCATATGTGGCAATTAGTGAAACTCATTTTTACACTAGTCAAAACCATTTTGACCTAACACATTTACTACTCCTGTTTTTGCATTTACTATACTCACTAAACACATCAACGATCGAAAATCAACCAACTGATCCATCCATTGTTCTTCTAGTCTGTAAGTACTAAAATGTTTTGATCATAATTCTAAACAAGGGTTTTTATTTTTATCTTAATCTAACGGCTCGTTTTTCCTTAATCGTTGAAATTAGTTTTAGGGTTTTGCGTAAAATTGGACCCAGAGATTTGAGGTGATAATGGTTAAATTAGTTAGTGGGAAATGATCTTAGGATGATGCTAAACATGTTTATGAACTCCAATCATACCCAGAAACTCCAATTGATTGATTTTGAATTTAGGGTTCATACGTGGATTTAGGGGTTTTTGATTTAGGAAGTTTAGAGTCTAATTGTTGATGAGGATAGTGTTTGTATATGCATAGGAACTCGATTGTGTGGTTTAATTGCTTCATAAACAACTCATGGATCATGAATCTTTGATTTAGGGTTCGTTGTCACTAGCAGTTATGAACATTTGATTTTGTGGTTAATTGTTGTTATAAATTGGTCCACATGTTCCTTAGCATATTAGAATCACTCGCCCTATTCCAAAATCTACCCAGAAACATGTTTGAATCCGATTGTGATTAGTTGTTCATACGATCCTATGCATAACTCTGAGTATTGACATGTTTACGCATTAAGTAGTGTGTTTTAAGTGTGTTGGAATGAGTATGTATGTAATATTGATCAGTGGTTGTGTTTAACACTTTCAGGAATCAAAGGAGACAATTTTTCAAAAGGTGATTTTCGTTAAAGACGATTCTACGCACAAGTTACTCATCCTACGCGTAAGATGAAATCTTACGCGTAAGATTCGACATGTTTGAAAAACTTGTCTTGGATAAGACAATGTTTACGCAAAAGATATTTTCTTACGCATAAGTTATTTCTTACGCATAAGTTATAAACTTACGCATAAGTCAAAACTTACGCATAAGTTATATCTTACGCATAAGGTTTAATCCTTTGCATAAGCTCCAATCTTACACTTAAGATTTAATCCTATGCATAAGATTGAGCCTACGCATAAGATTAAACTTACGCGTAACATATAATGTTATGCGTAGATTTTGCTCTTATGCCTAATTTCATTTCTTACGCATAAGAAATGTTATGCGTAGGATTTCCATCTTACACATTGCCTAAATTCGTGAAATTTGTCTAAGTGTTGTAAAATTTCAAAAGTATAAACTCTTGTAATGGTTAACTCATGTTTTGACTAGATTGTTATAAGTTTCTACTAAGTGTTAACTTCTAAAACATAAGTTTATCATATAACAACAGTTTATACACAAAACACCCACTGATCAATTCAAAACCTGCACAATCATGTAATTGAATGTCTGAGCTAACAAAGTATATCATTGCTATGTTTGTGATTGTTTATGATCAATTCAGATGGCACAACATAATGACATTCCATATGGACCAGAACCTGAACCAAAACTCTCCTGGGAAGAAACCTTTCCCGAGAATTACTCTAGAAAGATAGGCAAGAACAACTTAAGGATCAACTTCAACAAAATCACGTGCAATGAATCTTCATGCATTGTAGCTATGGATGCTCTCCTCTATCACCCTAACAAAATCCTGTTCACCAAATCAGCATCAGTGGCCTGCTTCTACATACACCAATTTTGGCACACACTTCAGCTAGACCTTGGGGAAGAGTCCTTCACTTGCATGCTTCATAATAGACAAGTTACTGTGGACATAGATACTCTTCGGAATGTTCTTGGTTTACCCGAACTTGGCCCAGATGAAGAATACGATCCAGTACCTAATGAGGAAGAGCTGATAGAATGGTTACGAGATATTGGTTACGATGAATCAGAAGAAGTAGCGACTAGACACTCTAAGGTCAACATCAGATTTCTTCCACAACCATGGAGAACATTGTACATCCTGATTGCTAAGTCTTTATCTGGAAGAGACACTGGTCACGAACACCCCAAGCTCCAACACCTCAAACTCTTCTGGGCTGTGGCAAACGTCAAAAAGGTGGATTATGCTAGCATCATTTGGGAAGATTTTGTGTGGCACATACAACACAAAACTACTAACATCCCATTCATTCACTTCACCAAACTACTCATCGAAAGCTTCCTTCGTGAGTATGACGATATTCCTCAAAGACTGGATGATGAAGCCAAGCACACATTCAGAAAGGAGGACACTCTCAGACAAATTAAGAGACTTGACACCAGCACGCGTAAACAAGGAAAACCATTTGCCGATTGTCTCTTGAATGCTAAAGTGATGCTTTGTAAGAATTACAAGTACTACGTTCAAGCTCTCAAGGAAGACAAAGTTGGGTTCTTGGACGAAGTCATTCTACCGTCGTTCATGTAGAAGAAAGGGAAGAAAGGTAGCAAGTCTGGAAGCTCTGGTAGTTCTACCAAGTCTACACAAAAGAGGGGTACACTCAAGTTCAAAATTCCAGTCAAGAAACCTGAATCTATTCCAGAACCCACACAACCACCTTCTCCAAAACCATCTGACTCAGAAACCGAATCCGATGAAGGTCCAATTTATAGGGAAGCCTATGCAAACATCAACAAGAAGTTTAATCTTGAAGATATTGATGATAGGGACATGACTTTCGAAGATTGGGACAAAGACATTGATGAATTTGCTGAAAATGCTGAATACCCAACAAATCTCAATCAAAGACCGTTCACTGAAGCAGACACTAAATTGGAAGAAGAAAGGATTAGGAAAGAGAAGCTGAAGGAACCGATGACTGCTGAACAATCTGCTCACTCAAACATAGGCCTCTCAGTGGAAGAAGAAAATGAAAGAGCTCTTAAGTTGGGTCTCCTCCACAGTAAAATAGATGCCTTCCAAGCTGATCAACCTCCACCTCCTTTGTTTTCTCAAAAAAACGAAGCAGGCGGATCTAGCAGTATTCCTGAATCCACTACAAGAACCAATGCTGCTTTGATTGTCTACGAAAACCCCACAGTATCACCTACAGATGTAGAAATGCTTAATGCTTCAGCAACAGGAGAAGAGGAAGAGGAGGACCATATGGATACTGATGTTCCATATCTTTTGACCATGGAAGAAATGGAGATCAGAGAAAGGGCTCAAGAAGAAGAGTTAAAGAGAAAACAAGAAGCTGAAGAGGCTAGGCTTGAAGAGCTAGAACAAGCCAAATTGGAAGAAACTATTCATATGGAGGAAAGCAGAAAAGCTGAAGAGGCAGCCAAACTGGCAGAAGATAAGATAAGAAAAGAAGAAGAAGCCAAGCTTGCTAAAGATCTTAGGCTTAAGGCAGAAGCAGCCAAATTAGCAGAAGAACTAAAGCTTAAGGCCGAAGCTGACAGACTGGCTGAAGAACAAAGATTACAGGAGGAGGCAACCAAAGATAAGAATGTTGATAAACCCAAATCACAAAGAGGAGATGATAAGGACATAACCACCCACATTGAATCTTCACAATCATCACCTCCAGCATCTGAATCTACTCATGACGAATCAATCAAGAAGCCTGCAAGTACAAAAGCCTCTGCAGCATCCAAGTTGATTAAGAAAGCTTTTAGGAGAGTTCATGAAAAGAAGAAAAGAAAATTAGAAGATCAAGTAGAATCACTATCAAGTCAAGTTGCTGAATTGACAAAGCTTAACTCGAATGTCCAAGAACTGCAAGAAAAGGTAGACACCTTCTTAGCTAAGGATGTACAAGAAAACTTGGAATCCACATTAGCTGCTCAAGCACATCAGTATATGGAACAACACTTAGTTGCTGAGTTGAAAGATTTGCTGGCACCAATGAGAGGTGAACTCACCAAGATTGCAGAACAAGCTGTCAAGAAAGTGATCAGATCTACCTCATTTACTCTTCGAGCAGACAAAACAACTCTACCACAACCAGAGTTGTCTTTGGACGAATTAGAAACCCAACTCTTAGACAAACTGGCAAGTAAATTCACCCTGTCACCTGATGAAGCTAAAGTCCTGGAAGCTCTAAAAGTCAAGATGTCTAAAGAGACTTGCAGCACTGAGGCAGAAAAACTGAAACGTCCAAGAGATGATGAAGATAAGGATCCTAACTCACAGGCAAAGAAACAAAGGCAAGCCGAAGGACCCTCATCTCAACCCAAAGAACCGGTTATTCCTCCAACTACAACAACGTCTACTCAACAACCCAAGGCATCTGGTTCCGGTCCTAAAGCCCATGACCACTTTGAATACACAGGCGGAGACGAGATTCCTCAAACCGAAGAAGTACCAGAACCGTCATCTACAAAGAAGAAAGAAAGGAAACGAAAACATCATCAGCACAAACCTGACACCTCTTCAAAAGTCACAGAACCTAAGAAACCGAAAACCATTCTCAAATGGCTTGACGAAGACGAAACTGCCGATTACTCCTGGTTTGACAAGATGATTAATTCGCAACCGCCACTTGCAGATGATCAAGAACCTCTCGATGGTCGAACAGTGGAATACGCTCAGTTGATTCAACATAAATTTCACATGAAAAAAATGAACAAGAAAGAGTTACGAAGAATCAAGAATGATGCGTTCAATCTTCTGAAAGATCGGTCTGCTAACTCCATCGAACTTGAATATCATCTAGAAAATATTGCTCGAGCTATGTCAAGCAATATTGACTGGATCAATCCTGAATCTTACATCGATCCGGTCACAAAGAAGACAGCACCATACATCACTGACTGGTCCAAACCACTGCCTATGATTGGGAAGCCAAAGGAACCCAAGATCCCTTACAAGTTCTTCTTCAACAACGACTTGGAATTTCTACAACACGGCAGCAAGATTGAAAAGAAGTACGCCACATCACTTACCTTCATCCCTGCAGCCAGATACCTCAACAATGCCATCGAAGAAGAAGCCTCTAACTTATTCATCGATAAAATTGTTGACTATGACCGGAACGCACTCTATGGTATACATCATTGGCCAGATAACCGGGCACAGTATTATCGAAGCAGCAGACTCAATCAGACTATGGGTAATGTGACAAGTGAGTTGAAGATAGTCTCGATTCAGTTCATTTCGACAGTCACTCACTTTGGGTACCCTTCCTCAGCAAAATAGTACTCAAAAGACTTGATGAAAAAGAGTACGAGATTTTCGAGTCAGACTTTCCACGATTACTCCTCAACGACATAGAAGATATGTACCTGCTCAAAGTTCAAGGAAAGCTTTGTAACTTACCCAAACCTATGCAGCTGGCCTTTATCACAGCTCTCCTAATCTTCATCAGACAAATAGTCATCAGAGAAAGAGTAGAAGATCTTCAACTAGGAGTGGAAAGTTATCAAAAGAAGCTGAATCTCACCAAACCTAACCTTTTCAACATCCCCAACCTTCAACATCAATCTCAATACACCTTGATCAGGCATCCAGCATTTGGGTTCACTTACCGCAGTGTAAACGGTCGAAACTGCTTCATGGCCTATGAAGAAATCCATAAGTTCTGTGATGAAACCCTGAAGTTCGTCAGAGATGGAATCAAAAGCAGATTGGATGACATAGCACTGGGCAAATCCAAAAGGTGGAATACCGATGAGGCCAGAGAGGCTCGCAGATTTATTACAAGGATTGAGAACCGGTTGAAGCGTAGGGATCAGTTCAGGAGATTGGAAAGCTATGTTGGAGGCAGACCTGGATTTCCGGTGTTGAGGTTTCAGAGACCAGAATGGTAGCAAATTTGTAAGAACTTGATTTGATTTGTCAAATACTATTCTTCATAATGGCTTGTGCACGTATTACAGTGTACAACCCGAACTTGTAAAAAAGGACCCTGAGGTACGCATCAGTGCCTCAATCCTAATATAAGGAGCGAAGGCTTCTTACTTTTGAGTAGAATTAATGAAATATTTTATGATTTTTATAATTCTGCTCAAAAGGACAAGTATTTCACCTCAATAAAACCTAATCACTTGTTGAGGGGGAGCACTTGTCAAAACAAAATACTTTGTTCTAAAATCAAAAGTTCTTGGTGAATCTCCCCATAAGACTCAAAAAAGCATATTTTAATCTAAAAATATTGTCAAAAACATCATTATATATGCTATTTTTGAGGGGGAGAAAAGAAAAAGTGATTAAAATATGAATGTTTAAGGATGCTAAAAGTTCAATCTCGTGCGAGCTCGACTCAGAATTGACCCAAGTATTGACGAAACAAAAAGTTAGTAATCGAAAAGACTTATTGATGAGTTCATAAAAACTCATCATTTCTGTCAAATCTGAACAACAAAAACATGTAAAAACACTTAGAAACACCATAAAATATTACAAATATCCTTAGAAGGTGTTTTTATATGTTTCAGACATAAAAGAACTGAAAACAGGGAAAAATGGCCAAAGTTTACCAAATTGTCAAAATCAGTCCCTGAACTTTCAAGAAATGTCAGAAATGGTCCCTGGATGATTTATTTTAAAGAAAATCAATAACAGTCCTCAGGAATCATGAAATAACAATTTTTACCCTTGGAAGTTCAAAATATAAAAATTGGCAAAACAGGTCCCTGCAGTTTCAATATTGACAAAAAATACCCCTAGTGTTCAAAAAATGGAATTTTATCATTTAAAGGTCCTTGGTAATTCACAACTTGATAAATTTGACCCTTAAATGATAAATTCAAAGAAATTACAAAACAAGTCCCTACAATTTGGAAATTGGCAAAATTGGTCCCCGGTCACTTTTAAATTTGGAAAAATATAAAAAGGTCCTTATAATATTTTTACATGGCAAGAAAGGTCCTTTTTGATTAACTTTGGAAAATTACAAGTTTGGTCCATGGAAAATCAGATTTTGCAAATTAAGTCCTTGGGCTTATTTCCTTATAAAACCAAACGGATCCAAATAAAAATAAAAACAATCCATTTCCAAATCCAAAATAAATGAAAGCCTGGTCCATTACCCCTCCCAAGCCCAAAATACAAAGCCCACTCACTTTTTTAAAATAAAACATGGGTCTTTGACTCGCGTTGACCCTCCAACTCCACCTTCTTCAACCTCCCATTCCCTGCTACTCTCCCACACCTCCACCTTACACCATTTCCACCTCACAACACTCCCTGTCACCTTCCTAAGCAAAACCCACCCCTTTGGTTTGCACCAGGGGCCAACAGGTATCACCCCTACAACCACCTTGTCCCCTACACCCTGCAACCATCACATCAACCATCCCCAGCTTACCCCTACTATCCAAATTGTTCCCTACACCTCACATATCATCCCAAAAGGCATTAATTGCCCTGAGTCTACCCCAAGCAGCCTAAACTACTTTTGGCGCCAAAAGTAGGTTTGAACAGTTATGATCACTTGGACACGTACAAGGGCTAAATTGAGGTGGGAAATGCTTATCAAGACACCTGGAACAAGTTTGAGGGCTATAAAAGAGAAGAGAAGCAGAGATATCAAGTGTGTAGTTTTAATTTATTTTCATATATGTCGATTAGCTTTAGTTTTAATGCTTAAGTGTAATTTCAAAGTTCTAAACATTGTACTCAGTCTTTTAGTGTTGTAATAAACTTTTTTAAGCTTTAATTATCAGTTTCATGTTCATTTACAATTTATGAAGGTTCAAATTCTCAAAATTCTTAATTAGATTAAATGTTGGTTAATCTTGTTGTTTTGTACTTGTAAGCTCATATAAGCTTCTGACATATCTTATATAAGCTATTACAAGTTTAAAAATTAGTGCTGCTTAGGAAATAAAAAATACTTAAAAATATATAAAAAAATAGTTATAAAATAAAAAAAAAATAAGAAGAATGAAAGAAGAAGCATGGAGGGGAAAATTTGGATTGCCTCTGGGTTATAGAGCTTATGGAAGCATATAGGAAGTTGTTTTGATCTTGGTTACTTGGTATAAGCAGGATTGCTTATGTAAGTTTTCAAATTCATTTTTTAACTTTGTACTGTATAATAGCTTATTATCTGCTTATTTGTATCTAAATATGCTTATTGAGTATGAATTAGTTATAATATAACTTATAAACTAGTCTTTGTTCATTAAAACCTTCTTGTTTAAAAAAATCACTTTTAACTGTCAAAATAAGCATAAGTGGGATTCTTAGATAATTGTTGTTTTTATTGATGTTTTTGTGCTTAGTTAAGTTTATTTTACCATTATACATGTTTAAGTTTCATAATTATGGCCTGAATTAGAGTTAACCTTTAAAAATCATATAATCAGTTACATTAAGGTGTGTTTGGATTAGCGGATTGCACCACTGAATCCTGTGTTTTAGTTGCTATTGTTAGTGTAAACATATTAGTCTAGGTCCTAATATCTCATGCAAGTAATAAAATCTTTGAGTTTCTAATAAGAAAGTCAAAATTTCATTTCAATTTCCAATTCAGTTCCCTGTTAGGTTTTTAGAAGACTTAATCACTCATATTAGTTTATTAGTTGGTCTATTAGCCTAATTTAGTCTAATTATAGCATAACATATCATAATCAGTTAGAGAATCAAGTTTAAAATTCACAAAAGTCAAACTAGAGTACAATTCATAAAAGTCAATTTGTGCATACATCAGGAAATCTCAAAAACTCCATGAATTGTTTTGATTTATAGGTTAAGTTTGAGACTTTGAAACTTTGAGGATTTACAATCCCCCAGCTAGTCTTAAGTTTCCCAGGTTTGTTTCAATTTTGTGAATTTTCTTGTGGACCCCACACCACTCCAAAGTTACTTGCAGGGGAAAGACCTCCCCTGTGCACCAGACCATCAGGCCACCACCACCACTTTGGTGGGTGATTCTGGCCACCATAGTGGGTCCCACTGACCCAATTTTGGTTCTCCCAACCCCCTCCTGGTAGGCTTTCAAAATTTACCATAGGTTTGACCTAGGACTCATTGGACCCCACCTGAATTAAGTCCTAAACCTTGTCCCATTTTGCTGTCTCAGTCCACCAATAAGCAAAGGCTTATTGTGGCTTATTGGCTTATCCAGTGGATCCTTTGTGCTTTTTCTAGCTTATGCATGTTCATTGAACTTATTTTAACTAATTTTTACCAAAGTGGATCCTACATAAGCTCTTGTGAGCCTAATCTCTAAACTGGTCAACAATAGTCAACTGTTAAGGTATTTAACTTATAATTAGCTTATTTTTAAGCTCTGAAATAGTTGATTTCACAAAAGTTGTTTGATTTTATATATTAAATAGGTTTGTAAAAGAAAATCCCAGAAAAATCAAATTTAAAAAAAGTGATAGCTCCTATTTAATATTTTTTAATTTTAATTTTCCTTTTTAATATTTTGTTAAGTGATTACCTGTTTTTATATTTTTCTAAATTACTTTGTTATATTTTATAGTTGTAGTAATTTTCCTAGAATTTTCTGTGCTTATCTTGTATTTATTAGATTTAATAATAGTTTATTTAGTATTTAATTAAATCTGTTAAATAATTTGTAACTGTTAAAAGTTGTGCTATAGTAGTGTGTTTTTATATTTTTCCTAGATTCCTTGTTTGATTTTATAGTTGTAGTAAAATTTCTAGAATTTTTACTGTAGTCTTTATAATTTTTACATTTAATTTTATTTAAATTACTTAAAACATAAAAACCAAATAAAAATTAGAATAGTTGTTTAGATTTTATATAATTTTCAATTTTATAATTTCCATAAGTTTATCAACTTTATTAGAACCTGTAAAAAATAGTTTTATAATTTTCCCTTTTCATTTTCTATTTTTCCACCTTTATTTAATTTAATTAGATTTAAATTAATAATATAGTTTTTAATTAATAAAAATTACATAAAAAGACAAAAATATTTATTTTTAATTTTTATAAAACTTTTAAGTTATTTTAGATTTTTAGAAATTATTTTTATAATTTTCCAAGTTAAATTTGTGGTATAACACATTTTAGATTTAGTTAAATAGATTTTAAATAAGTTCTAAATAGTTTTTATTAATTAATTAATATTAAATTAATATAATAATAATATAATATTTTCTTTTTAGATTTTAATTTTCTTTTAAGTTAAAAAAATTTTAAAATTTTCATTTTACACCCTTGTAGTTATAAACTTGTCATAATTAGTCTTTATACTTTTCATACTTACGTTTTAAATACTTTGTGTTACGTGTTTTGTGTATCTGATTGTTGTATGCTTAATTACTGTTTCCAAATAATTTCTCAATCAATCATTAGTAATACAAACCATTCTCACCTATTCCTGTTCATAATCACCCGTTCCCAAATTCTGTTTTATTACAGATTTCATACCTCGTTGGGATTAACGACCCGTGGATACCTTGTACTCCACGGAGCATTAGTCTAAGCTGTTTTTTACTTATTAACCATTTAAACTTGGTTAATATTATCTGACTGTTTAGCACTGATCAAATTTTGGCGCCGTTGCTGGGGAGGTGTGCTGCGTACAACGAATTTGGAAGCATACGTGGTTCTGAATATACACTCACTGTACAAATACCATCAGTGTGTAAATTTTTTGTAAATCACAATCATAACTGAAAAGTTTACTAACACTTTTCCTAAAGTGTTAAAAATACCAAAAAAATTAAATAACAACAAAATTAATCGTGAAGTTAAATTACTTCGTTTTCTTTAAAATCACAACCTGAAACAGCTGGTATAAGGTAAGTTCTGACATTAAATTGCGAACTGAAGAGGAATCCATTTATTTCCTCCCGCTAGCCTGCGAGTGATTTTAAAGGAACGATTTCGGTTAACGAATCGATTCCAAAAATATTTTCCAAGTTTTCACCCATACACATATACCCAAAAACATTTTCTTGTGAATAAATTACAATTAAATAACCTTCAGAATAAGTTCCCAAACATAAGACAAAAGACTTAACATAATATCCCTGTAAGTGGTGTACCTTTTATAAAGAAGTCATTTTACCTGTGATTATTGGGTTAAGTTTATTGTGGTTTTGCCTCGATCTTGTTTTGAAAATTTTGTTTTTAGTATATGCACACACGTTCTTCTAGGTCTACAAGTCCTCATCGCGAGCTTGTCAGCATTCCTCGAAAACGTACACAATCTGCCCCGAAAATTGAACCTCAAATACAGACTGAACCTAAACTGCAGTCATTATGGCAGAAGACCGCCCGATGTCAGAGCTTCTCCAGGCACCCATCGAGGGTTATGGAGATGCTATTATTGTACCCGCCATAGTATCTGATAACTTTGAATTGAAAACCGGATTACTTAATCTGGTAACTTCTAGTCAGTTCTACGGTTTTGAGAGGGACGATCCTCATTCACATATAAGATGGTTTAACAAGATCACATCCACCATCAAATATAAGAATGTCCCGCCAGAGGCTATTAAACTACTTCTGTTTCCATTTTCTCTCGAGGGGGCAGCCAGAGTCTGGCTGGAGAAACAACCCCCTCGATCCATAGAAACATGGGAAGATCTAGTTAAGAAATTTGTGAATGAATTCTATCCACCATCCAAAACTACCTATCTGAGGAATGAGATCACCAAGTTTTCACAAAGACCTGGTGAAACATTCAGTGAAGCATGGGATAGATTCAAAGAGTTGCTTCGCAAATGCACCCACCATGGATTTTCTGAGTTAATGCAACTCGACACATTTTATAACGGAGTAAGCCAAGCAGACCAAGATTCCCTTAATGCCTCAGCAGAAGGGAATTTTTTGAGTTGTATTGTCAAGGAAGCTTTAGCAATAATTGAAAATAAGTCCAAGGTTCGAACCATACGTAATAAACAAGTCAATCCTTCTACTTCTTCTACCGTGAATCAATCTAGTACCGATGCTAAGATTGATAAACTCACGGATGCTATACAAGCCTTGGTTCACTCCAATCAGAAGAAAGTCTCGTTCCCACAGAATCCTTCACATGCTGAAGTGAAGAAAGTGGATGTTTGTGTTACCTGCGGTGGACCACATGCCTACTATAACTGTACTGCCACCGACAGTAACACATTTGAAACCAACGCGATTGCTGGTAGTTCTAGCCAAGGAGGCAATCCATATCATCCTCCTGCTGAGCCACCATGGCGTCCGAACTCTGTACCACCTGGTTTTAACCAGAACACACAAAACCGTCCCCAAAACCAGAACATAAGTAACCAAGGTTATTCTAACCTAGATCACTTTAATCAAGGTTATCCCCAAAATTTTCAAAATTAGGGGAATAGAAATCAGGGACCGAGTAACTATAATCCTGGCTACTTTCATGGAAACCCTAATCAGGGACAATTCCAAAATCAAGGGTTTCATCAGAACACTCGAGGGCAAACCCCTCCTGTTCAAACACCAGCTGTTGTTCCAAACCCTACCTCTTCTGATGAATTGTTAAAACAATTCACGAAAGCACAGGAAGAAACCAACAGGTTGTTGATCAGCCAGATTTCTGACATAAAGAAATCTTTAAATGATCGACCCTCGGGCTCAGGTACTTTACCTAGCAACACGATCGCTAATCCGAGGGGCGATGTAAAGGCGATCACCACAAGGAGTGGAGCTTCATACAAAGGACCTAAAACTCCATCTACCTCTTTCTCTTCTCCTGAGGTATTGGAAAAAGAAGCTGAGGTTACAACGGACGCGATACCTCCTATTCATAAAGGAAGTACCGACGACATCCCACCTCCAGTTATCCCGGTCCCGACTCCCCCTAAAAGAGTCGTGTTTGAAACTACCGAAGGTCCTGTTGAAAATCCAAAAGCCAACCCAAAACCAACAATTCCATATCCCTCACGATTGCAAGACCAGAAGCTCCGTGAAAAAGCTAATCATCAGATGGAAAAATTCTTTCAAATTTTTCAAGAACTACACTTCGATATTAGTTTCGCGGATGCTCTTCTTTTAATGCCCAAATTCGCTTCGACAATCAAAAACCTGTTGAGCAATAAAGAAAAACTGTTTGAGATGGCACGAACTCCACTCAACGAAAACTGCTCTGCAGTTCTGTTGAAACAGCTTCCCGCGAAGCTAGGAGACCCCGGGAAATTTCTAATACCATGTATTTTCCCAGGGATGGTTGAGTGCTTTGCCTTGGCCGATCTTGGTGCAAGCATCAACTTAATGCCCTACTCAGTTTGGAAAAAGCTCTCTCTTCAGGCACTTAGTCCCACTTGCATGACTCTCGAGCTTGCAGACCGTTCAATTTCACGTCCCCTTGGTATTGCCGAGGACGTATTTGTAAGAGTGGGAAAGTTCCATTTTCCGGCAGACTTTGTCGTTGTTGATTTCGATGCAGATCCAAGAGTTCCTCTCATTCTTGAGAGGGGATTCTTAAGGACGGGTCGTGCATTAATCGATGTTTTCGATGAGGAAATCACGTTACGAGTTGGCACTGAAGCGATAACGTTCAACCTTGATCAAACCTCGAGATACTCCTCGAATTATGATGCTGAATCGGTCAACCGAATTGATGTCATTGACATTGCATCCGAGGAGTATGCTCAGGAAATCCTTGGATTCGCTGATAGTTCTCCGAGTGGCAATCCCACTCCCTCTTCTCACCCCATAATCGTTAATTCTTCTCCTTCCCTCACTCCGTTTGAGGGAAGTGATTTCATCCTTGAGGAATTAGAGGCCTTTCTCAAAAGTGATTCAGTTCCCGAAGGGATTGATAACCAAGAGATTGACCCGGAAAGGGATATACTTCTCCTTGAGAAGTTATTGAACAAAGATCACTCTCCCATTCCTGTTCTACCTCCACAACTTCATAACGCGGAAGTCAAAAATGTTGAGAAAACTGATGATTTCCCCGAGGTCGAACTTAAGGACCTGCCTCCTCATCTAGAATATGCATTCTTGGAAGGTAACGATAAGTTACCGGTCATTATTGCCAAAGACTTAAAGGATGAGGAAAAAACCGCGCTGCTTAAGGTTTTAAAGTCCCACAAGCAAGCAATTGCTTGGAAGCTCTCAGACATAAAGGGTATTAACTCGGATTTTTGTACACACAAAATCCTAATGGAAGAGGACTTTAAACCTACCGTGCAGCATCAAAGAAGGGTAAATCCAAAAATCCACGAAGTTATCAAGGAAGAAGTTATCAAACTTCTCGATGCAGGATTGATTTACCCTATATCAGACAGTCCTTGGGTTAGCCCAATACATTGTGTTCCAAAAAAGGGTGGCATCACGGTTGTCACAAACGAGGATAACGAGTTGATACCAACTCGTTTGGTTACAGGGTGGCGAGTATGTATCGATTACAGAAAGCTTAACGAAACCACCCGCAAAGACCATTTCCCTCTGCCCTTTATGGATCAGATGCTCGAGAGACTAGCGGGGAACGAGTATTATTGCTTCCTCGACGGCTTCTCGGGTTACTTCCAGATTCCCATTGATCCACAGGATCAAGATAAGACTACCTTCACATGCCCTTACTGGACATTTGCCTATCGTCGCATGCCTTTTGGGTTATGCAATGCTTCGGGCACTTTCCAGATGTGCATGATGGCTATTTTCCACGACATGATCGGGAAAACCATGGAGGTATTCATGGATGACTTCTCAGTCATTGGGAATTCTTTTGACTCATGCCTCTCCCATTTAGAAAAGATGCTTCAACGTTGTGAAGACACTAATCTTTGTCTAAACTTGGAGAAGAGCCATTTTATGGTTAGGGAAGGCATTGTCCTCGGCCATAAAATTTCAAAAAGTGGGATTGAGGTCGATAAGGCCAAAATTGATGTTATAGCTAAACTGCCTCATCCCACCACTGTTAAAGGAATAAGGAGTTTCCTTGGCCATGCCGGGTTCTATCGGAGATTCATTCAGGATTTCTCCAAAATAGCCCGGCCCATGACTCATCTTCTTGAAAAGGATGCTCCTTTCATCTTTTTCCCCGAGTGCATCAAAGCTTTTTCTACTTTAAAGAAAAGGCTTACCGAGGCACCGATCCTTGTTGCCCCCGACTGGGACTTACCCTTCGAACTTATGTGCGATGCTAGCGATTTCGCTATTGGTGCAGTTCTGGGGCAACGCAAATCAAAACATTTTTAGCCAATACACTACGCAAGTAAAACCATGAGTGAAGCTCAAGCACATTATACCACCACAGAAAAAGAATTATTAGCTGTGGTATATGCCTTTGAGAAATTTAGGTCTTACTTAATCCTAACCAAA
This sequence comes from Artemisia argyi, assembly GCA_030686995.1. Taxonomy (NCBI): domain Eukaryota; kingdom Viridiplantae; phylum Streptophyta; class Magnoliopsida; order Asterales; family Asteraceae; genus Artemisia; species Artemisia argyi. The sequence continues at coordinate 139,541,002 of CM060677.1, forward strand.
TGCGTGGTGTACACGGACCACTCGGCTTTGAAATACATGTTCACTAAACAGGACGCAAAGCCAAGACTGCTTCGTTGGGTCCTGCTCCTTCAGGAATTCGATATACTCATACGAGACAAAAAAGGAGCAGAGAACCTTGCTGCTGATCACTTATCCCGGTTAGAGAATCCTCATCAGGATATTCTCGAGAGAAAAGAAATTAATGAAACTTTTCCTCTGGAGACTCTCAATCTAATCTCTACCCGGGATGATACTACTACCCCATGGTTTGCCGACTTTGCAAATTACCATGTGGGTAATTTCGTTGTGAAAGGGATGTCGTCCCAACAGAAAAGAAAATTCTTTAAAGATGTAAAACATTATTTCTGGGACGACCCCTACTTGTTCAAAATATGTGCGGATCAAGTCATCCGACGGTGTGTCCATGGCCAAGAAGCCATGGAAATTCTTAAAGCTTGTCATGATGGACCCACGGGGGGACATCATAACCCAAACTACACCGCCAAAAAGGTGTTTGATTCGGGATTCTTTTGGCCCACAATCTATAAAGACGCCCATGAACTTATCAAAAACTGTGAGGCTTGCCAGCGTCACGGGAATATTTCCAAACAGAATGAGATGCCACAAAACGCCATCCAAGTCTGTGAAATATTTGATATCTGGGGCATTGATTTCAAGGGCCCATTCCCGTCTTCACGAGGGAATAAGTATATACTCGTGGTAGTCGACTATTTGTCAAAATGGGTTGAGGCAAAAGCCTTACCCACCAATGATGCCCGAGTAGTTGTGAAATTTTTGAAGTCTCTCTTTGCTCGATTCGGGACTCCTCGTGCCATTATCAGTGATCGTGGTACACACCTTTGCAATGATCAATTTGTAAGAGTGATGTTGAAATATGGTGTAACTCACCGTATTTCTACTGCATATCACCCCCAAACTAGTGGGCAGGTGGAGGTCTCAAATCGGGGCATCAAGAGAATTCTGGAGAGGACGGTAGGAGAAAACCGTGCCTCTTGGTCGGACAAATTGGATGACGCACTCTGGGCTTTTCGTAAAGCTTATAAGACACCCATTGGGTGTACTCCATACAAGTTGGTGTACGGAAAGACATGTCATCTTCCGATCGAATTAGAGCACAAAGCCTACTGGGCTTTGAAACATGCAAACTTTGACATTCAGACAGCGGGTGATCACCGCAAGGTTCAGCTAAACGAGCTAAATGAACTACGTGATCAAGCTTACGAGAATTCTTTAATATATAAAGAAAAGACTAAGAAGATACATGACTCTAAAATAAAGAACCGCGTTTTCAACGTTGGTGACAGAGTTCTTCTTTTCAATTCAAGATTGAAAATTTTCTCGGGCAAGCTAAAAACCCGTTGGTCTGGACCATTTACTGTAGCAAAAGTATACCCATACAGAACTGTTGAGTTATTACAACCCGACGGTCCTAACTTTAAAGTAAATGGCCATCGTTTGAAACACTACTTTGGAGGGGACATACCACAAGTGGTTGTTCCAGATCTCCAAACTTTCCCCACGGACTAATTAATACGGGGTCGAGTCAAGCTAGTGACTCGATAAACAAAAACATTAGCATAACATGGGTTCTCACCCATGTTTCTGACTTCTTTCTCTGTTCTACCACCCAAGTGTAGGGGAGTTGCCCTACTATAAATAAAGTACATAAAATAAAAATGAAAAAATTCAAAAATAAAATAAATGTTGTTCCTCCATTTAGCTTGTAATATTGCCTTTTTACGTTCAGAGAGTCGGCATAATAGCCGGGACTTTGAATATTGAGGACAATATTCATTTCTAAGTGTAGGGGGAAGTTCTAGCGAATTTAATCACATTATACATCTAGTACCCCCGTTTTTGCCAAAAATTAAAAAAAAAAAAATTCAAAATTTTCACTTAAAGAAGTACTTGGCATTAACACAACAAATGGTTATTAGTCCACCATGTCTAATCCACATAAGGACTGGCTAATCCAGGAGCAAACGGCTCTTGGTAAAGATAACTCAAATCCGTTTATGGCTTGCAATTTGCCCAAAATTGTATGGTTCCTCAACTCCCCATATCCCATAAAGCAAATGAGTTGGCTAGCCCGCAAGATTATGGCTTGTGGTAAAGGCAGTGAAAAACCATAATTGGTAATCAGCTCACCAAGATATTGACTATTCCATCAAGAGTTGGCTAGTCCAGAAGCAAACGACTTTTGGTAAAGACAAAACAAATCCGTTGACAGCTGGTGGTTTGCTCAAAATCACACGGTTATCAGGTGTACCACAGTTTTCACACCTGGCTACTCCAGAAGTAATGGCTGTCTGGTAAAGAGATATCAAAAATCCATTAAATTTTCAAAATTGGGTTTTTAGTGGATGCCAGATAGCTAGGGACTAGCAATAGTTAAGTGTAGGGGATTGATGAGTTCATAAAAACTCATCATTTCTGTCAAATCTGAACAACAAAAACATGTAAAAACACTTAGAAACACCACAAAATATTACAAATATCCTTAGAAGGTGTTTTTATATGTTTCAGACATAAAAGAACTAAAAACAGGGAAAAACGGCCAAAGTTTACCAAATTGTCAAAATCAGTCCTTGAACTTTTAAGAAATGTCAGAAATGGTCCCTGAATGATTTATTTTAAAGAAAAGTCAATAACAGTCCTCAGGAATCATGAAATAACAATTTTTACCCTTGGAAGTTCAAAATATAAAAATTGGCAAAACAGGTCCCTGCAGTTTCAATATTGACAGAAAATACCCCTAGTGTTCAAAAAATGGAATTTTATCATTTAAAGGTCCTTGGTAATTCACAACTTGATAAATTTGACCCTTAAATGATAAATTCAAAGAAATTACAAAACAAGTCCCTACAATTTGGAAATTGGCAAAATTGGTCCCCGATCACTTTTAAATTTGGAAAAATATAAAAAGGTCCTTATAATATTTTTACATGGCAAGAAAGGTCCTTTATGATTAACTTTGGAAAATTACAAGTTTGGTCCATGGAAAATCAGATTTTGCAAATTAAGTCCTTGGGCTTATTTCCTTATAAAACCAAACGGATCCAAATAAAAATAAAAACAATCCATTTCCAAATCCAAAATAAATGAAAGCCTGGTCCATTACCCCTCCCAAGCCCAAAATACAAAGCCCACTCACTTTTTTAAAATAAAACACGGGTCTTTGACCCACGTTGACCCTCCACCTCCACCTTCTTCAACCTCCCATTCCCTGCTACTCTCCCACACCTCCACCTCCACCTTACACCATTTCCACCTCACAACACTCCCTGTCACCTTCCTAAGTAAAACCCACCCCTTTGGTTTGCACCAGGGGCCAACATGTATCACCCCTACAACCACCTTGTCCCCTACACCCTGCAACCATCACATCAACCATCCCCAGCTCACCCCTACTATCCAAATTGTTCCCTACACCTCACATATCATCCCAAAAGGCATTAATTGCCCTGAGTCTACCCCAAGCAGCCTAAACTACTTTTGGCGCCAAAAGTAGGTTTGAACAGTCATGATCAATTGGACACGTACAAGGGCTAAATTGAGGTGGGAAATGCTTATCAAGACACCTGGAACAAGTTTGAGGGCTATAAAAGAGAAGAGAAGCAGAGATATCAAGTGTGTAGTTTTAATTTATTTTCATATATGTCGATTAGCTTTAGTTTTAATTCTTAAGTGTAATTTCAAAGTTCTAAACATTGTACTCAGTCTTTTAGTGTTGTAATAAACTTTTTTAAGCTTTAATTTTCAGTTTCATGTTCATTTACAGTTTATGAAAGTTCAAATTCTCAAAATTCTTAATTAGCTTAAATGTTGGTTAATCTTGTTGTTTTGTACTTGTAAGCTCATATAAGCTTCTGACATATCTTATATAAGCTATTACAAGTTTAAAAATCAGTGCTGCTTAGGAAATAAAAAATACTTAAAAATATATAAAAAAAATAGTTATAAAATAAAAAAATAAGAAGAATGAAAGAAGAAGCATGGAGCAGGGGAAAATTTGGATTGCCTCTGGGTTATAGAGCTTATGGAAGCATATAGGAAGTTGTTTTGATCTTGGTTACTTGGTATAAGCAGGATTGCTTATGTAAGTTTTCAAATTCATTTTTTAACTTTGTACTGTACAATAGCTTATTATCTGCTTATTTGTATCTAAATATGCTTATTGAGTATGAATTAGTTATAATATAACTTATAAACTAGTCTTTGTTCATTAAAACCTTCTTGTTTAAAAAAATCACTTTTAACTGTCAAAATAAGCATAAGTGGGATTCTTAGATAATTGTTGTTTTTATTGATGTTTTTGTGCTTAGTTAAGTTTATTTTACCATTATACATGTTTAAGTTTCATAATTATGGCCTGAATTAGAGTTAACCTTTAAAAATCATATAATCAGTTACATTAAGGTGTGTTTGATTAGTGGATTGCACCACTGAATCCTGTGTTTTAGTTGCTATTGTTAGTGTAAACATATTAGTCTAGGTCCTAATATCTCATACAAGTCATAAAATCTCTGAGTTTTTAATAAGAAAGTTAAAATCTCATTTCAATTTCCCATTCAGTTCCCTGTTAGGTTTTTAGAAGACTTAACCACTCATATTAGTTTATTAGTTGGTCTATTAGCCTAATTTAGTCTAATTATAGCATAACATATCATAATCAGTTAGAAAATCAAGTTTAAAATTCACAAAAGTCAAACTATAGTACAATTCATAAAAGTCAATTTGTGCATACATCAGGAAATCTCAAAAACTCCATGAATTGTTTTGATTTATAGATTAAGTATGAGACTTTGAAACTTTGAGGATTTACAATCCCCCAGCTAGTCTTAAGTTTCCCAGGTTTGTTACAATTTTGTGAATTTTCTTGTGGACCCCACACCACTCCAAAGTTACTTGCAGGGGAAAGACCTCCCCTGTGCACCAGACCATCAGGCCACCACCACCACTTTGGTGGGTGATTCTGGCCACCATAGTGGGTCCCACTAACCCAATTTTGGTTCTCCCAACCCCCCTCCTTGTAGGCTTTCAAAATTTACCATAGGTTTGACCTAGGACTCATTGGACCCCACCTGAATTAAGTCCTAAACCTTGTCCCATTTTGCTGTCTCAGTCCACCAATAAGCAAAGGCTTATTTTGGCTTATTGGCTTATCCAGTGGATCCTTTGTGCTTTTTCTAGCTTATGCATGTTCATTGAACTTATTTGAACTAATTTTTACCAAAGTGGACCCCACATAAGCTCTTGTGAGCCTAATCTCTAAACTGGTCAACAATAGTCAACTGTTAAGGTATTTAGCTTATAATTAGCTTATTTTTAAGCTCTGAAATAGTTGATTTCACAAAAGTTGTTTGATTTTAGATATTAAATAGGTTTGTAAAAGAAAATCCCAGAAAAATCAAATTTAAAAAAAGTGATAGCTCCTATTTAATATTTTTTAATTTTAATTTTTCTTTTTAATATTTTGTTAAGTGATTACCTGTTTTTATATTTTTCTAAATTACTTTGTTATATTTTATAGTTGTAGTAATTTTTCTAGAATTTTCTGTGCTTATCTTGTATTTATTAGATTTAATAATAGTTTATTTAGTATTTAATTAAATCTATTAAATAATTTGTAACTGTTAAAAGTTGTGCTATAGTATTGTGTTTTTATATTTTTCCTAGATTCCTTGTTTGATTTTATTGTTGTAGTAAAATTTCTAGAATTTTTACTGTAGTCTTTATAATTTTTACATTTAATTTTATTAAAATTACTTAAAACATAAAAACCAAATAAAAATTAGAATAGTTGTTTAGATTTTATATAATTTTCAATTTTATAATTTTCCTAAGTTTATAAACTTTATTAGAACCTGTAAAAATAGTTTTATAATTTTCCCTTTTCATTTTCTATTTTTCCACCTTTATTTAATTTAATTAGATTTAAATTAATAATATAGTTTTTAATTAATAAAAATTATATAAAAAGACAAAAATATTTATTTTTAATTTTTATAAATCTTTTAAGTTATTTTAGATTTTTAGAAATTATTTTTATAATTTTCCAAGTTAAATTTGTGGTATAACACATTTTAGATTTAGTTAAATAGATTTTAAATAAGTTCTAAATAGTTTTTATTAATTAATTAATATTAAATTAGTATAATAATAATATAATATTTTCTTTTTAGATTTTAATTTTCTTTTTAAGTTAAAAAGTTTTTAAAATTTTCATTTTACACCCTTGTAGTTATAAACTTGTCATAATTAGTCTTTATACTTTTCATACTTACGTTTTAAATACTTTGTGTTACGTGTTTTGTGTATCTGATTGTTGTATGCTTAATTACTGTTTCCAAATAATTTCTCAATCAATCATTAGTAATACAAACCATTCTCACCTATTCCTGTTCATAATCACCCGTTCCCAAATTCTGTTTTATTACAGATTTCATACCTCGTTGGGATTAACGACCCGCGGATACCTTGTACTCCACGGAGCATTAGTCTAAGCTGTTTTTGACTTATTAACCATTTAAACTTGGTTAATATTATCTGACTGTTTAGCACTGATCACTTATCCTCGACGGGTATTGACATCAAGTTAGTTATTAGAGCTAGTTGTCACCTAAAAGCTGACAATGGAACTCTCTAACTAGCCACGTAAGAGTGTCTCGAAAAGGATATGTCAAAAATAGATATGTACCATTTCGAGAAACTTTCGGTGGACTCGACCAGGCCGGGTAATAACTTCAAGCTAGTCTAACTAGTGATGTAAGCATGTCTCGAATCGGTCTTGTTCACTGAAAATGAATCAATTCAAAAAGTGCTTGCTCCTCCCGCATGTGTAAATTTATTTAATACTTATGAGCACATGTGAAGGGGGAGCCCTTCAAAAGTAAACACAAAACACTCAAAGTGTTAAACAAAATATTTGATAATCTCAAACACTTTGAGAGATTTTCAATCAAAAGGTTTCATGGCAACTGTCAGATAATCATGGAGTTATAAGGTGATTAAGATAGGAAAAACCGTCCTATGATCTGCCAGAACCGGAGGGATCTACCCAAGGACATCACCAATAGTTAGAATTAGAAGTCCTTAGGTATGATACGAAAAAAAGGGAGAAAAGAATGAAAGGGGAAAGAAGGAGTTGAAGAATTAAAAAGAAAAGTAAAGAAAAGGGTGAAAAGAAATAGCCCTCCATATGTTCAACCTTAGGGCAGACATCGGGTTCAATACGTATGCTACTGGTTGTTGCAAAAGACAACGCCGGTATTGAAGACAAAGTCGTCATGGACCCAGTGACGCAATGCACTAAACCTTCTTAACCACTCAAGTTCTCTTAAAAGAACTTGTTTCATTCTCACGAGGAACCAGTGTAATCTATCAACTTATCTCGTAGAGATGGTTGATATTGAAGCAGGAGACCCCTCCCTAGTCTCCGCATAGGAAACCTAAGTGTGCACTTATAGAGTCTAGAGCCATGAGATACATCAAAGATCTCTTAGGAACACTTAGTATTTCTACAACTGGTGTTCTACATCAATGGACACCAGATGTAAATTATCGAGTCCTTCGCAGATCTTAGCAATCTGCCGAGAACGTTTATAAGAGGATTACTAATGTTTTTCTCAATGATTGAACGAAAATTCTTGCCAGGGTCAACATCAAACAGCCCTGACAGCAGGTCACTTCGGTAACCCCACAAGGGTTACGCTTACTGTTCGCGGTGGTTTCATAGCGGTCTACAGTCGTGGAGTGATCCCCAGCGACTCACCCAGTCATTGAGCTACTTAGTAGGTCTTGTAAGCTCCTTCGGGAGTATCTGATATGGGAACGGCCTTGATAAGGATTAGAAGGAGTCTTCACACTATGCTGTTGACGAGCTCTAATTCCTTATCAGTAAGTACCGGTTGTTTATTGCTAACTGTTTACTTGCAGGTACATCACTTCCATGATGGTAGATTCCAACATGCTCATACATACATCCTGAAGCATATGATAGCTCCCCCAAAGATCTTAGCACCACAAAGTTCAAAGAAAGATTCTACGCCAATAAGAAGAATCTACAAAGTATAAAGACTAAAGATCTTATAGTATGAAAAGGAACTTCGTGCAAGTGAAAGTATAAGTCCAAAGATGTATGAGTATGTTGGAATGGCGGACAACCACCACAGACGCAGGAGTGACGAACGGCAGACTACTTCATAACACAACCACTACATCATCACCAATGAACAAAGACATAGAGCAAAGCACATTCATTACACAACATTTTTTGAAGACGTCTAAAGATTTACAAGTCAACAACAAAGATGAAGACGTCAAGCAACCGTGATGACCGAACCTTAGGGGGAGATTGTTGGGAACATACTTTTGTATTTAGTTAAGTCTCGATCATTACCTTTTATAATAGGTTGCTTAGTTATTTATTTCTTTATGTTTAAGTTACAAGGCTTAAGTATTCTAGTCCAATGGGCCTTGTAGCCCACGTTTTAGTGAAAGAGGGAGGAAGGGAGTGTTGCCCTACTCCTCCCCTATATATACTAAGCTTATGTAAACTTTAATATTGTTGGTTATTTGATTACCTTAATGAAACTCTTGTTCTTTCAATCTTCATAAGTCTTATAATCAACCATCTCTTATTCTCATCTCATTTCTTATACTTGTGTTTACCAAATGGTGACCTAACAATGAGGATACTAATAACAAGAACAACAATAGTGATGACGGTGTGTGGGTTAATATAAATGACCTGCCTCACCCTTCTCATGTTTGGGATGGTCATAAACACTATATTGAGGATGATGTAGAAGAAGAGTTAAATAATCGGGACAATGGTTCTGTCCGGTCTGTATCCGATGGACATGATACAGACAGTTTCATTGATGACGAATCTCTAGGTTATGATACCACCAACGACGAAGATGATTTTTGATAGTCAAATTTGTTGTTTTACTTTTAAATTTTTCATCAAGAATAATTGTTTTCAATTATAACTTTCATTTATTTGATTATTAAGTTTGTATTTTTAATCAATAGACTTTATTCCTAATCAATATCAAGCTTTTACTTTTAAGCTATTGTATTTTATAATATATTATTCTTAAGTATTATATTTAAAATTTAAAAGTTATGTCCATACCAATAAACAGTCACGATGGATATTTTGAACCTTTAGTAACATAACTATGTTACTAAATAACAAAAATTCATACTTAAACATGGCAAATTAAACGATTTCGCAGATTATAAAAGCATAACTTAAACATACATGTACCAACTTACATAACACACCATTGTTTTTTAAAACTTCCACGTATGTGGATTCTGCACACCTAATCATAACTACCGAAACCAAAGTCTTAAATTCGACACTTAACTTACCTAGACCTGAACATATGCCATCAACTTAACAAACATTCACATTGTTTAGCAGGTATCCATAGGCTAATCCATGTCCAACAACTACCAACATATACCATTTAGCAGGTTAACAAAAGTGGAACATTGGGAAAAAACGGTTCTGACCATTTTCCGCATCCACGTCTTCACCGTTCGAGACATACTTGAACCTTATAACCTTGGTGTACGTGAATCCACATGCCGCTGCTAACTGCTTCCACTTCCCAAAGATATTCACGTGGTTGGTTCTAGCAGGAGTATTCCTGTGAGGTTCCATTCAGACTTCCATTTCCCATCTATAATTCTGGTGAATGAGAAGCACCTTTTTGTAAATGTGCATTGGGTTGAAATCAATGAAAGTTGATGGTATTGCCTATAATATTTGAATTTCCAATTAGACTTAACCAGATGTTAAATTGAGCATATCTGTGTACAAAGTAAAATAAATTAAATTACCAATCTGTTGTAGCACTGGATCATCGCGTAACTCTTATAGAAACTTCTCTGTCTCTCTCCAAAGTGGTCAGTGTGGAATGGCCAGTAGCATATGTGCTTCATTCTATCGTCGGCTACAAATGACAAGTATTTATTAAAAACCATCTTACCAATATACTTAAGAAGCCAAAACGAATAAGGTATAGTATTAAGTAAACGCAAACAATAAAATAATAATAATGAAGAATTAATAAACTTACTCTCTTCATTCCACTCCAATGGAAGTTGCACCCTTCTTAGAGTAGCTGCTCCTTTGAAAATGCCCTGTGTGATCATTGTACTGTTCTCATCAAACACATCAAGCCACAAACTGTGACCCACGTCTTTTGTGAACACACATGTACTTCCAGCTTCAAGTCCAAGATTGTCCACCAACGTAATCCAGGTGTCACCCAACAATTGATACAGAAATGTTCCAGGACTCCCTAATACTTCTACACGTCGGACATGACACAGGAAATGCTCTCCGTTTGCTTGGATAGTTAGCTCATCAACCTCCTCAAAATCAGTTAGTAGTTCAGCGGGAATTGTCTGTATTTATGTATGGGATCAAAATGCTTAATCCTTTTATACCAAAACGTATACCAAATAAAATTATCTACTTTATGAATTTGAATTTGAATTTATTTTCATTTTGAATACCTGAGGCAAGTAAGGGTATGGCAAAACAACAGTCTTGAACCTTGAGTAAGTAGCTCTTTGTTGTGCATAACCACCAACTTCATGTCCGTTTGTTAAGTAACCAGTGACATAGAAGCAGTCATCCCCTTCTTCTACAAAGTGAAGCATGTCTACATCTTCATTCAAGGAGCGATTGCAAAAAGCAATCCATTTTGGTCCTTTTAAATACCACAGCCCGTCGTTAGGCTCACTAATGTTACTCTGAAACGATAACCATCCGCTGATTTGATGTATATGTCCGTGTTACCCCTATTTGCCTCTGTATTGTAAATTTTCGGTAAAACCCACAATGAAAAGTGCAAATATATGTAATTTTTATAGTACAACAATCCATGTTATGTTACACGGTCGTGTTGTTAGTATTTCACCTACCTGATATTCCCCAAAGTGGTTCCTATTTTGTCGTATAATAAATTCGATGGCCATTTGCTCCTGTATATAAACACAAATTTACTAAAAGATTACATCAGTAATAACAGCTTATTACCTTTAAACCACCTATTAACAAAAAATTATTGTTCAAGACTAAAAAGTTCTTCACTTATTCTAAAAACGTAGTTAAATATCCATTAAAGTATCGTATAAAACAACTCAACATCATTATTAACGGATTCGAATCACATACCATAACATTTAGTTTACCCACCCTTAAACAATGAGCATAAACATATTCAATTTACATTACCTATTAAAATGCCCTGATTTTATGAACATTTCGAATAACAAACACTTGATCCTGATCATACCATTGTTCTAAATATAATTTATCACATCTATTGTTTGCTTTTTACATGACTAATTCAAAGAGTAAATGCAACATTTGATCACATTATATAAATAAATAGATGTGCTTTTGATGATTTACAACCAAAATGTATAACCATCATTAGCAATTTATTCACATAGTATATCTATAAGTAGTCAAATATACATAAAAGTTCTATCTTAAGCTACACAAACATCATCAGTAGCCGATTCGATTCATAAACCATAACAGTTATTTTACCCACCATTAAATTTGTTAAAAATGTTTAACCTTTCCTAAATCATACTAATCCACAAAATCATAACAACATTTTTTAATCTTCATTTTAACAGATAATATGATCTTAGTTAGTTACTTAAGAATATTATCGAACTTAAATCATACTTTAATCGGTATCTACCTTGCTAACAACCAGACATGCAACCTTTGATAAAAGTATATCTTATAAACAAACTAAACTTGATCATTTAGAACATAAAATCAAACATCAATTAAAATAAATAGTATCAAAACAGAGGTTAACAAACAACAAGATAATGAGATCAAGTGTTTAACATTAAAATCTTACAGTATTTAGAAACAAAAGGAAAAATCTTACAATATTAAGTCGGATCTCAAAGTAGTTGATCAAGAACTATTTAATGATTGGTTTTGGAGTAATGATTTAAGCAACAGGGGTGTTTATGAAGAGAGTAAATAACTCTTAACGTCTCGAGGTATACTAGACAAAAAGGTGCTATAGATTTTGTAGGTCCAACCCAACTATATCAATGCACCAATATTTTTTCAGTTACGTAAATGTTTTTTATGTAATTTTTTTTTCTTATTTTAAAAGTCTACTATTTTGGCATGTTTTATTTTGTTATTTTAAAATTTGATCTTTATAATATCATCCTACATTAGAGGAGTTTTAATTGCATTTTACTTGCATGAATTTAGGAAACTTAAATGTTTAAATTAATGATACCATATATATGTTACACTTATTTGAACACTAAACGTTTTTGTTATTCAAACATACAATTCGAGGAATACATTCTCCACAAAACAACCATTTTACATAAACATCTCCATGAAAGAAAATCTACAAATTCAAGATAATCATACAAAAGCAAAAGATGACATGTTGGTACCTGAATGTATGTTATTTCTTATTCATAATTATCTGTATTTTATAAGTTTTTGATCATTAATTAAAAATACATCTCATATAAAGATTGTTAATTGCAATACTAAAATTGATTTTGTTATGTTTTGTTAATATATCAAGCAAACGCGCATATGAATAATAACAAGAGGAAAGCTATAGCAATTCCAAGTCCTCAAAGACATTCATGTGTTCCGGTACACCAAACACCTTTAGTTGATTTTTCCATTAGAAAGGCTGGAAGGAAGATTTCAACACCTCGAATTCCAGCAAGTTTGTGACTCGATTAATGCCTTCGATACAATTATACTTTTTTATTAATTTTTTTAAAACCAATATTATTCTATTTAATTAATTTTTTTTAGGTGTTACAATCCCATCGACGGAATACGCATTAAGAAGAACAAGAGAAACGCGTATACCAGTACCGACGGAGCCGATTCAAGCTGCTAAAGTTGTTCGACCAAGGGGCCGTCCGCCTAAAAACAAAGGTTTCATGCCTTAATTCATTATGTAAACAAGGTTATCAAATTTATATTATGTATATAAAAGGATTTTTTTTAGATACACCGCTTAACGATGTTACGCCTATTGTGTCTAACACTGAAAAATATGTTACAACACCGTCTACTGATTTCTCATTAAGAAAATCAGGAAAAAAGCCATCAAGACCTCCACTTTCAGACATTTCAAATAATGTAACTAATGACACAACCGCAAAAGGTATTGATATTACTTTTCGATACTGAAGTGTTTTTTTTTTTTTTTTTTTTTTTTAATATTATATTATATATTCCTTCATAAAAATTAAAGTTTTTGTTATTCATAATTAAAATGGTATGTAGTAGGAAAAAGAACGTCTACACCACTTTCTCCTGACTCGATTCAAGCGGCTAAAGTTGGTCGACCAAAGGGACGTCCACCTAAAAAAAAGGTTGCACGTCGTAGTTCATTATGAAAACAAGTTTATAAATTGTATATTATGTGTATATGAAATTAATTTTTTTTATTAGATAAACCTCTTCACGATGTTACGCCTTTTGGTTCTAACACTCCAAAGAATACAATATGTAATACTTTGGTTCCTGTTAGTGGTAATACCGAACCAATGTCAAAAGGTATTATGCGTTTAATCATGATCCTAATCGAACTACACACTTCTTTTAAAAAGGATACATTCCATACATAATTATTACATATGTTTTGTGTTTGTAGGTACATTCATAAGAAACAATAATGGTTCAAGGTTTCGCAACCAGACGCCGGTGAAATTCAATTTAGGTACATATTTACAAGAGTTAATTAATCACAAATCCAACATTTGAGACACATATATAACCTTTCATTTACATGTACATTATTATAAGATCTTTATGTCACAGGTTCTGCATTTACTAAACGCGATACAGTATCAAATGGCCAATCCTCTTTACTAACAACTGACCGTCAAAAGCTAAAAGGCAAAATGTTTACTAGGCAATCTGCAAGGCGTATTAACTTCAACCACGCAGATCCTGTAGTCGGCAAAACAGGAAATAGTCATGCATTTGTTGGAATCTCAAAAGGTAAATAATACAATTTCAACACTTATCAAAATATTATTCATGTTTATTTGTTCACCATTTGGTTATTTGCATAAAATATACGAAAGCATGTATATAACATTCACGTATTAACATATAGCAGATTATATTGATCATGGTGATCCAACATTTGAATGCGAGTCTTGTGGTGCAATGTTATGACATGCCGAGACAATAAGAGGAGCACCCCTTGGCGGTTCCAAGTCATACTCACTGTGTTGCGGTAGAGGTAAAGTTATGTTGGGCACTGAAATTAAAGAGCCCCTGAGCTGCTGAAACAACTTATTAAGAATGAACACCCTAAGAGCGAGTCATTCATAGATAATATAAGGCGTTATAATTCAATGTTTGCATTCACTTCTATGGGTGCTAAACAAGACCATTCTGTTAATGCCGGTCGTGGTCCCTATTGCTATCGCATACATGGTGAGAATTACCATTTAGCAGGCACTTTGTTGCCAAAAGAGGGGAACCCACCTGCATTTTCTCAGCTGTACATCGTTGATAGTCAGAATGAGATTAGAAACCGAATGAATACCTTCAGGTTTTATTTTTTATCTGACTTAAAATATTGGTTTCACATTATCACAATGTATTATGCATATTTTTAGTTAAGGTGTTTACTTACTAAAATTGTTAATTTTATTTTACAGCAATGACTCGGATACGTCTTCCCAAAAAAATGAGTTGGACTTCCAGCTTACGAAGGATATACGCGACATGCTTGATAAAATTAATCCATTGGTTCAGGATTTTTGCATGGCTGGTGAACGTATTAGGTCTTCTGATGATGAAAAGGTTTGTCTTAAACTTATTGGTACAAGGAAGCGTGATGGTAGACAATATAATCTACCTACTGCATCCGAGGTCGCTGCCTTAATCGTTGGAGATTTTGACGAGACCAAAAACAAGAGGGACATTATTCTCCATCAACAAGATGGTGATCTTAAGAGAATCAGTGAGTTGCATCCATCCTATCTCGCATTACAATACCCTTTGTTTTTCCCTTATGCTGAGGATGGATATCGTACAAATATATTCCATGAAGGGGTAACTGATTACGATGAAACCAACAAAGGAACGCGCGTTACAATGAGAGAGTGGTTCGCATATCGTGTGCAAGAAAGGAGAAACGAATTTTCCATGATGCTTAACGGTAGAAGGCTATTTTAGCAATTTTTGGTAGATGGATACACAATGGTTGAATCGAAAAGAATGTCTTTTAACAAAAAGAACCAGAAGGAGCTTAGAAGTGAAACTTATTCTAATTTGACAAAAATGGACGAGAACGGAGAGTCTGGAGTTAAGTTGCGCGGCAAAAAGGTCGTCTTGCCATCATCTTTTACCGGAAGTCCAAGGTATATGATGCAGAACTATTTGGACGCAATGACAATTTGCAAGTTTTATGCTTATCCAGACTTATTCATAACCTTTACATGTAACCCAAACTGGCCTGAAATTTCACGTTTTATGGCCGAGAGAGGTTTGAAATCTGAGGACCGACCGGATGTAATAACACGAGTATTTAAAATTAAGCTTGATAGCCTAATGACTGATTTAAAGGATCGACGTACATTTGGACGTGTCAAAGGAGGTAATTACATTCAACAATTAGTTCAAATTCTCATTAAGAATATTTACATTATGTTTGTTACATTATTAATTATTGTATTCATTTATTTTAAATTTTGCAGCTGTTTACACGGTTGAGTTTCAAAAAAGAGGCCTTCCTCATGCTCACATATTGTTGTGGCTTGAAACTATAGATAAGATAAAGACCACAGCAAATATTGATAAGTATATATCAGCTGAGATACCTAACAAGGAAGAGGACCCTGAATTGTATCAGATCGTTACAGATCACATGATGCACGGCCCATGCGGTCATGATAATCCAAGCTGTCCGTGCACAGAGAATTTCAAATGTACCAAGGGTTTTCCAAAACAATTTAACGAAACAACAGTCATAGATGACAATGGTTAGGGAATTTACAGGAGGAGGAATGATGGAAGTACTATAAAGAAAAATCAAACTGATTTGCATAATGGTTTCGTAGTTCCTTACAATGCCGGTTTGCTCAGGCGATATCAATCGCATATAAACGTTGAATGGTACAATCAAGTCGGGTCCATTAAGTATTTGTTCAAATATATAAACAAGGGACCAGATAGGGTTACTGTTGGTGTAGATGGCAAAGATGTAGACGAAATTAAGGATTTCTATGATTGTAGGTATCTATCTGCTTGTGAAGCCGCTTGGCGTATATTCAAATTTGATATACACTACAGGACTCCAGCTGTTGAACGTCTGCCATTTCATTTGAAAGACGAGCAATCCGTTGTATTTGATGCAACAGAAAGCATTGATTACACTCTTGAAAAGGATTCAGTAAACCAGACTAAATTTGTTCAGTGGATGGAGCTAAACAAGACTGATACGTTTGCGCAGACATTGCTTTATCATGAGATCCCTAAATATTATGATTGGAATTCTCAGAAAAGGATTTGGGCAGAGAGACAGAGAGGTTTTTGTTTAGGACGTATTCATCACGTACCGCCTTCTTGGGGAGAGTATTTTTACTTGCGTGTATTGCTAAACAAGGTGAGAGGTCCGCAGAAATGGGAGGACCTTAGGGAATATGACGATATTGTGTATCCTACTTACAGAGAAGCTTGCTATGCGCGTGGTCTTTTGCAGGATGATAAGGAGTATATTGATGGTTTAAAGGAAGCGAGTCATTGGGGAATGGGCGATTATTTGAGATCATTCTTTGTCATGCTACTCATGACGGATAGTATGTCTCGCCCCGACATAGTGTGGGAAAAAACATGGCATCTACTGGTTGCTGATGTGGAGAATGTTGAGTGCAAAAAGCATAATAATCCTGGTATGTGGAATAAACTTTCTATGTATGTTTCACGATTGTTTCCCTATCATATTTATAATTTAAACCTGCATAATTGCAACACTTTTGAATTTTTTCCTCCATATGTATGAACAATAATTAATAACTACCAATATGCCAAATATTTAGTAAACAAAGTTTACCGCATATACTTTAGTTTGTTATAATTTCATTCTAGATCAATCAAGCTTTTCCGCTATTTACCAATTGTATATTGATAGTTACGTAGTACTATTTTATGAATATTCAGGCCTGCAACTTTCAGACAATCAGAAGTACAACATATGTCTAACTTATATTGAACACATGTTACTGTGTAACAACAAGAGTTTGAAGAATTTCACTGACATGCCGTATCCAAATAACGAGTTCACGATGGAAGGGTATAACAGGTTGATATATGATGAGAAATCGTACAATGTTGATGAATTAAAAGAGCAACATGAAACATTGTATGAAAGCTTGACATATGAACAAAAAGGTATTTATGCAACTGTTATGGACGTCGTAGAGAATGATAAAGGTGGGATGTTCTTTGTGTATGGATACGGTGGAACTGGAAAAACATATCTCTACAAAACAATGTCTGCTGCCTTACGTTCAAAAGGCGGTATAGTGTTGAATGTTGCGTCTAGCGGTATTGCAGCGCTATTGTTGGAAGGCGGAAGGACAGCACATTCTCGGTTTGCAATCCCAATAAATATATTAGAAGATTCAATGTGCCACATTCCTATACACAGTGACCTCGCTGATTTGATACGAGAAGCGAGTCTCATTATATGGGACGAGGCTCCTATGATACAGTCATTTTGTTACGAAGCTTTTGATAGGACATTGTAAGATATTTGTAGGTCAGACCCTTCTCAAGAATCTCCACATATTTTTGGTGGTAAAGTAGTTGTTTTTTGTGGTGATTTTCGACAAATCCTTCCTGTCATTTCTAATGCCAGCCGTAATGACGTCGTACATGCCACAATTAACTCTTCTTATTTGTGGTAGCGATGCAAAGTTATGAACTTAATGGTAAACATGAGATTGGGTTCTGGATCCACTGAATCTGAAAGGAAAGAAATACAAGAATTTGCTGATTAGATTTTAGACATCGGTGATGGAAAGGTTGGTGGTAAGAATGATGGGGAATCAACTGTTGTATTTCCAGATGATATGTTGATTCCAGAGTCTGATGATTATGTGGGCTCAATAATTGATGCAACATACCCGCGCTTTCGCGAAAACCTATGGAATCCTCAATACTTTCAAGAAAGGGCCATTCTTTCACCAACTCATGAAATGGTTGATATGATTAATGGACACATGCTGGATTTAATTGAAGGAGACGAGACGATATACCAATCATCTGATTCTGTTTCTTTGGATGACGCAGACACAAATTTTGATGAGTCTATTTACACTACAGATTTCCTTAATGGTATAAGGATGTATGATCTTCCGCAACATGCAATAAAGTTAAAGGTTGGTACTCCTGTAATGTTAATGCAAAACATTGATCAAAGAGCTGGTCTATGCAATGGAACTAGGCTGCAAGTCATAAGGTTGGGAGTCAACGTTATTGAAGCGAGGATCATATCTGGTGGAACTGTTGGTAGGATTTTTGCTATTCAACGTATGGTTATTACCCTTTCAGAAACAAAAATGCCATTCAAATTAAACAGAAGACGGTTTCCTATTCAATTGTGTTTTGGAATGACTATTAATAAAAGCCAAGGACAGACATTGTCACAAGTCGGTTTGTATTTACCAAAGCCTGTCTTCTCACACGGACAACTATATGTTGCTTTGTCAAGAGTCAAGAGCAAGCAAGGCTTGAAGGTTCTATGTTTAGACAGGGAGGGAAACTATTCCAACTCAACTACAAATGTAGTTTACAAAGAAGTATTAGCTCGAATTTGAATACGCAACTTTCTTTTGTAAACAGATTACAACAACATGTGAGGTGTTTCATGGAGTGTTCTATATATTACAACAACATGTAAGCTGTTTCATATTGTTGTTATTTTGTTGTTTATTTCTGTTTGTATTTATAAGACTGCAAGTTGAAACAGATTACAACATGTAAACAACCACATCAAATATTGAGTTATTTTAGTACTATTTTAACCTTATTGATTATCAAAATGCATACTTATAAACATTCATTTAGTTTAAAAATGCCATTTTTTTTAATTTGAGGATAACTATTAGGTTAAAAGTTGAAATCACGTTTAAACAAATGGGGCAAAATAATATATATATAATGTTCAGCAAATAATTTAAATAAGATTGCAATTTTAAATCCATTTAGTAACAAACTTTAAGCATTTTTAGGAAATGATGAACATATTAATATGTGTACACCTTTAATGTTTTGCATTCAAACTTAAACTTTACAAATTCCATATTTAATGTAAATTGGTCAACTAACCACCATTTTGGCTATAAATTTGATATGTTTTTACACCATTTCATAAATCAAAAACATATTTTAACCACCATAGAAGACTGCTCATAGATCCGATAGTGAATATGCAAGAATCAGTTGAATCATCAGGTTTTTTTATAATTTTTTTATACATGTTTATCATGGTACATAATGTGGACAAACATGTCCATTGATATAATGTTAATGTGTGTAGTTATTTACAATTAACATCATCCTGTTATTATCATTACTAATATTATAATCTTCAAATTGTTTGTTAGAAGGAAACCATCATGATGGACAAGATGATGCAGCGACCTCCAAAGAACATCCTGCTGTGTGGTATTTAAGAAAGCTATCTCAGATTAGGAAGAAGAAGTTCAAGGATTTTGTAAAGCTCAACAAGAAAAAAACAAGAACTAAATGTAAACCAAATGCGCTAAAGGCAGCCCAAAGAAGGTTAAAAAAAAGAAACTTGAGGAAGCAGAAGAGGTTTCTGATGAAGACGAAGTGGAAACAATTGACTATGACAATATGCATTTAGCATTTGATCAAGAAAAAACACATAAGTTTAACTGTTAGTTTACTTTGTTTTTCAAGATTTGAATGTTTATTGTCATTTTCTTTTGATTTCAATATAATATGCTTTCTATAAACTCAGTTATCACAAATATTGTTCATGGAATTTACAAATAAACAAATATAATAACTCATATACATAAGTGCATTGTGTATACAAAGTAGCGTATTTTTGTTGTGTTACCACCATGTTAAAGTAAATTGTAATGAATGTCTCAACTTTGTATGAAAGGTTCATATGATAAAAAGTCCTCTGTTTTTGCTCTGCTTTAGGTATATCATGTTTCTTCAGACTTATACTCTCTAATACCCGATATTGGATGAAGCTTAATTTGCACTTTCCATTATTTATTGAATTTAACTCTTAAATATATCATACAAGTCAATTTATTTTAAACTGAATTTCACTAAAAATCACGAACTATATCAATTACATTAAAATTCAAATGATGACAACAATCACAATTATACTCCGCAATTATCTCAATTTTTTTAATTAAAAAGTTAAATATCATTTCCTAATTAAAGAATAGATGATTTTAAATTTTGAAACCGAAATACAAACAACCATATATTCTATATATTTGTTCTCAATTTATTTTACAACATTCACTCTAACAAAATCAGGAACATGAACAACGATTTAATTTATTTGTGTGATGTCGATCCTATCATGAGTAACAAAAAATTGAAAGTTAGATGTGTAAGCAAATGGTTTTCATATCGTTCTGGAAAGCATTATCCGGTTAAGAGTCTTCGATGTGTTATGCAAAATGAGAAGGTTAGTTATTATTAAGTCTAAGCACATAACATTCAAGTGATATGCACAAATACGATGAAGCACTGATTGAGGGCATGTGCTATATTGTTAGCGATTTCTGTGTGACAAATAATGAAGGTACATACCCTTTATTTACCAACAGGTACAAGATTGTGTTTTTAGAAAACACTTCATTGACTTCGATAGATCAGATTGACAACAACTTTAAATCATTTGTGTTTGTACCATTCACATACATTGTTCCGCCATTCATTACCGAGGCTGATATAGTTGGTATGATCTTTTTACTTTAGTTAGTTACATATTAAACATATATTTGTAGTTATTTTGACCTTTTTGTGTCAATTATGCTTTATATATTTGCTAACACTTTTGATATATAGATGTCATTGGCACAATTGTATCTATTGGTGAACCAATTCAGTTTGATTCTCATGGCAAGATCAAACAGCGCATACATTTGCAGATTCAGGATGAAAAGTATGTATACTTATCATATTTTTTTTACTTAAAAATTTGTATATAGAGATTATAACTTGCATAACAAAATTTTCATTGTTTTTAATCCACTCAGGGGAAACATATTGGATTGTCTTTTCTTTAATGAAGTTGTTGACATGTTTAAAGAAATTGCATCACATAGATATTCATCAGGACATGTGGTTCTCATCATACAGTTAGCTAAAATCCTCTATTGGGACAGTATTATACTTTAAACTAAAATATTTTAACAATATTAATATGAATCTATGTAAATTTAATTGTATTTTTTTTATAGGTATCCCAACTATTGGCATGCATCCTACTGGATCGAGTAAGATATATATCAATGACGATAATCCTGAGGCTAAGCTGTTTAAATTGGGGTAACATAAAAATACTATACATGCATAACAATTTCAATTCGTAAATATACTTTTGTAACCTCATTATATTTTGTAGATATCAATATAAATATGGATACGATATGGATAATTTCAAGATTGATTTATTACCTCAAACTTCATGGAAAAATATGGATACGACTGAAAGTTTCTTTAAAGCTTACAAGATGAGACATGGTAGATTGGTCTAACCAACCATCATTTGAAGACAAGTTGCAAAAGGAGAGATCACTTTATAATGTTATGTCAGTTTTTAATACTTTGTTAATGTTTGTTGAAGATAATCACTTTATTTTTCCATGTTTCTTAATTTTTGTTTCAAATATTGTTGAACTTAACAAATATAAGTTAACACATTATAAATAACTAATGTGTGGAACAAAGTTACTACTACCTCAACTTTTTATTCATTTAATATTATATTTTTCATATAATACATGTGTGCCGTTATTATTTATTTATGTACGTCCATTTAGAATAAATCAAATAATATAATGAAGCTAACCCGCCGATCCGGCGGGTTATGAAGCTAGTGTATATATATATATATATATATATATATATATATATATATATATATATATATATATATATAAATAGATGAATATATATATGTATAGATATAAAATCTAGAGGAAACTATAAGCCAATCAAAATCACATAAATACTAGAGACTAAACTAAGCATGCATTTCTTGACAAGGAAATAAAAGGAAATGTGTACCTTTCGTCTTCAATGCGTTTTTCTTCAAGGTCTTCAAGGAATTGTACGAACTAGAGGTGACAAATAAAATTTCCAAGTTTGAATAGCGAATTTTCTACGTTGGTCCCCATTGTCTCATTTGACCAAGGTTATTTGATCCGAACATGTTTTGTATTTGACTTGGGTGCATATATGGTGGAAACATTCCCCACGGATTGAAGGTCCACATTTGTTGATTATTGTTAAAGTTTCGTCTATTTTGGTTTGCTCTTGGTTGAGGTGTTTTAGATCTAGGGTAAGAATTATTTGGTTTCCTAGGTGGTGGAGTTTTAGATCTTGTTTTAGGTTTAGACGATCCAACATCGGTTTTTAAAGATGGTTTATAAAACGGTTTCATTTCTTCATCACTAGTAAGAGGTATTTTCTTATCATTTATGAGTATATACTTAGGATTAGATTTTAGAGGTTTTAGTTCCTTGAGTTCACTTTCAAATTTGACATTTTTAATTTCACTTGTTGAAACTTCGGTTGAGTTAAATCCTAAACCGGTTTTATCTTCGGATACTCTTTGAATACTTATTATTTTACTAAGTGAGTGACTACTATTTTCAAATTTATCAAGTTTGCAAATTTCTTCCCTGAGTTTTTCGTTTTCACCTTTAAGCTCTTGACATGATTTACATTCTTCAAAAATTTCCTTACCTTTTTCAAGTTGATGTATTTTAATTTTTAGTTCTAGTACTTCATTTTCTAATTGGTTGTTTATGCATTTTAGTGATTTGTTTTTAGCCATTACTTATTGTCCTAGTTTGCATAATCTATTGTATTCACTATCTAAATCTTTTTCATCTAATGATAAATTTTCATCACTAAATTATTCGGTTTCGGAACGTACCTCACTTGATGTCTTTGCCATGAGACACTTTTCTTCCTTTGTTGTTTCTTTCTCATCTTCATCGCTATCACTCCAAGCTCCTCCAACAAATGCTCTTTGATTTTGATCTCTTGTCATCATTGGAAATTTTCCAATGAGGTGATTCGGATCACCACACTTGAAACACTTTCTCTCATTCTTGCTATACTTGTCATCTTTATTCTTTTGAGGTGCTCTCCTTTCATCGTGTGGTTGTCTAACGAATCTTCCTCGCCTTATGAAGAATTTCTTGAAATCTCTTACGGCCATGGTGTATTCTTCGTCATCACTTTCGGAAGATGAGCTATCTTCGTTACTAGATTCCTTTCTAGCTTTCAAGGCGATTGACTTGCTTTGCTCTCGTTTTCCTTTGACCATTTCGGAGTCCTTCTTTATAATTGCTTCGTAGACTTTCAAATTTCCAATTAATTCATCAAGTTGCAACGTTGACAAATTCTTTGATTCTTCAATAGCCGTCACTTTAGCTCGCCATTTTGGGTGAAGAGCCCTAAGAAACTTCCTAAAAAAATTCTTACTAGAAAAATTCTCATCAAGTGCTTTCAAACTTGTGATGATAGTGTTAAATCTAGCGAAAGCATTATCAATTGATTCCTCTTCCGGAATCGTGAATTGCTCGTATTGTTGAACAAGTAGATCTATTTTATTATCTTTGACTTGATTATTACCTTGGTGAGTTATTAATAAAGAGTTCCAAATTTCTTTTGCGGTTTCACACATAAAGATCCTTTCGTACTCTTTACGTGGTAGCGCATTATAAATAACCATTTTTGCTTCATTATTTTTAGCAAGTTTTCTTTTTAAATCATCATTTTGTTTTTCAAAAGTTACGATTTCATCTTTCTTTGTTTCGGGGTTATTTTGAATAGGTAAAAAATCACCATTAGTAATAACATGCTAAAGATCTAGATCTTTTGATTTCACATAAGTTTCGAATCGATTTTTCCAATGTAAAAATCTATCACATTCAAATAGTGGTGGTCTTTGCATAGATTGCCCTTTTAAATATTTTTCAGATTCCATAGATCGTTACAAGTTTTAAAATACAATATATTTTAAAGATCTTGCAAGACGTGGCTTTTGATACCAATTGTGGAAAACTAAAGGGGGGGGGGGGTTCAATAGTTTTATGTCCATTTTAAAATTTATAAAAACAAGTTTGTTTTAAAAACTTCGATTCTAGTTTATGTGATCTCAATACTTGCACTATATGAACAATTATATAGTTACTAACTAACTAAGCTAATATTGTATAAGTAAATAAGTAAGTAATGAAAAGAGTTAGAAAGATCAAACCACAACACAAGGATTTATAGTGGTTCGGTTACAAGGTCACCTTCCTTGTTCATACTCCACTCCCCGAGTCACCTACTCGAGAGTTTTCTTCACTATGTCAACAAACTCCCTTATGGCGGAGAAAACCTTACACACCAATGTACACACCACAACTTCGTCACAACTTAATCACAACTTCTACACAATCTCTTCACACCAATCTACTTCACACCTATCTACTTCACACCAATCTTCTTCACACCAATCTTCTTCACAACTACACTACTTCACTACAAACAACTTCTTCTCCCTACACAACTTCTATTACTCCTAAACTACTTATTACAAGCACAACACAACTTCACAAATAATATACACAATATACACAACTACTCTACAATACTTCTTGAACTTTGTTGTAGAAGGAGTATTCTTCTTTTGCACTTTGGATGAGAAGGGATTGAATCACTTGAAACAAGGATTAGTAATCTAATGATCAAAGGGTTTTGAAAGATGTTTAGAGAGTTTTAGATCTGAAATTTTCGTGCAAAAGGTGGGGGAAAATACCAGATTTAAGGTGGTATTTATAGGAGAAAAATTCTGACAGATTCTGACACAGGAGCCTGGCCGGTCCCCTTAATTCATGGCCAGTCCCCTTAATTTTAAGGGGACCGCCCCTTATAATTAAGGGGGCCGCCCAGCTGTTACGGCCAGAAAATCTGTCATTTAGTGGGGAAAGTTTATTTGGTGAAAAACTAATTGATTTTGGTTAAAAATTTGAATTCATATATTTAGTATGATTAAAACATTTTTCTTTATTATCAAAAGTGTTTTTCAAAAATATATAATATGTTTATATAATTAAATAAACTTTGTAATAATTAATTAAATACCCCTTTGATCATGAGATGTATTAAGCACTTGTTTATTCATACCTTAGTGATTAAGTTGGATATAATGATATAAACTAGCTTAATACTTGTTTACGTGGTAATCTTACGTTTGATGATTTTACATTTTGTGATCGTCAAAACATAGAGATATCGAAAAATATAAATAACGTTTTTATGCATTATTTATGTCAACATGATCCCAAATGAGGACTAATCGGTTGGTTTGGATGGATTTTTTTAGAGATACTACTAAATATATTGAGTTTACAAATGAGAATGATACTCATAAATTCTTAATGACTTTGAGTGTTCATTGTATTGATTTATAAAATCACAATGAAGATATGTTGCATAACATATGATGATCACATGAGTTTTTGTAGTTAAACTAAAGAATCATTTTTTAGATTGTGATATCAACTTTAGTGGTTTGATTTTATTCCAAGATTGCTTCATGCCTATAATATTAATGGTTTTTATTTTTGAATAATTACAATTTCATTATTTACTTCTCTTTTATTTGTTATCAACCATATTATTGGTTTAATTGCATTCTTTACTATTAAAGAAGCTTAAAACCCTTAAACAAAAAAAACACAACTAAATACCGCCTTAAATAATGAATATAAAGGAAACAATACACAATTATTGATCTAACCATTTGTAAATTATAATAACAAATCGGTGCAACGCACGAGTCTAAAAAATCTTTAAAAAATTAATAATAAAAATAAATAAACTATAAACTCAACAAAATGATTACATTTACGTAAATCTAAACAAATTCATTTCAACAAATAACCAATATCTCCTGCGGGAGCCTTAGTTATAGATTGTTGTATATTCGGTAATTTACACAAACATTACGAGATAAACAGTTAGATACAAACTAATCAAGATACTTTAGATGGAGTCCCATAATTTAATGTGAAGTAACATCGAGATGGAAGTGCAAGGGTTGCCATAATTGATCACGTATTTAGTATAGAATTAAAAGTCTGTTATGGATTGAGATGGAGTTGAAAAGGTTGCAAATAATTAATGATTTAACCTAATGCATGCCTATATAAACCGGCCAAAATCACATTTATTATGTACATTTTAAGATGATTCACACATCTTTTAGATCTTTAATTGTTGTTAGCGGTCTGTAAATTCTCTTTTGCAACATTTAGTACGTACATGTTGAAGTGACACATCTTTCAGATATTTGTAATTAACTTGGTCTTCTTTTTTTTCTTCTTAATTTAGTTATCATTCGCAGGTACCATGAAAATCACACAAGATCATGCATGCTCAAATAAATGGAACCAAAGATTGGGATACCAACTATTTTATTTGTTTCTTACATATTTAGGTGATTGTTATAGATAAGCATATATATAGATATATGTATTATGTTAATGCATTTTCATATACAAGTAATTTATGTGTGTTTTCTATTGATGTAGCTCACATGTGCAACTTGATTCAAGAAAATGTGCACAAGCATGTATGTAAAGCAACATTTAAATGGTTAAATAAGTCTTTTTTAACAAGCTAACTTAATCTTGCATTAGACACTATGATTATTGTATCCTTATTGGATGTCTTTCGGCGACACCAAGAACCTTTTTTGGATCCAAATATAATGGAAGGAAACAAGAAAATTATTTATCTATAAACATATAAGATTGAGTCCTAAAATTTAATGTGAATGCGTCAAGATTGCATAGAGTACAAGTTACCTAATGCTCGGAATTAAATGCAGAAAATAGAGTTTCATTATGCGGAGGCTTCATGCGTAAGTACCTTGATTTAATGTTCATGCTTAAGTGGTAAGTACATATGAGCTATATTTAGTGTTTCAAATGTAAATGATTGAAACCATATTAAGTGTTGCTAGCCTTTATTTTCATTTAATCATTTTCTCCTTTCATTTGCGTTCAAATAATCCTAAAATTTAATGTGGAGGCGTCAAGATTGCATAGAGTACAAGTTACCTAATGCTCGGAATTAAATGCAGAAAATAGAGTTTCATTATGTGGAGGCTTCATGCATAAGTACCTTGATTTAATGTTCATGCTTAAGTGGTAAGTACATATGAGCTATATTTAGTGTTTCAAATGTAAATGATTGAAACCATACGAAGTGTTGCTAGCTTTTATTTTCATTTAATCATTTGCTCCTTTTATTTGCCTTCAAATAAATGTACAAACCCTTCAACCACCATCATTGAATACTATAAATAACACCATTTGGTCTTTGTTAATGATGTGTGTGTGTGTGTGTGAGAGAGAGAAACTTTAATTTGTGTGTAGTTTGATGATTTTGTATGAATCACATGTTTGCTGTTAGTTTATTATTGTTTGTGTGTAAATTCAGTGCATCACCAACTAACCAATTTCCTTTTGATCTCTACTTTTTGTTTCTAGGCACATGATAAGAAATGGATCGCATGCTAGCAATTGATGGCATTGAACTCATTGGCATCAATAACCATAACCTTGGTATGTACCCCATCTGTTTTTATGGCTCAAGATCTGTGAATTAACAAGCTTGCTAATTAGATAAATAGTTTTGAAATAGATATTGACATGATCATTGAAATTAGTTGGTTACTGTAAAATTTCTCCGTCCAATGAAAGTGTACCATGCATATTAATGTTACGTGCAATGGTTCATGTAGAAATATTGACTTGATTAACGCAAGGGGGTATACGTGCAAAGGTAAGCAAATGGTTAACTTTCTTGCATGTGAAGTCGGTTGATAGTCCTGCTTTGAAGTTTATGGAAGACAAATGGATGTGTTGTTGCCTGAGAAGGAACCGAGGGTTAGATCTGCTAACCTATGTTAAAATTTTGGGTTGGTTGGTAGTTTATTAATGTTATTTTTGCAGGTATTGATAAGTGGTTAATGACGCTAATGGGGTATATCAAGATGTTGATAACAAAACAAAGTGGAAGATGGAGACGGAGTGGATAATATCTCCACATTTATGAAAGAACTGTCAAAAAATTAGGCATGCAAGAAAATAAAAATCATATGTAAACAAAGTTTATAATTAGTGTGACAAAGCTTTGATGAATATTAATGGTGGCTTGAATCTTGCTTTTATTTTTTTTCCCTTCCACTTAAGCAGTTTAAGAGTGTTGGGTCTATTAGATTTGATGATACAAAACAAGAAAGAATGAAACAATAGGGACTTAATATGACAAGAAGGAAATCTACAAAATATGGAGAAGGACTTGCTTGCAAAAGAATATTTATATTTTAGTCCTTCGTAGTATTTTGTAAACCCTAATTCTCTATTATATAAAGAGATTAAGGGTACAGGTTTTTATTAATTAAGTCTTCCATTATGTAGTCATTAAAGGTGTGTGTGTAACCTAGACGTAGGTTATAAACGTCTAGGATTAGAGTTAGTTCGTATCCTCTAAGATCTGAGGTGTCTTAGATCCCTGTTACATTTAGGTAACATGTTATTATTCTGATCAAATAATAATTGGAGGTGATTGTGGAAAAACCTTGTTGTCAATAACTTTGATTTGTTTAATTCCGCTGCATATATTGTCATTGTTATTGTTTAACCCTAGTGCTCAAAACGATCCATAGAGTCTAATAAACTCCACAATTGGCATCAGAGATATGTTAGCACGTTACCTAGAGATTGTACAAGGTTTTTATTGTCAAAGAGGAATAGTTTTAAAGAAGGTACGAATTGGTTTTTGAGATACTGAGTAATCGTTGTTTAAAGATTTAAGTCAACTGATTGGTATTCTAAACTTGGTGACAAAGGTAATTATGTTTCGAAGATCATATGAATTCTATATTCATTCCTTTTGTGCTGTATTGCATGTGAGATTTATTAATGACCGTGAGTTGCTGAAGAGGTATTATTTAATTTTGTCTACTGTTTGATACTAGTTCATATATTCTTACCTCGTATTGATTAAAAATAAATAAATAAATAAATAAATGGTATTTGGCGGAACCATCTCAAGTCCGTGTACCTTTTTGATACCACCTCGTATTGATTTATCATGGGACAATGGCTATTTAAATCATGGTTATTAATACAGTGAAGATTTACGGTTTGTATTTATGATGTTGAATAATTATGCCACCATGAGGTAACCTCGTACTATTATTATTGTGATAGTGATTCGATGCTATTAATCAAGGGTTGTCGTCTTGCATATGATCTCACACATGGGTCAATTATTTAAATGTTATACAAGATTCGATCATGTTTTGATTATTTAATATTCGGTTGAGGGTTGAATTTAGTTAAATAATTATGATCATGGGTCGGTGACTTTTTAATCAAGGTTCGTTTTTTGGTTATGGGATACGATTTATTGCATTGGAATAAGGATCGATAGTGGGCAGTGTAATATATAATTGATTAAAGAATTGATGAAAGTATAAACAAAAACAGATCTTGTACCTCTCACAGATTCTTTAATCAACATGTGGAGCTGAATTTGTCAAAGACTTGTCGTCTTTTGGAAAGTGATTCTTGCTGAGTGGTGCTGCTACTATGGATTATTTAATTGGTCGGATACGAGTTTGTGTTGTTTAGTTATTTTTGGTACTGCTATACGTTTTAGTTACTACTGCTACAACGTAAGTTTCTGCTACTCGTTATAAAACTTTCTACTGCTGCGTTTGATTTTTCTACTGCTCGGGTATTATTCCTACTGCTACTCATAACGAGGTACTACTGCTTGTGTTGTCCGATATATTGTTTCTACTGCTTGTACTATTCGATATTGGGCAAAGTACATGGATTTGGTTATGGCAGATTTGGATTATTGGTTCACACATAGGAAGATTTTGTTTTATGTTTTTAAAAGATTAAAGGCTCATTCTTATTGGATTAATTGATTACGAAGAAGATTGATTATCATTTATTTGATGTTGTAGTTGAGTTTCACAGGTTTGTGTTCTTATCATATCTCAAAGTGGGTGTTACACTTTGAAGATAACTTGTTTGCTATACACGGTGGTGACGAAGACTTGTCAAATCTAGTTTTCATAGGTCAAGGGGAGTATGGATGAAGACCTAGTTAACTATCACTTGAAGGAGTTACGTTATTGTGCTCAGTGTCTCATTAAAGATGAGGATTTTGTCAAGAGATTGCGGTCTACTTATATATTCAGTTTTGGGTATAAGTTCCAAGTCACATGGTTAGTACAAGACATAAGACACAAGTTTGGGTTATTCTACTTCTTCAACAAATTCGTTATATTTGGTTTTCTTCACAAGTGATCATTACATAGAGCCTACAGAATTGAAGATTCAAGAGATGGTAAACATATTAGTTTCAGGGGAAGCTTATTGATTAAATGTTTAACCATCTACATGCACCACTCAAGGGGAATATTATCTAGCATACGTTCCCTATTTGTTGATAACAAAAAGGGGAAGAAATTTCGGAGTGGCATGGCATGGCTTAAGGGGAAGACATAATTGTTTCATTCATAGCGAGATTTAATTATCTCAACTTCTCTACTTCGTCTAGGGAAGTTCGTACAAGAACGTGTTTGTTTTGTCATCATCAAATAGAGGAAGATTGTTGGGTCTATTAGATTTGATGATACAAAACAAGAAAGAATGAAACAATAGGGACTTAATATGACAAGAAGGAAATCTACAAAATATGGAGAAGGACTTGCTTGCAAAAGAATATTTATATTTTAGTCCTTCGTAGTATTTTGTAAACCCTAATTCTCTATTATATAAAGAGATTAAGGGTACAGGTTTTTATTAATTAAGTCTTCCATTATGTAGTCATTAAAGGTGTGTGTGTAACCTAGACGTAGGTTATAAACGTCTAGGATTAGAGTTAGTTCGTATCCTCTAAGATCTGAGGTGTCTTAGATCCCTGTTACATTTAGGTAACATGTTATTATTCTGATCAAATAATAATTGGAGGTGATTGTGGAAAAACCTTGTTGTCAATAACTTTGATTTGTTTAATTCCGCTGCATATATTGTCATTGTTATTGTTTAACCCTAGTGCTCAAAACGATCCATGGAGTCTAACAAACTCCACAAAGAGGTTGCAATGTATCCACCCCATGACATTAGAAATAATACAAAATCAAAGTTGAATTGATGGAAAGTATAATTAGACAAAATTAATATTTTGAGAATTTATTTTAATCTATGTTTTTTGATAGGGATTTGAGGGTCTCTTTACCAATGGTTACTATATGGTATTAATTGAAGTTCACAAATTATTTGTTTTAATTTTGATCTTACAAATATGTATAAAATTTGATGTTGTTATTCACGAAAAGATGAGTTTTGGTATGTTGGTAGGGACATGAAAGTGAGAATGTGTCGTAATTAGTGGGAAGGGGTAATCTTAGGCTCCATTTTTTTGTGTCGAATTCGTTTTAATGTGGAGTAATCAAGATACTCGAGATGGAGTCCCATTGCATATAGTACAAGATAGCTAATGCTCAAAATTCAATGCAGCTTCATAATAACTATACAATCATGAAAGGAGATGAAGTGCAAGGGTTGCCTGAATTGATCACATGGCATTTAGTATAGAATTAAAGTCGGTTAGATGAAGTGCAAGGGTTGCGAAAGGTTGCAAGAATAATTAATGATATAACCTAATTCGTGCCTATATAAACCGGCCAAAATCACATTTAGTATGTACAGATTCACACATCTTTTAGATCTTTGATTGTTGGTAGCGGTATGTAAATTCTCTTTTCCAACATTTTGGAGATGATTCACACATCTTTTAGATATTTGTAATTAACTCGGCCTTCTTTTTTTCTTAATTTAGTTATCATACGCAGGTACCATGAAACTCACACAAGATAATGCATGCTCAGAAAAATGGAACTAAAGACTGGGATACCAACTATTTTCTTTGTTTCATACATATTTAGGTGATTGTTATATATATATATATATATATATATATATATATATATATATATATATATATATATATATATATATATATATATTATGTTAATGCATTTTCATATACAAGTAATTTATGTGCGTTTTCTATTGATGTAGCTAACATGTGCGAATTGATTCAAGAAAATATGCACGAGCATGTATGTAAAGCAACATTTAAATGGTTAAATGATACTTTTTGCGTGATTAGTTTATGTAAGTAGTTGCTTTCGAATGCTCTTTGAGAAATATTAGAATTAATTTATTGTGTGCAATTGAATTATTATTGAAAAGAAAAAGGTTCGCGCATCGCAAAGTGTTTTTTTTTTTTTTTTTCTATATGTAGAATCATTAGTAAGAAACAAATATTTACGCCAATTAAATGAGTTTGCCATAATTGCAAAATACAACATATTAAAAATATCACATTGAATAAAGAATAGAAAGGAAAAAATAAATAATTTTGACTTAAAGCCATTTGTAAATTATAATATCAAATAAAAAATTTGAGTTTTAAACATAAGTAAAAGTTCAAACTTTTATCGAAAAACAAAACCAGTGCATTTTATGTGAAGTATATACAACATCGAGATCGAAGTGCAAGGCTTGCCGGAATTGATCACATGATATTTAGTAATTAGTAAAGAATTAAAAGTCGGTTATGGATTGAGATGAAGTGGAAAGGGTTGTAAGAATAATTGATGATTTAACTTAATGCAATATATATAGATATATGTATTATCTTAATGCATTTTCATATACAACTAATTTATGTGTGTTTTCTATTGATGTACCTCACATGTGCGAATTGATTCAAGAAAATGTGCACGAGCATATATGTAAAGCAACATTTAAATGGTTAAATGATACCTTTTAGCGTGATTAGTATATGTAATCATGCATCTTGAATAATGAATATAAAAGGAAAAGTATATAATTTTTGCTCGAACCCATTTGTAAATTAAAAAAAATTAAGTTTAAGACATAATAGTGGAGTTCAAAAGGTTTTATGAATTATTAATAGTGTGTTAATTAATATATTCATTTGGTTAGCTATTTGGAATTGAGTTTATTGATAAAATTTATTATTATTAGTTAGACTTCAATGTTAATTTTCAATGAAATTAGTTGTACAATAAAATGAGACGGAGTTAACTTTAGTTTTTAATCATAAACTTTATATATAAATACTAATACGTTATAAAAAGATTAAATATAAAAATCACCAAACAACTAATGGCATACTTACAACAGATGTAATACAATCACAACTTACGAACCTAATAACAAAAATAATTAACGCAAATTACACTATAAAAAATAAGAAAAAACCAGTGTGCTTCGTATTACCATGCAAAAACCATATAATGCAAAATTATTGTTGGGTTACGTAATATGCTAAAACAATCAAAGGAAATTACATCAAGCGTATGACAATTTAATAACGACAACCCAATTTAGAAAATATGAAGACCAAAAAACCAAAACAATATAAACCATATTTATATTTTCAAAAACAAACTAAAAACGTTTCATACAAAATACTAAACTAAAAATACAAATACACTCGACAATACACAAAAACAATACGCGCGATTAACAATTAGATTAAAAGCCTGTGCGTAGCACGGGTTCTGCATGACTCGTAATACTATAAGATTGAGTCCACTAATTTAATGTGAAGTAATCAAGATAATCAATATGGAGTCCCATAATTTAATGTGAAGTAACATCGAGATGGAAGTGCAAGAGTTGCCGGAATTGATCACGTATTTAGTATAGAGAAAATTGCAAAAATCGTCCCTAAAGTTTGGCCAAATTGCACGTTTCGTCCTGGAAGTTTGGAAAGTGCAAGGATCGTCCCTGTGAGAAACTTTTGAGGCAAAATTAGTCCCTAAAAAAAATTTAGAAAAAAAACAAAAAATAAGGTTTTCGAAAACAAATTCGAAAAAATGTTTTTGAATTTTAAAATTACAAAAAATATATTTTCGAAATAAAATTTAAATAATTCGAAATTTTTTTTCATTTTTTTTAAAAATATTTTTATTTTCAAATATTTTTCTAAAAAATTTTTATTCGAAAAAAAAATTATTCGGATTTTTTTATATATATGTTGGATTTTTTTTAATTTTTTTCTAAAAAATTCCAAAAAAGTATTTTTTTTTTTTCCCAATATTTTAAGATTTTTTTATAATTAGAACAGACAAAAACGTATGAAAATATAAAAAAAAACGTAAGAAGAACGGACAAAAACGTAAGAAAAACGGACAAAAACGGAAAAAACGTAAGAAAAACGGACGAAAAACGAAAAAAAACGTGAGAAAAACGGACAAAAACGGACGAAAAGATATAAAAAAATAATACTAATATTAATAGTTAAATTAATAAATTAAAAAAAAAAGTTATGACTAAATCAGCAAAACCTGTCGAAACACAGGGACCATTTGTGTAAGAAACTGAAATGTACTATAAGGACAAGGGTATTTTAGTCATTTGATGTAGGTCAGGGACTAATTTTGCCTCAAAAGTTTCCCACAGGGACGATCCTTGCACTTTCCAAACTTCCGGGAAGAAACATGCAATTTGACCAAACTTTAGGGACGATTTTTGCAATTCTCTCTTTAGTATATAATTAAAAGTCGGTTATGGATTGAGATGGAGTTGAAAATGTTGCAAATAATTAATAATTTATAATATCAAATAGAAAAGTTGAGTTTTAAACATAAGCAAAAGTTCAAACTTTTATTGAAAAACAAAACCGGTGCATTTAGTGTGAGGTATAAACAACATCGAGATGGAAGTGCAAGGCTTTCCGGAATTGATCACATGATATTTAGTAATTAGTATAGAATTAAAAGTCGGTTATGGACTAATGAAGTTGAAAAGGTTGCAAGAATAATTGATTATTTAACCTAATGCATTCCTATATAAATCGGCCAAAATCACATGCACAAACACAAAAGTTCGAATCGGGGTTATTTGGTAACAATTTTTTCCATAACATTATCATAATTTGAACATTTTATTATGAACCATAACTAAGTGTTTCCGATTATTACTTCGAAAAAATTAGGTATAGATGTTATATTACTTTCCCAAAAAAATGTGTTAACATCAAAATCTACGAAAGTATCTATAGTTTACATGTGGAGTCCAAAGGTTTTAGGAGTTATAAATAGTGTGTTAATTTATATTCATTTGGTTAACTATTTAGAATTGAGTTTATTGATAAAATTTATTAATATTAGTTAGACTTCAATGTTAATTTTCAATTAAATTAGTTGTACAGTAAAATGAGATGAAACCAAAAAGGTTTGTAACGATTTTTATACAGTTTATGTGGCATTATTATATATACATGATTACACAAACTTTTACATAGGCACGATATTGACAAGGAACCAAAGAATAATATTGAGTGTTGCTTCATCGGTAAGCTACTAAAAGATTACATTTGGTAATGCCTAATTATAATGAGCAAGTGGACAAAGATTAGTAGTGAACTATGTAAGAATATGTTTGCATCACTTACATGAATAACAACTTTGATACATTGCATGTAATGTAGGAACAATGTCATCGATAAAGGTATAATAACGCTCTTTTGTAATGGTAGGTTTTAGCACATCTAATTTGAACAACAAAATTAAAACAATTTTCTAAAACAACAAAATACATTATATTAAAAATATCAACTTAAATAATGGATATAAAGGAAAAAATGCAAAATTTTGGCTTGAAGGCATTTGTAAATTATAATAACATTTTTTTTTTTTAGTTTTTGACATAAGCAGCAGTTAAATAGTTTATTTAAAAACAAAAACGGTGCATCGCACATGCTATGAAGATGAACTCATTATTATCATTGCACCTATGCAAAAACATCATATCAAAGCAAATAAAAAATATCAACTGCTTCTACAGGGCTACACATAAATAAAGCATACTCTAGAGGCCTAATGCAAGTAACAACACAAACACAATAATAAATAAGATGCAAGGTAATAAATAAGAGTGTGAAAAGATCAAACCGAGATAAGAGTATTAATACCAAAAGCCCATTTAACATCAAACATTTTTTAATTTTTATACAAGAAAGTCAAAACATTTCATACAACATACCAAACAATAATTAAGCATACACTTGACAATACACATAAAGAATACGCGATAGCCCATGCGTAGCACGGGATCTGAATGCCTCGTATATTGAAAGATTAGGTTCAAGAAAATCATTGGGGAGTATTAATGACACCAATTTCGTGAGGAGCATTGATGACATAGTTTTTAGAAGTGAAAAATGTAGCCATGCGAGAATCAAGATTAATGCCAGGTCCATGTGAAGTGTCCATGTAGTTATTGAGCCATGCCAAGTGCAAGTGTGTTTATGAGAGGCATGCGAAGTGGTCATGTATTCATTGAGGCACTTATGATTGTAGAGGTTACATGGAAGAAGAATGTCGACCATCATGTAGTAATTACAACAATTAAGAATCAGGCATCTATAAATAGACCACCACTTTGATCAATTTGGGCAAACACCAAACAAACCTAACAATCTCCGTTCACCATGAGGACTAAGGTAACTTTGATTCAATATATTTGTTAAATAACTCATTTTTAATTTATATATTTGTTAGATAAAATGTTTGTATAATAACGAAATATGTTTTGTATTTGTGATTTGTTAAACAGTGGAAGAAGAAGAGAATGAGGAGGTTGAAGAGGAAGCGTCGGAATATGATACAAAGATCCAAGTAGTTATCTCATCCAGGATTCGTCGTAAGTTTTATGTCTTTTTTTGTTTATGTTTAAGTTAACCACCTTTAAAATGTAGTATTTGTGAATCTGTTGATGGCAAGCTGAAGAGCTTTAGAACCAAATGGAACAAGATTATGACATTGGGTGAGTGATGTAATATGGTTTTTGATTGTGCTGACATGTGAAGTCTCTTAACTATGGCATGTTTGTTTTACTATTAATGTAGTTCAGCCATACGATGATGAAGATGAAGAGGAAGGCAAGATCAAGAGGAAAACAAAGGTAGGATTTCATTTCTTTTTTAACCGTTTTATTTGTCAATGCTTTGGTGCAATGTTTACATTCTAGGATATATACTAATACATTGTTTTATTATTTGTTTCATGTATTCTTTGTGGAGTCTTAATGATTGAAACCATGCATCTACGAAGGAGGAATGTGTAAATGAATGTTAGGAATGCGAATTGGTGCTGCAAATAAATGTTTGGATTGGGAATACGAATTGTTGCTGCAAATAAATGTTGGGAATGCGAATTGAAGTCCGTTATTAAATTAATTTATGAATATTGATCACAATTAATTGTTGTAACTAATTTCATTATTTACAATCTCTTCGTATATCCTGAATAGTTACACATTACAAAGTGTAACACCCCAACCCGATAAGGGTAGAAGTACTACATTACAGTGACATATCAAAGCAAACACAAGCACAAGACTTAAATAATACAATTGAATTTTAAAGGTTACAAAGGAAAATATGAAAATACAAGGTTACAAAGGAACAACAATAAATACTAAGTCTGAAAATGTACATCTCTTCTAGTCATCTCTAAATCCAGAATAGCTATCAAGGTGCAGTCTTCTATGTCCAAAGTACTCACCACCCATAACCCAGCTTCCTACTAAAACCTGCCGCAGGAAAAGGAAATGCGGCTGAGCTACGAGAGCTCAGTGAATAGATATAAAGGTAACAAGTAATAATAGTGAGATAATGAAGGGTTAAAGAAGTAAAGGAACAATATAAGATATAATAAGAGTTATGAAATAAGTAATGAAGAAATGTAAAGGAAACAGTCATCCACCACGAGCCCAAGTCAAGTCAAGTCAAATCAAATCAAGTCAAGTAACCATAGTAGCCATGTATCCGGAGGGGTGACCTCGGGATACCAAGTGTAGTGTGAGGGGATGCCTCAAGGGTTAGAGTCGCGTACTCCCAAGCTATGAAAGACGTGTATCACACACACCATCAGTCACCAAGTAAATATATATCAAGTCATATCATGTCATATTCATCAAGTCAAGTAAACAAATCTAGGATGCATCCATACGCCCCAAACGGCCAAATATCTTCATCTCTGTAACAAGTCAAAATAGGGGCGGGATAGGTCATCACTCTCCTACCCTAGAGTCATGCTATCGGTGCATCAATGACACGGACATGGAACCCCCATGCCTAGTATACAAGTGGTGGCTCGTAGTCTCAAACTGTGGGTCAAAGGTCAAGTCAAGCATCAAGTGTCCCAGTTCAAGGTTCATGTCAAGTAGTTCAAGTCAAATTCCCATATCCAGTGTATCATATCAAGGTTCAAGTCAAGGTTCAAATCAAAGGTTCAAGTTAAAGGGATCATAGCATAGGGTTCATAACAAAGGTTCAAGTCAAGTGAGTCATATCAAAGGTTCACAATTCAAGGGAAACATAACAAGGTTCATAAATCAAAGGTTAAGATAAGAGAGAGAGAGAGAGAGAGAGAGAGAGAGAGAGAGAGAGAGAGAGAGAGAGAGAGAGAGAGAGAGAGAGAGTTCATGAAAAACCTGTGAGAAGGTCAGAATATCTGTACCTTATTCAAAGCAAGAAAAAGAAACAGACAAGTCAAGCTAAAAGATCACTCCCGCTTCACAGAACCTATATGAATCAATTTTCAAGTATTACTTTAAGTCCATTTGAATTAGGTTACTCCTTTTAGTATACTTTCCATTTTTAGTAAATTTATATTTTTAATTAGTAACTTTCCTAATTTAGTAACTTTCCAGATTTAGTAAGTTTCCATAAGTAGCGGGTTTCCATAATTAGCAGTTTTCGGGTAAAACTTCATATAAGTCATTTTAGGGTTACTTATCACAGATTATAGGTTTACAACTAATTCATAAGTGTTTTATATCACAAATACAAATATCCATGCTTAATTTGGTTATTATTTCCAATAGTACTCCCTCCGTCCCAATTTAATTGTCCATATTTCCTTTTTGGTACTTCCTAAATTAATTGTCCAATACTAAAAATAGATAGGGGAGCTTGGTCAAGTTTACTATATTATCCTTAGTTGAAATTAATATTACAAACTCTAAATAAGTGTTAATTAAATGGTTAGGGGTAAATCTGTCATTTGGCCAAAAAGTAAGAGAGAGAAAGCTGTATTAATTATGTTTTTCTTAAACTGTATACTTTTTGTCGGGGGACAATAATTTTGAGACGGGGGGAGTAGTAAATTAGGGTTTTTAACTTACTTAAACATGTAGTAGTGAAATTAAATATCGTATTAGGTTATATAAAGATCATAGGTAGTTCATTTACTGTATTAAACACTTAATTAAATATTCATTATAATTATGTTACACATATTAATGATATAATAGGCTTTAAGTGTGTAATTCAACTTTTAAGAAAATTCAGCTTATAATATCAAAACATGTATCACATTTCCGGATTTTTAAAGTATACTTTTGAATCTCCTGAGGCCTTAGAAAAATTATCCCAAGTAGATATATATGTTAGCTACTTTGTGTAATTTTTATAGAATAAAATTCATTGTCAAAACTAGTCCATATTCGGATCTGCAGAAACACCCCAAAAGTTAACATTTATCACACGCATTTTGACACTTCAGAAAAATCTACAAAAATTCCAGGAATTCACAGGTAACCCAAATATGAACCATGTAAAAGGAGAGCTCCTAACTCCTTATGGTTTGAAAATGAAAAATCAAAAACACCATCTGATTTTCAGACTCGATTTCTCAGCTTTGACACTTAATCTCCCAAAAATTAAAATACCACTCTGCCGACCCCCAATTGCTATGAATCTTATATTTCTAGAAAGTAGACAAATAGTACTTATGTTTAGACTCAAAAATTCACGTAAAAACAAGTTGGCATCAATAGTTTACACATCAATCAATCCGACCCAATTTCTGGACAGCATTACATCAATTTACAAACAAAACCCCAATTGCCCCATATTAATTACTAGAGTTTCAAGCTTTTATTACCATTAATTGTACCTTCATTTTAGGGTTTAATATTGATTAAAAGACCATTATAACAAGTCGTGAACATTACAAAAGAATAGGGCCGATTTCATTGAATACCGATTGGGGTTTTATATAATTTCATGAGGGTTTAACATGTTCTTCTTTCCTTTTCTTTTTTAGTCGATTACAACACAAAAACAACCAAGACATGTATAATGTGTAGGACACCAAATGAAGGAAAATAAAGAACAAGAAAGGGTGTTACCCTTTGTGCTGATCTCGACAGAACAGAAACACAAGGACGATAGATCAAATCACAAGAAACCGAACAAAAGTACCAATCCCTTATTCGAGTAGCTATAAACCCACGATCAACCAACCCCCTTCTTGCCTTCCTTCTTGGTCTCGAACAGAAGAGAAACCACCAGTAAGATAAATGCCGCTTATGTTTATCTAGGGTTAGGATTTTTGTATTTCTTGTTGAAGCGTATAGTGTGAGACAAAAAAAATAAAGACCGGATCCTTT
Source organism: Artemisia argyi (assembly GCA_030686995.1). Classification (NCBI taxonomy): domain Eukaryota; kingdom Viridiplantae; phylum Streptophyta; class Magnoliopsida; order Asterales; family Asteraceae; genus Artemisia; species Artemisia argyi. Next base: position 139,581,919 of record CM060677.1, read on the forward strand.
ATTGTTGTTGTTTTGGATCGAAATGGGCCAAGGGATCAAGGGAAGTCATGGGCTAAAATAGTTATTGGGTCCTTTGTTGTTACTCGTTTGTGTACAAAAGAAAACGGCCCAACAATAATTATTCGTGTTGCGTGAAATAGTTCTCGAGTTTATTTTAGGTTTCTAATATATTCAGATTCAAAATATGCTCAGAAATTCACATGTGACGTTTCGTTATAATTTTATGGATTTACGGTTAATTCGTTAACTTATATTCGCGTTTATAATTACTTGTATCGTTAGTTAGAAATTTTAAAATTATACGTAATTTAGGTATTCAGGATTTAGGGTTTTACACAAAGTATAAATAGCATAGTTCAACCAATCTCATTTTAGTCATTGTAGCGTGCTTCACCCATGTACCTACATGTCTTAAGAGCTCTCATGAATTTTCACAGAATTTATTTCCAAGTGCAAACACAATTTAAAATATCGTTTACCCAAATATGTCCAGAAAGTGAACTGCAGAACACTCTTAAAGTTTACATTTATCAAACCCATTTACACACTTCAGAAAAATCTACAAAAATTCTAGGAATTACTACACATGTGAAATATACTGCATGTAAAAGGAGAGCTCTCAACTCTTTATAGTTTTGAAATGAAAAATCATAGAAGTTGGCTGATTTTAAGTTCCCAAAACTCAGATTTGATACATGATCCCGTAAAATTTAAAAACATGACCAATACAACTCCAATTCCCTTCAAACCAATTGGAAAACTTAACTAAGACATTAAACTAGGTTTTCATTAAAAAATACAGAATAAAACACTTATGAATCTCGATCTGTGACACACACATATTTGACCTACAAGCTGTCCCATTTTCAGAATATATTCTAGAACTTTACAACACATGCTTTAATCATAAAAGCATCACACAAGACCTTATAATTCAAGCCCTAATTAGTTCTCATTAATTATACACATCATTTTAATTATCTAGGGTTTTATTATTCAGATTCATAAGCATGAAATCGAGATCATAATAGGGTCGAGTTGATGAAGAAGGTTATTGAAAAATTTCTGTGACGTATATTTATTTATTTGAATTGTTTCTTTCGGTAATGTGATATGGTACTAAATTTAGTTTTGGTTGTTGTCGTGTGTAATGAGCAGCTCCAAAATGATTAATGTCGTTGGCAAACATGCTGACATATGGGTATTTGTTTGTGATTGAATTGTTATTTATTGATTGTTAGTAATCTTATATGTGTTGTCGTTGTTGCATGATAGTTTTGGGCAAGAAGATGGTATAGGAGATGATATTTTCACCAACAACCGTATGTCTTCTTTCTTTCCCTTTTACAAAATATATTTATACATGTAAAATCTATTTGATTTTATTTGACCCATCATGCATGAGGAGGGGGTGGCCAACTCAAATTCATTCATTTCGTTTAAAAAAAAAGTATTTGTGGGGATAAAGTTAAGTTCTATTGTTCTATGTCTTATCGATTTTCCAAATTTCAAGGAATGGATGAAGGAAAAAAAAAAGAATTAGAAGAAGAAGAAGAAGAAGAAGAAGAAGAAGAATAAAGTAAAAGAAATGCTCCGTATATGTTTGCAGGAAACCATGATCTTATGTAAAGAAAAATGATGTGGTGTTTGATTATATTTTTGTCAATCTTTGCAAAAGAAATTATGAAAAAACGATATTTGCTTTTCAGTGTGTTTCTTTGATTTTCTTCCCAAAAATGTTTGGTTAATTTTCATTGCCGGAATTCACCTTAGCTATCTTTATATAATATTTCTATCATATTTGGTCACCAAGTGTTTCATAATTTGTCGAAAATATGAGATAAAATAGTTCTGATCTATTAGGAGTATACAATAATGCATTTCATGATTGATTGATGTTTTCATTTGTAATTTTGGCAGTTTAAACGTTGATGTTGATCGAAGGCTTAGCAACACATGCTTGAAAATCTTACATGATTCTAAGTAAATTCACATTTATTTTTCCAATGTTAATCAAAAGCTTAACAAATATGTTGGATATCATAAATTATTTAAAGCCAGTAGGGTCACAAACATTATATCGAGTAATGAATATTTATGCTTATTTTCATTAGTTTATTGTGTTTATGTTTTGACATTTATGCTTATTTTCTTTAGTTTATTGTGTTTATGTTTTGACAGTGGCTATAAACGAGAGTATAATGCATCATGATAGATTTGGTACATTGAAATGCTTTTCTGTCACGAACGTCAACCGATCAATTTCATCCAACAAAATCCATTCATGATCAAAATGACAAAAATTATTGCTGAACAATAAGCTATGAACATTTAGATCGAGCCCGTGTGTATCGCACGGGTTTGAATTATATTGATATATTTAATTACATTCCACAAAAAATGTGTTAACATCAAGATCTACGAAAGTATCTATTGTTTACGTGAGTTATTTAGTACTAAATGATAAATGTTCCAATATATAAAACTTATATTACAAACATTGACGCAATCTTGATAAAAAGTATATAAACATATGCACAAACATTACGTACAAAACACGTAGAAATATAACCAATGACCCAGCATCGTACGGGTTCGTAAGGCCTCGTTATGTGTATGATACAAGCTTTGTAAAACATTTCTTTCCATTATAAGTAATTTGTTACATCTGAATTTTAAAGCCTTCTATCAATAGCATGTCTCAAATGTTTTATATAGTAGTATAGATTGAGTAGTAATGTTAGAGGACAAAAGACAAAAATAGTCCCTTTAATTGTAAATGCATTGCAAAAAATGTCCCTACAAAAAGAAAGGTTTGTTGTTTACATGTCCTTGCAATATATCGAGAGACTCTTAGTGCAACGAAAACTTACATACATGTCCCTCCGGTTTTTTTGAGTTATAGAAATAGTCTCGAAAAATTGCTAAAATTTTCATTATCGTTACTCCGCGCTCCACAGCGGAGTGCAGGTGAAAAATCCCTCGATGTATACTTTTTTTAAGCAGATATGTTAAAAGCTGAACTTTAGATTAGCTATACTAACTCAACTAATAAAGTTGTCAAGTGACTACCTAGTTATTAAAGTTCACAAAAATAAACTTATCTCTTAGACGAAATAAAACTACGTATTATAGGTTATATTTGTAGCTCCATTAAACCATTACTTTGTTAATAAAAACAAACGATGTAACTAAGTGCTTTTTTTTTGGGAAAGGGGGGGGGGGGGGGGTTAGATGAGTGGGAGAGAGTGTTTAGGCTGGGAAAGAAAAAAATGATGTGAGTTAAGAAGAGAAGAGTGGTTGTATTCGATTATACCGTTTGGTAAAAAAAAATATCAACTAATACATTTTGAATACATGTGTATTTTAGATTTTTTATACAAAAATAAACAAAAAAAATATATAATTATTTCTGGGCCAAATTAGGAACAACTAAAGCTTTTTTTAAATAAAATAATCCAGTTATTACCTAATAAAGGAAGTTAAAAAAATCTCTATATCAAAAAGATTTCCATTATTATATAAAAGATTTTCCTTTGAATGTGATCCAATGATCTTTTGCTTTACACGGGGTAGAGACCACTTGTTGTAAGAAATCACATAGAGTACCAAGTATCCACGTCTTGATGAGATCATCAAGTTTACACCATTACTAGATGTACCTTCGGACTGTTTGTCCTCTATATGAGATTTAAGACCGAGACTTCCAAGATGGATTTTAAAGAACGAGCTCAAAGAGTTGTAGTTGTGTTTCTCTAGACTTAATTTAACGGGAACATTGTTGGTGATACTTGTTACATCAAAAGGAGTGATTTTATCGGATGTTGGAGGTGGGGGTGTAGGAAGAGTTGGTGGAATATCTTCTACGGCCTTAGTTGCTGATTTGTTTTGTTATTGGGGTTTATGAGATTTAGCTGAGATTGAGAAAAAGGAGGGGGACGAAATTTTTGAGAGATATATTAGAGATGGATTGTAGTTGGCTGTGATACCATATAGAAAGGTTATTTTCCTTTTAATCACATTTATATATATATTAAAACAGCTACAAATGGGCTCAAATTATTTTAATATATTTTCTTGGGTTTGATTGTCAGTCCAATAAACTTTCCTGAGGCCCGTTTCATAATTTTTAATTAGAAAAACAACCAATTACGTACCTCCATCGGAATAAAATATTGCGAATAAAGAAAAATATCAAAAAATCCGTCCCGAACATGCTATTCTGATGTTCAAAAAAAAAAAAAAAAAAAAAAAAACATGCTATTCTTGCAAGAAACCATACCTTAACTCTCATGGACTTGCACATACATGATCTAAACAAGGCTCCACACTATACCTCCCATGCACTCACACACACATGATTAAAGCAAGACATTTATAAAAAAAAAGAGTTACAAAACACACCCTTAACTTTTTAATATTTACTTTTTTATATAACAAATTTTATTTACTAAATATCTAATAAATGTCCATCGGTTTCTTAAAAAAAAATTATTACCAAAAAGGTCTCTCAATAACGAACAAAACAAGCCCAATATTAATATAATTTTGACGTATATATGGTTTTAAAAAAAAAGTTGAAGTTTAATATATGCATAGTGTTAAAAAAAAATGCACCTTAAACATGTCAAATAACTTTAAAAATTATCTAAAACTTTTTTAAAATTATAAATGTCAAAGACGGGCAGCTCTATAAAAGTTCATGTATAATTCTTTTGTTTAAATAGCAAAGTTTATTTACTAAATATATAATGATTTACACCGTAAAAACGCCTCCAAATTAAAATATATATATATATATATATATATATATATATATATATATATATATATATATATATATATATATAATATTACTATACTTTTAACATACGTGCACTTTTATTAAAAAAAATTAAATTCATAATATATTTCTTTTACGAAAAATCAAAGAGATCTAGCAATTTTTTAATAATATATATATAACCGAACATGCCGCAATATTACCAACAAAACGAGCTCGAAAATTTAATCGAATAATGACATATCGAGGTTAAAAAATAGTTTGTGAAACTTGGTGTAGAACTCCGCCGATATTAAAACAGCTGCAAATGGGCTGCCATTTTTTATTAATAAAATTGTTGGGCTCATTTTTAGTCCGTCAAGAATTTGTAAAGGCCCGTTTCTATATATATATATATATATATATATATATATATATATATATATATATATATATATATATATATATATATATATATATATATATATATATATATATATATATATAAATTTGTTGGGCTAACTTTTTAATCCAATAAGATTCGCCAAGACCCAAAAATGTCCTTCCTCAGCCCACTAAACAGAACGAATGACAGTGCTGTTTATGGACCTGTACATAATTCACTCACACCTGCTAAACATGGAACCAAAATAGATGCCGAAAGTACCCGCCGCAACGCGGCGGGAGCAAATACCTTGTTAAATATCATAATGAGTATATATAGTTACAAAGATTAATCTAGACTAATATCAATGGGCTAGGCTTACCACATAAGTGGGCTTATAATTGAATGTTGGACATTGACTTCCAAGTCTCATGAACTCCTTTGTTAAGGTGGTTATACGACTTCTGTGATCCTGGTTTGTGGCATGTCAACATGAGGTAACCATTCAAAGTATTAGTAGCAGTGACAGAGCTAGAATTTTTCATCTGGGTGGGCCGGAAAAAATAAAAATAGAACTTATGAAAAGTATGTATATTCTAAACTAAAAGTTTTTGCAAAATTACTTGTAATAAATTGCTAACTGAATATGCTATTTTAAATTTCAACACTCAAAACAATGTAAAAGTTGTGAAAAGGATAAAATTGATAGCGTAGCGGATAGGTTAAACCCTAAAGTCAATTACCAAAGTTAGAATTAAACCTGGATAAACACTAATCGTTAATTACCAACGATTAACAAAGATCAAACACCAATTACCAATGTTTGATTGAAACCCTAGAGCCAATTACCAACCCTTGAAAACTTTGGAATAACCTCCAAAATAACGATCTTTATTAAAACTCTGCTGCTTTTTAAAACAAGTTAAAGATGTCTTTATATAATAAATAACAAGAACAAAAGAAACCGAATAAAACCCTACAGGGAACCGACTCCAAGGGAGGATTCATTGGGCCGATCTCCGGGTTAAAAGCCCACGTCTCGTTTAGCCACTTTCACCTTGAATCGAGCCCAAAGACCCGAAACCCAATTCCTGTCCCTCGCCATCATCCTCCCCGACTTGAAAAGGACTCGTCCCCGAGTAATCATCATTGAAATCGCCCTCGTACGGAGAAAGATCAGCAACATTAAAAGTGGCGGAAACCTGGTAGTGTCCTAGTAAGTCTATTTTGTAAGCATTATCACCAATGCGTTGTAGAACCCGAAACGGACCATCAGCACGAGGATGAAGCTTACCAAATCACCAGGTTCAAAAACTACTTGAGTGCGATGTTTATTAGCACGTTCCTGATACTGTAGATTATGTTTATCAATTTGAGCACAAACTTGTTGGTGTAACTTTTGTATTTGAACAGCACGAACATCACCATCAGTACTAATAGCATTCACGTCAATGGGAGCCGCTAAATCAAGAGGCGTGAATGGGTTACGACCATAAACTATAAAAAATGGACTCTTACCAGTCGACTTATGAAAGGACCTGTTATAAGCAAACCCGGCTTGAGGCAAGACCAAATCCCACTGCTTGGGTTTCTCACCAACCAAACTCCGAAGCAAATTACCCAAACTCCTATTAGTAACTTCAGTTTGACCATCGGTTTGTGGATGATGAGAACTTGAAAACTGTAATGTAGACCCCAAGCGTTTCCATAGAGAACGCCAAAAATGTCCGACAAACTTAACGTCTCGATCAGATGTAATAGTCTTAGGGATACCATGAAGACGAACAATCTCAGCAAAATACAAACGGGCTACTTGAGAAGCATCAAAAGTTTTGGCACAAGGTATAAAATGCGCCATTTTAGAAAAACGATCAACAACCACCATGATTGAATCTTTCTGTCGCTGTGTACGTGGTAACCCCAAAACGAAGTCAAGACTAACATCCTCCCACGGTCCTTGCGGCACTGGCAAAGGAGTATAGAGTCCTTGATTTGTATGTGTCGTTTTAGCAATATGACATACCCGACATCGCTTCAATAAATTGGAAACATCAGCGGCAAGTCTCGGCCAGTAATAACGTTCATGAACTAAGGCAACCGTCTTATCCCTACCGAAATGTCCGGATAACCCACCAGTATGGCTTTCAAGGATGATAGCAGCATGAAAAGAGGACTGCAGAACACAAACCTGTGACCCCTTAAACAACAGCCCAACACGACGTGTAAACAGTCCCCAAACGGATGTACTTGTATGACTCCAAGCAGCCTGGAAATCAGAATCATCAACATATAAATGCTTCCACGAATCAAGCCCGGGAACATGGATAGTGACACTAGAAAGAAGCGATGGACGACGACTAAGGGCATCAGCCACAGAATTTGCGGTACCAGGTTTATGCCGGATTGTGAAAGAATAAGCCTGTAAAATTTCAACCCACTTTGCATGTCGAGGATTCAACTTGGCTTGCCCTTGTATATACTTCAACGCTTGATGATCAGAAAACAAAACAAAGTCATTGGGTAACAAATAATGGCGCCAGTATTCAAGACTTCGTACTATAGCATAAAACTCCTTATCATAAGTACTATAGCGTTGTCTAACATCATTCAATTTCTCACTAAAATAAGCTATGGGACGCCCCCCTGACTTAAAACACCACCAATACCGATCCCAGAAGCATCACATTCAACTTGAAAAGCATTATCAAAATTTGGAAGTGCTAGGATCGGCGCCTGTGTAACTAACCGTTTAAGCTCATCAAAAGCCTTTTGAGCGTCGGTCGTCCATGAAAACTTCGAGCGCTTGAGCAATTCAGTCAACGGCGCAACAATAGAACTAAAACTGCGAATAAAACGCCGATAAAAAGAAGCAAGGCCATGAAAACTTCAAATATCATGTAAAGTAGTGGGAGTCGGCCAAGTAGTGATAGCTGAAACCTTGTTTTCATCCATTCGAATACCCGCACAAGAAATAAGATAACCCAAGAAAACAATTTCATGTGCAAGAAAATGGCATTTTTTTGCGTTTGCAAACAACTTTTGTGTTCGTAAGATTGAAAAGACCAAACGAAGATGTGCTTGATGTTGTTCCAAATTCTGACTAAACACGAGAATATCGTCGAAATAAACGACGACACAAGAACCTATCAAGTCACGAAAAACATGGTTCATGAGACGCATAAACGTACTTGGCGCATTAGACAAACCAAAGGGCATAACCATCCACTCATACAACCCATCGCGAGTCTTAAAAGCTGTTTTCCTTTCATCCCCCGGTCGCATACGAATCTGGTGATACCCACTGCGAAGGTCAATTTTGGAAAAGATTTGGGAACCATGTAACTGATCAATCAGGTCCTCAAAACGTGGAATAGGAAAGCGATACTTCACAGTGATTTTATTAACAGCACGACTATCAATACACATACGATACTTACCGCCATGCTTAGGTACCAAGATAGCTGGAACGGCACAAGGACTTTTGCTTTCACTTATAAAACCTTTTTCGAGTAACTCAGAAACTTGTTTATGGAGTTCCTGATATTCTTTCGGGTTCATCCTATAAGCCGGTCTGTTTGGAATACTCGCCCCTGGCTGAAAATCAATGCAATGCTGAATGTCGCGTTCCAGTGGTAAACCAGACGGAATATCATCTGGGAAAATATCGCGGAATTCGGCTAAAAGAGGCTGGATAACCGGTGGCGGAGCCGGGGTGGATGGGTTTTCTTCAAAAACTACCAAGCTGAATATCCACGCTGGTTTAGGATACATAGCACAACTAAAAAACTCGGACTTAGATAGGATTAACACCTCGGTTTGTGTTTCTTTTGGATTAAAGGGTGCTAACATAATACTCAATCCATCCTTTCTAAAACTATATGTGTTTCGAAAACCATCATGTTTTACTCGTCGATCATATAACCACGGTCGTACCAGAAGAATATGACAAGCATCCATCGGGATAACCTTACACCAAATTTCATCTGTATACTTGTTCCCGATAGAAAACGAAACTAAACAACGATGTGTAACTTTAATCAAATTACCTTTCTTTAACCAGGTTAACTGGTACGGATCGGGATGGTTTTGCAAGGGCAGCCCCAACTTTTCCACTGGAGAAACCGCGATCATATTATCACAGCTACCCCCATCAATAACAATATCACATACTTTACCCTTCATGGTACATTTGGTGCGAAAAATATTATGACGTAACCACGTAGTATCATCCTCGTCAACGGCCATAGAAGCACTAAGAACCCGCTGTGAAATCAAAGCTTCTCCACGGTCTGGGTAAAGAACTTCACCTTCAGCCTCGGAATCGTCATCGTAGCGAACATCAGAAGGGACCTCGTTATCGTTTGCAAAAACAACCATTTGTGTATTTGGACAATCTTTCTTTACGTGACCCAACCCATGGCATTTATAACATCTTATTGCCCCTGGATTTGGTTTTGATTCCGGTGTTGTGTTAATTGGTTCGGCCACCTTCAGTTGCGTTGAAGAGCTTGCGACTCCAGTTGGCAACCCTCGGGTTTGATTGGGTCGTGAGGCTGTAAACCGAGCGCGAGACTTGAGTTGTTTTTCAACGCGTGATGCCAATCGACAAACATCATCAAACGAATAATATTGGGTTAACTGTACCGCGTCTGCTAAATCTGATCGTAGACCACCCAAAAACCGTGCGATAACTTGTTCTTCCTCTTCGTCGGCACCACACCGCATACGTAGTCTTTCAAACTCTAGAATATATTCTTCCACTGTTAAAGTCCCTTGCTTCAAAGCATGATACTCCAAAAACGCATCTTGCCTATGATTAACTGGTAAAAACTTCTTGTGTAATAATCTTTTCATCTTATCCCACGAGTCAATTTTGTTTTTACGCTCTTGTACCCGTTTACGTTTCAAATGTTCCCACCAAAGTGATGCATGTTTCTTGAACTTAACTGCCACTAATTTAACTTTTAAAGAATCCGATACTTCTTTTAAATCAAAAACACGTTCCACTGTATGGAGCCAATCAATAAATTCATCTGGTTGCACCCCTCCAGCAAATTCTGGTATCTCCATGCGAAAACCCAACGACCTAAGTGGATCGACACCATGTGTTTGTTGTGGTGTTCAATGAGGTCGGTGTGGTGGCGTACGGTTGCGGCTGTGAGTATGAAAAAATTGATTATACTCCTCGTCTTCTTCGTTAACTTCGGACTCACTCTGTGTGTTCGTGTATTGCCTTTCGTACCTGTGAAACGGATTCATCTGAAGTTCTCAAACCTGTTCACGAAGCCGTGCAATCTCGATATCGCGAGGATCAACTCCAGCCCCATGTCTGCCGTTTGGATGAGGTTGATCGTTGTGATCCGACATCCTGAGATTTCCTGGTCTCTTGATACCACTTGATAGCGTAGCGGATAGGTTAAACCCTAAAGTCAATTACCAACGTTAGAATTAAACCTGGATAAACACTAATCGTCAATTACCAACGATTAACAAAGATCAAACACCAATTACCAATGTTTGATTGAAACCCTAGAGCCAATTACCAACCCTAGAAAACTTTGGAATAACCTCCAAAATAACGATCTTTATTAAAACTCCGCTGCTTTTTAAAACAAGTTAAAGATGTCTTTATATAATAAATAACAAGAACAAAAGAAACCGAATAAAACCCTACAGGGAACCGACTCCAAGGGAGGATTCATTGGGCCGATCTCCGGGTTAAAAGCCCACGTCTCGTTTAGCCACTTTCACCTTGAATCGAGCCCAAAGATCCGAAACCCAATTCCTGTCCCTTGCCATAAAAAATGCTCTAGTTATTTTGCTTAGTGATTAATCATTGGCAATTGAACTCCTGTAATATGAATATATGATATCTTACACTGCTTAATTATTGTTTATTTGGATGGGCCAGCTGTTCTACAGTATAATATATTCATGTTATTGTTATCTAAAAAATTGCTTAGGGTGGGCCATTGCATACCCAAAGTGATACTTGGCTACGTCCGTGATTAGTAGACAAATCTTTACTGAAAATATTAGGGAAAGAACTAAATATTAAGGAAAAACCTAAAATGACAATACATTTTGCAATAAAACATATGATAATTTTGAACCTCACCTTGTGCTTAAAGTGCTTTCCTAAAAGTCTTTTGGGATTTAAATATATCTTGTAAATGTAAAGAGGTCTGTCTATGACCTTTTACAAAAGTCTAGTAGCTTGGATAGGGTAGAAGACTTTGCTAAATAAAGAAGTGGATGATTATATGACACCAACAAATTGTTGATTTGTTTTTACTTTTTTTTTAGGTGTAAACTGTTAACTTTTGCATACATAAAGGCAAGAGTTGTGATAAAACACCCTCTTAAAGTAGCAAATGTAAGAGATAAATCAACCCTTAGATTTCTAGACTTTGATTTGATCAAAGGCGCAAGATGGCTGTGGAAATTTGGTAAATCAGACGGGGTTCTAAAGACCACATAATTTTGGTGGAGGATCACTTAAGTAATTTTACACTTCATACAGAATTTTTTAATTCTCATCCAATAAAAAACAACGTAATTAACTTGAATAATTCATGTAAGTTTTGAATCGTTTATAAAAAATAAAGCTAAAGGGCCGTTTGGTTTATGACTTTTGTAATAAAGTAATGGATTGATAGTTATAAATAAATGTTTGGTATATCATTATCAAAGTAGGCCTTCTACAATCAAAAATGATTCCAGGCAAAAATGAGTGGAATGGACGGATTGAAACCAACTATGAACCCAACCTCTTTATACTCCCTCACAATTCATTTCTCCTCTAACTAATTTAATACTCCTCCCGTCTCGTATTTATTGTCCATATTTCTTTTTATAAATGTCTCAAAATAATTGTCCACTTTCATATTTAAGTAAAACTAGAAAACTTAGTAGGGAAATATTCTATTTGAGTGGTTGAAAATTAAAGTGGTCATACTTTTATTAAACTATGTGATTTTTGTCTTCTAACAATAATTTTAAGACGGAGAGAGTAATAAAAAATTCTCATAATTGTTTTAATAAAATATTATTATTATTATCTTTTATTCTAATTTCTTTTATACCTAACTAAATCCGAATCCGATTCTAAACCCTTTTATAAACCAAACGGTCCTAAAAATGTTCCTAGACTTGGAGGCCCACAACTCCTTCTTGCTATTAATAAGCTTCTTCCATGACTACAACAATAAGCTATTTTGTATCATAATAAAATAGGTCTTTTGATACTTTTTCGCTATCACTTTATAGCTACCAATGTGTATTGTTATTAGCATCTATCATTATTGACCACCAACCACTGTTTCTTCTCATTTCTAATGTCGTTGCATTGCGTGGGCTTCTTGCTAGTGTGTAATTAGGGCTCAAAACTCACAGATTTATTGCACATAAACGTTGAGTATAATGCGGAGACGAATGAATTTAACTATACACATTCGATTACTAGGAATTCAAGGTTAATTTGGTCATCCGTTAATGTTCATCGAATTAGGGCTTGAAAATATTCAAAATCACCGTATGATTCGATTAAAACACTTAAAGAAATGCTAGAAACGAGTTACAGCAGTAAACAATGAACTAATAGGAAGATTTTGCATTTTGAAATGTGAAAACTGAAATTATATTGGCCGAAAACGGTTAATTTTTTGTAACAGCTTTTGGCGCCAAGGTTACCTCTAGAAGGAGAGCATTTTCTTATGTTTAGGCTGAGTTTAAAGGGGCAAGTTATTTGGACCCCTATAAGGAGGGTTTCCAATCATTGCACGCATCGTCGATTTGTAAGGTATGCATCGCGAGTTGTACGGTTTGACCAAACCCCCTGATGTGACAAAATGGGTCATACTATACAAACCCTCCCTATATTGTCACATCATAGGGGTTTGGTCAAACCGTACAACCCGTGATACACACCGTACAAGTAAACGATGCGTCCAATCATTAGATACCCTCCTTATGGGAGGGTGTGGATAACTTGTCCCGAAAATATAGGGAGGGTTTATATAACACAACCGATGTGTTATACATACTCTCCTTATGTTGTCACATCAGGTGGTTTGGTCAAAATGTACAACTCATGATGCATACCGTACAAGCCCGCGATGCACCCAATCATTGAATACTCTTGATCCCTATAGGAGGGTGTGGATAACTTGTCTCTATAGATTTTTCACCTTTAAAAAAAACGTGCAAAGAAAATTATGTCTTGTCAGCATACTTGTGTAAAAAATCTGAGCTAATCTTACTAGCTGAGCTAATCAAAAGAATTCATGGTTAATGTTAATTTAGAATTCTTGGTTCATCCTTTCAAAATAGTTCTTGGACCACAACAACACATCCAAAATAATTAACATGAAAGACAATAAAACTTTGATGCAAGTGAGTTTTGTGTTCACTTAACTATGATGAACTAGAGGACCTACATTGCAACGGCAGCCTTGATGAAGTGTATCTTTGCTCACTTTTGTCCATTACTTACATAGGTGCTGCTTGGTGATCGAGTGGTGAATGTAAATAAAAAACACCCTGGATAAGATTCTTGCTTACGTGAGTCTTCGTAATAGAAGACATTTGCGATAAGCTCGCGCTTGTTAATTATATTAGAATGCTTTGTGTTGAGTGGTCTACATGTCTTGTTCGGTCAGCTAACTCCCATAAAAAATGGGAGAAAGATTTAACCTTTCAGTGATAACTATAATCTGATTCTAAAGACTTCAAGCAAAGACATTATTCAAGTCAATTATTAGATGCTTATTATGACGTTCAAGCCAAAAGAAATTGCTATGATAATCAACTATTACAGATTCTTAGAATAAATAATAATCAAGTTCAATATCATAGGAGTGCTCATCTCTGTTATTCTTCAAGTTCTGCACATCAGTCAGCGATTGCAGGATTTTAAAAGCTAGCATCTCCATTCTAACAATTAACATTTTCGCATTTTTAGAAACAGGAATTCTCATATATTGAACAAAATTAACATTTGCTCAAAGAAAAAGAAAATAACAAAAATCAACCACTCTAATAATCGTACCACATCATCAGACCAATTAACTACTACACAGAACTGAGTTTTTCAACAATTACTACTACACATCTTAAGAGCCTTAATCCACCTCTTCAATCTTAGGACCAGCACCACTGCTACCACCAGCCGAAGGGCCATCAGCGTCCATACCTCCACCCATATCTGGACCACCAGCCCCACCCTGATACATCTTCGCAATAATTGGATTGCAAACCCCTTCCAGCTCTTTCATCTTGTCCTCAAACTCTTCAACCTCAGCCAGCTGATTCCCGTCCAACCACTTGATCGCCTCTTCCACCGCATCCTCCACCTTCTTCTTGTCATCTGCAGGCAGCTTGGAGCTTATCTTCTCATCCTTGATCGTGTTCCTCATGTTATAGGCATAGTTCTCCAATGCGTTCTTCGCTTCAACCTTCTTCTTGTGTTCTTCGTCCTCCGCCTTGTATTTTTCTGCCTCCTGCACCATCTTCTCTATCTCCTCTTTAGACAACCTTCCCTTGTCATTTGTAATCGTGATCTTATTCTTCTGACCTGTGGTTTTGTCTTCTGCAGACACATTCAGGATCCCATTAGCATCAATGTCAAAACAGACATTGATCTGTGGTACTCCACGAGGAGCCAGTGGGATTCCAGATAACTCAAACTTCCCCAAAAGGTTATTGTCTTTGGTGCGTGTTCTTTCACCCTCGTAAACTTGGATCAAAACCCCTGGTTGATTATCTGAGTAGGTTGAGAACACCTGCTCTTTCTTGGTGGGAATGGTCGTGTTCCTTGGTATCAACACTGTCATAACTCCACCAGCGGTCTCAAGTCCTAGAGACAAAGGCGTCACATCCAACAAAAGCAAATCTTGAACCTTTTGGTTCCCTTCACCACTCAAAATGGCTGCTTGGACAGCTGCACCATATGCCACGGCTTCATCAGGGTTGATGCTCTTGCACAGTTCTTTGCCGTTGAAGAAATCTTGTAATAATTGCTGAACTTTGGGAATACGAGTAGAGCCACCAACAAGAACCACATCATGAACACTGCTCTTATCCATCTTCGCATCTCTCAAACACTTCTCGACTGGCTCCATACACTTCCTGAACAAATCCATGTTCAACTCCTCAAACCTTGCACGAGTGATGGTCGAGTAGAAATCAATTCCTTCGTAAAGAGAATCGATCTCAATCGTGGTTTGTGCAGTTGATGAAAGAGTCCTCTTTGCTCTTTCACAAGCAGTTCTCAATCTCCTCAAAGCTCTAGGATTCCCACTAATATCCTTCTTGTTCTTTCTCTTGAACTCTTGAACAAAGTGATTAACCATCCTGTTATCAAAATCTTCACCACCCAAATGCGTATCTCCAGCGGTCGACTTCACTTCAAAGATACCCTCTTCAATAGTAAGCAAAGAAACATCAAAAGTACCGCCACCCAAGTCGAAAATCAGCACGTTCTTCTCACCAACACTTGAAGCCTTCTTGTCAAGCCCATAAGCAATGGCAGCCGCCGTCGGCTCGTTGATGATTCTCATGACATTAAGACCAGAAATGGCACCAGCATCCTTGGTGGCTTGACGCTGAGAGTCGTTGAAGTATGCAGGTACAGTAACCACTGCGTTCTTGATGGTGGTACCTAAATAGGCCTCAGCGATTTCCTTCATTTTGACTAAAACCATGGAAGAGATCTCTTCAGCAGAAAATTGTTTCTCTTCGTTTTTGTAATTGACCACAATCATGGGTTTGTCACCTGGGCCAGGGACGACTTTAAATGGCCAATGCTTCATGTCACTCTGCACTGATGGATCAGAAAACCTCCTTCCAATTAAACGCTTAGCATCTGCCAAAGAATCGCATAATAAAGATCCGGTCAGAGTTTAAGATCATCTAGAATAAATCAAACACTAAATCTTGAAGTTACTTAAGAGTACCCATTATATAGCCACATTAGACTCATCACTAGACTAATCAAATTCTTGTACAAAAACTGATCAAGTCATCAAACAGACCAAAAGAACGACAATAAACCAACTAAATGTCAAACCTTTAATGCTTAAGAAAAATAATCATCTTGCAACCAGCAAATAAAAAATTGGGCCATAAACAGATTAAAAAGAACTACAAACCAGCTACGTTTCTTAATCTAGGATTAGAACCAGGCATAACAACCTAACCCATATTCCAAAGGTCTGCTTTTGCCAAGTAACTTGATTTTGCCAAATTAATATTTTTTGTGTTTCTAAGACAATTGTTGAAAACATAAGATAAGTCTTTTTTTTTTAACAAGCATACAACTCAGTGTCTCATTCTTAACAGTTAGTAAATCCAAATATTGTTAACGAATAAACGGAGATAAAACAGTGTTTAGGCTACCTATAGAAAGTCGAGCCTTTTATTGACTCTGAAGCCATGACCGGTTCGAGACTTTTTCTTGACCATCCTAAGTATCTATCTACGGGGTGTTTGTTTAAGCTTATATAGCGGGCAGCTAATTTTTTTTTGGCTTATTTTGAAACTTTCCGGCTTATATTATCATGTCATAATAATCTTACATAAGCCAAAAAGTTTCAAAATAAGCCACAAAAAATGAGCTTATGAAGCATAAGCTAAAAACACCATAAGCCAAAAGCCCATTACATAAGCTTAACTAAGTTTTTTGATAGCTAATTTTCCTTTGACCCCACAAGAGATTACAGGAAACTGGTATAATCCTAAACTCACTACTTTATAGTTTAAACCACATTATTGTAAGAAAATTAAATGGAGACAGAATGGCATACCAAAAACAGTGTTGGTTGGATTCATGGCGACCTGATTCTTAGCAGCATCACCAATGAGCCTCTCGGTGTCAGTAAACGCGACATAAGAAGGTGTAGTCCTATTCCCTTGATCATTAGCAATGATCTCCACACGGTCATGCTGCCAAACACCAACACACGAATATGTAGTTCCTAGATCAATACCAATAGCTGGTCCTTCACCTTTTCCAGACATCTTTACAAACACAGATTATAAAATTTAACAAAAAAGTGTTTTGTGGAACGCGTTTGCTGCTTGTTGTTATTTTTTTGTTTTTCTCTATGATGAGGAAAGATGGAATGAGGGTTTGGGTTATATAAGTGGGGGAAGATTGGATTCGTGAGTTCCAGGATGTTCATTGTGAGTGTTGAGAGACGAGATGGTTCAAGGCGCCTGGTTTGTTCTAGACTGTTCTCTTTGTCAAATGCTTCATGACTCGTTTTTTTGTTAGAAAGAAAGTTATGCCAATGGCCCTTGTAGTTCATCCTGGTGTTTATTTGTCATCTCAAAATTCAAAAGGGAAATTTGCATTTATGTAACTAAAGATTGATACTTATTTTCAACTAAACTCAACTTCGTGTATCTTAATAAAATTAGGACACCGAATCACATTTTTTTGATTTTACCTTTCTGCACCATATTTATCACCTATTTATCATTTTATTTAATAACTTGCTACACTCTAAGTATCATTATCTAATGACGTAGGACAAAGCAGATAAACACCCTATCTGCAACCGATTAATGTAATCAAGTTTTTTACAACGCAACACATCCATGGAATGATACTTAACTTAAGTGGATCATCGAGAAGTTGAATACCAAAGAAAAACCACAAAATCCATCAGTTCACATAGTGAGCAACACAATCATCGGCCCTACCATCATCCGAATAAACACGTACTTCAAGAGAAGACGTGGAGAAACAAAAGTGTATCAAATTGTAACACCCTGAAATTTAAGCTTTAGCTATAGATATTTTAAAAGTGATTATGGGGAATTAGAAAGTTATTTTAGTTCGTATGTAATGAAAATAAGGACCAGAAACGCAAATATTTAATGAAAAAGGACCTTTGGTGTAACGGACTTAACGACAAGGACTAACAATGCAGAGTGAAGGTTAATATGACAAATTACATAAATGCCCTTATGGTGTATATCACTAAAGTTAGGAGTTTTAGCCTATTTGAGGACAAGTGTTTGGTACATGTGTTAACAGAGAATTTTAGGAGGAAAAATAGTTAACCATTATCATTTTATCCAAAATCTCCAAGAGTATTACAAGAGAAATCCATATGAGAAATTAAGAAATGTTAAGGAAATCTTGGAAGATTTTAGAACTCCTAATTAAGCCATCAACAAAGTAAGTTCATAATTCATTAGTTTAATGGTGGTTATAGAAGTCAATTTGGGGGTTTTATGTGAATATGGTGTTATGATAACCCTAGCTTAGTTATAATGATTTGTGATTATTAGATAATGATCTTGTATATGTGATGTGGTTTCATTGTAGGTATAGATTATTGTATTCAAGTTTTAAATTTATATTTAGCCGACTTAACCTATAACAAAAACTAACGGGCAGTGTACCCGATCAATGTAACCTAGTTGGTAAGTAGAGTGTCGATCACTAAAAGTGGAACGTTAACACTTAAATACCTATCAGTATTTTAATTCTAAAATTAGTCTAATTAAATCTAATCTAAGGCAAAGGGGGTTTTCAGCCTGAGAGACTAGCACAGTATTTAGATTAGGTAAAACTGTAATTATAGGCAGATAGACAAATAACACACACAAGCAAAGACACATATAATAAATAAGAGGTCAAGCCGGAAGTAAGGAAAATATATTAGCCTAATGTTCGGTCATATATGATGAATACTAAATCTGTTCACTCTCTTTGGAGCATCACTTCGTGGCGTATCTCATTCCAATGTTTTACTCCTTAAACGTCTAGATTTCAGCTTTTAAGTTTTCTCAACAGACTAATCCTGCCACGACTAACCACTTAGGGCTTACATTAACATGCAAATATTAATGAATTAATAAAGTAATCAAAACACATGCATTAGCATCCAATAAAACATCATATAATCAATAAACACGGCTAATACCTACAGGTTATTAGCCCATAATCTTTGTAATAGCACAAGATAACATATTTGAAAATATTCATGTATGAATCAAAAGAGAAAAATACACCAACCAAATGATTAAAGAGTACTAAAACAAATTAAGCGAATCTTCCTATGAAATTATGCACTAGTAGGACCTTCTTACTGCTCTTGGTCTTGTGCGAATTTGGTCCAGTTTAGGGACCAATGGTGTAACTTTTAATCTTGGGTAATCTGTTAACCTACTAGTAACCGGTCATATTAGCTAGATCGAAGATTATTTGAAAATATGTTGCGTATCTTTGACAATTTACAAAGTACATTGCGTAGACATGTTTCTTTGGAAAAATATGTTGCATATCTTTAGCTTTCACCCTTTTAGTTAAGGTCATGAGTCAAGTTTATTTGTGCAGGAATGAAATTATGTTGATATGGATCCAAAAGAAGTGTTTGGGTTAACACCCGCACTTCTCGTATTTAGTGCTTTCGCGCGTCTTATATGTGAACCTTTTTGTATGACCATGTTATCCAATATGCATGAAAGGTATTTTCAGTTTTTTATGAATTTTGGATTTCGTTTAGTGCAAAAATTGGTTATAGACTTACAGAGGTGACATACGGCGTATGGAAATTTATCCATACGACAAATGGAGTCCATACGGCGTATAGACAAGTTCCATACGGCGTATGGGTCGGGTTAAAAAGGAAAAGAAATTACGGGCGTTTCACGAACTTATTAGGGATAATCACCAAAAATGTATCTAACTTGTTACTTTTTTTAATTGTATGTAGCTATCTAGTTTTTTTCTTATATATCACAAAACTTTTGACTTTCGTCTTTTTAATATATTGTGTGACATGATTAACAGGTTCCCGGTTATTCTATTATTTAATTACATGATCCAAGTTGTAATTTAAGTACTCTTCACCCTCACAAACTCTATTTCGAAACACCCTAATTTGCATCTCTCCCACCATTTTAGATCACCAACTTCCATAACTCCACTGTCATCATTCGCTCAATTCTACGTATTAGCAACTAATGATCCTTCTGAATTACATCCATTCGATTAATTCCACTGTAGTTAATCCACATTATTCAAATTAAATTAATACCCACATTGTATTCATATTAGATCTGTCATAATCGTTGCCTGAGGAAAGGTTGCTAGGATTATCAGAGGTGTTAGGGTTGTTGAAATTGTCTTTGACCATTTGAGCTTCCTTTATTTTAGGTCTCCATGATGCGGATTCGAATAATACCTATGCAGCCATGTAGTTGTTAGTGGGTTTGCTATTTTTCAATTTTAATCCCTTTTTACTAATGTTGTTTATAGCCTACAGTAGTGTTAGGTCACCATATTGATTTGTGTTAGGTCACCATATTGATTTTACACAAACAAGAATGAGATAGATATAAGGATTTGGGTGAATATTTGAATAAGAGAAATAAAAGTGCAAGAGTTTCCTTAAGATATCAAATAAACAACCAAGTATTACATGAGACCTAAGGCTTCTATTTATAGGGAAGGAGCTAGGGCAACACTCCCTCTCCTTCCACTTACATTTCGTGTGGGCTTTCAAGCCCATGGACCTAATACCTTAAGTCTAGTAAACTTGTAACATAACATTAATGTAAGTAAATAATAACTTAAGCAACCTATTATTACAAATGACCGAGACTTGATAAAATAGTAAAACTTTGATCCCAACAATCTCCCCCTAAGGGTCGGTCATCACGGTTGCTTGATGTCTTTGTCATTTCTTCATCTTTGACGTTCATAGCTTTAGACATCTTTCAAAAATCATGAGATAATAATCATTCATCGTTTTTTGTGCTTTGTTCATTGTTGTTGTGATGGTGATCAAGTAATGAAGTTGTCTGCCTTTCGTCACTTCTGCGTCTGTGGTGGTAGTCCGCCATTCCGACATGCTCATACATCTTTGAATGCTGACTTATACATGCACGTAGTCCCTTTCTACCACTTTTGATCTTTAGTCTTAATACTTTGTAGATTCTTCTTTATGGCGTAGAATCTTTCTTTGAACTTTGTGTTGCTTTGATCTTTGAGGGAGCTTTTGATGACTTCAAGATGTATGTATGAGCATGTGGAATCCGTTGCCATGGAGATGATATGTACCTGCGGGTAAACAGTTAGCAATAAAACAACCGGTACAGATAAGGAATTAGAGATCGTCAACAGCGTAGTGTGAAGACTCCTTCTAACCCTTATCAAGGCCGTTCCCATATCAGATACTCCCGAGGGAGCTTACAAGACCTACTAAGTAGCTCAATGACTGGGTGAGTCGCTCGGGATCACTCCACGATTGTAGACCGCTAAGAAACCACCGCAAACACTAAGCGTAACCCACAAGGAGTTACCGAAGTGACCTGCTGTCAGGGCTGTTTGAGGTTGACCCTGGCAGGATTTCCGTTCAATCATTGAGAAATACTTATGTAAATTCTCTCATAAACGTTCTCGGCAGATTGCTAAGATCTGCGAAGGACTCGATAATTTACAGCTAGTGTCCATTGATGTAGAACACCACTTGCAGAAATACTAAGTGTTCCTAAGAGATCTTTGATGTATCTCATGGCTCTAGACTCGAAAAGTGCACACTTAGGTTTCCTATGCGGAGACTAGGGAGGGGTCTCCTGCTTAAATATCAACCATCTCTAAGAGATAAGTCGATAGATTACACCGGTTCCCCGTGAGAATGAAACAAGCTCTTTTAAGAGAACTTGAGTGGCTAGAAGGTTTAGTGCATTGCGTCACTAGGTCCATGACGACTTTATCTTCAATACCGGCGTCGCCTTAGCAACAACCAGTAGCATACGAATTGAACCCGGTGTCCGCCCTAAGGTTGAACATATGGAGGGCTATTTCTTTTCACCCTTTTCTTTACTTTTCTTTTTAATTCTTCAACTCCTTCTTTCCCTTTCATTCTTTTCTCCTTTTATCGCATCATACCTAAGGACTTCTAATTCTATCTAATGGTGATGTCCTTGGGTAGATCCCTCCGGCTCTGGCGGATCATAGGATTGTATTTCCTATCTTAATCACCTTATAACTCCATAATTATCCGACAATAGCCAAGAAACCTTTGATTGAAAATCTCTCAAAGTGTTTGTGATTATCAAACATTTTGTTTAACACTTTGAGAGTTTTGTGTTAACTTTTAAAGGGCTCCCCCTTCACATGTACTCATAAGTATTTTAATAAATTTGCACATGCGGGAGGAACAAACACTTTTTGAATTGATCCACTTTCAGTGAACCTGACCGATTCGAGACACGCTTACATCACTAGTTAGACTAGCTTGAAGTTATTACCCGGCCTGGTCAAATCCATAGAAAGTTTCTCGAAACGGTACATTTCTACTAAGACATATCCTTTTCGAGACACGCTTACGTGGCTAGTTAAAGAGTTCCATTGTCAGCTTTTAGGTGATGATTGAGTTTGAAAAACACAATATCAATATTATAGTATAGATATAAGCTCAAGAGATCCGCAAAGAAATACGGATAACCCGAGGTCGTAGTCCGTGCGAAGGTGTGAATGGAATTTCGAATTCCCGATTCGTGAAACGTGTCGTGAAAGTGGTAAAAAGTGATTTTAATGAGATTACACTAATGAAATAGTAAATGAAGCACAAATAATCAATTAAGCACGTAATTCAACTAAACAAACCAAAAACGTAACGTAGAATCGAAAACGTAAACTAAAACGTAAAATAAACGCTAACGCGCAAAATAAAACGCGACTTTTAAGCTACGCGACTCCTACGGACTTGAAAATAATTTCTAAAAATCAAAAATGATAAAAGAAAATTTTGAGAAAAAGAAAAATATTTTTTTGACTTTTTATGAATTTTTTATGAATTAAAAACTATTTTAAGTAATTAAAAATTAAAAGAAATTGAAAATAAAGTGAGAAAAATAAAAATTAAATTTTGAAAATTATAAAATAACTAAAAAGAAATTTTAAAACTAAAAACTAATTTTTTTTTTTTTTTTGGCTTTTTATGTAATTTCTAGGAATTAAAATGTATTAAATCTAATTAAAAATTATTAAAAATTCAAAAGAAATTCAAATTAAATGAGAAAAATACAAAATAAATTTCTAAAAATCTAAAATAACTAAAAATAATTTTCTAATATTTTTTTGGATTTTTCTGGACTTTTTCTGATTTTTTTGGAATTTTTGGTAATTAAAAAGTAGTTAAAAATGATTAAAAAGGAAAATTAAATAAGAAAAATAGCAAATAAGCTTGGAAAAATCTGAAAATTTCAGGAAAATTCTAAAATATTATTTAAAAGCTAGGAAAAATAAAAAATTGGAAAAATAATCAGTGGAACTGCTAAATGGCTTAAAAACTGCTTTTTAAGAGTGCTTATTTGATAAGCACTTGGACCAATTTGACCAAAACTTTTACCAATTGATTTTGAGAACAAAATGAGCTTAATGAAACAGTACTCAAACCAATAGAAGCTCAGAAACACAGTTAAGCAAACCAAACAGTTGAAATAAGCTCTATGTATTAAGCAATAAGCTATGATATAATAAGCAAATGGCAAAATACAACTGAAACAGTAACTTTGGGTATAAATAAGCACAGAGAACCAACAAAACACAACTTATGATCAACCAAACCAAGTTGCAGCCCTGATTCTAGAATTCAGTTAACTAGATAGAACCAAGCTACTTGATAAGCAAATTGAGTAGTGAAAATAAGCTGATTAAGCTGAACTTATGGGTGCAATCTACTTACTATCAACCAGAGATCTCAAAACAAATCTAAAACTAGACCCTAGATTCACTTAAATAACCTAAAATAACCCAAGAAGATTGATCAAAAACTGAGCAGGGGAATTGCAAGTCCAAACAGTCCACTTCCACAAGCTTTTCAGATAAGCTAAAAAGCTCCAAACCTCAAAATCCTTTTTGATACCTGATAACCTACTACCAAGCTTCTAAAATCAGCAAGCAAAATGTATTTTGAACCAAATTTGAGGGCTGTGGACCTCAGAGAATTTTGACCAAAACAGATGACCAAAAAACTTTTTGACTTTTAATATGAACCCAAACTTTGACCAATTTGATTTTTGAATGCTCTTTTATGATTACTGAGGTGATTAGAAGTTAATGAGTGAATCAATTAAGCTATTAGCAATTATACTACACCTAATATGAGAATTTAAAAACCCTAAAACTACTCGATGCTCACTGTTATGCAGATTTGAAAGGTGAATTGACTTTTAAGCTTATAACCTATTGTTCTTATGCAATCCTAAGTCTAATATCAACCTAAGTGACTGATTTCAACCAATATTAACTACTGAGATGAACTTACTACTATAAAACTAGATCTATCCAAACACCCCTAAATGACTGTCACACCTAGAAATCACCACAGATTGAACCAATTTAACTCCAATCCTACACTAACCAATTCTCAAGTTGATTCAATTACTATAAATCAAAGCAGCAAATAGAGCTCAGATTCAAAGATAAAGCAAAACAACAAACTCAGATCCAATAGATGAGATAGATGGAACAGTTGTAATAGTAATGAAATCCAAACTTAAACTCAATCAATAACCAAACAAATAACTAAACAAATAAAGCAAACCACTAAGACTCAGAAAATATCAGAATCAACAAATAAGCTCAGATTTAGACTACTAATTATACTACTAATGAAAATTTACGACGAAAAAAATAAAATAGGAACTTACGAACCCCTTCAGCCAAACAGAAGGGGACTCCCTCACAGCCTGTCTTTAGACAGGCCAACAAGCATCCAATTGGCTGTCTTGAACTCCAATAAGCAATAGCTTATTACAATAAGCTGATGTTGATATTTGTTGACTATTTGACAATTTGGAGAACTTATACTATATAAGCTGCTAAATAAACTTACAATAGCTAGAGAGCTAATATAAGCTTATATGAAAGGAAAACTAAGCTAATTGAAGCTTAAATTTGAAATTGAAAACATATTTTTGTATTTTTTAAGAATTTTGTGATTTTTTTTTATTTTTATTTTTTTTTGATTTTTTATACAGAATAGGTAAATAAATGAAAGTAACTTTTGAAATAAGCTAAGAGCAATTGATATAAGCTATTGAAACAGTAAGTAAGCTAAGATAACAACTAAATAGAATTATAAGGAATTAAGCTAAAATGGAAATTTCATTAATAAGAAAACTGAGTACAAAATGAGAATTACAAAATGAATAAGCTGAAAAAGTAATTAAGCTACTCAAATTTCACTAAAACTACACAGAAAAACTACACACTCAGCTTGTGAAATGAGGAGGGTATATATAGCCACTGAGGTGAGGAGAGGGTTGAGTCCAAGCTGGCAATCCGCGTCATTTGTGCTTTCTCTGAGCTCATTTCAGCCGTGTGATTGCTTCCAGATCATTCCATTCAATTTGGACCATTGATTTGATTGATGTGATTTAGGCTAATCCTCCGTGTGTGATGCTATTGGTCCACGCGTCCCTATCTGACATGTGCTGACATTCCCCTGACACGTGACTACTCTTCTAGAAGACCAATCATGGGGTAATTATTACCCAATCGGGGTAATTTGGTGGAGTGAATTTTTTAGGGTTCATACGTACAGTAACTATCTGGGAATTGGGTGAGTTTTGGGGGTAAACTTTGGGCGGGGAGTGTTTGTTTGTGTGTTTATTGATTTGAGCGTTGACTGGGTAAAAGGGATTGACCTGGGTAAGTTTAGCAGGCCTGGGTAAAATGAGTGGGCTTTGGTTTTCTTTGGGCCAAGTGGGATTAAGGTTTAGGCTTATTAATTGGATCCGGTTATTTTGTTATGGTTTAGGATTAGTAGGAATTTTACAAGGACCATTTTTGTACAATTTCAAAACTTAGGGACCAGAATTGTAACATATTTCCCAAGGGTATATCTTGCCATTCTCACATAGTTGAGGGTTGACTTTGATCAATCTTTGAATAATATTCCAAGGGGCTATTTGTGTAATTCTCTGAAACTGCAGGGACTAATTTCGCCAATTCCTCAAACTTTGACCAGGGACCAAATATGAAACTTTGATGAATCTCTGAGGTTGATTTTATCATTTTGAGCTTGGACTTTGACCATTTGACTTCCCCGGCTCCGGCTTTTGACACTTTCCATTCTCGTGCTCGTTTTTGTCGGTTTTGCTGTGTTTTTGTCCATTTTTCTCATATCCGTACCTGCACATACACAAATACAAAAACATGCATTCTCTTGGCATTTTTGGTTAGTATTTGATGTATTTGGTCTGAAATAAAGTCTAAAAAGGATGAGTGAATAAGCACTCATCAAAATCCCCCAGACTAAGGTATTGCCGTGCCCTCACGCAATGTCATCACCTCACGCTTAAAAGATAAATAATTTTCAAAACCCCTCTTTACTGACGTTGTAAAGTAGCAATGATGTTCAAGAGAGATAGTAAAATCATTTATTCTCAAAAACGCTCCGTTTTCCGATTTTCTGAATAACAACTACAACTACTATTTTTGTACTTTTTTCATTTTTATATAAGTGACGGTTTATTTTGACTTTCATTATCAATTCATATCTGTTGATAACTTTCAGGGTCTACGAGTAGAAACACTTCTCACAGAGAAGAGACCATACGGATAAAAATCGTCATCCTTGATTTTTCACAAGCTCCCAAACTAAGCGTAAAATCGAAATCATTGTTTATCAGAAGTTAGATGCTAACACTGCCCACAAAAGTTACTTGTGTATTACCTCTTGTTCCCAGGTCCTTAATTGTATCTAAAGATTTTAATTTGTGAGAAATGAATTGCTTCATATTTTCTCGTTTCGATATTTGTTAGTCCGATAAGAGCACAAAATTTGAACGCTAAGTAGTTTCCAAACTTTCCCTCGAAAACCCCTGCATACAGAAATCGGGTCCACATGAAGGTCTCTGATTTAACACGATTTGTGGAGGCCCCCTTTTTATTTACGACCGAGACATACCATGTTTGATACCCGAAACGGAAGCTTTTTATTAGGGAAACCCCCGGAGTCGAAGTTTGGCATTTTTGCATAATCATAAGCACTTTAATAATACTTTTGTCCTTAGTCCTTTATTCTTTTACAGTCAACGGTTTATGAGCCGCCAAGATGTAAGAGTTTTATTATGACTTTGGATTTCTATCCGCTGCTTTTTGTAGCTTTGGATTCCTCTGCCTTTTTATTTGGCTTTGGACTATTATTATTGATATTCATAACTATATGCCAAACCCCAAGTCCTACGGCCTTTACTAAGATCACAACATCGGCTGTGAACCGGCAAGATGCAATAGTCTATTTCACCGTAACACTGGCAGTACCTCAATGTGTACCAAACCCCCATATGCAGAGATTTTGTTGGGAACGAGAAAAAACTAAGTATTGCCCAAACCGTATACCCTTAATTAATCCTAGACATCTATTTTTATATATTTGTGTGCAAGCTGGTGGGAACAAGGAGGCCACAAGTACCTCTCGTGGGTTTTTTAAATCCCAGTAATGTGATCCGTGTATAGCACGAAACTTCTAAATAAACTCTATCATTCCTCGATCTCCGCAAATTTAAAATCCCAAGTAATGAGATCCGCGGATGCTTAGCCATAATCTTTTGATTATTTTGGTTAAGGGAAACAAGCTAGGGCTCAACACGCCCGGTCAAGTCGGAACATTTATTTCTACTCTCGCCGGTAGGAAAGTCAAAACAAGGTGTCAAATCTTATTATTCATATCATATATATATTTTCATTTTTTTTTTTTTTTTTTTTTTTGCATAATAAAGCGGTGACAAAAATTAAATTTTTGGTGGAAAACGGAGTTGCGTAAGTTAAACAGCTCAGACGATGGTACAGGTCAAATCGAATCGAAGATTCACCCCCCCAGACTAAAGTGAAACATTGTCCTCAATGTTTTAAGGGACGGGTAATCCTACGTAAAATCTAAGGCCGTTTATTAAGTATGCCAAGAGATAAACGTTAGTCGATAAGATTTTGGATATGGTGAATTTCCGAAAGAGCAGCGAAGGATGAGACTCGAGTGGAGAGAACGACAAACCACGAGCACGAGAGTCCTCAAACTTCGGGGAAATTCCTGAACATTCATAAACAACAACCACGAAAACACGAGTTTGGAAAGGGTCGCCCCCCTCACGTCACGTTATTAGAAAATAGAAAATAAAGAAGATGAAATGGATAAGCATGGGGTGCCTCCCACGAAGCGCTTGTTTTTGTTCACCGAGTCACATGAGCTTGACTCGATCCCCGAATTTAATCGTCCTTGGGGAAAGTCTGGAGATCCGGGACAACCATGGGTGGTATGTCCCCTCCAAAGTAATGTTTAACACGATGACCATTCACCTTAAAATTAGGACCATTAGGTTGAGCAAGTTCAACGGTCCCATAAGGAAATACTTGGGTAATGGTGAATGGTCCAGACCAACGGGTTTTTAACTTGCCCGAGAAAATCTTCAATCGAGAATTGAAAAGAAGGACTCGGTCACCAACATTGAAGATGTGATCTTTAATTTTAGCATCGTGAATCCTCTTTGTCTTTTCTTTGTAGATCAAAGAATTCTCATAGGCCTGATCACGAAGCTCGACTAATTCATTCAACTGAACTTTTCGGTGATCACCCGCGGTTTGTAGGTCAAAATTAGCATGTTTCAAGGCCCAGTAGGCCTTGTGCTCAAGTTCAAAGGGCAAATGGCAGGCCTTCCCGTAAACCAGCTTGTAAGGGGTGCACCCAATGGGTGTTTTGTAAGCTGTACGGAAGGCCCAAAGTGCATCATCTAACTTATCGGCCCATGAAGCACGATGTTCACCTACGGTCCTTTCTAAAATACGTTTCAAGCCACGATTGGAGACCTCAACTTGACCACTCGTCTGTGGATGATATGCCGTAGAAAGACGATGTGTGACACCATATTTGAGCATAACTTTAGCGAATTGGTCGTTACAGAAATGGGTCCCACGATCGCTTATAATAGCACGAGGTGCACCAAATCGGGCGAAGAGACTTTTAAGAAATTTCACTACAACTCGGGCGTCATTGGTGGGTAGCGCCTTTGCTTCGACCCATTTAGACAAGTAGTCGACGGCCACGAGTATATATTTGTTACCACGAGAAGACGGGAATGGACCCATGAAATCGATACCCCAGACGTCAAAAATTTCACAGACTTGGATGGCATTTTGAGGCATCTCGTCCTTCTGAGTAATTTTTCCTTGACGCTGGCAAGAATCACATGATTTAACCAACTCATGAGCATCCCGGTAAATCGTCGGCCAGTAGAAGCCGGAATCAAAAACTTTCTTAGCGGTGAAGTTGGCACCATGATGTCCCCCCGTGGGTCCATTGTGGCATGCCATAAGAATTTCAGCGGCTTCCTTGCCGTGAACGCACCGCCGGATCACTTGATCCGCACAAATCTTAAACAAATAGGGATCGTCCCAGAAATAATGCTTAACATCTTTGAAGAATTTTTTCTTCTGCTGGAACGACATCCCTTTCCGGATAAAATTCCCCGCATGGTAATTCGCAAAGTCGGCGAACCATGGGGTACTAGAATCACTATGTGATAAACTCCCCAATGTCTCGAGAGGAAAAGCTTCGTTAATCTCCTTTTTCTTGAAAACACTTTGGTGGGGATTCTCTAAACGCGATAAGTGATCAGCAGCAAGGTTCTCAGCTCCCTTTTTATCTCGAATTTCAACTTTAAATTCTTGAAGGAGGAGTCACACCCCTTTTCTTGTGTCGAAGACTAGGAAGACGAATAAACCCTCCCAGAAATATTTGCTCCCTTCATTTATATTTATCCGTTCTATTTCCCTTTTACTTTTGGATAGGATCTAGCCAAAGTGAAATGTATTAGAATGAAATGCATTTTTTACATTTCAATCTGACAATAGCAACATAGCCCCAATTTTGAAAAAAAAAAGAAGGGGTCAAGTCAAATAGTCTTTCTATATACTATGTCTAGGAATGTCGTACAAGGAATTCCCGGCATCTCATAGAAAAAGAGTCTAAAAGAACAAAATTCTTTTTCTAATTCACCGCATCAAGCGTGGCTTAGCGTCTTGCTTCGCCATAAGGTACTTAAGAGCCGAATGATCCGTGTACACTATGCATTTCTTCAAAAGCAAATAAGATCGAAACTTTTCAAAAGCATAAATGACGGCTAGCATTTCTTTCTCAGTAGTCGTATAATGGTATTGAGCGTCGGTCATTGTTTTACTAGCATAGTGTATCGGCTGAAAATGTTTAGACTTGCGTTGCCCCAGGACTGCACCAATAGCATAATCGCTAGCATCGCACATTAGTTCGAAGGGCAAGTCCCAGTCGGGGGCAATTAAGACGGGAGCCTCCGTTAACTTCTTTTTAAGAACATTAAATGCTTCGATGCATTCATTTGAGAAGATAAACGGAGCATCTTTTTCAAGCAAGTGTGTCAGAGGCCGGGCTATCTTAGAAAAGTCTTGAATGAAACGTCGGTAAAAGCCGGCATGACCTAAAAAACTTCTAATTCCTTTAACGGTCGTGGGATGAGGTAATTTTGCAATAACGTCGACTTTAGCTCTATCGACCTCAATCCCAGATTTCGAAATCTTGTGGCCGAGGACAATGCCCTCTTTGACCATGAAATGACATTTCTCCCAATTTAGAACCAAGTTGGTGTCTTCACACCGTTTCAGCATATTTTCTAAATGGGAGAGGCATGAAGTAAAAGAATCTCCATAGACCGAGAAATCATCCATGAAAACTTCCATGGTTTTCTCGATCATATCCGAGAATATCGACATCATACACCTTTGGAACGTGCCTGGAGCATTGCATAAGCCAAAAGGCATACGACGATAGGCAAACGTACCATAAGGGCAAGTAAAGGTAGTCTTTTCCTGGTCCGGAGGATCAATTGGTATTTGAAAATAGCCGGAAAATCCATCAAGAAAACAATAGAACTCATTTCCCGCTAGGCGTTCTAGCATTTGATCCATAAATGGAAGTGGGAAATGGTCCTTACGAGTCGCATCATTCAATTTACGATAATCAATACAAACTCTCCATCCGGTAACGAGACGTGTCGGAATCAATTCATTATCTTCATTTGTAACGACGGTCATTCCACCTTTCTTTGGTACGCAGTGGACCGGGCTAACCCAAGAGCTATCCGAGATTGGATAAATCATTCCGGCATCGAGGAGTTTGATAACTTCCTTTTTGATAACCTCATGAATTTTCGGGTTAACCCGTCGTTGTTGCTGAACGGACGGTTTGAAATTATCTTCAAGTAAGATCTTATGCGTGCAAAAACGAGGGTCGATACCCTTAATATCAGAAATTTGCCAAGCGATGGCACTCTTATGCTTCCTGAGCACATCTAAGAGACGTTTCTTCTCCTCATCTTTAAGTTCCTTTGAAATAACGACGGGAAGTTTATCGGTTCCTTCCAAAAATGCGTATTCGAGATGAGGAGGTAAATCCTTGAGCTCGGGCTCCGGAGGATTCTCAGTAGACGGCTTAACTTCTTTAACGTCGGCCATTTTAAGGTCAAGCGGAGGGAGGGACGGGTTGGGATCTTCATTTAACAATTTCTCAATCAAAAGTACATCCCCCTCCGGGTCACAATCGGAATGATCAATTTCCGGTGAAATCGAATCATTAGCAAGAAAGGCCTCGATCTCTTCCAAAATGAAATCACTTCCCTCAAACGGAGTAAGGGAAGGGGAAGGATCGGAAATTATCGGTTCAGAAGAATGAGTGGGATTGCCACTCGAAGCATGTTCGGTAAAACCAAGTAACTCTTGAGCATACTCCTCCGTAACTTCATCGATAACGTCGATTCGGTTAACGGAATATTTGTCAAACTCGGAGGAGTACCTCGCGGTTTGATCCAAGTTAAAAGTTACGGCTTCGGTACCAACGCGTAAGGTAATTTCTTCATCGAAAACATCAATCAAAGCACGGCCGGTCCTTAGGAAACCTCTTCCGAGAATGAGAGGTACCCGCGGATCAGCATCAAAATCAACAACGACAAAATCGGCAGGGAAATGGAATTTTCCCACATTAACAAAAACATCCTCGGCTATTCCCATCGGGCGGGAAGTAGATCGGTCGGCAAGCTCGAGGGTCATACAAGTCGGAGTCAAATTGGGTAAAGACAACTTCTTCCAAATTGATAACGGCATTAGGTTAATGCTAGCGCCGAGATCGGCCAAGGCGAAGCATTGAACCATCCCAGGAAAATTACATGGAATGAGAAATCGACCGGGGTCTTCAAGCTTTTCGGGGAGCTTTTTGAGAATAACCGCCGAACAATTTTCATTCATCTGGGTTCGAGATTTTTCAAACAATTTCTCTTTGTTATTCAAAAGACCTTTTAGCATAGAAGCAAATTTAGGCATTAAAAGTATAGCATCCGCGAGAGTTATGTCAAAATGTAGTTCTTGAAAAACTTGGTAAAACTTTTCCATCTGAATTTTATCTCTTTCACGGTGCGTTTGTTCGTTTAAGCGTGATGGATAAGGCAAATTAACTTTCACGGGGCTTTCAGTTTCATTAACAACTTTATCTTTTCCTTTAGACGTTGGGACCACCGGAGGTTGGATGTTCTCGGTCCTTCCATTATTACTAGGAATTCCCGTATCCGTTGTCGCCTCGGTTTCACGGACGACTACCTTGGGAGACGAAGAAGAAGAAGAGGTAGTCGGAGCCGTTGGTCCATCGATAACAATACCACTCCTAGTCGTGATCGCCTTAGCATCGCCCCTCGGGTTAGCGATCGTGTTGCTTGGAAGAGTACCCGAGCCCGAGGGTCGATCATTTAAAGACTTCTTCAATTCGGCCATTTGATTGATTAACATTTTATTCATTTCCTCTTGACTTTTCATAAACTGCTTAAGTAATTCATCTGAAGAAGACTGATTCACAACTGGACTTTGAAAATTTTGACCACGATTGTTGTTATTGAAACCTTGATTCTGAAAATTCTGATTTCCATGATTATAATTCCCATGATTAACATTTTGAAAATTTCCATGAAAATTCCCTTGATTCGGGCCTTGATTGTAATTTCCCCGATTTTGATTTTGAAAACCATTGTTTTGATTCTGAAAACCATTGTTCATCCGATTTTGATTAGCATTGTGATTGAATTGATGATTTCGGTTTTGCACATTTTGATTAACTTGATTGACTTGATTAACTTGAGACGGTTGATTAAAACCGGGTGGTCCAACATAATGGTTCGAACGGTAGCTAAGAAGAGTTCGGTCACCCTGTGGTTGGTATCCGTTACCGCCCATATTGTAGGTTCCCGAAGTGGCATACACATTCTCGTGAGTGTAGCCATCGGTGGCTGGGCACTCAAAATACGAATGAGGACCACCACAAGTCTCACAAACATTGTTGATCATGTTAACTTGATGGTTTTTGACTTGATTTTGATTCTGAGACGTTTGGTGCATTCGTAAAACAGCAGTCGACAAATCATCGAGTTTCTTAGTAATTGCGGCTATTTCAGAGTTAGACGTAGAAGAATTGTGAGCAACGGTTGTTCTTGACTCATTCCTCTCGGCAGAGGAATCCCAGTAATTGTAATGAGCAGTCATGTTCTCAATAAGTTCGTAGCAATCTTCAGGACGTCGTTTCATAAAAGTTCCACCCGCAGCTGCATTGATCGTGTCCCGATGTCGTAAAGTCAAACCATTGTAAAACGTATCGATTATCGTAACAAGAAGCATGTTATGGTTTGGACACCGATCAATAGCAAGCTTATAACGTTCCCAAGCTTCGAATAAAGATTCGTCGGGAAGCTGACGGAAATTGCTAATATCGTTTCGAAGTTTCGTCACCATCGATGGTGGAAAATATTTCGCCAAGAACTTCGATACCATCTCTTCGAAGGTATGAATCGAATTCTTGGGAAGACGATCAAACCACGCGGTGGCATGATGTGTAAGAGAATAGGGGAAGAGAGAAAGACGAAGGGCGTCATCGGAGACCCCATGTTGTTTCATACTTTGGGTGACGGTTAAAAATTTGTCGAGATGCTTGTTAGCATCGTCACCCGGTAAACCGTGAAATTGGCACGAATTCTGGACTTGTTGAATCATATGGTGCTTAAGTCCAAAATCCGTAGCCTCAATATTGAGAGGGGCAATCGGACCGCCTCTACCGTGCATTGTCGGTTGACACAGCTCCTCCATCGTTCGGAGATCGGGAGCTGGTGCATTTTGAACAACACCCACCGGAGGGTGTTGATTGTTGTGGTTGTTTTGTTCCATTTCCGTGATGTTGGGGAAACGAACTTTGTGTGTGTGACGTATCAAACTCTCGGGGTTCGATAATGGAGAAATAAGACGTTTAGAAGATGACCGGGTGTTCATACACCACAAAAACTCAAATTTTGAAA
The DNA here is from genome assembly GCA_030686995.1 of Artemisia argyi. Taxonomy (NCBI): domain Eukaryota; kingdom Viridiplantae; phylum Streptophyta; class Magnoliopsida; order Asterales; family Asteraceae; genus Artemisia; species Artemisia argyi. The sequence continues at coordinate 139,616,448 of CM060677.1, forward strand.
AATAAAAGGAAAATCAAATTTGAAAAGGAAAATCTTTTTGTATTTTTGTTTTTATAAAGCAAAATTTTTACTTTTGTTTCTTTTTCAAACGTTACGTTAATCGTAAACCGTTTCCCTTAATCTACTCGCGACGGAACGGGAGAGAAGAATGGATCTCTCTTCAGCTTGCAATTTAATGTCAAAGCTTCCGTATTTTCCGCTTATTCGGTCGTAGAATTAAAGTAATCCGACTCGCAACTAATTTCACGCGTAATTATATTGGGAGACTTTTTTTGGTTTACAACGCCCTTTCTTTCGATCGGAACGAGGCTGTAACTTTATGATATTTTTGGTGTTTTTGAAAACACTTTAGGAAAAGTGTTTTTGATTTTTCAATTTTTTTGGTTTTTATAGAAAATATATACAAGGAAGGTTTCAAAACACAATTTCGAAAAAACGAAAACGAAAAATTCACTTCAACCTTCCCCGGCAGCGGCGCCAAAAATTGATTGAGTTTGAAAAACACAATATCAATATTATAGTATAGATATAAGCTCAAGAGATCCGCAAAGAAATACGGATAACCCGAGGTCGTAGTCCGTGCGAAGGTGTGAATGGAATTTCGAATTCCCGATTCGTGAAACGTGTCGTGAAAGTGGTAAAAAGTGATTTTAATGAGGTTACACTAATGAAATAGTAAATGAAGCACAAATAATCAATTAAGCACGTAATTCAACTAAACAAACCAAAAACGTAACGTAGAATCGAAAACGTAAACTAAAACGTAAAATAAACGCTAACGCGCAAAATAAAACGCGACTTTTAAGCTACGCGACTCCTACGGACTTGAAAATAATTTCTAAAAATCAAAAATGATAAAAGAAAATTTTGAGAAAAAGAAAAATATTTTTTTGACTTTTTATGAATTTTTTATGAATTAAAAACTATTTTAAGTAATTAAAAATTAAAAGAAATTGAAAATAAAGTGAGAAAAATAAAAATTAAATTTTGAAAATTATAAAATAACTAAAAAGAAATTTTAAAACTAAAAACTAATTTTTTTTTTTTTTTTTGGCTTTTTATGTAATTTCTAGGAATTAAAATGTATTAAATCTAATTAAAAATTATTAAAAATTCAAAAGAAATTCAAATTAAATGAGAAAAATACAAAATAAATTTCTAAAAATCTAAAATAACTAAAAATAATTTTCTAATATTTTTTTGGATTTTTCTGGACTTTTTCTGATTTTTTTGGAATTTTTGGTAATTAAAAAGTAGTTAAAAATGATTAAAAAGGAAAATTAAATAAGAAAAATAGCAAATAAGCTTGGAAAAATCTGAAAATTTCAGGAAAATTCTAAAATATTATTTAAAAGCTAGGAAAAATAAAAAATTGGAAAAATAATCAGTGGAACTGCTAAATGGCTTAAAAACTGCTTTTTAAGAGTGCTTATTTGATAAGCACTTGGACCAATTTGACCAAAACTTTTACCAATTGATTTTGAGAACAAAATGAGCTTAATGAAACAGTACTCAAACCAATAGAAGCTCAGAAACACAGTTAAGCAAACCAAACAGTTGAA